>CM042536.1:18501903-19741903 GCA_023630585.1 Cranoglanis bouderius | reverse complement strand
TTTTATTTTGTATTGCTATTGGGTGGCACAGTGGTGCAGCGGATAGTGTTGTCCCCTCACAGCTCCAGGGTCCCTGATTCGAACCTCAGTTAGGATTGCTGTCTGTGTGGAGTTTTACATGTTCTCCCTGTGTCTGTGTTTTTTATTTTATTTTATTTTATTTTTTTTAAACATGAACAGTCTCTCAATCCACCACGACCCTGACTAGGGTTGAACGGTTACTGAAAGTGAGTGAGTGTATTGCTAATGTAATATTTTGAAAGGACTTAGCACAATGAGACAGGATAAGACTTCTTTAGGGCTGGGTCCAGTTAAATCAACCAAGTGACTGTGGTAACATTCCATGACAGTTAAATTAACCAGCAATTATTTATTTTATTTGAACGGTGAAATGTTCTATGCTGCATATTTTTTTCTCAACCCAACTCAACTGTATCAACACAGCAGTAGGATTGTTCTCTTTATGTAGAAGCGAATTACTAATACCTCATTTTATTGAATTAACTTTGACTGCTCTGTTGGACTTCCAAAGTCTGCCAAAATGTCCATACCTCCATGCAAATTTTAATTTATGAAATAATCACATTCATTTATGTTTTAGCTTAGACATTGCATTTTTTTTTATTAACCTTCATGCTACAGTACATAAACTGTAGGTAACCTAACCTAACATTGCTACCTAATATACTGTATCTAACATTTTGAATATTTTGATCATATTTCATACTTTTCTCAAAACCAAAAATGAATAAACTATCCCACTATCTGGTGCTACTGGGTGGGTTCCCTATTAAGCCTGATTCCTATCTAGGTTTCTTCCTTGTGCTCATTCAAGGATACAAATGAAACAGAAAAGACTATACCACATAGACCAACCAGATATAAGAAACATTATCTACTCCAGCTTGCTAGTAGTTAGGCTAAATATAGATATAATTAAAAATCAACTAAATATGCCATATCTTCCGAACACACACTGGCAATTTTATTAAATTTGGTATGTATAGTCAGCAGATCTTGCATGATGATTTCAAGCTGTTGTACAAATATTACACTAAAGTAGCCATGACTTTCAAATAACTTTCTCAGGAACCATGGTTTAATCGAGGTGAAATGTTGTATGCTGCACATTTGGGCTAGTTTGTAGTCTAATGATTTCATGATTATTTAAAATAGATGGCCACCATTACTGTAATTAATGATCCAAAATGTTGACTTTTTCCACAGACAGGTTAAGATGTATTTCTGTAACATATTAATTAGTCAGGTTGGTTGGGTCTGTCTGACTCAGCTGCCTAAATCTGAGTCAGGACTCAACTAATTGTGGTCATTATTGGGAAAAGTGGGTGTGTGTAGTGGTGTGTGGACTCATGACTTGGCTTTTCTGAACTGAGCCCATAAAAGGTGAACAGTGAGCACTGCTCAGGCATGTTCACTGATGCATACACAGTTTGCCATTGGCACTATAACAGTAAATTCCTTGTACTTTTGCTGTGGATTTTGAGTGAAGCATATCACATTGTAAAGAGCAGCATGATTTGTAGAAAACTTCTTCCAAAGCTGTGTGAAGACGAATAGGATGAAAGTGAAACTTGGGATAAACATCATAACCTTGTTGTGATGACAGCAGACCACAGAAAGTCCTGACTATGAAAAATAAGTCTTATACAGTATAATCTTTTAATATTACACTGATATAGAAATTATATACTCAGTTGTCAGTTTATGAGGTTCACCTACCATGTTTCCACACTCACTGGCCATTTTATCAGTGTACCAGCAATGCTGCTGTGGTACAGCAGGGTGGGGCAGCAGGTAGTGTTGCCATATCACAGTTCCAGGAACCCCAGTTTGATTCTGGGCTTGGGTTACTGTCTGAGAAATGTGTCAGTGCATGTTGTCCCTGTGACCCATGTGGGTCTCCTCCAGATTCTCCGTTTTCCACCCAACTCCACAAAACATGCCAGTAGGCGGATTGGCTAACATGAAATTGCCCCTAGGGGTGAATGTGTATGTGAATGCATGTGGCCCTGCAAAGGACTGCCGTCCCATGTGGGGTGTATTCCCATGTCTCGCCCAATGTTCCCAGCATAGATAAAAAGATTCCGGATCCACCACAGTCCTAACCAGGATAAGGCGGTTACTGAATGTAAGTGAGTGAGCAGAGTGGTTACATTCAGGAGTAAGTGTATCTGATAAAATGACCAATGATTATAGCTACAAGGTAAGTATACCTAATAAATTGGAAGCTGAGTGCCTGTTGTCTTACAGTTATGGGCAGAAAAAAAAAATCCTAGTTTTTAAGTTTCCTAGAAAGTCATGATTTTTTCTTGATTTACTGGTTAAAGCCACCCTAATCTGCCAATAGGACAATTTAGTAATTTGTGATGTAGCGCTTTAATCCAATCATCAACACTTGCTGTGAAACTGGTATTTTTTCTTAATTATTTTAAATAAAGAGATTGGAGGAAACATTCTATATAAGTTGCCTTTTCTTGATCACATCATCAATTGCCAAAATTACAGGGACAATGGATGAGTATCTGTTTCCACTTCTAACCAGTGGTGTATTTTTGTCCTTATATATAATTTTCTCAATGAGGTATACATCCACTTGAAACCTCAAGGCCAAAAGCAGTTTCTTGTGATTCCCTCCATGGTCAAATTGTTTCCCAGAATTATGGAAAAACTGGGCACTGTGCAGTCTCCATTTAGATAGTGTGGTTATCGTGTTTGTCCCAGTAAGTAAACAACTGGTGGATATTTCATTGGCTGGGTTGAAAATGGTTTTTTGATGAGTTGTAGAATTTTACGAAACATGCCACACTGCAATTTAAAATAACCACTTTTGTGCATAGCCGCTCCCCAAAGCTCCGAGCAGCATTTTGTTCTAACTGCCTCTGCAGCACTGAAAGATAAGGAAAACATATTATTACATCTCTCTCACATTAGTCTTATTCATAGTCATCCCAAGTCCAGTTATACCTCATTTGCACCATGTAACTTGTGTGATGATTTCTACTCTCAGACTTCTGCCTTCTAAAAGACTGTCTAGCCACGTGTTTGTTTGTTAAAGACAAACAAATGTACAAAATTATCTGTGAGTTGACACTATCACAGAGCTGGTACACTGAGCTGATACCTGCTGTCTATGTGGCGCAGTTGTGAAGGGACAAACATGAATAACGGAAGCAAGTTGTTTGTTTTATTTGTTTACCTTACTGATGCTAATTGCAAGAGATGTGGAGGGATGAAATTGCTGGCCTTCTCTGTCTTTGACTGGCATATGTTGAATTAGAAAAACTCTCATCACTTCTTCTAAGACTAAAGTGTCTTCTTTTCCTTTCGGCTGTTCCCTTCAGGGGTCGCCATAGCGAATCATCTGCCTCCATCTAGCCCTATCCCCTGCATCCTCTTCTCTCAGACCGACTACCTTCATGTCCTCCTTCACTACATCCATAAACCTCCTCTTTGGTCTTCCTCTCGGCCTCCTGCCTGGCAGCTCTAACCTCAGCAACCTTTTACCGATATATTCACTCTCCCTCCTCTGAACATATCCAAACCATCTCAACCTGGCCTCTCTAACTTTGTCTCCAAAACATCTCACATGTGCTGTCCCCCTGATGTACTCATTCCTGATCCTATCCATCCTCGTCACTCCCAAAGAGAACCTCAACATCTTCAGCTCTGCTACCTCTAACTCTTCCTCCTGTCTTTTCCTCAGTGCAACTGTCTCCAAACCATACAACATCGCTGGTCTCACTACTGTCCTGTACACCTTTCCTTTCATTCTTGCTGGTACTCTTTTATCACACAACAGACCTGACATTTTTCTCCACCCATTCCAACCTGCCTGCACACGCTTCTTCACCTCTTTTCCACACTCCCCATTGTTCTGGACTGTTGACCCTAAGTACTTAAAATCCTGCACCTTCTTTACCTCTTCTCCCTGTAACCTCACTGTTCCACTTGGATCCCTCTCATTCACACACATGTATTCTGTCTTGCTGCGACTAACCTTCATTCCTCTTCTCTCCAGAGCAAACCTCCACCTCTCTAGAGTTTCCTCCACCTGCTTCCTGCTCTCACTACAGATCACAATGTCATCCGCAAACATCATAGTCCATGGAGATTCCTGTCTGACCTCATCTGTCAGCCTGTCCATCACCACCGCAAACAAGAAGGGGCTCAGAGCCGATCCTTGATGCAGTCCCACCTTCACTGTGAACTCCTCTGTCACACCTACCGCACACCTTACCACTGTCCTACTGCTCTCATACATATCCTGCACCACTCTAACATACTTCTCTGCCACTCCAGACCTCCTCAGGCCTCCACAGCTCTTCTCTTGGCACCCTGTCATATGCTTTCTCTAAGTCTACAAAGACACAATACAGCTCTTTCTGACCCTCTCTGTACTTCTCCATCAAATTCTCAAAGCAAATATTGCATCTGTAGTGCTCTTTCTTGGCATGAAACCATACTGCTGCTCACAAATGCTCACTTCTCCCCTTAGCCTTGTTTCCACTACTCTTTCCCACAACTTCATTGTATGGCTTATCAGCTTAATACCTCTGTAGTTTCCACAACTCTGCCATCTCCCTTGTTCTAAAAAATCGGCACCAAAACACTTCTCCTCCATTCCTCAGGCATCCTCTCACTCTCTAAGACCTTGTTGAGCAACCTAATTAAAAACTCTACTAATGTACTTCTTCTTAAGGTGTAATATATCAAAATCAAGACAATTTACATAAGTATTGGGGAGCTTTTTCAACAGTCATGTACATGTATAATCAGATTATTTTATTAACAAAATATCATACTGAATTGGCAATATTTGAAACCATATTTGTATTTTTTTCTTCTGATATTTTACAGGAACCGGGCCAATCCATATGAACTCAGTTCAATGTACAGGAAGAGAGCGCTCTATCTTGGATTGCCATTTCCAACCAGTCCAGCCCTGGACATTCAAACACACCCAAGATGCATCTGTCAGATGTAATGTTCCCAAGACAGGCTTGGAGACCACAGTAAGTAAATAATTTTTTGGGAATTCTTACAATTATCTTTAAAATATATATATATTTTAGAAACTACCACTCTATTTAGAAACTACAGTACAACTAGAGTGCATTGCTTCTTTGATGTCAAATTAAGTTTGTACTGGTGCTTGTAAAACAAGGGATCTGTATCTTTATCATATGACTGTCATATGAAAATCCTAAGCACACAGAATGTAGAATTATGAAAGCCTTTAGTGATTAAAACTGATGGTAAAAATGGCAGGTATGAAACTATGATCAGGGTGTCAGCATGCTGGTCAGCATTTGGCATTTATATGTTTTTGCTTTGCTATTGAAAAGTTTTATAGACTGTTAACAGATTCACTGAAGCATGGGCCATAACCGATATGCCATTTATACATAGCTGCATTTGCACTTTGATAATGGTTTCTGTTGATTCATAGCAGATATTCTGTATGCATGTGTCAGTATGTATACATCAAATTTATGTGTGTGTGTGTGTGTGTGTGTGTGTGTGTGTGTGTGTGTGTGTGTGTGTGTGTGTGTGTCAGGTGCGGTTAGTAGGGGGCAGAGATGTGGCAGAAGGCCGTGTGGAAGTGCTCATGGAGGTTGGGGGCAGGAAGCGCTGGGGAGCAGTGTGCAGTGAGAACTGGGGCATTAACGAGGCAATGGTAGTGTGCAGACAGCTGGGCTTTGGCTTTGCTGCACGTGCCCATCAGGTAAGCTTGCACTTAGCACATGGTACTGATTAAGAATGCAATAAATTCCAGCATTCGCTGAATCCATCACTTGTTCTACTCTTTCTAAACACTGACACAGTTATGCTTGTGTGTGGATTGTGTTGTGCATATTTTCGAGGCAGAGTACTTTTAAACACGTACGTTTATACAGTAGTTGTTCTGTCATGTTGAAGGGGTGGGACTAGAAGACACAGGTTTTTAGTAAAGAGTGTATTTTACGATGTAAATTGTATCATGCTTGTGGAATCTTTTAGAACAAATGCCTCCCTCACTGTAAAGAATTTCTACCTAGGAAACCCTATGCCATGTAAAAACACTCACATCTTTGTCATAATGATTTATAATACATAAATGCTTTACATTTACATTTACATTTATGGCACTTGGCAGATGCCCTTATCCAGAGTGACTTACAGATGTGCTTTGAAGTCTCTATCAATAAATACATCCTGATCCTGGTTCACTTGGTCACAGACTAAGAATACCATCAGTATGAATGATGAAAAAAAACTGTGAAGAGCACACAAACAACACAATTTATTTATTTAGTTATTGATAAAAGTGCTAATTTAAGTACTTTAGGAAGTGGTAGGTCTTTAGACGTCATTTCAAGACTCAGCTGTTGGGACATCTAGGGGAAGTTCATTCCACCACCTAGGTGCCAGAACAGAGAAGAGTCTTGTTTTACTGGACCTGAACCTACTTAATCATAAGCATGTCATCATAGCTGTTAGTCTTTCATGGAATATGTAGCATACCTAATATTCAATATTGACAGAACACTAAAATTGTACCTAACTGTGAACAGGACACATATTACTGGCCCGGAGACCCTAATGCTCAGGAAGTGCTGCTGAGTGGGACTCACTGTGTAGGCACTGAACTGTCAATTCAGCAATGTCGCCGAAACAGTAATGTATACTGTCCCCGTGGAGGAGGACCCAAAGCAGCCGGAGTCACCTGCTCAGAAAGTAACATGTCTTTCAATCAATATAAGTTTAACTAAAGATTTAGTGCCAATAATTTTGTGTGATCATTTTATATTCCAGAATCATTGTAACTTATTTATTTAATAAGTGAAATTTTTAGCTTAAACAGTCTAGTTTTATGCTGACACAGTATTTGTTTTTGTTTTTTGAATGTGCTTTCTTTTCTTTTTGAACAAAAAAAATCTGGAGAGCATAACAGCACTGAGTCTTGTTCTGTAATGTCAAACAAAGTTGGTGACACTAGTAGAAGGATCTTGTTTCACTCCTCCATTCAGAACATTTCACCCTCCTTTAAATCCAGACACTTGAGATGGCCTTAACAAAACACAGATTTTGTGTCTCTGTGACCATTTCTGTGTTGATTTGGATAAAGGTTTGGGATCAATACCTTTTTAAAAGATTTGTCTTCAGCCAGGTTTTAACCTCCTGGCAGTGGCAACCAGGTTTAGTGATCAAATATCCTGGTACTTAGAGGAATTCATGATGTCATCAATATTCATGATTCACCACCATGATTTACAATGCATAAAAGGTGCTTTTCATTGTATGACATCCACTTTGTTGCCAACCATGGCTGACTAGTTCAGATTTGGTCTCATCTGAACACAACACAAAATTCCAGTTGTACTTCCAGTGAAGCTTGGAGAGGTTCAGGTAGTGCATTCTGGAGTTTCTGGAGCCAGAGACTGGCTGTGGCTCAGGTGGTAGGGTGGGTTGTCCATTAATTGTAGGGTTGGTGGTTTGATTCCCAGCCCACATGACTCCATGTGCCAAAGTGTCCTTGGGCAAGACACTGGACCCCAAGTTGCTCCCGATTGAGTGCCTGGAATGGTAACTCTGCTGCCATTGGTGTGTGAGTGTGTGCCTGAATGGCTAAATGAGACACAGTGTAAAGGTTAAAAGGTGCTATATAAGTGCAGACCATTTACCATTTGAGAGCACTAAAAAAAAAGAATGTCTCAAAGATGAAAGCTTGTTTGAATTTATTTAAAATATTCTTTATTTTAACTTTGCCATGTGCTAATGTATAATTATTTTATACAATAATATTTGCAAAATTTCCCATAATCCTGGATTATATATTATCAACCATATGTTATTAGTCTTACCCTAACCTTATCTGTTTTTGTACCTGCTCTAGTTGCCCCTGACCTGGTGGTGGATGCACAGCTGGTGCAGGAGTCAGCATATCTGGAGGATCGACCACTTCACCTGCTCACCTGTGCCCATGAAGAGAACTGCCTGTCATCTTCAGCCAGCCGCATGAACTGGCCTTATGGCCACAGGCGTCTGCTGCGTTTCTCCTCCCGCATCATGAACCTAGGGAGAGCCGACTTCAGGCCCAGAGCTTCACGAGAATCCTGGACATGGCACCAATGCCACAGGTAAGACTTAGGAACCAGGGAAAAAGTCTAAAGAAAAAACAGGTCTATGTTTTTTTTTTTTAATTTCCAAGATATTGGATACTTGATTTTCAAGTGGAAGCTTTGACATGACGTCACCTTGGTCCCCAGTAGTCAGTAGCAGTATTTTGATAGGAGTTACACTGGGTCAGTGATATTAGCTTATATTAATGCATACAGAAATCTTACAAGTGCTCGTTCTTTACTGGCTGACTCGTTTGGTGTATACCAGTCATCAGACAGACTTTATATCTACATTTAAAAAATATGTTTTAGCTATTAGAGAAATGAATGAAGCTCATCTCACATTCCCATTCATTTTCTAACACATAAATATCAAGCCAGATATCAAGACTTTTTTACTTTGATCATTTTAGTTGAGCCTCAATAATAATGTACACTCAAGTGCACATTCAAATGTACAAGTGGCTACAGTATGTCACTAACATTGTGATATCAATAATCAGAGAATAAATTAATAACCTGTTTTTGCTAAATACACAACTTCAACATTTTCTGAAAATAATAGCAACCCAGTCTATGGGAACAAGGAAAGCTGTTCAGGACCAGGATAGCCCTGTTCTATACTTTTTTCATTAGTCTTTTAAAGAAACACCACAGAGGATTGCATTTCAAAGCAGTCCATTCAGGCAACCTGAATAAACAGAGCTGCAAATACAACCCTGCCAGGACATCAACAGCATTCAGTAAGGGGTGTTACCCTGCAGCCAACACCTTCATGCTGCAGCAGTGAGGTCATTCACTAACACTCTGTAGTGGCTCAGTGTTCTGTACTTATTCACAACCTGAGTTTCCTTAAGATAAAATGTTCCTAAAGACACAGTCCTTTTAAATTAATACAGCAAGTAAGCTTGATCACTTTGGTGATCATTAGTGACAGATTGATTTGATGGTGTATTCACAGGCACTACCACAGCATTGAAGTGTTTACACACTATGACCTTCTCACAATCAACGGAACCAGAGTAGCAGAAGGGCACAAAGCCAGCTTCTGTCTGGAGGACACATATTGTCCTGAAGGTAAAAACTGATTCTGTGTTCATCAGGCGAAACAGACGAACGAAAATGTTTTCAAAGGTAACACTTTTAACACTACATATAGCTGTGAACTTCACCACCTTCTTTTCTTTAGGACTTCAGAAACGCTTTTCATGTTACAACTATGGAGATCAAGGAATTTCAGTGGGTTGCTGGGATACATATCGTCATGATATTGACTGCCAATGGGTAGATATCACAGACGTCAGGCCAGGAGATTATATCTTCCAGGTAGGTCTTATGTACTATTGATAGTGTATTTTATATTTTATTATTGTATTGTACTCTTCGGAAAAACCACTCATGATGGACCAGCCTTTAAAACATAGACCTCCCCCTCACTCTGCCGTCAAAGCAGGAATTTTGAGCACTTTCTCTCTTTCATTAACATAGTTACATGTTAATCAAGCAAATCTTTATGGGCGATCACCACTGAAATCACCGCCTCTGATCATGGGCCTATTTTTCCCCTACCGTGCCTCATACCATAAACTACTAAATTTGCATGAGCTGCTTTAGGACCCATTTTTATACATCCCATACTGCTGCAGTAAAAGGTAGGTTAATGAGGAGCTGTGTTTTAATTACAGTGTACCTATGTGTGTATACCATATAAAAGCTTTATTTACTCTAAATGTCTGAGCACATGATGGAGCATATATATTTTAAGCATGTTTTTCAGATCCTAATTATAAACCAGCATTTTGCTGTAGCTTTTTGTAGCAATAAACTGAGTTGTGGTAATTCTTAAAGTTTTGGAGGACCATTTGAACATCACATAAAGGCCAAGACCAACTAAACTCAACAGACACTGAGATCCTGTCTGTGGATACACACTGTGGGTTCAACCAAACATAGAGAGACATAGAGCTTATTGCTCAGCTGAGTACAAACAATAGACAAAGGGGAAAAAAAAGCTCAGGTGGTAGAGTGGGTTGTCCACTAATCGTAGGGTTGGCGGTTCGATTACCTGCATGACTCCATGTGCCGAAGTGTCCTTGGGCAAGACACTGAACCCCAAGTTGCTCCTGATGGCAGGCAGGTGCCTTGCATGGTAGCTCTGCTGTCATTGGTGTGTGAGTGTGTGCGTGAATGGGTGAATGAGACACAGTGTAAAGCGCTTTGTGAACTGCAAAAGGTTAAAAGGCGCTATATAAGTGCAGACCATTTACCAAGCCCCCTCCATTAGACATAGCTAATTGGAGACTTGCAGACTTGCTCTTTCCACATTCCATTGCAACAAAGGATCACAGATTCTATACAGGAAGTCACAAGCTGTAATATGTCAAAAAAAAAAAGAAAAAAAAGTGAGTTTAGTACACATATTAGGTTTTTACTTATTTAAAATAAACTTATTTACATTTATGGCATTTGGCAGATGCCCTTATCCAGAGCAACTTACATTTATGTCATTTTATACAACTGAGCAGTTGAGGGTTAAGGGCCTTGCTTAAGGGCCCATGGTGGCAGCTTGGCAGTACTGGGGTTTGAATTCACAACCTTCTGATCAGTAGTCCAACGTCTTAACCACTGAGCTACCGCTGCCACAGAATCTAGCTAGTTAACTGAGTATTTAAAAAAAACATGTTAATCTCTGGATTTCTTTATTGATAGCTGTATGTGCACTGCGTATGTTTACAGTTGCTCATTTGGTTGACTCTTTTATCTAAAGTGACTTACAACTGGGAAAGGATACAAATGCGCAGTTTATGGTTCAGGGTCTTAATTAAGGACATAACTGATCAGTAGCCCAAAGCCTTAACCACTAAGCTACCACTTCTCTGGCTTGCAGTCACAATCCCTGAATATACAACTAATGCCTAATATTGTCATACTATTAATTTTCTTTGTTGGGGTCGTGAGCTGAGTGTGTGATTGACCATTTTTACTACTTCTGTATAAAAAAGGTAAATGCTGTAAATCTAGACTGTTGCTCTAGCCATGTATGTACAGCCCATAAACTAATTGTGTTTTCCTCTTTGTCACTATAGGTGGAAGTAAATCCGTCACTGGATATGGCTGAATCAGACTTCATGAATAATGTAATTCGCTGTAAGTGCAGATATGACGGTCACAGAATCTTCATGTATGGCTGTCATGCAGGTATGGTCATATTATTGAACACACACCCTCACACATACTTTAATTATATCCACAAACTATATGCATGCATCATTGTTGTGAATTTGTTTTTCCCTTGCACAGGAGATGCCTATAGTGCGGAGATTGAAGACTTGTTTGAACACCAGCGTCAGATCACTAATAACTTCCTCTGAGCCATGTGTGGACAGCAAACGCTGTGACCTGTTACACTATGGACTTTGAACAAACATCATCTCTTTACTATTTACAAACACATCTGCATTGTGCAAAATGCACAGATTTATTTATATTCACTGATAATTTTATTGAATGGTGGTGAATGGAAGTAAAAATGATATCAAATTCTAATACAGAGATATCTCTGGATTACTGGATTTAGGTATAGACATCTATTGCCCATTTTTATCTGAATATATCATTGGATCTTATTTACTGGGTTCCAGCGCAGTGAATTTTATTACAGTACATTCAGTAATATTCTTTGAGTATTGCACTTTATTTATTGACCAACAGTATTCTGATAGAAATTGCCCTATCATCACCACAGGGTCAGTTTAGTGGTCTTTGTTCATTTTTTGTTTATTTGTCGTCTTATTCAGTATTTACCCCCCTCATATTTCTTCCTTTCTTTTCTTTCTTCCATCAAGCTAATGAATTTGAGACGTGCCTGAAGTGGTTATACCTTATTATATGCATTGTACTGTACAAACTGAAAATTAATTTATTTAATGCTTTCTTGAGCTCATTTTATATTTGAATGGAGGAAAGGTTATTTTTTAAATTAATCTTTACATTTAATAAACATGTATGATATATAGTTACTGTTTTAATTCAGAAACATCTTGAACTATCTGAACATGAAGCCTCAATCCATCAAGAGCCTGAAGCACAAAAACAAGTGCAAGTTGCATGTAGTTGATGATCATGATCATGTTTATAAAGCTCGATGTAAGAAAAGACCACTGGATGGAGAAAAACAAAATGTTTCTGCATTGTGCAGAGTCTCGGGCTCACAGCATTTCAATATGCTATAAAATCTTTGGTCTTTTCTTCATTTGGCCTAGGATGATTTGGCAAAAATCAGCTTTAAAGAAAAGCAACTTGAAAGAGTAAATGTATTTACTGATTGAGAAAACTATATTGATGAGTATTGCATTATTATTTCACAGCTATGAAGCTTTGGCCTCTTTATTACCTCAGTAGTTTACCTTTGATGAAATTTACTAGCAGCCACTAACTGTATAAACATTTTAGACCATAAACTGTAATTGTACATCTCAATGGCATTTTAGAGGGTTTTTTCCCCCTTAAAGTCTTGTACATTTAAGTGAGTTTTTCATCAGCTTATAAAAAATGCCTATGTGATACACTTTTACTATATGCTGTAGTTATAAAAGGTGCCAAATGTCTTACTGTTATTTTCTTAATGTATTGAGCACTCTAGGATTCTGGAGACATTGTTTTCTACATGTTTACTTGTACATGCTTTTATAATGTACTCTGAAACATTTTATTCTCCAGTTGATATTTATTTAGAAGCCCTCATCACACAATACTGTTCCCACTATAAGGAAGCTGTGTGAATTGTTGCTAGGCAAGGTTTTATTTGATATTCAATGTACACTTTTGCTGAAACCCAAACTCTGTCCTCAGCTCAGTCTAAATTTATGCTCTTTTATCCCATTTGCTCTCAGGGATGAACTGTGTGTGTGATTGGTTTTGTTAAATACTCAAATGTTTGGTCAAATTAAAGGTTCTGAAGCATACTGAAACGATTAGAAATCAATAATAATAATAATGCTGTGGATCCTGGGTGCTGATTTCTTTCTTTTGTTTTGTTTTGTTACTTTGTCATAAAGGTGGCTTCTCACTGGTTGGCAGTCATTGCACTAATATTAAGGTTAATGCAAAGACTGTGCTCTAATGTGAATGGAAATAACTAATCAGGTGTAAGTCAGCTAAATGAATAAATTATCAATAAATAGTAATATGTTTTTGACCAAAATGTATGTTCCTATTTTGTAGTAGTAAACACAAAGCACCAAAAGACACATGAATATGTACTGTATGTATTCTCTTTACATATATTCTGTGTATTATTTTTAATTTTGCACTCATTTTGAAAAATATGTGCGTGTAAATATAATTGTTTAATTGTCTTAAAAATTCCTGCCTCCATTAATGTAGCAGAACAGGGAGTTTATTTACAGAGCACAGCTGAGAAAACTTTCTAATGAGGGGGTGGATCTGGGCACCTGGTTGACTCACTGCTGTGGTGCTTATCACCCAGCATCAACACTCAGGACTGGTAGCAAACTGACGGCCACTGTGTTCTCACAAAGCAAATACACACATATTTAGAGATAAAACATATTACAGAACTTTTTTTTTTTTTTTCACAAGCCCAAGTACAGTAAATTGCTCCTTACAAAATAGCATTCTTATCATATGAATATGAATACCAAGGTTTTCCACAAAAGCACGTTTTTTCTAAATCCTACCTATGAGAGTATTGAAAGTTCAACTTCCAAATAAAGAATAATCTGTACCTTACATGTGAAATTCTACTTTAAAGTATGATGTACTTGCGCGGCAATAAATTCATTTAATGCATACACCTCTATTTTAATAACCAGTTGACTGACATATGGTGTTTGAGTAGAGGTGTGAAGTTTTATGGTGTCACACTGAGCAATAATTGTGTAATAAGTGCCATAATTAAAGTGTAATAATCATGAGTGCTGTAAACTCTAAAAAGAAATATTGTAGTGTTAGAATATCTCATTCCAGTGTTGTAAAGACTGACATTCAGGTATATTGTATCAAGCCCATTTTGTGAGAGAGAGACAGAGAGAGAGAGAGACAGAGACAGTGGGAAAGAGAATGAATCTGACTTGCTTCTTATAGCCCCACTCTGTCCTGGGAGGGTGTCCTGGCAATTACAGCTATATATACTGAAGAAAATGAGAGCTGTTAAAAGTGCTGATTATAGGGTGGATTGGGGACGAAGCCGATGGCAAAGGGAAGGATTTAGCAGGGTCATGAGGCTCCGTCTCAGTTAAGGGAACAGATCCTGTACTCTTACACTGAAAAAAAAAAAAAAATGCATCAGGCATCAGAAATGTTCACTAAATTTGACTGATTTTGCAGTTTTATGAAGGCTGTATATCTGACTACTTAGAACAGATTTCTACATTATGATTTACACTTTCTCTTATTGTAGATGAGGGGAGGCAGGACAGGAAAGTGGGGTGAGCCTTTTAAACAAGGTGAAGAACCTGTGACAGACATATTTAAGCCATATTAAATGATTTATTTGTTTCTTTGTTTAATATTCATAAATGCAGTAAGAGAAGGTATGGCTCCAGAACCAAAGCTGAACTAATCTCATTAGTCTCACATTTGGCAGATGCCCTTATCCAGAGTGACTTTCATGTATTGTATTTATACAACTGAGCAGTTGAGGGTTAAGGGCCCTGCTTAAGGGCCCAGCAGTGGAAGCTTGGTGGTGTTGGGATTTGAACTCATGACCTTCCAATCAGAAAACCAATGGCTTAACCACTGAGCTACCACCACCCCCCTCAACCTCAACCTCCACCTCCTACTGTTACTATTCTCAGTATATTTATTTTAAGCATGTCTGAACAATCTATGCCATTTGTAACATTTTATAAACAGCAAATTATATAGTCTCCTTCCAGCTTTGCAGAAATATACAACATTTTAAAATTATCCCACAAAGGAAAAATCCTAGAGAAACTTGTAGATCATTATAAATGTGTCTCCATCTAGTGGTGACGTGTGAAAGCAGCATCATTACTCACTCACTCACTCACTCACACACACTTTCAGCTGCTTTATTGTGATTAAGGTCATGGTGGTTCTGAAGCCTATTCCAGGGTCACAGGGAGTGAGGTGGAAATACAACCTGGATGGGACACCAGTCCATCAAGGGCACCATGCACTGGAGCTGCATCACAGTATCATTATCATTTATTAATTCATCTTATAAATAAGTACAATAGTATTGAAGTAGCCACAATCCACTGACTGGCATGCTTTGCAGGGCAGGAGAAAAACAGTGTGCCTGGAAAAATCCATACATGGGCAGAACACCAACAAGAATGACAGACTTTCACTGCACAGGTAAAATATATGTTTCTTTCCTCATAATTTGATTATTATAAATTAATTAATATAAATTATTATAAATTATTAAATCACAGCAAAAAAAAAAAAAAAAAAAAAAAGAATCTTACAATATGATAGATTACCATATCTTAAATAAAGGCAAATGTATCTAATATGTCTCATTATGATACTACTATTATACCATTTTATTTCTAGACAATTTTTGAAAACAATTTTAAGGTTGACATAGGCAGATAATGTTGCTTATTTCAGTTATCTGCCAATAGAATAAAACAAAGTAAAGCTAAAAATTGGTAAAAATGACTAGAAATAATCTTAATTATCTGGCTTAATAATCTTATATTTGCTCATAATCATCATCATCATCCCAGTCATCTGTGCATCTGGGTCTGCTTGTATTGAAATACAGGAGTCAGGACATGTTTAGGTCCATGCACTCCAATGCAAACAGCAATCACACAGACATCTCACAATGCACCGGAGATTCTTTAAGGTATCACTCCATCTTCACACACAGGCGTGTCTTTGTGCTCAGTGTAAAGTTAATGGAAACCGGGACAGTGGAGAGATTTTCCCTTTACCACCTTTCATGTGTAAAACTGTTCCCTGTGGCTAAGACAAGTAGGAGGACATTAACTATTGGCTGGTCTTCCAGTCACTTATCACATATTTGTTCTCACTCCACTGGCTTGCATAATTGAAAGTGTTTTTGCATGGAGACACAGCCAAGATGGCATATCGATGTCAAAATTATTTCAAGGTCATATTTAAAAAAGCGTGTTTTCCTTAACAGGTTATATTGATAAAATGTCCTTCATTTTAGATAAGGAGTTAAGCTAAGACAAGCCTTGTTGAGAAGATTGGTTTTCAAGATTGGATACCAAAAGATCAGTTAAACCTGAATAGGTGTATGGAACATTGTGAAAAAGTTAACACTTAAGTTTATTGACAAGTTCCCCTTGGCTTTTGCTGCCACACATTTCCCACACAATGATCATTTGTATTTTATATTACCTTTATAATAACTTCCAGTGGTGATTATAATATTCCTGCTTCTACGGTGACCTGTTCCCCCACATCCTACCTGTATGTATTAGGGGAGAGATAATTGTGGCAACACACACACACACACACACACACACACACACACACACACACACACACACACACACACACACACACACACACACACACACACACACACACACACACACACACACACACACACACACACACACACACACGAAAACTAAATCCTTATCAGCCCTTACACTAAAACTCCACCTGCGTTTGAGGCTTTGTGCAGAGCATTGCTCTAAGGCAACCAAACACTAGCTTGATTAGTGACTGAATGCTTTATTTTCCAGCTAAATTTCTGTTCAGCATTACAGCTGTTCATTCAGCATTACAGCTGTTCATGCAGCACTGTAGGTTTTCATTAATCATGCATTTTAGTGCTGTAAAAAAATTCATTAAACTATGTTTCAAAATTCCTGCTGGGCAAGAGTCACTCCTGTGTAGAAATAATTCCATAATTAATTTTACTTGTACATTAGCAAGCAATTGGCAGCTGTTTACCAATGTACAAATTACTCTTTCAAAAAAAACAAAAAAAAAAAACAACAACAAAAAAAGCAGGTTTCTGGCTTCCACTTGAATTTTATTACAGTTTACCTACTTTTGGCAATTAAACTAAAAACTAACAAAATTTAGTTAAATATTTGTTTTTAACTTGATTGTCAACTCTCAGTAGTCGATAAATTACAGGCAAGTGCACTTTTTTGGTGAACCATTACTATTGACAGTGTTATCAATTACAGTATCAATCACAGTATGAGACTAATACAGTATATGCTATAAGTGTCCTAGATAAGCCTTTTCCAGTTAGATCTAGATTTTTTTCCTAATAAAATAAGAAGTTGCAAACTCACAATTATAGAGTTTTTAATTTGAAGCCATGTCATGAAGATTAACCAAAAATGTCAACACAAGGTGTTCAATATACACATTTTTCAAGGTTAACAGTTTCCTGGCAATGAAGATAAAACACAGTCCCGCATCTCTTTTCACCCTCAGTGCAGATAAACTCTGAACTGTATATGCAAAACTGAACGCAGTGACACATCACTAGGTGCTGCCAGGTTTTACTGCACAATAAATAAATCCTGAACAAGGCCTTTCGGAGCTCACTCACCATATAACACTACCGTGCTTGAGAACAGAGCCCAAATGACATTTTAGTCCTCTGAGTACTGCTCTTTAACTTCACACCACTCAGCTCAAGTCCATTCTTGAGAAGAGTAAAATGGGCACATATAAGTAATTGTCTAGCCTAACATTATTTTATGGTTATTTTATGGAGATTCACCCTATGCTTCAGTCTCTATTGAAGTGAACCTTATGCAGAGGGTGTTATAGATCTCTTTGTCATCATGGCTTGCTGATACTCCATGTAATTACAAAAGTATTCTGATTTATTAGAGCTGAATTTCAATCTTTAAAGTTATGTTCAACAAACAGAAGTTTACAAAAAGGGAATTTATAGGTGTTATGAGAAATCAATCAAGGTCAAGGAAATGTGTAATTAATACGGTGGTATGAAAGATTACCCCCAGCTCTCTCTGTGGCGTGCCTCCTCCCTGCCCCGTTATTTATCTGCTCTGTCACACTGTTGTTGTGATTATGGATGTCATACAGCAATAAACCCCATTTGGGATCAATATTCCTTAAATTAAAGCAAAAAGTGAATTTCCTCATCTGGCCACACTCATGGGTGGCAGGAGTCATCTTGCTGAATTATCACAAATTTACAGTAGCCTACAGACCACAGACAGGCAGACATCAAAAGTAATACTATGAGGTTGTTAATGTCTGACTTTGAGTGCCACAATATAGAGGAGATGCTGGATTGATTTAGTCAATTCTGTGAGAAACAAACAAACAAAAAAAATCTCCTCCAGTTAACAATGTTAACTGTTTAACAAAGGTTTAATAGCCATGTTGGTCATAGGGTCATTCCATCTCAAGTGGTCCAATAATTGCAAAGTTTGTTACTTGACCATTTGTAATTTTTCATTTTTTTTCTTCCATTTTTGTATAAAATCTATTCACAGAGTTTACATCCAATCTCAAACTCACAATTTTTACAGCAGAATGCTACTATAGAGGTCTTATTTCTGTGAGAATTTCAGCTTTCTGTCTGGTCCCCCACCAGAGATATTCAACCCGAAAGTGAGGGAAATTTAAAAAAAACTTGCGCTTTCTCACCCCAATAAAAAAAGAGAGAGAACCTAGGTACCTCTTAAAAAAGACTGTGACCCAAACCCTTCTCATTATAAATTGACCCTAAAAGTGGAACTGTGTGCATTACATTTGCATCTTGAGCATTACATTTGGACTTAAGTTCATGAATGTGCAAAATGTTTATATAGGTCCATGTACCTTGTAATGTCCTTTAGATATCAGTTTTTGTTCCAAGGTGTTAGAACCATCTTGAGCCAAGATATTGAGGTTGCCGTAAACAGCTGTAATACCAAAATTTGTTGTGTGCTGTTGCAATTAAAACAAGGGGAGGAAAAAATGGTGGTTTTGCAATGACAATACATAGAGGTATTCACTCAAAAAAAATTAGGAAAATTAAAAACGGTCGAGCAACCTGCACTGGACCACTTGAGATGGAATGACTCCATAATATTGAGCCCATTTACTCCATACTTCATATAACTCATGATGTGAGTAAGTATGAGCTTACTTAAAAACCCTAGCTGACTAAACAATCCATTTTACAGACTGAACTACTGAGGTGCAAAAAGTAGACTGTTGTACTGTGCTGAGGTTGAAGATCTGTTTGTAAGATCCTACTTGACCACTTCCTTTAAATCAATAGTCCATTAGTTTGGGAATAGCACCAGCTTCCTCCTTGTGTTTAGCTTCAGTGCAAAATAAATTCCTATCACGTGAGTCACTGTGGCTTCGCATTCAGCATGAGGTGTAATGATGCGTAGGTAGGCCTTTATGGATTAAATAAATTCCTGTGAAGCAGAAACAAATGCTAAAGTGACTGAGTTGCTACCTTCAAATTAGGAAGCCCAGATTCCTCACAAGGAAAATCAAATGGCCATTCAACATGCATATAGTAGATTTGATTGTACTGTGGAAAATGTAGAAGAGAACATGAATGATAAAAGCAATTACACTTTCAGAGGAATATTGCAGAGATTAATTGCCAGGAAACTCGTTCTGCAAAACCTATCCATGCCGGCATCCGGTTCCTACCTCACACTCCCATCACCAAAGATGGACAGGTCCTCTCTAATCTTTTATAAGAGTTCTCTAAATCAATTCGTAATTAATCTGAGAGAATGAGAAATATGACAGAGGTGAGAGTTTAGCACCTAGTGCTGACATGCCTCTTTATCTCAGCAAAGCAATTTTTGCAAACTGTCAGTTTAAATCTCAGACGTAACTGTTTTGAATTATTAGTCGTACTCCTCCTCATTTTACACTCAGTGCACATTGGAGCAGATATTCACACATTATCCTTATGTGCAATAAACAGGCAAACATGCTTTTTTATAGTTGAAATGTGCCAGTTTATATGTAGTGACATTAATTTAAAGATATTTCTGACTGACACTGTGACACTGATTTGTTAAGACATTTGAGACATTTGTTTTCTCTTATTGATTTGACAAATCCTGGGGACATGAAAGGCATGTGTCAAAACTGTCATGATGTATAGAGTTCTTCGGTTTGTTACATACCTCCTGAATTTTTGAAAGAGTATTATGTTATTATAGCCTAAACATGAAATAATATATGGTTTAAACTAAAGGTAGGTAGATATATAGTGCAGTTTTCTGCTTTTCTTTCTGTGCATTAACAGAGAACATAAGTTGTATTGTTTTTATCAGTCCTTGGTGTAATTATGTCTGTAAGATTCAGTTCTACAAAAGAATAGTATGCTTTACCTGGAGAGTGGAAATGAATATGCTTTTACAAGCTCAAAGTACAGACTACTCAACATGGCCTGCCAAAACTATAACTATTTCCATATCTAAAGAAGATTTTAAGTCATCCTTGATGATGTCATTAAAGGAAAACAACATAACCATGGATACAGGGCTTTACCTGAAAGTGCCCTACCTTCGTAGCACACACTTCAAATCATAAACAGATTTCCAGTCTCCTGGTGCATTTGTCAGTGATATACAGTCCCCGGCCACTTTAATAGGAACACCTGTACACCTACTCATTAATGCAATTATCCAATCGTACAATCATGTGGCAGTGGTACAATGCATAAAATCATGCAGATACAGGTCAAGAGCTTCAGTTAATGTTCACATCAAACATCAGAATGGGGAAAAATGTGATCTCAGTGACCTCTTTGACCACAGCATTGTTGTTGGTGCCATATGGGCTGGTTTGAGTATTTCAAAAATGACTGATTTTCTGGGATTTTTACACACAACAAAAGTTTACATAGAAAGATGTGAAAACCAAAAAACATCCTATGCTAAGCTGTTCTGTGGGAAGAAATGCCTTGTTGATAAGAGAGGTCAGAGGAGAATGACCCGACTGGTTTGAGCTGACAGGGAGTCTACTCAAATATCCACTCTTTACAACTGTGGTGAGCAGAAAAGCAGTGAGGTTACAGTGGGCAGAGACTTACCAAAACTTGAAGTTGAAGATTGGAAAAACCTTTCAAGGTCTTTTACCAATCTTCCAATCTTCAACTACCTAGTTTCGTTATTTGGCTAGTTATTTGAGTTGCATTTGCTCTCCTTATTTGTGTCTTGCTGTGTGACCATGGACTGTGTGCTATGGACATCAACAAGGATTACATTGCAGATTTAGAGTTCTTCATGTTAAAGCAGCATAAACAAAAACAATTATTCATTCATTCAGTAACCACTTTACCTTAATTTGGTTGTGGTGAATAAAGAGCCTATTGCAGGAACAATGTGTGAGGTGGGAATACATTCTGGATGAAATGCCAGTCCACCACAGAGCCAAAAACAATTAGTTGAAGTTACATTAAAAAGATTTTCACTTTACGTATACTGCAAATAATATTTACATTTTTATTTGAAATCTTGTTTCTGTAGATGGCACAATTTATTAGGCAAAATAGCACCATACATTGCTTCAGGTCTTAGAACTACTTCCATGTAAGTCTGTATTCTAATGTAAAGAACTTCTAAACAATGTTCTGTTCGCTCAGGCCTCAATCACTCTAATGCTCACTATGGAAGCTCATTCTACAAAATTCCTTTATTTTCTCAGATCATAAAGAACAAACACTATTAAGGATATCAATCAATAGAAGGAACATAAATGCCATTATTGCTCCCCAACACAAAACAGATTTATGCGTCCTTCTACTGACGCATAATTCATATATTCATACATCAAATTAAAGAGTGACATATAGTGGGGTGGAAAAGTGGGTATAAAAAATGGTTTAAAAACTACTAGTTCAAGTAAAAAATGACTCTGTGAGGAAGTGAAGAAAGGCTTTAATGCAGTGGGTAGCATTGTTGCCGCTAAGCTCCAGAAACACTGGTTTGATCCTGAGCTCAGGTTACTTTCTGTGTGGAGTTTTACATCTCCCAGAACATATTTTGCATCTCCCAGAAACATGGTGGGTGAATGAGAATGTGAATGTGTGTGCATGGCGCCCTGTTATGGACATTAGAAATAGCAAAAAAAATAAAAATAAAAACAAATTATTCCTGGTGGCACACAGTATAAAAATCTTCATGAATGCTCTGAATTCAGTTCAGCACAATGGGAACAATCTGTATATGGCAGTCTGGGTAAAGAAAAAACCCAGATAATTCAGTGGTTGACTTCTGGCGAAAAGCCAAACATTATGAAAAATCTGGTTTTAACCAATTTGTGTTTTTCTGCCTATCACATACTTTGAAACATCAGCTTTAAAATAGCCTATATTTCACTAACACAATGTAAAAATGATTTTATTTACTTTCTAACCTTGCCTATGATTTCTGCAGAGATAATGTTGGCTAATTTTGTGTAAATATGGAGCCAGTTTAACATACACAGCTGTGCGAAACATCAGTCTGCCTAAAGGTGGAATTTTATGGAAGTTTGATACATTGACTTGACAGCTACATACATATATATATATATATATATATATATATATATATATATATATATATATATATATATATATATATATATATATATATATATATATACACAGTATCTCACTTTTGGGGTGTACTCACTTTTGTTGCCAGCGGTTTAGACATTAATGGCTGTGTGTCGAGTTATTTTGAGGGGACAGCAAATTTACACTGTTATACAAGCTGTACACTCACTACTTTACATTGTAGCAAAGTGTCATTTCGTCAGTGTTGTCCCATGAAAAGGTATAATAAAATATTTACAAAAATGTGAGGGGTGTACTCACTTTTGTGAGATACTGTATATAATCACCCTAAATTCAACCGCTGAAAGCCCTTATAATTAGCTGACAAGGTGAATCAAGTGTTAAATGGTGTAGAATTCTGCAATGTGCAGCACTGTGGCCCTTTAGGACTGAACTCTGACAAAGAGAATGGTTGTTGATCTAAACCTGGAGCTAGACACTATAGCTAATTAAAATCCTTGGAATGGCAGTGTTCTCAATACCCATGCATGAAATAGATACCAGGTATATAAATAAATAAAAACAAAAGCACTAAAGCACTGAACAGGGTTCATTCGTTGCACAATACCTATCAGCATCTATAGAGGATTATGTCGCACATTACGAGGACCAATGATGATGGGTGCACTTCAGGAGAGTGGGAGAAATATGACAGCATCCATCAGAAGCTAGGCAGGCAGGTAGAAGAAGCAAGTGCAAGAGAGATCTGCCAAGGACGTTTTAGTGTGCTGCCAGGCTTCAATGATGTACGGACCTAGCAATAAACCAAAATCCAAGAAATGTGTTCTCCTCTACTGCAGTCTGAGCTCAGACTAGCAGGAATTTGAATCTACTGTTAAAACAATGCATTGCAGTATTGTAGCACAGAAACACAGGACAAACAATTACAATGATATAGGACTCGACAACAAAAAATAAACCCTGATCATTCCATTTCAAAGTTAACCCTCTTGCTCTGTGAAATGAACAGATTCCAGAATCTGACTGACAAAGGCAGAACCAAACAACTTTCCCAGTAGCTTATGAGGCGTACTGATGAGTTGTTTGTGAGTAAGTTGGCTCTTTGGGATATTTGAGTTCTTTTAGGTGAATGTTGAGAGCCGAATTGAATTTATGAGTTGTTTGGTTATATTTTGTTTTTTAAAATGTAGACAATAATATTACTCTTGCAACATCTGAGCTGTTTGTGTGAATGTGTTTGGCTATCAGCGGTGTATATTGGGCAGCATGGCAGGAAGGATCTGCCTGCATTTCTGCTTGTTGAAGATATACTGTATGTAGTATGTAGGAGAGGTGATAAGTTATCAGGATAAATGGAAGTGACGCACAGACACAGCAGACACAATAACAAGAATGCATGAATGCTTACTGTATTTGTTAATGCACATATGTTGTGCCTTGCTAATTTGACAGATCATAGCGACTTACAGAAGTGTTCTATCAATAAATTCATACAATATACGATCATATGATACTGGTTCACTAGGTCTATCTGTGTTTAAAAGTAAATCTGTTGGGGAGGTAATATAGTATAAAAAAAAACACAGACAACAATAATGTTTTAAAGTGCTAATTTACTGTGAAGACTGTAGGTCTTTGGTCATCGTCTGAGCACAGCCAGTGACTTTGCTGTTTGGACACCTGGGGAAGTTCATTCCACCACCAAGGTGCCAGAACCGAGAAAAAACTATTTGCCAGTGTCCTTTATTCTGATGGCACATTGTATAGCATATTATGTAATTCACATTGTGTTTTGGCACCCAAATGGTGCAGCTGCTTAAGGATAGCATTACAATAAACGTACTGTACATCATCAACACAGGCTTGGGTAGAGTGTCCTTGGTGGAGCAGTTGTTGGTGTACTGGGAGAAGTGCTATCACACATCTCAGGGAAACAGAAGTGTGCTTCCCCAGTCTCATCTGCTGCTGCCCACCAGTCACAAAGTCAGTAATGCACCGCCACAAACTGGTAGAGACAGACACAATGAGGTGGGACAGTTTGGAGCAGAGCTGATCTGAAATAATTATGTAGAACTCTGACATCCTAGTGTAGGTGGACAAGCAGTTAAAAAAACAGCACAATGTAAGTGGAATAAGTGGAAAACTCTTGTGTGAATGGTGTTCACTTTATCAGGTGCATTGTCCAATTCCTAAGCTTTTCGACCATTCTCCAGGGAATCATAATCAGCAGTAAGTCCCCATTAGCACTAAACTTCTATGTGGCAGTCATCAGAGCACACCACAGCCGAGAAATCTATCTGAAACTCTTTCTAGGCACATGGACAACCTGTCATTAAGTGTAGATGAGTTAAATCATTGATTCTGGAATTGAAGCCAAGTGCAACAGATGTCTACAGCTATGTTTGGGAAACCTTTACTGACTTGCATTACACTGACATCTGAACAAAAAATTTCAACTATGCCCTCAGAAACAAATCAGAATTGGCAGCCTAACCTGTAGTCGATAGTACCAAATGTGCTCTTTCGTACCGCACCAGTCACAAAGGATTTCAAAAGTGCAAGAACTTCATTCAGAACATTAAAGGAGATTTTGCACTGCCAGCTTGACTGACCCTGGCTCTATGATGCTCGCTTTAGTTGACATGACAGGTTATGAGCTGACTGACCTAGGGTACAGACCTATTGTTCATATGTGTATTGCATTGCTGGTGATATTACTGTACTAAGCACTACATCCATATATACAGGTGCATCTCAATAAATTAGAATGTCGTGAAAAAGTTCATTTATTTCAGTAATTCAACTCAAATTGTGAAACTCGTGTATTAAATAAATTCAATGCACACAGACTGAAGTAGTTTAAGTCTTTGGTTCTTTTAATTGTGATGATTTTGGTTTACATTTAACAAAAACCCACCAATTCACTATCTCAACAAATTAGAATATGGTGACATGCCAATCAGCTAATCAACTCAAAACACTTGCAAAGGTTTCCTGAGCCTTCAGAATGGTCTCTCAGTTTGGTTCACTAGGTAAGCCACAAACATTCATTGCCAAAGAAGCTGGCTGTTCACAGAGTGCTGTATCCAAGCACATTAACAGAAAGTTGAGTGGAAGGAAAAAGTGTGGAAGAAAAAGATGCACAACCAACCGAGAGAACCGCAGCCTTATGAGGATTGTCAAGCAAAATCGATTGAAGAATTTGAGTGAACTTCACAAGGAATGGACTGAGGCTGGGGTCAAGGCATCAAGAGCCACCACAAACAGACGTGTCAAGGAATTTGGCTACAGTTGTCGTATTCCTCTTGTTAAGCCACTCCTGAACCACAGACTATGTCAGAGGCATCTTACCTGGGCTAAGGAGAAGAAGAACTGGACTGTTGCCCAGTGGTCCAAAGTCCTCTTTTCAGATGAGAGCAAGTTTTGTATTTCATTTGGAAACCAAGGTCCTAGAGTCTGGAGGAAGGGTGGAGAAGCTGATAGCCCAAGTTGCTTGAAGTCCAGTGTTAAGTTTCCACAGTCTGTGATGATTTGGGGTGCAATGTCATCTGCTGGTGTTGGTCCATTGTGTTTTTTGAAAACCAAAGTCACTGCATCCATTTACCAAGAAATTTTGGAGCACTTCATGCTTCCTTCTGCTGACCAGCTTTTTGAAGATGCTGATTTCATTTTCTAGCAGGATTTGGCACCTGCCCACACTGCCAAAAGCACCAAAAGTTGGTTAAATGACCATGGTGTTGGTGTGCTTGACTGGCCAGCAAACTGACCAGACCTGAACCCCATAGAGAATCTATGGGGTATTGTCAAGAGGACAATGAGAAACAGGAGACCAAAAAATGCAGATGAGCTGAAGGCCACTGTCAAAGAAACCTGGGCTTCCATACCACCGTGCCACAAACTGATCACCTCCATGCCACGCTGAATTGAGGCAGTAATTAAAGCAAAAGGAGCCCCTACCAAGTATTGAGTACATGTACAGTAAATGAACATACTTTCCAGAAGGCCAACAATTCACTAAAAATGTTTTTTTTATTGGTCTTATGAAATATTCTAATTTGTTGAGATAGTGAATTGGTGGGTTTTTGTTAAATGTGAGCCAAAATCATCACAATTAAAGAACCAAAGACTTAAACTACTTCAGTCTGTGTGCATTGAATTTATTTAATACACAAGTTTCACAATTTGAGTTGAATTACTGAAATAAATGAACTTTTCCACGACATTCTAATTTATTGAGATGCACCTGTATATACACACTACCCAAGCACCAATATAGGGGAGAAACAACATTTCATAACATATTATAATCTTATTAAATATTTTGGGGTGGGGTGAAACCCACAAAAAAGCAAGTTAATCACTTAAAATGTTCCGATAAAAAGAAGGGAGAACAGCATATCTAAAAGGATTAGATCAATTGTCTGAAACAAGGAGTGATCAACAGCTTGTTTCTTTTAGATGTTATTTATTTCTTTGTTTCTGTCAATACTGCTGAGCCACAAAACAGAATTATATTAGATGTGATTATTATCTGGTCTGTTAGAGAACCCTCACACACGAAGTCGTTCGCTAAGTGAGCGGCTCACTCCCAGAGTCGTTCGCTACGCGAACACTTCCGCATTCCACACTCTCCGTAGTAGCGCGAGCTCCATTCACAAAAACCCGCTGGACTATGCATTCAGGAACTCTCGTGTGTTTACTTTGCCATGTGCCTTTGTTTTGGTTTACGTCATGTCTCCGCCTCTGTATATTTATAGATATATATCTATATATCTAATCAACGCATGTTATGACCAGTTATAAATATACATCAGCCATGAAAGGGAATTCATGTACGTGCACATACACATATAGATAATTAACTACAACAGATTATAATTAATTATGACTATATGTTTGGTCTAGATCAGCTTGTTGGATTAGCTGTAGTCTAGTTTTAGAATTATGAACTCTAAAGAGGGAGTTTATCCTTCTGGCCAGGAAGGATTCTCCATTTTGAGAGCATGTAGCGAGGTCGCAGTGCTTAAGGAACTTCTCACATGACCAAAACAGAGACAATCA
This sequence comes from Cranoglanis bouderius, assembly GCA_023630585.1. NCBI lineage: Eukaryota > Metazoa > Chordata > Actinopteri > Siluriformes > Cranoglanididae > Cranoglanis > Cranoglanis bouderius. Next base: position 19,714,225 of record CM042536.1, on the reverse strand, counting down.
AGCGTGGTGATGATAGATTTTGATAAGTAAGTGTAACTATGGATACACACAGCTAACTCTAAGCAAAAAATACATATGTACATCCATATACAAGAAAAGAGAAAGTATAGAAAGAAAGTAATGAAATAGAAGGGAATGGCAGACAAAACACAAACGATTAGCCTTTTTCAAAACCAGCAACGAACTTGAATCTCCTGTAAACAGGGGTACACTCTTAACACCTATATAGATCAATTAAACTATACTTGCATGGTGTGGGTGTTGTCGGTTTCAAAGTTTGTGTGCGGTCCAGTAGGAGTTCGTGTTGGTTTCGGTGGCTCGTTGTTTGAAAAGGCGTGGGCTGTGAGGCGGTTGCATCTTTTGTCCGGGAGAGAGAGAGAGGCGGTAGCCGGAACCGAAGGCAAGGGTGCCGGAAACGGTCAAAGCTGGAAGAGGGCCAAGGAAGAGAGCAAGAGCAATGCGTGTCATTGTTTTTAAAGACAGCACCAACACACACACCTCTCTTAAACCGTATTATATATGCAATTAAGAAAAAGCATGAAATAATGTATCCCATTGCAATATGATATGCATAATCAATCAGAGCATCGAGAGACGATTAACTACATACCAAATTCGATGGACTTGTAAAAATATTACAGATAAAACATGGTTACAGACATTTAAAATGATATCCTAAATTAATCTATCTAAAATCATTATAGCTAGGTTACATAAACACACAATACATGCAAATAAAAAAAACATCAAACTATTTGGACATCGAATAATTACATATAATTACATGTTACATTCAAGAGAGATTTTTCCATTGTGTGTGTAAGGTAAGCTTGTGTGTGTGCACGTGCGTGTGTGTGTGTGTGTGTGTGCATCTGAAGAGGGGGGTCGTGTCCCCCCCCCCGTAGCATTCCAATGGCATCTGGTCAAACTGGGGCCAGAGTGGTCGTTAAACAGATATTTGTTTAAAGCTCAAATTAAAAAGAAACTTCTTTGCTATGTCCAGGCTGATTCAGAAATCAGTTTGATACAGTCAGACTTTACACAACCGAGGGATGCACCCGACCAGCCAGCCTACAGTGCCCCACCTGTCGAAAACAGGGAACAAGGAGGTACTATTTCTGCTAGCAGGACTGCTTTAAGGACAGCTGGCGAGTTCATAAGCGGCTCCATAGGCGGGCACCCCCAGAGCTCCAGCTGGTGGCCCAGCAGGAGGTCTCCTCAGCGGAGTTGCCCCTGGAGGTTAACGTGGCAACCTCCAGCCCGAGCTCCAGCAGGAGGCCCAGCAGGAGGTCTTCTCAGCAGAGCTACCCCTGGAGGTTAACGTGGCAACCTCCAGCCCCGAGCTCCAACAGGAACCCCAGCAGGAGGTTTCCCCCTTGGAGTGCCACCTGGAGGTCAACATGGCAACCTCCAGCCCCGAGCTCCAGTCGGAGGCCCAGCAGGAGGTCTCCTCAGCGGAGTGCCCTCTGGAGGTTAACGTGGTAACCTCCAGCCCCGAGCTCCAGCAGGAGGCCCAGCAGGAGGCCTCCTCAGCGGAGCTGCACCTGGAGGTTAACGTAGCAACCTTCAGCCCCGAACTCCAGCAGGAGACCCAGCAGGAGGTCTCCCCAGTGGAGCGCCACCTGGAGGTCAACATGGCAATCTCCAGCCCAGTTCCTGTTGGAGACCCAAGTGCGGTGCTTTGCTCCAGTCCTGTTCCCGCCGGAGGTCCATGAGGAGACCTCTGCCCAAGCCACGTTCCCGCTGGAGGTTCACAAGGAGACCTCCACTCCTGTCCTGCTCATGTCAGAGGTTCACGGGATGACCTCCTCCAAAGCAAAGTCCATGTCAGAGGTCCACGGGATGACCTCCTCCCAAGTCAAGTCCATGTCTGAGGTCCATGGGATGACCTCCTTTCCTAGTTCAAGTCTATGTCCAAGTCCAGATCCAGGTTTCTGTCCTGACCCATATCCTAGTCCATGTCTCAGTCCAGATCCATACCCTAAGCCAGAGTCCTGTTCCAGTCCATGCCTCAGTTCAAACCCAGAGTCCTTTCTCAGCCCAGAATCCAGTTCAGAATCCGGTCCAGTTTCTAGTTTAGTTTCCAGTTCAGGTTCAGATCCAGTTCGCAATCCAGTTTCCAGTCTAGGTCTCAGTCCAAAATCCAGTCCAGAGTCCACCTCTGTCTCCACCTCTGTTTCCAGTCCAGTTTCTAGTTCTGTTTCCAATTCTGTTTCTAGTTTCGTTTCCAGTCAGGCTTCTAGTTTCACTTTCAGTCCAGTTTCTGGTTTTGTTTCAAGTCCAGTTTTCAGCCATGCTGCTAGCTTTGTTCCCAGTTCTGTCCCCAGTTCTGTTCCCAGTTCTGTTCCCAGTTCTGTTCCCAGTTCTGTCCCCAGTTCTGTTCCCAGTTCTGTTCCCAATCCTGTTCCCAGTCCTGTTTCCAGCCCAAGTCCCAATCAAGTTCCCAATCAAGTTCCCAATCCTGCCCCAACTCTGTTTCCAGCTCTGTTTCCAGCTCTGTTTCCAGTCAGGTTTCTAATTTCATTTCCAGTTCTGTTTCTAGTTTAGCTTTCAGTCAAGTTTCTAGTTTTATTGCAAGTTCACTTTCCAGTTCAGGTTCTAGCTTTATTTCCAGTTCTGTTTCCAGTTCTGTTCCCAGTCAGGTTTTTTTTATTTTGTTTCCAGTTCTGTTTCTAGCCTAGTTTCCAGTCCTGTACCCAGTTCAGTTCTCAGTCCCGTTCCCTGTCCTGTTCCCTGTCCTGTTCCCTGTCCTGTCTCCAAGTCTGTCTCCAAGTCTGTCTCCAATCCAGATGCCAAGTCTGATTCCAGTCCTGGTTCCAGTCCAAGCTCCAAGCTAGCACCAAGTCAAGCTTCAAGCCAAGCACCACACCAAGCACCAGGTCAGGCACCAGTTCAAGCACAGCTCCAAGCTCCAAGCCAAACACCACACCAAGCACCATGCCAAGCACCAGATCAAGCACCAGGTCAAGCACAGCTCCTAGCTCCAAGCCAAACGCCATGCCAAGCACCAGATCAAGCACCAGGTCAAGCACAGCTTTAAGCTCCAAGCCAAGTTCCAAGCCAAGTTCCAAGCCAAGTTCTTGACCAAGTTCTCGACCAAGGCCGAAGGGACAACCAGACATGCTCCGCTCAGGCCTCAGAACACTGGACATCGCCAGCCTCCGGTCCTGGGGGGCAGACATTAGGATCCTGCCCAGGGGCCCAGGTCCACCAGAGTGGTTAGAACTTTTGGCACTTCGGGAGCAGTGCCTTTGGGGGGGGGGGGGGCTCTGTTAGAGAACCCTCGCACGCGAAGTCGCTCGCTAAGCGAGTGGCTGACTCCCAGAGTCGTTCCTTGCACGAACACTTCCGCATTCTACGCTTCATTCACAAAAACCCGCTGGACTATGCATTCAGGAACTCTCATGTGTTTACTTTGCCATGTGCCTTTGTTTTGGTTTACGTCATGTCTCCGCCTCTGTATATTTATTGGTTCCTAGTTTGTCATGTCTCCGCCTCTGCTTATTCATTGGTTTTCCTTTTATTGTTTAATTATGAGTTTCAGGTGTGTCTCCTTTGTGTCTGTTTATTCGGTCTATTTAAACCTCTTCCCGTTTCCGCCTCAGCGCGGAGTATTCGAGCAAGTTCCAGCATGTGCGTTACGCCTGCTACCTTCTCGCTTCCTCTCACCCTTAGACCCTAGCGCTTAGCTCATAGTTCCTGTTCCTAGACCATAGCCTAGTCTCGTGCGTTTGCTTCAGTTTTTGTTTTGTTCTCATGTTCTGTGCCCTTTGGAATTACTGCCTTGCTATTTGGGAATTACTACCTTGTGGATTATTGCTTTACCTTTTTGTGGATTACTGTTTGTTTCCTTTTTTTTGTGTTCCGTTACTTTTGAATTCTGTTGTTCCTATTAAAGTGACTTTTCCCCTGCCCATGCATCCTGCCTTCCCCCGTGTTTACATAACATGATCACAAACAAGTGATTGCTTTTGGGGATGATAAACTTAGTTCTCATTCATAGTCTTCCAAATATTAACACCTATTAAAAAAAATAAAAAAATCAGAAACTGCTTATATCCTTCTCTCAGATAAATATGACCAGCTGTCAGCCACAATCACTAAACTGTTACTCTCCTGTTTTATTTAACATTGATATTTAAGGAAATTTAGTTTTGTGGTTCAGCATTTTTAACAGTAATTACATTCATTAGAACTAAAAGAAATTAGTTGACACTGATCACTTCTTCTTTCACAAGATCAACCTTTTAAACATTCAATTTCTAGCCATAATCAGCTTGTTGTGCATACAGGTCAGTTCAGGAACGTGACTTTTTTCAGACCGCTGTGAGTAGTAGTAAATGTTCTATATCTTAGGAATGCATTTTTGAACAATTACTGTATGTTAACTTACGATGTGAGCTATGCTGAAGTGAACACCACCTCAATTAACAGTATGGCTTGCTAACTTAGCCAAACTATTTAGCTGTTTCAGTAACTTGATAAGTTATTTGCTGGCTACCTAGCTCATGTTAATTCATATATTTAACACAACAGGCAATCACTACTGAATATCAAAGTGACATCTTAAGTTTAATACAGAGCTTTCATAATGTAAAACATCAAAAGATCTAGCTAGCTAGTCTAGCTTACTCAGCTTGATAATGGGTTTCCTGTGCATGTTTCCACAGGTTGGATGTTGAGCTGTGAAATAATTTGCAGATCATAATCACCCTGTTTCCTTTGAAACATTTAAAACTGTAGATACCTGAAAATTTGGGATGCGCTTCTGTCGCCACTGTCTCAGACACTGCTTCTGACTAAGCCCTTGGCGTATGAAGTGACCTTCAGCAGGAAACTTTTATTTTGATTGGGTCGCAAAAATATTTACAATTTTGCACATACTCTCTATTTATTGGCTTACAGTCTTCTGGGGTTATTTTTTAAATACGTGTCATGCCAATGCTGGAATTCTGGCATCGGACTCCCAGACTCCAATTCCCAGACTGCAGCTATCTCTGCCATCTGACAAAATGTAGTGAAGTTAAATATTTTTATGCTGATTAAATCATGTTACCACTACAGTGGACTACGTGCTCAAGTACTGTGAAGAAAGCACATGTAGTTCATTACCTTCCAATTCTGGTAAATTCTAATTCTCAGTTTTAATGTCAAATGTGAAACCTAAATAAAAACAACCTTTGAGCAGTAAAATCTTCCTCTCAGAATGAATAGTTTTCTTTATGCCCAGCTTGCTAGGAAGCAGGGTCAGCCATGATAGACATTCATGATTCTGGTTAATCCTGTTTCTCACTATAGCAGCTTCAGCCAATAAAATGTAATTAAACAAAATGAGTGACATGTTTGTGATGATGACCTCATTGGACTTTTATGAGTATCATTATAGCGCAATTATTGAGCAAAAAAGTTTAATTTTTTTTTTTTTATTATTATTACACCTATGTAATCAGTTGTATATTATGTTAGCTACTCACTAATAAGCATTTGAAATGTTCATAAAATATTTCTTAAAATATCCTATTTGAAACAACAGTTTTAACAAGTTATTGTATACTGTATGTTCCTTAAAAAATTAACCTGAGCACATGAAATCTTATGATGGATAAATGGATAAATCATTAAAAACATCTAGAGATGGTCCAGGGGTCATGTGACAAGCCCATTTTTTTTTCTATCAATGCCTTTTAACAGTTTCATTCAACCTATTTCATATAGTATAAATTTTAGCATGTTGAAGGCATGTTAATGGAAACTGATCTTGTGCTGAGGCATACAAGGCCATCCCCCTCCCACATTTGGGTCAGTCTGATCACCTCTCTTTGTTCAACAGGCCTGTTGTACTCACCCACAATGTAGTGAAATGCTTTGAGAACAATATGATAAAAGTATGAGGTTTTGAGTCACCTCACAGCAGGCCTACCACCTACACTGGACTCTCACAGGTTTGCCTACCGCCTGAACAGGCTGACAGAGGATGCCATTTCCACTGCTCTTCATTCATAAGGATGCTGTTCATTGACTTTAGCTCTGCATTTAACACTGTCATCCCCACTAAGCTAATCACCAAGCTCAATGACCTGGGCATCTGCACCTCCATATGCAACTGTTGATAGCTTCCTTATTCTGCCCCGTCCAGGTATTTCATGCATTTTCTGCCCCTAGCCAGTTCAGGTATTTCATGTGTTCCAGCTCAAGCCCACCTGGTGCAACTAATGAAGCCCTTGATTAGTTGCATCAAGTGTACTTGAGACAACACCTGTTTTGCATATTTGTGCTGTTGTGAGGATTCTATTCAGGGGGTTGAATAATTGTGAAACTGGAAAAGTCATTATAAGTTGCATTTTCAGTTGAATTTGGGGAAACCACTTGAAGCATTCGTTGTGTTGAACTATTTCAATTACTCTTGTTTGATTTGTTCATTGCAAACAGCTGAAAGTCTGTAAATTTTGACAATAAACCTGATTTGCAATGGGGGTTGAAAATTTTTTACTGCAACTGTATATCTGTCTATTACAGCAAAAGTTTTTGGCACCATATATATTTAGTAGAAACTTTGTATTTATTTTTTATTTTATGACTTATCAAGTTATCAAGTCAGTACAAAAAACATTTTAGATTCCCAAACATTAGTTTTCTAGCACAAAATTAAATGTTACAGAAAAAAGTTTGTACATCATTAAAGAACGCAGCATATTACATAAGAGACACTTTTCAGACAAAAAACACAATGAAGGCTGCTGGGTTTTGCTGCAAAAATAAGAAGGAAGTGCGAAAGTCAAAGTCTCCAGAAGAACTGTGGCTGGTTCTGCAAGATGTTCAATAAAACTTACCAGCTAATTTCCTTATAAAACTGCATAAATTATACCTGAGACTATTATTTTTATTTTTATTTTTAGTCACACCAAATATTGACTTTGTTTCATTTACTACTGTTTATTGCTCTTTACTGATTTTTTTTGTTTTTTTTAATGTGGAAACATTTAATTTCATTATTTTGAAGGTATCTTTGCTCTGCAGCATTTCTTTGCATGTGCCTAAAGCTTTTGCACAGTACTGCATATTATACATGGATAATCTAGGTACTGTTGTATAAACAATGTACATATCTCTTACATATATTTATTACTAATACAGTCAGGTCCATTAGCATTTGGACAGTGACACAATTTTTGTATTTTTGCCTTTGTACACCACCACAATGGACTTGAAATGACGCAACCAAGATATGAATGAAGTGTAGATTTTTCAGCTTTAATTCAAGGGAATTAACAAAAATATTGCATTAACCATTTAGGAATTACAGCCATTTTTTACTTTGTCCTTCCAATATCACAGACTCAAAAGTAATAGGACAAACTAACATAATCAAGTATTTTTAATACTTGGATGCAAGTCCTTTGCAATCAATGAATGCCTGAAATCTGGAACCTATGGACATCACCAAATGCTGAGTTTTCTCCATTGAGATGCTTTGTCAGGCCTTTACTGAAGCTGCCTTTGGTTGCTGGTTGTTTGTGGGTCTTTCTGTCTTCAGTTTGGTTTTCAGTAAGTGAAAAGCATGCTCAATTGGGTTGAGGTCAACCGACATTTAAGAGCATTTCATTTCTTTGCCCAGAAGTTGTTGGGTTGCTTTCATGGTATGTTTTGGGTCATTATCCATCTGTCATTCAAATAAATCAATTTTTAAGAGCCGTCCTATCAGTTTTGCAGCATTTGAATGAATCTGACCAGAAAGTATAGCTCACCCATAGAACTCACCCTGCTACATCTGTCAGCAGTCACATCATCAATGAACACCAGTGACCCAGTTCCATTGGCAGCCATACATGTCCATGCCATAACATTCCTCCACATGTTTGACTGATGATGTGGTATGCTTGGGATCACGAGCTCTTCCTTTCCATTTCCAGAACTGGTCAGGCCTTTTTTTTCCCTGATCTGGCCTTTCTGTTCTTGAGTATTACCAGTGGTTTGCATGGTACATGAAGGTGTCTCCTGATTACAGACTTTGACAATGATACGCATTCTTCCTCCAGAGTGTTCTTGACTTGGTTAGATGTTGTGGAAGGGTTTTGCTTCTAAAAGGAAAGAATTCATCATGCATCCAATTTAGTTGTCTCCTGTGGTCATCCAGGCCTTTTGGTGTTGCTAAGCTTGCTGGTGCATTCCTTCTTTTTAAGACTGTACCAGATTGTTGATTTGGCCACTAAAGGTTCTGCTATCTCTCTGATAGGTCTGTTTTGTTTTTTCAGCTTAATGATGGCCTCGTTCCCTTGCATTGCCACCCCTTCGGACCGCATATTGAGAGTTCCCATGAACAGCTACCAAATGCAAATTCAATGCTTGGAATCAACTCCAGACATTTTATCTACTTAATGTGTCATGAAATAATGAGGAAACAGACCACACCTGGCCACGAAACCGCTTATTGTCCAATTACTTTTGAGCCTGTGAAAATGGAGGGACTAGGCAAAATAAATGGTTGTAATTCCTAAAATTTAATCAATATTCTTTGTTAAACCCTTTGAATTAAAGCTGAAAGCCTACACATCAACACATCTTGATTGCTTCACTTACAATCCATTGTGGTGGTGGAGTGAAATTAGGAAAATTGTCACTGTATATATATATATAGTTTTTTACATATTCAACCCGCACTTTGCACAATGCTACTATTTGCACTTCTGGTAGATACTAAACTGCATTTCCTTGCCGTACCTGTACTGTGCAACGACAACAAAGGTGTATCCATCTGCATTTATCTATCTAGTTCTGATCTCAGATCAGAGGAGACGCGCAGAAGACTGCTTCTCCTGCAGCAGGTTTGGCTCAGCCCTCCGCGCACGTCATTGGCTATCTTTTTAAGTATTCACTCCAAGCTCTTATTATTGGGCAGAGTCTTACACAACCGGTTTCATAAACTCAGCTGTGTAAGAAGTTGTGTTTAAAAAAGAGAGACACTTCTGTAACACACAAGAGTGGTCCAGGAAATCCGCTGAGAGTCGCATCGGAGGAAATCGGACGCGTAGGTGTTTGAGTGCATGCTCTTGGGGCTCTTGGCATGTCACCTATAGAAAGTTTACCAGTGGACCATGAGGATTCATTGCGTGCCGCGTGTGTATCATCTCTAATAACGCATCACGAATCCATAAGTAACGTCGCATGTTTCGTAGGCGAGTACATGACTGGAGAAGTTTGTTTTTTGTGTGTGTGTGTGTGTGCTGAACTTGAAAGAGATTTGGGGAGAATCGGGGTGGGACGGCGATCATTTTTGTTGCTGGTTGTGTCCTGATCATTTTGAACTTTCTGTGTGATATATGCTTCTTCTTATTCTTTGTTGTTGTTGTTCTTGTTGTCAGATCTCTGATTTGCTTAGTTTGATATGTCTGACATGATTCATGAAAAAGCTTGCGCTGTAAATGATATGTATGCGCCCCGTAGGCTAATAAGAGAAGTGGTACTATCATTTATTTTCTGTCTGCGCTTTCTAAGTTTACTTGCTGTGTGGACTTGCTGTGAGTGTGTATAGTTTAAGTCCTTCAGAGGGGAGAAGAGTCTCGGGGTTCATAAACTGATGCTGCAGCTTTTTGACGCAGTCATTTATGCAAAGAAAAAAAAAGAAAAAGAAAAAAAAAATTAATAGCCTGCCTGACGCAAAATGAGAGCAAACTGTCATGGGCTACATCCAAACCTGCGTAATGTCGAAGGCTACTAAATAGCCTACGAATTGTCAAAATGCTAATGCTTAATATTTAGCTTTACCACAGACCCATCTTTTTGTTGTCATAAAATGGTAAAGTAGTACTTTAGAGTTGTTTCCTACATGATTTATGTTATAAAGATGTCTCATTAGCCAATAGTCCAAATGAAAAGTTTATACTTTATAATCAGGAGTGCTGAATTAACTCCTGCATCCACTAATACAAATTAGCATAATGCTTCAAGTTAACACAGTGAGGCTTTGTATGGATAATGTGCCCCTCAGTAATGCAATGTGAGTCTTGCACAGTCCACAACTGCAGTGAGATGCAGAGACACCATATGCCACCTCAAGACAAATAGCGTGTGTAAGGACCCCTTCACCTAGGACTTGCCTTTTACTTGTCCTTACTGTCTTTTATTGCTGGACAGTAGTTTTAAAATATTCATTAAATGTTGTAATAACTTGGCCTTTGATGCAGCTTGGCCTGTTTCCAATTCTGGCCAGAACACTTTCTTCAGCAAATTACAGCAAAATACATTATACATAACTTACTCCCTTTTAATCATCAGCATCACACTGCCTCTTTATTCAAGCCCATTATTCAATATTTTAAGACAACATCAGTACCAGGTGTTGTCCTCTGTCCTTAGAATCACTGTGTAATATATAAAATGACACGTTCGTTTTTCATTTAGCATTTCCTCTAACCTGATGCCCACTCCATTACTCATCATAATGTGAGTAATGTGTTTAAGTAATCACACACTTTTATTATATCTACTGTTATGTCTGAAACATAGTAACCAAATAATTCAACTTTGTGTGCTTGTGTGTGCATGCTTTAAATGTTTTATTTAACAAAGCTACCTTTGTCAAATTGAGGACTTTCATAATTTGGGGCTATCATTGTGTATATTGGGGAAAAAGCAGCTCTTTGTACATCTTGCAGGCTTGTGAAATTTGCTGTGCTCATATCTTCACACTCTTCCATTTCCTAGTCTTTCCTCCATCACACCTCCCTTTTCCTTTATGTAATTTCTTCACCATTGTTTCACCTCAGTTTTGTACCATAGTATTTACAGACATTTAGGGTTCAATGAATAGTCTTTAAGCAGTGCATCTTCGAAAAGCACTACTTAGTCAGTGTGATGAATTCACCCCTATATCTTTTGACAGACCACAGAATCTCGTCCACTACTGCATTTATCCACAGATAGTCGAGTATTCAATTTGAAACACTCTCATTCAATTGACCTCATCTAGACAGTTAAGTAGATTCTCCAATATCTTTGAATCTTTTTTGGTCAGATATGGATTTTTCTGTCCAAAATGTCTGCCTCATGTGCAGTGGGATTGCTTTTACTCTCAGGTCTTAATTTAGACCTGGTCTATCACCTGTTTTCACTCCCCTGATTTATGCTTTTGCCCTGTAAGTGAAGTGTTGACCATGTAATTACCTCTTAACAAGGGAAAACATTGAGACATCTTAAATCCAGCTGTCAGTGAATTGTGTTTCCTATTGTGCTTTGTTCAGACTTTCTCACACAGAGATGTTTAAAGCTACATACGGTACAGCAGGCAAGATAAATAAGTGACATCGAGCATCTCCTGGTGGTTGGTTATGTTGCTGCCACTTGGTTGGTGTATTAAAAGCATCTTTAAATGCACTAGTCTATGTTCAAGATGTAACATCTACTGTACATGCTTGTTTAACCATTTTGGTATAGTATTTATCATGATGTAAATTTGCAGTATATAAGATGCAATTCACTGGACAAAGATTTGTTATCTTGTACTGAAACATACCTTTTATGCATTTATGCCTTTTATGTTGTGCACAATTTAAGGTTAAACATAAGATTTAGATTTAAGAAACACACAAATTACTTACCAGTTAATGGCTACTGTCCATGATAGATTGTGAAAGAGTTAAGGCTACCTAATAATTCAAAGGGCAAGGGTTTTATCCAAGAAATCAAGAATGTATTTGAAGTTGTGTAGTAAAAACTGTGGTATGGTAGATACATACTACTGTATGTAATTTAATATAGAAAAACAACAACAAAAATAAAATAGATCATGTTTGACATTTGCATGTCACTGAGATAAAGTCTATAATAAATGTTAAAAGTGCTACTTTTAATTGAATAATTATTGTTGAAAATTAAAAAAAAAAAAATGAAAATTGTAAAATAATACAAGATTATCCATGGATTAGCTGGTTGTTAGACACTCCCAAATCAATTTAATGCATATCAATAATTTCAGATTCCAGTAGATGGCTACCTTGTCTAAAGAAAATGCCTTTAGCACTACTTACAAGATGGCACACCTGGTCACAATGCAAACACTAACACTGTACGTGTGTTCTGCAGGTGACCATGTCTGTGTGGATGATAGTGGTAGCTCTCAGTATGGTGGGTCAGTGCTTGGCTCAGCGCTCGGAGCCCATGTTTGTATCTGTCACTCAGAGTGTGCTGCCACCTGACTATGAGAACAACCCCACTCAGCTGAATTATGGTGTGGCTGTCACAGATGTGGATGGGGATGGGGACCTGGAAATATTTGTGGCTGGGTGAGTGTTTTGTTCAATTTCTGCATAAGGATATTAAAACACAAGACCTACAAAAGTAAAACATGGTTTGGGAAAATATATTTTGTTTTCACTGAAATTAGGTTTTGGTCAAAGCACAGCAGGGGTTTAAGAAGATGAATTCACTAAAATAAATAGTTTTGTGAATTATTTTGACCAACTCAAATTGATTTATGTTGAAATGGAGGTAATTGATGGCATTCTTTTTTGTTTCTGTTTGGAGATAAGCTACTTTCCATACTGTATTTGACAGTGAGGTGTGCTGGAGCTAGCACACATGTCAGTTTGCAGGAATTTATAATGGAAATGTTTGTATAGCAAAGTTTGATTTATACAAATTTAGATATTACCACATTAAGCTTGATAGTAGTGTTAATCTTCTTGAAGCGGACTAAGATGGAAACCATTCATCAATGACTTTTTATTCCATGATGATTTTATTCCAAATGTATGCTAACATTAAAGCTTCATAGTTGGAGAAAAATGCTGTCATACAACCTCATTTTATAGCAATACAGCCTTTTTTGACTACTATGTTAATTTTTGATCCAAATTTTTATCCTCTAGGAAAACTGCTGTCTGTACCATCATTTTTTGTTAGGCCAATATAATACTAGCTATGTTATAAATGTGTACGTAACTTTAAAGAGCACACATCCTTATAAAGGAACTGCTGACTGTTAGAGAAACAGTCATAGCAATATGATCATTTTAGAATAACGTAATTTAGTTAACACACATCAAAGAAAGATTTTAGTAAGACAGAATGGCAATGTGCATTTGTAAAACGATTTGGCATTCCATTTAAGAAAGAATTAAAACTTGAGAAATGAGGGGGATTTGTGTTTTGGATATGTACTTATTAACACATGTAATACATAACATAATGGGACAATTTTAGGAAAAATGAACAAAATCTTTAGCTCTCATTAAATCTGTTCAGTTTTAGGTGGCTTAAAATGTTGCCGTTTTGCTAAACTAAAAATCTAGATTAACAATAGCAATAACAGCGTTTCAATGTACAACTAACATTATTATAAATTAACACTGCTTGATATTTGACACTCTCCTGAATCTTGTCCCTAACTAACAAAGGCTTTAAAAGTATAATTGTAATTAATAACCTAAAAATAATGTTTCCACCTGCAGGTACAATGGCCCAAACCTGGTGCTGAAGTACGATAAAGCAAAGAAGAGATTAGTGAACATTGCTGTAGACAACCGCAGTTCGCCGTACTATTCACTCAGAGACCGACAGGGGAATGCAATTGGAGTCACAGCATGTGACATAGATGGCGATGGGAGGGAGGAGATCTATGTTCTCAACTCCAACAATGCTTTCTCTGGTATGTACTTACAAATATTCTCATGGAGAGATACAAACACACAAGACATGTAAAGGAAAACAATACATGACTATTTATAAAATACAATATTCTGCTTTCCTTGCCCAGGTCGAGCCACATACACTGATAAGCTCTTCAAGTTTCGCAATGGACGTTTTGAGGATCTTCTAAATGATGAGATAAACGAACAGAGAGATGTGGCGAATCGAATGGCAGGTCGTTCTGTAGCTTGTGTGGATAGAAAGGTAACAGAACCTCATCAAGTTTTACCTGATGAGTCTCTCAGACATCCTCTCAGTTTGTCCTGTTCCTTGATAATCATTTGCAGGATAACACATCAATACACATTAGTAGGAAAATCATTGCTTAATGTCTACTGAGAGTCAAATGGGGAGCTACACGAAGCTTAGCACCTCATTTCTATGAAACTTCTATGAAATCTTTCTATCTGACAGAGCATCTTGTTACAACATAAGACCTTATATGAGCGCTGCACATGAAAGATTATGCTATTCCATACAATCCTGAGTTAATCAGCAACATTTGATAGATTGCTTATGGTGTAAATTATTTGGTTGATAGCCAAAGTACAATAAGCTGAACTGCATATTTCTGGCTTCTCCACTCTTCTCCACTGCCGTCAGCAGTGAACGATGTCCACTTATCCTGTGAGGCAGCAACCGAGGGATTGAAATAGATTTTTTGATTGCAGCTCCATTTGACTGAGCAATAAGAGGATGCTGTTCTGCGGCACTGCATAAATGATGTAGCACAGCTGGGTAAGGGTGTAAACTAAAACAAAACACAAATGTGTTCAGACCAGATTTAAGTGAACACCGCATCATTTACTAACAGCAAGGACCTCTTGAGAGATCCCCAGGAAGACTGTAATAAACGTTTAATGTACTGCTATAGATTATTAATCCTGCCTCTTTCAGAAGTTGCACTCAAACAAGGGCAATGGCAACGATTATTACAATGAAATGCCAGTGAATGAAATATTATGTGCAAAAACTAATAGCAGTCTTGAGGTTTGTTCCTATTTATCCATCTGCTAGATTCCCATCAACATACAGGAAGGACAATGAATACTGAAACGCATTTTTTAAGAAGGTGTCCTGTTTGACAATGAAGTGCTGTCATTTGTCTCTTAAGGGTGGACAGGGAGATGCATTGACCTGCTCATGGAATGGAGATAGATTGGTTCTCACTCACTCCTATCTGCACAGGCCAGTAATTATCCATGGACTTATGGCTGCTACTGGAACCCTTTTCAACAGAAGCAGGATACATTAGAGGAAAAGAGTAGCATTTAACCGGCAGAGCATTGGATTTTTCTTCATTTAAATGCAATATAATGAAGCACAGAGACAAAAGTATTCTGGACTTATGGCCTTGGCGCAAACCTTTACGAACACCACTCTGCAGTATTTAAAGGAATTGTCTACACTGAAACCTGATACACATTAAATATGTTTATATTGAAATATTTGTTGGTGGCATGATGGTGTAAGGGTAGAGTTGCCACCTCAGAGCTCCAGGGACCCTGATTTGATCCTGAGCTTGTGGTACTGTCTGTGGAGTTTCTCCTGATCTCCCTGTGCTTGCATGGGTTTCCTCTGGGTTCTCCTGTTTCCTCCCACCTCCAAAAACATGCTGATTTGTAGATTGGCTAAGTTACATTACCCCAGGAATTTATGTATGTTTTTGTTGGATGCTCAGTGCTTAATTTGAGCCGGATCCTGCTGGAACAGGATCCGGCACCTCCAAAATATAGCACACCTGCGTTCCGGAACCTTTTTATGTAGATCCGGCACCTCTACAGCTGGATGTTTAAAATCTCACGCAGCAATATTATAAAAACAAATAGTTTTAGTTTTTAATTCACCAAAAGTAAACTAGAACAACAAAAAAAAACTGCAATAAAAATGCTAATCTTATATTACTGGTGCTCAAATATTGCTAACAGCCAATTAACCTCGTTCACATAACATAATCATTTCAAGTTCAAAAGTTCACCTGAATTCGATGTCACGAAGCGAAGCCTACAGTCACGTAGAATGCGCTATAGAGTGTGTCATGGCGAAAAGAAAGCAGTTATCATTACCAGCATTTTTTTAAGAACACAAACAATGACAGCGAGACCATCTCGTCTCTGATGTTTTTGAACATCGTGTGTCCACCTCTTACAACGTTCAATCCTGAGCCATTTGTGCTCATGGATACGTAAAGGACACAGGGAAAAGGAGGAGGACACTGACTTTGGAATATTTTGTGTTAGGTAAGGTGCTTATTTCTCGATTATGTTGTGCGTTAATGTTCGTTTATTGTAGGTAGGCCTACTGTATGAAATGTAGCTTTGTTTTCAAAGTACTTTGGGCAAATGTGTTTTGTAGCTAACTGAGGTGACAGCACATAAATTGATAGAATGTGCAATACAGAAATGGTTCTTTTTGTACTGAGAATACTCACCGCTATAAGCTCGTTACGTCGCTGTACCAGTTTGAGTAATTTCATAGGCCTACCTATCAGCACTGAATATCGTTGTCTACGTGAGATTCTAGAAGCACTTTTACGTGTCTGTAAGTTTTGGGCCCAGGACCTTTCGCATGCTTCTCGACTTGCCAGATCACTACTCTCTTATTGTTCCAGGACCTGCAGATTGAAGCACAAATTAAGCACTGTGGATGCTGCTTTATTTATTTCTTTTTTATTCCATTGAGAGTTGTTTCCCAGTCTGACGTCACACAGAGGCTCCTTTGCAGTTCCAACAGCATTCTATAGGATAGCATTTTTTAACAAGCATAAGAAGCCGGGTTTAGCTGTTAGCGCCTAAAAACAAAAGAGCAATAGCTTCTTTTCTCATGCACCATTTTCAGCCATGTTTAACATCATATTAATGAGAAATTCATTGTAGAAGTGGATGTTCCAGAATGCAGAGTGGCAGCCACACCTGTCCCTTTAGATAGAGTTAAAGTAAGGGCTAATTGCACTGGCCTCTTTCAGTGTGTAGTCAAATGGCATTATGTAGTGAAAATATTTACATTTACATTTATGGCATTTGGCAGACGCCCTTATCCAGAGTGACTTACATTTATTTCATTTATACATCTGAGCAATTGAGGATTAAGGGCCTTGCTCAAGGGCCCAACAGTGGCGGCTTGCCAGTGCTGGGATTTGAACTCACGACCTTCCGATCAGTAGCCCAATTTTTGACACTGTCCTGAGAGAAGAACAGAAAACTTGTTTACCAGAAACTCAATTGTAATGGAAGTGCAATTGTTGGGAGAGACAAGAAACATTTAACCATGTATTTTTGTATTTTTCATGAAGTCTTCAATCAAAAGATTAATCAATAAATTACTTTAAGCTAAATACCTGCATATTTCAACCTTTCATAGCTCAAGCTACTCTTTTGGGGGAAGAATTTGTTCTCAGGGGAAATCTTTATTATTATATTTGACAGAATTCAACAAATGTCCCTAGACTTTCATCTTTAATGATGATAAACATTAAGGCGATTAATACAGCTGTATGCAAATGTGTGGGCAACCCTGGCCAAAAACAAACTTTATTGATTTTTACACAACAGTTAGTTCCAGTCCACTTATTTAATTGGACAGGTGGCATTCCAAGAGTGCTGATATTTAGTATAACAGCACTGGGACATTTCACTGTTTGAATCACTCGCCCTATAAAATTCCAATTCTAGCAATAGTTCATTAAACGGACACCATTACTACACTTACTATGGGCTGTCAGTCAGTCAGTCAGTCTGTGAGCAAAAATATACTAAATATTTGGATATATTTTGTCTGAAATTTCAGGTACACAATATTAATTTCTTGTTTATGGAACTGTTGTATAAATGCAGTATCACACGTGCAATTGTGTTGTTGCAATTGTGTTGTTATCACTGAACAGATTTAATGAAGTGGATATGCAGTGATATTCACTTCAGCAGCACTCTTGCTTGTGTGATATTGCTTAATTGAAATGAAAAAAGGTAATCTCTGCAGCAAATTGTTTTTTTAAAAAATCTGGAACTGGAAAAAATAGAAAAAGAAAGTAATTGTGGCATGTGCAAAAGTTTGGACACCCTTCCAGTTGTAAAGTCTCAGAACTTAATTAACTCATTACTGGCCATTACTGACTCATTATGTCTCATTAGGAAGGTCAAGAATTGTCATTAGGAACAACAATTCCAGTAATACGTTCTCTGACTCTTCAAACGTTGTGCTAACACTTAACTACCATGGGCTCCTCTAAGCAACTGACTGAGGATCTGAAGCTTACTGATGCCTACAAAGTTGAGGAAGGCTATAAAAATATATAAATCACAATTTTCACTGTCCGAAATGTCCTTATAAATGGCAGTTAAGGGGAACTGTGGAAGTCAATGCAAGATCTGGAAGACAAAGAAAACTTTCAGATAGAAATGCCTGTATGCTGTCATGGATGAATCATCAGAAAGAACCTGTGACCTCATTACAAAAATGAATTTCTGATGTATAAAAGACAATGTTTAGAAGCCAGAGTCATTTTGGAAACAAGTGCTATGGGCTGATGAAGTGAAAATGGAATTCTTTGGCCACAATATAAAGGTATATTTGGAGAAAGAAGCAGCAGCATTTGATGAAAAGCACACCTTGCTAACTGTCACGCATATTGGTGGGTCTCTTGTGCTTTGGGGTTGTGCGGCAGCCAGTGTGACAGAAAACAGGTAGAAGGAAGATGGATTCTAGTAAAAATCAGCAAATTTTGGAAACAAATGTGACACAATCAGTCAAGAAACTGTGGCTTCTACAATAAAACAATGATCCAAAACACCTCAGAATTTACCAGGAACTACTTTAAGAAATGCAAGCTACAGCTTTTGATAACTAAGCACAAGACAGGTTGTGTAATGTCTGCATAATTCAACCTGTCAGAGATAGGGCAACTTTCTTATGAAGAGAAATTGCAGTTATGTGTTAAACATGGCAGTGCCTCAATACCTGCCTGCATATGGACACCATAAGAACCTCATAAGAATTTGGATAAAACTGAATGAGGAGAACTTTGGTAAGACATCCCTTTTATGTTTGTCTCATTCTCTTAACAGGAGAGAAGCTTTTATTTGTCACATACAGTGGGTATAGAAAAGAATCACCCCCCTTTAAAATAATCACATTTTGTTGCTTTTCAACCTGAAATGAAGACAGACACAGTTTTTGTTTTATCCAGCTGTATTTACTCAGTGCAACTTATAACATCCAAGTGAAAGATATAACACCAACATGTCAGAAAAAAAAAAAAAAAAATTAAAAAAACAGAATCACTGAGTTGGAAAAAGGATCACGCCCTTGCTTTAATTTGCCTTATTTTTTTAATTACAGCCTTTAATCTGTTGGGATATGTCTCTACTAACTTTACACATCTAGACTTTCAATATTTGCCCACTCTTCTTTGCAGAACTGCTCAAGTTCAGTTAAATTTGATGGTGACTGATGGTGAGTCTTCAAGTCATTTAATAGATTTTCAATGGGGTTTAAGTCTGGGCTTTGACTAGGCCATGCAAGGACATTCACCATTTTCCTTCAACCACTGTGTGGTCAGTTTTGCTGTGTGCTTTGGGTCATTGTCATGTTGGAAGGTAAACCTTCTTCCCATTGACAACTTTCTGGCAGAGGGTATCAGATTTTCCTCAAGAATTTAACGGTATTTTGCCCCATCCATTTTCCTTCTATCCTGACAAGTGCTCCAGTCCCTGCTGCAGAGAAACACCCCCATAACAGGATATTACCACCTCCATGCTTTATTGTAGGAATGGTGTTATTTGGATGGTGAGTTGTATTGGATTTCCGCCAGACATATCATTTGGTGTTGAGGCCAAATAATTCATCTGACCATAACACCTTTTTCCATGTGGCCTCAGAATCTTCAAGGTGCGTTTTGGCAAAGCTCAGTCGCGGGTGGCTTTTTTCTTGCAACCCTCCCATACAAAACACATTTGTGGAGAAGTTGTGATATTGTTGTCACATGCACACAATGACCACTCTTTGTCATAAATTCCTGCAGCTGCTTCAGAGTTGCTGTAGGCCTCTTGGTAGCCTCTCTGACCAGTTTCCTCCTGGCTCTTTCATCCAGTTTGGAGAGACGTCCTGATCCAGGGAGGGTCTGTGTTGTACCAAATATCTTCCACTTCTTAATAATAGACTTCACTGTGCATCCTGGCATTGATAAAGCCTTTGAATTTTTTCTGTATACATCTCCTGACTTGTGCCTGAACACAACTTTATCCGGGAAATCTTTTGACAGTGCCTTGCCACCCATATTTGATTGTTTGCTTCAGTTGCACTTCAAAATGCTCCAGGAAAGCTCTTTTCATGCTGAGCTAATCAAAATGACCACAGCTGATCACAGTTGAAAGTCAGATGGCTTTGTGTGCCATTGAGAAGGTGATTAGCTACACCTTATTGAGTTTACAAGTCATTTTTAGGAGGGGGGTGATCCTTTTTCCAACTCAGTGATTCTGTTTATTTATTTATTTATTAATTTTTTTCTGACATGTTGGTGTTATATCTTTCGCTTGGATGTTATAAGTTGCACTGAGTAAATACAGCTGGATAAAACAAAAACTGTGTCTGTTTTCATTTCAGGCTGAAAAGCAACAAAATGTGATTATTTTAAAGGGGGGTGATTCTTTTCTATACCCACTGTATACATTACAGCACAGTAAAATTCTTTTCTTTGCATATCCCAGCTTGTTAGGAAGTTTGGGTCAGAGCGCAGGGTCAGCCATGATACGGCGCTCTTGGAGCAGAGAGGGTTAAGGGCCTTGCTCAAGGGCCCAACAGTGGCAGCTTGAACCACCGGCCTTCTGATCAGTAACCCAGAGCCTTAATCGTTGAGCTACCACTGCCCATATAGTATAGTATAGTCATATATGTAAAAATTCAACAAATGCCCCTAGACATCCATTATAGACAAGTTTCGAGTAAACCAGTTTTCTTTTCTTTTCCAATGTATAAAATTTTTTCATCCTTGATGATTCAATACACTACAGACAGTGGTGGATTGATGGTTATTAAATGAGGTTGAAAACTGCTAGAGTGGCTCCTGAGTGACAATTTTATTGTCTCTTTATTGTCTCAAGTTTGAGTACCGAAGATACCAGAGTCATCCATGGCAAGGAGTCCAGTATAATTGGGCTTGCTGGATGGGTAGGATGGCATTACTCTGTTGAGCACAGCGACACTAGCCGATTAGGGCCATCTGTCAGCTCATGTGTGTGAAAGAAGACTGTTAATGCTTTAGGTTCAGCTGCCCTGTGACATACTGTAGCATGAGCAACAGTACGAGATGCGGTTTCTGGCTTCATGTGTTTTGGAGAAAGCACGTGCTAGCCCTCACCTCCCTAACTGGTAGCTGGCTTTTAAATTCCTGTTAATTAACAGTGACTAAAATTAGGACAAAATAAAAAGCTGCAGTGTTCCTTTTAGAAAGTGAGGTGAAGGTACATCAGTGCAATACCATGTAAGTTATAATGATATTCCAATCTATCTGTGTGTTTCCAATCTGTATTTACTATGTTTATGAATCAAATAAAAAATTATATCCATTAAGTAATTTTCAGTAAACTGAAACCAATGAGGCCTGTCATGTTTATAGCACATAAAATATTCTCTTAAATCCCTTTCTAGAGCTGTTGTCTTGACCTGAGTTGACATCTCAGTAGAGTGCAGAGAGCAATGTAATGTGTTTGACATTTACATTCCTATGCCCCATTAAGACCGCAGAGACTAGGTAGTGGTATTTATATACTTATGCACACATTTCTTTAGTTCATCATTTCCCTGGTGTGGAGACGCAGGGATCGCTGGAGACTTTATTGAAACTGTGTGCGTAAGTTCATTTAGACGGCTCCTTCACTGAGTTCAGGCCCACAGGGACTCTGTCTGATAATGGAGTGTGAAATTAATATCCATGGGGTAGGTGCTGGAGAATGCGGAGAAGGCAAAGGAATGGGGTCCTCAAACAAGAGAAATGAAGGCCTACAATCCAACGAAGTGGTAGTTAACATTTGGAAGCGCACGTACATGCTGCGTTTGGCATTAGCATAATCACACGTTTTGTATTTGTGCAGAGATATGAATCGCTTACAATGGTACATGCACAATAAATAATCCTCTGTATTAGGGAACAGGGCGTTATGCAATCTACATTGCCAACTATGCCAGCGGGAACGTGGGGCCACATGCTCTGATTGAAATGGATGAAAGCGCCAGCGACCTGTCCATGGGGATTATTGCGCTGTCTAACGTGGCAGAGCAAGCCGGAGTCAACAAGTTTACAGGTATAATGTTATATTACTTTATATGTGTAAGAGAAAGGGTTTATTACTAGAACCCCTTGAAAGCAGCTGGCTTTAGGGTCAGTGTGCTTAACCCTGTGGCTGATTTACACCCGAACCCAGTGCTCATATCAGCTGCGAGTCAGTGAGTTATGGACAGAGTTTATTGGGTAAAGCAGCCCTAATAGAGAGAGAATGCGCATGTGAGGCGCTGCTGCAGCAGCAAAGTGGCAGCTTTTGGCCCACTCAGCTGTTTGCTGTTCTGAAAGTCATAGGGAGGCACAAGGACGACAGAGCCATACTTCAACCAGGACTTGCTCAATGGGCCAAACATTCCATTAATCAGCACAGACTGTGAAGTGGACTTTGATCCTCTATTCAACGCTGTTTCAGTGGAAGCACAGTTATGAAAGGTTGTGCACTGAGGCAGGGAGAGCTAGAGTACAAAATTATTCTGAAAGTCATTTTGGATATATGATAAAGCCATGTTTGTGTATTAGAATCTTTTCTTTTCTAATTTACACTGGGTTGAGGATCTAAATAGCGCATCATGTGAATGCATTGCAGAGGAAAAGTTCACAACATTTAAAGATGTAAGCATTAAACATTCTGAGCTTTAGTATTGCCTCCAGGGTACTAAAGTGAGCACTGCAGTGATGGGCAATATGGCTGTAGAGAGTCTGTAATGTCATAGTAGTTTGTGTCAGCAGAAACAGTGGCATGCCTGCATAGAGAAATGGGATGGAAAAGCAGTAATGATTTGCACATTGCATATGGTAAATGTGGTTGTCCCTGTGATGAACTATAGGAGGACGTGGGGTTGTGGTGGGGCCCATACTCAGCCAGACCCTTCCTGATATATTCTGTGACAACGAGTACAGCCCCAACTTTCTGTTCCGCAACAATGGAGACGGGACGTTTACAGATGTGGCCGCGCAGGCAGGTGAGTTGCACAAGGATAGCATTTGGAAACCTGACCATCACACCCATATATGCCCATTCCAAAACCATTGAGTTAGTTTCACCATTGCTGCTATAACAGCCTTCAGTCTTCTGGGAAGGCTTTCCACTAGAACTTGGAGCGTGGCTGTGGGGATTTGTGCTTGTTCAGCCACAAGAGCATTAGTGAGATTGGGTACTGATGTCAAGTGAGAAAGCCTGATGAGCAGTCATTGTTCCAGTTCATCCCAAAGGTGTTCAGTGGGGTTGAGGTCAGGGTTCAGGCCATTTAAGTTCTACCACATCAACCTTGGCAAACCAAGGTTGGACTTTGGTTGCTTTATGAAAGGAGCGTTGTCATGATGAAACATGTTTGAGCCCCTTATTTCCTTCTAACTTTGTGGCAACAGTTTGGGGAAGAGTTGGAAGACCCACATATGGGAGTGATGGTCAGGTGTCCACATACTTTTGGCCATATAGTGTATTTTTTGCCTTTATGTATACAAACACATGAACAGCAAAAGTCAATATTTTTTTGTAACTGTAAGGATGATGTACACTCGTTGCAGGAGTTGAAGACCCAATGCAGCATGGCCGTGGAGTAGCTCTAGCAGATTTTAATCGGGATGGGAGGACAGACATTGTGTATGGCAACTGGAATGGGCCTCATCGTCTATACCTGCAATTAAACAATAACCGCAAACAAAGATTCAAGGTGGGTTTGTTTAAATCTATACATTTACATTTGTTTTTATCCAAAATGACTTACACTTGAGGCAGCATACAACTGAACAGATGGATTAAGGTTATTGCTCAATGAGCCCACCACGGCAGCTGGACGGTGCTCACGACTACAACATTTCTATTCCAGTTGTTATTTGACTAACCGATGCCAATTGGGTCCTTCTTTGAAGGCTTGCTTTACTTCAGTACATTTATTTGCTGTAAATTGAAAGCTAATCTTTCTGAGGAAAAAAATGGAAGGTGTAATCTGGTAGTGGAAGTATTTGCATAATTTGCCATAATAATTATTAGTTTTGTGGATTATTTTACTGTGTCTCTGTGTACCCATAATTTGATGCTTGGACAGTATAATTGAGCCAAGATTTTCTTGTCCATTTATGAAATGACTTCAGTCAAACATTGTAGAATTTTATGCTCAGTGACTCAGAATTTGTCTACAGCTTCTCCTTTTTGATTAGAGCATTCTGACTGTTATTCATTTCCACTGAACAATTAACTCTGTGTCACTCCTCTTGAGGCAAACATAGTAAGATGTTACAGAATGCAAGATTTTATGATGGCTGCTGATTACGGGGCTCTGCAGATTGGAGCGGTGTTGATTATCCTAATGATGGTGGAGAAAGTGTTGATGAGAGAGTGACTGCCATCCTCAAACGCGACTGTGTCTGAGGCCTTTGCTATGACCACAGTACGATTACACATACAATCAGAGGTCTACCTGATTATATCTGACTGATTAAAGTATTCAAATACAGTAGAGTAAAATGAAAGATGTGTAGGACATCTTATCCAGATACACATTAAATCATGTCTCTGACTAAATTATTCTAAATTATGCTGGATTCATTTTGTTCTGATATAAATCCAGTATAGCACTAGCCTTGTCCTGTATCTGGAAGACTGACAAAGAATATAAAATAATAAAATATGACAAAATCCATTTAGTTAATATTGGTTTAGCTTGCAAGTCATGTTTGTAGTGAAACTATTTTAATATCACTGCATTATCAATAATCAGTTAAGTCACCACATATTATATATTACTGCATACAAAGCATCATATATCTATGATAATAAAGATATAATAATCCTCTGAGGATAAATTTATGAGTAACAGGGGAGTTCATAGTATTTGGGTTCATGCCAGAATCAATGGCTCCTGTACAGTGCAAAATAATTGTTTAGATCTGTTTACCTGCCCAGCGACTATAGATGTAAATTAGCTAGTAGCTAACTCTGGTGTTTGCCTTGACTAAACATACTTAAACTGAACTAAACTGATATAAACTAATCTAAAGGCCTTTTCACGTAATATTTATTTTCAAACACGAGTAATAAATCAACCTGATCTTCATGTATGGTGCTGAACTGGAGCCTTGTGTGATTGTGGAACAGTATTATGTGTTAACCTGCAGTGCAGTTGTTGTCACAGTTTTTTTCTGGCCAGATAGATAAATGTCACTGGGGAGCTGTTTTATAGGGGTCACATACTGGGTTAATGTCTTGTGGGAGCACTTGTACAGAGACATCTGCAATGCACTGCTGGCTCTTGTGAATGCTGTCATTTCTAATTAAGATGTTCTGTCAATTTGCTGAATTACTAATTAAATCTAACGTGACCGTGATCTGTACAGGCACTGCAAACTGCTTAAGTTTATAATTTGAAGGCACTGTAATTTTGCACCAAACGTTGCTTTCTTTATTATATAGGAGTGATGGTACCAAATGGGCAAAAGCAGATTGTAAGAAACGTTCACTTCTCTTTCACTTTTGATTTGGCTCTTTCTCAGTGTAAGCCCTGTCCAAAGCTGTCCATCGCATCTTCTTTACCTAGGGAGGACAAGGTCATTCTAGGGTACTCCTCGAGCAGAGTTTATGAGCCCTATAATTAAAATGAGGGGTAAATACTTGAGGGAGTGCAGTGCTCTATAACTCTTCATGGACTTATTGCTGCACCACTGAACCAAGGAGATATCAGTTACTTCCTCCTGCTCTTACTTCCTGCTGCTGCAGGTCTTTGAGCTGCATGATTTACCTCGAGGTCTGCCTTCTGTGTCAAACATACAAGACACCAGACATTAATTATGTACTATCCAGATGCTTTACCGTTGAACTGTCTGCATGTGCCGTTCTCAGTACTTGACTTTACTGTAAATTTTCTTCTTTCACAGTGAATTTAGGAAAGTGTGATAAAGGGGTATGTATATGGATGAGTGATACTGATACCCTTGTGTCTCAGGACATTGCTTCACAGAAGTTTTCCATGCCGTCTCCTGTGCGCACGGTCATCGCTGCAGACTTTGACAGTGACAATGAGTTGGAGGTCTTTTTCAACAACATTGCATATAGAGGATCATCAGCCAACAGACTATTTAGGTAAACCAAGAGGACTTCAGTTCATCAAATAACTAACATAAAATGAAGCTCAGCCAGAAAAGAGACTGAACACAAAATTATTTAAGGCCAAAAGACATTAATGGAAAACACAAATCTTACTGTGGATATCTGAGTATGCCTAGACAGGCCGATTTAAAAAAAACAAACACCCAGCAGTCAAGCAAAATACACCCCATTCCAACCTGAAAAGCTACTTGATTAGTTGGACCCCCACCACCCCCCCCCACCCTGACCCCACCCCCCCTTAGCACCCTATACAAACCTACCATAAAGATAATATTGAACCAGAGCCTGCAGATGCATTGATATATGACCTCTGATTTCTGAAATCTCAAGGAAAGTTATCTTATTTTAATCAAGCAATTACACAATTATCTTAATTAATTTTATTACTCAAAATTTGGCATAAAATACATCTGTTTTTTGCCTTAAATAAATGAATCAGCACACCAATTACAATTCTGTAGAGGACAACCTCAAGTGACGCCTGTTATGTAACACTGAACCGGAAACAGAAAGCATAAAGAGAGTAACTACATCTACAGCACTGTGATGTCAAGTGTAACACACTCCAGAGCAGAGGGTCTCAAACTGGGGGTCACCAGATGGTGCTGAGGGACTGCATAGAAATTCTAGAACATTTAAAAAAAAAAAAAAATTTACCTGTATGTAAGTCGGGATTGTCAACCTTTGAAGTATGATCGGCATAAAAATAAGGCTAAGGACGTAGTCTCTTAGCTGAGAAAGTTAATACAGAAGAGCCTAGTGTGAAAAAAACAAAAATGCAAAAATTTGATGACTCTAGGGGGCCACATAAGGATGCACCCTAAACAAGGGGGGGCCTCACGCTGAAAAAGTTTGAGAACCACTGCTCTAGAGCACAGTTTGTAGTAAAAGTAAGGTGCATGTAACTGCTAACTGCATTCACAGGGTGTCTCGAAGAGAAAATTCAGACCCATATATAGAGGAGCTGAACATTGGGGAGGCAGCTGAGCCAGAAGGGAGGGGAACAGGTATCTGCCTACAATTTGTCTTATAATAAAATTGTGTAATTTGATGCAAATGCAAACAACTACATTATTTGGTAGTATAAAACACAAATTAAAATCCAGGTTAAATTCCTAACACCTGAAAATTAAGCAAGCATAAATATGTGACCTTTCTTTACCAGTGGGTGGTGTCAGAGCTCTACTGTGCTGTATTTTTGCTGTCTTACTAAGCATGTCCTTTTATTAGCATGTGATATATATTCAGTTACAGTAAAGATAATCACCTATCATTGAGTCTTAATTAATTAGTATAAGGTTAGTGTATTAATTTAAGGTTAAAAGTCAGGGGGTTTTATGTAGGACAGATTCTATGGGAAGCAGAAATGATAGCTCTTGCCTGGGGAATGACTTTCTCTATAAGTTATAATATGATTTATAAACCAAAACAAACAATTCAAGTCATATAGTGTCGCCATATGTTTCTGATTTATTAAACATGTTATGCATATTTAAAAAAAAGGCTGATTTGATGACATGGCACTATCACCTGTGTTGCATCTGATATCTATATTTGTCTTGTAGGAGCTGCTGTGACTGATTTTGATGGAGACGGACAGTTAGATCTGCTGATAACGCATGGCGAGAGTGCAGCTCAGCCTATCACTGTGTACCGAGTGAACCAAGTGAGCATCTGACATCGAACCTGCTTATGAAACAGCTGCAAAATACAGGGAAATGCATTCTAAACTGAAAATTGTGTTCATTCAAATGTGAAAGGAAACCATTATTTGTGAAATTGCTGTGTATTTTGTTGTCTAGTTACTAGTTAAATTAGCCATTTCATTTCATTAGTCAGTAGTACATCCATTTAGTAATTTCATCCATTTAAACAACAATAAACACCATTAATGTAGCTGTTGCTAAATGGAATTTATTTAAGAGGTTTTCTCCAAGTTATCCCATGCTGTTGATTGCTCCTTACAGGGATCATCTAACAGATGGCTCCGTGTGATTCCACGCACTCAGTATGGGGCTTTTGCTCGGGGGGCCAAAGTGGTGGTCTACACTAAAAGAAATGGCGTTCACACACGCATCATCGATGGAGGCTCTGGATACCTGTGTGAAATGGAACCTGTAGCTCACTTTGGCCTTGGTATGTGCTCTATTTGTATTTAACTTCTAGCCAGCATACAAAGCACTCTCACAGTTTTAGTTTCCTAACAACAAGATTAACAGAATCCCTAGGTTTTGCTGTTAATTTAGAGAAATGTGTTGACTTCATAAGTAAAAAAATTGGCCTATACTAATGTTTATGTCTGTTGTTTTGCCGTATTCATTCAAAATATTATCTTCTGAATGGCATTAATAACAACAATGACAATAAGAAGTGCCAAAGCCAGCTGATATTGAAACAAATATTAGATATTAACAACTAACATTAGAATCAATACAAGAAATAAATAGAAATGACATTATACTTCATAAAATCTGACAGCTGTACTATTAAAACATCCATAATTTCATTTAATTTCAGCAAATAAGGGTCACTACACAGTGAAGCAACATGTGCTTTGCTTGATTCCACTATGATTCCTGTTTCATGAGGGTGCATATGTCAAGTGTGTTCATGCAGCGGTAACATAATCCATGTAAAAGCCGGCATTTTTAATATCCTCACTGATTAGAAGTCTGTGATGAGACGCCGGTGTACAGGTGCAGAAGCCGGTGGTCAGCGCAGGAACGTGCTCCCTCTTCATGGCTCAGTTACGGATGCTCTGCCGAGCGTGGCTTCAGCAACTCATCAGGGAGCCATCAGCCAGATTTGTAGCAGTGGTAGGAAGCCAGTTGGAAGCACTGAACTTTCTAAATATGCTGTGAAAATCAAAATTCTCTTCTTTAGTGGTCAAATGATCACCCAGAGGCCCTGTAAATATGTGCGTACCTGGTGTTGGGTACAGCCACGCATGCATATTTGGTGCTGGAGGGTGGATGTGTGCAGCAGAAGCTAAAAGATTGTAAATAACATCAGATGACTTGAGATATGAAGGACTACTAATTCCATGTTATTGGAATAGCTGTCAGAGCACTTGATTGTTAGCCATAAAGTTTCAGTTTGCAGCTCCCACAGTGCCGAAGATTACATTACCCCAAAATTCAGTAATGTACATTGCTTCATACAGTCTCTGTTGGCTAAAAATGTGCCTCATGGAACCTTCACTGCTGACTCATCATTGACTGCTAGCATAAAATACAGTGTGATGACTTTTACCCTATAAGAGCTACATGTAGAATATTTAAGCATAACAGTCTCTTGAAGAGCTATCATGAGCCTCAGCAGGTGAAATGTCCAATGTTTTCTCCCAAGGGGCACCTGGAGAAGCAGACTGGGTCCTGGCAGGAGCCCCTGCGGATCTGTTTACCTAAGAAATGTTGCTTTAATTAAAGACTGGCAAGGCACTCAAAGCATCTCTCCATGCTTGAATAAAAAGAGGAATGGAAGGAAATGGGAGCTGCTTGCAGTCGAGCTCTTCCCCCATCCCTTCCCTTTGAAGTTCTACAATCTTCTTCTGCCATGTTTTGCTTCTTTTGCATGGTGTCTGTGATGATCACCATGTCTTGGACATTGCCATACCAACTGTTGTAGTAACTCTAGCCAGGCTCTCGTTGTGGCACTGCCAGCAGATGGGTGGTGTACAGTGGGAATTTGGATGGGCTGGGATGGGTTGAAGCTGGCTAAATATAGGATGTTACATTGCCAAAAGCTGCCCAAAAGCATTAATATAGAAAATTTGTGGTGTTCTGGCATTCAGCACAGTATGCAACACATTTACCTCAGTTCTAATCTGGTGGTTGAGCATTGTCTGCTATACCACTAGCTCCCAAACTCATAATCCTGTTTTGTATGCTGTCAGTCATGAGACTTTCACTTACTGTATCAAATCAGACAAGTTTAGTCCATACTGCACACAGCTGCAGCCCTGTACATTCTTGTGCATTTGTTAAGAGCTTGCAACCCTTGTGCCAAACCCAAGCCTGCTCCAACCTGGCTTTTGCCAAAGAGCTTCTTGGGAGGCCTTTTCTCCTGAGTGGAATTTTTCCATTGAGAGCTGTGCTTAAAGAGAAGAAATCATTCATTGTGTTTCCTAACTCTGAGGGGAGGTTACAAAGGCAGACTGTTCTCTAAGTGCTGAGAGGCTTTTTGCTTCCCTGCCATGTTCTTCGCCAACAGGGAAAGACGTGGCCACCAATGTGGAGGTGTACTGGCCAGATGGACGCTCTGTGGCCAGACCATTGGAGCTCAGTGACCTGAACACAGTTATGGAGATCAACTATCCAACATCTGAGGAGGAGGAAGTGACCCCACCAGTCGAGATTGAGGTGTGGGCAGTGATTTGTTGTCTCTTATGATTTTTAAATGGTTAACCCTCTTGCTTGCTATTATCAATACCTGTACACTTGTTAGTCTTCAGTAATATAAATGATTTTTTTATGAAACCACAGACTTCCATTCAAATAATCATGGATCCTCTTGAAGTACATTAAATGTTTAATATTTACAACCTGTTTATTAGACCTGTTTATTCCATCTTGTTACTCCCAGATCAAACATTTAGAGATGTGGTTTGAATTATTTGTTCATATTGATTAGACAAATTGAGGCAGGTACAAAAAAAATTGGTAATTTTTTAATATTGCTCCACCTTAATTGAAACTTTAAAATAAGTCAATTTAGTCCCTTTATATTATGTTACCTTTATGCATCTTTTGCAGTGTGGACATGGATTTTTTGTTAATGAAAATGGCCGATGCACTGGTAAGAATCATAGCCTTTACAGATTGTTGTTCAGTGTCACTGTAACCCCTCAAACTGTGTTGTCATCTGTCACTTGACTGTTGCAAATCCCCCACATGCAATCCTTCATTCCACTGCCTTGTAAATCCCAGATCAGGATGAGTGTACACAGTTTCCCTCTGTGTGTCCCCGTGAGCGTCCTGTCTGTACCAATACATATGGAAGCTTCAAGTGCCGCTCAAAGAAGAAGTGTAACCAGGGATATGAGTCCAATGATGAGGGATCAGCCTGTGTGGGTGAGTAGGAAACTGCTGACTAGGGATTAATAAAAGAAAGAACTGTCATGAGGCATTCCAACTGTCATGCTGCTTTAAGCTTTCATGGACTGCATCATTTTAAACCCAAGACTATGGCACATTTATGGCCAAATATGACTGCCTACAGCTTTCCCATGATGCTCTTTTCTATTGCTGCTTTATAGCTTCCAATTTTTTTCCCTTTCCTTTCTCTCTGTGCTGTCTTACATTTTCAGATCTTCACTAAAATGTAATTACATTAAAATCAGTCAAATAAATGTGGATGAGTTCTCTCTGTGCTTTCTGCCTGCAGCTCAAGTAGCATACTTTGAGGAAAACAGATCTTCTGCTTTCAAACAGTGGCCTTCTCACTTCTGGTTACTGTCTCTAACTCTGCGCGTGCTGCTCACTGTCTAACCTGCTGATGGCTCCTTTCTTCCTAGTCATCATCACTCCTCGTCTGCTGTGCATTCTCTCTCCTGTGTATTGGGAGTCGACTGTAAACTGAACTCTCTGTGGACTCCCAACTCTCACCGTGACCCCTGCTGTGTCTCATTTTCTGCTCTAATACTTGTAGAATAGACATTCTGCATGCCCACAGGAACTTACAGGAGTTTTAAAGAAGAAAACATTTTGAAAAGAGTTTCAAGAAAAAAAGAAAGAAAAAAAAGATTCATCACACCAAGCTGTGGAGAACTAAGAAAGGCATCACATGGCTGATGAAATAATGAAGTCTCACCAAATTATTTGCTGTACATTTTCATCTAAAGGCCTGGATATTATTTTATTTTAGTGTGAATATAAAATGGTAATATAAAAATATATTCAAGGTCACAGGTCACAGGTTGTTCCTTGGGTATGGGTTGTAGATTATTTGCAGTTTAATATTTAATAAAAATGGATCAACAACCAAATTGCTTGTGTTGATTCTATGAAATCTGCATCAAGTATGTGATTTGCCTTTGCAAGATATTTTATTTATTGACATCTTTGCAAATATAATTTTTATCTTATTTTAAAAATATTTCTTTCTTATATTTTTATTGTTATTTTTATTTAATAAAAAATGAAATAAAGTCTCCCCTAATTATTTGCTGTAGACTTTTCATCTAAAGGTGTGGATATGATAAAGTGATTTTATTTTGCTGTGAATATAAATTGCTAATATGAAACATATTAAAAGTCATCGGTTGTTTCTTAGTTGTGGGTTGTCTGTAAATTCTCTGCAGTTTAATATTTAATAAATGGATCAACAACCAAATTCCTGGTGTTGATTCTATAAAATCTATATCAAGCATGCCATTTGCTTTTGCAAACTGTTTATATGTTGGCTTTTAGTTTATAAATTAAATTAAATTAAATTATTATTATTATTATTATTATTATTATTATTATTATTAGTCCAAGCACGGAATTGTTAGGAGTTTTCTTGCACTCAAAAATCTTTTTTCCTCTTATATAGACCCCATGCACTGATTTCCGCCATGATGAATTTTTTGCTCATTTTGCTCAATATGCAAAACCTACTTTTGCGAACTACTCCGAGGATTTTTGACTGATCTTCACAAACAGGGTATCAATTTATTCAGGTGAAACTCAATAATTATCAAAATATGTTGACATTTGTTAACAAAATGGCCACAATTCAACTGACTCTAATGAGGCAGAGCATAATTTACTCAAAGAGATGTAACTCATGAATGTTTGTGTGCATCCAGACGAAATTTGAAAGGCATATACACTGATCAGCCATAACATTAAAACCAATATAGTGTAGGTCCCCCTTCTGCCGCCATAACAGCTCTGACCCATCAAGGCATGGACTCCACAAGACCTCCGAAGGTGTGCTGTTGTATCTGCAAGACATTAGCAGCAGAGCCTTTGAGTAGTGTAAGTTGCGAGGTGGGGCCTCCATGGATCGGACTTGTTTGTCCAGCACATCCCACAGATGCTCGATTGGATCTGGGGAATTTGGAGGCCAAGTCAACACCTTGAACTCTTTGTCATGTTCCTAAAACCATTCCTGAACAATTTTTGCAGTGTGGCAGGGCACATTATCCAGCTGAAAGAGGCCACTGCCATTAGGGAATGCCATTGCCATGAAGGGGTGTATTTGGTCTGCAACAATGTTTAGGTTGGTAGTATATGTCAAAAGTAACATCCACATGAATGCCAGGACCCAAGGTTTCCCAGAACATTGCCCAGAGCATCACACTGCCGCCATTGGCTTGCCTTCTTCCCATAGTGCATCCTGGTGCAATCTCTTCTCCAAGTAAGCGATGCACACGCACCCAGCCGTCCACATGGTGTAAAAGAAAACATGATTCATCATCCCAGGCCACCTTCTTCCATTGCTCCATGGTCCAGTTCTGATGCTCACATGCCCATTGTAGGCAGTTTCGGTGATGGACAGAGGTCAGCATGGGCACTCTGACTGTTCTGGGGCTAAGCAGCCCCATGTACATGAAGCTGCGATGCACTGTGTGTTCTGACACCTTTCTATCGTAGCCAGCATTAACTTTTTCAGCAAGTTGTGCTATAGTAGCTCTTCTGTGGGATTGAACCAGACAGGTTAGCCTTTACTCCCCATGCGCATCAGTGAGCCTTGGGTACCCATGACCCTGTTGCTGGTTCAACTGTTGTCCTTCCTTGGACCACTTTTGGTAGGTACTAACCACTGCATACTAGGGACACCCCACAAGACCTGCCATTTGAGATGCTCTGACCCAGTCGTCTAGCCATCATAATTTGATCCTTGTCAAAGCTTCCAGCACATCAACTTCATGAACTGATTGTTCACTTGCTGCATAATAATGCTGCCCACCCCTTGACAGGTGCCATTGTAAAGAGATCAATGTAATTCACTTCACCTGTCAGTGGTTTTAATGTTATGGCTGATTGGTGAGACAGGACAAGATTCTGAGGTCAGGTGCAAAGTTTGGGGCATGGTCATGCATAAGGGGTGGAGCTAAGGTCAGATAACTGTTTCTCAGGAACTGTAAGTCTGATTGCGTTGTTCATGTTTTTGCTTACAAAAACAAGTATATCTCTTGGAAAATAAGAGCCACAGTGAAATTTTCTATTAGTGTTTATTCCTTGGCTCAACCCATATAAATTTTCCATTTGAATCATTTACCCTGCCCACTCCAATTTACAATTAATGCATAATATGCAAAATCTTTTTTGCAAACTAGTCCTAGTATTTTATTTATTTTTTTTTTTTTCAGATTGTCACGCATTTTGTGTCAAAGTACTCAGGAGAGTGTGAAGCTTAATAATTCTCAAAAAAAAACATGTTGAAACATTATGGCTGCCACATACCAATCAATCCAAGTGGGATGGAGCTGGTCTACTCAAACAGCTGTAATTCATGAATGCCTGCATGGAATAACACAAACTTCGCAATGTATGTATGGCAAAGGGTTCTGAGGTGATATCCAAAATTTGGAGTATAACCATTGAAAATGGGTGGAGTTCAGTTGAAATAGCTATTTCTCAGAAACTGCAAATCCGATCATGCTGAAATTTGATGTGCTACATCAATCTGCCAATCTGATACTTTAGGATTTTTTAATTGTAAAAACATGGCTCCCTTCAGTTTTCAGCAGGCATTTCACACAACTAGCATTGAGCTATTGTTACAAAACTTCATAAGAAAATTCCTGTATGGATTCTTTATTGTTCTATGTACATTGGCAAAGACTGGCCACTGGGCGTGATGTTTGCTAAGACGGCTTGGACCCTGCAGATTGCTGCTTGCGGATATATATTATTATTATTATTATTATTATTATTATTATTATTATTATTGTTAATCCATTTATTTATTAATTAATTATTTCTTTCTTTAGTGCACCTGAGCTCTGGTAGTACTGGGGGCCTGAGAATTTATATAATTGAAGATAAACTTCAGGTGGACTTTCAGCTAAGTTTACTGGCCTGATGCATATGTTTTTGTAATTATCAAGCAAATGTTTTCTTCTACTAGCTAATGGTAACATACTTAGTATTTACTTGTTATATTAAGTCATTACAAACAATCTACAAGATTGGGATATTTTCTATGGACACGTTTCTGTCTATATTGTTGAGGAGACCACATGTTATTTTAGTTCCAGTCTAGATTTATTTTCTGTCATTTCAAACCTTATATCTCCTAGATCTTTTTCACCAAAGAGCCATTTTTTCCCTTTTTGGTTAACTGATTTTTTTTCGAAAGAGCCACTGCAAAAACTAATATTTTACTATTATAAAAAAACGTTATTTTTTAATAACATTTCAATAACAATAACTTTATTTAGGTCCATAAACAAACAAATATGCAACAAACAATAGGTAACGTTGCAATATGGAATTAATTGTGCTGGGCTTTCACTTTGAGGTTGAGTTTCCACCTGAGCAGCATAAAACCTCTTCTGTGTATGTGTGTGTATGAGTGTCTATAGACACTCATACACTGTTCAGGCTGACATAGGCACATCTTTTATTTTCGGAATGATTTTCGCCTTGTTTGGGAAACATGCAGACAGTTCAGTTGCCATACTCAACGTGCATGACTTTACATATCCTCCATAAAAAGGTTTTCCTTGTATTACAATCTCCATTGAGCCAGCAAAGCTGGCAGCATTCAGGCTTCAAGTTGCCCTGTCCATGCTTGCAGCTGCTGCTGTCCGGCTTGCAGTTTACTTTGGAGCTCCGTGCACGCCTTCCTTTGGCTTTGGCCCACCGGGTACTTTGCTGCAAAAGCTGCATTCTGGGTTTTCAAATATCTCTTAACAGTTGATTTTTTAAACGAGGCAATACGTTCTGTGCAGATCAGACACAGCAGAGCACCAGAGCTTTCAATAAAAGCACATGTTTCAGTCCAGTCAGTTTGAAATTTTCGATGCTCCTCTGATTTCTTTATTTTCGGCATCTCCACAAACTAGCTAGGTAGCTGCTTGATTCTGAGTGTGAGAGGTTACCATAGAAACGTAAGTGGTTTGCCGTTGATTGGTGTCGTGACACGTGCGCAAAGCACTGCATACGTGCACTGGCCAGAACAACTTGAAATATATTATTGTAAACTGACTTTTCATTACCTTCAGTAGGTTACAACAAAGGAATTGTAATTGACTTTGCATTTTCTGCAGGAAACTGATCACCTGGCAAGCCACATGATTTTTGTCAAAGAGCCATGTGTGGCTCGCGAGCCATTGGTTCATGACCACTGCCCTAGATGTATTCTGTCTTAAAGTCTTTTGAACACAAAGATGTTTCTCAATACATCTTATGTTTTGTTTTCATTTAAATTTGGGTTATTGATCACAGCTCAACATATTGTACCTTTTTTGAAATCTTTCAGCAAGATGTGATTTGCTTTCTGCACAGCATATTAACTGGTTGGAGAAATTGGAGAAACGACATGTGTTCATTTTGCAGTAAATTAGCTTCTTACTGAAGTAGTGACTCACAGAAGATAAGAATCCTGCATTCTTCTATGCTGTTTGTTAAAATAGGGCCGTAACCATGTCTGTACAGTCCGGACATAGTTACATCTAACCTGAAGCAGTGTCTAACACCTTACACATTGTAGCATTAGGACTCAAACAGTTTAGTATCTCTAAAACTGAAAAAAAAAAAAAAAAAATTCCACTGAATGTTTGTTTACTGGACCAGACAAATGATACCGGTCCCCTTTAAGATTTGCAGGGACACATGTAGAGAAACTGTTGGTGATTGGGTAGCATATGCTCAGCCATCTGTTTCAGACAAGGTTAGATTGTGTAAAACTGCACATTACAAGCACAAGCATCTCCCCGAGGGATAGTCAAGTATACTTTGTGAAGGTCCAATTATATAAAATTCCTTTCTCACAAAGGTCTGGATAAGTCACTAACATATCTGAATGATGAAGACAGTTCCCATTTAACACTTAACTATTAATGATTAGTTTAGACAGTTGAGACAAGTGGTTATGTTTTGTTTTGCACTGGTGCTTGACATGATCACTTTTGACTAACACCATGGACACATTTGTTTTGAACTTGAAGCAGACAACACGTACTTCTGTGTCTATTCATCTAAGCATTCTCTTCTTATTCTCAGCATTTCAGAACAGAGAAGGTAAATGAAATGAACAAACAAACAAACAAAAAAAACTTCTCTTTCTCAGTGACCTGCCTTCAGGTAAATAATATACATACTTTTTTTGTAATTTGGGCACAGCAATCCACAACAGAGGATATGCTACAGAAGCTGTGCTGCTTCATGTTAAAAAAAAAAAAAGACATAAAAAACTAGTCACAGAATAGTTCATACATTGATCAGTTCTGCTACAGTATTTTTCTGTGTGTACACTTAAACACTTTGCCAGGTCTGCATCCTGACAATAGTTCACCAGTACTGCACAATTTATATATAGCCAGTATCCCAAAAAAAAAAAAAAAAAATGCCAGTAGCAACAGATCTGAGGCTATTAATCCTGATCATTGAATCATTGCAGTTTGTTAGCCGCAAATCACTGAATAATATACTGTTAATTCACATTTATCTCTTTTTTTCTTTTTATATTTATTTATGAGATAATGTAAAGTACAAAAGATGATGACATTGAAGAAGAAGATGATGATGATGAAAGACACTGTGCAGATACTGGATTACAATTTTAGGTTTGTACATTTAGAACATTGAGCACTGTGTGGAAATATTTGCCACATTTAAATTTTTTAAAGTTAGATAAATCTTACCTGAATCACTAATACAATGAATTAGGCTACAACAGACTAGATTAAATTAGATTAGATTGTCCCTCTCAATGCATATGGTTTTGTTTAGACAGAAATGCTTAGTTAAAAATATTTACTATAAGTATGTTAATATAATACCCAGTGCTACATTATGAAGCCTGTTTCTTACACATATAATGCTGTCAGTGTCTCCCAGATGACCGTTTAATGATTTATTCAGTAGGTCCAAAATGAAAATAAAAACAACATGACCATAGCGCAAGTAACATAATTACATCTGTATTCACAGCATTTTTTAAATGCATTTTATTACCATAATTCATTTTATATCATCTTTATATCATTTTAAATTGTGAGCTATATCCTGTTTCTCTACTCTAGCCAATGACAGCTCTAGTGTGATATATGACTTTGGGCAGCGATAGCCTGGTGGTTCTCCAGAAGTGGCTCATGGTATGTGGTGAGGGGTAAAAAAAAATTATTTCCTGCTTCACGTTTTGTGGTTTAGCTTTAGGAATCAAATATGGCAAAGGCATCAGCAAAAGCATCAAGCATTTCAATCTGCTGTGTAAACACAGAGTAATTGTTATATATGTACTAATTAGAAAATAATGCATTTTTTAAAAAAAAATACTTGTACATGTAAAAGTTCCCTAGAGATGAAAAAAAAATGTATGCTAATATTTTTAAAAAAATCTATTAAGCAAACATTGTTACTAGATATGCAAAAAAAATTCTGATTAAGTCTCAGTGGAGTGATAATGGTCATTATCTTGAAAATGAAATGGTGAAGTCAGTGTGTGGAATAAAATGCTTCCATTGATGAGGGCAGTTCAGGTTTTTAAGGTGCAAGTGAATGGAGAAAGCAGGCGAGTGTGTGCCCTGGAGAGAACAGCAGAGAAAGCAGACGCCGAAATACATCTAGACTATGTTTGTGTCTTTCGTTTGTACTGAATAAAGATCTGTCTTTGCAGAATGAGCTGTTACTGACGGTTTCTCCTGTATAATAAAATCTGGAATATTTTATGGCTTTTTGTGAAGAGTTATTGGGAATAGTGATATATAACATGCTTGTGTCTCCAACAATGCCAAGTGCTGGCACACATGTAGGAATGTTGAAAGTCATACAGATCTGTGTGTCAGGGAAATTTATGATGAATAATTGGAGAATTGTGAGTGTGTAGATAGAGTGTGTGTGAGAAGCCAGATTAGTAAAGAATGGAGGGGGTGTGGGAAGAGAGATTAGATCTGGAAGAGGAAAGCTGAGCAGACTTCGCCTGCCATGATGTGAGGTCAGTGTCTGTTTGTTGTCTTTGAATGCAACATTAGATTCCTAAAGCAAGGTCAGGCCCTTTGATGGGGCGGTACGTTTTGGAGGCTGAAGAACGTGGGGTGCTGCTCTGGGCCATAAGCCATGTCTCCCATGGTTCAGAGCAAGCGGAACATACTGCTCACACCACTGACATACCTGTTTACCCAGGTGCTGTCCTCTGGCCATTGCTGGGCGACTGGCCAGCAACACGGAGACACAGAGTCCAGGCATTAAACTGAAAGATGCATGACAGTTTTTTTTTTGTTTTGTTTTGTTTTTTTGGAATAGTGAACCATGACATGTCATTCAGAGGAAAATAGCTGTATGGTTCTTTTCAAATATTAAAGTATACCACAATCTGTTCCTTTTCAACTGAGCTAGCCAGGGATAAAGTGTCATTTTGGCTTTCATGGTTAACTTTTCCCAAACATTTGATTTGGTTGGGATAAAGATCTGTCAAGATCAAGAAGTGACAAATCTGTTATATTATTCATACATAGAAAAGTATAGTGTGTTAAAAAGATACACCACTTCCACAAATGCCTAAATGCTTATAGCTTCTTACATGTAAAGTTACTGACTGGTAGGTCATGGTGAATGAGAATATGCACACAAACAGTGTATTGGAACATGAGTCATAGTCTAGTGAATAACACTGGTCCTGGATGGATGGATGAATCACAGACTGGGAGGTATGTACTTCAGGAGCTATATAGATGAAAAAGAACAGGAAAAAAAACTGAATGCCGATCTTTTAAAAATCTATTAAGCAAACATTATTACAGGATATGAAAAATGCAAAGATTATGTCTCAATGAAGTGATAAGGGACTTTATCTTGAAAACGAAATGTTATTTTCAAGATAAGAAGAGGTCAGTCTGTGGAATGAGGGGCTTCCTGTGAGGAGGGCAGTTCAGGGTCTTGAGGTGAAGGAAAACCTGTTTCCTAAAGACAGCATCCAAGAAGTGAACCAAATGTTCAAGCAGTATGGCTT
Organism: Cranoglanis bouderius; assembly: GCA_023630585.1. Taxonomy (NCBI): domain Eukaryota; kingdom Metazoa; phylum Chordata; class Actinopteri; order Siluriformes; family Cranoglanididae; genus Cranoglanis; species Cranoglanis bouderius. The sequence goes on along the minus strand of CM042536.1, from coordinate 19,674,056 downwards.
TCTGTGCTGTGTGATATTTTGAATTTGAAATAAATTGGGTTGATTAAAATTAAATCTCATTTTAAAGTTAGTCCTCTTTCAAAGGAAGTGCATACAGATTGTTTTTCAGCATTCTGTCTACCATGTTTGCATGCTGACTTTTTATTTAGTTATTAGAAATAAACTGTCATTGAAATCTACGCTGAAAGCACAGGCGAGTTAAGGCTAAAGTGGGATATACACCCACTGAATAAAAAGTAATAATGCTTTTCAGTTATATTAGTCAAGCTTGTCATTGAAATTAACATAAACAATGAAGGATGTTTTAGCAATAACTCAAAGACTATGGTTTATGTGTTTTTTTTCCCCCACAGTGTGTGGTCTACTGATTATTTTGGGATTTGGAAGAATTTGTTGGAGGTTATGAAAGGTTCAAGCTTTTTCTCAGATACTTCATCTCTGTTATGAATATCAGCACTAAAGGTCTCTAACAACAAAGCTTACTGCCATAGTCCTGTGTACAGATTTCTATAGGCACAACAAAACCTGTGTCAGTATTTGAGGCTAAACAGTTCTCGCCAAGGACAACATGGTAGGCCTTCTGGGGAAAAGTGAATTTTGTGGCGTGTCCAACTGAAAAATTATAATAATAAAGGTTGGGTGTAGGTAGAGAAAGATGAATATTGCACTAATTATAGTGTCTGCATACTTGTTAATGAAGAGAAAATTAGAAGTGTTTAAGCAATTTGCTAAATGCTGTTGTTAAAAAAAAAGAGAAGCTTTAACCTTGTTTACACTAATGTGTTCACTTGGCAACCAGGAAAAAAATTGTCCCAAGACAAATGATCTTTGGTCAGAAAGGTTCACCTGAAACCCCAAGACAACAACAAAGGTGCTGGTGATTGAGATGGAGACATCAGGTATCAAATATGTATGCACATTCACCATGTAGAGTCCTACATTGCCATGGCCTGAAAGGCTGTGGAATTTTGTAGTTGAACACCAGGATGAAGACCTAACCTTTTAAAGGAGTGTTCTCTGGTCGGATGAAACAAAAATGAAACCTTTTGGCCATAACTGCTATGAATGGAGGAAACAAAAGGGTGAGGCTTTTAATCTGAAGAACACCATCCCATCTGTAAAGCATGGTGGTGGCAGCTTCATGTTGTGGGGTGTTTTGCTGGAAAAAAGACTGATGCGCTGTAGAAAATAGCATCCCGAGGATGGAGGATTATCTAGAAATACTGAAGCATCACCTCAAGACATCAGCCAGAAAATTAAAACTCAGTTGCAACTGGGTCTTTCAGCAGGACAATAATCCTAAGCATATCTCTAACGTTGTAACAAACTGCCTTAAAAACCACAAATTAAAACTATTGGAATGGCCATCACAAAGCCCTGACCAATGGATCCCTTAGAAAATTTTTGGACTGAACTGAAAAAGCCTGTTTGAGCAAGGAGGCCCACAAACCTCACTGAATTACACCAGTTCAGTCAGGAGAAATGGACAAACATTCTGGCAAAGTATTGTGAGAAGCTTGTGGAAGGCTTTCACAAGAGACAATGCCACCAAATATTTACAAAGTGTATGTAAACAAATACAAACGGAAATCAACCTGTCTTATCTTGAATTACCTCTTATGCAAATAAAGTAAAATGTATAGTAACATGAAATATGTGGAGTTGTGAAAAATTGAGTATGTGTATGTAAACTTTTGGCCTCAACTGTAAATGTACTGCCATGAATTCTTTCAGCCTGCTTGAATGTTAGTTTAATCAAGAATTAATACAATCAAATTAGATTTTTTAATGATCAGAGCTGTTCTATTGTCACAGCAGAAAAAGGTTATTCTTTAGTTATGAGGTAGTTGATTGGCCATTGATTCCTCCCAGGAATATTTCAACATGAATCTATGTTCTTGCAGTTGGAAACATTATTTATTCCACTAGGCTGTCAGCATCTTTTGTCTCACAGTTGTTTTCCTTGTTTGACACACATTGTAGAACATCTAGTCTTGCATCAGTTCCTTTCATTTGTTTCACACTCTGTCCCTTACTGAGCACAGCTATCATGTGTTCCAAAAATGATTGTCATGGTGCAGAGAAGCTGAATCCTGATACTTCTACATCACCAAAAATTGAGGGTGGAAGATAGATCTGCTAGGTTTTTATTTATTTATTTATTTTTATTATTTATTATTTTTTGTTACACATGGTGAAATAATTGGGTAATTTGATATTAGATATCTGGATAAGCTACCAAGAGATACTTTAGTTTGTATGTTTGATTAAAGAAGGCCTGGTTGTTAAAATCCCTTTGTCATCCATTAACATGGGAAAAAACAAAGGACTTTCAACATAGAATAGACAGATGGCTGTTGACCTGCACAAATCAAATAATGGATATAAAAATACACAAGCAGTAAAAATACCATTAAGCACAATTAGGGCCAAAACAAAAAGCTTCACATGTCAGAAACTGTTGGTCAGTAATTAGACCCATAAGCACACTGTCTCCACACACAGTGAGGAGGAGGTGAAGGAGGGAAAAGAAGCCCAATGATCACAGTTTTAGAACTGCACACTTTGATTCTTGTGGCCGTTAATTTTAAAAATCAACTGTTGAAGCATTGCAAGAAGGAAGCATTTCAAGAAAAAAGCCCTTCCTGATAGCATGTTGCAAAATGCAGTGCCTAACCTTCACCAAGAGTCAGTCAAGGTGGCATCATGTTTTTTTGGTGAAACCAAAATGAAACATTTTGGTCATGCAAACAATCAGTATTTTTGGTGATAAAAGGGGATTGCATGCAAGGAAACGTACCTGACACCCCACTGTAAAATATAGTAATGGATCACTGGGGCCTTAGGCTCTTGTAAAGATTGATGGCATCATGAATTATGCTAAATACCAGGATATTTAAGCACAAACTTGGTTTCTTCTGCCAGGAGGTTCATACATAGCCATATGTGTATATACTTCCAAAACAACAAAATAGTTAAATAAATCAGTGTTTTGCAGTGACCACTCAATCGCCTTATTGGCACTCTACTAAAAACATGTGGTCTAAATTAAAGAGGGAAGTCTACATGCAAAAACGAATAATATAAAGCAGCTTAAAATGTTCTGCATGGAGGGGTGGACCAAGATCCCTCCACAAGTGTATCCAACCTACATTACAAGAAGAGACTCAGTGCCGTTATTTTCTCCAGGGCAGGTGTAACAAAATATTAATTGTTAGATAGTGCCAACTTTAAAAACTTATGCGTTATTCTTTTTATATATTAAAATTTGCTCATTTTCATTAAAGGTACCAATAATTTCAGAGAGTACTGTAGCTGTTGTATAAGTTTACCCAGTATGATGTGTATTTGGACATGAGAGAGAGAAACAGGCTCAATCATGTATAAAAGAGAGCCTTTTCTCAGTTAGAACAGAGCCACTGTTGTGTGACGGAGCAGTAAAAACACTGGAAGCTCTTGTCAGATGTCCTAAGTTCCAGTAGTGACCTTTTGCTACAGGTGTGCTGTTCCTATTAGAGAACTCAAATATGTTTCTTTAGGGTCACATGACCCCACGAGACTTATCTCTACACAGTTTATGAGAGGGCTCTGACTGATGAGTTGCTTTGTATTTTTCACTTTCTTTCATTCTGACATCAGGGACAACAGAACTCTCTGTCTTAACTATTTAGAGTAAGTCTCTGCATAAAAAGTGTCGTCCCCCCCCAAACAAAAATCTAATCTCTGTGGTAATGTCAAATCACTTTAGTTCTTCTTGCCATTGCAAACCCATTTGACGTTCTCCTCCAATCACACTAGAGCCAGGTGAACATCTTCTGAGCCAATGTTCTGGATGAAAACTGTTAAAATGTCGTTATTCTGCAGAACAAATAGCAGCTACTAATGCCAAAATCATAGACATAACCTTCAATCCCTGGCAAGGAATATGTAACTGTCACATCAAGGACAATATCATTTCCTCTGAAAACGAAATATATTGCTTCCTCCCTCCCCAATAACTGTGCTTAATATCAGAGAGAAGAGACAGATTCTATTGTTGGGGTTGCCATGAGGCACCTTGCCTATAGTGTGAAAGTGTCCCTCATTTCATACAGCACAGACCAAAATTGTGTTCATTTCTGTGTATATTACATTACAACATTATTTCTGTTGAAATTTAATTGAAGTTTACAACAAACAACAATCAGCAATCAAAGTTTGTGAAAAATATGCTTATGTTTTTATGAGTAGCACTGTAGGACTCAAATCCAAGACCTGACTCAAGTCCTACAGTCCTGCTCTTAAAGACATAAGTATTCCAGTGTTGGACTCAAGTCTGGTCTCAAGATATTTTCTGTATTGACTTTCTTGGAATTACTGGCATTTGTACTTGGACTTGTCTCTGTGTTGTCCATTGGTCTCATTAAATATGGTCTTAGTCTCGATCATGAGTTTGTAAAGTAATTTGTGTGTTGTATTTTCTTTCTGCATGCACAAAGTTTATCAAGATGCAATTCCTTCTTCTAGGAAATATAGCCTAATCATTTGCAAGTTGCATGAATTAAGTCAACTAATTAAATGGCAACTAAGTAAATGCTTAGCCTCGAAAAAGGATTTGATATTTTTCTGTTTCGATCTTCACTCTCATTTTCTTGGTTTCGATCTTGACTTGGCCTCAGCCACCTTATGACTCAATTTTAACTCGGTCTTAACTTGGAGTCAGGTATAGTCCTGGGGCTTGTACCATGAAGCCAGTTTAGGTGGCTAGCCAGGTAAGTTTCAGTTTAGTTTGTGCCAACCCTGGGTTTTAGGTACCATGAAAGTGGCTCAGCTTTTACCGGTGTTCATTGCCATAGTAACTTACGCTCCATGGCAGGTTATGTTCTGGGTAAGAGAACTCAAACCCAACTTGGACCAATCAGCTGTGAACAAAGTGACATATAAGTGGTGCAAATAATTCAACTTCTCAGCGCAAATTGTAGGAAGAGCACTTTGCAGAGAATGAGATTTTAGGGATAGACAAAATCCCCTGGCTTTCCCTGATACTTACTTGCTTGGAAGATATCGATTTTCTGCAGATGGAATCTCATGTTTCTGTTAACTTCTTGAGCCACACAATAATAATCTGACACGCTGAAACGCTTACTGTACCATAGACTGTATGTGTTGCTTTGCGGTTCTTTGCGAGTGGTACATATTTGCATGCAGTGGCATTATTCCTGTCCTAATATATTTTCCCAAATTGATATTTGTTTTAAATATTTAATTCAAAAATTTATATTTATATTAACTGAAATTACATGATATATGTTGGGGTTATAAGATTTTGGTCTGTTTACTCTCACTGTGAGCCTATAAAAGTAAACTTACACATTTACACAATCAACAATGTTCCCGAGCTTTGGCAGCCGAAACCGTGCTGCTTTTTGTAGTTAGTGTACATTTAAATTCCTCATATTTCCTCATAATAATTTCTTGCTCTTCAACCGGAAGTATGCTGCTTTTTTTCCATGTTGAACGCTATTGGCTGTTCGGTGCCGACGTCACACTTTTATGTAAATGCGCTCATGGACTAATCATAGCTTGAGGCTCAAAGCCTGAGTTGACAGAGAAAGCTGGTACCAATAAAGCCTGATTGGACTGTTTTGGTTTTGACAACTCGAAACTAAACCTGTAACCCTGTTTGTTCAACTACCTTCATGGTACAGGCCCCAGGTCTTGCACTTGTCTTGGAATTGACAATAGCGGTTTTGACTACATCCCAATTTATGAGTATGTCTTTTGTTAACACCTCCTATTAATTCTGTAAATCATTATATATAAACTTATAATGTGTTGCATAGTATACATAAAGTCCCCACCAAACCATTTGTTTTTGCTGTAGACTGAAGACATTTGGGTTTGAGATCAAAAGTTGAATATGGGGAGAAAGTTTAGAATTTCAGCTTTTATTTTCTGGTATTTATATGTAGATGTCTTAAACAACATAGAACATAGCACATTTTGTATCAGACTACCCAGTTTGTAGGTGAGCAAAAATATTGGAACATGTGACTGACAGGTGTTTCTTGTTACCCAGGTGTGCCCTGTTAGATTGACTGTTTAAACAATAAATAGCTCTGAACATCTACTCTTGGTGTTAGCCTTCAGTTTCACCTGTGAAGCTGTGCATTTGTTGTTAAAAAGGATAAGCCAACATGAACATGCTCAGAGTGCTGGGAAAAAAGCAAGTCATTTCGAAGCGAAATTTTTAGAAAAGTGGGAAAATCTATTAGGGGCATTGCACAAGCATTGGGCATAGCCAATGCAACAATTTGGATTGTCCTGAAAAAGAAAGAAACCATTGGTCTACTGAACAACAGACACCGAATTGGTCAGCCAAGGAAAACAACAACAGCTGATGACAGAAACATTGTGAGAGTGGTAAAGAAAAACCCAAAAGCAACAGTCAGTGACATCACCAAGAATCTCCATAGGGCAGGGGTGAAGGTATCACAATCCACCATTCGAAGAAGACTTCAAGAGCTAAAATACAGAGGCCATACCACAAAATGCGAACCACTCATCGGCAGTAAAATTGGTAAGCCAGATTGCAATTGACAAAAAAGTACAGAGATGAGCCACAGAAGTTCTGAAACAAAGTTTTATGGACTGATTAACCTCTACCAAACTGATGGAACAATGAATTCTGAGTTATACCAGCGAATTCTAAAAATGTCAGGACATCTGTCCATGAACTGAATCTCAAGAGAAAGTGGGCCATGCAGCATGTCAAAGACGCTAAGCGCACAAGTCATTTTACCAAAGAATGGTTAAAGACAGAGAAAGTTAATGTTTTGGAATGTCCAAGTCAAAGTTCTGACCTTAATCCAATAGAAATATTATGGAAGGACCTGAAGCAAGCAGTTCATGTGAGGAAACCCACCAACATCCCAGAGTTGAAGCTGTTCTGTACTGAGGAATGGGCAAAAATTTCTCCAAGCCGATGTGCAGGACTGATCAAAAGTTACCAGAAATGTTTAGTTGCAGTTATTGCTGCACAAGGGGGTCACACCAGATACTGAAAGCAAATGTTCACATACTTTTGCCATTAACAGATATGCAATATCGGATCATTTTCCTCAATAAATAAATGACCAAGTATAATATATTTGTTTAGTTGGGTTCTCTTTATCTACTTCTAGGAATTGTGTGGAAATCTGATGATGTTTTAGGGCATATATGCAGAAATATAGAAAATTCTAAAGGTTTTACAAACTTTCAAGCAACACTGTACGTTGTGTAACACATCTAGTTGTAACTATCAGAAAACAGAAGTGGAAATCCTAAACTCTCGGCTCATATCCATCTTTTGATCTCAAACCCAAATGTCTTTGGTGTATAGCACAAACAATGAAATGGTCTTGCCATTCCAATAGTTTTGGAGGAGACTGTAATATCCTATAATATGTGGTGTATAAATGCTATAAATGTTAATAGGTACATGTGTAACACTTCATAAAGCATGAGTATGTGACTTGTCAGGCTATACATATAACACATTATACATTATACATTATATAAGACCATTGCAAATATTATAATGCATTATGTAATGTGACGTTATGAAGTCATATTTACATATACATATGTACTTTATCATGATATTTTTCAATGAAAGACAATGTCAGTGATATTGTAGACATTCATTCTGTATTTCAGAAATCAAAAATTATTTTGTATTTCCATCAGATATTATGATTTTAAGACTCCTTTTACAATAGAAACAAACAATCTATTGCTACCCCAGAATTGGGATTTCTCTTATTATACAGTATATAAAAATAGCAAGTAAACTTTACTAATAAAATCCTTGTTCAGTAAACATGCAAAAAATACAGTGCCCTCCACTTTAACTTATTGACACCCACAATGAAATTTATCAATATAAAGTGATGCAACAAGTGAAATGTTGAACTCAGGGACATTGTTTAATTTTATTTACGTTTTTTTTTTTTTTTTTAAACCACTAAACATTTTTTCAGTAGTGCAATTTTTCCTCAAAACACTGGTCTCAAAATTTGCACCTTTACAATTCATATTTTGTGAAATGTTATGCCTTTGAGAGAATAACTGAGTATATTCCCTTAATGTCTAATAAGATGGAAGACACTTGTAGAGAGATCTTTATCCACTACTTCACTAAGAACATTTTATATTTTATTTATATTATTAGGTTTGTGTATGTGGATTTCACTCTTCACAGGTTTTCAGTAAGCTTTAATTTCAGAAACTGAGATGAACCTGAGTCTGAACTTCCTGGCAGATCCAATCATGTTTTGGCTTAAAATATTCAGGTATTTAGTGTTCTTTGGGCTCTTTCCCCCCCTCCTTAACCATCCACCTTGACTTTAACATGGTTAAAGGCAACAGCAGAGTTCCTGGAGACTGCGAATGAAAAATAACAGACTGACAATTTGTTTGCATTTATTCCTTAAGGGAGTAAATAATTCTGGCACATATATTTTTTGAGAGAATACACTATTATTTCAAAAAGTAGTTCTAATTAGATTTTTTGTTAGAACAACAATAAATAATTTTCCTTATTGTTTGAGTAAAAAACTATAATGTGTGTAATATTCATTTTATACAACCTTATCTTGTGACGGGTGCTAATAATTCAGGAGGGCACTGTATATACAAACACCCATGAATATACTCTCACTTTACACATGTATACACAAAATTAAATTCTCTAGCTCAAGCACAAGGAAGACCTTTTCTTAACTATAGGACAACACAGTTTTCACTTGGCCACTGAAATGACTACTAGTCCAACAGAGGGTATCTCATGCATCTATAGTGCAAGTCATGTATTTACAGCCAGCTCGCTGGCTACCAGTTGCTCAGCACCAGGTTGGGTATCTCCATAGTGATGAAACATGAAAGCAGCAGGCACAGAAGGGTGCACACTAGAGCACTAGTCATCTAATGGCAAGCTCTGAAATGAGCACTGGCTTACCATTAAGTCTTGGTTTAAAAAAAACACAAAAGTCAAGAAACAATAGGGAAGGAATGTTGAGTGGGCTTTAGGGCATCTAGGTGAGAAACAGAAAGCAATATAGCAATGAACAACATATATGTGATATGTGTGATATGTGAAGAAACCCGTACTTAATGTCCTGAAGTAAACATGATGACATTACGATTTTTTCATGCAAAACTCATCAAGGTGGCTTTATGTGCAGCTCACTTAAAGCATGTGTATATTTCACAACTGTACTTTTACTTATCTGAAATTGGCCCTGGGAGATAATGCTACATTTGGAGCAAAAGAGAGACAATTACACTTCCCAACAAGAGGAGGAGCCACATTGTACATTCATTCATTAATTCACCTTCAGTAACCATTTTATCGTGGTCTAGGTGGTGGTGGATTTAAAGCCTATCCTGGGAACACTGGGTACAAGGCAGGAATATACCCTGGAAGGCCAGTCAATTGCAAGGCATCACATTCATTAACACCCAAGGGGAATTTATCACAGCCAATCCACCTACTGGCATGTTTTTGGGAAAGGGGAATAAACTGGAGAACCGAACCATGAATGGACATAGGACAACATGCACAAAAACTCCACACAGCCAGTAACCTGGGCTCAGGATTGAACCAGGGACCCTGGAGCTCTGAGATGTCAGTGCTACCCATTGCACCACCAGTTGTCTCATTTTCCTGCAGGATATTGTTCCAATATTCATGTGGAACATACTGGTGCTCTTGTCAACTGTGTCAACTACAGATGGTTGACAATGTTGTCTTTGGAAAGCAGTCAGTTTCCTTCATACCTACTGTAGCCAATAATTAACATAATTCTTTTTGTGTTATTCTTATGAAAGACCAACCAACACAAATAATATCAAGTGCATGATACTGCTATCCTAGGTTTCTACAGTGTGTCCTTGTCCTCAGCCTTGTCCCACTTGTAGGTAATAGCATTGGTAACTAATCTTCGTAACTGTGAACTGATAGAAGTATAAGCCTTTAGATGTAATTTTCTAACCATTTTCAGTGTTCCAGGTCCACCGAAATATTTTTTGATCAGGCCATATGGTACTCAAAGAATTCTGCTGTTTAACTAATATGTTCATTAAAGATGGCTCTATAAAATGTTACATTAAAGCTTATTTTTTATTAGCATTGTAACTTCGGGTCCCCAATTCATTAATCAAGTTTTGCATGTTCTCACCATGTTAAATGGACTGGTTATGCTAAATTGCCCTTGGTGCGAATGAGTGTGTGAATGAGTGTGTGCAAGGTGCTCTGCGAGGGACCCATTCATGGAGTGACCCCACCTTGTACCAAAACTTCCCAGTATAGAACTCCAGATCCACTGCAACCCTGATTAGGATAAAGTGGTTGCTGAAGATGAATGAATGAATGAACGAACGAATTAAAGAAAATCAGGTTACTTGCCATTCATGTAGGAATTCTGATTCCCAATGGATCGATATGCTTTTTGCCAGAGTTGGGAAGTTCAGTGACATTTGGCTTATCAGCTTCTCTTTTGAATATGATCTGAGTAAACAACTGTTGTTCATATGACAAATCCCCTATACCATGTCTGGCTTCTGCTTAATCTGAATTTTTTGTTGTGTTCACAGATCCCAATTCAACTAAATAACAAATGCAGTCATATCTGACTCTTTGATGTACTCCATTATATTTTATGGAGCAGGAAGTAAATATGTATAAATCACAATGCCTTTATGATGCTTTTCAGGTTTTCAGCTGCTGAGTATGCATAAAGACATACATAAGATGCTGTGCGGTGTTCAGCCTGGAGCTATCATTAGTGCAAAACTGACCAACACAGAAACATTACACATGAGCCAGCTGTTCTGTTGGAGAGCTCATATTAAGCAGCTGCTGATTCAACTTACCCTGAATTTTATCAGCTAAATGTAGCTTATCTGATGTTCAAACATACACACACACATTCATCAACCACAGCTCAGTGGACAAGCCAAAATTACTAGTAGCTTTCATCTCATGGAGACAAAAGGTCCTCGATGGGCTAAAGCTCGCTTGCATACCCAATGAGCTGAGACACGGGGAGAACTTGATCTGCCTGGGCTCGCTGCCCACACCACAGAACAGCAAACCACTGAGCCACAGGTGAATGGCAGAGTTGGCCAAGTGAACAGAAGCCTCAAGCACTGCACAGGATCAGCAATGGCAGTGAACTGTGGCAGCGTCTCTTAAAGAAGACCAGACAGGAGAATGAGGAGAGCTTGGCCATCATCCAGCACTCAACCCAGCTGCCAAATGCATAACAATGTCCAACTGACAGGAATAGACAGAAAAGTAGCGGTACATTTAAAGAAATATTTTGCCTATAATACATAAATAGACTCCTGTTCTCTATTTTAGCATTTGTGGGACATAGTGTATGAAGTTCAGAGATCATGTGTGTTGCTAATGGAAACACAGAAGATGATGAAAGGATGGGAGTGAGGGAGGGTTTGTGTGCATACTGTGTGAATTATGTGATAGCAAAGAGAGAGGAGGAGGAATAAGTGGCTTTGACATTCTCTTAATTCAGAATCTGGTGCTCTCATGTTTCAACATGCGGATCTTGGCGATCCCTTTGGCCCCTCGGTACCCGTACCCCTGGTGCTGCTCCTCCAGTCACCGAGCACTGCTGCCAGATGCGGAGCTGCCACTGGAACTAGAGCTGGTGGAGCTACGATCTTCAAAGACAGAGATCTCTATCTGAACCATCATAGTCAACGGTTATAACAGCACATACAGAATTCTATGGTCAGTCCTAAATGCTGAATGTGCATGATATGCAATAAAATTCTTTTAATCATTTGCATTATGTTGGGTGATTAATATGTGTTATGGACAGATGTGTTATTCAGGCATTTCACTCATTGCCTAATGACTGAATATAAGTAAGAAATAAAACACAACAGGGCATGCTGTTATAGGAAAATAATCCAAGCAGGGTTGGTGTGATGTGGCCCGACACAGTTTTATTCTACTTATACAACCATTTTTGCGATTTGCTTTCTTTTTTATTTATATATTTATATATTTATTTATTTTTTAGACTCTCATGTAGCAGAAAACGTATTAACCATTACAAAGCGCTCACACCGTAGACTCCTTCGATAAATGTTAAATAGACATCTGTTAACAGAAAACCATATCGATGATTTTATGTCAACAAGTATTAGATTATGTGGAGCATCTGCCATAGAAGTCCCTGTGAATGAGGTGTTACTATAGAAACAATAAGGTATTAGAAAGACCGCACTAATAAAATCCTATCATTTAATTTACAGCCATAAATACTGCCAGAACCTGTTCTTTTAGAAAATTTCAGAATTCAGCAGTGATGTGGTATAAAACAATATATCATATCAATGTTAAATCAGTCTCAAATAAATCAGAAATTATTAGATACACTGATCTGAACTTTCTGAAAAAAAATATTGAGAAGTGAAGTATGATCTCTTTTACAATAGCAGGCCAATATTGATGTGTCTGTTTGAAGTTTCAAAGCCCTGTGATGAGTTGTTGGTGGACAGTGTGGAAGGTCCTACTCCAGACAGTTGGAATTGTGGATAGAAACGGTGACAGCACTGTCAGGCATGTTTCATGGTCCACTTGAGACACTGTCATCTCCTAATAAAAATCGCCCCAAATTACACAATTTCAAAGAATAGTTTCTAGATGATCACTAGCAATTTTTTGATTAGAGAACTGTACCTGGAGACATGTGACCAAGACCTAAGCCACATAAGTAGGAAGGCTCTGGTTTGCACATCACATCGTATAGGGGCAAATCCAGATCAAAGTAAAATTAAAGGCAGACCTAGTTTCATTTTTCATTTGCTGATGTACCACGAAATAGGGGTGTAATATTTGAATATTTGCATAAATTAATAACATTTAATTAAGTTATTCACTTCTTCTGTTGGACGTACTACTGTCTCAGCACAAATCTCAACATGCCCCAAAGGTATCTGAGCCTGGACCAAAGACAGCATATTTCATTCTAGCAAGAACCTTTGGGTAATCATAGATGAACAGCTTGCCGTTATAGATCAAATCTTGTAATCATGTGATCTAAAGATCTTGAAGATTTGCATCACATATCATCAGGAGTTTCAGGTATTCATTACACCACAGCTAGACTCCTGTAACTCTCTCTGCTTACCTTATCAGCTTACACTGTTAAAATATTGCTGAGGATTCAAAATGTAACAGCATGTCTGGTCTTCAATAAACCATATGTACATATTACATCCCTTTCATCTCAGTCCACTGGCTCACACAAGCTGCTTGCATAAAATTTTTTTTTATGCTTTCTCTGAGATAGCCATCTATATAAAGGATACAACTCTCATGCCCCTCTCAATAGGGTCAGTGATAAGAAGTCCTCGGGGTGCATAGATGTTCTCATTCTGCTCCTGAATATACATGGAGATCTTTTTTAAGACCTGCACAGTGACAGAGACAAGGGAAAGACATGATAAATGAGTTCACTAAATCACACAATAGGGATCCTTTAGAGGAAAATATCTCCCTGAAAGATGTGAGGCTTTCAGCCTAATATGGTTTCCATGGAGCTCTAGAGAGATAAAACATTGATGATACACACATGCACTGCATACCCCTATATGTACTATATGTACTACTTTTTTCATTTCATCACACAATCAAGGATAATTCTATCAAGGAGTGAGACAATATTTATTGCTCTGGTAAAATTGGATTAGAGCAAATGCCAGTTTATAACTTTTAGGAGAGCTATTTTTAGCAATATTTCCAAGAAGAACTGTAAGCAGGTTTTTGTACATTTAGCACTATTTTAAACATCACTAAAGCCTAACAGTGGCTTGGGTTAATGTCTGTGTGGACTTTCGCATGTTCTCCCTGTGCTTGTGTGCGTTTTCACTGGGTTCTCTGGTTTCCACACACTGTCCAAAATCATGCAGGTAGGCGGACTGGCTATGCTAACTTACCCACAGGCGTGAATGTGTGTGTGTATGGTGCCCTGCAATAAACTGGCATTTACGAGGTGACATTTATTGGTATTCCGCACCATGATAAGCTGCGGATCCACCCTGACAAGGATAAAGCAGTTACTGAGGATGAATGGATGAATGATTAATATAACCTAATGAGGGCTTGACTTAGACTGCTTTAGCTTAAAACTTTTGATTTTGCAAGTAAATATTGCATCAGCTGCCTGCCTATTGCTTTCCCACTGCAATGAGATGAAACTATGTACCTTTTCACTTTACATAATCAGCTGTGAAAGAAAGCAAGGTGCTTCTATGAAGGTGCGGAGCAAATACATTATAAACTGATCTGCACTGATATCAGCTAGATTAAAGGATTTTTGTTTGCCATATGCAAATTAATTTGTCAACTACAGATTCATAATGAGCATGATGATGGACAACTGAGCTTTGTCTAAAGCCTCCAACTAAGATAATTAATGTCACTGGACTCTTTGTTTATAATTATCAAATTCTATAAAAAATTGCCAATTCCATGAGATTCTTGTAACTTTTATAAAGCTCCTATGTCAAATCATTTTCTGTGTGAAAAGTCTACTGTTTTAAAGTACACCATGGTATTTTTAGCCAGTCAGTTTGTTAGACTTTTAATAACACGTCATGCAGATGAAATAAAATATTCTACAGAAAATTACTTTTTAATCTCATTATTGACTTTTAAAAATATTTAAGTCCTACTTGAAATGAGATCTGATCAATTTTCTCATATATCTGCTTCTGCTGTTCTGAAGTTTGTTTCAAATAAAGATGTTTTTTTCCTCCCAGTATAAAATGAGACATTATGCTTTATTCATGTGTCCCTGGAAACTCGATCAAATTAAATGCTTATGTTAATCTCCCTCTATCCCCTTATTAAGTTTTGAAGTTTAGGAGAAAGAACTCAGACATCAGTGATCCATAATTAATACAATATTGCAAGTGATCTTTAGCATAGTTGTTCTTTTATACATTAAAACGACTCATTCTTTTTGTTAGTTCTTTGGCATGTACCCAATCGTTTGTCTTTGATGGGGAAAATACTTATCAGGGTAGCTTTGGGCATACGTGCCGTCCTTCCATGTCTATTCATGTGTGGCCTTCTGTCAGCTGAGGCAGCAAACAAGAATATTCTTCATGGGTGGCAGTTTATCATAGTTTATTTCTAAAGTGGGTTTGTTAAACAATGTTCTGCATAGGTTAATGAGATTCAACTGATGTGAAAATCAGAACAAACATAAACAAGACTGCTTCTGAAAGTTCTAAGCAAGAAAGAAGAGATAAAAGACAGAGGATAAAAAGGAACCTGGGCTTGTAGGAACATTGTGTTTATTTCATTTCTATTCCATGTGAATAAGGGGCAGGTAAAGCATAACTGGACAGGTTAATTTGGTGCCTTTTAGAATCAGCCATGGCACAGAACTCAGAAATTCAGGTGCAGCCACTGACAAACAGGTGCAAGCACTTCAGCATGGAGTCACAATGTGAACATGTAGGTAAATGGATGCATTTGTAAGCATGGCGGATCCGAGTACATCAAACATCAGTACATCTTTTTATGTGAATTCATAAACAATTTCCGTCTGCTCCTCTGAATACGTTTGGTCACACTTGAATGAGGTAGCACGTCAAAACTGAATTCAATCTTTACAAAATCATTGCAAGTTTTGGATAACTGCGGTTTCTCTTTCATCAAAGCTGGCTATGTGTAAAGACTTGAGCAGAAAGATGGTAACTGCTGATTGTGGAGTAAATGGGTTAAAGGAAGAACATCTCAATACCTTCTCATATCGTGTCTCCATGCAGAGGAATATAATGTAAGCTGACACACAAGCCAAGCAGCCCTCCAGGTAAGACTGACCGCTGATCTTCTCGGCCTCTGCGTAGTAGTTATTGAGAGTCTTCACAGTGTCCTCAAACAGAGTCTGCTCAATCTGCAAAAACAGCCGATTCCTTAGTAAAAAAAAAATATACTGTTACACCTCAAACCTCACCATCCTTCTTCCTGCACTCCAAAAATATCTGTGCTTACAATTTATAGACACTTTTACTGTTGGAATCAAGTCCATGCAATAAACAAATAACTAACTTACTAACTAACTAACTAACTAAATAAATAAATACTCACTGACACAACCTCTTGTACATGTAGATGTCAATTTACAAATGTCTGGTGATGTAATCTATATCAAAATGGTCATCAAAAAACATTGTACACCCTTTTCTGCAAGAATTTTTGTTCACACAAACTGGTAACTATAACTCTTCCCAAGCAGCTCTTTTGTGCAGTACTGTCTGTGTGTGGAACATTTAACATCTTTGTCATATTTTATGAATACTTCAGTGATTTTACTCCAGTGTTGACATGTGTAAAAGTCATCTAGCTTGTAAATATTCATATTTGCTTTAGTTGCTACAGTTGAGATATTATTAGACATTTAAAAGACAGGTATCCTCCCTTGAAGGCTCCCTTGATTTATATGAGAAGTTTCTCATATAAATACAGCTAATGTGATACATTAACCGCTTGCTTGTATGTCTGTTAGATTTTTTTTCCCTCATTGCCTAAAATGTATGGGAGGCACAAATCTGCAGAGTATATAGTGAATTAACGGTCTTGCATAATGGGTGATTTCATGATTGGGGTACCACATAGCCCTTGTAAATAAATTAATCTTTATTATTATTTTCATACCATTAATTTAACCTTTCAAAAAAAGGTGTTAACCTATCTCAGGCAACTATCTCATTTTTACAATGTTGTCTGCATTTTGGTCTTGTAACAAGGTTGATTAATAATAATTGGTTAAAATGTTGGACTACTGATCAGAAAGTCGTGAGTTCAAACCCCAGCACTGCCAAGTTGCCTCTGCTGGGCCCTTGAGCAAGGCCCTTAACCCTCAACTGCTCAGTTGTATAAATGAAATAAATATAAGTGGGTGTCTGCCAAATGCCATAAATGTAAATCAATGTGCATTGTTCATAACCTATAATAGATGACTCATGGAAAAGTTTCAAGGATAAGACGTTAAATGGATACGCAAATATTAATTAAACAATAATGAGATTTTTTAAGTATTTTAATCATTTCAATTTTACAATTCATTCAATTCAATTTATTTGTATAGCGCTTTTAACAATGGACATTGTCACAAAGCAGCTTGGTACAGAAATATATATATTCAAAAATTATATTCAATAAATTTAACCCTAATGAACAAGCCAGAGGTGATGGTGGCAAGGAAAAACTCCTCGAGATGATTTGAGGAAGAAACCTGGAGTGGAACCAGACTCAAAAGGGAACCCATCCTCATCTGGATGACACTGGATCGTGCGATTGTAACTAATTCCCTTCTATAACTGTGTGCTATATAGTCAGGAAATTCATCATAGTTTTAACATGGTCTATTTTGTTGAAGTTATCAACTGTTCACTGATGGAGATTTATTTCAAGACAGATATAGTGGGCTCAGACTGGCAAAATCGCAGTTTTCTACATGCTTTAAAAAAAATGCTATAAGTTCTTATCTAACAATGCACATGGTTTGCTGAAGAACACTTTAATTATGTTTAAAATGTTTTTTTTTCTATTTACCTTTATTTTACATGCATATTTGTAAATATTTGACACAAATGGCACCTCAATCATGTAATCACGCTTATAATCACCTCTATGGTCCACCCACCCTGCTGTTGAGTTCTGCTGGAAGTTTGGTGTGGAACTTGCAAATGGTGCCCTCGCTGTAGTCCCTCTGAATGAACACCTTGGTGACTAGTGAGGCACTATGCCTCAGATCCTGAAGGTTTTGGAGCTACAACATACAATAAAATACACATTTATTACACATATACACACAAAGTATAAATCATGATTCATATCTCTGGGATTTTTAAATTTGCACAAGGAAGAATTATAAATGCTTTTACTTGGAGTGTTTATTGCAGTTCACAGTTCTAGGGGTTTCTGAGGGAATCAGAGCATGAATCTATTTTCATAAAGTAGTGCCTAAAACACTCACTGAATTATAGCTGTTCAGTATGTATTAAAAGCTGCTTGGATAAAGGATAAGCATCACATATATACTGCAGGTGTGTGGAGATAAAGGATTTGTGTCCATTTACCACAACACAGTATTTACCTTTTCCTTCTTATAGAAAGAACAGGATGTAGCAGAAAACTAATATTTCAACACTGAATTATTCTAACAGCAGTGGCTGCCGGCAGATTTGAATAATTCCACAAATTAGGTAACTGTCTGGACTTGAAGTCTACAATGTCTCATTCCCAACAGCGAGCATTTCATGCTGTGCATATTATAGCATTCAACTGTACTAAAGAATGAATAAAACAACACAACAACAACAACAACAAAACTAATGTGATGTAACTAGTGTATCTGGTGCTCTAGTTTTGATATATTAAAAAGACTTATGATCATTGATCCAGTACAGATTTTCAAACTTGAATTTGATATTTTCTTGATCAAAACTGTTCCATATTCATTGTTAAAATATAAAACAAGGTTACACAGCAACAGTTCTTAGTTGCAGTATTAATACTACAAGTGAAATGAGCTCAATGGCTTGCTGAAACCCGGCTATAAAATCTCTACACAGCCCTACGGAAATTTTGTGAAATCATTTAATGAGTCAGCTGAGAGCTTGCCAAAATGAATTCTTCCATTAGGCCAGGATTCTCTCCATGTACTGTCTGTAGTCCAGATCAACTTAATGGATCATATAAAGAAATAATTTTTTTAATAGATGCCCAAATCAGATTAAACACACACTCAGCCATAAAAAAAAAAAAAATTTCTAAAGACATGAGGTCATAAGAATAATTCTCTTTTAGACGATGGAGCAGCGTGTCTGTAGATAATGTTTTCTTAACTAAACTGAGGTTATTCTATATGCCAAACTATATACTATATACTATTACAAGTTAGGTATCGAATAATTTTTTTTATAGTTTCTTCTTGAGGCTGAAGTTTGAAACATTGGTCAAAAGCCAAAACTTGCGACAAACAAGTGGCTCTGCAGGTTAGATGGCTTTGAGAGGCTGGTGTTTAAATGGACTGGCTGTAAGTGTGCTCATGTTCTCATGTGTTTCACAGACCACCCATTCACCAAATATTCAGCACCAAATCAGAGACTGGCATTTTGAGTTCATGTTGAAGCCAGCTGAAGGTAAAATGGCACTAACATTACATTCTTCACTTAAAACTGTTGCTGCCATCTCTCTTTGGGATTTACACTCAGTAATGTTAAATCCACAGAAGCCTCAGAATCATAATACAACGGCCAACTCTGTACTGTTCTGTTAAAACTCTGGAAGGTACAAATGTTGGTCATGGACATTACAAATATAGAAGGGAATCTTTGTAGAGGAACAGAGTAGAGGGATCAAGAGTAGCAGTGAGCAACAGGGCCACTGACTGAATTTAAACAGGGCCGACGGATGCTACATATTGTAGCATTGGTGCACGGTTTGGTGTTTACTTCCTGGTTGGTTCCCCAGCTGTCAGTGGGCAGGAGTAAATGTTTATGTAAATTAGTTCACCCCCCTCCTGACGTATCTGTTACACATAATTATGCGTCATTTTGTGCTGTGCGTGTGTTTCTATGGCTTCTCCCCTTCGAATCACTGCAGTCAGTAGATCTAGCTCAGGTGAAATTGTTAACATTTATCAATACATGAAGGTTTGTTAATAAAAGCACTATGCATAGAAAGAAAATGCTTTGTGGAAAATTAGTTGTGGGTTCTCACCTGAGCAGCCATTACAAGCCATTCTATGAAAACCATACAAAGTAGCAACCTTTGAGAAAGACCTCTTAAGCTGATCTTACAGTTTTGTAACCATTTAGACACTGTTTTGCTTTCACTCACGATTTTTTTTTAAAATTGCGGCTACAGTATATCATGAGTTATGCAGTGTGAGATGATCTGATAAATGCATTCAAGCATTGTTTCCGTGGTCAGCACAATTCAGCACAAGGTCAGAAACCTTGTTAACACAGACTTTTAAAGTCTGTTTGTGACATTGCGGTCATCCGTGTGGTAGTGTAGCTTGGTAACCGTATTCACATGATGTAGACTTGTTTCTTGAGTTAAAATCCAATGACTAATTGAACAGTGGCTGCAGGTGTGTATATATTATTTGGCTCACCATTTTCTTCTGAAGTTTCAGTGCATTAAACTGTGCAAACTCGGTGCTGCACACTTATCACCATTGTCAGACTGAGGCGACTTTTTGCACAGTATGAGAACCTGTGTTGTGAGGTTTCATACAGTGTGAACACCTTTCTTGTTGAGAGATCAAGTCATAAGAACCCTTGAGGAACCCTTTTGTACTATAGTGTACCATGCATCCAGGTTAACGGTGATGGCCTTCTAGAGTTTTTTTTTTTCTTTTATGTGCCAAGAATGGCGTGAAACAGTTTGATGCCTAAATGGCATGTCATGCATCTTGCCCTCCATCAGGTACAAGAATCTTTTCCACTACTAGATACATCTTTGTGCATGTTAGTGTCTGCTCTTTTAAAATGTAACTATTGGGCAGCCTTCATTAGTCTTATTATTTCCTCTGAATAAACTTAATCAAATAATTTTTGCTCATTGCTCATGCAAAGTACGCAAAATCCCCCACATGCAGAGTAATGTAGCCTTACAGCCTAATGAATTCAATATTCATGGAGTGGTTATAGTTTTCTCTGACTCTGTACCATAACAGTGGAGGAAAATCTAGGACTTATATAAAATGAATTGGCTGATGATGCAGAAGAATACCAAAACCATGGACAGTAGTCTACCAAGAAGAGATTTTATAAATGAAGTGATAAGGAAGTACAGAGAATTAGAATTAGAAACAACTTAGAGCATTTCACACTGAATGCAAGATTAACCAGTGGACCAAAGGAGGAAACACTTGGAACATATAAATGATGCACTGAAATATGCATGATAACGATGTGCTGCACTGCAGAATGTGATATATAAAGGCAGCGTTGGCCTGAACATAATGTAGGACAGCAAGACCATAATACGCCTAAAGCCAGAGTGTGACAGTATTGTTTATGACAAATGAGCATTTTTCCAACAAATGTCCACTTGCTTTGAGTTAAGAGTGAACTTGAAGGCATGAATGTTCAATCATTCATCATCAGTAACTGCTTTATTCTGGTCAGGGTTGTGGTGGGTCCGGAACCTATTCCTGGATTACTGGGCATGAGGCAGGGAACAGGGCCTGGATGGGGTGCCAGTCCATTGCAGGGCACCATGCACACACTCATTCACACACTTATTCACACTTTGGGGCAATTTAGCTTCCAGCATGTTTTGGGAGGTGGGAGGAAACCGGAGCGCCTGGAGGAAACTAGTGCGTACACAGGGAGAACATGCAAACTCTGAACAGACAGTAACCTGAACTCAGGATTGAATCAGTGATCCTGGAGCTGTGAGGTGGCAATGCTACCCACTGTGCCACCATGCTGCCCTGCACACATTCTTAAATGCTTGAAATTTAGGCATAAAGCTAGATATTCTGGAAACTGAGAAATGAAGATAAAAAATGGCTGCATGGTGGCACACTGGGTAGCCTTGCCACCTCATCGTTTGACCCTGAGCTTGGGTTATTGTCTGTGCTGAGTTTCACAGTTCCTCCCTGTGTTTGCTTGGGTTTCCTTCTGGTTATTTGGTTTTCTCCCACTGTCCAAAAACATGCAAGTAGGTGCATGGTGCCCTCCAATGGATTGGTGTCACATCTGGGTTGAATTCTCCTGCCTTGGACCCACCTGAAAAGGATAAAGTGTTTACAGAAGATGAATGAATGAATAAATGATTGAATGAATGAACATAAAAATAAGTCTGTGGATGTATAATCAGCCATCAGCAATATCTTAAGCTGGAATATACACTACATGGCCGAATGTTTGTGGACACATGATCATCACACCCATACAGTATGTGGGTCTTCCTCAAACTTTTGCCAAAAAGTTTGAAACACACAACTGTATAGGATGTCTTTGTATGCTGCAGTATTTAGATTTCCCTTCACTGGACCTAAGTGGCCCAAACTTGTTCCAACATGACAATGCCCCTGTGCACAAAGCGAGCTCCATGAAGACAAGAGTTGCCAAGGGTGGAGCAGAAGAACTCGTGTGGCCTGCACAGAGCCCTGAGAACTTTTATGCACCATATCTCAGAACAGCTTGTCACCAAGACAGAACCTTATAAATCTAAAGACAACTTAATGATACGTTAGAATGGGGATTTAATTATCAGACACATGTCTCATACCAAATATGGTGGAGGTGGGTTGCTATCAAATTCATACGGATGCCTAAACGTTAAAAACACTGTGTTGCGTGATGATAGCATGAGTAAAAACAGGTACTCAATAACATCTACAGGGTGTCCCAAAAGTGTCCATATATAGGGGACTATGTTTGCCTGCACCACGTCGGTTGTGCCTTCGTAAGTGGATGTTCATGGATGACCACTTTTCGGTTGGTCCGCATCACTTCCAGTCTTTTTGGATTTGTTATTAAGTTTGGCAACAGTGTCGTATGTGATGTGCTTGCCATGTTTCCTGTTAAAGTCCATCGCAACCTTGCAACAGCTTCCCGATCCAGCCATGAGAATGATTTCAATACGTTCTTCTTTTGCCAAAGGCATTCTTAAAGTCTATCTGAAAATATATGTATAATATAAACTAAGTATGAACAATTTTGCTAAGAAGTGTTAATTTCCCCTATGTATGGAGACTTTTGGGATACCCTGTTGATAGCAGGCATAAGATTTAGATGAATGGAATTTACATTTCCATGCATGCTAGTATTGTCATGTGGTTGCTTATTTACTTATTTTATTCTTGCTTTATTGATTTTTACAGGATATTTGTCACTTTCTCGTCCTGTATACATGTCATATTACTCGTAGTAGGCTATATTAAACATCAGCACCATGACATCACAATCAGAGCTTCAGACAGGATTCCCAGCGGTGCTTCCGGTCATGTGATTAAAGTCAAGACAATAACAGGTGCGCTCAGTTTGAAAGCTAGAGTGTAGTTTGACAGAATGAGTTTAACTTCCTGGTGATTTTTAAAAAATAAATGACTAGAAATCCTATCGCTGTTTGGATCTTGGAAGAAACTAAACACACACGCAATGAAACCGCTGTCCACAGTGCTGACAGTTAAACCTCAAAGAGTTCCTCAGCCATGTAGCCAGTTTGAACTAAAATACCTGCGTACAATTTTAACGTTCAACTCTATTTGTATATATATATATATATATATATATATATATATATATATATATATATACAAATAGAGTTGAACGTTAAAATTGTATAGTGTATTGTATAGTTTTTTTTAATAAGCTGCACCCGCCGTTCAGTTAAATCACGTCAGCCCTGTCTGTTCAACATGATAAACTGTGCCGTTTATAATAGATTCCAGCACGTACCTGCAGCATACTGCTATAACAATATGTCCTCGGTCAACTTCACAGAAAATAATGAACAGAAAACGTTTCTCCTCAACCGTCAAGGTTTTTCACGGACATACCAACACCAAAAGAAGCGAAGCATACAGGTGTAGCTTGTGTGTGTGTGATAAACGGCATCTTACCTCTGTCGCCATGTTGCCATGAGCCGGAGTCAGAGCTGCTCGACTCGCGTGAGGATCAGCTGAGGATTGAGTCAACCGCGCGCGCGCAGGGTTAAATCAAGACGGTGTGCGCGCGCGCGTGTGTGTAGGGTGTCAGGCAAGGAAGGGTAATTACAACGTTTATTTTTGGTCCTCAAGGTATATATATATATATATATATATATATATATATATATATATATATATATATATATATATATATATATATATATATATATATATATATATATATACATATATATGTGTGTGTGTGTGTGTGTGTGTGTGTGTGTGTGTGTGTGTGTGTGTGTATGTACAGTGCCTATAGACAATCATCATACCCTGTCAAAATCCTTACCTTTTCTCACATTACACCCTGGAAATTAAAAATTTCCTTTTTTTTAAAAAACTTTTGCCATCTATATTTACGCATTATAACCCTCGACATCTTAGTGAAAATAACATTTTAATTCTGAACAATTATTAAAATTTAATTAGTGAAATACCTGGTTTGGATAAATGATCAGCCCCTTACAGTAACTATTATAAACTTGCTCAGGTACAACCAGTCACTTCCCAGATCACACACCATGCTAATTGCTCCCCACCTGACATCAATTGCAATGGTTTTGATTACTTCATAAGAAAACCGGCTGTTCCATGATGATTCCATTACTATTAGTGCATGGCAATGCAAAGAATACACCATGGTTGGAACGGTGCTTTCAAAAGGGCTCTGGGACAAAGTTGTGGAAAGGCACAAGTTAGGAGAAGGATACAAAAAGATTTCAAAGGCTTTAACTATGCCTCTGAGTACCGTTCAGAGTATTATTAAGAAGTGGAAAGGGTATGACACCACCAACACCTTGCTTAGATCGGGCCGTCCCTCCAAACTTGATGACCGAGCCAGGAGGATATTGATCAGGGAAGCTACCAAGAGGCCAATGGCAACTTTGAAGGACTTACAAGTCCTTATGGCTGAGATTGGTTGGTCTGTGCATGTGACAATAATCTCACAAGCTTTACACAAAGCTGGCCTATATGGCAGGGTGGCAAGAAAGAAGCCTCTTCTGAAAAGGCTTTGCAAGAAAACACTTGGAAGATTCTAATGCCATGTGGCAAAAGGTTTTATAGTCAGATGAGACCAAGATTTAACTTTTTGGACTGAACTGCAAGTGTTATGTTTGGCGAAAACCAAACACACCATACCTACTGTCAAGCATGGTGGTGGAAACATTATGTTGTGGGGGTGTTTCTCTTCAGCGGGGACTGGGCAGTTGATCAGGATTGAAGGGAAAATGGATGCTGCCAAGTACACCCAAATTCTTGAGGAAAACCTGCGGCCCTCTGCTAGACAGCTGAAGATGGGCAGGTGGTTCACCTTCCAGCAAGACAACAACCCTAAACACACCGCCAAAAAAACCCTACACAGTGGCTTAAGGATAGGAAGGTGAATGTCCTTGAGTGGCCAAGTCAGAGCCCTGACCTAAATCCAATTAAAAATCTGTGGATGGACTTGAAGACAGCAGTCAATCGCCGCTCACCACAAAATGTGACTGAACTCGAACAATTCTGCAAGGAAGAATGGGCAAATATTCCCCAATCTAGGTGTGCAAAGCTAATAGAAACATATCCAAACAGAGTGATGGCTGTAATTAAAGCAAAAGGTGGCTCTACGAAGTATTAAATCATGGGACTCATCACTTTTCCAACTCTGTTATTCTAGTTTTCTTTCTTTCTTTTTTTTTTTATTTTTTTTTACTTTTCTGAACTATTGCCTTTTCACGTTACTTGAATGTTGTAAAGAAGAATGTGTAAATAAAGCTGGAACAAAAAATATATTTTTAATGGGTTTTGATTTCAGGCTGTAAGACAAAAATGACTATTTCCAAGGGATATGATGATTTTCTATAGGCAACGTATATATACTCCAGTCCCTGTAGGATAACTGGTAGAAAAGACACAAGGCTACAAAGCATATATACAGTTCTTCTTCTTCTTCTTCTTCTTCTTCTTCTTCTTCTTCTTCTTCTTCTTTGTAATGAGTACAGGTGCATCTCAATGAATTAGAATGCCATGGAAAAGTTCATTTATTTCAGTAATTCAACTCAAATTGTGAAACTCGTGTATTAAATAAATTCAATGCCACAGACTGAAGTAGTTTAAGTCTTTGGTTCTTTTAATTGTGATGATTTTGGCTCACATTTAACAAAAACCCACCAATTCACTATCTCAACAAATTAGAATACTTCATAAGACCAATAAAAAAAAACATTTTTAGTGAATTGCTGGCCTTCTGGAAAGTATGTTCATTTACTGTACATGTACTCAATACTTGGTAGGGGCTCCTTTTGCTTTAATTGCTGCCTCAATTCAGCGTGGCATGGAGGTGATCAGTTTGTGGCACTGCTGAGGTGGTATGGAAGCCCAGGATTCTTTGACAGTGGCCTTCAGCTCATCTGCATTTTTTGGTCTCTTGTTTCTTATTTTCCCCTTGACAATACCCCATAGATTCTCTATGGGGTTCAGGTCTGGTGAGTTTGCTGGCCAGTCAAGCACACCAACACCATGGTCACTTAACCAACTTTTGGTGCTTTTGGCAGAGTGGGCAGGTGCCAAATCCTGCTGGAAAATGAAATCAGCATCTTCAAAATGCTGGTCAGCAGAAGGAAGCATGAAGTGCTCCAAAATTTCTTGGTAAACGGGTGCAGTGACTTTGGTTTTCAAAAAACACAATGGACCAACACCAGCAGATGACATTGCACCCCAAATCATCACAGACTGTGGAAACTGAACACTGGACTTCAAGCAACTTGGGCTATGAGCTTCTCCACCCTTCCTCCAGACTCTAGGACCTTGGTTTCCAAATGAAATACAAAACTTGCTCCCATCTGAAAAGAGGATATTGGACCACTGGTCAACAGTCCAGTTCTTCTTCTCGTTAGCCCAGGTAAGATGCCTCTGATGTTGTCTGTGGTTCAGGAGTGGCTTAACAAGAGGAATACGACAACTGTAGCCAAATTCCTTGGCACGTCTGTGTGTGGTGGCTCTTGATGCCTTGACCCCAGCCTCAGTCCATTCCTTGTGAAGTTCACTCAAATTCTTGAATCGATTTTGCTTGACAATCCTCATAAGGCTACGGTTCTCTCGGTTGGTTGTGCATCTTTTTCTTCCACAATTTTTCCTTCCACTCAACTTTCTGTTAACATGCTTGGATACAGCACTCTGTGAACAGCCAGCTTCTTTGGCAATGAATGTTTGTGGCTTACCTAGTGAACCAAACTGAGAGACCATTTTGAAGGCTCAGGAAACCTTTGCAAGTGTTTTGAGTTGATTAGCTGATGGGCATGTCACCATATTCTAATTTGTTGAGATAGTGAATTGGTGGGTTTTTGTTAAATGTGAGCCAAAATCATCACAATTAAAAGAACCAAAGACTTAAACTACTTCAGTCTGTGGCATTGAATTTATTTAATACACGAGTTTCACAATTTGAGTTGAATTACTGAAATAAATGAACTTTTCCATGACATTCTAATTTATTGAGATGCACCTGTATGTTGAATTAACACCTACAATACTGAATTATCCTTTACAAAAAATGTTTATTCCCAGCTGGCCTTACTGCAAATGTTCATTGAGCACTGGGGCTTTTGCTGTATAAAGAAATAATGAACTGCAAGCGATCTAAGAACGTCAGTGTTACGATGAATAATATTACCACATATGATTCCAGGCTACTTATAATTCAGATAGCCCACTTTCATGTTTTTAGCAAATGAATACATTTATACGTGTGAAATTCTGAAAAATGTTATACAGTCAGGTCCATAAATATTTGGACACGGACAAAGTTATTGCTATTTCAGCTCTCTACCACAGTGTATTGTATTTTAAATTAAATAATGAATATCATCTCAAAGTGCAGACTTTCAGCTTTAAAATGAGGGTATTTATTTTAATTGAGTGACAGTGTAGGAATTACAGCACTTTTTATATACTTTTTAAATTTCAAACAACACATGTTACAATTTATTGTACATTTAAACTGACTCAGAACTTAACTGCAAGCAAGGGGCAGCATGTGTCTTGTAGTAAGTTAGTAGAGTAGTAGGCGAGTGAAGTGAAAAGAGCAATAAACAGTAGTAAATGAAACAAAGTCAATATTTGATGTGACAAAAAAATAAAAATAAAAATAAAAATAGTAGTCTCCAGTACAATTTGTGCAGTTTTATAAGGAAATTAACTGGTAAGTTTTATTGAGCATCTTGCAGAACCAGCCACAGTTCTTCTGGAGACTCTGACTTTCGCACTTGCTTCTTATTTTTGCAGCAAAACCCAGCAGCCTTCATTGTGTTTTTTGTCTGAAAAGTGGTCTCTTACATAATTAATTGAAAAATTAATTGAAAATTCAATTAAATTAATTGAAAATTAATGCTTGGGAATCTAAAATGTTTTTTTTGTACTGACTTGATCATGTAGAAGTCATAAAATAAAAAATCTATAACAAAGTTTTGCAGTACTTTTGCAATACTAAACAATACTGTATATATATATATCCTCTATGTATGGGACACTCTGTACAAATAATAATAATAATAATAATAATAGTAATAATAATAATAATAATAATAATAATAATAATAATAATAATAATAATAATAATAATAAATGGCATAGCAACTGTTGGCTCTGTAATTCATTCTGTAATATAATATAATATAATATAATAATATAAACAGCATAGTGTCTTAAAGTGTTTTGTTGCAAATGTATGAATGAATAGCAGTCATGAAAAAAATTATGAATAAATTAAAAGAAAAATAAAACAACTCAAAAGAAAACAAAAAAATAATAATAACTGTATGTATAAACTTTTCACCCAGTGGAATAACATTACCCTTCTGGCAGGAATTATTGTAATAGAATACAGAACACATAAAGTGATTATTCAAGAATTTTTTAATTATATGAAATTCTTTCTAAATTATATGAAATTGTTTGTAGCTGTCAATTGAAATTCCACAAGACTGGGTGTCAGTTATGGGAGTGGAATAAAAGCAGACTGGAGACAGGAGGACAGTGGGTGGATACTTTGTAAATAATGACCAAAGCTAATTTGTGCCATCTGTGCTGTGATCCTGCATCTCAGCAATATGATTCCACCTGGCTGTGGATTTCATTCTGATTAAGTTTGAGCCAAGTTACCTTTCTCCAAATATCTGTATAACTACAGTAAATAATTATATGAAGTGTGTATGGGTATGGTGTGTGTGTGGGTGTGTGCTTGCGTGCATGTGTGCGTGCGTAGTTTTCCAGGCATTCTGCCACCACCATCATCTGCCTGTCTGTTGACTTAAAAACAGATCAAGCAAGGAAATGACAATTCTGAAAATAAATAAATAAATAAATAAATAAACAAATAAACAAATAATCAAACAAACAAACAATTAAATAATTAAATAATTAAATAGAATATTATTTACCTGGAATCTCTGGGAAAACAAACAAACACTAAACAGTCATTGCTAGAATGTCATGGGTATGTCATGGATCAACCCATGTTGTGTTGTATGGCACTGCAGAAAAAATGTTAAATTGTGCTATCATACTGCTTTGGAAAACAATTCCAAAGAAAAATGACCACTGATTTATTTTGGAGAAGAAAACAATCAAAATAATAAAGAAGGGTGTTGGGGTCAAAGAGTACACTATATATCAACATTTAAACAGGACATTGTGGTTCAGGAAACTGTTCTCATCTGCAACAAGAGCAATTTGGCAGATGTGTGCAGAGACGTTGGAGTCACGGCCTAGCACATCTGGTAAGTGAGAGAAATGATGAAATGGACAAGGGATGACACCCTTTAAACCCAACAGCAGTCATTCCAACACTGTGTCTGGGATGATTCTGGTCCTGAGACATTACACTTCATAAGGATTCGTTTGGGAAGTGATCCGAATCCTAGTGGTATCAATTTTTCATAGCCTACAATCAGTGTTTTTGTCTATACAGATATTGCAAGTGCAAATCATTGCTCTGATTAATTGACTGTGGGTTGAATTGATTGCAAAAGAATCCTTGGGCTGCACTTCTGAGTGGTTTTGCACTAAAAAGACAGACCCCATTTTGTTAGAGATTCTAAATATCTGTAGTTATGGAGAACACAGAGGAAATGAGGAGGCTCTGGTGTGTGAAATGTAGTAAACAATGTACTGATAAATAGGGACAATATAACCTTTAAGAATTAATTTTCAGACTTAGGCTCCTATTTACAATCATGAGGCAAGCACAATGATAAGGATACCATCTTGATATATTCTTAGAATTTTCCAGACCATTGGCATTAACCTATAAAAGAATGATGTAATTGTAAAACTGGGTTTGGGTTAGAATTAATGCATGAAGTGTGGTTAGGTGTGCTGCTGTGATATCCAATCAAATCAGTTCCTTTCTTTTTTTCTTTAAAAGCCAAGTGTGTGGAGTGCAGTGCAGTTATATTTATTAAATCATTAGCTTTCTTATAGAAATCACATGTTATTTTACTGGTAGAAATCACCAGCTTCCTGATGTAGATGAAAACAGATGTACAGACTTTTTTGAGTATAGATTGTCACAGTGTCACAAACTTGAGAATTGGACGCAAGTGTGAGCATTTTATTTTGAGATCCAACAACTAAAAAGTAGCAATCATAGTCAGAAAATACTGATATCATGAGAAATGTGGACAAAATGTCTGATAGTTACAGACAGTAGAGGAGGTATGCTGGTTCTTATAAATGATTTGCGACAATGTTAAAATATCAAAATAGTTAAATAACTATTATTTCTATTGCACTTTCATAACAAATATCGCAAATAAACTTTGCATAAAGGATTCAGGTCCTAAGGAGCAAGACAGGAAGTGAAATTATGAAAAGTAGGATTATAATAGAGAAGAGGGTTGGGAGTTCATTCTTGGAATTCATGACATGATTAAGCATGTAATGTTAGACTATCCAGGTGTGTTTATAAGTAGCAAGATGTGGAATTTCGTTGTAGGATAAGTGGCACACACAAAGGCTCCAAAGTGATCAAGAGGAATCAGAGTAGGGGCGTCCCATCAGGATTTCATGCTGGAATTAAATCACACCACAGGAGCATGTGTACAGCTAAATAAAAAAATATATATATATTACAAATTTACCCAAATTGTCTATGATAATCATTATAGACTTCTTACACAAAACTGCTCTAGCTTAGGATGAATAATAATATGTAGGTCTTGTAATATGATAGCAAAAACAGATGTTATAATAATAATTTTTATTGAATAGATTCATCTGCTGCCCAGTTGTTTCTCCTGGGAATAGAAACACTAAATCGTGATTGAGAGGAATTTATTGAAAAGGCAAACATTAATGTTTCAAGAAAAATAATAAAACAAATCCAATGTGATGCATGCAACATGGCAAAAGAATTCAAATTCAGGCAACAGTTCATTATACTTGCAAATGAAACTTATACAAGTAACTGAATCCATTTGTCCAATTTCTGTTCACATATATGGATTAAAGTGGGCAAAATTTGACACCAGCTTTATAGATTAAAAAAAAAACTCTTTGAACTTATACTTTGAACTTATGAGGGATGCTTAATGTTTCCTATTTTGAAACACATTTTAATAGCAACAATTATGCAGCATAAGTCAAATCAGAAGTTGAGTTGAAGGCATATCAGAAACTCAAAACAAAAGTCACGTCGGTATATTTGCACACTTGTTAATATGAAATACTTATGCATACGTATTACTTCATAACTTTTCACACCCCACACTGCACCACACTCCCACCCTCTAGCACTGCTTAACTGGACCCACCATCTTTCAGGGTACAAGGAAGGCATGCATCAAGGCTCTTCTCTGCCCTAGCACCTTGGTGGTGGAATGCATCTGTCAATCAAGATATACAGGAAGTACAGCAGGCTGCGGCAGTACTGGAAAGTCAATTTCGTATGTGTGTATGTTTTTTCTGCTGAAGCGCTAACCACATTGTCCGGTAGCCGAACAACTGTCCTGATACACGCAGCTCTGCTCTTGTAGCAATCCTTACTTCATTTAATGGGGAATAGTTTTTTCTTCTAAACAGAGCTGCGTACTTTAGGTGTGTTTTTAGAGAGCACAAGCTAATCTTTATGTCATGGTATGTTAACACCATATCCAAAATCACGGCATATGAATGTCCTTCCTCAAAGTAGCACTGAATACATTTTTCCTTTCTTGCCAATGTAAACTTTTATTTTCTGATTTGTTATTTTGTTTTTAGATTTGCCATTGTGTTTATAATTTGTTGTTTTGTTTTTGGATTTGTTGTTTTGTTTTCATATTTGTGATTTGTTTTGCACTTCTCGGCCACCATAAATTACTGCTATTTTGACCTTCCACTTTTTTCCCTGATGAAGTCCTTTGTTGTGTTGGCAGTGTGTTTTAGATCATTGCCTTACTGCATGATGAATTTCCTCCCAATTAGATTGGATGCATTTTTCTGTAAATTGGCAGACAGAATGTTTCTGTAGACTTCTTAATTCATTCTGCTACCATCATGAGTTACATCATCAATAATGATTAGTGAGCCCGTTCCAGAAGCAGCATGCAAGCCCAAGCCATGACATTACCTCCACCATGCTTAAGTGATAAATAGGGGGCTGACTGCATCAGTGTTATTGTCTGTATGCACTGACAGTCCACTTTATTAGGAACACAAGCAGAAGACCACATTGGGTTTGACTCCTATCAGCCAAGAACATGAATTTGAGGCTACAATGAGCACCAGCTCACAAAAATAGACAGATTGGAAAAATATCACTTGGTCTTTTTTCAATCTTGCATAGAGATAAGCAGTTTTTAAAATATTCAACAGCCTGTCTGGCCCCAACATCCATGCCATGCGTGAAAGTCACTGAGATCACATTTCTTCCCCATGTTTAATGTGAATATTACCCGAAGTACCATTTTTTTCTTGCGCAGTAATGTGATTAATTTTAGCAATCTTTCACCTCTTGTTATATTTCCATTGTGCAGTGAAGCCAGAAATTTACTCTCAAATATGGCAACTGCAAAAAGAGAACTCACATGAATGAAACACTAGGACACTGTAGAATGGATCACTAGTGGTTAGTCAATGATCAGTTTCAGCTTTGTACCAGGACTAGCTGAGGACGGTGCTGAAAGTACATTAACACCAGAACACATACTCTCTTCTCCTTGCTGCACTCCATGGTGCACTCCATGAAAACCAGATGTTCTGGTGAAGCTACAGCCATCAACCAATAGGAGCCAGCAAAAACATTTCCGTTTCAGTCAGGGCCATCTGAGCACAATATAGGATCATGTACTTGCAAAAATGATGAAAGCAAACTCAAATACCTTTTAAGCAATAAGGTAAACAAATTCTATATCATCCTAGATGTAGCTAAATTAGATGACTCTTATGGAAGAAGTAATATAAATATATCAGGCTAAAAAGGTATTTTGTTTAAAGCCTTTCTAATTATGAAAGAGTTTGATGTTAAGAATTCCATTCAAACCTCTCTCAAAAAGTCTCCCATTGCAGAGACATACACTTCCACATTAACACAGCAACAATTTTGTTCCATGTTGGTAGATACACACCTATTTCTAAATCAGGTAATATAGCAAGGTCTCCATAGATTCAGTTTGTAGAATTAGATAGTTGTGCAACTGATTGAATGAATCAAAAGTTTATATACATAGCAGTGTTTTTGTAAGCTAAATCCAAAAATATACTCACAGATTAAAAAAAAAAAAAAACAAACAAAAAAACAAAAAACAAAGCTCTACTGTTATTATGTTGTCAAGCTAAAATGACTTTGGTTATGTAGCTAGCTACTTGTATGTAGGGAAAAGTATCTGTTAGTGTCTGTTGTGGACAGTGATAGCTCAGTGGTTAAGATTTTAGGCTACTGATCGGAAGGTCGTGAGTTCAAATCCCAGCACCGCCAAGCTGCCACTGTTGGGCCCTTGAGCAAGGCCCTTAACCCTCAATTGCTCAGATGTATAAATGAAAGTTGCTCCGGATAAGGGCGTCTGCCAAGTGCCGTAAATGTTAGGGTGAAGCAAAACATAAACCCCAGCCTATCTATTTGGCTTACAATACAATTATGTAAATCATTTCATGTATGCAAAACTCCCAACCCCCAAATAGTCAACCAAACTGCCCAATTTTGGCAGCAATTCAGAAGTAGGCTGAGTACCTGGTTGTCGGCAGTGGTGGAACCCACATTTTTGTTTCAGTGTCAGCCTGCTCTGTGATTGCTTCCATAAGATATATCAACTCTGCCATAATCATGGTCTTGTCTCCTATTCCATCAATTTAGTAATATCCTTCCTGTTCATTTATAACCTACCCTTGTACAGACTGCCTGAGCATTTGCCAAATAATTAACAGACACGGAGGAGTCCGTTCTTGCCAAGAAGTTTTCTAATTGAGTCCAGGACAGTCACAGAGATTTTTCCCCCCACAGAACATCTATTTGAGTGAACGCTATCAGAATGTAAAAACACTTCAGCCAAAGTATTTAATCCCTTAAATCCCTAATAGCAACTTTA
Source organism: Cranoglanis bouderius (assembly GCA_023630585.1). NCBI lineage: Eukaryota > Metazoa > Chordata > Actinopteri > Siluriformes > Cranoglanididae > Cranoglanis > Cranoglanis bouderius. Next base: position 19,639,771 of record CM042536.1, on the reverse strand, counting down.
CTCCTCATTAAAGAACATGACACTGTGACTGTAGCCTCCTTTCAATTAGTCTACTGGAGCACATTTAACACACATACGTACATCTTTATGTTCCATGAAACCAGGCACCAATAAACCCTGAGACTTTCACAGGGTCCTGGAGAACCCCTTAAAAGGGAAGACAGAGGCTAACTGCCCTTACACAAAGGTTTAAATTTCCATTAATGCAGGGCAGAGCAGGGGAAATGTTTTGGTTCAGAGTGTCCTCTTCATGCTCCTAAAGGAAAACACTGCAGTTTAAATATCTACAGAGTGAGGTATTGGAACATGCAGCCTATACAGTTGCTATGGTTTCATGGTTTCTCATACCTCATAAAAATAAGAAGAGATGAAGAGGTGAACATGCTAAAAATAGAAGGCTGTATAAATAACTAATGAAGATCTGGCTGACTGATTCACAAATAGCAACACAAACAAACCATGCAACATTACTAGGTAAATCTAGCTCCTACACTATACACAGTCCCCTCCAAAACTATTGGAATGACAAGGCCAATTCATTTGTTTGTGCTATACACTAATGACATTTGGGTTTGAGATCAAAAGATGGAGACGAGAGTTTATGATTTCAGCTTTTATTTCCTGGTATTTACATCTAGATGTGTTAAACAACTTAAAGCATATTTTTTAAAATACCTTTTGTATCAGACCAACCAATTTTTAGGCGAACAAAAATATTGGATAATGTGACTGACAGATGTTTCTCGTTACCCAGGTGTGTTTTGTTAGATTGATTGTTTAAACAATAAATAGCAGTGAACATCTATTCTTGGATTTGGCCTTCAGTTTCACCCATGAGCACTGGATTTGTTGTTAAAAAGGCTAAGCCAACATGAAGATCAGAGAACTGTCTATGGGAGAAAAGCAAGATAATTTGAAGCTGAGAAAAGAGGGAAAATCAATCAGAAAAAAACAAACAAACCACTATCTGATCACCATCCGATATTTCACACCCATTCATGTTCAATAAGGAACTGCAAAAAAATGCTTAAGGAATTGTTGGATTGTGAGTGGCAAGAACTTAAAGTGCAAAAAAAGCTAGATTGAGGTAGATTCAACTTTGCAAATGCAAATGTTCACTTTATGTTAATGTTCACATCAAATATCAGAATAGGGAAAGATGTGATCTCAGTGACTTTGACCCTGGCATGGTTGTTGGTGCCAGACAAGCTGGTCTGAGTATTTCAGAAAATGCCGATCTCCTTGGATTTTCACACACAACAGTCTCTAGGGTTTACATAGAATAGTGTGCAAAAGAAAAAAAAAAGTCCAGTGAGTGGCAGTGCTGCAGGCACTGAAACATTCTGATACAAACCATGCATTATTGTATGAATGAGCAGGGACAAAGATGTTCCTATTAAAATGGCTGGTAACTGTTTAACAGTCCACACTTTGGTGATTAAATGGTTCATTTGTAAACCTCATTGCAGATAGATGCGCCTCTTAGTGTGTACGTCAAGCGGTGAGGTGAAGACATGGGAAGCAATAGTCATGCCGCGGGAATCCTTAGACAGTATGTCCTCTTGTGATCCTGAGATGTTCCTAAGTTTCACTCTGGTAGTTTGCAGCACACTGCTGGAAACACTGCTGTTTCTGATTAGCTGAATATGATTGCTTCAATATTTTCATTATGTTTGAGTGACCCTACCAATTTTGCTGTTCCAGTATGGAGACAGAACAAGAGTAAACCTTGCTTTGTTTAGAGATCTTTCTGAACCATTGTACAATGTTCTGTAGGAATATAGCTACAAAGACAAAAAAATAAAAGTGTTTCTATATGTTTTACATGACAAGGGGATAGATAACATCATGCAGAATCATTATGAAACCATACCATAGATCTCTAGGCCCATACATTTCCTGTAAAGGCATAGTGCTCCAACATATTCAATTGAACTCCTCAACTGATTAATAGTTAAGAATTAGAGCAGGGAAATATTGAAATATGCAGTGCAGTGGTAGGGCTGGGAAACATACTTCAAGGCCATTGAGGGTATTACATTGGTTAGTGCTAGGTCAAATCTAACACATCAGCTAAAGATGTTGAACTGAACATTTCAGATATCTGTTAAAATGATCACACTGTGTCTTAACCACAAGTGGCTTTGCTGTTGGGACTTTGTCATGAGAATCTGGCCAAACTTTTCATATTATGAGCTGTCATTTGGCCCATAAAGTGGTTCCAACAGCCAGTGCAATCCATGCGCAGTCCAGATTATAAAACCATTACTTCATTAGGATGTACTCAAGTCACTGGAACTGAAATGGATATTTTGTAATACAGAGTATGATTTCTGTTTGGTAGAACAGCACTGCACCAAGAGAATACAGAATAATTCAATAAGATTTTTTATAATTTAACTATTTTCTTGAGGTTACTAGATACTCTTATCCATATGAAGACTATTTCAAACGGTTTCCTTTTTTATCTTAAAGATTAAAAGAATAGTCAGACACAAAGCACACAATATTTCCTAATGAAAACTGATGACAGACTTTCATCTTAACAATCAGCACTATGACTCATATACATACTAGTATTAGATAAAGTTACTTTTTTTTTTTTTTAGAATAGCTTTTTTACAATTCATGCTGAATGTGTCACTAAAGCATAAAACAGCACTGACACAGAGTGGAAAACATGACATTCTTTTCCTGTCATATGGCAGGCCAGATGGACACACCCTCTGTCCAGACCCAGTGAAACCTGCTTACCATGAAACACACCAAATGGCATGTTTCCATCGTGCCACAGAGCAGCGTGAGCAAGAGCAGCTTTGTGTGATACATTTTTCATCTTCTATGAGCCACTCTGTCACTATGCTAGTTGTCCAATCAAAATAGTTAAGATAAATGTCAACATTACAAGGAGCTTGGAGATTCTATATTGTGTGCTTATGGAGCATATCGGCTTAAGGGCCAAAGAAAAGACAAGTTCAATGCCCTCCAGTGGCCACTAAAGAAGGCTTCATGAATATAGGCAGCACCTAGCGAGGAGTTGGCTCTAAAATAAACTCTGGTGACCCTATAGATGAATCACAGACGCTGGAATTTATATTTCTCTTACTTTGAGTATAATGACATCAAAGAATATGAAATGTAGAAGTCAAAAGCAGTACAGTGATTACGTTTTGTATTTAAGAAATAACAAACATTAACCAGCAGTACCACTTCATAATGTTATAACATGTCAAATATTGTTTATCAGGATTAATCTGAGCATTATTAATCACATTCCATAAAACTACAGTTTCTTGCCATGAAGAAAAATATTGATATTGATAATATTGTTATTTAACAAAGACCAAGAATGTCCTATTAAAAGGAAACTCAACACTGCAGCTGGTTAAAAAAGAAGCAAGTACAATTGAAGCTTATGGTAATGAATGTCAGACTGCAGGAATCTTATTTATATTCAAATATATACACTTACTGGGCATTTTAATAGGAAAACCTGTACCCCTACTCATTAATGCAATTATCAGCCAATCATGTTTGAGCAGCTACTGAACACCTGGGATTTCACTCACAAGAGTCTATAGAATTTACATAGAATGGTTCAACAACCAAACAAAAACATCCAGTGAGCAACAGTTCTGTGTTAGAAACACCCTGTTAGTTAATGAGCGAGGTGAGAGGAGAATGCACATTATTAATTTAGACCTAAGGTTTCAAAAAGATAAACTCATTACCCTGATTTAAGGCAAGGAAACACAAGATTATTTATACATATAGCACATTTCATACACAAAGGCAATTAAGGGATATTAAGAGCATTAAAGGATTAAATTAAGCATTAAATTAAGAGCATTAAAGGATAAAAGATAAATATAATGATATTTATAAAGAACAAAAAGTTAAAATTACAGTGCAAAAGACAATAAATTAGAAAATAAGAATAGAAATTAAAAGCTTGATTAAAATATGATTTAAACAATTGATTTAATGAGAAGAAATTTAAATTTAAATAAATTTAAATAAAATGGTGTCCAGTTTATTTAACACTACAGGGTGTCCCAAAAGTCTCCGTGCATAGGGCATATTAACACTTTTTAGCTAAATGTCTTCCAAACTTTTTCACACCTAGTTTATATATATATATATATATATATATATATATATATATATATATATATATATATATATATATATATATATACATATGTTCAGATAACATTTAAGAATGCCTTTGACAAAAGAAGGATGTGCTGAAATGATTCTCATGGCTGGGTTGGGAAGCTGTCACAAGAATGTGATGGACTTTAACAGGAAACATGGCAAGCACACACGACACTGGGAGCCAAAGTTGGGAGAGACAACCCTGTGTATGTTTCCAAAGAAATGGCAATCATGTAGAGGATGTTTTGTAAATAAAGTCATATTTAGCTAAAAAGTGTTAATTTTCCCCATGTATGGAAACTTTTGGGACACCCTGTATTTAAACACAATGGATGACTGGGTCAAGTACTGAGCCTGTATGGACCATACAGTACATACAGCAGCATATCACTGCACATGAAGAGGAAAGAGGGCTGATGCATAATAGATATGAGTCTTTTATATGATGCATGGACATGTGCACATTATCAGCTGTAGAGAAAAAGAAGTATAATTCTAAAAGACAAATTAATCTCTATGACATCTATGACAGCTTGTATAAAAGTAAAATGAGTGTGATGGAAACAGTCGGGGAGCCAATTGAACCTTGCTGGCTGTCAACAAAGGTGAAGGGAACATGTATGCAAATCAAGGGTGTTGAGATGGATGTCAAGTCCACCCCAAATGAGAAATGGGGAGCTGAATCTTCAGTAATGAGGTACCAGGATGACTTTGTTCCTTGCTCTCTTTTCAAATCTCTTACGCATTCCTTGTAAAAGGTGTAAGTCATGGCTCATTACTCCAGCAGTGGATGCCATATCATAGATGCTATTAAGATCCTTATGAGAATCTCACACAGCCAAGTCTTGTCCCGGTTCTCGGAAGTACCGATTCCCCCACTCTCGCCCAATCACTTAGAAGTGAAGCCTGAAGGCGTGCTTCAAGTTAATCTCATTCTGCAGTGGGAAAGAAAGAGAACTCCAGTCCCTTAAAGGGTTTAAAAGGTTAAAAGGGCACACATCAACACCATGTTAATAGTGGGGGCAGGGAGGAATGGACGAGGCCCAACCCCTTGGCTCCTTCTTCAAATTAATTTGTCAGACATTCCCCTTCTCTCTCCACTTTCACTTTCTTTGTTCCTCTCTCCACTTTATGGAAAATTTGCCAACCCTTTTATGCTTTGAAGTCATGTCTGTTTTCTGAACTGTCAGAGCACATCACCCAATGTTGGCCATCGTCCATGGCTGGTGCGCCAAAATCTGGGCGGCCTCATTATGGCAAAAAAAAAAGGCTGATAATCACAGCAGGGTGTGCATAGGGAACCATTTCCTCATTTTGGACTGTATGAGGACACACCCATGTTCTGTTTCACCACTCAAGACTGACGCTGAAAAATAGTAACATAGTAAAGATCTATTAGTTTCCACCAGTTCGTCAGTTTTTCATTTCTGTTCATCATCAATTGTGAGAGGAGGCCAAGTTTTTATAATAAGAAAAAAAGTTTGTCAGGCTGTTTTGTATCAGTTCTAAACCAGCTGAACTAGTAGGGTATGAGGAGGGGTGCCTTTGAAGGTAAACCTTTCCCTTCATGTGAATTATTGTTCTCAGGTACAGGGACTGAAATTATCTAGAGACCAGTAAATCAAAGCCAGGGATTACTCTTCATGTACAGTTGCTCTTTTCCATTGAAGAATCCCTAATGCATTAAGACATATCAAACCAAAAGGTCAAAGAAAACAGGTGATGGTTGCTTATTTTCAAGGATTTTCCCATCAGTTTCATATGCTGCCTGTCTTTTAAGTGGCAAAATTTTATATGTTAAAAGAAATTGCCAATAAAAGAGGTTTTATGAGTTTGAGAGCGCAATGAATACCGTGTGGGACCATGTTCTGAGCTGATCTTAACCAGGCTTATAATCTAATCAAATCTGCAACCCAGGATATGAAAAGAATGACAGACCTTATTTTAAGCACTAGCACATCCTGGAATGGAACCAAGAGTAAAGGCATTCAGTGCGAAAATGATGTCCCTCTTATTCCAGACGTGGGGTGGATGAACTCAGTGACTGCATAACGGGTGGTTCAGGGCTGTCACCACTTTCAAAGGAGGACTCATGTAGGGTAAGGATGTGAAGAGAAGCAAACAGCCGAACTCCTATCATGTGTAATAATGCATGGTCAGATAAGATCTTCCTTTCAGAAGCATGTGTGGTGAGTACAGATAATGGAGCCAATAATGCAGATTTGCATTTAATTAGGATTGAATGATTATTGGAGCTTAAACCACTGGGCAAGTGTCAAGAGAGGAATGGAGAAAGCTAACTGTATTTTCTTACAAGCCTGTGACTGATCTGTTGTGACTGTTCTTGTACAACAACTCAGCAAGCCAACAGAATAATGGTTTTTAAAAGACTTTGTCTTGACTATGTTTCAAAACAGCATTATGTTCACTTGGACAGCACATTGTAAGCATTTGCAATAAAGAGGAACATATTAGACATGAGGAAAGGAATGAGTGTAAGTGACCCGGGGCTGGAAATTAATCCTACTGAAAAGTCCTTGTTAAATAGATTAGTAATGCATACAGTTTAAAAAGAAGAAGAAGAAAAAAAAAACACTTATCAAATTACAGAAATCTGTACAGTTTTCATTATGACAATGCTGTTGCAGACAAAAATTGAAACTCATGAAAGAATTACTTGGGTATGTGCTGAAAATATTAGTGTTAGATCACTTAATATAATGTGTTCTCTCCTGAGTGGTGCAACAGAAAGCGTTCATCCTATTATCAGAAGATTGCAATTTGGAATCTTGACAAAGCCACAGGAAGCAAAATTGAGACCAAAATTAGCCATGTGTGGGAGGGATGGCATACTTTATATCCCCTGTCAATACCTAGCCAACTGCAGGCATCTGTGAGTTCATATATGTGGAAGAGGATAAATAGTGCTGTGTAATGCAGCATGAGCAGCAGTTCAGATAGATGCAGTTGGTTGGCTTCATGTGTCTTGGAGGAAGCATGTGTTAGCCTTCAACTTCCTTATTTCCTGGTTATTATATTTTGGATTTTGTCCTTGAATTGTTGTTTGCTGATCACCTGACCTGTTCCTGTTTACAATTTTGCTTTATGTTTGCTCAGTTTTTAAGTTTTCAGTTTTTCAGTCTGCACTTGCATCCATCTCTGACTCTGTCATGATATAGCTACTGTGCAATGTGTAAAAAATAAATGTCATGTTATTTAATTTGCAGAAGTTCATCTTCACTACATACAAATCCTTTTGGGCTGTGCATTTGAATGATCTTATATATATATTTCTCAACACCCACCCCAAAAAACAAATATGACTTCCTGAGATGTTCTGCTGATAAAAATCTGTTCATTCATGGCAGTGTTTGAGGATTAAAATGAGTTTGATATAAACTTATCAGTTTGAACATCAGGGCATTAGGTCATCAGTGTCTGGTAATAAAAGGTAATGTGCCCACAAAACAGAGTAAGGAGAGATAAACTTTAAGGCAGAGGAATCACTCTTCACAGCGGTGGTAAACGGGATATTTGATCTTCTTTGCTGTCTTTGGTTCATTTTTATCCCACGGCCTCTGTGACATGGAGTTACGACTTGGTGGTACCTAATTTATTAGATGGAGGACAACACATGGGTTAACATTTTCCCAAATGTGACCAGTTCCTGAGGATAGAGCCAGATTTTTGATAAGATAAGCATACTTTCAAAATAAGTACTAGTAAATGATTGAAAATAGTATGTCTTTTTGTGGCCTGAAAACTCTGGCTTCTTGTATTGCCTTCTGCAGGTTCTTGTGTGCCCTCATTGACTAGATAACTACTGATGCCCTCGTTTTGTTCTAAGGGATATACCTATTTCAGACTTTGTCTGTTTTCCAGCAAATATGTGTCTATTTTCAAGCAAATATAAGATTTTTTAAAATCAGATAACACAGATTTCAGAGCTGGCTATGTTACATATCTCTGCTATCTTGTCGACAGGATAATGCCCTAGTGCTGAAAGTGGGTCAGACTGACACTGCAAAATAGCTACCATCTAACATGCCATATTCCTGTCACAATATCCGATTCTCTCTATTTATTTATCTTTCACCAAAATATTTTGTCATTTTGAAATACCTCTGAGTTTTCTCAAGCCTGGAAGAAAAAAAAAAAAACACAAAAAATGCTGATAATCTATTCAGCCACACATTGCACAAGATCATGTGTGATGCCCAAAATGTACTGGTTTATATTACATGTTAAATATTGTTCTAGATTTGTTTGCTCTGGTCTGTGCAGCTCACATAGCAGCCACTGGTATTCACATTCTGTTGCTGCTTTTGGAGCGTCCTGCATTTTGAAAAGGAAAAGGATAGTTCACACATCTCCCTCACACACTCCTAGAGACTAAGACACTTCCTGAAGAAATGTTGCTGTATAAAATACAGGTGGGCCACCTGGCTGTATCAGCACAGTCTTACGAAAAAAAGACTTCATATTTTCATCAATAAGCCTTTCAGTCTTCTGTGTACTAGTCATCAGAAAAGTGCATATTAGAGCTATTATCATGGTTTGGTGCAGGTCCAGTTTCCTGCTGCTGCTGAAGAAAATGTGCTCTGAACACAGGTCTCGTTTCATTTCTCCTCAGTGTGCTCTGACCTCAGCAGACATGATTACACGGCAGCTGTGACTGATAAAATGTACTGTGAAAGCATGCTTTGCAATTACACAATTGCTTTCACATATTGATGTCTTATTCTGTTCCATATCCTCGGATTGGATTTTGTCATGACTTAATAAACCTTTGCTGAATTGACTTGGGATGTTAAGCAGTCCTGATCAACTTCATGCTTCATGCAGCAACATGCTGAGGAGGGACATGCTTAGGCCTGCAAGTTTAATTCAAAAACAGCAAAGTACCTATAGAGGTATGTACAGTAGATGATCTCTCACACATTTCACAACAAACTGTTTTTGTTTTTTTGTTGTTTTCCAAAGAGACAATGTTACAAGATTATAATTAAGTGAGTAATGAATTAATTATTAATTGGTTATATTAATTAATACAAATGATCATTGAAGGCATTATGATTGGAAAGCCTTGCTGGTTTTCAGGGATGGCTGGTACAAAAGAATTAGCAAGGCTGGACTTTTGTGGAACCAAGTGCAATAGCACCTGCAAAGGTTGTAAAAAAATACTCAGAATGATATGAAGAAACATTCTTTGTAAAAGAAAGAAAGATTTCTTTCTAGTGCAGAGAATAGATTCCTGCAGCCTTTCAGTGAGTAAAACTGAGTGAATCAGAGTGAGATAGAGTGAAACTCTCCCTAGATTTGATCTTCATTTTGGAATGATATTTTTTAACCTATGTTACTGACACGTAGTACATAACACATCGTTATTTTTCTCTTCAAAAGGCCTTTGAATAAGAAATTCAAAGTAAACAGACTAAGAACACATTGTCCAATGAAGATACAAAGTACACAGAAGAATAGATGAGAAAACTATTTGTTTTTGGTTTAAATAGAAGGGGTACAACCTTTCTGGTTACCATTTTTGGTATTTAGAGGAAACACAGCACATAGGACATTACACCTCCACACCAGCAGAGATCCCCCTCCCCTGAATACTACATAAAACAGTAGGCAAGAAATTCTCTCTGCAGTATGGAACCCCTGGACACTGTGGATACTGCGCTATCCCATAAGGCAACGGGACTGACGTGGAAGAGCTGTCAGAATAAAAAATGGCCTGTCGGCTCTTTTGAAGTTGTAGGTCACATGACAATGCCAACATGGCGGATGTAGTACGTCCAGATTGTATTCATGCTTACCACTTATACTGATCAGTACATACTGTATCAATGGCCGAGCAGTAGTTACCGAATCGAATGCAGTAGGTACTGTCACAGTACATGATTTCAGATGCAGGTTCAGTCGATGCAAAGTCTTGGCAACTTATGAGCTTTGCATTTTTTGTGTTTTGCCCATTGCCTTGACCTTTGACTCTTCTTTGGATTTGCCCTATGTCTGGTCTGTTTATGAAATTTTGTGGTTGACCATTGCCCATGTTTTAACAGATTTTGGATTATATCTTGGATTTTGTAAATAAATGCCGTTCTCACACATCTTCTGAGTCCTGTCCGTTACACACGGATGTGAAACAGATTAAAATAAATAAATAAATCGAAATCAGGAATGCAGCTTCCTGTCTGCCATCAAGTGTGTGTAATAATTTGCCCTACTTCTTTCTTATTATGCCATTGAAACCTTGTGATATAATGCATTGCTCAAATCTATTAGCTTCATTATCAAACTATTGATAGAGTGCCCTCCACTAATATTGGCACCCTTGGTAAATATGAGAAAAGAAGGCTGTTAAAAATTGTCTTTATTGTTTAACCTTTTGATTTTATGTTCAAGAAATTCACAAAAATACTCTGCTCTCATGGATATCAAATAATTTCAAACAAAACACAGGTTTATCAAAAAAAAAAAATGCCTAATGCCTGATGAGGTTGGAGAATACATGGCAAGGAATCTGAGACCATTCCTCCATACAGAATCTCTCAAGGTCCTTCAAATTAAGAGCTCCATGCTGGTGGACTCTCTACTTCAGTTCACCCCACAGGTTTTCTATGGGTTTGGGATTGGGGACTGGAATGGCCATGACAGGACCTTGATTTTGTGGTCAGTAAACCATTTTTGTGTTGATTTTGATGTATGTTTTGGATCATTGTCCTCCTGGAAGATCCAACCATGGCCCATTTTAAGCTTTCTGGCAGAGGCAGTCAGGTTTTCATTTAATATCTGTTGATATTTGAGTCCATGATGCCATGTATCCTAACAAAATGTCCAGGTCCTCTGGCAGAAAAACAGCCCCAAAACATTAAAGAGCCACCATATTTAACCATGGGCATAAGCCTAAAATGCCAAAAAGCTCTGTTTTGATTTCATCTGACCATAGAACCCATAGATCCCATTTGAAGTTCCAGCAGTGTCTGGCAAACTGAAGATGCTTGAGTTGGTTTTTGGATGAGAGTAGAAGCTTTTTTCTTGAAACCCTTCCGAACAACTTGTGGTGATGTAGGTGACTTTGGATTGCAGTTTTGGAGACTTTCTGACTCCAAGACGCAATTAACTTTTGCAATTCTCCAGCTGTGATCCTTGGAGATTTTTTGGCCACTCGAACCATCCTCTTCACAGTGCGTTGAGACAATATAGACACACATCCAATTTTAGGTTGATTCATAACAAAATTTTGCTATTTTCTTATAGCCACTTCCCAATTTGTGAAGCTCAACAACCTTTTGCTGCACATCACAGCTATATTCCTTGGTCTTACCCTTTGTTATGAATGACTAAGGGAATTTGGCCTATGTGTTACCTCATTGTAACGAATCAATTATTACTAGCATTATTCTTTTCCACTGGAATAATTTAATGGATCAACTTTAAACATGAAAAACGAAACAGAAGCGCACGCTTGGATTCGAAGCACCTTTTTAAAGGAGACGAGTTTTAAAGCATGCCCGCATTATCTACCAGGATATGTAGCAAATCAGATGAATCTGCAACGTTTAAAAATATTCTCCACTAGTTACAATTTATGTAACAAATTAAAAGATGTTTAACATGTTTAAATGTATTCTCCAATTTATGTAAGGAATTAGCTCGAATGGCATGAAATATATCTATATATCTAAATAACGCGTGTTGTGACCAGTTATAAATATACATCAGCCATGAAAGGGAATTCATGTATGTGCACATATACATATAGATAATTAACTACAACGGATTATAATTAATTATGACTATATATGTGGTCTAGATCAGCTTGTAGGATTAGCTGTAGTCTAGTTTAGAATTATGAACTCTAAAGAGGGAGTTTATCCTTCTGGCCAGGAAGGAAATCTCCATTTCCAGAGCGGGTTGCGAGACTCTTATGCAGTGAAGAAGGGACTCTATCATGTGACCAAAAACAGAGAAAATCAAGCATGGGATAATAGATTTTAATAACTAGATGTAACTACGGATACACACGACTAACTCTAAGCAAAACATACATATGTACATCTATATACAAGGAAAGAAAAGGTATAGAGAGAAAGTAATGAAATAAAAGGGAATGGCAGACAAAAACACAACTAATTAGCCTTTTTTCAAAACCAGCAATGAACTTAAATCTCCTGTAAACAGGGGTACAATCTTAAATGCAGATATAGATCCATTAACTATACTTGCATGGCTTCGGTTTGAAAGTTTGCGCGAGGTCGTGTAGAGTTCGCTGGTTCGTTGTGCCATTTGAAAAGGCATGGGCCATGAGGTGGTTGCATCTTTTTGTCTGGGAGAGAGAGATCCTGGCTTCCTCTTCCCGGGACACGTGGCCCCTGGGGAGAGAAGCTGGAAAGAGTGTAGAAGTGAAGTTGAAGAGTGTGAGTGAAGAGTAAGAGAGAGTTTCAAAGCGTGGTGTTGTTTTAAAGACAACACCAGCGCACACCACCAGACCTGAATTTGCATGTCCAGGGAGGAGCCGGTTTAAACCATATTATGTGTGAAATTAAGAAAAAGCATGAAATAATGTATCCCATTGCAATATGATATGCATAATCAATCAGGGTATCGCAAGATGATTAACCACATACCAAATTCGATGGACTTGTAAAGAATATTACAAGTAAAACATGGTTACAGACATTTAAAATAATATCCTAAGTTAAGCTATCTAAAATCATTATAGTTACGTTACATAAACACACAATATATGCAAACACGAAAACATCACACTATTTGGACATTGAATAATTACATATAATTACATGTTACACTGAAAAGAGATTCTCCCATTGTGTGTGTGTGTGTGTGTGTGTGTGTGTGTGTGTGTGTGTGTGTGTGTGTGTCTGAAGAGGGGGGGTCGTGTCGCATTCCGTTGGCATCTGGTGAAGACCGGAGGGGGGTTACGGATAAGGATTCATGGCTCAAAGACACAGAGAAACTTCTTTGCTAGATCCAGGCTGATTCAGAAATCAGTTTGATACGTTCAGACGTTACATCATATTTATACCCCTGTGAAACAGGAAGTCATGGTTGAACAATTTCCTTTTCCTAGTCACCCAGGTGTATTAAAAAATGTAAAATATCAATGGGAATATACTTCAAATATATTTTTCTCATATGAATTCATAGGTGTGCCAATAATTGTGGCACACATATATTTAACAAAGATTAAAAAACATTTTTTTGGATAAACCTGTGTTGTGTTTGCAATTGTTTGATATCCATGAGAGCAGAGTATTTTGAACAAAATATCAAAAGGTTAAACAATAAAGACAATTTTTCACAGCCTTATTTGCTCATATTTACCAAGGGTGCCAATATTAGTGGCGGGCACTGTAGATACTAGATTTTAGTCTTCCAATCTAATATCATGACCAGCTGTCACTTCACTGCAACTCCATCTTGTGGTTTATGTGGGAGATTAAGTTTGACTCCTCTGCATTGGGCCTGGTTTGACCCTCAGAGGGGTCATGCTGATCACTGCATGCAAAGCCTTAAATACAAAGCCAAGGCACAGTTTTAACTCCCAGCTCCCAGGCTCCTTATGCTGCAAGTTCTCTGAACTTCACCAGCAGCTGTGGGACAAGATGCAGAGGGAATGGCTAACAGTGACATTACTAATGAAGTTCCATCTCTCTGATGGCAAATCAGTCAGTTTCAGTCCATACTGTTATTTAACCCTGAAGTAATAGAAACTGACAGTGAAAAGGAAACAATGATCAATTTATAGGACTTCATCCCAGATAAACTAGATTACCTTAGATTACATTCTGTTGTGGCAGATTCTAAGATTCTAATTACCCAGTACAGGGCTGCCCAATATGTCCATAATATAGATGATAAATGTTTATGATATATCTGAAATATCTATATATGAGTAGAGTAATATCTTTTGATGATTTGTTTTTAATAATTACAAAATAAATGGAACTGAATGCAGGTGAAAAAAAAGATTATCTGATGTATTTTTGTACTATTTTACTTTTATATCTTTGAAATTGCAAGATATCTTTCTTTCTTTCTTTTTTTATACAGAGTTTGTTTTTATATTTCCTCATTTTCAGTGTTTAGAATTTAGTTTTTGTAGACATTAAATAAAAGTATCATCTAAATAGATCTTCAATGTTCTGTGTTTCTTATCTTATCAATGTTTGTTATCTATATTATATCTCATGATATATGTATTGTGTATCATACAAATGTGTTAAAGAATCGTGAGGTGATATTTTTGTCATATTGCCAACCCCTATTACCCACTCACAGCATGACCACTATCAATAACTTTGAACAATGAATATAAATCTCGTGCAACTGGTGTCATCCTGTGTATGTATTTCATGTATGAATTATTATACTTAAACATGACCAAGAAAGGTTTACAAAAGCCATGAAAATTAATCATCCATCTAACCACCAAACGTATGACATGATGAAGGTCAGAGCTTGTTCTATAACTAGGAACTGACAGCACAGATAAACAGATACTGTATTACACATGATTAATCATTATGTATAGAAGGAGAGCATGTATTACGCCATATGTAATCTGCTGTATTACTGCTCTTGTGTGTTGACACTGTGCACTCTGTTGGAAAGCCTCTTAAGTAGGTGAGAAGAAAACAGACAAGACTTATGAGTTTATCAGTTGTTCTATACAAAATGGAGAGGCTACATAGCATGGGATGCACTACCCAAACTGAGCAAATGCAAATACAACAAGAGCCTGAAAACCAATGTGAGGAAGAGAGAGAGAGAGAGAGAGAGAGAGGGAGAGAGAGAGAGAGAGAGAGAGAGAGAGAGAGAGAGAGAGAGAGAGAGAGAGTTGTCAGAAAATTGATTACTATCCTACAAAAATGTCCCTAGTTTTTATTTCTAAATCACCTGAATATCTTTTTTGTTACACACATTCATGTTACTTCAGCTCTATGAATTTCTAAAGCTTGTCTCGCTCAACTTTTCCTCAACATAAAGAAGCTTTACTATGACAGTTTGTTATGGCAACAAAGCCCAGACCCACCTTATAGACCACAGCAAAAAGGAAATGAGAAGGAAGTAGTGTTCACCATCTGCAGGCTAACAAAGGAACACTCTGTACACAGTCTGCAATTGTCTGGATCCCAGTTTTGTTTCTCCTGTGTTACTTATTTGCGGGTAAGAGCACTGTATTCATTTGTCGATGCTTAATTCCTGTGTTGTAGTCTAACCTGCAATGGGCAAAGCAGGGAAGTTAAGTTCACTCAAAGTAAACAGTTCCCACCTCTGTTTACATTATCAATCAGGTATGGACAGCCCTGGATTTCATATATTTTTCATATATTTTTCACCTCTGATTGAAATTTGTTTCTAAGAATGTAAATAGTGAAGTCAATGCCCATGTAGATATTAATTCCTGAATAAAAATGCAATCCATGCAGAAATTGCTGACACGGTAACCCACAATCCTGCTTGCCAAGTGCTCTCCCTCTCCCTCTCCCTCAGATGGTCTATAACATAGCAAGATGACACTTTTTTCAAGGCAGCGTGTAATATTTATCACAATGCCTCTTGGAATTTGCTTATGCTCACAGTTTCAGTTACTACTTGAAATGTTACTGGAGTGTAATACATGTCCAAAAGAACATCCTGAAATAATATACATATTAAAGCAACTTCTTTAAATCAGCCTGAATATTTGCATCTCTACTGATGATATTTGCACATGTTTTATTGCTATTCTCCCTCAGTACACTTGGATCTCCCATAAAGCATGTCAGTGGAAGTTTCACATCCTCATCCAGATTAAGGCTTCAGAGACACACAGCACTTCAGGCCTCCTGTTCTCTTCCTGCCCGAACCAAGGGCCGGCTCCTGCCTTTGAGGTCTTTCTATTCTCTGATCTGTCTCTTTGAATTCTGCTCCATGACCATGATCTTTTCAAGAGTCTTTAAAAAGAAATGCAACATGATTGGAGGAAGCACAATCTGTAGTGAAGTGCATTGACCACAAGTACGCCTGACTCCTGGCTACTATGTATGTGTGGTGACCCTCAAACTGTAGCCCAAAGACTCCAAGGCTGTGAATATTCTGCATTTCCTTGTTAAAAAAAAAAGATATATATAGTGCTTGCAAAAATATTGTTTGCTACATATCTATCCAAATAAATCTCTTAACTATCCTTAGAGTCAATGTGAAATAATGTGAAACAAAAAAGGCAACAGGCAACATTTGAATAGAAAATATATATTATTAAAATTTAATTTTAATAATTTCTATTTTAGGGGGGCACAGTGGCCTAGTGGCTTAGTGGTTAGCACATTTGCCTCACAGATCCAGGGTCAAGGGTTTGATTTCCGCCGTGGCCATGTGTGTGCGGAGTTTGCATGTTCTCCTTGTGCTTCGGGGGTTTCCTCCAGGTACTCTGGTTTCCTCCCCCAGTCCAAAGACATGTATTGTAGGTTGATTGGCATGTTGAAAAAGTGTCCATAATGTGTGTGTGATTGTGCCCTGTGATGGATAGGCTCCAGGTTCCCCATGACCCAGTGAGGACAAGTGGTACAGAAAATGGATGGATGGAATTTTGTATTTTAATTAGTTATTAATGTAATATACATTTTAATAGAAATAATATTTAATAGAACATGTTTATTAATATTTAATTTTAAAAATCATCATTTAATCGAAACATTTTTCAACTTTTATTTAACAGAGAAAGATTATAGGTTATAGGCTGAACACAAGTGTGTGACAAGCTACTTTTCTGATCAAGGAAATTTAAAACTAAAATTGTTTTCTCATCATCATCATATTGTATCCATCCATTCCAGTTGTGTAGTACATACTGTCTTATTTGTACATTTGTATGATGATAGTTAATGATAATAATCTTCAGACATTAAGATGTTAATGGTTAAGATGTTTTTGTCTATTCAAAATATTTCATTTGATGTTCAGCTCTTGAATTAAATTGTCCTCTAGCTCGCTTGTGTTATTTATCCAGTAGGTATAATAATTAATGTGACAGAAATTAATAGAAGAATTGTCGTATGTTTTATTTGGGGTTTTGAGGGCGACTTATTTCAGAGTTATTGTTTTCCCCTACAATATATAAAAACCACTGTGTCAAATGTGCACAGCATGAGTTACAGAAAAAAGGGAAACTGATTTTGGGAAGGATATTCATTTTGATTATGAATATTTAAAGATAGTCTTTTGTAGTTCAGTTTGTATAATTTGTTTAGATTTGATGAAATATGGATTCCAATGTACATACCTAAAAGTCTCCAACTCAGCATCCCAACTAAATTTCTGTTTAGGGGCATTTTTATTTTGTACAGCTGATAGAGTAAATTGTAACTGTAGTTACTTAATAGATTGTAAACAGATGAACGGGACAATGAGGAATTTTATATAATTAGACTGTCATCAGCATATAAACAGGGTAACTGAGATGACAGATCTTAATAGTGTAATGCTGACCCATTACAAATGTTGCCCAGCTACAATTATTTGTTTTTCTTTCATCAGTGTCAGACAAAGCTGAAAAAAGAATAAAGATAAAAATAGGTTTCTGATGATAATAATAATAATAATAATAATAATAAGAAGAAGAAGAAGAAGAAGAAGAAGAAGAAGAAGAGGAAGAAGAAGAAGAAGAAGAAGAAGAAGAAGAAGAAGAGAAAGAAGACGTTTGTTTTAATCTCTTTTTTGCATGTATGTGGATGTAACTACAGTGTCTGTTACTTAGTGTAACTTACATTGAAGTAACTGTATTGAAGACATGGTCACATTTGCTTTGTGACTTGTCTTTACTTCCAAAACCATCACTGGTTTAAAGAAAGTTTGCTGAAATTATGATCAACATGTTTAAACAGTTATTATTCTCTGATTTATTTTAAGAGGCTCA
Organism: Cranoglanis bouderius; assembly: GCA_023630585.1. Lineage (NCBI taxonomy): Eukaryota > Metazoa > Chordata > Actinopteri > Siluriformes > Cranoglanididae > Cranoglanis > Cranoglanis bouderius. The sequence continues at coordinate 19,621,686 of CM042536.1, read as the reverse complement.
AATAACAGTTATGTGAGCCTCTTCAAATAAAACAGAGTATAATAAATGCAATAGACAGGGAGCCAAATAATAGCTTTAATAGCAGATCAGATTTGAGGATCATCTGGCTTGTCCTGTAAACATAGGCCTACTTGCCTTGTGCTCTCTTTAAATATCTACGTCACCGTTGTATATGAAAATAAACACACACACACCGTGTGGGGGGAAAACGTTTTTTTTTTTTTTTTTTTTTTTCCATTCTTCATTTTTATACTATTCTTCACTTTTTCACAATTCTCCTTGCATTGCTTATTAAGCATTTACCAAAGAGCACATCTGAGCAACAGGCCAAGTCTAACCCTTTTTTTCTTCTTTACAGTCACCCAAGCACTGTTGAACACTTTCAGAAGTGCTTGAACTGAATCTCTAACTATGGGAGCCTTAGTTTCACTCAAGTTATTAAACTTACACACCTCCTGCATGCTTGTTACTAATGCTATCCTGAGCCTGGACCAGGTAATGAGGTCCTGGCATTGGTGGTAATTTCACATTAACACTGAATAAGCAATATATTTGCTTAATGAGGGATACTGTTAAAGACATTTTAATATCCACCTTAACATTTCAACATGCCATTATCACTCAACTGAAATAAAATAGCACAAATCTCACAATCAAACAACAGTAGAGTAGTTTCATAATGTTGTTTGTAGTTCCAAAAAAAGTAGTGTTTTTCCTCTATCTTAATTTAGAATAGTGTCACAGGGTATTCCACATATTCCAAATACTTCATGGCCTGACAATAAACTCATCTAAATATTTACCCTGATAGCATTTGCAATCTTTGGGGAGAACAAGACTCATTTAGAACTGCTGCCTCAATTATTGATTTTTCAAGGAGCAAAGGTTGAGGACACTTTTTCAACTAGACTCTGACACAATCTGGGCAGTAAAGTGAATTTCCATCAGTGAGAAGGAGTGACTAGAGCAGAGGGACTAAGAGTCCACTGCTGGCCAAGCACCATTTCCTTCAGCTGAGAGTGCAGTGGGAACTCACTTTTATGAAGTTGTCCAACAGTGATCCACTAAGACACAAGAGAACGCATTTCAAATTTCCTGTCTTTGTGTGTTTTTGTATCAATATGGAACAGTACCTGGAACTTTGAACAACATAATGCTGTAATCTTTATCACCAGTCTCAGTATTTTACACGTATAGATGGTAAACAGCCTGTACAGAAAAGTGTGATAATGAAAATATGGTCTTTTGACCATAAAAGATCAAACTGAAATACTTCTCATGCTTGTGAAATGTGAAAGCTTTTCTTTTATATTCAGTAAAACTGTTTGGTGTATAAGAACCTCATATTAACATCTATCAGTCAAGATTATGAATACCCTATATGTTCAAATTTTGAAAAGGAATCAATGCTTTGTGTATTACACTCCTGGGCAAAGAATGGGCCAAGCCCAAAATATTAAGCTTTTAATGGTCTTAACATCAAATAATTGGTCGGAAAATTAGCAAGAATTAAACAAATACACTCCTGAGACCTCCTGTGCCACCATTTGCTCGTTTACTTTTGCTGTAGTGAACTGTTTGGGGAAAAGCTAGAAACAGGGAAATTCACTTATATAGTCTTCTTGTACACAAAGGTACAATGATTAATGATTAAAATGTTTGATGTAAAATTCAAACTAGCACATGTCTGAGTGTACAAAATTATAATAATAAATAAAATAAAATAAAATAAAATAGAAGAAAATAAAGAATAAATATAAAAGTTTATCCACAAGGCTTAAACATTTAAAGAAATGGAAAAGCTATCCCATACTAAGTTACTTTAGCTATTTGTTTAATTCTGGCTAATTTCCTGACCAATGATTTGTGTGTTAAAACCATTAAAAACGTAATATTTTGCCATTTTTGGCTTGGGCCTTTTTCTTTTCCTTTTTTTTTTTTTTTGCCCAGGATTGTATATGACCTCCTGTTTTGGTACCCTTCGACAGTGCATAATCTTATAGTAGGTATTTTTATCTATTGTACCATGTTGAATGCTGGATTCTGATTGGTCAGAAGGAATTGACAAATTTTCTATTACAGCACAGTTCTGACTCTAGTTCCAACTACAAGGTTATGCACTCGTTATGTTTATGCACTCATTTTAATGTTATTATTTCTATAGTAACAACAGGGACTTCTACAGTGCATATACCATATGAACAGAGTTGTTTTTTAAGTGTGTAATTGTTGAAATGATGCTTCAGCTGGATTCAGTTCTGTGTCAGCATTATCTTTTTTAACTGTAAGATATATTCCTTAGTCAGACTGATATGAGGAAAAACATTTTACTCATCAGCTGTCCTAACTGTTTCCTAAACTAAGACCGAGACTAAGTATTAAAGTGTTAATTGGACGTACAGCACAATGAAATGAAAACAACAGAAATTTCTGCAGTTCTTGTGTGATGTCTATCAGTAAGACTGATATTATAAACTGTTAATGGTTAGTTAGAAAGGGCTGCAGTGTGGCTGTAAGGCCCCCTGCTGCCGAATGCTTGCAGGCTAAAAGCTGGGCCCCCCCATGTGTATATGTGTGTGTGTGTGTGTGTGTGTGTGTGTGTGTGTGTGTGTGTGTGTGTGTGTGTGTGTGTGTGTGAAGGCCGCTGATAAAAGGTGACAGAGAGAAAGCCTGACTCTATTCACACCCAAGCCTGGCATTAGCATATCTCAAATAGCATGGCCAAACGTCCCTGACCACCTGTAGCTGCACTGAATCTCAATGCCTTCCCATAAAGTTTCTCCTTACTCACCATGTCTTAAAAAATGGAAAGTTGAAAAGCAAAAGAAGATTGTGTGTATGTTTGTGTAGGTGCATGGGTGTATATGCATATGTAAGAAAGAGCAACAGGCTGAACACACTCCACACACATACTCTGTCTCTTTCTCTCTCTCTCTCTCTCTCTCTCTCTCTCTCTCTCTCTAACACACACACACACATACACACATACACACACACACACACACACACACACACACACACACGAACACACAGAGTTTGTGCTACAGGCCAGGTTGTGTGACTGTCTGGAGGAGTGTGTTGGGGAGGTGGGCTATGGGGGAGTGCCAGTCCATTCAGGGGTGCCTCCCACCGCAGAGCAGTTGGCTGTGGTCAGGGGAGGCGGGTCTTAGTCAGCACAGGAGAAGACTGTGGGAGGTGGAGTGGACTTGCAGCTTGCTAGGGGGCTGTCGGCTGGTAAAGCCAGCAACCCACTCCTTCATATTCCTTAGGTGCATCTTAGAGAGCCTAGAAAAGAGCAGAGCAGTGAAAGCTGAAACTCAGCCCTCCTTGAAGAGCCACCTGAATCACTGAAGTCAGGAGACTGTTATACTGGAAGATTAACCAGGCAAAACTGAGCAAGAGAAAGAATCGCAAACTAAACTGAAAAGCTTTCCATTGATTTTCTATCATCAATTCCTACTGAAGAGGAAAAAAGGATTACTATATTGCTGCCCTCCTTACCCCAGCACTGATAAACTATAGAACTCAAGAAGCATGGCTGTACATAAGAGGCAGGTGTGTGTGGCTAGCTCACTGACATTAGCACTGGGACTGGTCTTCTTCAGTTCAGCCACCTTGGCAGAGGAGTACGACTATTACAGCTGGCAATCCGACAACTTCCACAACGGCCGCTTTTATGCCAAGCAGCCACAGTGTGTGGACATCCCGGCCGAGCTACGTCTCTGCTACACCGTTGGCTACAAGAAGATGCGACTTCCCAACCTGCTGGACCATGAGACCATGCCTGAGGTGATGCAGCAAGCGGGCAGCTGGGTACCCCTCCTGGCCAAGCGCTGCCACGCAGACACGCAGGTGTTCCTCTGCTCACTGTTCACTCCTGTATGCCTGGACCGGCCCATTTACCCATGCCGCTCTCTGTGTGAAGCCGTCAGGAACAGCTGTGCTCCTGTCATGGAGACCTATGGCTTTCCCTGGCCTGAGATGTTCCAGTGTGACAAGTTCCCCATTGATAATGATCTCTGCATCCCTATGCAGTTCTCCGGGAATCATGCCACTCAGACTCCAGGTACGACTCACAAATGTTTGAGAAATCACTTTTCTTTTTCAAATAGATTATTCAGGAAAAAAACAACTGATTAGTACAATGCTATTTATTAAAGGACTAGGTATGTAAGTACACACCAAGAAATGAGCCAAAAATTAAACCATTCCTGACAAAAATACAGAAGATATGTCAAGCTCCTGAGCCATATTGAGCCATATGACTGTGTTACAAGAAACTTTATATACTATTTATGGAGGTAAGTTAGTAATAATTGTTAATGATTTTACAAAATAAAATAACTTTAAAATTATACAAAAACATACAATACAAAAACTATACAAACAGAACTTCTATAAGCACAATTTAATACAGTGAGTCAGTAATTGTTTTTACTAATTTTACATAATATATAATAACTAACATTAAAATTAAAATATTTTGAATTTGCAGTTACTATAGAATATAACTGTAACATATGCATCATTAACAGCATTAAACATTTCAGCAACATTTCTATGCTTAAACTCAAGCTCAGATTTATGCATATTGCATTGAGTAATGCAGAGGCAATGAGTAGATTACTGGTAAATAATAATAATAATAATAATAATAATAATAATAATAATAATAATAATAATAATAATAATAATAATAATAAATTGGTCATATTTGTTTAGACAACGTGAAAATCACCAGTTCTGCTTTCTCATTCTTTATTTTCTCTTTGTGAACTGTGTCTTCAGAAAGTGAAGGCAGGGAATTCACTGTACAATTAGAGAGACAAAAAGTACTTTGAGCTTTCACTATCTACAAGTGAAATCTCATTTGGAATGTGAAGGGGCAACTTCTGTTGTTTCTGGCCTCTCTCTCTCTCTCTCTCTCTCTCTCTCTCTCTCTCTCTCTCTCTCTCTGTTTTTGTTTAGCCAATTAGCCAGGGAGCCAATTACTGTGGGTAACTAATTAGTCTGAATAACCATACATTAGTTAGCCTCTTGAAGATATTAGTACCAACCATAAAAGAAAGAAAGCTAAAGTGGAAAGAAAAGGGAAAGAGCAGAGAAGGGGGAGTGACATTAAGTAATCATTGGAAGTAAGGAAAGAAGCATGTTTTTTGTCAATATTCAGATAATTTACAAAACATGAAAAATAAAGAAAATAAGGGAGCGGCCAAAATGAAAGACATACACAGTGCATTCTTTCCTTGTCTTGAGAGAATCTGTGATGCAAATTCAATTTATTCTTCATTTTTAATTTTTTTTTTTCATATCATTCATATCAAAGGGGAAAATATCTAGGAATATTATTAATTTCATATTTAGATATTAATTATTAATGTTTTTTATTTATATATATATATATATATATATATATATATATATATATATATATATATATATATATATATATATATATATATATATATATATACCATTGTAAAAGTTTGAGTGTAATAAACATGCCAGACCTATATATTCATATTTATTTATATACTTATACACTCATTTCTAGATAAACTGGGAGGAGTCAATCCTTAAATGTACTCTGCAGGGGCTCCTTTGCTGCTGATGAACCAAACTGCAAAATTGTGATTGTACCGTATATATAAAACACCCCAAATATAGTTTATTGTTCACAAAGCATGTGTCTGTGTGTGTCCTGGGTGACAAAAGAGGAGAGCATTTAACAAGTCAGGAAGTGAGGAAAACATCAATCATACTGACTCCATGCTATAAAAATACAACTGTTCCAGTGTTATAACGACCAGAAAGAAAAACATTGTAATTGCTTTGTGAAATGGAATTCTGTTCTACACCGTGCTTCTGATCTGACCCCCTGCTAACCTCAGCTATAAGCAGCTTGGCTTTGGTTGCAAAGTTAATCTTAGAATTCTCTAAGATTTTGATTGCATAATTTTGAGTAATCCAATAACTGCCTGTGTCCTTTCAGCTATATTTCTGCAGTGAGGCCCTTTAGCTATCCGGCAATTACACGTCATCATATGGTCCAAAGGTATGAAAGCTAGCAGTATAACCAGAGTGTAACATGTCGCACCTAATGCATGAGACAGCAAGCAGCCAAATGCTCGCACTGATTTACTAAAGGGGCATGGCGATGAGAAACAAGACAGCATGGCGAAACAAGCACACATAATATGGATGGGTCTGGCCTTTTACTGGCCTGTCGAGAGCTCCAGTACACAGTGACTAGTGGTCTAAGTATGGTATAGGGGGTTTTCTTCTGTGGTCTAAGGTCCTCTAGAAATCCTCTAGGGCCAGTTCACAGCCAAGATCCGAGTTCCTGAATAGGTATCTGGAGAGTGCCATGCCTAAATGATGGATGCATACTGGTAAATGGCATTTCTACAGTAAGGGAGCAATGTGGGTGGGTGGGGGGCTTCAGACATTAATTACAATAGCAGAGGAACATTTTTCACGTGTGAGGCATGCTCTCAAATCTAAAGCCAAACTGACAGAGCAACAAATGTGATCCTCTTTTAAAAATATGATCATCAAGCTGTAATGGTTTATGTCATAAATGTTTTATCTTGTACCTTCTTGAGCGCAAATGAGCCATAAAATTCTGAATTCTGAATCTAAATTAAACATTTGCCCTGTATGATGGGGTTATTTGCTGGAAAAACAAATGAAAGGAACTATGTGCCTACAGTAGACAATATATCAGACAAGATATACACAGAATGCATACAAGATATCAGGCAAAAAATAAATAAACTGCATTCTAATGACAAACTCTGAAATCTCCTTACATTTTATATTTTCCAAATGACTGCAAATATACAGAGCTTATTCATTCATTTTTTAATCAATTTTTACATATTTGAAGAAATGTTAAATAAAAATAAACCATGTTTTTGATAATGAAGCTTTACTATATTCTGGGTGCATTAAGTTAAATATAGTCTGAATTGAAAGCTCTAAAACAGATAATCTGCAGCAAATTCAAAAGGCACTTCTGTAACATTTACTAATAGAAGCACTATAAATTATTTGCTTGGTCTGGGGGGTAGTCTTGGGTAATAACTTTTTAATGTGATCCAGTCAGCCTTAGTCACGTGTAATCATTTATCTAATGCATCCACAAAGGATATCTAAAAGAAACAAAAAAGATAAAATGCTAAATGCTTGGCTGAATCAATTGCAAATAGCTTGAGACGGTCTGTTAATGTGAGTCGATCACTAAATCTACACAGAAACTCAGTTTACAGAATTCCCAGTGCTAGCTTTTCAGGCACATGCTTTGGCTTTACTTCAAGTGGGCAGCCTGCCAATAAACCACCCAGCAAACGTGAATAAATTACTCTGCAGTTCAAATAAGACATCGCAGTTTCAAGAGTGTGGCTGTCGGACAGTGTTAGAGACTGAAGCCATTAAGTGAAATGACACAGTTCTTTTCACTCAGAAAGAGATTGCATGAGTGTCACCAGCTGAGCTATTGACTACAGTTCTCAGGGAATATATAGGAATTTCAGCTGGTTAGTGCATACAGAGGGCGTTCGCCACCACTTGCCACCACCCAAGCAATGAAACCTACCAAACTTTAACCCTTCATATTATCTGCTGCAGTGGTTGCACTAGTGACAGGGGTGATAAACTCTGACCCTCATTTTTCAACCTGGAAGAAGGAATCAGGAGGGGGGCATGTAACTGCTTAACCCCAGGCACTTTTGCTCTCTTAGGTGGTTTCTAGAAGTTTTGATGAGTGCTCAGTGAACAGAATACAGATGCATACAGATCTCATTTCCACCCCAAATCCTCAATACCCAATAGATAGAAAATAGCCAATCCTCATCCAGTTACTACATTTCTGTTTGGTACACTTCTTAGTAGTTCACTGGATAGTGTTGATAGGGAAACACTCTATATAGAACCTTTAAGCGTTCTCCCAGAGGAACAACCCAAGTAAAATGTTGTAAAAGAAGTGCAGAAAAGAGTCTAAGGAGTGTAAATCTGCAAGGTGATAGAAAACCTGGAGCTAGACAGAAAATATATACATCAGTGCTGCTGGCATTGGCAATAAATGCCAATAAAACATTAATGCAAACAAGAAACTGCATGTTAGTAGGTTGATGGTTACTTACATAACATAACACAAGCTTGTTAAGTTCCCATAATAGTTTTTTTTGTCCTGAGAAGTGTACAAGGAATCACTTATCAGTCACGATACAAGAAAATAACAGTTCCTTGTTATATTTTACAATACCTAAACATGTAATAGCATGTCTTTCTTAAAACTATATGATCTGATATCATTTTACCATGTAAACTGCACGAGAGTACAATGACTTAAGAGGCCATTTAAGTGTTTTGTAGGGTTTTTTTTTTGTACTTTTTGTCAACTCTTGTTAAAATGTGCTAACAGTCTGGATGTAGTACGCTAGTAGGCTAGTACCCGTCTATTAGCTATTAGTTATTAGCTAAACCTGGCAAACCCATAGACAACATTACTGTAACACATTTCACATTCATCAAGTTATTTCTAACCACATAGACTTTCATTTGTGGAACAAAACTGCTTGAGTTTGTGGAAGAAGTCTGAAGTGACTCACTGCAGAGGAAATCAAACATCCAGTTGCCTGAAGCATTCCCTCTCATTATTATTCTGAAAGCAATGGATTAAGCACTATTAGCCCTGGCCTTTAGCCTCTTTTTTTGAGAGCAGCAGTGGTGCGCTTTACATGCCTCCCTGTCTCTCTGCACAAAACGAGAGCCCATTAGAATGCACATACACACACAGGGATTGCTGTGAAAGCACAACAGCCTCTATGTCTGTAAAAAGTCTTAGCTCAAATGATACATTATACATTCGACCTATGGTTTAAAGGGCATCAATATAATCTTTTCCACGAACTGAGATTTAGCAAATACAATTGTCTCCATTCTTACATTTGTCAGATTTGTTCTTGTTATTGGACCCACCAGAAGAGAAACATATGGCTTCAGTTGTCATTCAGTAGTTGCTTGAAAAAATTCAGAAAAGTTCATTTTTCTGTGGCAGGTTTTTTTTTTTTTTTTTTTTTTGCCATGCCTGTACACTAAAAATATACACATATCTAAATTCAAACATTTTCACCACCTTAATTGCAAGCCAAACATTGCACCAGACTCCTGTTCTGTGTATCCTCCCTACAGAAAATAGCATCTGACAAGACGAAATTCACAAAGTGTTTACAAAGTGGTCAGTGCTTCTGTGTGAACCTGACTGCAGACCCACATCTCCCTGCAGCTGAATTATATAAGGCCAAATATTATGTCTGTCCTGTATGAGGGACATAAACCCACTGTGTTAATCAAAAAAACAAACAAACAAAAACAAAAGTAGGATTGTCATATCATTTTGAAAATAGTCGATTCATCTGTCAAATCATTTGTATTTTCTCCTTTTCTCCTGCCAGCTTCAAAAGCATGTCCACCCTGTGACAATGAACTGAAAGCCGACACAGTAATGGAGCACTTCTGTGCCAGTGACTTCGGTAAGTAAGAATCTAACATTGCTACACACACACGTACGCTCGCACACGCACACACGCACACACACACACACACGCACACACACACAATTGTCTGACAATCCTTTTGAGGACCTTCCATTGAAATAATTGTTAATGGTTTTAATGCAGCTAATTAGAGCTAGTGGCTATTAAATCGAACCCTATTCTTAACATCAGTAACATCAGTTTTGTAAGTAAAAGCTGCAATTTTTGTATTAAAAAAACAAAACAAAAACAAAACAAAACAAAACAACAAAAAAATAAAAACGTTTTTCCTCATAAGGACCAGACAAAAATCCTTACAGGGCCAGTTTTTCCTAAACACACACACACACACACACACACACACACATACACACACATACACACACACACACACACACACACACAAAGGTAGGCATATTGATCCATCCCATACTATTGCAAAAACCCTTAGTATTTGAATTCTGTGTTGAAAGCACTGTTCAGGAAAATGCTGAGTTGTTTACCTGCTCAACTAATTTCTCCAAAATGAGAAACGCACGCTGTGTGATTCACCAGCATTCATGAGACAGGTGCTTTCTGTCATGCAGGAAAACTAGTCAGAATTGTAATACTGTTGATGTTATTGGATGTGAAAGAAGTGAAAAATATAATAATATACAATATAATAATACAGTGGCTTAGTGGTTAGCACATTTGCCTCGCACCTCCGGTGCTGGGGGTTTGATTGCTGCCCTTTGTGCACAGAGTTTGCACAAACACAGTATGTTCTCCCTGTGCTTCGGGGGTTTCCTACATGTACTCTGGTTTCCTCCCCCAGTCCAAAGACATGTGTTGTAGGCTGATAGACATCTATAAATTGTCCGTAGTGTGTGTGAATGGGTGTGTGGGTGTGTGCGCAGTTGTGCCCTGAGATGGGTTGGCACCCCGTCCAGGGTGTCCCCCGCCTTGTGCCCCGAGTTCTCTGGGATAAGCTCCAGGATCCCTGCGACCCTGTGTAGGATAAGAGGTATGGAAAATGGATGGATGGATATTAATCATTTTAAAATATTATGTAACTCTGTGTTCCACATTGTGTAAGAACCAAAATCTCTCCTCTATACTGGCTGAAGGTCTCTAAAGTTTGTCTGAGCTTCTAGAATGTCTGGTGCTGACGAATTAAAGGTGGATCTCTAAGAACTGTATTTCTCTGTGCAGAGTTGGCTAAAGAAAAGTTCAGAAAAGCCTTTATAAAGTGAAGGCCATGAAGTGGCTTCATTCTGTCAGTTGTCTTTGGCTGTGCGGTTTGTTTCACTTGGATGTAGTCACCTACTTTTGTATATAATCACGTTTAAGTATGACAAATTACTTGCACCAATGTGTTGAGTAGGAGGATTGACTGTTCCATTCTTGCAGACATTTGGACAGACAGCAGTCATATTGAATAAATATTTGTGAATGCTCACAAGCAAATGTCCTTGTTAATCACTTATTTCAAAGTAAGCCTAATTAATAATTCTTTGCTCAAGTTTTCCTGTTACATAGTACCATTTAACATGCATTCACTGCTATTTTGATATATTTCCTTGGTGGTCTGCACATAAATGTGGTACAGTATTATGTTTCATAACTGTATGGTCTATTTAATTCACTTGGATGTTATAAAAAAAAAAAAATTAAAAAAATCTTTTTTTTTTTGTAGTGTTGCTTCCAGTTACCACAATGAAATAGCATTCACTACATCAGAGGTTCTGTACTTACTAGAGAGCCAGTACAATTATTCTTATGAAGGCCATTACTAAGAGGAAATTACTTGCTCGACTGTCTTAATTGGCCAATGAAAAACATTTTTACTGTCCTGTTTTATTTTGTATGTTTGAGCCTAATTATGTGACTCAAACAGAACACTTTCAATACTTCTACCATTTTCGCACTATTCAGAGTGAGACGCAGCTTCTCATGGGCAAGAAATATCAATGAAAGAGACCAGTGAAGGTGATGTTTAGTGTACTGTAAATCTCATGGAGAGAACATTTCCAGGGCTTACAACATTTAAAGACTGCCAAAGACATTTATGCAGCTAAAAATAAAACTAGTTGTAAAGTGTTTCTGGTCAAGAAAGCTGTTATGGATTTGCAGCGCTGTCCAATTCAATAACAAAAAGGTAAACGGAATACAAATTCACTTTTCTATCCTAAATTCCCTCACAGAATTGGAACTGCAATGCATAATACACAAGTTATGTGAGATTAGCTCTGTTGGATTTTTCTGAAATCCTCTATGTTAATAGCTTTTTTTTTACACTTTCACTGATAAAATAAAAGTATGTAAGAGTCTGGAATACAATTCTTGCTGATTGTGAGTTTACTTATTTTTGCTGATTACTAGGAAATACATTACAACCAACACATGTTATTTTCATTACAACTGTCATCTGTAGTTTGAAGCAGACAGACTTTGGTGCTGAACAGAACCCAGAACTGATCAATGACTATTTGTAAAGTAGTATATCAGTCATATTACCCAAAATGACTCGAGTATAAATATACACAGGTTCATGTACCACATTAGTCAGTTGCTCACGGTCACTGTCGTGGCTAAGGGGGGCGGGGGGGGTGGAATTTACAGTTTTTCCACTTACCTCAAATCAAGTAGATCAGCCAAGACATGTCTCTACTGGAGCTACAATACTTCTGTGGTTAGTAGGTAATGGAATATTAGCATTATGCACACACAAAAAAACCCTGAACAATTCTTTAAAATGAATTCCTTTTTAATAGCTTTTCTGGCTGAAAGCTACAGAAAAATGACAGTTTGAAACTTTAGATAAGCAAATTATTCGACAAAACACTAATGTACTGTTCCAGTGAGTTGAATCAAAGTTTTTAGATGCTAACAGAGCTCATTTGGGTGTGTTTGAGAGAACTAAGCTTGAGAATCAGCTTCATCTTGTTACTATTGGTACTATTACAGGGAACTAGACTGCAGACTGACAATGAATATGCTCTCCTGATAAAAATTAACCAAGATTTTGTGTATTAGCACAACTGCTATATTGTTGCAAAAAAAAAAAAAAAAAAACCTCTAAGGAACATGATCTGTTTCTGCTCAGTGTGAATACCTCTCCCTACCTGCATTCATCAACTCACTCCACCAGACCAACCAGCCACAATTTAGACCAGCTCTTGTTTAAAACATAAGTTCAGCTTGTCATCACAATATTTCCCAGACATGCTCATACTCACAGAACATTATAGCTGATGGGCAAGTGTTAAAATCAAAGCTTATGTATAGTTAATCTCTAGATTGTAAGCTACTTCAAAATGCAGCATAACTCCATGAGATAGCAGAAGCCCTTGTTTTGTTAGTGTTTAATATGATCATTGGCTGTTGTGCCATCCAGCTGGTCCTGCTCTGTTCTTTCTACCTTTTCATACAGCTTTTTTTATTAATTAGCTTTTTTTGTTCTTTTTTTTTTTTTTTTTTTACTTTTTTTTATGCTCAATACATCAGTCTGATGTTTCTGGCCGAAATATTACGGTCAAACTAATGTTTATGCTGTTGCCATACTTCAGTGAGGAGAACGCTAGAAATCTGTCTTTGCAAAGGTGAAGCCACTTAAACCTCTACTGACACTGAGGATCAGTTGGGATCTGAATAACTTAATCCACTACCAAAAACAGAATTTATGCTTTAGTATATGTATGCATGTTTATTCATTAAGATAAGTACTATTAACAATGCTTTAAGTGTTACTAAACATACATTTATCACTGAGCGGATGATCAGTCTCATTTGAAATAGTTATTTTAAATTATTCAGATATATTTCCATCTCATGTAAGAATTTCTAAAAACAAATTATGTAAAATACTTTTTAATGTATTCTTGTTAAGAAACAATTAAACGCTTTGATAAATCATTCAATATACATGAAGCAGCAGGTAGCATTGCTGCCACACATCTCCAGGCTCTGTGGTTCGATCCTGAGCTCGGGTTACTGCCTGTGTGGGGTTTCTGTGCATGTTCTTCTCATGTCTACATGGGCTACCACTGGGTTCCCTTGTTACCTCCACCTCCAAAAAAACATACTTGTAGGTTTATGCTGAATTGATTGCCCCTAGGTGTGAATTGTGTGCATGGTGCCCTGCAGTAGACTGGTATTCCATCACTGGTGTATTTCCACGTCACACCAAATGTTCCTGGAATAGAATCCAGGCACACGGTTACAAAGACCAAGATAAAGTGGTTGCTGAAGATGAATTAATTTTTGGTAGTAGATTTGGTCTTATGAACTGGACTGTATTATGTATCTGTATCTGTATGTTTATTCAGAATACAGAAGAACAGAAACAAATTGTTTTGCAGGTCAATTTGTCTACCAAAGTTTAATTTAAATTAAATTCTGTAAATTCACCTCAATTCAATTTATTGTTCATGGGTAAACTCTTTTTAAAAAATTCTCACATAAGCAGGAGTCACAAATATATCGACCACTCATCATTTTAATACAGCAATATAAGACTTTAATTCAACATTTGTACTAAGGTGAAACCAGTAGGACAAAACAGGTTTGTTTGTTTTTTTGTTTTTTTACATCTAATATATGCATGAAAAAAAACTGCACCTTTTGCCTTCATGTAAAAAGTAGCATTAAGCCTACAATTAATTTTATGGTACATAAGTCTTCATGATTGTTATAGACAAGATATTTTCCTTACTGCTTATGTAAGTAGTAGCTCAGGCTCTATAGAAGGGCAGTGAATGAGGTAGGGAAATGTTTGGGCCACACTGTAGGAGTGTTTCACATCTGTCTTTGAAACTTTCCATTCGTCTCTCAGTCCTGTCCCGGGTGACTGCAATTAATGCCATCCATGGTTAAATGATGCTCCTCTTGGGAGGTGTAAACTATTCTACTGAATGGGATAGCCCAGGATGTTCCTGTATGCTTGTTGTGAAACGTCTTGCTGCTTGAGAGAGTACAAAAGAATGGAACCAGTATAACGGTGGGAGCCCTAAAAGGAATGAGGGGATTTCCCTCAAACGTGTCAAGAGAGAATGACAGCATGTACACACACACACACACACACACACACACACACACACACACACACACACACACACACACACACACACACACACACTTCCACATGTGTAACATGTTTATATTGTTCTTTGTCACGGAAAGAAAGTAGTTTGTTTTTAAAAGATTTAATCCTTTCATGTCTTCTCTAGCACTTAAAATGAAGATCAAGGAAGTGAAGAAGGAGAAAGGTGACCGCAAGCTTATCGCAGCTCAGAAGAAGAAAAAGGTTCTCAAGATGGGGATCCTGCGTAAAAAAGACCTGAAGAAGCTGACGCTGTACATCAAGAATGGAGCAAACTGCCCGTGTTCCCAACTCGACAACCTTGGGAGCAGCTTCCTCATTATGGGCCGTAAGGTGGATCAGCAGCTACTGCTCATGTCTATTCACAAGTGGGACAAAAAGAGCAAGGAACTCAAGTATGCCCTCAAATACATGAAGTCTCAGCAGTGTCCAACATACCACACTGTCTTCCAGTGATCGATGACTATATAACTCAACTCTGCTCACTCAAAGCTTTCCAATCCCCTTCCGCAATTACCGCATACATTTTATTCAGCAGTTGCCTTTTGGAAGCATTCATTGCTAATGGTTTGATACTTCAGCAATCTTCATTTTTCTATATATAGTTGTATTCATTTACCTTTGTTAGAGCAGAGGATATAATATCATTCCAAAGAACAGTCCTAAGTGAAATGCCATTTTTTGTGTGGTAACTGATCACACATCAGGAGGGATAAGAAAGATATAGGAGCCAATTTGAGCTGATTATGTTAATATCAGTGAAGTGAACAATCAGTAAGTAAATAATAGATTTACAGACAAATAGCTTTTCTGGTAAACTTTTATTTTGTAGATATGGATAAAAAACATGTTACACTATAAACCATGTAGATAAGATTATGATTATGAAAATGCTTCTAAAATGCGGGGCCAGCTCAAACATGGTTCACAGTGAGAAAGAGGACTGACTGCAGTTATTTGTGACTGTTGGTCAGAGGGACTATGAGTAGCACCTGCAACACTTCCCTGTTCTGAGAAAGTGTCTCATACCAGCCAGTTGAATGGCAGACTCTGGACTCAACCTCGCAGTTTGGTTGGTGAGATCTCTGATGCCTTTTTATACTTTGTTCTTTTAAATATTCATTTTTACTGAAATTATTATGGCTTACACTTTTAAGGAATAAAAAAAAGGAAAGAAACATCTGGCAGGCATATCATTTAAATTCACTGTTGTCTGGTTCCTCTCAAGGTTTCTTCCTCATATCGTCTCAAGGAGTTTTTCCTTGCCATCTTCGCCTCTGGCTTGCTCATTAGGGATAAATTCATACATTTAAAATCTATATCCTGAATTTCATAATTCTGAAAAGCTGCTTTGGGACAATGTCCATTGTTAACAGCGCTATACAAATAAAACTGAATTGAATTGAATTGAACTGTTGCTAAAATAATTGATAAATATCCTTATGCTAGAACTTTCATTAATGACATTAATGGGTTACATTTTAAAGCAGATTTGCTGTATTGCCCTTGTTTTGACCATCATCAAGCTTATAACAAAATGAAGAATAGAAAGATAAAATCAGACACTATTTAAAATAGCTACAACCTTCACTATATGGCAAAAGGTTTGTGGACACCTGACCATCGCACCCATGTGCGGGCCTTCCCCAAACTGAAAACTTTTAGGATGAATTGGAATGCCAACTGACCACCAGGCCTCCTCACCCTGACAGCAATGCCCGACCTCACTAATGTTCTTATGGCTGAATGAGCAAATCCCCACAGCCATGCTCCAAAATCTAGTGAAAAGCCTTCCCAGTAGAGTAGAGGTTATTCAAAACCTGGAATGGGATGTTCAAAAGTCACATATGGGTGTCACGGTCAGGTGTCCACAAACTTTTGGTATATAGTGTACCCTGACATATGTAAATACATTCGGAGAATTAAATTAAGAGAATTAGAAGAGACCTGTCAGTTAGTTTGTTTGCTCTCAGTTCCATTTGTGAAAACTGAAACATCATGATTGGTAGCTTCAGTCATTTTACAGCCTTTAGTGTTAGCACTCAGCCAGCATTGTGCTGGATATGCTCTATCACCACTGTCTGCAGATCTGTACAGTGCACACCAGGACCTTGGCCTCTCGTTAACCTGCTGGTTGAACAGACTAACACACTCATACATACAGTCCCATGCACATATTTAACTGATGTTTGAAATATATTGATGCTGAAGGCTGAAATAGGGCATGGGAATTGTCCTTGTGTAAGTAATGAATTAACCTACTGGAGCCATTGGGTTGTGGCACAAAACATTGTAAATACACCAGACTCGTGAGAACTAAAGTGACTCATATGAATCTTAAAGCAAGAAAGAAACTGCAGTTATCATACACATCATATGTCTGGTGGTCTGGGAAAACACACTGGATGTTGCTGTGGCTAAATTATGGAAAACGGCCAAAAATGATGAAAAAGTGTGATTTCCTCATGATTTGGATATGATGTTCGATAGCTACATACCACAGTGAAATGGACATAAACCTATCAGTTTGTGATCAGATGTGGTACACCTGCACTGTCATTAAAAGTAAGAAGAGTGCTTACACTGTGTACAATGTTGATGGGTTTAAAAGCTAGAAAAGGTTTAAATGATCTAAGGAAAATACATTAATAAGAAGTAATTTAGTCACTATAACAGAATTGACTGAATTAAGCAGTGATTGTTTCCCCACCAATGTAAGAGTGGACAGTGATCAGATGAGTGAAGAGATGACAATGAGGCTTGTATTAAAATGCCAGTAGTGACATTTGCCTTAGGTTATGAGATGCAGATGATGAACGATGAAAACTCATTTGCCGTTGTAAGCTTATAAATCTTTAAGTTCTTCCATAAGTATATTAGGTTATAAATGTAAAGGTAGGTGGGGCATCTATCAGTGGAATTAGAATGGAATCTTTAAATGCAGTGTTATCCCTTTTCCCTTTTGGAAGTAACCAAAATGCTGCCACATATTAATATAACAGAATAGAGACCCAACTGATGAGAGATTACAGTGGAGAAAACAACTCAAAAGTAGAGGAGGGGTGGGGGGGGTGGGGGGGGGGGGGGGGGGGTGAGGGTGGCTGAGAGATAGCAGCAGTACCAAAGAAAATAAGAAAACAGAGAAAGATTCTCTACAAAAAAAAGAGCCTAGTCATGAGCTCATCAAACAGGCAGTGTGTCTATTGGACTGGCCCCCAACCCTCATCTCTGTCATCACCTGCTCAAAGGTCACTTACCATAATTAATAAGAGCCTGACGACTGCAGAGGGGCCAGACAGGGGGCTGCATTGTGCCAGATGACTGATAATATAAACAGGCCACCACACCAGCAATCAAAAGGTAATTTAGATCCTCTGTCAGCTTCTGTGTCAGACTGATTTCTCTGGAAGGTTAATATCACCGGGAATGCAGTGTGCCGCCAAGAGCTCTCTTTACCTTTCATTCTCTCTCTCTCTTTCTCTCCCTCTCTTTCTCTTTCCAATAATCACTTTGGTCTACTGCCTGAGATAAAGAATGGGCTCTTTGTCTACTTCTATTGCTGGTGCAGTGATAGCGGGCACCTTTTCACAGGTTACTTAACTGATAGTACATTAAGAGGGCTGCAGTCTATTTCGATTCTCCCAGACACAAATTGTTCCTCTCCTATTACTCTTATACAAATTCAACATTCCTAAAAGTACAATAATAGAGCACCAACTTTCAGAGGTTTGCATACCCAGTGGGTGTAAGATCCTCCATGGGATATATTACAGTGACCAAAAAGCACTCATTCTGCTTAATGGCTGACTTGCTGATGATTTTTGGGCTGCACTTTTCAGTGGTTCCAGTGGAAGCTCCTTTTACACTCTAAGAACATTTCCAGATGTCAAGGTGGGCCACTGGATCAGCTGAGACACATGGTGCTGATACCACAAAAGCATTTATGTAAACAGCTCAAACGGGCATTACAGGAATGGCACATGGGATCAGAGAGTATAATTTAATTATAATTACTAACATGTCTAGGCCACTTGTTGTCTTTCTACAAATGAGCAGCTCTAAAGTGAGGATTATTCCCTCAGTATATATGGGTACCATCTGAGTTGCAATAGTCCTCTATGCACTCAGCAGTTATCTGGAGAATTCCTAGGGTTAATGTGCACACATACTCAACACATTAAAGCATTGTGATTAATATCAGTTTCAAATGAGTTCAGGGTTTAATTCCTAAGCACTAACTTCCTATACCAGTAAAGCAGTATTTCAGATTTCTCCATGGAAGTGCCAGATTTGTGCCTCAATAGGCCAGGTTTGTACCTTGTACCTGCACTTATTGTCCATTTTACCAGGTACCTCTACCATATACAGTAGGTTACTTTGCATGTATGCAAGTATAGACTGTAGTTTGTCAGCTGGTACTGTACATACAGTCTGTCATATCCATTTCCCCTTTTCTCAAAGAAACTGGACCACCACTAAAGAGATATTATTGGCTTCTGCACCATTGTCAGCACATCAGTGAAACTGACATGGTAATGGAATGCTAAATATGAGTGTATCAGGTGCAGGAGCAGCTTCCAGTGGTCATATGGTCAGAAAATGATCACTTAACGCAGTAAAGTGCTAGAAGACAGGACACAAAATATGCATGGAAAAAGATGCAATATAATCTACACTCAGAATGCGCATCAACAAGATAGGTGTGTCTAATAAAGTTAGTGTGTGTTAGATACACTGTGTTTAAAAGCCCCTTCTGTGCATATTAAATTGCCACTACTATGTCATTGTCTCTGCTGTAGTCAGAATGGTCCAATTAATTTGGTCAGCAGTTTATCTGTTGAGGCCCCTTCATATTCTATAGGTTCTATAGGTTGGCTAATAAATTCTATAGGTTGGCTAATAATTTGAGCACAGCAAACAAGGAGCTTTAGTCATTAATTGTATACTTACAAAGTATAAACATATGGTAGGTGCACGTGTGGCTCTCTTATGCTATGGGGGCATTTTCCTGGCATGGTAGGGTCCGCTTGTTAGAAGAAAGGGACACTGCAAATAAATACAAAGATATTTTGACTAATCACATTTATCCTGTGATGAAATATTTTGAGAGGTCTCTTCCAGAATGACAATGGGTCCATACACACGGCGTGAGGGCTCACTGAAAGGATTGATGAATATGAAACTGATGTCACCAAATCTCAACCCATTTGAACACCTATGGAAGATTTTGGACCGAGATGTTAGACACTGCTCTCCACCACAGTCATCAAAACACCAGTTGAGGGAGACTTGTAGAATCTATGCCAAAGTGCACTGAAGCTGTTTTGGAGGCTCATGGTGGCCCAATTTGTCACCTGATTGTAGATCTTTACAGATTAGGTTTTCCAGTATTGTATTCATTTCCTGCTCAGATTCACATGCCGTAAGTTTAATTGAACATTACATTTTATAGGTGCAATGACAAACCACATCAAATGTTGCCTGCTGTATTTAGCAGCTCGTAAACAAAATTATGTTCAGGCTCATTAGTGGCTAAAGAGTGGTGGTGGTTGCTGGGGTATAAAAAACACACTGGATTAGACTGTTTAACAGAGACTCGCATGAGTCTTTCACCAAAGCCAGCACAGTCATATGGCCTAGGCAGTGTATATTGTTCTGTACTATAAGGTAAATGGAAAATTCTCGCTAGCAGCTGTGTATTGTTTGAAACAAGCTCTTGTGACACTGCTGCCCAGCACCTCTCACATGTAAAGAAGAACTAATTATGTTATGTGTTTGTATGAGAATGTTTCTCATCTCCCAACACTGACAGCACTGAAGCGAGTTTATTATATACAGTGATCCTGAGGCTGTGGGCTGGAGTGGTATGTTGTTTAACATAGCTTGTCTAGGCTGAATGTAAACTAAGCACTGTGTATGCTAAAATTATCACCATGTGAGGTTGGTATGCCAAATAAATAAATAGATAAAAATGTAGCAGATTATAAGGAAAAAGTGAGCAATTAGGCTGAAGCCTTGGGTTAAAAATGCAGGAAACAGTAAGTGAATGACAGAGAGAGAGAGAGAGAGAGAGAGAGAGAGAGAGAGAGAGAGAGAGAGCTGTTTAACAGGAAACACAGTGAGATCCTCAGTAAACTGATCACCATGAGCTAAAGTAGAGCAGAGATAGCTTGGAAGACAATGTCAAAATAATTGCTGGACTCATTTGCAGATGAAAGCAACTCTAATGAAATTAACCTTTGAGGAGTATAGATGCTCAAAAGTGTCTGTTAAAAAGATTATAGTATTCCAGCCATGCTGTCTGCGTCATAAAGTAAACACATCCACCAAATTCATTTGTAGCATTGTGGAAGTAATTACAAAATATAAGTCCCCAAATAAGTAAAAATAAATAAATAAATAAATACATGAATGAATAGATAAATAAACAAACAAACAAACAAACAAACAAACAAACAAACAAATAAAGGGCAGTGGTAGCTCAGTGGTTAAGATGGGCTGCTGGGCTACTGATTGGAAGGTCATGAGTTTAAACCCCAGCACCGCCAAGCTGCCACTGTTGGGTCCTTGAGCAAGGCCCTTAACCCTCAATTGCTCAGATGTATAAATGAGATAAATGTAAGTCGCTCTGGATAAGGGTGTCTGACAAATGCTGTAAATTTAAATAAATAAATAAAGACATAAAAACAAGCACCTTAATAACAGTTCTCTGTTAAACTTTTGTGAGCCTCATCAGTGTAGGCCCCCTAGGGTCAAGGTTGTCAGAAAGGTCCCAGGGAGTGACACTGCCGATTAAGCTTATATGCGGTTTCACAGCAAGATTGCAAACTTTGACCTCTGGGCTGTGAGTCTAGGCCTGGGACCGGACAGCCAGGAGTTAACACACAAAACCCTGCAGCTGTCCCATCACACTATGACTACTAATTGACATAAACTTTAAACTGCATCTTTTTAGCCTCCTTTCAGACACAGAATCAGCTTAATCAATGGGGTCTGCAAGGGGAAAAACTTAGGGGCGGGGTTGGGGGTGTGTGGGGGGGTGTGTTTGAGTGGAGGAACAGCCTTAGTTAGCCCATTCAACATATCCAAAGCGTCTCTATGTACAGCCTGAGGAGGTCTTGACAAATAAAGCTATTCTGTGGCATTGTTCATTAGGAATGGCGGACTGCCATAGTTGCTCTTGCAACCTAGCTCTTACAGCCCTCCTCCTCACTCAAACAGATTTCCCATGTGGGAAAGGAGTGAGCACAATGCCTCTTTAGGGGAGAAATACAGCTTTCTATAAGAACGGAAGAATTGGGGTCATTAGGGTTGTGCCACCCCCCTGCTAACCCTTACCTCCCTCACTGCCCCAGCTACACACACTCTTTCTCATTTATATGAAATTGCTTCCTGTGAAAAAGTGCTGGACTGATGGCCTGTCAATCAGTGTGTCAGTTAGACCTGCCAAACAAACAGGTATGATGGACTTTAGCATCATTTCTCATTTGGGTGGCATAACAATCTGTGCCCACTGTCTTAGGACTGAATGCAGTGTCTGAGGAAATCACAGACCTCCAGCAACCAAGGGGAGAGAGGCACTAGGCTTGTCATATGATTGCTCAGGCTGCCACACACATAGCCACAATATTGTGACTTATCTATAGGAAAAAGACTTGATGAAGCTGATTGACATAGGAAATGTCTTGAATCACAGCAGGAAAAAAAGTGATGAGAAAGAAATATGGAGGATCTACTCATGACTCGTTAGCATTAGAAGTGATACTCTGTAATCACCGACAACATTGTTTTATTTGGTTTTATACATGATCCAGGTTTTTCTGACAAAGTTTACACTATGGACTTTAGTTTTATTTTCCTGTATTTAAATCAGTGTTTTACAAAATGGTCCTTGGATCCCTGCCAAACAGTATTAATATGCATTTATGTTCTGTGTCAGCTACAAACTCACTTCTACCAAGTCAACAAGAACACTAAACATGTGGTTCAGGCACTGAATTATATGTACAACTAAGCCTGTGGGACTAAACCTGTTAATAACCCTTCTTCACTACACATAAATTGTAACTGCTAAGTAAGAAAGCTTTGCTGGCTAATGCACTGATCTTCCATTGCCTAATTTGCATCTTTATTTTGAGACAGTACTCACAAAAGGTATCCTAATGCTGGCTAACATCTCTGTTTCTCAGCAATGCCTCCATACAGACCCACATGCAAAATCACTAAGAACAGCATTTACACTTCCTCAAAGAATTATATTTGTAGTTTTGACACATAATACTCAGATAAACATTAAGCATCTGCCAGTGGATACAGCAAGAGTGCTTCACATCTGTGTGTCACTATTCAGAGAACAGGAGCTTCCATGTGTCACATTTTGTGTTTGTCTGTGATTGCCGGAGCTGGTGACCCCTATGTTCACATTTATGTCTTTGCTCCAAAAAAGGAGATGTTCAGTGTTGAGTGTTAAATTACTGTACGTCACTAAATTATTACAGCTACTTAAACATGATTAAATAATCCCTATCCTGTTTCCTTGCTCCACTTGCACAAAAATGCACAATGTACAGTAATGGAAGACATTCCCATGCACAGTGTGACACTGCACACAACAGTTATCATACGGGGCACCTCTCCAGGATTAAGACTCAATGACCAAAAAGTGAATTCTGTGTGAAAAAAGTTCAAAACATGCCACAGTTGACTGATTTGGTAAGATATAAGCACTTCCTCTTGCTTATCGTGACACTGTTCTTTCATTCATACATTTCTTTATTTATAGTAACTGCTTTATCCTGGTCAGGATTGTGGGAACAATGGGCACAAGTAATGAAGGAATACACCCTGGAAGGGATTAACATAGTCTAGTATATTTAGACATGTTTAGTCATTTTCCAAAACCCTTATCAATTGGGACACTTATTACTCATCTTGACAAGAGCTTATGTTAATGTACATGGACAATGCATCTTTAGTTATTTTGTTATATGAAGTGTTGTACACTTCTTACTGCTAAGAGCAGCCCTTTTGTTATTGCACCTTCATTGTGAACAGAGATATCCCACCTGGGGTGTATTCCTGCCTTGCAAACAGTGTTCTCGAGGTCTGGATCCACTGTGACCCCGACCAGGGTAAAGCATGTACTGAAGCTGAATAAAGGATAAATCCCTGGTGCTATATATACTCAAAGGTGTTAAGTGCTGACTCATTAGGGTCCAGGACACAGGATGTAATATCTTAGACCCAGTCACTCCAATTTCACTCTTTTTCAACATTGCCCTGATGTCATTAGAAACACGCAAGATTCTTTTAAGCGTTGCTTCATTTTATTTATGCTAGAGTAAGGTGCAGGTTCTTTAAAACAGCATGTAATGTACATGCCTAAATGCCTACATTCTAGCAGTTGAGTTGAGTGTGCCCTGCCATGGTGTCATCCAACATGTTCCCTACTGTAAATTCCTCAACCTTTTCCATCTGTACATAGAATGGTACAAAAAAATTCTGTATGCAGAAATATCTTCTTGATGAGAGTCAGAGTAGAGTGGCCAGACTAGTTCAAGCTGACAGGAAGTCAGAACCGTGGTGAGGAGAAAAGCATCTCAGAATGCACAACATGACAATCTTTGAGGCAGATGGGCCACAACAGTAGGAGACCAACTTGACATCCACTTCTGTCAGCCGAGAACGGTAATCTGAGGCTACAACGGGCACAGACTCACCAAAACTGTATAGTTGAAGACTGGAACTTGCATAAATGAGCAGGAGTATAGGTGTTCCTAAAGTGAATGGTGAGTGTAGATTTTTTCATGCACATAGGCTTAAGGTTAACACCAGCATTTTTAGGAATGAAAGGATAAAGTGATTACAATGTGAAGGTGTCTGAGATGTGGGGGGTGCTGGGAGTTGGACCTGGGGCTCCACCTGGAGGAAATGCTGGCCCATACCATGTTTCAGCTGCCAAGCAAGTTGGTGCCATGGGAGGTGCAGACTTCATGATTCATGGTTTTTCATTAAACGCTCCATCACTGCCATAATATCTCCCTCTCACTTTTTAATTTATATCACATCCCCACCCAAACACATCCATCCATTCAAAAGTGTCACTTGAAGGTTATCACCTGCCAAGCCATAGTCAGGACTGATTAGTGTGCTCCCACAGAAATGCTTATAGTGAAGTGGACATAGCAAACACTCCTCAGTCATGGCCTGGTGAGCTGAAGGAGCAGAATGTGATTGTGGTGGGATAACCACAAGCAGTAAGAGGGTAAAAATATAAAGACTGTGCACTGTATGGATCTGCATGTATCTGAAGTATATGATTCTGTCCCTGGTCTCTGCTACCTGTTTTATGCTACCACTGACATATGGGTATTCCAAATACATATATATATATATATATATATATATATATATATATATATATATATATATATATATATATATATATATATATATATATATATATATATATATATATATATGTATGTATGTATGTATGTATGTATGTATGTATGTATATATATATATATATATATATATATATATATATATATATATATATATATATATATATATATATATATATATATATATATATACATATATAAAAGCATTGAACATTGAAGAGTGTAAATATGAGTCTGTTGGGAGTCAAACACAGATTGAAATGATTTATGATCAGTTGCACTGCTCTTTTTCCCTCCTCAGCTTAGAGGGGACTGGAAACTCTATCCTCAAATTTTCCCCTGTCTCACACTCTTTGTTTCACTCTATATATGCTCAAACAAGGGGGAAATTTTGAGATCTCTATTTCGGTGTGCCATGATCTCTCTCCAAGCCAAGTGATCATTCACTTCAAAGTGGTCAACAGGGTTTAAGCCCTTATCACAAATTCCAAGGCCAGCATGCCTCACTGTTTATACCGTATGCTATAAATCATGTAACACAGCTTAAGTGTCATGGGAATTGTCGAGAGCAGTGGTGGGATGCCACAGCTGAAAGATCTGAAATAATGCCGCACTCAGCCGCACCCCAACCCCCATGCTGAGTCAAACCTCCATCCAAACTGTGCAAAGAATATTCAGACTGAGTGCGAATAAATGTAGACGTGTGTGTGTGTGTGTGTGTGTGTGTGTGTGTGTGTGTGTGTGTGTGTGTGTGTGTGTGTGTAATTTCACAGAGTGCTAATATTCCCAAGCAACGTGGCATAAAGCAAGTTCAGAGAGAATCGACTCCATCTTTTTTTCTTCACAATCACAACATTTCACTCAGCTGTCCTGATGTAACACACAATATAGTATGTCAAAGCCAATGCTTATTATCCAAGACCTAATCAGGAGTCCTGCCCTAAATACACAGTATGGTCTATTTACAGGAATATGAAGTCATAAATATGTTTTTGAAAATAATAAGCTGTAATAAACAAACAAAAAGTGCACAGAAGTGGGGGAACACCAGTGTATATTTTTGTTAGGTTTAAAGTAGTCAGACTCTTCAGTTTGTCTGTTTGTTTGTTTTTTACTATTGCTGCTGTATGACAATCCTACTGTAGGTCAGACTGGATCCTGATTTTTAGCACCTTGTCAGTATCATTAGACATTTACTGTTGTCCAGGGTCAAGTTTGAGAGATATATCCTATTTTACCCAATTTGCTGTATACTCCTCTGCTATCTTACTGAGCTGAGAAATTAATTTTGAAAAATGAATTTCAGTTTAAACAGGACTTTTGATGGGGGTTCAAAAGGAAATAAAACAAAATGACTATTTTTTGTGTGATATCAAAGAATATGTGAATAATTAATAGGTAAATTCATTCATTCATTTGTATTTTATAACTATAAGATACAGTGAGGTCCAAATATCCGAGACCACTAGTGAAAATGCTTGCATTCCTCTTTCAAATTTGATACAAATTGCTTGCTACAAAAATTTTATCAGCATTAACTTGAAAAGTAGAATATTAGGAATATTTACATGAATTTCAAAATTTCATCGTATTTGGGATGTCCCCCTTTTACTTTAATGACAGTGTGTACTCGAGCTGGCATGGAGTCTACATAGAAGTCTGTGTAAAAACTGACAATCTATGTTAGATCGACTTCATCCAGTTTTCATCTGAACAGCTGCTTTAGTACATGTATCTTTATAGGTAAGGGGTTAGACTAAGGGGCTGGCATTAGAGAAATCTCATTGGTCTCTTGGATAGTGAATTATAGTTCTTTGCTGCTGCTCAGAATTTATTGTTTCTTCTAATAGTTTCTAGAACATCAGATAAGAGAAGACATTGTGGCCAGATGTGATTTGATTATCCAGTGGTCCTAAGCAGCAGCAGCAGTAGGTGGATGGCGGATGTGCATGTCATGGGGAGCAAACCTGACTTCAGACCTGTTATTGTACAGCTCTGTGCTGGTCCTCGGGATGAGGTATTTGTTTAGACAGGCCGAGTGAGCTCAAGCCACGGGGAGGAAGGCTCTCAGCCACATGGAAGTCTCTGAGAGTAAAGGGCACATGTGCACTAATTACCATACAGAACGCCTTCATTACATCGTGGGTGTGCTGCAGTACTCAACTCTCCAGTACAGACAAAGAACTGTTTTTTGCTCCACTCACAAACTGCATTCATGAAAATTCATGTATCACTTCATAATATGAAGACAAATGACATACTGTGCTAACAGTTAAAATATACTGAAAATGTACACACTGTCTGCATTTATAAAGATGCCCATATTAAGTATTTGCATTTAAGATTTTTTGGATACAAAAGCATATTATTTGGAAGCTATTATTAATTGTTTATTAATACACTGAAACCTATATGAACATGTATGCATGTTGTTAAAAGACTGAGGAATGTAAGACCCACTGACTGGCCCTGGGAGTTCACTATAATCATTGTGAATTTGAAATGTATATTATTGTATATATGTATATACTATATTACTTTGCTAACATTTTGTCAGTGTTGTCAATACCAAATGTATAATATATACTCTTGTATATTTCTAACAGTAGTACTATCATCTCAAAATATAGCATCTTTAGGATACAGTATGTGGACCATAACCAGCACCTGGTGCTCATATTCCTTGCCCATTACACAACCATGCTGTGCAATCATATGATTTAATGATTTACAAAAGATAGCTGCCTATTCCATTATAGAACCACCACCATACACACTACACATAACAGTTAGGAACAGACATTGTGGGTTGATGGCATCCTTTGGCTTTCTCTGAATATAAATATGTCCAGATGTAGGCTAAAGGTTAAAAGACGACTCATCACCCATAGTACTTTTTTTCTGTTTCTCAGAAGGAAACACTTTATTCATAGAGTTTCATTTTTATGCTATACAAACGAATAATTACACATAGTGCTACCAATATTTAAATATGTTCTCAGAGACACTAAAATAATTCTGCTCATTTTTTCATCTGCTAATTTTCAATATCTAAATAAATTTTAACTAAAGAAATGCACAGTGAAACCATGCATAATATACAGTTCTGAACTGATCAGATAACACTGAAACACACATGTGCAATGTCATTCTGCAAATATTTACAGTGAGCTAAAACAAATGTTATGTACCACCCAGGTAAAGCATTCCTCCTGTGTAATATATACAGCAAATCTTTCATTAAGCCTCACACAGTGATGCTCCATTGTTAATCGTTATGTACAGGAAAGCTTACAATAATCTATCCATGCATTATCATATATTGTTACAGTATGTGTTGAATAAACCTCCATATTTATTAAGGTATTAATTAAGGTATAGATAGTCCAGCAGATCTTCACTCTATTTATTATGGAAGGATTACTGGTGTCTTATCTGTGGCCAGAAGTTATTTCAGACATTATGCACCAAACTTGACAGGACAAAAGGACATGAACAAGCTTGTGTGCTCTGACAGCACTGCATGGCTAAAAAGAAATATATTTTAATGAACACTTAATATAACGGTACAGAGATAGTGCACTACCTGTGCACTTTGTCTCAGGCACTCAACACCTTCACATAATGCAGGAACAGTGTTCTGCTGGCAGTCAGAACCAGCCAGGGTGCTGATGGCCTCTTTATCTTCTCAAAGTGCTGCTGTCAGCACTTGGACTTTACATGACAGCAAAGTCAATTAAAGCTCCTTTGAGCACCTATGTGGAGAGGATCAGCCACTGTGGTTGGATATCAAACCTAAATTTGGATTTCATACATGTTATTGTCTGTTAATGTATGTTTGCAAGATATGGCTTGTTATTATAGAGTGTTACAGAAAACAATATCCTCCAATATCCTCATGATCATCTGATCATGAATGGGTGGACACTGTTATTTTGCATTGCAGTTGCCCACAACCTGGCATACACCTGCTTAGTTGGAGCCATGCTGTCATTTCCTGGAACCATGCAGCGGAAAATGGCTGGAATGAATTCCAGCACAGTGACCAAATTTCCACATCCTGGGACCACTGGGGCCACATGCACCATGAGTTCAGGGGTTAGTGCCCCTGCGCTTCTGTATCTGGAGACTGTGTGTCCCGGACTGGGCGAGGCAGCAGAGTCAGCAACTCCACACCACAGTGTTATCTGCGATAAAGAATGAGTCTCCGTCCTGGAATGCTCAGGAATGTCTTCACCCTAAGGGATGTAAAGAAACTGCAATCATACAACTGAAGAGGGAGTAGTGGACCATTCTAGTAAACTTCTTGTAAATAAATAAATACTATTTAAGAAATGTGATTATGTAAAGAGCCTGTTGTGCTGCTTAGTCAACAAAATGTGCTGTGATCAGTAGAAATGGCTGGCACCACTGGCATAGCATTAATGATCACCTTCTTTTTAATAGCAAATTCCTTCTAATGGTACCCTGCAGTATGAATTGCGTTATAAATGAAAAAGTAGTCTGTGCGTATTAAAATACACTCGACATTTCTGTTTTATTTAATAGCATGATCATTAAAGTATTTCCCACATTATAGGAATTCCTTAGCATGACCAAACTCCAGACTTTTGCTGCCTGGGACACCTCATATAATTAGTACAATTATTTCAAGACCTCAGATGGCTGCTGTGGCCTCTGGCTCTTCAGCCACCATAAATCAAATGTCTGATCTGATCTGACTCCCTGGCATCAGAGTGCCTGAAAAATGTTCTCCTCTGTTTAACATGGTAAGCTGTTACTGCCATAAATCTTCTGGTCTGTGTCTCTATCACCTTGTGCATAATCTCCTTAACTGCCACACTGACAATATCCACAAAGACAAAGACACTGTCTGCAGATCCAGAGGAGTGTGAGAGAAAAGAAAAGAGAATAGTAACCATTCAGTAAGTATTAGTGAGAAGAGAAAATATATGTAACAGCCATGTATGCTGAGGAGAAGTGCAGTGCTCTGCCTCTACTTGCTATAAAGTTAAGAGTGATTAAAAAACCATGGTGTTGATTCCATATAGCCTACAGTGCTTAGGCAAGGCAAATGAGATACCGGGTCATCATAGGGCACCATGCATGTACCATGGCCGCTGTGCCACCTTCACTACATTTTGTAAAGGATTTGGCTATGTTTACTCTGATAAATATTTGCAGGCACATTTATCATTTACTGCAATAAAGAAAGAAAGAATGCTGTCTCTTGGCTGTCCAGTCACCAAAACTGACTGCTGATTCAACTGAGTGGTATTGAAGGGCATTGAGGAAGGGGGGCTGTGACAAAAGCTGTTGCAAAAGTGAAAGACATGGAAGGAGTTTGGGGAGGCCATGGAAAAATACCTTTGGGTTGCTCCAAAGATGGTCTGGTGAACCATTTGGAGCCTCAGGATGGATAGACAAGCACAAGCAAGTACAGGTGAGTGTTGACCTCTACTGGGGATACTGTTGAGTGATCAAAGGAGCACTTTGAGAAACTCCATAGCCCAGTGGATATACCCTCACTTCAGAATGCAATGCCAGAAATCCCTGATGTTTTGGAGTCCATCACTGTGGTTGAGCTTACTTTGGCAGTTAGAAAGATTCAAAGCGGCAAGAGGTGGATGAGGTTTGGCTGGAGATGTTGAAGTAACTGGGTTGTGTGCTTAACATATGTCTTTATGTAAGTTTGCATGGAGATCTTGGGGCTTTTGAGGAGATCTTGGGATAATGGTCCTTATTTAAAAAAAAAAAAAAAAAAAAAAAAAGATCAAAGAGTGTGTTCCAATTATTGGGTAATCCCACTCCTCAGCCTCCCAGGAATATTTTATACCAGGTTTCTGGAGAGGAGATCTATCTGATAGTTGAACCTAGGATTCTGGAGGTACAATCCAGATTCTGCCCAGGCCTTGGAACAGTGGTTCTTATTGAATTAAGTAACTTTATCAGTGCTTAAATAAATAATTGAAATTGTTGGCTTTTTTGACATAGTGACATATTTGAAACAGTGCCGATTAATGAAGTTGATATACAACCCCAGTTCCAAAAAAGTTGGGACGCTGTGTAAAATGTAAATAAAAACAGAATGCAATGATTTGCAAATTTCATAAACCCATATGTTATTCATAATAGAACATAGAAAACATATCAAATGTTTAAACTAAGGAAATGTACCATTTTAAGGAAAAAATAAGGTCATTTTGAATTTGATGGCTGCAACACGTCTCAAAAAAGTTGGGACAGGGCAAGAAAAGGCTGGAAAAGTAAGTGTTACTAAAAAAAAACTGAAGGAACATTTTGCAGCTATTTAGTGTAATAGGCAGCAGGTCAGTAACATGATTGGGTATAAAAAGAGTATCTTAGAGCATCTCTCAGAAGTAAAGATGGGATGGAATCTGGATGGAAGCATATGTTGCTCTAAAACCTGTAAGCTTCAGCGTTGAGGTTGGTGCCTTTCCAGATGTGCAAGCTGCCCATTCCATAGGCACTAATGCACCCTTTTGAACTGATGAAAGACTCTGCCTCTCTAAGATACTTTTTTACCCGATCATGTTATTGGCCTGTTGCCAATTCACCTCCAGCTGTTTCTTTTTAGTAACACTTACTTTTCCAGCCTTTTGTTGCCCCCATCCCAACTTTTTTGAGATGTGTTGCTGCCATCAAATTCAAAAATACCTTATTTTTTTTCTTAAAATGGTACTTAAAATGGTCCTCAGTTTAAACATTTGACATGTTTTCTATGTTCTATTGTGAATAACATATGGGTTTATGAGATTTGCAAATCATTACATTCTGTTTTTATTTACATTTTACAGAGCGTCCCAAATTTTTTGGAATTGGGGTTGTACTTGAACAAAACCACAAGGAAAAATAGCCTTTTCAATCATTTATTCAACAGAAATAGCAATAGATGTGATATTCTTCTGTGAAAAAAGCAAGTACACCCTTGGCCTCAGAAGCTAGTATTGCCCCCTTTAGCACAAATAACTTCTTGTAGGCGTTTTGCATAATTGTCCACCAGTCTCTGACATCGGCTTGCTGAAATTTTTGACCACTCTTCCATGCAATATTCTTTCAGTTGCAAGATGTTTGAGTGTTTTCTTGCATGTACTGCCGGTTTCAAATCCGGGCTTTGACTAAGCCTTTCCATAACCCTCCATTTCTTCTTTTTTGAGCCATTCCTTGGTGGATTTGCTAATGTGCTTAGGACAGCCAGAAAGCTTGGGGTGACTTTTGGCAACAACATGACCTTCACAGACCACATTTCAACAACTGCATGAGCCTGTAGGTTCAACATCAAGAAAATCAGACCCTATCTCACTGAACAGGCTACACAGCTATTAGTCCAGGCTCTTGTTATCTTAAAACTGGACTATTGCAACACACTACTCCCAGGCCTCCCAGCCAGCTCCATCAAACCCCTTCAGATGATTCAAAATGCAGCAGCATGCCTCGTCTTCAACCAGCCCAAAAGAACCCATGTCACACCTCTCTTCATCTCCCTCCACTGCCTTCCTGTAGCTGCCCACATCAAATTCAACGCCTTGATGCTCACATACAAGACCTTGTCTGGAACAGCACCCCCCTACTTCAACACTCTCCTTGAGGTTTACGTTCTCTCATGCAACCTGTGATCAGTTAACAACCGACGCCTGGTTGTGCCTACTCAGTGAGGTACAAGGTCCCTTTCCAGAACCTTCAAACTGACTGTCCCGCGATGGTGGAATGAACTTCCAACCTCAATCGGGACAGCAGAATCTGTCACTATCTTCAGTAAATGGCTAAAGACCCATCTCTTCCGTGAACACTTAACTGACCCCTAACTCCCCCCATTTATTTATTTATTTATTTTAAATCTGCATTTACACTGGCTCTTATACCTCTACACTGCGCACTTTGCTTCTCTAGAACTCAATTAAAAATCTTTTATGGTAGCACTACTTCTATTGTTCTACATTTGATATATTGCTTTGCTTCTATTTTCTCATTTGCAAGTCACTTTGGATAAAAGTGTCTGCTAAATGAATAAATGTAAATGTAAATTTAAGGTCCACTTTCAGTTCAACTTCAACTTTTGGACAGATGGCCTCACATTATCTTCAAGGACACTTTGATACGATGCAGAATTCATAGTTGAATCAATGAATGCAAGCTGTCCTGTCCCTGAGGCACCAAAGCAACCCCAAAGCATGACATTTCTACCACTGTGCTTCACAGTTGGTATGAGGTGCTTCTCCTGAAAAGCTGTCTTTGGTCTGTGCCAAACATGTCTGCTGTTACTGTGGCCAAACAACTCTATCTTTGATTCATCTGTCCAGAGCACATTATTCAAAAAGGCCTGGTCTTTGCCTATATGCTCATTGGCAAACTGTAGTCTTGCTATAATGTTCTTTTTAGACAGCAAAGGCCTTTGCTGTCTAAAAAAACATTATAGCAAGGAAATTGTGGGGTTCTTGGAGACTTCTTTTTGCATCAGATGGCCTGCTCTTGGGCTGAATTTTCTGGGATGGCCAATATTGTACAAATTGGCAGTCGTTTGTAATCTGCGCCACTTGTAGATGATTTTCCTTAAAGTGGAAAGATGTATTTCAAATAATTTCTTTTTAAATCCCTTTCCAGACTCTTAGGCATTCACAACCATTTTTCTGAAGGCCTTACAGAACGTCTCGGGTTACATGACTGTAACCCTGTTCCCTGAAAAAGCGGGAACGAGATGCTGTGCATCAAACACTAATGGGAGAACATTCTTTGTTGTGTCAAACATGCCAAGAATTGGCTTAAATAACCTCAGTGAGTTACGTCATTGATAACGTGCACCTGCAGGTTATAAATAGACGTGAAACGGGCATACCTTCAGGTTACATTTTGTCTGAGAGACGCCAGACACATCTGCAGTGCGGCATTGAGGCGCAGCATCTCATTCCCACTTTTTCATGGGAAGGAGAATACCAATGCCGACGCACTGGAAGTGTCTGAACCCCCAAGGTTGTGTAGTGTGTGCGCACAAACATTGAAAAGGTCTCAGACATGCCTAAGGGATGTTGACTCAAGGACATGCGAGCCCAGAGTAGCATGGACATCCAAACTATAGAATCTGACAAATGTGT
Organism: Cranoglanis bouderius; assembly: GCA_023630585.1. Classification (NCBI taxonomy): domain Eukaryota; kingdom Metazoa; phylum Chordata; class Actinopteri; order Siluriformes; family Cranoglanididae; genus Cranoglanis; species Cranoglanis bouderius. The sequence continues at coordinate 19,587,548 of CM042536.1, read as the reverse complement.
GCGGAGAGGACCAACCTGCCACATCACACACTTGCTGCAAGGGGACACCCCTTGCCAAAGCCATAGAAAATGCAACCCCCCTGGTTGAATGGGCCCTAACTCCTAGTGGCGAAGCTTGACCACGCACCTCGGAGGCTAGGGCAATGGCATCCGTCACGCAATGTGACATAGTCTGCTTAGTGGCAATCGCCCCCCGGTTGCGGCCCCCATAGTACTGTATATGAAAAGCTGCTCTGACTTATGCCACTGGCTGGTGTGGTGGACGTAAATCTGAAGAGCACATACTGGACACAGTAAGTGAAGTCTTTCCTGCTCCGTTGTCGTGAAAGGCGGAGGACAGAAGGCTTCAAGAACGACCGGATGTATGGTCGAGAATGAAACTTTTGGAAGATAATTAGGGTGAAGATGCAAAATAGCTTTGGCCAGCCCAGGGGCAAAGTCTAGGCAGGACCATGAGACTGACAGAGCCTGCAAGTCCCCAATTCCCTTCAGAGAAGTAATAGCCTTTAGAAAAACCATCTTTAGGGTCAGAAACCTGACAGGTGCTGACTCTAGTGGTTCGAAAGAGGTGTCAACCAGACCCTCGAGCACTATAGCTAAGTCCCACAAAGAGACTGTCGCGCTAGTGAGCAGCTTCAACCGCTTGGATCCACGAATGAAACGGGCGACTAAAGGGTGCTTTCCCACCGAAACCCCATCAATCAGAGCATGGCAAGCCGAAATGATGGCCACATAGACTCTGAGAGTACCAGGACATGTGCCTGGGGATAATTTGTCTTGCAGGAACTCCAGCACTGAAACAACTTGGCAGTGAACTGGGTCTAAATGGTGCGCCATACATCAATTTCCAAAAATGTGCCACATGAAGGCATAACTTCTAGTGGAGGGAGCCCTAGCACTTAGAATAGTCTCTACTACATTGGCTGGAAGCCCAGCATCTCTTAGTTGGTCCCCCTCAGGGGCCAGACATGAAGGTTCCAGAGCTCGGGCCGGGGATGAAATATTGTCCCCTGTGCCTGAAATAGGAGATCTTTCCTGACCGGAATCGCCCACGGCGAGCCATCAAGTAGGGATATTAGATCTGAGAACCATACTCTGGTTGGCCAACGGGGTGCTATCAATAGGAGGCGAGACCCCAGTTGACAGACCTTGGCCAGGACCCCTGGGAGCAGAGCAATCGGGGGAAATGCGTAAAAGCCCCATCCGGGCCACGTATGGGCCATGGCGTCCAGACCCAGGGGAGCTGGGGGAGTCAGAGAGAAGTAGAGGGGACATTGTGCTGTCTCCTGTGAAGCAAAGAGGTCCACCTCTGCTTCGTAAAATCTTTCCCAGATTTAACTGACTACTTCGGGGTGGAGTCTCCATTCCCCATGTGTCCCAGCTTGCCTGGACAGCAAGTCTGCTCCCACATCCACATGCCCAGGGAGGTAAGTCACCCTGAGGGACAGGAACTTGTCCTGTGCCCACAGCAGAATCTGCTGCGCTACCTTGAGCAATCTTGTCCGCCCAGGTAATTTATGTAAGAGACTACCGTCATGTTGTCCACCCGCACTAGGACATGGTAGCCTCTTAACTGCTGGAGGAAGTATTTCAGGGTCCAAAATAGAGCCATCATTTCGAGGCAATTGATGTGCCAGTCGAGAAGATGGCCTCTCCAGATCCCTTGGGCTGGACAGCCATCCAAGGCCGCACCCCAACCCATGAGGGAAGCATCTGTCGTTAGCATCTTGCGACGACAACACGGACCTAGAGTGGGACCCAAAGTCAGAAACCAGGGTCTGAACCACATAGAAAGGGTACGAAGCCCCTGGTGCGTGACCCTTATTGCCTCTGGGGATTGGCCCTTGGATGAAATCCCCTGGCTCTGAGCCACTACTGAAATGATCTCATGTGCAGGAGGTCCAAGGGTATCACCATGGATGCAGCTGCCATGAGACCTAGAACCTTCTGAAAGTAATGAACAATAATTCTCTGGCCTAACTTGATGTTCTTTAGGGAATTTAGAATGGATTCGACGTGTGCATGAGACAGCTGTGCCTGCATCGTGATCGAATCCCATACAACCCAAATATGTTGTCCTCCAATCAGGAGAGAGAATGCTTTTCTCAGTGTTGAGTCTCAACCCCAGAGATTCGAGATGAGCTAGGATGACATTCCGATGTTGAAGTGCCAGCTCTTGCGACTGAGCCAGAATCAGCCAGTCATCTATGTAATTTAAAATGCGGATGCCCTGGAGTCGCAGAGGAGCCAGTGCTGCATCCATGCATTTCGTGTACGTGCGAGGTGACAAAGCTAGGCCAAATGGAAGAACCTGATACTGGTAAGCTTCGCCCCCAAAAGCGAACCTCAAGAACTTCCTGTGTTGTGGCAAGATTTCTACATGAAAAATATGCGTCCTTAAGATCGATTGTCACAAACCAGTCCCCTGATTGGATCTGTGACACAATCATCTTGATCGTCAACATCTTGAACTTGTATGTTCTGAGGTAGCGGTTCAACCCGCGAAGATCTAAAATTGGACGCAACCCCCCATCTTTCTTGGGAACCAGAAAATACCGGCTGTAATAGCCTGACTTTCGGTCTGGTAGGGGAACGCGATCTATGGCCCCTTTGTCCAGCAGAGCTTGCAATTCCTGTGTCAACAAATGCACTTGCTCCGGTTTGACGGAAGTGGAGACCACGCCGTTGAAACACGGAGCGATATGCAAACTGACTCCTGTAGCCCTTCTCTACAGTCCTTTCTGCCCATGGAGAGATATTTGGCAGTAGCTTCCATGCTGCCAGCTTCTCTGAAAGGGGCACTATTTTTTACACTTCACTTTGATGAGGGGGATGTTAGATGTCTGGTGTCCTGAAACATGGCAGGAGGCAACCAAACATCTAACATTTCACTGGAGACTGCTGTCCCCCAAAACACCAGTGGCAGCGGAGATTGTACCGCGGCCCCCTAAGGGTGCCAGGAAGGAGCCTCTACTTTCTGTTGGAACTTCTGGCACCCCTACCTGGGGGGACACACCCCCACGGTCCCGGGCACTTGACCCTCAGGACTTGTTTCTGGACGAAATAATCGTCCTCAGATCTGACCTCTTGCTGGCTGCTGAGATCAGCGAGCCGCTCACCAGTCCTTGCGAGGGGGCACACGGCTCGCCACACTCTGCTTCTGCGACTCTCGCCGCAGGAAGACCGGACTGGGTTGGGGCTGAGTGGCTGACAGCCCTGACGCCTGAGCACAGCGGGGAAGAAACTCAAATTTTTGAAGAGTGGCGTGGTCGAGGTCAGGATTCTAACTCTGGTCTAGAGCATGAGGAGCAAGTGTACAAGTGGTGTGCCACGGGGAGGGGGTCACTCCGTGGCAACCAACGCTCTGAAAATGCCTCCTCACTACTACTCCTGCCCATGCTCAGGTCCTTCAGCAGGTCTGCCTGGTATGCCTGCAGAACCACCATGGTGTGCAGGGCAGCACCAGCTTGACCCGCTGCTTGAAATGCCCACCAGCGACGATGTTACTCTGCAAGGCTTGGTGGGGAGGGTAGGCTTCTTAAGTGACGACGCACTCCCAGGGGAGAGATAGCCCACGAGCGTCTCCCCAACCTGAGGCATTGTCACATACCCATGTGCCTTAGCACCCACAATAGTCGAATAGATCGACATCAAAGATACACGAGGAGCGAGAAGAAGGCTTGAATGAGATAACTCCTATGGAGGTCTGGGGGGAAAAAAGGGGGAGAGATTGATAATGGGATCTCTCACCTTGGCTAGCCGACAGAAATCTGTCATGTAATTTGGATTGCCTGGGGTTCTCTTGCTCCTGTGGCCAGTCTAGCTTCTTAAGCCTGGCCACCACGTTAGTCACTACCTCGTGTAACTCCCCAAACGCTTTGTCGTCGCGCGAGGAGCACTCAGAGGCAGTGCTCTCGGCTCCATATCGCCGGAGGCAAGAGAAACCGTGCCCTCGCTCGCTCTGCCAAAGCTTCAGCAGCGGGGGCGGGGACTTCGCGATTTGGGGAGAGCGCGAGAGAAAGAGGAGGCTCGCGCACTCCTCGTCTCTTCAACCAGCTCGACACGCGAGCCCCCGATCTTGCTGAGGATGCTGAGCCTCGAAAGAAAAACAAGCCTCAAGCGGAGCACTCGGATAGAAAATAGCTCGCAGTGCTCACACTCAGTGTCCTCAAGAGCAGCAATAGCATGCTCTTCCCAGAGGCACTCCAAACAAAAATCATGCGGATCATCGTCCGGAATAACTTGTGCACACGGTGGCACGCATCACCTAACCGAAGCACAAGCCATGATATAATTTCTCTTTCAAGGAGACAGGAGACAACACACACACACACAAAGCGGTCTCGAAGACAAAGAAACCTGAAGGTATGCCCGTTTCATGTCTATTTATAACCTGCAGGTGCACGTTATCCATGACGTAACTCACCGAGGTTATTTAAGCCAATTCTTGGCGTGTTTGACACACATTTACATTTATGGCATTTGGCAGATGCCCTTATCCAGAGCGACTTACATTTTTATTGAATTTATACATCTGAGCAATTGCGGGTTAAGGGCCTTGCTCAAGGGCCCAAAAGTGACCTTCCGATCAGTAGCCCAATGTCTTAACCACTGAGCTACCGCTACCATACACACATGCTTCGCAACCAGTAGAACAAAGATTGTTCTCCCATTAGCATTTGATGTGCAGCATTGAGAGTAGCTTTTGATAGGGAACTCTTTAGATCTTGGCATGATGACACCACACACCTCAATGACAAAGGGAACACCAGACACTAGATGTGAGAAGTTTAAATAAGACAGGTTCCACCTGCACTCCCTAAGCAGCTTCTAATCACTGGCACCCAATCTTCAACACCTGATTCTAATTATATGGATTTGAAGGTGTGATAAATGTAGGAGTGTACTTACTTTTTCCATGAGACTGATCTGTGTTTTTTTTGTTTGTTTTGTTTTGTTAATTTAAATTGTGAAAATTACTACAAAATTTTAAGTGTCATTTGATATAGTGTATCACCTTTATTAATAGTCACTGTTTCTAAGAGGATCAAATGTTTGCTTGTCTAAATATGTCCAAAAAAATAACAAAAAAAAATAAAAATTCCATGGGGTGTACTTGTTTTTTTCACATGACTGTAGAACAATACTGTAGGTATGATGGCATTGGTATAATGAAGGTTTGCAGCCATAATATTTCAGTGATGCCATGGGGGGACTGGAAGAGTCAACTGCACTTTTCCTATGTAGTAAGCTTTGCAATATGTGCTCAAATTCACAACCAATATCATTCTCAGAACACTGGGCCTTTAAACAACATAATACAACATATACTACATAACACAATGAATACGAATATCAGTGAGAAGACTTTCTTAGCTTGATTAACTATCCAAGTTACTCCACAACTCAGTCTTGTAACTTATAGTTTCTCAATTCTGCATTTTGTTCTGATTTCCTGGCAGTACAGTGTCATTTACATATCCAAAAATGGCACATGCTTGAATTTTGTTGAAAGGAGCTAATTGGGATTTTTTTTTGGAAGAGATGGCACATGAAGAATGATCCTTAATTAAACAGATTTTATTATTATTATTATTATTATTATTATTATTATTATTATTATTATTATTATTATTATTATTATTATTATTACATTATTTAATGCTATTATTATTAAAAAGAAAAACAAAGGTGCAGGGGTGCCTGTTTTGGCATGATCCAGCATAAATTAAATACTGAACTTAACATGATTATGACCAGCTTATCCTGCATGGATGGTGTGAATCCAGTGTCATTTCTGACCTTTATATCTACCAAAGTTGGAATTATTTTGTCTATTATAACAAAAATATATTTACTGTATGAACTTTTAAAATGTCTTTTTGCTATTAACACATTAAAAATCCTAAGTACAAATAATATCAGATAAAATCTTGTTTTGTGTGTGTGTGTGCATGCATGTGCGTGTGAGTGTGCGTGTGTGGGCTGGTGGGACTGAGCAATGTGTGGCTTGTATAGCTCACTTGTGCCTGCTGGCTCCTGGATGGAATGGATGTGCAAAAGATTGAAAAGATTGAAAAGTGCAGCTGAGTTCATCTTTTCACAGAGATCTCAGACGTGTTTATGCAGAAGGACGTGTAAACAAATCTACTGCTTCCTGTGAAAACTGACTACACCTCACAGAATGTGTGTTCACTTATGCAGTCACCTTCCATGCACATACACATGGAACAGTTGCACCAAGATCCAATTCTGTGTGTCCTTTTCAACAGAATTTGAAAAATGCTGCTTCAGCCAAAGCAAATATAAAAACATAAACACAAAAACAAGAACTCTGAGAGACACAGTTCAGGGAGCCTGGGTAGCTTCTGGATCATGATTTAGCATAGTCGGCTCTGACCCACAGAATGAGAATAAGTTTTGTCGTACAGGGGTCGAATGACCTTTTGGTGTAAAAAATTGTAAAATGTGTGCGGTCTTTCGGCAGGTTGTAGTGGACACACACAGAAACATTGCAGACTTTTCTTAAACTTGAATTGTGGGGATGATCTTCTTGAGCAAAACTGGTAAAAAAAAAAAAATCTTACAACAAAATGTTTGTCTCATAATAAACCTACAAAGAGTGTCTTAAAACATAATACTTTATTTGTGTTTTATAGTGCTATCATAGCTAATAAAGTTGCTCTCTATCTCTACATGTTTCTGGATCTAGCTTCCACACATGGGAACAGTGGAAAAGAAGTTTTCCGAAAAATGTTCTGGGCTGAGTTTTGAGTGCACTTCTATCAATTTCACACTGTGTAAGTTATGTCCTCTAGCTGGTTGGTTCAGAATTGGCAGACTAGTTTAATACTCTTGGCCTCCCTTCCTTTCGCACACAGCTGTCCATCACCACTAAATACCCCACAGTTAATACAGCAAATTTAGGAGCTCTACACAGTTCCCATAATATAGTATGTAACTTTTGATGTATGCTTAATCCAAATGAGCTACATATGTGTGTGCCATTTCATCATGCCACAAAGAGTAATCCAATTGATCAGAATATGCTTTTTAAAGCATGCACTGCACATGTATGTGTGGGTTAAATATACAATGACATATATCAGCCATTTCAACTAAATGATTGAAGGCCATTTCATAGCGCATACACTATGAAATATTGGCTAATAGAGAAAGTATGTAGAAATGTATTTCGAGCCAAGATGTTTTTCCAAGCTACCTTTGCAGTCTAAAAAGATTCCTGAGGCTACTGTTATAAAACACTCTTATGTCTATGCAAGAGCATGAACGAATAGGCTATGAGTTTATTGGACACTAGATTTTGGCAAGCGTTTTTGCATGCAGGGAGAAAAGCACTGAAATAGAGGCTGTAAAAACAGACTTAGATATACACAGAGAAGTAAGCATTACTACAACATTTTAATGCCTCTTATCCACTGTGTTCCTGTGTTTCTGTTGCTTGGACAGGGCTCAGGGTTCAGAGGTGCTGTTTGTTGACTCAGGAAGAGGACCACTGAGAGGAGAAGACAGATTCCCACAAACCAACCCACCTCTGAAGAGCTAAAGTCTGTCAAGTCAGTTAAAGAGGCTCCAAGGAGAGAGGCAAGCAGTAATAATCAACTTATTCACCAGAAAGCTGGCTTTATTGGTTTCCTGTCAAAACCACAGCCTTTGAGCAGTATTTATCTCTCCCAGAAGCAAGCAGGAGATAAGCACAGTCTTTACATAGCTGCATGTGTTTGCAATGCGCAGTCATGTCAAAACAGTTTTGTGCCTCATTGACATTTAGAGCCTGCAATCATGTCCTGGGTCCTGCAAGTTTACTGTACCCAGGTTAATAAATCTCATGAATCGATTGGAATATGTGAATTTTTGAGCCAAGTGAATGGTCTGTACATTTCTTACCTTGACACGATGACCTCTAACCAATAAAGATACAACAGATTTTAATATTAACCTTTAAAGACATGGCCCGTGTAGTTTCAAGGTAAAGCATTTAGAACGTTTTTCTAGGTGCTATATCAATAAGTATCACACCAAATCCTATAAAAACAGCATAAAGGAACCATAGAAGAAGCTTGGAGATTCAAGCAAGAGTAAAGGCAAAGATGTGGTAATCAGCCAAACTACCTATGTTTTATCTTATGTTTTTGTGGCTTGGATTACTGTAGCTACAGTACTGTGCAAAAGTTTTAGGCACCCTGTTTTTTTTTAGTACAAACTTTGTTATAGATTTTTTATCTTATGACTTCTACATTATCAAGTCAATACAAAAACATTTTAGATTCCCAAACATTAGTTTTCTAGCACAAAATTAAATGTTACAGAAAAATGTTTGTATTTCATTAAAGAAAGCAGAATATTACGTAAGAGACACTTTTCAGACAAAAAACACAATGAAGACTGCTGGGTTTTGCTGCAAAAATAAGAAGCAAGTACGAAAGTCAAAGTCTCCAGAAGAACTGTGGCTTGTTCTGCAAGATGCTCAATAAAACTTACCAGCTAGTTTCCTTATAAAACTGCACAAATTGTACCTGAGACTAATATTTTTAATTTTTTCTTATTTATTTTTTTTGTCACACCAAATATTGACTTTGTTTCATTTACTACTGCTTACTGCTGTTTACGGTATTTTTTTTTAATGTAGAAACTTTTAATTTAATTATTTTGAAGGCATCTTTGCTCTACAGTATTTCTTTGCACATGCCTAAAACTTTTGCACAGTACTGTATGTGTGTATCAGTTGGTGTATTATGTTTAATCTAATCACATTTAATCTTTTCTTAGAGAGAGAGAGAGAGAGCGAGAGAGAGAGAGAGAATGTTAAACTGAAGATTTTCTCTTCTGGAAGCTCCTGGGCTTTTACCATTTGCTAATCCACTATCTTTAGCGGGAACTGGACTGGAGCTAATAACCACATTATTCCCCCTGAAAAAGAATAGCCCAGTCTATATGCAGTCTATATTAGAGCTTTTCTCTCCATGATGCCACATTATATTGCATTATATTGCATTGAGCAAGTGAAACAAGAATTTAATCATCTTTGTGCTCTTTCTAGCTGGATTATGGCTTTGCAACTCACTCACTCATTTAGTCACTCACTCTCTCTCACTCATTCACTCACTCTCACACTCTCTCACACACTCACTTATTTAGTCACTCTCTCACTCACTCACTCACCGATTTAGTCACTCACTCTTTCTCACTCATTCACTCACTCTCTCACTCACTCACTCACTCTCTCTCACTCATTCACTCACTCTCACACACTCTCACTCACTCACTCACTTGTTTAGTCACTCACTCACTTACTCACTCACTCATTTAGTGACTCACACTCACTCATTCACTCACTCACTCATTTAGTCACTCACTCTCACTCACTCACTCTCTCGTTTAGTCACTCAAACTCGTTTAGTCACTCACTCACTTACTCACTCACTTACTCATTTAGTGACTCACACTCATTCACTCACTCACTCACTCTCACACACACACTCACTTAATCACTCACTCACTTGTTTAGTCACTCACTCACTCAATTATTCATTTAGTCTCCCACTCTCACTCACTCATTTACTCACTCTCACGCTCTCTCACTCACTCACTCATTCACTTACTCATTTAGTCACTCACTCACACTCACTCAATTATTCATTTAGTCATGCACTCACTCACTCACTCACTCACTCTCATGCTCTCTCACTCACTCACTCATTTAGTCACTCATTCTCTCACTCACTCACTCACTCACTCAATCACTCAGCTGTTTAGTCACTCACTCTCTCACTCACTCACTCACTCACTCACTCAATCACTCAGCTGTTTAGTCACTCACTCTCTCACTCACTCACTCACTCACTCACTCTCACACACTCTCACCCAGTGTTCTCCGGGTATGGATATGCTCCAGATCCACCATGACCCTGACCAGGATAAAATGATGAATGAATGAATGAAAAATGAATGAATGAATGAATCTATCCTTGCACGATAGGATCCTAGCACAGGACTTCATAATATACATGAGGAATATGTTTACATATTTAAGTTGTATGAACTAAAATGTTAGTAGTCAACTTGAGCAGCATGTACCAGTGAATTTTTACCTCATAATAGACAGTTAAGTATCAGTCAGTCATCCAGCCTACAGTCTAGCGGCTCATTTAGAGTGATTTCAGATGTACCTTTGTTCAACTATGTTTGAGGTAATAACATTAACCAGGGTTGCTAGAATCCAGCAAAATTTCCAGCCTAACTACATCTCAAAAACCACAAAAAAGACCTGAAACTAGCCCAAACAATTTGGGCATTGGAAACAGGAGACATTTTCCTTTTTTTCTTTCTTCTTTTTCTCCTTTGCATGGGAAACAAGGTCATCTTTTATGATGCACAGACATTACACACTCCATAATCCCCTTTTCCCTCTCCCAATCTTTGCAATATATCTCACAATAGAAATGGTTATGCACATCATGGACACACTGTCTGCATTTACACTTTATTAGATTTCCTTCTGATGATTTGCTATAACACAAGATCTTGGTGGCCACAAATTATGCTATAAGATTTTTCGACATATGCTATAGTATTTTTTGAGTTAATTTTTAAACTAGCCGACCCTGGCAATCCTGTCATTAACTGTCCTGTCATCTGCTCCTCCCTTGAGTTTGGGCAGCATGATTCCCAGTGGGCCAATCCCATTTTTGATCACTATGTGTAATAATAGCTCTACCAAGTATGCTGCCCCACGACTATGCAACATCTAGTAAGGTGAGCAAATTAGTACAACATATGTTTTTTAATTGTTGGCCAATCAAAAGAGGTAATTAGTATTTTAATGGAATCTAAAAATGGATGGAATTGTGATTGAGGGCTTTATGAAGATTAACATTTGTTGAACAGCTGATATACTATAAAAGGTGGGGGTAGTCAACCTTATTACAAGTTTATTGCCATGATGTGAGATTCCAATAACAATTTAAAACCAGTAAACTAAACTTACTTGAATTTTTAGTACATTTGCAAATACATTTTTTTTTTTCTGTCAAGTCAACTTATTATGCTTACATTGCATTATTATTGTTACGAATGTTTCCTCCCCTTTTTTGGTAGTGTATAGAAATATTTTTGTTTTTGAAACATTTTACTGTAGGCTACAAACCACAGCCATACAAAGCAGACACTATGTTCACAGCCATCATGGAGTAAAACTCCATGGTATGATATAAAACATAAAAAACAAAACAACTCATGTTTCATGCTAATGTTTTCAGGATTTACTGCTATCAGATAGACTTTGACTGTAACACAATCTTTTGTCCAGTGAGACTTGAACTATTCAAAAGAAAGCAGATCTGATTATGATCTGCTGGGTTGAATTTGAAAAGAGTTCTGTCTTTTACCCTCTCTCTCTCTCTCTCTCTCTCTCTCTCTCTCTCTCTCTCTCTCTCTCTCTCTATTCTTTTTCAAACAATGAGCAACACCAAAGTTCCATTCCAGCACTTAAAAAACATGAATTTAAGCTGAGACTCCAGGACAGAAAATTAAAGGAAGCACCAGAAGACAATAAATATTGAGAGAACTAGTCACAGATGGAATACAGTAAAAGAGAATGAAAAGGTGACAGACAAGTTTGGATGACACATAAAATCACACATGAGGGAATTCAATATGTTGTGCTTTTTATGTAATTGCTTTCTGCTGAAAATAGGTTATAATCACCAAGACTGCTCCATCACAGATCAGATGAACTAAACTTAGAACTATGTGTGTGTGTGTGTGTGTTTGTATGTGTGTGTGTGTAAGAGACAGAGAGAGAGAGAGAGAGAGAGAGAGAGAGAGAGAGAGAGAGAGAGAGTTTTGACAGAAAACTTGTACTGTTTCACATAAAAGTACATTATATTGGCAAAAGTGGGGCGGGGACTGAAGGCACAATCTTATAAGAGTCTATTAATGTGTGTAAGTGTGTAAGAGAAGCTTATTTGCCAACCTTGTAATGTCAGCAGGCTGTTCAGGGATCCTCCCTCAGAAATAAATAGTATTTGTCTATCTATTATGTTTCTATTTATTAAAAAGTATGGCCATGTGTAGAGTATATGTGAAACATCACCACTTGCCATAACATTTTTCATTCATTTATCTTCAATAATTGCTTTTTCCTGTTCAAGGTAGATCCACAGCCTTTCCTGGAGATACTGTGTGCATGAGGTGGGAATACATGAGGATGGGAAGTCAGTCCACTGCAGGGCACCATGCACACACACACACACACACACACACACACACACACACACACACACACACACACACACACACACATTCAAACCTAGGGCAATTTATACTGTGTTTGAGGTGAAGTTGCAACCACCGAAAACACCCCCTCAACTTCCAATTTCAACTTGTCAACTTGGGGTAATCTTCTCAACTACCAATTCCTTCTCCGTTAACAGAGTGACGTCAAATCAATATGGCTGTGCACTCTGTGAACAGTGTAAAGAACCCCTTCCCTAATTTTAAATTAGTTTATAGTAGTATTGGTTTTTGATTAGTTAATATACAGACACAGTACTTGGTTAAATCTATAACATTGACCATACTAATCACTGTTTTGAAAAGGTAATTATTAACAATAGAATTATCACTAACGTTAGCCGGTTAGCTTGTTGCCAAGCCACTCGCTGTTGTCCGCTGTTAGTGCTGTGCTGCAATTTCAGTCCATAATGTTGCATGAATGCTTGAAGTTCACTATAGTAGACCAGCACCAGTAGCCACTCAGGCCTGTAACTGTAAAAGTGCAGTTAAAGCAGATTTTTATGAGCTTTACATTCTCTGACAGAGTAAACAAAAACAGACTTCCATGGAGGTGTTTCATGTTTTTTTTTTGTTTTTTTTTGGTTTTGTTTTTTTCACTTTGCACATCCAACATCCCAAGGTGGAAATTACCACTTACAATGCACCATGAATGCAGCACTAGTATAGCCAATCCACCTACAGCCATGTTTTGGGAGGTTTAGTAACCCAAAGTGGAACTCTGGATCTGTGAGGTCCAAAATCCAGCAATTATAGTCTATACAATTATAGAGAAAAATATATAAGAAGGTCATCAGTGGGTACTTCTGGGCAATCAAAGGAAAATCCCTGTGATTACATATCAACTTGAAAAAATAAAACAGAGCACTAATCTAGCATGACACTGAATGTGAAGTGGTCTGCCATTGATCAAACTACCATTAGCTGCTCTCAAAGTAGTAGATAATTAGAAAAACATTCCTAGTTTTTCTAAAAAAGAAAAAAAAATTTTTTTTTTAAAGAATACAGAATATAAAATAAGAAATAACAAATACAGAATAATTCTAACTCAGGGCTGTGAAACACTGGGACAATCATGATTGCTAGCACTATTGGCCAGTTTGGACTGGAGTTTCACAGCAACATTGCTAGAGCTTAATTAATGAAATTCATGAAGCAGTCTGTCATCACTCTCCCCAGCCCAGGTCATTCTTACACACCCTACTGAGCCACACACATGCATGCACACATTCTAACTAGCACACAAGTGCACATACATTAAAGACAGTGTGTCTGGAGTCTGAATATTTCAAAGATAATAATCATTTTTCATTGGACATATTGTAAACCATCACAAGGCTGTTTAAAACACAGGTGTGGCGAGGAGGAGGGCGTGGCCAGGCTGTGAGGATGCACACCTGGCACTGATCTGTCTAATCAGTGGGAAAGAGAGATAAAGGAGTGGCTGGAAGCGCCGGAGAGAGAGAGAGAAAGACGCGCGTGCATTTTGTGTTCAGTTTGTGTTTTATGTTTGGTTTCAGTTTCGTTGATTATTAAACTTAATGTTTACGATCAGCCGGTTCCCGCCTCCTCCTTGCCCGGCCTTTAAATTGTTACACTGGTGCCGAAACCCGGAGGAGCGCGCTGTGAGAGAGCTCTCGCCACTGTGGGAGGACCGCGACACCGAGGAGGCGGTGGTGCTGGAGCGGTTGGAGGACGAAGGAGTCGCTGCCGTCTGCCGGGATGCGGAGGAACCGCTGCCGTCTGCCTGAAAGGGGAGGAGAGGTTGCCTTCCGCCAGGAGATGGAGGACCCGCTGCTGTCCGCCGGGGAAGCAGAGATGTGGCTGCCGTCCGCCTGCTTAAGGGGAGGAGCCTGACTTGCACCGGGGAAGCAGAGATGTGGCTGCCGTCCGCCTGGAAAGGGGAGGAGCCGTAGCTGTCCATAGGGGAGGAGCCGCAGCCGCCCGCTCGGAAGTCCAGTGCCATCGACCGGCGTCGTGGGGGATCGCTTCCCAGCTGGCTGAGAACCGGATGACAGCGTATCTGGGGACCGGAGTGTTTTTTTCCTCTCTCTCTCCTCTCTTTCTCTCTGGCTTGCTCTCCAGCTTGCTTCTTCTCTCTCCCCTCTTCCTCCTCCTCGTCTCTCCTCTCGCTCGCAGGTTGAGTGGCAGCACCACCCTCCCGAAAGGGTGGGAGGGGGTGTACGTCACGTAACGCCTGAATCTGGCGGCGGAGGAGTGTGGAGAGGAGGAGGGCGTGGCCAGGCTGTGAGGACGCACACCTGGCACTGATCTGTCTAATCAGTGGGAGAGAGAGATAAAGGAGCGGCTGGAAGCGCCGGAGAGAGAGAGAGACGCACGTGCATTTTGTGTTTAGTTTGTGTTTTATGTTTGGTTTCAGTTTCGTTGATTATTAAACTTAATGTTTACGATCAGCCGGTTCCCGCCTCCTCCTTGCCCGACCTTTAAATTGTTACAACAGGTCATGTAATAACTAACTAACTAATAACTAATTGTGGCATAAACAACACATATACTGTAACACATTTACGCATACTTATGTCTGAACCTACTGAAAAAGCAGAGTATTGCAGTGTGTAAAGCAACACAGGAGTTTTGGCCAGTGTGGACCAGAGTTTCAGAGCAATATTGTATGAGTTTAGTTGAAATAAACTTTGCAGTTGGGATTTCATGATGACTCGTGCATGCTGAGTGCTGTAAAGGTTTATGATCACCTTGGACACTAACCAAAATAACTACAAGGAAGTCCAAAACATCCGCTGTATGGCCCAGAGTTTTTCTTTGGACTAATTGCCTCCCCAACTGAGATGCAGAGTAGTCATATCTCAATGTCCACTGCCATAGCAACGAGTCTCACTTAGGTCAACAACAGGGGCGATAACTCTCTGAGCAGCAGAGCTGAGGGATCATGCTCATGTCTACCTAGGGATGCTGGGAATGCCATTATCTGATCTCCACAAAGTCCCTGTGCATGGACATTTCACCTTCAGTAGATGAACAATGCAGAACAGGATCCGAGTGACATTGAGCATAGGGACAGTCACACTAAGAGGAATATGAAGAGCTTATCTAGTAGTCTATAAAAGGAGAGAAATTGGGTATAACCTGTCAGATCCACTTCTGCCATGTAAAAGAGTGTCTTATGAAACAGCACAGCATTGGAATGCAGCACTCTTGACTAATGGCAAATTTTCTAGCCCAGGGAGAAGACATCACTTCATTCTGTCTATGAAGTGGCACAAAAGATCATTTCAGTATCTAACTTACAAATTCTACACCTTACAAATCATGCAAAATTCTTATGAGCATAGAATAACAAGATTTGGCACTTGGTTTAATGTTCCATCTGTTTACAAAAAGTGTTACAAGGCAACTTATGTATAAGTGTAATAATATCCCTAATTATGCTTACCTAATCTGCAGTCAAGAAATCGTGTTGGCACAAATGAGAAACTAAAAAGTTCCATGTTTTTTTTTTTTTTTGTTTGTTTGTTTTTTTTGTTTTTAATACAATACTCTCCTTCCCTGAATTAACTGTGGGTCATTTCTGGAAATTAACACATCACTTAGTCAAACCATTTATTAACACACACACACATTGGAGTATTTTTGGTAAGGATCCATGAATTAATTTTAGATTGCAGCTGTGACGAAATATAGATGATTAAGAGGACAGCATTCTGACTTTAGCTGAACACGGAGAGCAGAAAACATGATGAGCTAATAACAAGCACTGTGTTATGTTAAGGGTGAGCTAAGTTGTTTTCTTGAATCATTGCTTTATATAGAAGCTAACTAAAGGGGTTTTAACCCCCAGCATAAGTATTTGAGATTTGAAACTAGTTTGAAGTTTGTTTGTTTTTTTCACTCGATGCAACGTGGTAAAAAGAGAACGAAAAGGCAAGAGCAGAAATGTGTGCATGTGTGTGTCCTAAGTGTGAAAGCTTTTTTCACTGTTTGCTTTGGCCTGGTATCTTGGCTAGATCGAAGGTTCAGCTGGATGAGATTCTCAGTTGGACATGAAATTCATGAGCCAGTCTGTCATCACTCTTCCCAGCCCAGGCCATTCTTACATACCCCACTGAGCCACACACACATACGTACTGGCACACAAATGCATATACACAAAGACACTTTGTGTCTGGAATCTGGATAAGACAATACTATTTTCTCACTGAACATAGGGTAAATAATCATCAGCAATATGACCCATTAAAAATGGGTCAAAAAATGCATAGATGTGACGTACACAGCACACAGTACATAACACTTACACCTGCTTCTATCTAAATGTATGGAAAATGCCTTGTAGTATTGTAGTATGTAAAAAAAAAAAAAAAAAAAATCACATCACACAATCTAGTCACATTAAACATACTTTCTTTCCATTAGTCAAAACCTTAAGCATAATGGCAGTAGGACTGAATGAGATCCAGCTGCTGATGCTGTAGCCCAGTATACAGTATGTCATTCAGACTGCAGACCTGTTTGCTCAAGGTCCAATTATCCAGGTAGAATGTAAATGTCATGTTGCATGGTTCAGGAAGTCTGTCTGCCCAGAAGCTCTACACCTGCACACACTGCAACCCAGTGCATAGCATGTGAAGTATAGGCATGTTCTTTTTCTTTTTCCAAAATGAAGCAAAATCCAATTCATGCAGACCAGCAGGACTTATTTGGGTTTTTTCTGCTACTTTTATTGGGATCTTTACTCTGTAATGTCTAGGTTTTTGGAGTTTGAGTTATATATTTTTTTTTTATATTATTTTTTTTTTTTTACCCAGTCCTCTTTAATAGGCCTTCATACTTACTAATTAATTGAACAGTAGCCACCTCTTTTCTTTCCACAGGTATCTAGTGATCTACTGAATAACTGAACAACTCTCAGATCAGATCATCTAGCAATGCATACTACTTGGGGTAGCTCTGAACAAGCACCATCATTCTTGCCTCATATTGCTAACCTGACTCCTTAAAAACATCAGGAGGAACTGGCCATTTTTCTGCACCAGTTGCCATCAAGCCTCTTGTGGGGCTCGACTGAACCCACCATCCCTCAAGGTACAAGAAAGATGTGCATCAAGACTTCCACTGGCTGTCTAAACAGCTGAGTCACTGGTTGTCTACAAAGAAAGACTAAAGTCCCACCTCTTCACCAAGCACTTGAATTAACACTAATTTATTCATAAAATCTCAACTTTTTTTTATTTCTTCCTATACTAACTTCCCACTAACAGGATTTCAGCTTGATTGTATTCTTAGTCTTTGCATGTGGATATGATTTTGATAAAGAGTACAAAGCATTTACATAAGTGTAAATGTAAAGGCATAGTGCTATTTCACTATAATACTATTCTAGAGAGTTAAATCTTCCACCAGCTGGTGATGACAATATTATTTGCAAAAGATCAGTAAGACATGCTAGGGACTAATCAGTATAAGCAGTACTTTACAGTCAGTTACAATGTAAATTCACTATGACTAGCTGTGTGACATTCGGACACATTCAGAGCTAGAATTGTATGTATCTTATGTGCTGTATATGCCATATTTAGCTGCTGAACTTGACAGAACAGGCAAGTATATTTGTGTATCATCAGCAAAGAAGGAAACATTAATTCATTCATTCAATCTTTCCAACGTTACCAGCTATATCACTATGACACCCAAAAGCCAACATTATGTTTGCTAATTACATTTTCTAGAGGCGCTAAATAAAAAACGATAAGTAGCCTAGAATGGGACCTTGTGGAATACCATATTGCATTCTTTTAGCCTCAAGCAAAATGAACATGGATATGTGTGTGTGATGCCATGCAGTTGACTAGTGTCCTATCCAGAATGTATTCCCTTCATAAGTCCATTGTTTCTAGAATAGAAGATCTACCATAAATCTGAATGAACGAACAAGGCCAATTCAAAGATAGGTATTCAAAGATAGTTTACAAATGAACCTTTTGTTGTATCATAAGCGTTTAAAAAATACAGAAAGTAAGCCCTGCATCTATTATATTGTTCATTTTTGAAGTATTTACTTTATACATTAAAATATGTTTCATTTCACTTCATCAGTCAGTCATAACTGAACAATGTAAATGTAGAATTCTTGTTTTTTGTTGCATTAGTAAAAGTATACTCACAAAAAAGAGAAGTAAGAAATGCAGACATTCCTTTCATTAAGTTTGCTGAATGCCATTAATCACAGGGTTGCATATGGTTCCACAGACTCACGTTAAACTGGAAATCAGAGTAATATTTACTACAAATTTACTACAGGATATACAAAAAAGGAGCAAAAGGAAAATATATGAAACACACTGAAATATAAGCAACAAAGGAGCAGCTCAGTGCATCAAGAAAAAAAGACAGACAGTACATTTATTAACTTTCATATTCAGGACTGTGTGTACTATTTTAATTAGCCCCCTGTCTTTATTCTAACCCTTTCTCCAAACAGGGAATGCAGCAGGGCATATAAGTTCAGCTGTGTACTGTTACTTTGCCCACACTATATACAGTAAGTTACAAGTTCAAGCAGGCAACATGGGATAGAACTATAAACAATTTCTCTTATATGTTTGTTGCTAGGCTGATTTTAAGACAATATAAATCTCAAATATCTATGGCATTTATACTAACTAGCAAGCATGCTAATTCTTAAAGGAGTATTCCAGACATAAACCTAGAATTTAATATATTACTTGTTGTTCTTGTATGTTGTTCTTCTATGGCATGGTATTGTATCACTTAGTGTCAGTGTTATAACAAAATTCATAATTTTGTGTCATTTTCATGTTTTCACCCATCAATGTAGCAAAATTACAATACACAACATGCTTTACACAAATATGTAATTCATCCAATCTGAATCCCTACTCTCATCAAGCAATCTTGACCTCTGAGTGAGACACATTACCTTTCCAAGCCAACAGTGGTTATAGGCAATTTTGAGGGATAATTTTGGTCGAAGGAGCTCCACCTTTGCAGCACCCATTGTATCTCAGCTAAGTGGCTAACCATCAAATCATTGATGTTGTCATGCTAACAAAGGGTTTAACAGACTTACAGTATCTTTTTAGTTAGCAAATATGTCAAATTTATATTGCCTAGGTAATCCTACCTTGGCCAAAATCTACATCAAGAAACTAACTAGCTAACACTAGATAGCTAGATCATGCTCATACTGAACAGTTGCCTATAATGAAAACATTTAACTAGCTAACTTTGTTTATGTCATCTGGTTGGGCAGCACCTCGACTTTCAGTGTTTTACAACAAAGTTATAAGCATCAATAGAATTATCATAGTGTCAGTTTCTCTCTAGTATAAATGCTCAGAATTTCTATGATATATATATATATATATATATATATATATATATATATATATATATATATATATATATATATATATATATATATACAGTACTGTGCAAAAGTTTTAGGCACATGCAAAGAAATGCTGTAGAGCAAAGATGCCTTCAAAATAATGAAATGAAATGTTTCTACATTAAAAAAAAAAAAATACCGTAAAGAGCGATAAACAGTATTAAATGAAACAAAGTCAATATTTGGTGTGACAAAAAAAATAAAAATAAAAATAGTAGTCTCCGGTAAAATTTGTGCAGTTTTATAAGGAAATGAGCTGGTAAGTTTTTTGAGCACCTTGCAGAACCAGCCACAGTTCTTCTGGAGACTTTTACTGTAGCACTTGCTTCTTATTTTTGCAGCAAATCCCAGCAGCCTTCATTATATTTTTTGTTTGAAAAGTGGTCTCTTACGTAATATGCTGCTTTCTTTAATGACATACAAAAATTTTTTTGTAACATTTCATTTTGTGCTGTTAGGATTTCCCCTCGCGCTGTTCACTGAAGCGGGCGAGCAGCGCATTTCTGTGACTCTCGTTTTGTTTACTTTGCCACGTGTGTTAGGTTTTGGTTCATGTCTTGTCTCCGCCCCTGTATGTTCATTGGTTCCCTACCTAATCTGTTATAATGTCTTTCAGGTGTCTTTGCTACAATTTCTCGACATTGGATTATTGCCTTGCCCCTGTTTGGATACTGTTGGCCTTGTTCTTGATTTTGGACTGTTTTTTGACCTTGCCTTTGCCTCGAGATTTCCCCTGTTCCTAATATTTTGGATATACCTATTATTTTGAGTATTCCTTACAAAGTGACTTTTTCCCCTGCGCTTGCATCCAGCTCCCGTTTCTGTGCTTCTAACATGTGCTAGAAAACTAATGTTTGGGAATCTAAAATGTTTTTTGTACTAACTTGATAATGTGGAAGTCATAAAATAAAAAATCTACAACAAAAAATAGGGTGCCTAAAACTTTTGTACTGTATGTCCAGCCATTTCAGACTAGACCACCACTTAACATCATCTAGCCACTGACAGGATACCAATCCATAATGATCTTCTTACACCATTTTGAGTTACACCATTTGAAAGTGTTAGTGGAGCTGAATAGCACTCCCTGTCTTTAAGTGTTAATAATTAGTGGATAACAGATTATAACCATGTAGCATTAGGTTGCTAGCCTACTTGGGGCTTTTTACAGCCAGGCTGTGTGTGCATCTCTTTATGTTTGCACACACTAAGGGGGTCTTTACACCACCAAAAAATTATAGATATTTATGAGTGTGCAGCCAGCACTTCAAACTGGAGGACTATGAAAGAGATTTAAAAGCAGAGAGTTACTGGGTCTTCTGCCAAAGAAGATGCAAACAAAAGAGTGATTCCACCTGTATTTAGTATAAAACCAGATCAGAGGAGGGAGATTTCCATGCCTGGTCAACCAGACAAAAGGATTCAAACTAAGGCAGGACAATTAGTTAATGTCCACTTGCAAATGCTTGTCCTCACTAACTACTAGTAAGCTGGCTAGTAAGGTTACTAACACAAAGGTAGATCATCATGTAACATTGCTAGCTAACATTATGCTGGTTTCTTGTGTTGTTGCTAACTTTAGTTATTTGGCTCTGTATAATTTTGAAAGACCTACAATTGCTCTTCTTCCTAGTGCAGTTCTTCTGTGTATTCTGGCTTGAACATACAGTATATGGTTGGATGTCACCTCTGCAACACTAGCTCAAAAAAAAATATCTCATCCGTTGAGTCATTTATGGCACTTGAATAATCTATTTACTCCATCGCAAACATATACTTAGAAAGCAAAGTGATTGCTTACTTGAAGTAGCCAACTAGCTACAGTAACATACCATTAGTTAGTGAGGATCACCCCTCCTTCCCCTCCATTCCCCCTTTTCCCCCCATTCGGCCTCCCACCCAAATATCCACTCCTAATCACTGTAGTCAAATTATATTGTATTGTATTTGTGTCCACCTCCAGGATATACAATGTGGAGGGGTTTTTCCAGTATTCAAAGGAAATCTCAATATTGAGCCCACTGCATCATCACTGTAAGGTGCATTGGGGATGTTTACAACATGATGGTTACATTTTTTATTTTGGCCACAGTGTCTCTTTAAATAGAAGTAAAAGATGAAAGTTGTGGCTTCAGAGAATATCAGCTCTACTTTCCAACTTATCAGGTACGAGAGCAGTGATATATCTGATAAACAGCAGTTGTCTCAAGCCAATAAAGAGGAGGGCCTACAATGTCAACATTCATAAATATCTAAATGCACTCAGAAAAGCCTCCAACATTCCCCTGAGCACCTAAGCTCGGCCAATGCTTTCAAGACTGTTAACAAGAGTGGTTAAGCTTTATAAGTGACAAGGGGCTTGTTAGTAAGTTACCCCACCAACTAACATCAATTCTTGCAAATATGGCAGTAATGTGGCAACTTAAAACTTTGGAAGTCTGACCTTTGCAAATATGCTTGCATAACTATCCAACAGCCTATAGGAGTCTACTTAGAAATATATTATAGTGGGAATCCCAGCATATGTTGCATTGTAGTAGTCAAGTCCTCTCAAGTAGACTCTCCTTGACCTTTATCCCAATTGTCCCATTAGAACAGTATGTATGACCACATTATTTGAAGTTTTTTTTTTTTTTTTCCATTTTCTGTTTTATTTTCCCTAAAATGTTTCTCACTTGAATTTTGTTGGTTGCTATATCACATTAAAGATGGGGAAAGATCTGACATGATTTATCTTACTTTCCTTTTTTTTTTTTTACATCACAAAAACCTGCCATTTTAACAGGGTTGTGTAGACTTTTTATATTCACTGTAGTGTAGAAGAATCAAGAGTGTGCAAGTTTAGAAATGAGTGTTTGGTGTTTAGTGTAGGAAAGAGAAATATGTGTGTCTCTGAGAGTTTATTGCTAGTCCAATGCAGACTGACAGCACACCACTGTTACCCCAGAAAGACAGTAAGTTGTGCACACTGTTCTAATGAGACTATTTGCATCAGAAATGGAAACACCAATCGTGTTTTAAGGGCCTGAGGCTCATTTAGTAATTATAGAGCAGGACAGAGATGGTCCTTACTGCTGCATCTGCTGTTTAGTAAAAATACAATAGTCTGCTCAGCTGGGACACACAGCACTTACTATATAAGGAACAGACAGAGAGAGGGGAAAGAACATTGCTAAGTTGTCAGTTATCCTTGTATACAGAAGAAAAAAAAGATTGCTAAGTCATTGTTCATCCTTTTCTACAGAAACTATGGCTGTCAAATGAAGAGTATTATCACTCACAAGTAAGTAAGTTTGATGGCTTTACCAAACAAACTCTATAGCATCCTGCTGAAGTATTCAGGGACTTTTTTCCTTACCCCCCAAACAGAGCTGGAGATCTAGGCAGCAATTCCTGGACATTCCACCAGGCACTCAACCTCTCCCAACCCACTAATGTAATTACACTTTCAGCCAAAGGAAGAACGTGTTGGGGCTGAGTCAAAATGTTCATGCTAACATGCAGGATATTGTGGCAGTAACAAGCCAGAATGATTAATAGAGTCATAGTGCAGGTTTATTAATACACATTACACATGTCAATGTCAAGAAACAGTCCAAAACTCCAACAGCCAGAGAAACTGAAATTCAAGTAAACAAAAACAAATGAGTTTGAATCCAGACAACAGGGAAATAATACAGTCAAAAGCAATGAAACAGGTCTAGTACAGTGCTGTCAAGAAGATACTGTCTTACAATATAGCTAAAAATGACTATTACCTATATCATATTCATATTCTTAAACAATTAGCTACTGTGAATAGAAGGCACAAGAGTGTAGTTTAAGTTTAGGTATCATACCTTTGTGAGCTTAGCACCCCTATTTCAGTGGCATCAACCTACACGGTAAAGAATTTAGTAGGGATTGTTATCTTTGTGAATTTAAATTGGCTTTTAAAATGTAGTTTCAATCACAGTTTGCCCTACTAATCTAGTCTAGAGCAGTGGTCACAGGTATAGTCAGTCAAAGACTTCTTCACAAAACTTTCTTTTTTTGCAAAAAAAGAAATCTGGAGGGCTGAACCTAACCCAACCTTAATGCTTCATCTATACAGTGCAGTTTTTTGTTTCAGCCAAAGAGTAAACTCTATTTCTAGGTATAGATCCACCAGGAAGTACCATCTCATGAGTACAATCTCAGTACCAGCTGTACCAGTACAAACTGTACCAGATTTTATTCCAAACATATTGGTAAATTTATGATTTAAAGAAAAAAGGAATGTCAATTGTGGTGTGACTGATTGAGATTTGTATTGGGGTAGGGGAGAACCAGCACAATTGTAACATGCTTGCTTTCATTAAAAGCATGTGTGCAACTGTGAATTTATTATGTGCATATACAAGTACAACACTTCTTCATGTTCATTTAAAAAAAATTGGGATTCGTCCACTCTTGCTGGAGATATTTGTGAAAGAAAAAAAAAAACATTTTGTGCTTTTTCTTCTAATATAGCTTTTTCCTTACATGTTGAAAAACTGTTCACATAGTTTTCACTTTCTGTGCATGCTCATTCTGTTTGCAAGATTGTGAGAAAACATGGGTGCAGTACAACACTTGCATCATGCCATCTTTATTGTAAATGGGCGTTTGTTCTGCATGCATTTCCCCACATGTGCATAATGAACATGCAATTTTTTTTTAATTACATCATATTTTCCAAGTTACCCTGAAATGCATACCACATGGAATAATGAATGTATGATGGTTTAATGTTGATTTTTCTGATGTAAATGTAAGTTTATACGATTTTATGAGTGGTGTTACAATTTGCCCATGCAATGTGACAATTGTGCTACTCTGCTGGTACAATTGTTACACAGGACTCCTTTTGGTGTCAGTGAAAATGTACAGTACTTGCTGACAGTATGGTTAAACATGTACATATGCATGATGTTATGTGGAAAGTATGAAATCTGTAATTTAGATCAATGTTGTGTAATTTAACTCCAAACCAAAAATATTACAATTGTACAGGCTCTCCCCTGTCATGGCAAGGAAAATGATGACATGATGATTAAAACAGCATCTGCTCCACTGGATCATCTTCATAGTGCTCAAGACATAGAGAGGCATGCTGAGCTGGATTTCAGGAAAATCAGTGATCATAGGGATATTGTCTCTTTTTGAAATATGCTCACAAGTGGAATATCTATGACTCTAGTCAACTATCACATAAGTCCCTTCATACAGAATCATGTCTCTCCACCAGAGTTCTATTCTGCATCGGTGAATTCCTTTGCAGGTACTCTCAAGCACTTTTCCTCACTTAATAGCCTATAACAGCTGATGGTCAATTCATATACTGTATTGGTCCAGATTATGTAAGCATCCTCTGCAAACTTGGCCAGCAAGTCTTGCTATAGCACCTGACAATATACAGTAAAGAAGAAAAAGTTAATTACAGCCACTTCTGGCTGTTTTTGTAAGGAATAAATGAATGTATTGTATTGAAGATCTGATCTGATCTATTTACCTGGAACAGTTACTGAGCCTGCATTGTGACTGGTGAGATGATATACAGGTTTTAATCATTTATAAAACTGAATCCTATATTCACTGACACAAAATGTTGTTTTTTTTTTTGTCCACCTCTGTGGAGAACTGTTCCAGGTGGTTTTATACCTAGATTAGAAAGTTCAAATTCAAGATTTTTGTCATAAATCTCAACTCAGTTCTCTCATAATTTGGCCATAGTAGTGTAGTGAAGCTGGTTAAGAAGTGCAGTTTGTTGGGAAGCCCTGTATGGGCTTACGCTGCATTCACACCATGTCAGAATTACCATATTTACTAGATGACAACTCAGAAGTTCTACTTGGAGCTGTTCATGTCCTCGGATAGAAAAACCACAATACAACTGGTAACAGTCTGTGCTAGCTACATTAAACTGTATTATATGTCTTTCATTTATTTAGAGAATAATCTTACATTATTAAGACATTAATAATAGTCAATTATATGAATTATTACACAGAAATATTACAAGATAACTACTTAATTACATTTTACTGCTGATGCTGCCACCATTTTGAGTGCTTCCACATGACGTTGCAACGGTCAGGAGGTACAAGTCGGAGCTCTCAGAAAATTCCTAGTTTACATGTTATAATTACAAGTTCTACTAGGACATGAACACTTTTTACAAGTTGGAATCTTGTAATTACAGTGATTATAACATGGCCTGAACATAGCTTTACATTAAGTTTTTCAACAACTGTACCAACTCCAGCAGACACTACCCTTGACCAGACACTGTATTCACCAAACATCCAAAAGGTTGCAGAAATAAAGACTTTGATGGCAGGGGAGTACATGAAGTGTGGTACAAGTGCTTGTTAATTGACAAGAAAACCAAAATTCGGTGACAGAAAACAAGAACAATTATTTTTAGTCAGAGCAGTAAGGCCAGACCACTATGGATCAAAACAGAGGAGCTCATTAAACCAGAACTCATGCTTCCATAAAAAAAAAAAATAGGAACTGTCTAAAAAAAAAAACCCAAAAAAAACAGGGTATACAGCAGTCAGTTAAAAAAAAAATGTTACATTCAGATCAGCAAAGTGTTCTGAAGTTTTGTCCCACTGAGGGAACCATTAAAGGTTCTATGTACAACAAAGTGTTTCCTCATGAGAGAAGGGTTTATGTAGAACCCTTTTAGGAAGTTAAGAACCCTCAACCTTCCAAAGAACCACTGAGGAGTGTACAGTGAGTGACTATTGGAACCAATTATGATTCGGGATATGAGTGGTGAGTGGTGAAATCATCACACATTGATGTAAAAGCTACATGCTATAGGAGATGTAGTCTTTAAAGAGTACTAGCAAATGATTCTGCTTTATTCCAATTGTACAATCATAGTTTTATGATTGATAGATATTAGAACTTTACCCATTTGGATCTGAGATAATGAATTACATAAATTTTCTTATATTCATTTTATTTCCTTGGTTTGTTGTTTTATAGTCTGGTTTCTGCTCTGGGATCATTAGGAACATATCTAACGTATTGCACAAAATGCAATATGCCAAAAGGTTTGTATTACAAGTTCAATTTGGCAGTTATAGAAATTTTCAAAAGAAAATGGCACTGAAACAAAAGGATTAAGTGGGCTATAAAAAAGAATGAACAGTCAGCCTTGCACTCCACCTTTTCCAGCCTTGCCAGTGCATTCTGCAGTTTCTATTACTCAATATATGAGAGTGCTAGATCTATCTGCTCATCACCTATGTCATTCTTAAGACAGCTCTGACTGCAATATTAAACAGATCACAGTCTTGCTGATTCCAGTGATGAGCTCGCGCTGCACTGAGGCAAACAGCAGTGCTTTGCACCTCCATCTATTACTTTAGGGGGTCAAACTCACTGAGCCAGTGCAGCTGTTTAATAATTAGCATAGAGTCTGCAGGAGCAAATATATTATGCTGTGTTTCTGCTGATAAAAGTGCCTCATTAGTTCTTCAGTAGCCTACTGTGAGTCATTTGTAGTTATTTAAATGTCTCATCAGAAAACAAAAATAAATATAATATGAAAGATGAATCTAGGGAGTCACTATGTAATAAATGTAGAGAGGTGAGGAGTGACGGACAGGAGATCTGGTACATATAAATATAAGCAAACCACTAAAATCACAGGTCCAAAAGGATCAAGCCTTATCACCCTTCATCTCTGGACTTGTTTATTTTATTTCCTGCAATAGTTGCAATCATCTGTATGTCAGGGAACCCAAGGGAAGATTGCAGAGTACCTTTGGATTTATCATTTCCAGTGGTGAGACACTTCAACATCAACAGACATAACATTAGAGGCACCTTGTTTAGTGTTGGGAGTAGTTGCTATGGGAGTAATGAAGGAAGAAATCATAGGGATGCATATAAAGTTAAAGAGAAATCTACTCTGTTGGAACTGTTAGCGCCCCATGGAATTAATGTTATGTTATAGAAAAACAACCAATTTTAAATTTTCAAATATATCTTCTACAATTTGAACAGATGATAAGGGACTTTTGTCCAGTATGTCCTGTATCCATGGAAGACTTATTCACTATCCTGCGATGTTTAATTTTACATCACACACTACGCATTATTTCAAATGACTGACTAGCCTGTTTGTTGCTATGCAAAATTTGTCAG
Organism: Cranoglanis bouderius; assembly: GCA_023630585.1. Lineage (NCBI taxonomy): Eukaryota > Metazoa > Chordata > Actinopteri > Siluriformes > Cranoglanididae > Cranoglanis > Cranoglanis bouderius. Next base: position 19,559,680 of record CM042536.1, on the reverse strand, counting down.
CCAACTCTACTCAGCCCATCAGTATAAAGAGACCACAAAAAGATCACCAGATACAGTCATGTGAAAAAATAAGTACACCCCATGAAAACTGTTGGCTTTTTTGACATATTTGTACAAGCAAACATTTGATCAGTCATATGGAAAAAGTAAGTACACCCCTATCACACCTTCAAATCCATAAAATTAAAATCAGGTGTTCAAAATTGTGATTAGAACCTGCTTAGGGAGTGCAGGTGACTTATTTATACCCCTCTCACATCTAGTGTCTGGTGTTCCCTTTGCTATTGAGGTGTGTGGTGTCATCATGCCAAGATCTAAAGAGTTCTGTAAGGCCTTCAGAAAGAAGGTTGCCTATGAGTCTGGAATGTGATTTAAAAAGATCTCCAAATTATTTGAAATACATCATTCCACTGTAAGGAAAATAAACTACAAATTGCACAGATTTCAAACGACTGCCAATTTGTCCAGGACTGGCCGTCCCAGCAAATTCAGCCCAAGGACAGACCATCTGATGCAAAAAGAAGTCTCCAAGAACCCCACAATTTCATCAGTGGATCTATTAGTAAGTCTTGCAACTGTTGGTGTCAAAGTGCATGCTTCTACAATCTGGAAGAGATTGCACAAATTTGACCTGCATGAGAAGCGTGCCAGGAAAAAGCCTTTGCAAGATTTCAGTTTGCCAATGAGCATATAGGCAAAGACCAGGCCTTTTGGAATAATGTGCTCTGAACAGACGAATCAAAGATAGAGTTGTTTGGCCACAGTAACAGCAGACATGTTTGGTACAGACCAAAGACAGCTTTTCAGGAGAAGCACTTCATACCAGCTGTGAAGCACGGTGGTGGAAATGTTATGGTTTGGGGTTGCTTCGCTGCCTCAGGGACTGGACAGCTTGCATTCACTGATTCATTGAATTCTGCATTATATCAAAGAGTGTTTGAAGATAATGTGAGGCCATATGTCCAAAAGTTGAAGTTGAACCCGAAAGTGGACCTTTCAACAGGATAATGATCCAAAGCACACTAGCAAATCCACCAAGGAATGACTCAAAAAGAAGAAATGGAGGGTTATGGAATGGCCTAGTCAAAGCCCGGATTTGAACCCCATTGAAATGTTGTGGGGGGATTTGAAACGGGCAGTACATGCAAAAAAAAAACCTCAAACATCTTGCAACTGAAAGAATATTGCATGGAAGAGTGGTCAAAATTCCAGCAAGCCTGGTGGACAATTATGCAAAAAATAAGACGTTATTTCTGCTAAAGGGGGCAATACTAGCTTCTGAGGCCAAGGGTGTACTTACTCTTTCCACAGAAGAATATCACATCTATTGATATTTCTGTTGAATAAATGATTGAAAAACCTATTTTTTCTTGTGGTTTTGTTCAAGTATATCAACTTCATTAATAGGCAGAGTTTCAAAGATGATCAAATGTTTGCTTGTCCAAATATGTCAAAAAAAGCCAACAATTTCCATGGGGTGTACTTATTTTTTCACATGACTCTATGTAGGTGGTGTACCATTCTCTGCATAGGTCCTACAGTCCTAAACTGTAAGTATATATATATATATATATATATATATATATATATATATATATATATATATATATATATATATATATATATATTATTTTTTTTATTATTTTTTTTTTTTAAGATTACACAAAGCTCTCTGGTTCCATCTACAGGACATCAACATTCACAAGCAATCACTTCCTGTAACCGCTTCTGATCAGGGTCGCAGTGGGTCTGGAGCCTATCCTGGTGTGAGGCAGGAATACACCTTGAATGGGATGCTTGTCTATAGCAGGGCACCTTGAACACACAAACCAGAGAATCTGAAGGAAACTCATGCAAACACAGGGAGGACATGTACAGAAAATCCAGCAGACGGTAACCCAAGCTCAGGATCGAACACAAGACCCTGAAGCTGTGAGGCAGTAATGTTTCCTGCTGCGCCACAGTGCCACCCAGACATCAACAGAAATATGGAAACTACTAAAAGCCACAAAGATAAATGTTTGAAATAATTTTAGGATTTACTCATTTAGCAGTACTCCAGAAACTGCACTATCCAAATAAATTCTTATTGTAAACTCAAATAGTCACACTTTCAATTTTTTTTTTTTTTTTTGCGCATTCCCAGTTTTAGTCTAATTCCCCTTACTAATTTTTGTAGTAAATTATTCAGAAGCCCTGAGAGTTTAGAACTAAATCTACTGACACACAAAAAGTCCACAAGGTGGCAGGAAACACAAATTTTCCATTAGCATAACAGTTTTAAATACATTTAGCTTAAACCCAGCAAAAAGTATACTAAAAGAAACATTTAGTATACTTTTCAATGGTACAATGTACTACATTATAATAAAATGTAATAAGTTATGTGTATTTAATATTTTTCTGAATCTCTCCATATTAGCAAGCTGGTCATAGATTTCATAGCAAGTCATAGAGGTCAAACAGTTCACGTTACAAAATACTCAAAACATGATATCCTACATGAATGGAATGAAGGAAGGAACAAATGAAAGAATGAATGAATGAATACTGATGAGACATTGGGGCAAGAGCTTTGTAATACATTCTTAAATATTTGATTGTGTTTAAATGTATAATAAGCCATTAATGTTAGAATACTAATCCACCCAAATTAAGTTTCCTAACTCCAGTTCCAGGCCCTGCAGTCCCTCCCTCTAAAGACATTCATGAGTAAAGTAAATAGTAAGAAAAAAAGAGAGGAGAGCAGTACTGCTTTAGTTTAACACAAACAGTTACATACTTCAAGATCAAGGCTTGTAGTAATGACTGCACTGAATACATTTGTAAAGTTGCTTGGCTGCTTGGCAGCTGCTTGGTTGGATCAAATCACTAACGAACCTAGTAATTAATATAAACCACGATAATGTTGACTCTAGACTAACATCATACTCAATCAAAGTAGCACATAGCTTCTTGTTCCGTTAGTGTCCATTGTTTTGGTTGTCTGTGCATTTATAAAATATTTGACAGGCTCATAGGACTGAATCCTTTCAGACAATTGTTTAGATGGTGATTATAGGTCTCCACAACAGTCACAGAAAAAAAAATAACACCAACATGACACCAGCTTCAAAATAATATGATAAAAATGCAGTGTATGGTCTTAAGTTATCCATGTACCCATGAAGCAATGCTGAGCCTGGCTTGCAAACAGTTCCACACAGCAGCACTTCAAGCTTCATAGCTTCCACCAGCCTTCATTACATTATCAATGTCTGTTTTGCCAAATGTTACCGAGAGCTATAAACTCTAACAGCTGCTACAGCATCATGCTGTGAATGAGCCTACAGATCAAATTGTGCACACTGTGAAGATGTATCTAAAACATTTCAGCAACATGTAATTTCTGTAAGAGTTTCTGTTGTTTTTCCTAAACGGTTAGCATCCCACTGGTAGAAGCCAGCCTACTTGAATGATAGCTTTCACTTAGAAAAAGGAAAAGGGGAAAAAAAAGGAAAAGTCAATATACAAGGCCTGAAAACAGAAACACAGTATATGTACCATTATTAAAGGTAAGTAATGTGTTACACACATGTGTTTTAGATACTACTGTTTTAAATACATTTTAGATGCAGGCTTGTGTCTTTTCTTGCATTGATTATTATATATCATTGTTTACTGGTTTGCCAAAGAAGCTAATGAACAGGATGCAACTTGGAGCACAGTTGGCGTTCCAGTTCACCCCAGTGTTCAGAGGTCAGGGCTATTTGTTTTCTTCCACTCCAAACTTGGCAAATCATGTCTTCATGGAGCTCGCTTCGCACACCTGGGCATTGTCATGCTAGAACATGTTTGGGTCACTTAGTTCCAGTGAAGAGAAATTGTACCGCTAGAGCATACAAATTCTAGAAAATTGTGTGTTTCCAACATTTTGACAACAGTTTGGAGAAGAACCCAATTCTTGTTTTTCTTATAAAATCTCTATTTTTTATTATTCTACATTATTGATGATTATTCTGTTTTTAATTACTCTTATTATTAATCGTATTCTTGTTGTTTCTTAATTATGTACTGTATAGCTTTGTATAATTGCTGCCACATTATATCCCCCCTACCCCATTATCTCATTTTGTGTATTTTTAATTTCCTTGTGAAACATTTTATTATTATTTAATGCTAACATAATATTTAGATGTCTTCTTACATAACTGAAGGCAATGTTTGCTGGCAAAAGTTACCTAATAGTTTGCTTGCACAGCTAGATTATTTGTAGCAATTATTAGTCATAACATAAATATAGCTAACCTTAATTTCTTTTTTATAACTCATGATGGAGCTGTCAAGCAAAGCACCTATCCACAGTGATCCAGAACTAGCAAGCAGACTGTAGTTGAAATTTTGTTTACTGTAGTTTGATTTTAAGCACAACTGTTCAATATTTTCTGCAGACAAAACAGGCCTCTTCTCATTTAATTTTATCTCTGCTACCAAAGCCTCTCTCTATCTAGCTAGTTTATTCTCTTCATCTGCAGAGACTGCACAGACTGTAATATTATAGTCCAAATCTTAACATTTCACAAGTAATATTATTTTTAGTACATAGTTGCCAAAATGAAATAAGCATGTGAAAATGTAAACAAATAAGATGTAATAGAGTAGGTGTGTTAATGAAGCCAGGAGTAGTGAGCAACCTGAACTGTTCATTGAGCTTTACCTGACAGCCTCTGACAGACCACAATTAGGGGCTTTGCAGAGAGAGATAGATTGACAGCAATAAGAGCACAAGAAAGGAAAGGAACAGGTCAAATGAAAAAAAAAAAAAACCCTGCCCATCTGAGAGCTATATATTAACATGCTTTTAAAAAACTTTTTGGTAATTTTTAATTAACAGAGAAAGAAAAACTGATACACTATCCTGGAACTCAAAATCATTTGGGAACACACTTGACAGGGAGCGCTGTGGCTCTGTGGCTCAGCCCTGGAGCTACGGACTCCATTAAGCTCAGTCACTACCTGGCTCTTTAGAGGACAAATAGGAGGGGATGACAACATCTCTCTCTCTCTCTCTCTCTCTCTCTCTCTCTCTCTCTCTCTCTCTCTCTCTCAGTGAACTAGGCCTTCACCTGGTGTGTTTGCCTTTTAGGTCGGCAGGAGGTGAGATGCAGGCAGCTCACAATGAAGTCCTGTTTGACCTCAGCACAGCGGGTCAGCATTTGGCAGCACCTGCTCACCGTGGCTGGCATCAGATTTCAGCAACTGCCCAGACGAAGTGCCCTCCACCTCCAGTGCTGCTCTCCTATGGCACAGTGATGGGAGCAACTCACGGCCTCAGAGCTACGTTTCTGACCTCAACACACACAGGCAGGCTAAATATGAAGGGCACAACATGGATAGAAACATCCATATCCATTTAAAGAATATGCTTATATAAATATAGCCTACTAATATAATTATGCACTTATATATAGGTATTGTGTTTTTGCACTCACAGACACTGTGTTTTTTTTGGTCCCTTAGACACAACTTTTCTTTTTATTAAGTTACCACAGATCTTTTTACAGCTCTATTTTACTCGAATTAGCATAATCTCTCATTTTAGCATGCATAATACAGCCTTCAGGAGTCCATACTAAAAGCTTTTGCGCTGTGCTCTGTTGTTGATGCTCCTTTTAAAACTTGGATCCTTAACACTTCGCCTTCCTAATCAAACACATCCACATCCTCTCTGAGGAATTCTAACAGAAGTAAGTGCCATGGCTAATGCAAACCTTATTGTTTGCAAGCTTTTGCGTGTGCTCTGCCTCACTGTGCAAACTGTGTAGACGGATTATTGTGCAGATTCATTTACACTTCAGATTTCACATAACTCCACACAGCAGGAATGGACACATTTTCCTATTTTAGCATCATGGTGACACATCCAGAGCTTATTACACCCTGCATGCCTTTTGTAACAAGACAGACTCAGCGGGCTTGTGTGTATTCTGAAGCAGATATGCAGTAAACAAAGCACAAAACACAATTCCAATAGCAGTATTCAATATAAGAACCAAAAGGTTTCAGAAACAAGTTACAGGGTTGATCAAATGAGGGTGGAAATACAAAAGCATACTCAAACTGACAGGGAAAGTATGGCTCAGACCCACAGAAGAAACTTCTCAATGAGACTAACAGCTATTGTTGTTTATGTGGAGTAGGAAGTGATTAGAAACACATTGAAGTAACCAGTAACCATGACAGTTAAGCAAAATTGTGGCAACCAAGACCTCTGGTGTGCAGAGAGTAATCCTTTGCACTGATGTGACACCTTATATTTGAATGAAAGTGTGTACTATCCAGTTCAGTATATGGCACAGCTGAAGAGCAAATGCCTCTGCCAAGAAACATGTTACACATGAGCACAGTGTCAAATGAATTTGGCATCGGCCTGTTAAATTAGCATTCTGGTGAACTGGCTTTCTCTGTCCTCTTTGCATTCTTACTGTGTTGAGCTTGAAGGATCTGGATCCTCTACAAAAGCAGCTGCCATATCTGCTGAAAGCATGTCATAGGCTGTTATTATTGTTATTCAATTCAGTGCTTTATACATGAGAGAAAACGTAGCAATTTCACGAGCAAATTCTTTATGACTAAGCAGCACTGTTGCAACTCACAAGTTAATTGACGGTGCAGTGATGGTGGAGTAATATATATAGAAAATGTGTTTCGTTAGAATGCTTATAATGTAGACGCTTTTTTTTAAGATGAGATTTTGGATTAATGTTATACATGTTCATTACACAAGGCAATTTACTGTATGGGGGTAAATGAACAATGCTATTTTATTCTCATTCTTATTGTTTTGTTTCTAATTCATTTCTTCCATGATGGAGCAGTGATCACTTTCTCCTCCTTTTTTTCTAACATTTCTGGAGAAATTTGGACTTGTTAAATCATTTGTTGTTACTTTGTTTTTACTATACCTTGTTAGTGGGCGAAAGAAATAATGAGAGGTCTGTAAGAGCATGGTGAAGTCATCATGGTTAAATGAACACCCACACAATGAAATTTACTCCTACAGAGTTAACAGAGTTTAACTATGATAACAACGTGTACGAGTGTGTGTGTGTGTGTGTGTGTGTGTGTGTGTGTGTGTGTGTGTGTGTGTGTGTGTGTGTGTTTGCACGCGTGAACATGATGCAGAGACAAGCACTATGCTTTACTATTAAAAAGAAAGCCTTTCAATACATCAAAGCCTCTTCTATCACATTTAACTTACACTCTTGAAAAAATGGTCCTTTGGGTGGTTAATTGTTCTAGCTTGTTTATGCAGGCTTTTCTGAAAGGCAAACCATTTGTTGTACTCCTTTGTTCTTTTGTTTCCAAGATTTAATCTTTTCTTCAGAGAATGACTAAGGGCATTAGTCAGTGGATGAACCATGCTGCTCCTGTTGTACTGCTGATAATACATGCTCAGAAATAAAGGTACCAAACGGTACCTTGATCAAAATATATTTGCACACTATTGTTATATTTGCACACACACATTTTTTATGACTTCTACATTATCAAGTCAGTTAAAAAAAAAAACACTTAAAAAAAAAAAAAACGCTATAAAAAAGCATTAGTTTTATAGCAGAAAAATGTTGTATGTCATTAAAGAAAGCAGCATATTACATAAGAGACACTTTTCAGACAAAAACACAATGAAGGCTGCTGGGTTTTGCTGCAAAAATAAGAAGCAAGTGCAAAAGTCAAAGTCTCCAGAAGAACTGTGGCTGGTTCTGCAAGATGCTTGTATAAAACACACCAGCTCAAATTGTAAAACTGCACAAATTGTACCGGAGACTACAATTTTTATTTTTATTTTTTTATCACACAAAATATTGACTTTATTTCATTTACTACTGTTTACTTCTCTTGACAGTATTTTTTTTTTAATGTAGAAACATTTAATTTAATTATTTTGAAGGCATCTTCTGTATGCTCTACAGCATTTCTTTGCATGTGCCTAAAACTTTTGCACAGTATTGTATGTATATATATATATATATATATATATATATATATATATATAGACACACACACACACACACACACAAAGGGGGGCATGATGGCTTAGTGGTTACCGCTGCCTCGCACCTCCCGGGTTGGGGGTTCAATTCCCGCCTCCCCGAGTTTACATGTTCTCCCCGCTTCAGGGGTTTCCTCCAGATACTCCGGTTTCCTCCCCCAGTCCAAAGACATGCGTTGTAGGCTGATTGGCATCTCTAAAGTGTCTGTAGTGTGTGAATGGGTGTGTGAGAGTGTGTGTGATTGTGCCCTGCGATGGACTGGCATCCCGTTCAGGATATCCCCCGCCTTGTGCCCTGAGTCCCCTGGCATAGGCTCCAGGCTCCCCTTGACCATGTGCAGGATAAGCGGCACAGAAAATGGATGGATATTTATACAATTTTATATGTTACTGCAGTGTACTTTAGTACAGACATTGGATGTAGTAAAAGAAGTAGTACACCTTCCTTGGATAGCATTAGGACTGCAATTGCTATGAAAAGTTTTGCAGTCAAGTCTCCACCATTGAAGAGTTGATAACTTCAACAAAATAGACTTCAAGTTAAATCTATAATGAATTCAGAAATGACTCTGATGCTCATAGTCATAAGCTGCTCATAAGCTCATAAGTTCCCGGTTGCACAATTGCACTTTTTGACTATAGTATAGTATACATATAGGAAATTATTTTCAGTTGCACTACCCAGTGTCACCCAGATGAGGATGGGTTCCCTTTTGAATCTGGTTCCTCTAAAGGTTTCTTCCTCATGTCATCTTAGGGAGATTTTCCTTGCCACCATCGCCTCTGCTTGCTCATTTATAAATGTAAAATTTTTATCCGTTATTTAGATACTTCTGTAAAGCTGCTTTGTGACAATGTCCATTGTTAAAAACGCTATACAACTAAATTGTAATTTAATTGAATAGTACTCAAGATTCCAGAGGAACAGAATGTTTCAGACAAATGTCCTTCATCAGCTGTGCCAACAAAGAGCTTCAATGCTATATGAGGTAAAGGTATTTGTATTTGCACCATCAAGGGTACAATATTTTTGTTCCTTTATTATGTATATCTGGGAAGGTGCATGTGCTGAACTTTTAATTAGCTTTTAGAGCAAAGGTACATCAGTGGTTCTTAAGGTCAAATTATGTACCTTCAATTCAATTTAGAGGTGAAATACGTATAGTACAAAGAGACCCTTGGTGGTACGACACCAGCGACAAGGAAAAAGTACAGTTTTAGTACGTTTATTTCTGAGAGTGTATAGTAGCTGTTAAATATCGAATGATGCCTGTGTGGGGGTGTTGATGTAGGCAGCGAATCCCACCGCGCGCGTGGTGTCTCCCCTTACGCACGCGCACAGCGCTCGTTACTGAACGTGGCCGCTCGCTCGCGCTCAGTCGCTGATATCGGCTGCGCGTCACTGAAGGCTGTTGCTCGCGCGAAGTGGACCAAGAGGATCTGATGAAGGTGAGACACAGTCTGTCTGCTCGTTGCTCGTTTACCGTTTACGTGCGCGACACCTTCTCTCGACTCGTGGCAGCTTGACGGCGAGGCACAAGAGCGAGCGAGACCATGCCGTAGAGCTGCGAACGAACTCAAAGTTTGCCGCGCAATCACGCGGATGAGTACAGCTGCGAATCTGAGGCGCTTTATACAGGAAACAACAGCGTAGAGGAAGGTGAGTGAAGTCGCGCGCACCTGTTTCTCAACACACCGAGTTCTCATTCACAACTAAAAAAAAATAAAATAAATAAAACTTACAAAAAGAGATAATACTCAAGGCACAACATCACGTACTGTTGAATAAACCGTTACGACATACGTGCTGTAATTCTGTAAATATATAAATATATAAACATAGCGTTGCTGTAAACATTCAACACTGTTCCTTTAACACTGGACAGCTCTGTTGCACTAACCACTGAGCTGACATATCAATACCAAAAAAGGAGTTAAGGAAAACGAGTTAAAACAAAAACGACGGTTTTCCATAATCCCAGCAACATCCTTTCCTGTGTAATTAACTTTGTTTTGCTGAATATTTAATTCATTATTTTGTTTGGTATATCCGCGTTGATGCTCTTGCTGTTCATTCAGAAGCAAAAGGCGACTCCATCAGGTTTACTATAACGGGCTATTTTGAGAACACTATGAAGAAAACAAGGCTATTAAACTGTACATTTCTTTGTCCCTGTGGTGGTAGTGTTATCCTTTGCATCGCTAATATGAATTTCCATCAGAAAATGTGGATATAGTGTACCTTTAAAAAGATTTAAGGCATATAATTGGACCATAATTAGTTTTTAGAGCACCGTTTTAAATGTACACTACATGTATCTTTCTACGTCAAGGATATATTAAAGGGAAACAGATGTACCCTACAGGGTATCAGTTCAGTGTCAAGGAAAGGTAAAGTTTAGTACCTTTTTTTTTCTAGAGTGCAGGGTTTTCTAGTAACTGCTTTATTTGTGAAAAAAGTTTCACCCTGTATCTAGTGAAATCAGTATGAATTTGTATGAAACACTAGTGATTCTTCTTGTGTGGTAAGCGCTCTGATGGGTTAATGTACACACAGTACCAAGGTCAATAGTTAATAACAAAGAGGAGTTAAAATTATATTCCCTGCAATTGAAAAAAAAAAAGGTGGAAATTTGAAGGTTGTGAGTGGATATGTCCATGATTACAGTTTGCTGTTGTTAATTAGTATCATGTTGAGTTTTCATCTGTCAAGCTTTCATTTAGACTCGAGAGATTAGGGCTACCAGCCAGAGATGTTATAATTCATCTCTGAGGGAGTATTGTTGACTATCATTGACTACAAGGGCATTGAGGCATTGATGGAATTGTGATTGATGTTTTTCATTAGTACATACATACTGTGTCATGTATTATTGTGTATTTCCTCCATTGCTCATACAGTATATATATATATATATATATATATATATATATATATATATATATATATATATATATATATATATATATATATGCAAAAGTACAGTATGTTATTGTATGATAATCAGGTTTAGAGCGTGTTTATGGTTTAGAGTGTAGTGTTTATGGCTTACAATGGTGCTTAGTTTACCATTGTATAAACAAACACTCAGTCATGGACAGGTTTGCGTCCTCTTTTTTCCTCTGCATTTCAACTGGTAGGTTCTTTGTTCACACTATTTTTACATTTTTGTTGTGCACGGAAAGCACCACATGTGATCATAACTTTATTTTTACACCATTACAGTATATTGGTATTGTGTAATGTTGAAAGCTATAAATATTTTCACAGTCCTAATTGTAATAATGTACTATTTTAAAATAAGTAAAACAAATACAGCAATACTTCTCTACTAAGATAGAAGGCATAACTGCTTAACATGTCAAACAGAAAAACACGACTTGATTTTCAGTCAAACAAACAGTAGCAAAATGCTGTGCTGTGGGGTTGGTTAAAGGGTAGTTGTGAGGTTGCTTTTTTTATTATTATTAATCCATGGAAAAAAACCTGACATGGCAAGAAATACTTTACTACAAATGCCTAGATGAGGCAGAATAGTTTAGTTGATGTTATGGTGACAGTCCCTCTCATGTATCATGTGTCTCATGTGTCCTGTGTGTCCTATATGTCATATACTGTATGCCACCTGGTCTGTGGTTAGGGCTGCACATTTTACACATGGCATGATTACAGAGCTTGGACAGGAGATAACAGATTACTCTTCACTGAGTAGGGATCACTTTGTAGCACCTTCCATCCTTCAGCTGTGATTGATGGACTTGGCTGGACTTTGCTGGAAAGTTTATAGCTACTGATGATTTGTTCTGCTGTGACGGATGCCACACACTGCCTCCACCCCTGCGCACAAACACATGGCAACAGATGATACACACTTTTGGCTCATTTGCTGGAGAGAATAAACAGATACAGTACCTTGGCTTGTCCTCTGCCAGACCTGTGCGGGCTGTTTGAAAATCTCTGTTATTTACTAATCAACATAATTAGTAATTTTTTTGAAGAATTATAACGGGATGATAATTGTGGTTCATTCATAATTGAGCCAGCCTTCTCTGACCACAGTGTAATTTCTTCACTCTTATAAGATTCCATGGCAACAGGCAGCATAAACCAACTGAACCCTCTGTCATAAATAGCAAACTGTATCCTTCTGTGGAGCTCAAGATCCTTTTCTGCCCTTAATAAGATGTTGGACACTGGTATATATGTGGTTATGTACTCATATAATGACATATTGTTGTAAATGTAACTATTAATCAGAAAATAAATTGAGCGTGTGGTATAAATTTGTCATTTCATTTTACGTTGAATTTCATGTGAAATTTATTTGAAATTAATATTGTCACAATTCTAGTTTAATACCGTGCTCACTTGAAGGTTAAAAGCTATTGCCATAATATGAAATAGACATTTATTCCTCATTATTAAAAGATATGCTAAATCCCTGCAAGACTTTAATGTGTCAGAGCAAACAGAGCAATATATTGTATATATGTGTACAGTATGTATTCTGTATTGAGTAATATTGTGGAAGCTCTGTTTTTTTGTGTGAAAAAGACCAGCCAATCTTTTGCTGTACAGTTGTAGTGAGCCCGTGCTCACTGTAGCCTCAGAGACCTGTTCTTGGATAAAAGGAGTGGAACACCATGTAGTCTTCTACTGTTGTAGCCCATCTTCCTCAAGATTTAGCATGTTGTGCATTCTGAGATGCTTTTCTGCTCACTATAGCTGTAAAGAGTAGCTATGAGTTACCAGTTACCAAGGCGTTTCTGGCTGAAGAACTGTCGCTCACTGGATGTATTTTGTTTGTTTGTTTTTTTTTTGCACAAATCTCTGTAAATTCTAGAGACTTTTGTGCTTGAAAATCCCAGGAGATCAGCAGTTTCTGAAATACTTAACCCAGCCCCTCTGGCACCAACAGCCATGCCACAGTAGAGTCACTGAGATAAAATTTTTCTCCATTCTGATGTTTGACATGAACATTAACTGAAGCTCTTGACCTATCGCTGCATGATTTTATGTATTGCCCTGCTGCCACATGATTGGCTGATTGGATTGCATGAATGAGCAGGGATACAGGTATTCCTTTTGAAATGGGCGGTGAGTGCATTTGTTCATACAGATGCAATATAATGCTTCGTGTTTGGCAAGATGTCAGATTCAGCAGAGCTTTTAGTCTATTAAGTCAAGGAGAGAAGCCTGTCTATCTAGAATTTATATTGATTGCCCTGTGCTGTGTGTGTGTGTGTGTGATTGTTCAGGCTGAAAATCAGATACTACATCTATCAGATGTATTGGTGCTGCATCTATCAGAGGAAGCCTCAATAACAAAGCAGAATTTTATCTTTAATTCACTTCCCTCCTGTTCACCCTGTCAGAAGGATGTCATGTAATCATTCCCTCATCCTGCATTAAGCAGGGAAGGCTATATCAGGCATTTCAATATCGACATCATGACTAGCACTGCAGATTAGATATGTCCTGCATATTCTGTTTAGCTTTTTTTTTGTCAGACTTGTATACTGCTTTTATTTCTATTTCTGTCTCCAAGAAGCAAAAATAAAAGAAAACGAAGAAAATTCTCATAAAACAATGCAGTACCTAAGCCTCACACATTTGATTGGTTTGCAACAAGAATAATACATATATAATGAAAAATCTCTTTTGGTGCTAGCACAGAAATCTCTGTTAGATACTTTTAACTTCAAAGAACCAGGAATACCAGCACATGTTGTGAGAAAGTCCAGAGATGTCACAGGATTTCAGTTTGCATTTTTCATGGTGCGATGCGTCCGTCAGATGTGTTATGTGTGATTTCTACTGCCATTTCCATGTCCCCTGAGGAGCTGGGATTGAACTATCTGTGAGGTCTTAACCTTTCATGTGCTCCACCACAACTGGATAGCATCTATTTTAAGAGTGCTTTGTCTGCTTGCTTTTTCTTTTACGCTTATGCTTTCAGTGTTTTCGGAAAAAATGTAACAGAGGCAGAGAGACAGCCATCTGATGTGCACAGATTATGGTACGTAGAGCTAAAACCTGTGACAGTCCTATGTCTGTGGCATCGAGGAATAAAACATGATTGACAGTCTGTGCAAACAAGGTAAAGCAAGGTGTCTCTACACACAGCAGAAATTTAAATTGCTCACTGAAATGCATAACTAGATCTCAGTCTGGGATTTTTTATTTATTTATTTAACGTGGCTAAAAATAAGGAAGAAGCTATTACCAGCATATACAGTCACTGTCCACATTAAAAGGAACAGCTGTACACCTGCTTATTTGACCTTTGATACAGGTCAGGAGCTTCAATTCATGTTCACATCAGACATCGGAATGGGGAAAAAGTGTGATCTCTATGACTTTGATCGTGGCATGGTTGTAGGTGCCTGATGGGCTGGTTTGAGTATTTCATAATCTGCTGATCTCCTGGGATTTTCACACAACAGTTTCTAGAGTTTACACATATGTACATTCATCTTTAGTGCATCTGGAGCCTATCCCAAGATCATAGGGTGGGAATACACCCTATATAGCACCATTCACACCTCTGGGCAGTTTAGAGTAACCAATCCACCTATTAGCTTCTTTTTGGGAGGTGGGAGGAAACTGAACCACACGGACATGGCGAGAACATGGAAAACTCCACACAGACAGTAACCCAAGCTCCAGATTGAATCAACAGCTGTGATCTAATAATCTTGCACCTGATATGATAGCTTGGGCTTCAAAATCTGTGCAGAATGTCACCGATCAGCGTCACTTTGTTTGTGACAGAATGAATTCACGAGCATGCAATCAGCTACATGAAGAGCCAGTGAGAAAGAATTCAGCTCTTTAGATTTAGTAACTTAAAGAAGAAGGTGTCACCCAACACTCAGCTGATGCAAAAATTTGAATTAACTTTGCATCTCAGCTAACCCATGGGGAAATAAATGATTGAATTGCTCCCGATAAAGGATACCAATGTGCAGAGAACATTTCTCAGACCATACAGGAAACGACTGTCCAATCTCTGCTCATGTTTGTGACTATATATATGGATAAACAACATGCATGTACAGTAGTTACAGTAGTACAGTAGTATAAAGTTTCAAGTTGTAGATGATAAGACAGATCTTCAATCCCAGCTATTCAACTCATTTCAGCGATTTCATTGTAGTTAACATAAGGGTTAAATGTACGGTTCATTATTGTTCATTCATTCATTCCCTAGACATGGTGCACCAGCGTGACGCCTTATACATATACATGCTTATGTTTATTTAATGTATTTGGATGCTTCAGAACTATAATATAGAACCAATTCAATTATCCAATTAGAGATCCTAAAATGTTCCACATCACTGACACCAAATTTGATAATTGCTGTTTTAATGGACATTTCTGCATTATTCATTGTGCTCAACTGTGTATAAATGTGTGTGAGAGAGAAAGAGAGTGTGAGAGCACAGTATTTTAGCAACTTCTGATTGGAAATGTGTGAAAAACGTGGCATTTAACACCTTTACTTCCAACTCATGGAGGATGAAATGTCATATTTATATAACCTAGACATTTTTGTGAGGCAGAGATCATGAGCTTTAATCTGAAACTTTTTATTCCTTGTTGTAGATTCCTCTAGCAGAAGTCAAGAAAACGTCAAGTCACCTTTATTTCTATAGCACATTTAAAAGACAGCGTCATCCAATGTGCTTCACAGTAAAATCAAATCAGTATAAGATTAAGACAGAATAAAAAAAATAAAAACAACACAATTAAGAAATCTAATAAAGTAAATAAGACAATAGGAAGACAGCAAAAACAAAGACCATCAGTAACAACACAAAAACAAACAGACAGCTGGATGATAGAGATTTACAAGGCCTCAGATGCCTTGGAGAATAAATATGTTTTCAAATTGGATATAAAGATGTCATGGGGGATGACTTTATAAACAACGGTAATATTCCACAATCTTGAAGCAGCAAAAGGAAAGGAAAATGTAGGGCCAATCCACCTGAGGAAGTCCTGTTATGAAAAAAATGTGCCCTAGCTGAACATGAATATCCTGAGTTGTCACCCCTGCTGAATGACAAGGCACTGCCTGAGCAATTGTGTTAGCTTGTGTGTTGGGGGTATTAATTAGGTGCATTACTAATTATGTCAATGGAAGGTCCTCACAAGGATTGTTTTCCTCTCTTGACTGCTCCTATCCACACTATCCTGCACATTTAATTCTGGCACAGGTCTTACGCCAGATGCCCTTCCTGATGCAACCCCATTTTCTGGGATTGGGACTGGCACTGAGAGTACACTGGCTTGTGCAACCATCCAGTGGCTGGGGTTGGTTCCCTGAGCCGCAGCGGTGATAGCGCCGCATGCTAGCCACCAGTCCACCATAGTGTAGTCATAGTGTAGCTTCTCAAGGCACAGGCACAAGTCTAATTTTGAGCAGAGTTTTACGTCCTCTAACTGATGTCCCAGCATTCCTAGAGCAGTTATCAGGTACAATTCTGTTTCATGTTGAAAGTGGGCTAAGTATGTAGTCATTCCAAGGTTACATTTAACATGAATGATATCGACAAAAATAAAACATGGTAGGAAAAGTATGTTCTCAATGTGCAGTTCATTGGTAATGTTAGTATGAGTTGTGAGCTATGCAGTGGTGTATTAGTCCTCCTTTTGGGTCACTTTGTTGCTGAGGGGACCAGCAGCCTGAGTGGTCCTCATGGCTCTGATTGCAATCGTGTTGACATGTTGCTGGCTTTTGGTACCTTGTCATCCTCATCGTTCGTTTACTCAAAGCGAATGCCAGACTCACCGAGGGCTTTGCAAGGCATGCTGGGAGCATATGATGAATCAAACGTGCAAGGACAAAGCAGTGCTTATAAAGGTTAAGGACACAAGCACCACTGTAAAAGCCAAACAATCTGATAGGCTTTAGATTTACAGTAACTGGCTTAATTTATGTTGTATTTTGTGCAAAATAATAATACACACTTAAAAACAATCAGCTCCTTGGAAGTTTGATTAGTGAAGCTCTTATTTGTATTCTAGAGTGATCACGACATTTGGTAAACCTTTTTAACTCCTTTTTTATTAGATGAAATGGGCAGTTTATTCCTAATTTATTTTAAATAGAAAGAACATTCTCAGGGGCTATTAGTTTATGGTCCATTAGCCACTGATATGATGGCCATCTCTCTTGCACATCTGGGGCTTCATTTCAGAGTAGCTTACAACACTTAGGGGTAGAGTTTATATACAAAATGTGTTAGATTACTGACTGGGTGGCTTTAGCATCAGGGTTGCATATGTACTGTAGACATTAAATTAGAGTTGCAACAACTAATCGATAAAATCAATAATAATCGATTATGAAAATTGTTGTCAATGAATCTCATTATCGATTAGGGCTCGGTGTGCATTACTTCTGTTCCGAAAACACGCATTGGAGAATACAGACCAAAGTTGTGTCCTAAATGACATACTATACACTTACACTATGCACACTATGTACACTATGTACTCTACCGTCTAATGTGTGAATTTTAGAAGGGTAGTATCGTCTCAAATGGAACACTAGCGGTTTTTTACTAACCGGAAGTATAAGCCGCTTCCTAGGCGATGGCCCATGACGTCAAAATGTCATATCCAAAATTTATATTAATATTAATATTTATATCCAAAATGGTCCAGTGTGTGCAAGGGGTTGGGGAAACTGGTGCGAGTTGCTTAAAAAGTTTAGTTAATTCAAGTTTATTGTAGTGTCAATTCTGTCGTTTATTATAACGGGAGCGATCTGTAAGTGATCTATTTGTAATGCAATGTAGACGCGGTGATAAACAGTGGGAGTGGAGTGCAAGCAAGATCTGTAATGTCTAATTAAAATGTTACAATCAAAGTAAGCATAAGTAAAACAATATGCCTAAAGGCTGTGAGTAACAGAAACTGTAAGGTGCAGTGAATACTTATATATACTATAAACTATGTAGTGAAAATTACCCGCATCTCTCCACCAAAATATGTAGTGGAAATTAGCTGTTTGGGTTAATTTGATATATTCTCCACCATTTTACGTAAGTAAAAATTAGTTGTTCAATTGAGCTATCTTTATTCTCCTCCAAAGATGTCGGAGAGATTAACAGATCAGCTCGAAAGGGGAAATTTGGCTAATTTAGTATTACTGATCAACTATTCATCCAGCGACAAGTTGAAACTAGTGTATTCATTAATTATGAATTAGATATTACCTCTGTGGCCACCGGCAATAATATTCTAAACATAGGGAAATATTATCTGAAGAGCATGTAGCAGAATCACAATTCAAGGCAATAGACACTTGTAAGCAATAAGAACACGTATATTTAAGAACAGACGAGACTTTATTGAACTACTCTATGAATGAAGTGGAATGAAGGCGGGAAGCTTGAAAAGCAGGCGGCGGCTCTCGCTGTCTCCAGGCCGATGTAAACGTGATCTGATCTCCCCGACGTTGATTGGCTCTGGACCCCCCCCGCCGACCCCGTCCTTCAAAGCGTGCCAAGAATCAAGAGATACAAGAGAGAGAGCGAAGCAAGCAATGAGCGACGAACCGCAAAACTTGTGTTCTTAGGATTTTAACACTTCCTGGGCTAGTTCAGCCCAGAGTGCTTCCTCCAATCAATATTGTCTTTAGGCGGGGTATTAGCCAGATTCTCCACCTATTATGCTAATCAGCCCCTTGTCCGTGTGGATGAGTGGTTCCACACTCTTCAATGATGAGTGGATTATTAAACTTTGTCCTGAAGCTTTGCATGTACATATCAGAAAAATCTACACAAATTTCCTTACTCTTATGATTTAGGAAATCACTCAGTGAACACATACGTACCAAACAAGACATGTTTGACTATACTTAAAGTACATTACTAATATTTAAAACACAATGATCCTCCTAGGGCTACTACACTAATACATGATTAAATGGAATAATTAGTGGCAACTTAAAGGTGATACACATGAAGAACATAGAACAACACATGGTAGGACATAGGTGATTGCAGTTGTTCAAAGATGTATTAATTCCCACAGTCGTTGCTCCTGGTAGGCGCCGATTGTGGAATGTGTGAGTTCTTGTGTGGAATTGTGGAATGTGTAATCTTTGTGTGTGAGCGAAAAGGTCTCTCCTTTCTTCCAGAATTTATTGCCCTTAATGGTATGGATCTTTGGACTTTTGGTCTGGCCCAAAAGGCCTAAATCACTGCATTTGAGAGCAGTTTCTGTGGTCAAGAGCGTTCAGCCCTGGGCCAGGGAGGCCTTTAACGCTTGCTGTGTTGGTTGAGATAAGGCAGATGCACACACTGGATTTAAGTGGCTCCTTGGTGTCTGGGTGTGGATTCCTTGCTTTATGGCTCCCTGAGTGGAGACATTTTGGTCCAGAGTTTCTTGTGGGTTCTCTGGCTGAGAAGGCCCATTGTTTTATTTCTTCTGGTTATAATTGTGTGAATTATATGATGCTGCTTGTGCTGAGGCATTACAACTAATACATATAAAAAAAACAATTGTGTGTGTGTATATATATATATATATATATATATATATATATATATATATATATATATATATATATATATATATATATATATATATATATACAGTTGTGTTAACAGTTGTGTTAAAGTAAAGTTTTAGTCTTAAGTTTATATTTGTAACACTGGATTTTATTTTAAATACATGAAAAAAATGATGGTACTGCAATTTTTTTTTTTCTTCTTCATCCGATCAATCAATTAATCAAAAATTAATGGGACGATTAATCGATTATGAAAATAGTCATTAGTTACAACCCTACATTAAATACCAATGTAGGCAAATAGACATTGTCTGTAGTGTTTTGGATGATTCCAGAAAAATGTTATGCACCATAATTAGAGCCACTGCAGATCAGAATTTTTTTTGAAAAGCTGTGTTTGTGAGATGATGTTCAATAGTTCATCCCCTTGTATTTTATTTTGATAAGTGCTATGCTTTTGAAAATGTGCTCTCTGTATCTAGGTGACACGTCAGATGCAACATCAGGAAATGTGACATATTTCTTTGTTTATGACACCATGGGTATGTGACATTTTGTCTATTCCTAAGTAACAAACTAAGAGATTCAATACAAACACTTATCTGAGCACAGTGACATTTCAGAGACAAACTGATCTCTTCTGACTTGCATTTCCAGTATTATTTGATGGGTACCTTGTTGGAAAGAACAGAATGATGACTAGCTCAAAGCTTTCAGAGCTGACCTTAGCTGCTTTACTAATTACCAAAACAGTCAGCAAATTTTATCTGCTGTACTTTCAATTTCAAATTAGTTTTCTGTTGGTAACGTTTTAGCGGTTTATTTGGCTGATCATTACTGAGGACATTCAAATGTAATTACTTTAATACCTTTAGCCATTGCTAAAGGTTTCCAAATATCTGGAGTTCATAACATCCTTAACTCTATCAGTACAATAATGGAAGGAGGCAGAGAACCAGTGGTAGCAGAACAGATGAGATAAAATGCCAAGCTGTAGCTCAGTAATCATATGATGTGCCTGGGGGTGACATCAGTGCATCTAGGTCTATAGTGGCCTGCCCCACTCAACATTTATAAAATATTTGACCTTAAGTCATCTTCACAAAACTCCCCATGAACTGCGAGAGTTACCGACAAGATGCACACTACACTTTAGGATGTGAACTTTAGTGAACTAGAAGCACTTGCACCACAGAATCGCAAATGTGGTGTTAGGAGAGAAGAGATTTCTAAAGCTGCTCTTTTCCACAGGGTGGTGAGAGAAAAGGAGGGATGACGGCAGTATGGATACTCAGTTTGCTTACTTGCAGATGTATTTTTAATGCCCCCTTCACACAAGCAGCCCAGCCAAAAAGAGCACTCATCAACTTTTTCGGGCCATGGCACATTGAAGAAGCATGATGCTTGAAGCTGGTGCCAGCAGCATCTGACTCTTTGTCTTGCCAAAACGAATTCCATTTGCGTACATGGTTACTCTACATGCATCCAGGCAGTCTCCCTGAGTATATTAAGAGATGTTTAGCTTTCAAAAATAATCCACCATGATCATGCTGTCAGTATTCACAGCACCAGACCATGTAATTGCTGATTATTCGATTACATGATACTGTTATCATGGAATGCATATCGTAATGGCTGTCTCTAGTAATCTTTTGCAAGCACTTTTAGCCTGAGCTGCAGCTCACATTTCACACAGCCCATTATACTGCACAATAATATCTCTTTGCATATCCGAACAGTTCATTATATTTAGCATCGATTCTGATTCTGTTGGACCACATTTACTCCGAAGCAATCTCAACAGATTACGATCATTGATCGAAGGTCCAGTGAAAGTTTTATGGCAGCAGGTGCTTCCCAGATTTGACAAGATAAGTTACTGTGGAGGTCAAACAGATAAAAAGAAGCTCATTCTTGTGTACAGCTGACCGTGAACTGCTGCAGTAAACCCAGAGGGTTGACACTGTAAACCCTTAGGCATTGTATTGCAGGGTATGGAGGGGTGCAAGGACCTCACCTTTAGAGAGCTATGATCTGAACAAGAGTCATTTTATTCTCAACTCCACCTCTGGCAGTGAAACCTACTGCTTTGAAGAAGAAAATTCCCTCTGAAAACCTGAGCTGTGATTAAGCCTCAGTAAGTGCTGCTGGCTTCTTTTTTTTAATTTTTAATTTTTTTTTTAGGTCAGACAGCATCCTCAGACAGTGTCTCTCTGTCTTTCAGTTTTTCTGTCTCACTACCATTCCCAATATCCATCACAGAGCTGTGATCATGTACAATATACCTACTCATGACAATTCTTTATTCTCCAGTCTGACAGTCTGAGTGTAAGGGCAGTCCAAAATGAGGCAGAACAGGTAGCGTGGAGACAGGGGAGACAGGAGTGGAAGAATATGCTCTTGGTGTTCCTGTTCGTTGCACATGAAAACAGCCTGACTGGATCTGTGCGTCAGTAAGAATAGCATAAAAGTGAGCTGGCGTAGACAAGGTCTCTACAGTCACAACCAGCAGACAGGAGCTGATAGAGACAGATGGCAGAGGGAGGAATGATGTCGCATCACAGATGAAGATAAGGCTGCCACATAAGTGACCTGTGCTCTGATTACAGTGCTACAAAATGATCACATACTGCTGTGTCTGGCTCAGGTGCAGTGTCTTATACTGCTAAGAATGCTGTCAAAAGACTTATGCGACTGTTGATGTTGATTTTTTTTTTTTTCATTCCATTCCCTCAAAAATTCTAACTAGTCTTTTCTGCTTCTGCTGTCATTAATATTTTCTAAAAAACTTTCTGAAGTATACTGAGCAGTGCTCAGTAATGAATGAGCTAGAGAATGTTAACATGCTAGCAAAACAACGTTAAGCGTTAAATATAAACACTGAGGTGATCAGACACCCCAGGTGATTCACTCTTGCCAAATAAAACAGAGTTTAAAATACAAAAATACCACAAAAAAGAACCACACAAACCCCTCGCATTAGTCACTACCTGACTATCATGAGTTCTCTATTTAAAACAACTTCACAAAAGGGTAATGAGGAAAATTCCATAATGAGCATAAATTGGCTGATTATCATTCACTAAATCCCAACCAGTTAGAGAACAAAGAATTGCTTTACATGTTCAGCACAAAAAAGCTAAATCTTCTAATCTGTTTTCCTCATATTGGCTCTCACTCACAGATTACCTTTTGTTTTGTTGACCTACTCACTCTCTTTCACTTTCACCTGTTGGCTCCTGCCAGTCATCGTGTATTCAGACTTTCTTCATGCCTAAAGTTGGGGTATGGTGACATTTGATGTATCTAAGCTGGCATATGATGTATGTGAACAAACTAAGCATCAATCCAAACAACATTTCTTGACACAGTGCTGATGTGAACTACTATTACAGGATTGTCAAGGTGACAAACAGCAGCTCAGGAACATAATATTATAGAGGATTTTTTTTTTTTTTTCATTTTTAACAAAACATATTACACACTAAAGCTTTAAGTTTTTAATTTGTTTAAAGTAAAACATTTGATGTAGTTTTACTGAATGTTATTGAAAATATAGTCTCACTTTTTATTGGGTCCTGTGGATCCCATGGGTCAAAAGTTCACCTCTAGCCAAAGATCAAAAAGTAGATCGGTAAATAGGTTTAGTTTGCGATTATTGTATTTCATACCAATAGTGATTAAAATGATATCTCTGGGGAGGCCTGTGTATGCAGAGTTTGCATGTTCTCCCTGTGCTTTGGGGGTTACCTCCAGGTAATCTGGTTTCCTCCCCCAGTCCAGAGACACGCGTTGTAGGCTGATTAGCATTTCCAAATTGTCTATAGTGTGTGAATGGGTGTGCGATTGTGTCATGTGATGGGTTGGCACGTCGTCCAGGATGCCCCCCGCCTTGTGCCCCAAGTTCCCTGGGATAGGCTCCAGGCTTCCCAGCGACCCTCTGTAGGATAAGCGGTATGGAAAATGGTTGGATGGATGGAGGGATGATATCTCTGTGCATCTTTGAAGTATCATCTTTCAGTATAATCTTAGAACCTGATAATCACTGGAATAGCTACAATATTCAAGGATATCTGCAGAATTAGTTGAAACACATTTATACACATGGAATATTCCATTGATTGACATGACACAGAAAGCATGTTGCCAGCTGCTGAGAGTTTAGTGGTCTACAGCAATGTGAAGCCTCCATAAAGAAGAGAATATTACATTACAGGGTTCAGCTTGAGGTGCATCTTATCATTCAGCAGTGATAGGACACCATCCACAAACCTTGAACTGCTGAGAGAGAGAGAGAGAGAGAGAGAGAGAGATCTGCCTTGCCTAAGGTTCCATTGTTATTACACTGACCACCAAGACCCCTTACTGTTCATGTACTCCTCTAACCCAGCCTAATAAGAACACTGAGATTTCTTCACTGTTAGGTCTACTTGGCAGGACGAAGCATTTGAATCTTTGACTCCTTTACATCTGAGTGACTTCAGTAAGTGACCTGTCTACAGTATACTGATGCTCCATGTACAGTTGCAATCAAAATTATTCAACCCCCATTGCAAATCAGGTTTATTGTCAAAATACAGTATCTCACAAAAGTGAGTACACCCCTCACATTTTTGTAAATATTTTATTATATCTTTTCATGGGACAACACTGAAGAAAGGACACTTTGCTACAATGTAAAGTAGTGAGTCTACAGCTTGTATAACAGTGTAAATTTGCTGTCCACTCAAAATAACTCAACACCCAGCCATTAATGTCTAAACCGCTGGCAACAAAAGTGAGTACACCCCTAAGTGAAAATGTCCAAATTGGGCCCAATTAGCCATTTTCCCTCCCCGGTGTCATGTGACTTGTTAGTGTAACAAGGTCTCAGGTGTGAATGGGGAGCAGGTGTGTTAAGTTTGGTGTTATCACTCTCACACTCTCTCATACTGGTCACTGGAAGTTCAACATGGCACCTCATGGCAAAGAACTCTCTGAGGACCTGAAAAAAAGAATTGTTGCTCTACATAAAGATGGCCTAGGTTATAAGAAGACCCTGAAACTGAGCTGCAGCACGGTGGCCAAGACCATACAGCAGCTTAACAGGACAGGTTCCACTCAGAACAGGCCTCGCCATGGTCGACCAAAGAAGTTGAGCGCACGTGCTCAGCATCATATCCAGAGGTTGGCTTTGCAGAATAGACATATGAGTGCTGCCAGCATTGCTGCAGAGGTTTAAGGGGTGGGGGGGTCAGCCTGTCAGTGCTCAGACCATATGCCGCACACTGCATCAAATTGGTCTGCATGGCTGTCGTCCCAGAAGGAAGCCTCTTCTAAAGATGATGCACAAGAAAGCCCGCAAGCAGTTTGCTGAAGACAAGCAGACTAAGGTCATGGATTACTTGAACCATGTCCTGTGGTCTGATGAGACCAAGGTAAACTTATTTGGTTCAAATGGCGTCAAGCGTGTGTGGCGGCAACCAGGTGAGGATTACAAAGACAAGTGTGTCTTGCCTACAGTCAAGCATGGTGGTGGGAGTGTCATGGTCTGGGGCTGCATGAGTGCTGCCGGCACTGGGGAGCTACAGTTTATTGAGGGAACCATGAATGCCAACATGTACTGTGACATACTGAAGCAGAGCATGATCCCCTCCCTTCGGAAACTGGGCCACAGGGCAGTATTCCAACATGATAACGACCCCAAATACACCTCCAAGACGACCACTGCCTTGCTAAAGAAGCTGAGGGTAAAGGTGATGGACTGGCCAAGCATGTCTCCAGACCTAAACCCTATTGAGCATCTGTGGGGCATCCTCAAATGGAAGGTGGAGGAGCGCAAGGTCTCTAACATCCACCAGCTCTGTCTTGTCTTCATGGGGGAGTGGAAGAGGACTCCAGTGGCAACCTGTGAAGCTCTGGTGAACTCCATGCCCAATAAGGTTAAGGCAGTGCTGGAAAATAATGGTGGCCACACAAAATATTGACACTTTGGGCCCAATTTGGACATTTTCACTTAGGGGTGTACTCAATTTTGTTGCCAGTGGTTTAGACATTAATGGCTGTGTGTTATTTTGAGGGGATAGCAAATTTACACTGTTATACAAGCTGTACACTCACTACTTTACATTGTAGCAAAGTGTCATTTCTTCAGTGTTGTCCCATGAAAAGATATAATAAAATATTTACAAAAATGTGAGGGGTGTACTCACTTTTGTGAGATACTGTATGTAGACTTTCAGCTGTTTGCAATGAATAAATCAACCAAAAGCAATTGAAATAGTTCAACACAACAAATGCTTCAATTGGTTTCCCCAAATTCAACTGAAAATGCAACTTATAATGACTTCTCCAGTCTCAAAATTATTCAACCCCCTGAATAGAACCCTTCACAACAGCACAAATATGCAAAACAGGTGTTGTATCACGCACAATTGATGCAACTAATCAAGGGCTTCATTAGTTGCACCAGGTGTGCTTGAGCTGAAACACATGAAATACCTGAACTGGCTAGGGGCAGAAAATACATGAAATACCTGGACGGGGCAGAAAAAGGAAGCTATCAATGGCTGCAACGAGATTTCTGAGAAGGCAGGTTGTGAAAAACTCGAGTGACTGCAGCAAGACTTGGTGGCAACAGGCACTAAGGTTTCATTGAGCACAGTAGGGCATGTACTAAACGCATAAGGTTTCCATGCCAGAAAGCCAAGACATACACCACTACTGACCCAAAAGCAGAAGGAAAGTCAGCTCAAAATCATATAAATAAGCCACAGAAGTTTTGGGATTCTGTTCTGTGGAGCGATGAAACAAAACTTTTTGGCACAATTGATCACCGGTATGTCTGGAGAAAGAAGAATGAAGAAACAACACTCTGTCCACAGTCAAGCATGGTGGTGGCTCAGTGATGGTCTGGGACTGCTTTGCATCCTCTGACACTGGAAACCTGCATCGTGTGGAAGGCAAGCTGGATTCATTGAAGTATCAGGAAATCCTAGGAGAAAACGTCAAGCTGAAGCTGAAGCTTGGGTGTCATTGGACCTTCCAACAGGACAATCATCCCAAGCATACCTCAAATTACACCAAGGCTTGGTTGCAGAACAAGTCCTGGAAGATTCTACAGGGCCCCTGGGCAGTCACCTGACAAGAACCCCATAGAAAATCTCTGGTGGGGTTTGAAGAAGGTGGATGCAGCACGCAAACCCAAGAATATTACTGAACTGGAGGCCATTGCTCATGAGGAATGGGCTAAGATTCCTCAGGAATGCTGCCAGAAGCTGGTGTCTGGCTATGCAGCTCGTTTGCAGCAGGTCATAATAGCAAAAGGGTGCTCTACCAAGTACTAAAGATGTTTGCCATGAAGGGGTTGAATCATTTTAACTGGAGAAGTCATTATAAGTTCATTGCAAACAGCTGAAAGTCTGTAAAAATTTGACAATAAACCTGATTTGCAATGGGGGTTGAATAATTTTGATTGCAACTGTATACAGGGACATAGACATGTAAAAGCATAAATTCACTGAACAGAGCTCAGAACTATAAACACACCATCTGATGCATAGAACATCAAGTGACTTGGAATAAAAAAATAATAATAATAAATAAAAAATCAGAAATCAGGATGGTGCAAGTCTGAAAGTTCAAAATTCTTAGATTCACAAGGTTCAAAATTATTATTTTTCTCCGAAGAAGAATTTTTTTTTTTTTATAAAGTGCTCAAGTGTAGATGTTGTTTGATTATATTTGTTCAGAAAATTTGTACAGGACTTGACCCTGGAAACAGGTGACTTATAAAGATATATTTTTTATACAACGTTTTGCAATATAGTTATTAATATGTAGTTTAACCAAAAACATTTTCTAAAATATTCAGGTTTGCACTGAGGTTTGCACAGGTTTGCACTGATGCACTCTTGAATGTATTTTGTGGTTCAAGGTTTTATTAAACTTTAAATTAACAATTTTTTTACTAACCCCATTTCCATAAAAGTTGGGATTTTTTCTAAAATGCAGTCAAAACAAAAATCTGTGATTTGTCAAGTCTCTTCAAGCTTTAATTAACTGACAAAAGTACAAAGAAAAGATATTCAATGCTTTCAATTACATATTCAATCTTTTCAAATATATGTTTACAATTAAGTGTGACCAACTTAATTGTATTTTGTAAATATAAACAAATTTAGAATTTGATGCCTTCAACACACTCAAAAAAAAGTTGGGACAGAGGTAAAATAAGACTGAAAAGTTTATAGAATATTCAAGTAACACCATTTTGGAGGATCACGTTAATTGGCCACAGGGGAGGGTATCAGGATTGGGCATAAAAGGAGCATCCACCAAAAGCCCAGTCTTTGCAAGCAAGGATGGGTCATGGTTCACCACTTTGTGCTAAACTTCATGAGAGAATTGTCAGTCAGTTCAAAAAGAACATTGCTCAGTGCAAGATTGCAAAGAATTTAGAAAGAAAGTGTCATGTGAAAGCCAATGTATGGTAACCCATACCTGGAATTTGTCCTCTGCATTTAACCCATCCAAGTTAGTGTACACATATTAGGAGTTGTGAGTAGTGAACACACACACTACAAACTGTGAACACATCCAGAGCAGTGGGCAGCCATTTTTGCTGCAGCGTCCAGGGAGCAGTCGAGGGTTAAGGGCCTTGCTCAAATGCCCAACAGTGGCAGCTTGGCAGTGCTGGGATTTGAACTCACGACCTTCCAATCAGTAGCCCAACTTCTTAACCACTGAGCTACCACCACCTAGGTCTTTCACCATCTACAGTACATAATATTGTAAAAAGATTCAGGTAATCCGGAGAAATCTCATTGCGTAAAGGGCAAGGCCGGAAACCACTGTTGAATATGCGTGACCTTCGAGCCCTCAGGTGGCATTGCCTAAGAAATCCTCATGCTACTGTGATAAATATAACCACACGGGCTCGGGAGTACTTCAGAAAACCGTTGTCACTTAACACAGTCCGCTGCTGCACCCAGAAATGCAACCCGAATCTCTATTACTCAAGGAGGAAGCCACACATCAACTCTGTGCAGAAACGAGTTCTCTGGGCCCGAGCTCATCTCAGATGGACTGAAAGGCAGTGAAAACGTGTGCTGTGGTCAGATGAGTCCACGTTTCAGCTTGTTTTTGGAAAAAACAGACGTCGAGTTCTCCATGCCAAAGATGAAAAAGACCAACCAGACTGTTATAAGCGAAAGGTGCAAAAGCCAGCATCTGTGATGGTATGGGTGTGCATCAGTGCCCACGGCATGGGTGACTTGCATATGTGTGAAGGTACCATTGACGCGGAAGCATACATTGGGATTGTAGCGAGACATATGCTGCCATCAAGGCAATGTCTTTTCCCGGGAAGTCCATGGTTATTTCAGCAGGACAATGCCAGGTCTCATTCTGCACGTGTTACAACAGCATGGCTTCGTAGAGACAGAGTGCGTGTGCTTGATTGGCCTGCCAACAGTCCAGATCTGTCTCCTATGGTGCATCATGAAGAGGAGAATCAGACAATGACGACCAAGGACTGTTGAGCAGCTGAAGTCTTGTATCAAGCAAGAATGGGCAAAAATTCCACTTGCAAAACTGTAACAATTAGTATCCTCAGTTCCCAAACGATTAAAAAGTGTCATTAAAAGGAAGGGTGATGTAACACAGTTGTTAGGTTATGCCACGACACTGACTCCATTTCCCAGAATACCCAGTGGCCTACAAACATGGCCACCAAGGACTCCACTTCCCACAACACTCACACACTGACACGTTCACGCTCACCTTCATTTTGAACACACACACCTGAATCCAATTCACAGCACAATCACAGTGAGAGTTTATAAGGACTCTCAGTTCACTCCCTCTTTTCGAAGTATTTGCTCAGTCACCTAGTTTTCTATCATTACCAAGCCGTTATTCTCTGCATTGTCTATTCTGGTTTTTTGATCTTTTGCCTTGCTCACGACTTTGAATTATTGTCTTTGCCCCTTGGATATTGTTAGTACATCGCACGACCTTGGACTGTTTATTGATTCTGCCTTTTGCCTAGCGTTTGGATTTTGACTGTTCCAGTACTATTGCAGTTTCTAATAAAGTGACATTTCCCTGCGCTTGCATCCCACTCTGAGTCTGTGTTCTAACAACAGTGGTAAACATGCCTCTGTCCCAACTTTTTTGAGTGTATTGAAGGTATCAAATTCTAAATTTGTTTATATTTACAAAATACAATTAAGTTGATCAGTGAAAACATTGAATATCTTTTCTTTTTACTTTTGTCAGTTAATTAAAGTTTGAAGAGACTTGACAAATCACAGATTTTTGTTTTTATTGCATTTTAGAAAAAATCCCACCTTTTCTGGAAATGTAGTTAGTACATTCTTATTATTTACAAGCTCTAAATTGAAAATATCAGATTTAATTACATTTTTAGAAGCATCTGTGATAATCATACTGTAATTATAACTAAAGTGGGATATTTTAATGAATGTAGATCTTAGACAAAAACAAATTAAGAAGCTCTGTTGTGTTATGTTAAACATATTACTATCAGTGAAATAGTGAAAAAAAAATCTATTTATTTTAACAAAAGCTGTGTTGCTTCTGAGGTTTCCGCCTGTAGTGTACTTATTGTGTAAAATATCCCTGTTAGATCTTTATAAGCAAGTGGATACTGATTTATGCTGTCTATGAATATTAGTATCTCTGTGTAGAGCATACCAATCAAGTTGCAGAAAGAGATAAGTTCCTTCTGGTGACTCCTAAATGAAAAGTATCATTCATGATAACAGGAAGATGGTAACTAAAGTGTTATTTTTGTATAACAGAGGATTTTAATTAACATTAGTAAGTGCAAAAGAAAGCACTAATAATAATTTTGATATGGTGAGATGAGGAGCAGAAATTGCATTAATAGTATACCAGGAGCCATCACTTCCAACAGGCTGACAGGGCTGTTCTCTAATAGTTTCACACAAGATCAATTAAATAACAATGCTATCGCTGTCCCATCTTGTAGCCTGCTGTTGAGCTAATTAGTAGCTCCTGCATGTTCTCATCTGTCATGTTGAGGACATTCAGTAACAGAGGGCTAATTGTACACTTGGTGTGTAAAATGGGACTCAAACTGAACCTTGTCACTTGCAGCTGTACATCAGCCTGGCTCTAGTTAGTTTCATGTAATGGTTTTGCCATTTTCTACTGAAGACAGTTTATTATAGAAGCAGATTATACTGGTACATTTATATGGTACATATGGTACATTTATACTGGTACATTTATTCCTTATGGTTCGTCAGTTATTGAGGTTGCACATGAGCATACATCTTACTTGCAAAGAGTAAAAAGTCTTTTTTTGAATGTGTTTAATTCTATGTTCATAGGGAAACACTGGAGACACTGAAACAAAGTATGATTTCTTTACCCTTAGGCAAAACCCATTTGTTGTCTCTGCATGTGGCACTTGTGGTCCATTACCTTCAAATTTTTTAACATTTACCATGACATCACAAACTCAGAAACTCAGTGCTGAAACTTAAAATGTAGCTTTAATTATGATAAGGAAACAGCAGCGAAATACTGTAGCTGTGAAAGTGTCTCACCAAAACCCAGATATACCTGACGCACAGAGCATAGAAAAAACGTTGCCCTTGAAATCTGCTATAGCTGTTTTTTCTTTGTCCTAGTGTATCAGATGACACATTCCATAGTTAAGCATTGTCAAATGTTTTAGCAAAGACCAGCATTAGCCTAGGCTTAGCAAACACCTGCGTGGTGATTATCACATTTGGATAAAGTTGTTGATAAAGCTTGTGTCTGAACTTGACAAGATAAAGTGCAGTGTCCTCTATAAGTCCTTGTGTGCTAGACCATGTGTGCTGCTGTTTGTTCTCAGATGAAATCTGCCGGAGTTGGTGATGGAGGACTCTTCACAGAGAGCTACTGTAACATCTGCAATGCTCAGCTCATCTCTGAGTCACAGCGTGTTGCGCACTATGAGGTGAGACTTCATATAACATACACATACGCACACCACACACACTCAGTGATGTTATTCACACTTTGCTTTTTCTCCTTTGGCTGTTTAACATCCTTCTCACACACTAACACTAACACACACACTCACACACATATACACACCTGTCATTACACTCTCACTTTCCTCACTTTCTTATATTTTCTGTGAACATGTAACTGAGATTAATTGAGGAATAATTAAATAGTTGATAATTGGCACATGCTTAAATCATAGCATTTTTATTGCCTTTCCAAACACGCAGTCCTGATAACTGTTATATCATAGCAGCATCTTCCCTGTGCTCGTAAAACCAGTGCTGGAAGCAGGGGGTGCGGGGAACTGAGTCGGGGGAGTGAATTTCAAGGGGGAACGGAGTTCCAGTTTAAACTGGCATAATTTTTTTGGGAAATGAAGAGGGTTTCTATCTTTTATTCACTCGAAAGCCTACAAAAGTGAGTTCCACACATAAGCGTAGCAGGGATATTCTGCATGTGGTTGCATGTTCTGCATTTTGACTTTTGTGATGTTGACCAGTGTATCTAAGCCATTTCTGCCACTGTGTAAAACCAGATAAATTAGAGAAGGCGCCGATCCAGTATCCATAGCAGTTTACAAAATGCTGGAACGGATATCAGAAGGAAAAAAAATAAAAAATCTTATCCAATTCTGCAATAATTCTAACTTAAAGTATCACATAATTGCTTGTAGTGCAACAGTATGCAATGTAACGTAACATATTGTAACATATAACAAAGGTAATGTTAAGGTAATGTAATAACATAATATAACACAGTGATATGTAACATAACAATATACAGTCCTGTGAAAAAGTATTTGCCCCATCCGATTTAATTTTTTTGTGTACAGTGAGGGAAAAAATTATTTGATCCCCTGCTGATTTTGTATGTTTGCCCACTGACAAAGAAATGATCAGTCTATAATTTTAATGGTAGGTGTATTTTAACAGTGAGAGACAGAATAACAAAAAAAACAATCCAGAAAAACGCATTTCAAAAAAGTTATAAATTGATTTGCATTTTAAAGAGTCACCCTTCATTGTAAATTGAAATCAGACTATTTTCCTTGTGGTACACTATAGATATATTTTTCACAGGGGTACAGGTTCCTCCCACTTTCAATCTTACCTGGGTTACAGGGAGAGTCATTACATAGGAGATCTAGCACCTAGCTATCATTATCATAGAAATAAGAAATGAATCACTACAGACATAAGAAAATAACTATGGTAGTTAAAGGAAAGTAATCAACAATAAGGTGGCGTGATATGGCCTGATACAACTTTGCAAAATAACACGTTCATCATTTTTATGTGTTTATGGGAACATTTCATGTTGTGGAAATGTTTTAGCTCTTGCAGCTGCATTTGCAGTTAAAGTACACATTTCCTACTTCCACAGTCATGTCACTGTCAGAGAGTAATTAGCAGTAAGGTGTGAGTAATGAAATGCACAAAGTTAGTTCATCATCATGAAGTGTGACTACCTCTGTAAAAGCAGAACTTTTGGCAGTTTGGTGTTCGGGAACACTCAGGTGTGTGTCTACATTGTGCCATGAAGAAAGAACATCAGCCATGACCTCAGAGAAGCAATTGTTGCTGCTCATTAATCTTTGAAGAGTTATAAGGCCATCTCTAAACAATTTGAAATTCACCATTCTACAGTGAGAAGGATTGTTTACAAATGGAGAGCCTTCAAGACAGTTGCAAATCTTCCCAGGAGTGGGCGTCCCAGCAATTACAGTCCAATCTCAAACCATTTAATGCTCAGAGATAGAAAGAAAAACCCAAAGCTACATCATGTGATCTACAGGCCTCTGTAAGCACATTAAATGTTCATGACAGCACAATCAGAAAAAGACTGAATGGCTTTCATGGAAGAAAGTATGGCTTTCATGGAACTGTGGCTAGGAAAAAGCTCCTTCTCTCCAAAAAGAATATGACAGCA
Organism: Cranoglanis bouderius; assembly: GCA_023630585.1. Lineage (NCBI taxonomy): Eukaryota > Metazoa > Chordata > Actinopteri > Siluriformes > Cranoglanididae > Cranoglanis > Cranoglanis bouderius. The sequence goes on along the minus strand of CM042536.1, from coordinate 19,526,152 downwards.
CAACTTTGCAATATTGCATCTGAACAAACCACAAAAGTTCTGGAACAATATCATTTGGACTGATGAGATGGTGAAGATGTTTGGCCATCATGTACAGCACCATATTTGGCGAAAACCAAACACAGCATATCACCACAAACAACTATCCAAACATACCAACTGTGAAGCATGGTGGTGGAGGGGTGATGATTTGGCTTGTTTCGCAGCCACAGGACCTGGGAAACTTGCAGTCATTGAGACAACAATGAACTCCACTTTATACAAGAATATTCTTGAGTCAAATGTGAGGCCATCTGTCCAGCAGATTAAGCTGGGCTGAAATTGGGTCATGCAGCAGTACTATGATCCCAAGCACACCAGCAAATAAACATCTGAATGGCTAAAGAAGAAAAAATGAAGGTGTCGGAATGGCCAACTCAAAGTCCTGACCTCAACCCTATTGAGATTTCCCACAGGTCACATAAAATGTTTACTTCAAGTTATTGTTACTAAATTATAGGGTGTACTTATTTTTTCCCACCTGGGTTTTGAATGTTGGTTTACATTTTGGGGGAAAAAATTACTGAAATCTTTTGTGTTTTTTGATGTCATCTAAGGTAATTTGCTTATAGGCAGGGGTTAAATTGGGCATGAAGTGTACGTAAAGTTTCGTTTAATTTATGTTTTTGCACTTGTATTATACAAGGCTGGAAGTCGCAAGTTCGTCTCCTACCAATGATCCGATCTCAAGTTTCAGAGGTAAAAGATATGAGTGAGGCAAAGAGGAGGAAGCTTACAGACTACAGTATTTCAAAAGGTAGGCTAGGGCTGCGTTAGTCACTACTGAGTCACTACTTAACATGTATAGTAGGCTACCTGTTTGTTGCCACAGGGTGAGATTTGTGAAGCCTATGCTTTTGAAACATTTTTATTCGTGAAAATATATCACGAAATTTGGAACTTGACCCCTAGGTCTTCTGAACACTTTTCATTTTTTCTCAGGTACGCTAGCTTACTAGCATGTTCTCAAGTCCGTTTCATATCATATGGTGTCAGGGGCGGACTGGCCATCTGGAGAACTGGGAGTTTTCCCGGTGGGCCGCTGGACAATGTGGGCCGGCCCGTTGGTACGTAAATATATAAAGAACAAATGATAGTACATTTACATATTCTGTCGACCAAGGCGAATGCCCGTGTGGCCAACATGACTCAAAATGATTAATCTATTTAGCGGGCTCTGGCTCTTTGCAGCAGTCTAACAGTGCTCGTCAATGTCAAAATGTTTGGGATGGCCAGTCAAATCAAAGAAGGCGGGGTTTCCTGTTCACAGAAGTTGAGCCCAAGCAGTAATTCAGCGTGTTGTTTTTTAACACTTGAATAATGCGAGGTAAGATGTAAGGAGCTGAACATAACAAGGCTGAATACAACAACATTTGCCAACCGTTTAAAATAAAAATGCTAAATAGGGTGGCCATCTGTCCGATTTTAGGTCAGACAGTCCGGTTTTAAAATACAGTACCATGTCAGTCTACCACCACAGCCTTGAGGCTCATTTGCCCCCCCCCCCCCCATCCCAATTTAACCCCTGCTTATAGGACTTGGTGAGTACCACACAATTGTTATTTAGGCCCTGATAAATAAAAGCAAAGAATTAAAGGAGGGTGTACTTTCTTTTTCCCATAACTGTATACCTTTGATTTAGCTTGCAGTTGACATTATTTATTAGTGGACTGCTGTTATGAAAATAAATCCATACCTTTTCCTCATTCAGAATAGAGAATTTAACAGCAATGTGATATGTGTTTAATATCCAACCACATAGTATTGGCTATTCTTTTTTATTTACAACCTGCCCCAGGACAGGCAGGACAATGGGCACATGTACTCCTAAAGTTGATAATCAGTGGTCTAATAGCTAAACGCTAAGCTTGTGCATTTTTCACAGCCTGCTTTTAAAGCTGTAATCTAGTCCACCTCTCTCAAGACTCTCAACCTCAGAGAAAGTAATTTAAGAATGATCATTAAATAATCATTCCCATGCATTATTTACAGTCCTCACTTAGTGCCTTTCTGGACAACAAAGTATGCAATCAGTAGATTAACAGGTTTAGCTAATGAGGACAAACCCTAAGTGTAAGAACCTGTGTAGCAGACGGAGTGTCTCTGAGTGGCAGTTTAGCTCTGCGAGATTCATTTACATAGCAGCTCCAGTAACCAAAGCACTGTATTTAGTGATGCATTTTCTGGCTCTTATTTCATTGACCTGTCATCTCCCATCTAAACTGTCCATTCTCAGATTGCACATTGTTTAGATGAGTATGGTTGAATTTATTGCAGGCTGCATGCGGACCAGCTTTATATTCACTGACTATTAAAACCAACTAGAAAGGTTGTTTAGCATTAGACTTCACTGATCTACTCATTCCAGAGCAGCGAATGTGGTGTGCACACACTGTTCCTTTCTAATCTCTGTATCCTTTGAGAGTCTGTGAACTTTGAGAAGTGATATCTGCCAAAATCTATCCCAGCACCTGCTGCTTAAGCTGGAGTTTGCATTGTTCCGGTATCTTAAACTCGAAATCTGATGAAAGTAAATCTAAGGAAGGAAAAGAATCTAAGGTGAACAAGGTATAATAGAAATCAAGAATGGGAGGAAAGACAGATGGATGTAATGTCTTTCATTGGAAGAAGAAGAGGTCAATCCTTCAATGTCTTTCCATTTGTTTGATTGTGCTTTGTTTTGTAATATATGCAGACCCGTTAATGGATCAACAGTGACATTTTTCATTCTGGACAACAGAATTTGAACAAAGTACTATAGAGACAGGTCAAATTAATCCAAACTAAATCAAGTAATACTGACAATTAAAAGAGTGGGAGAGAGAAAGAGTATGTAGGAATAGCTCAAGTGGAGTTGAAAGGGTACGATAGCTGTCTTCCTAAAAGAAGAAGATGCCATGGTAAACGGAACCAATTTATAAGCCAGCTTTCATCCTCCGAACAAATCATACCGGTCTCAAAACTGTATAAGCATACAAGCAAATACCTCATAAGCATTCTGTCAGCTGAGGCATTTGTTCACGGCATACAGATATGCGCAGACCGACCAGCCCGTCCTCCATTTATGCAGCAGTATTTCTTTTGTCCTATCCTTCCTCATAATTTATTTGTCTCAATTGATGCGTTTGTTTTGCCTCACTTTCTTCATTTTTATATTCTTTAATTAATGCCAATAAAATAAAACAACTGGTTTTCACAAAATGTTCTTGATGGTATTCTTAGTCCCTGGCCTAGTGAATTAACATGAGGATGTGTTTTCAATTGAGACTACAAAGTACGTCTATAAGTCACTCTGGATAAGGGCATCTGCTGAACGCTGTAAATGTAATAAAAATAAGCTATTTAAATTTGACAGTATAATCCTTATGTAAATGTGCAGTAATCCATGCAAATGATATGATCTGAAGTCGATCAAGTTGAGGTTTACATTAGTTATCAAACAAGTTAACGATCTTCTTATTAAATTGACACACATTTAGGAGCATAAGTAGGATTCGAACGTTTGTTCTGAAATTACGGGATTTTCATGAAAACCTAATTTCTTGTGTAAATGAATGATTTATGAATAAATCTGTTTGTATTCAGCTTAATAAAAGAGGCCCAATGTCAGTAAAACAAAGATTCAAGAAGAAGCAGAGAAGTAGAAGTGGTGGAATATATAAACTCTCTCGTGGCACACATTGTTGGCATCAGTGGCCTCTTTCATCCTCCCATACTGGGTCAGTGTAATCCAGCCAGGCTGCTCTCTCTCTCTCTGTCTCTCTCTCTCTCTCTCTCTCTCTCTCTCTCTCTCTCTCTCTCTCTCTCTCTCTCTCTCTTTGCACAAGCTGCTGGCTGGTCACGGACAGTGGGGGTGAGCAAAAAAACATGCAGACTGCATGCATCAGCACATATCCAGACTCATTTACAAGTTCATGCCCTATAGTTCTTATGACTCTGACCTACATCCTCCATCTATCTTACGGTTTACTAAGAAAAACTGTGCACTTACACCTCATTCAGTACATCTGTTTTCAACTTTGTACCCACACATGCTTATGATTGAGTTATACAAACCTGGAGCATTGTGTCTGTAATGCATAAATATGCTCACACACATACACACTCACACACGCACACATACACAGAAATAGCTGTATATAACACCCACAAGACAGAACTTTGAATTCAGTCACATGGCCAGATAATCACTATTTTTTCAAACCAGTTTATTTATGAATGAAACATTCATACCTAAGATCCACAGCTAACATTGTTTTAACTTAAATGTGAAATGCAAAGCAGTCCACAGAACAGCACCCCATGCCTGATAAGAACACATGCATTTTTAACACACCCATTTTTGGATAAAGCTGGTTTTCTCAATTCCAGTCACAGAACTACCCGAGACATAAGTCTGTATTCCTGGCTGATGCAATGGGCTGAAGTTCCTCGAACTTTTGACAAAGCTTATACAGTACAAAGTTTTTTCACCAGAAATGTCTGTGTGAGCAGGGTTACTCAACCTTCATCCTGAGCTGCTGTGGCCTGCAGAGCGTACTGCTTCTCCTGCTGATTTAACTGATTTAACTCTTCAGGCAGGAAAGTGAGCAGGAAACTGTGTATTCTAAGGATAATTTACGGACCTAAGGGTATTCAGAGGACATTTGATAAAATATCTTGGTAAAACAGCTCCAAGCACTTTGCAATGTTCATAAATTACTTTGTATCAGAAAAGTTTGATAGTTTACTTCATTTGTAACTGTTTTAGCATGACAGCAACATCATTAACACGAGAACTGAGTCTACAATTAGAGCTTTGTTGGGGGTCTGTTTTTTAAATACACACTTCCACACTTTCTCGAAGGAAGCCTGACCAATTTGCTCCGGCACTTACCGTCATGTGAAAAAATAAGTACACCCCATGAAAATTGCTGTGATTTTTTTTAAAAATTATTATTATTATTATTATTATTATTATTATTATTATTATTATTTTATTTTTTACATATTTGGACAAGCAAACATTTGATCCTCTTTGAAACAGTGCCTATTAATAGGTGATTAATAGGTGATACACTCAAATGACACATAAAATTTACATTTTGTAGTAATTTTAATTAACAAAAGAAAAAACAGATCAGTCACATGGAAAAAGGAAGTATACCCCTACATTTATCACACCTTCAAATCCATATAATTAGAATCAGGTGTTGAAGATTGGGTGCCAGTGATTAGAAGCTGCTTAGGGAGTGCAAGTGGTCTTATTTATACCCCTCTCATATCTAGTGTCTGGTGTTCCCTTTGTTATTGAGGTGTGTGGTGTCATCATGCCAAGATCTAAAGAGTTCTGTACGAAAAAGGTTGTGGTTGCCTATGAGTCTGCCAAAGGATTTAAAAAGATCTCCAAATTATCTGAAATGCATCATTCCACTGTAAGGAAAATGATGTAGAAATGGCAGGAAAAAGCCTTTACAAGACAGTTTGCCACTGAGCATATAGGCAAAATGTAATGTGCACAGACAAATCAAAGATAGAGTTGTTTGGCCACAGTAATAGCAGACATGTTTGGTGCATACCAAATAGAGCTTTTCAGGAGAAGCACGGTGGAGCACGGTGGTGGAAATGTTATGGTTTTAAATGTTAATAAATAAATAAATAAATATTAAATGTTAAGCCAACAATTTCCATGGGGTGTACTTATTTTTTCACATTACTACAGCCGTGGCCAAAAGTTTTGAGAATGACACAAATATTAATTTTTACAAAGTCTGCTGCCTCAATTTTTATGATGGCAATTTGCATATACTCCAGAATGTTATGAAGAGTGATCAGATGAATTGCAATTAATTTCAAAGTCCCTCTTTGCCATGAAAATGAACTTAATCCCACAAAAACATGTCCACTGCATTTCAGCCCTTCCACATAAGGACCAGCTGACATCATGTCAGTGATTCTCTCGTTAACACAGGTGAGAATGTTAATGAGGACAAGGCCAGAGATCACTCTGTCATGCTGATTGAGTTAGAATAACAGACTGGAAGCTTTAAAAGGAGGGTGGTGCTTGAAATTATTGTTCTTCCTCTGTTAACTATGGTTACCTGCAAGGAAACACATGCAGCCATCATTGCTTTGCACAAAAAGGGATTCACAGGCAAGGATATTGCTGCTAGTAAGATTGCACCTAAATCAACCATTTATCGGATCATCAAGACCTTCAAGGAGAGAGGTTCAACTGTTGTGACGAAGGCTTCAGGGCGCCCAAGAAAGTCCAGCAAGCGCCAGACCGTCTCCTAAAGTTGATTCAGCTGCGGGATCGGGGCACCACCATTGCAGAGCTTGTTCAGGAATGGTAGCAGGCAAGTGTGAGTGCGTCTGCACGTACAGTAAGGCGAAGACTTTTGGAGAATGGCCTGGTGTCAAGAAGGGCAGCAAAGAAGCCACTTCTCTCCAGGAAAAACATCAGGGACAGACTGCTCTTCTGCAAAAAGTACAGGGATTGGACTGCTGAGGACTGGGGTAATGTCATTTTCTCTGATGAATCCCCTTTACGATTGTTTGGGGCATCTGGAAAAAAGCTTGTCCGGAGAAGAAAAGGTGCGCTACCATCAGTCCTGTGTCATGCCAACAGTAAAGCATCCTGAGACCACTCATGTGTGGGGTTGCTTCTCAGCCAAGGGCTCACTCACAATTTTACCTAAGAACACAGCCATGAATAAAGAATGGTACAAAAACATCCTCAGAGAGCAACTTTTCCCAACCATCCAAGAACAGTTTGGTGCAGGGGTCTTGAAAAAGAAGGGTCAACACTGCAAAACTCTTTGCATAAACTTCATGTAATTGTCAATAAAAGCCATTGACACTTATGAAATGCTTGTGATTATACTTCAGTAACAGTTAGTAACATCTGACAAAAAGATCTAAAAACACTGAAGCAGTAGACTTTGTGAAAATTAATATTTGTGTCATTCTCAAAACTTTTGGCCACGGCTGTATATTTCTGTTTGTACCCAACCATGATATATTCTTGAACTTAGTTGGTTGTTTCACAAAATATATAATAAATTAATTTAAACTGTATTGGCCCTGACTGGAACAAAGCAGATATTAAAGTTTAAGCTTATTTCATTGCTTAATTAATGAGTTAAGCCCATTTTGCCCAGTGTCAACACTATAACCAATAAACTTCCGTATTAAGGTAGCCTTTTACACCTGAATTGTGCAGAGTTGAAGCTGTGTGGTTGAAGCAAACAAAAAGTGCAGTATTTCCTTGAATTCCTCTACTGTGTGCCACAGTCTGCAGGGCACAGGCATCATTTCTAGCTAGAAACACTACAAAATGCAATATTCGTGCTATATTCTGCAGAGTACGCTTATAAACTAAACAGTACATGGGCTATGTTTCAGCCTGCAGTTCTGTTACAGCAGCATGTGCTCTGGTGTCGAAAGTGTGAAAGTTTTAACTACTACAGATTGTTGGCGTGAACATCTCTTTGGATTAAAGAATTTTAAGTGATCATATGTCGTGCTGATGTATGTTTGTTATAACATTAGAACATTATAAGACGTTATATTTACAAAGGCAGTGTAAGAGAATACAGAAATGGACGCTTCACAATCTAGGTATGTGACCCACATGAGCAGTGTCTGGTGTAAAATTTACAGCTAAGTATTTTGTTCGTATTTTGATGTTGGGTCCAGTTGGTTGCACACCTCTATGTAAAACAACTGGCAAATGCTGTGGAAGAATGATAAATTTATGGTAGCCTTCATTCATCTATTGTTGTAGTCCCAAACAAAAACTGACATGGATATGGTGGAATTATTGTGTAGGAATTATTTCATCATGTAGTGATGGAGCGCATCATTCCTGAATGTTGAGTGCATTTTATACCTACCTGTATCCTACTGAAATAGTCAGCAAGGAGCTTTTTGTCCTGATAAACACCATAACAGCATTTTCACCACACATATTTCAGCAAATTATTGTAGCAGTCTGTTCTCTCTTGATGCTCTGAGGCAGTCATTGATATCACCTCTTATTCTCATATGAACAAATCCACACACATATCAGCTTTTAAATAGCAAGCATATGGATTATTACAAAATGAAATAATATAAAGCTCCAGCAATATATCAGCTTCAAAACAAAGCTCAATAGCTGCCTTAAGTGCTGATGTTCTCAGCTAACAGGATCCTTTTCCTTTACTTCCTACACTTGTGCTGGCTGTAGGGCTTCAGATCTCCCATGTACATTTGCTCAAGATTATTATGTTCACCAAAGGGGCAGATTTCAGCTGTGTGTGATATGGCAATTCTTTGATAGCCACATTTTTCAATTATATTAGCAGCGGTTAGAAAATGCATCTGCTCGCAATGAACTCTGTAAATTGCACCTCTCTGCAGAAAAGGCCACGAGAGGCAGACATAAAATATACAGCTCATTTTGTGGACAGAGGAATACTCTCAGGCTCTTAAATTAAAATTTACATAGATATGAATTAATGACTCTGTCACACATAGCACTGTGATATGATTTAATACCCTTTACTCACACTGTTAATGTGTCATTATTTCCAAGCACTGTCCTATAAAACACTACTAGCCTAACGGATAGCTCTCTCAAAAGACAAAGTACAGTAATATTACATATACTGTATATAAAGATAGTGAAAAATAGTGCAGCTGAAGGATTCATAATCAGGATAATGCCTCTGAGTAGCTTATTCCAGTAAGAAGTTTTGAAGTGTGCAATCCTGAGCTTCTCTGGCCCACCCTGACAATCTGAAACTTGAGAAACTTGTAATTATTCTAAAAGTGAAGCACGCACATGCATATTTCAAACTACAGGTGCCAGCCAACTCTTTTGGCACGCTCGGATGTTCGGATCCCTATGAAATAATAAAAGTGTTTGGGTGGCGGAGAGTAACCTTAGTGCAAGTGTTAACGCCCTCAGACTAGCCATCTGGCCGGCAGGACAAAATCCTCATTGTCTTTAGAGCATTGCTGCTTCTCATTTCTGTGAGTGTGAGAAATGCCATTTGTTCCCTGTGAAACTAGAGATATTGAGCTAAGTAGCAAGTCACTAGTGTGAACTACTTCATTTAGTCATAAAAATTTTTAGATATATTTTCAGATATAAAATAGATTGTTCTTCTGACATGTAGTGCATTGTTTGTTTTTTTCACTCATGTTGATTTTGACCTGGTTAGTCACAGTACAGTCAGTGAAAAGGTGAAATCAAGTGAATGATGGTAAATAGGATTGAGGTCAAACAATTAACAGAAGCCCAGAACATTTTTATGTATAATGTCTAAACAATATAATTGGTTGTTGATTGCTCTGCAGGGGCAACAGTGGCTTAGTAGTTAGCATGTTTGCCTTGCACCTCCAGGGTGGGGGGCTCGATTATTGCCTCCACCCTACGTGCATGGAGTTTGCATGTTTCCCTGTGCTTCAGGGGTTTCCTCCGGGTACTCCGGTTTTCCTCCCCCAGTCGAAAGACACGCGTTGTAGGCTGATTGGCATTTCCAAATTGGCATTTTCCAAATTGTCCAGGGTGTCCCTCGCTTTGTGCCCCGAGTGCCCTGGCATAGGCTCCAGTCTCCCAGCGACCCTGTGTAGGATAAGCGGTACAGAAAATGGATGGATGGATTACTCAGCAATATTGATGGCTAAAGGTAATTATTTCCAAATATGCATTTTAATCAATCACACATGTGCTGTGAGCGGCTTGCATATTCCCATTAAGTGTTCTGCAGGAGATTTGACAAATCATGACATTCATAGTTTTATTAAGCAAAATTAGTAACTCAGAGCAATCTGTTTTTTTATTTTAACAAACCCATATTTATCACATTGTAGTGATATATTTTATTCCACTGATGCTCGAATAACAAATAAAAACTTTAGAAATTCAAAAAGGCTTCTATTTTAAAGCAACTTCAAATGATATGAAATATAAGCTTTTGGAAAAAAAAAATTCACGCAAACAATCAAGATGTGGTAGAAGCAGTTTATTATTATACAGACACTCAAAATACAGGACCTACATCATCAATTTTTATCAGCCATCACTTCTCATGTATCACTGCAGAAGTTGTTTGTTGTATCGCTCCATACTACAGGTCTACACTGGAGAAATATAATGAATAGTGACTGATCATTTAGTGGAGTGCTTGCAAATCATTAGTCAAGGTCTATTTATTCTCGCTGACCAGAGACACTGAAAATGTTACTAGATGATGCTATGGCAGCAAAGTTAACGACCAAAAAGGAAGAATTATTTTACAAATCATTAAAATGTATTAAACTCTGCGGGAATATATTGAATGTTGATTTAGATTTTGATTGTTGATTTTGATTTCTTCAGATCACTAATTCTGCTAAGTTATCACATGAATACTGTTTGCTGTTATAAGCTATAATTAGATTCCACGTTATTATAAGTTTTGAAATAAGTGTTATGCTGGAAACATTTTGATGTCAGTTGCTTACACATGTAATGGAAGACTTAATAACTTCATTAAAATCTCATAATTCCTACAATGAATATTCAGTAGTTTGTTAAAACCTGCTATATTCATGTGTGAAAAAGTAGGACTAATTCTCACAGTGTCTTCTCTTTTCTTTTCTTTTTATATCATCTAACAGAGCAAGAAACATGCCAACAAAGTGCGTCTGTTCTACATGCTCCACCCAGAAGATGGTGGTCCTCCTTCTAAAAGACTGCGACCAGACAACCCGGTATGTTCCAGCACACAGGATGTGAGAGAATGAGATTGCGTTCTGCTCTCACACCCTGCAGCACTGAGTGTTCGTTAACCTTTTCTGTGGAGAGCCACAGGAGCTATTGGATGTCTTCATTGACCTGAATCTGATAATGCAGTTCCTTGCTGCTCCTGCTCTCCACATGTTATCTTAGAATGTCTAGTGTTGTCAGTGTTGTTTGTGTGTTTTATAGGTAACCTTAGTACGTTATCAGCATCTCAATCCATAGAGATTATTGGAAAAACACAGGTATGTTTGATGCCAATTGAGAGAAGCTATACAAAGATTTTCCACTGATTCTCTTTAATCCCAGGATTTAAACCTGTACTGTGCATGACAGTTTGAATCTAGGTTTGCCAAATAACTGCATATATTATACAGCTGCAGCCCATAGCTTTTGAGAACTTTGTTAAAAAGTAGGCTACAGACTGGGGTAATAACGGAAAAATCCATCCTGCATGACTTGCATTTTCATCTTTATAATTAAAATGGCTTCCAGGATTTATTTTGTAATGAAATTCTCAGGTTTTTAAAAAAAAAAACTTATTTCATTGACATGTTGGTCTGTTTTTATGTCATGGTTTCCTACATTACCCAAAATGCCATTTGACTGCCTGCTGTTAGTGGCGCCATCGGGAATTAGCTCTTGCTTGCCTGAAGTGACATCCTTTAGTACATCCAAATCTCTCACGTCTTCGTCTGTGCACTCTGCTCAAAGAGATCAGGTTCCAAAGCTTCAACTTTCACTCTAATACCGCCATCAACACCATCATACTTGTCATCTCGTACATCGCTAGCTAGCTCTGCCGTGACTCGGAACAACTGCATCACATAGCTGCACTGCATTCTGCAACTTTGAGTCCAACATCTCCACTACTTCTACATTTCATTTGTTATTAATACTGAATACCACTGGAAATGGTGAGGGACAAAGGAAGCTCTTTTGTTTTTCAGCGCAAACAGCAAAACTGGACCATTGTCCCTGATGTTTGAAATCTTTGAATTTTTTTTTTCTTCTATTAAACGCCCTTGTAACTGCACTAGCAGTGTCCTACTGTGAAGGCACTGCGGCTGACCATTACTAATTTCTCCCAGGAATAGCAAAAATACAGAATCACTAGAATCACTAAGCACATCTTTAAATTTAAACATATTTTAATGTTCTTCAGGGTAGAGGTTTCCTTTAAAGTAGGAGCGCTGAACAGTTTACTATGCTGCTTCATCTTTTGAGCCCCACTAAGGTTCATTGCAATGTAAAAAATAACAACATGAACTTAACCCTCACTGTGACAATGTATACTATATAAACATTATTAATGGACCTACAGTTGTGTACAGATTCTGTGTATGCTTCTTGAGTGTATAGTTTGGTGACAGTCAGCTTGTGTATACAGTCAAGCCATTGCTCTCAACAGTAGATTGCATGTCAACCCTTAGGTAAATTGCAGGGAAAACCTGTAGATGGCTGTTTTCTAAATTATACCTGCCAAAAGCTGTCATAGCAAACAGGGAGTTTTGTTTTGGCAATAGTTAGTTTGGCAATTGCTCTTGCTGTAAGACTGAAATAAATAGGATGGTAGGGGTGACATATTCTAAAGTGGAGCTAATTTGTGACTCATTTTTGCTTCTCAAATGCAAATGCTAATGTTCTCCTCAGCTCCCCTCAGAAGGAGAGGGAGATGGCCAGTGCAGCAGTCATCAGGCTGCCAGGATCAAAGTGTTCTCCGAATTAAGTAGAGATTAATACCTGCTGTTTGCAATGTGGGGAGAGAAATTGGAAAAGCTAAAAGCACCTGAACAAGAAAATAGCATGTCTGTCTAGGAAAAATAATTTTACATGAAAGTCCCAGACCTGCTTCTCTCACCTTCCTCAGGCTACAGCAAGAGCCTGAGAATGAATGTACAGTGCCCTCCACTAATATTGGCTCCCTTGGTAAAGTCTTTATTGTTTAACCTTTTGATCTTTTGTTAATAAAAAATCACAATAGTCATTCATAACAATGGGTAAGACCAAGGAATATAGCTGTGATGTGCGGCAAAAGGTTGTTGAGCTTCACAAAATGGGAAGTGGCTATAAGAAAATAGCACAAGCATTGAAAATGCCCATTTCCATCATCAGGGCAATAATTAAGAAGTTCCAGTCAACTGGAAATGTTATGAATCAACCTGGAAGAGGACATGTGTCTATATTGTCTCAGTGCACTGTGAAGTGGATGGTTCGAGTGGCCAAAAAATCTCCAAGGATCACAGCTGTGGGGTGAACTGTAAAGAAAATGTACTACAGGTTCACCATATCTTAAAAATATATATAAATAAATTGATAAATTCTCCCAAAAACTTAAACAAATAAACAAAGTTTCTGACCCAGCATAATTGATTGACTGACACATAATGAGCTCCGTAGCAGCACCTGAGGTCACATTTGAACCAGAACTAGTGCTCCAAAGTCGGCTAAAATGCCCTCCAAAGTCGGCTAAAATGCCCTCAGGCACTGTAGATTGCAGCGGTGTGAGGCTGGTGTCGTTTAAAAGCAAAGAGCTATTTTTAACTGTAATAACATGGTTGTGTAAGCATATAATCTATAACATGTCTGTCATTGTGATCTGGAGTGCAGTGTTGTCTCTAAATATTTTAACATTTTCATCTCTATGGGTTGCATAGATGGGTACTTCTAGTGTTCAAACAGTGCAGTTGCATTAGATGCATAATTAATAGAATGCTGCTATCGCACATTTCCACGATACACATTGTCACACTTTTGCATCGCGATGCATCATGTCACAATGCATCATTACACCTCTAAATGATATACATTTCAATAAAGCCTGATGCTCTTCGACATTATAGTTTAGAGTTATAGTTATAGCTATTAATGTATTATTATCACTGTTGAATTCTTGAATCTGATTGGTGTTGAGTAATTTGTATAACAACACAGATCTGACAGTAGTGCCAGCTCACAGGTTTATATTAATGCTATACTTTCTCTAATATTTTATTGTTTCTATAATAACAGCTCATCCACAGATTGTGACCAGTCCATGTAATCTAAGGCTAATAATAAACAGATGAAAGGTGCGGTTATTTAACAAAGAAAAGTGTATAATCATTAATATAGTGAAGTCTTGTGTAAGGAGACATTTATTTAACATTATGGCATCTAAGGTGTCAGCACTTTTTAATGGTCACTAAAGTTTCCAATACAGTAAAGTCTTCAGGACAGAGGACTTTGTGGTTTCTGGTTCCTTTGCCCTATGGCAGTAACATGGTAATCTACATCTTTTAGGTAATGACTGTTTTTGAATGTAAAAACTGTAGTCATTGGCAAATTGCCGTGATATGAGGGGAATAATACCCCCATGTTATGACCAATAATAATATTGATTATATATTATTAAATATTCAATGATATGGTAATATAATCAATTAAAAATAAGTTTGTGTCAGGTCGCAACACTTATCACTATTATTAATTATTTTCCACATCACTCCCTCTTGTTTTTTTTATTTCTTACAAATCAAATGTCCAGGAATACAGAGACAAAGCAACAAAATACTGCCATGTGTTACTGTCTATACTTTCTGACTGCACAGGAAGTTCCTGGGTCTAATTAATGTCCTCAAGGCTGATGTTGAAAGGGTTCATTTACTGGCTTATGAAAAATTCAGCTGATAGGCAGTCTGTGGAGGAATGTCCTCAGGTGCAGTCAGTTTGAGCATGAGCCTGTGTGCTTATAAAGAGCTCATTAGAGCACTTGTTATGAATAATTCTGCTGGGGACCATGCAGTACTCAGTCAGGCCTGCCTGATTTCATATTAACAAACTTTCTGTCCTGGAGGAGACATAGAGAGCAACACCACTGCTACAGCTAATCAAACTGTATAGCAGAAAGAACAGAACTCAGCACTTAAAACAGATGTCAGTAACATGATGCATCTTTAGATATGAACCTTGATTGCTGGGTGGCACTGTGTGAGATTTCTTTTTCATTATTGTGAGATAACAAGTTTGAGGTCATGACAATGCTACAGCCTTCCAAAGCCAGGAGTCCAAGAGAGCATTACTGACCCTGTAATCTGGGTGGATAGGATCGCCTTGTTTCTCTCTCTGTCTGTCAATTAGCGTGACACTAGCACTTCCGTCTGTTCACATAAATATAATAGGCCAGTTGCTGCTCTACTCCAAGTGCATTCATGAGCAGCAGTTAAATACATCATCTCTGGCTTT
Organism: Cranoglanis bouderius; assembly: GCA_023630585.1. NCBI lineage: Eukaryota > Metazoa > Chordata > Actinopteri > Siluriformes > Cranoglanididae > Cranoglanis > Cranoglanis bouderius. The sequence continues at coordinate 19,511,136 of CM042536.1, read as the reverse complement.
ATGATTCTCAGAGGAAGCATGCATTACTCTAACTTGACTTGGATGTATACCAAAGTTTTGTAAAATTCTCAGCCCTGATCATAAGGTGTTGATAAATGTTCTAGAAAATCAGGGAAAGCCTTCAAAGCAGAGCACTTTGTGCTTTAGCAGTAACATAAGCTGCTGTTTTTGTCTTATTAACATTGAGAGAGAGAGAGAGAGAGAGAGAGAGAGAAGCAAGTCGAACTCGATACCAACAGCATCAACAGAGATGCTCCACCACCAAGTCAAGTAAAATATACTTTAAACAGGAAGGAAGAAAAAAAAAGAAAACAATTTCAGGCATTTGACCTTGCTGTGACCTTGACCCTGTTTGGATCAATTCTAAAATCTAATCAGTTTATCTGCTGGTTATAGTAATAATTCCATATAAATCCTACAAACAGTCAACCACTCATTCTTGAGGTATTGCTCTAATGAGAATCTCGGACAGATGGATGGATGGACAGACAGAAGCACGACAAGCTGAAAATATAATAGTGACAGAGGCAAACAAAAGAGAGAAGCTGGTGAGGGAACAACTGTGCAGCTGTTATAATGTAAGTGATAACAGATAACATGTTTCCTGGATGTTCTACAACATTAAATGTTGCTATAATTTAATAGAACTTACTTTATTTATAATATTACTTATTTTAATACTATTAATTCTTTAATAACGTACAGTCTCCTCAGAAAGTACTGGAATGGGAAGGCACTGAAGACATTTAGGTTTGATATCAAAAGATGAATATGAGACAATTTATCAGAATTTCAGCTTTCATTTCCTGGTCTTTATATCTAGACCTAGACCACCCAAATTTTAGGTGAGCAAAGGTATAGGAACAGATAGGCTTAAAATAAATAACACTTAATATTTGGTTGCATATCCCTTGCTTGCAAGAATATCAAGCCAGTGACTCACTGACTGTTTTTCTTTTGTGATGCTTTTCCAGGCTTTTACTGCAGCTTCTTTCAGTTGTTTGTTTTGGGGGGTTTCTCCCTTCAGTCTCTTGTTCAGGAGGTGAAATGCATGCTCAACTGGGTTAAGGTCTGGTGATTGACTTGGCCAGTCTAAAACCTTCCACTTTCCCCCCCTTTCTTGTGTTGGCACTGTGTTTTGTCTTGCTGCGTGAAGTTTCTACCAATTAGATTTGATGCATTTCTCTGTAAATTAGATTTGATGCATTTCTTCTCATCAATAAAGCCTCATCAATGAGCCCATTCCAGAAGCAGCCATGCAAGTCCAAGCCATGACACTACCTCCATCATGCATGATTGATTGTATGTTTTTCTATCTCCACACTTTCACCTTTCCATCACTTTGGTAGAGGTTAATCTTGGTTCTAGAACTTTTGTGGCTCTGTGGCTCTGTATTTCTTTGTGAATTCCAATCTGTCCTTCTGATTCCTAGTGCTCATGAATGTTTTGCATCTTGTGGTATGGCCTCTATATTTCTGCTATCAAAGTCTTCTTTGAACAGTGGATTGTGATGCCCTGTGGAGATTGTTGGTGATGTCATTGACTATTGTTTTCAGGTTTTTCTTCACCGTTCTCACAATGTTTCTGTCATCAAGTTCTGTTGTTTTCCATGGCCGACCTGTTCGATGTCTGGTTGCTGGTACGCCAGTGGATTCTTTCTTTTTCAGGACATTCCAAATTGTTGTATTGGCTATGCCCAATGCTTGTGCAATGGCGCTGATCAATTTTCCCTCTTTTCCCAGCTTCAAAATGGCTTGCTTTTCTCCCATAGACAGCTCTCTAATCTTCATGATGGTTTATCCTTTTTAACAACAAATGCAGTCTTCACAGGCAAAACCCAGGGCACAAACCAAGAGTAGATATTCAGAACTATTCATTGTTTAAACAGTCAATCTAACAGGGCACACCTGGGTAACAAGAAACACCTGTCAGTCACATGTTCACGCATCACTTGAAAAATGGGTGGATTCAAACAGAAGGTGGCATGTTCATGTTGTTTAACACATCTAGATGTAAGTATCAGGAAATGAAACCTGAAATTCTGAACTACCGTCTCATATTTGTCTTTTGATCTCAAATCGAAATGTCTTCAGTGTTTAGCAAAAAAAATAACTGACCATTCCAATACTTCCAGAGGGGACTGTTTCTAATAGTTGGCAAACTGCTGTAGTATAAGTAAAATCTTTCTGATGTGCTGTTATAGGAAAATGATCAACTCTGTGGTTATAATGCTTTGCATCTGGCCACATCACAACACCCCTTTGTTGACTATATTCCTATAGCAGCACAAAGGCTTCCTAAATGTGTTATGACCAGGGCCAGACTGTATGGAATCAGATGTGAGTTTATAATGTGTAATCTCAGCACTGGCTCGCATCCTCTCTACAATCAAAAAATGAATTCATTACTCTTACTTAATTTAATTGAAGAAAGTTTTTACGCACAATTTAATTTAGTTCATTCAAAAAAAGTTTATTTTGGTCAAAACAATTTAGTTGGTTTAGGTCAAATTAATTTACTCTAGTATGTTTAATTAACTTTATTACATTTGTCAAACTAAATTTTCTTATGTTGGTCCAACTTAATTTTTTTTATTAATTTACTGACGTTTAATTAATTTTATTATGTTTAAACAAGCAGTTGCAGTCATCATACACAATGTATATAATGAACAAATAAGAAAAGACTGGTGTCAGTACTGACATTAGTACAAATGTCCAACATAACTGAATATTAAACACTAACATGTCTTTCCCTTTGCAAAGCATGCTGGGAAGTACAGATCCACTGCCCAGTTAGTTATGTCAACAAAAATGATTAATCTAGTTTTAACACAAATGAATTAAGTAAACTTCAGTTTTAAATATATTAGGTGGACTGAACACAATGAAGTTAAGTTTTGACAAAATGTTCAAAATTCGTGTTACTTTAGCTCATTCAAATTAATTAAACCGAACAAGAGGCAAAAAATAATTTTTTGAGTATATGTTTTACCCCTACAACCAGCCTCTACTTTATAGAACACATGCCACCATGACCAGTTAAAGTGAGCACTGCACTATGAATATCAATTTTATGCACTGGTTTGTATCTGTTTACATCCATAAAGCTGTCAGTTTTTACAGAATCCATGCCTGCAACTGAAAGAGCTACTAAGTTTAGTGCTCGAGTGAGCACTAGAGAATGTCCTCAAACAAGTCACACAAAACTATTCAGACTCAGGAACAAACTCACAGAATGAAAGTAGGCCAGAAAGGGTCTTAAAGAGCCTTGAGTTTTTTTTGTTTTGTTTTAATATGGATTTTGCAGCTTTTCTTGTTGTTTTAACATGTTTGAGTGATCTGTGTCTTAGCTTGACGTGCTCATATGAGCTAGCTGGGAGGAGGGAAGGATTTTTTTTTTCTTCTGTTCTGTTGATTTTTCCCCATCTGTATTTTGTGCACATCCTCAACCAGAGAGAATTAGTTTGCACCGTAGTCTGCAGCATTTATTTTTAGCCATGTTTTCACACCCCTCCAAACACTGGAGCAGCAGAATGTAGGAAATAGGAGAGAGAGATAAACAGGCACTTAATTAAAAGCTCTGTTAAAAAGCAGGGCATGGCCAGGCGCTGTCACAGCCTTCAAACCTTTTTTTATTGTTCACAAAATAGGTCACATGTAAATGAGAACAGCGAGATGTGTATATGATGGGGGTGAGCAGAGAAAGAGAAATATGTATATGAAGAAAGAATGCGCCAAGTGAGACCAAATGAAAACGCAGTCAAAAGCCTCCTACTCTCAGCAAGCGTCATCAATAACGAGTTGTCACTTATTCAGATGTTTTTAGCCTGTGAAAATATTTTAAATTCAACCGAGCAGGAATTCATCTTTATGCAAAAACACAATTTTAAAAAAAAGTTTTGCCATAATGGTTCAAACAGTATCTGTGAGACAGAGGACTTCTGACCTGAGCATACCAAGCAGCATCAGCAAGAGTCATTATTTAAAGAGAACACAAGTTGCTGTCAATTGCGTAAACAGAAAACTCGGTTCTCGCTGGGTTCAAAATGACTCGGAGAATAGAACCTTATATATAATATTAAGATCCCAAACTGTTCACAAGCGTGCAGCAGTGAAGAGAGATTCCACACATGACATCACTTCAGTTTGACAAGCACTGAGTGCTGAAGCATGCCCGCTTCATTTACATTTACAGCATTTGGCAGACACCCTTATTCAGAGTGACTTACATTTATCTCATTTATACATCAGAGCAGTTGAGGGTTAAGGGCCTTGCTCAAGGGCCCAACAGTAGCAGCTTGGCGGTGCTGGGGTTTGAACTCATGACCTTCCAATCAGTAGCCCAACATCTTAACCACTGAGCTACCACTGCCCACATGCCCTCATGTCCTCTTGATCGCCAGCATCTACACTGCTCATGACTTCTATGTTGATTTCTAATACTTTGGGCTGGAAAAAAGGGATCCTACAACTGGTCACTCTCAACCAACCCCAATAATATGTCATAGGAATTCCTTATTATTAGCTTAAGCGCCCATAGCTGTCTAAAGCTGTTGTATTTTACTTCAAATTACAGTAGAAGAAGGTTTTTTCTGATTTCCTGGTTACAGTGATTAATCCATTGACCCAGGATCTGCAGGCTGACTAAAAGCAACTGGAATCAAGAATCAAGGTCTACTGAAATAAATTAGAACTCTGTTCCCACTGTGAGCATATAAAATGTGATTTTTGATTAAATTATATAGTTTCTTTCTACTCTTGCAGTTTGGAGGACACACACACAATTTAAACAGAAGCAGATCATATATGACACAAACACCATTCTGTCCATCACTTCCAACCAACCCACCCACCCCACACACACACACACACACACACACACACACACACACACACACACACGCACGCACACACACACACACACACACAACACACACACACACACACATTGCAATACTAATCACAGCATGAGTTGTAACAGAGGGGAACACAGACGGCGCAATATTCTTGAGCTGAGCACTGAGTCCAAGCAGGCCAGACACTTGCTGTGTCTTTAGGGAGATGGTAGGCATTAAAGGCTTTTCAGGCATCTCCCCTATGAACAGCAAACAGGACACTAACCCACTATCCAGCTCTCCAGAATTAGGTCATGTGCTCAGAGATAAAGAACAAAAATAAGGCCATCAAGTTTATGCGGAGAGTGGAAGTGGCGTGGTGCTTGCCAAAGTATCATTTCAGTGTCATTTAAAAGATGACGTAATATTTGAGTTTGTAATGAGATACAGACTCTCAAAATGTCACATCATCAAAACAGAGAAGAGCAATTATACACTCAGTACAGATGACAGCAGACAGTTTTAAAATGTTTGAAAACATTGACCTAATAAAAAGACACTGACAGAAAGAAATGTAGCCAACAGAACAGAACACTGTTATGTCCCCCTTGATATAAGTGTGAACAGCGATTGTTGAGTGAAGAGATGAAGAGGCTTGGGTTAAAAGTGACTTTTACATCAGGTGACGAGACAGAGATTCATGAGGATCAAAGTGAAGACCCATTTCCCATTGTAAACTTATAATAATTTCAAATTTGGCAGTGTTTCCATAAGCACATTAGTTGAACTAGGCATTTTCAGAATAGAAAATGTCACAATTTAACTACGTGAAGTGTTTGCAAATATATACAGTATGGTTTGTATGACAATCTTTGTATTTGTAGTTATACATGAAAACAAGATGCTCATTTTATGGGAACACAGTTTAAGAGTGCTTTTCTTTTAGTAGGTGAATAGGGCTGTCATGATGATATATGGATATAGAGATAAATTATATTACACTATATGCTTTTCCTAACATATTATGAGTATAATTCAGTACGTCTTCACTACTGACTGACTTTACTGTTACTCTTAGTAACAAGCAACTCACATTACAATGCCTTTTTGTAGAAAATATTATGCTGTGTCATAATATTGACACTTAGGTATTAATTATCAGATCTAAATATAGCAATACATACTGTATTAGGTAGTGTGAAACTGTCCTAAGGTACTGTGATACAATATTTCCCCCTATCGCTCTCTGAAAGCTGAAAACACGGCCATCACACTCGAGTGTGTGATCGAAAATGAGTGCCAGAGTGCTGTGTTCAGGGTAGCTTGATTGGCACACACACAAAATGAAATGTTAAACACAGTCTGTAAAAACACTGTTGTTGTTGTTGTTGTTTTTTTAAAAGATTTATTTTTATTTGTATAGAATTATTTAATTATTATTTGGCGCTATCATCATGTTTTCTGTGCCTAGTGATTTCTGTAATTTCTATGTCACTTACATTTTCCTTCACCATAATTTCTGAACAATGGATGAAAGCATTCACCAACCCTGACTTTGTCTTTCTCTCTCATTTCTTTTCTGGTCTATTTAATTATGTGCAACGAGAAAACCATATCATACCCCATTGAAAACATAACTTTTGATTCAGACTATGCAAAATGACTAATAGATGCATAAATGAATCCTATTATAGGAGTATGACCACTCTGGTGCATACCAGAGCATTAATGATTATTAATTCAGATGCAGGCAACAAGGCAATGAACAGCCATGGTGAAGCTAAAAGCTGCCAAACCCATAAATATTTCATCATGGGCAACAGAGTCACCTGACCACAGGGCAACAGGTAGAAAAATAATCCTCAGCTGTGCACAGGAAGACGTATATAACAAGAGAGGCTGCCTTAAACCCCTCTAACACCCTGCGGTGGAAATAACAGTGTTAAGTGTAACTTGTCAGCTGATGCATTTCAGCTTTGAATTTTATGCGTTTTAACACCTCCATTTTAGGGAACAGCAGTGCAGAAACTGAGCAAAAGAGAGGTGGTTAGATATTCTGGATCTTAAACAACACTGTTTCAGGGTAAAAACAAAACAAAAATACACTAGGAATATAGTGTTAGGACATACATTACTGTGCAAAAGGCACATGTAAAGAAATGCTGTAGAGCAAATATGCCTTCAGAATAATGAAATTAAATGTTTCTACATAAAAAAAAAATAATTAAAAAAAAAAACACAAAGAGCAGTAATCAGTAGTAAATTAAACAAAGTCAATATTTGGTGTGACAAAAAAATAAAAATATTAGTCTCCAGTACAATTAGTGCAGTTTTATAAGGAAAAGAGCTGGTAAGTTTTACTGAGCATGTTGCAGAACCAGCCACAGTTCTTCTGGAGGCTTTGACTTTCGCACTTGCTTCTTATTTTTTGCAGCAAAACCCAGCAGCCTTCATTGTGTTTTTTGTCTGAAAAGTGTCTCTTACGTAATATGTTGCTTTCTTTAATGAAATACAAACATTTTTCTGTAACATTTAATTTTGTGCTAGAAAACTAATGTTTGGGAATCTAAAATGTTTTTTGTACTGACATAATGTAAAAGTTATCAAATTAAAAAAAACGATAAAGTTTGTACTAAGAAACAAACTTTGCAGAGTACTGTATTATCCTTGAGCAAATCTCTATCCATGAAGTTCTTATCCAACACAAAATTAAGACTTGCCTTTAGTGATACACACATTTTCTGCATTTTGGTTTTCACATATACTATATAATAATGTGCCCTTAATATGAACTTAATCATCTTTCCAATCTATTCAGTCTCAGTCACACTTAACAGGTTCATTATTGCTCTAAGCAAAACAAAAATTGTCCTTGCAGTTCTTTCAAACTCAGAGTAAAATCGTCCATTTTCTTTCAGTGAATCTTCCAACTCACCAATATTCCTCAGTCATAATAGTACATGCCAAGATTTCCAGTGTATTTCTGTTAGATGAATGATTGACAAGCTAATAAAACAAAAATCTGTGATTTGTCAAGTCTCCTCAAACTTTAATTAACTGACAAAAGTACAAAGAAAAAATATTCAATGTTTTCACTGATCAACTTAATTATATTTTGTAAATATAAACAAATTTAGAATTTGATGCCTTCAACACACTCAAAAAAAAAGTTGGGATAGAGCCATGTTTACCACTGTGTTACATCACCCTTCCTTTTAATGACACTTTTTAATCGTTTGGGAACTGAGGATACTAATTATTGCAAGAATGGGCATTATTATTTGCCCATTCTTCAGCTTCTCAACAGTCCTTGGTCATCATTGTTTGATTCTCCTCTTCATGATGCGCCATAGGAGACAGATCTGGACTGCTTGTAGACCAGTCAAGCACATGCAGTCTGTGTCTACGAAGCCACGCTGTTGTAGCACGTGCAGAATGAGGCCTGGCATTGTCCTGCTGAAATAACCATGGACTTCCTGGGAAAAGACGTTGCCTTGATGGCAGCATATGTCTCTCTAAAATTCCAATATATGCCTCCGTGTCAATGGTACCTTCACACATATGTAAGTGTAAGGAATCAGCTTTAAAAATGAAACGAAACAGAAGCACACACTTGGATTCAAAGCACCTTTTTAAAGGAGACAAGAGTTTTAAAGCGTGCCCGCATTATCTACCAGAATATGTAGTAAATCAGATTAATCTGCAACGTTTAAAATATATTCTCCACCAGTTACAATTCACGTAACGAATTAAAAGATGTTTAACACGTTTAAATGTATTCTCCAATTTATGTAAGGAATTAGCTCGAATGGCGTGAAATATATCTATATATCTAATCAACGCGTGTTGTGACCAGTTATAAATATACATCAGCCATGAAAGGGAATTCATGTATGTGCACATATACATATAGATAATTAACTACAACGGATTATAATTAATTATGACTATGTATGTGGTCTAGATCAGCTTGTAGGATTAGCTGTAGTCTAGTTTAGAATTATGAACTCTAAAGAGGGTGTTTATCCTTCTGGCCAGGAAGGATTCCCCGTTTTGTTATTAAAAATAGAATGGGTAGCGAGGTCTTGCAGTGTAGAAGTGACTCATCACGTGACCAAAACAGAGACAATCAAGCGTGGTGATAATAGATTTTAATAACTACGTGTAACTACGGATACACACAACTAACTCTAAGCAAACAATACGTATGTACATCTATATACAAGAAGAGAGAGATTAGAGAGAAAGTAATGAAAGGAAGAGGGTAACAGACAAAAACAACAATTAATTAGCCTTTTTCAAAACCAGCAACAAACTTAAATCTCCTGTAAACAGGGGTACAATCTTAACGCATGTATAGATCCATTAACTATACTTGCATGGCTTGGGTGTTGTCGGTTTGAAAGTTCGCGCGAGGTTGTGTCGAGTTCGCTGGTTCGTCGTGCCGTTTGAAAAGGCATGGGCTGTGAGGCGGTTGCATCCCTTGTCCGGGAGAGAGAGAGATTCAAGGAAACCTGAAGTGAACTGTGGTGAACCGAAGAAGACTGAAGAGAATCTGAAGAAATGAAGTGAGTTGTTGTTTTAAAGACAACACCACCGCACACGCCTCTCTGGGCTATTGGCAAATCAGGAAGTTGGATTTGTTGGCGGGATGAACTCTCTTTGTCTGGTCTCAGACCTAAATTTTCATGTCCTGGGAGGAGCCGGTTTAAACTTTATTACGTATGGAATTAAGAAAAAGCATGAAATAATGTATCCCATTGTAATGTGATATGCATAATCGATCGGAGTATCACGAGACGATTAACTACATACCAAATTCGATGGACTTATAAAGAATATTACAGGTAAAACATGGTTACAGACATTTAAAATGATATCCTAAATTAAACTATATAAAATCATTATAGTTAGGTTATATAAACACACAATATATGCAAATAGGAAAACATCACACTATTTGGACATCAAATAATTACATATAATTACATGTTACATTCAAAAGAGATTCTTCCATTGTGTGTGTGTGCGTGTGTGTGCGTGCGCGTGTGTGTGTCTGAAGAGGGGAGTCGTGCCCCCTGTAGCATTCCGATGGCATCTGGTTGAAGAGGTTACTGTTATGGATTCACAGTTCAAAGAAACAGAGAAACTTCTTTGCTAAGTCCAGGCTGATTCAGAAATCAGTTTGATACGTTCAGACGTTACATAAGTCACCCATGCCGTGGGCACTGATGCACCCCCATACCATCACAGATGCTGGCTTTTGCACCTTTCGCTTATAACAGTCTGGTTGGTCTTTTTCATCTTTGGAACTCGACATCCGTTTTTCCCAAAAACAAGCTGAAACGTAGACTCCTGTGACCACACGTTTCCACTGCCTTTCAGTCCATCTGAGATGAGCTCGGGCCCAGAGAACTCGGCAGCGTTTCTGCATAGAGTTGATGTGTGGTTCCTCCTTATGTAATAGAGTTTCGGGTTGCATTTCTGGGTGCAGCAGCGGACTGTGTTAAGTGACAACGGTTTTCTGAAATACTCCCGAGCCCATGTGGTTATATTTATCAGAGTAGCATGAGGACTTCTCAGGCAGTGCCGCCTGAGGGCTCGAAGGTCACGCACATTCAACAGTGGTTTCCGGCCTTGCCCTTTACGCAATGAGATTTCTCCGGATTCCCTGAATCTTTTCACAATATTATACGCTGTAGATGGTGAAAGACCTAAATTCTTTGCAATCTTGTATTGAGCAATGATCTTTTTGAACTGACTGACAATTCTCTCATGAAGTTTGGCACAAAGTGGTGAGCCACGACCCATCCTTGCTTGCAAAGACTGAGCTTTTGGTGAATGCTCCTTTTATGCCCAATCCTGATACCGTCCCCTGTGACCAATTAACCTGATCCTCCAAAATGTTGTGTTACTTGAATATTCTATAAACTTTTCAGTTTTATTTTGCCTCTGTCCCAACTTTTTTTGAGTGTTTTGAAGGCATCAAATTCTAAATTTGTTTATATTTGCAAAATGCAATTAAGTTGGTCAGTGAAAACATAGAATATCTTTTCTTTGTACTTTTGTCAGTTAATTAAAGTTTCAAGAGACTTGACAAATCACAGATTTTGTTTTTATTGCATTTTAGAAAAAATCCCAACTTTTATGGGAATGGGGTTAGTATATAAACTGAGAAATCAGGCAGTGATCGGGGGAGTTTTTGACACAACTTTGCATCAATTTTATTTAAGACTGGCCTCCTTTGTTTTGTAAGTAAAGCTGTAAGTGAGGCGACACAGATCTGAGTAGAGCAGGAATCTGGGAGAGCGCCAGACCCTAGGCTGTTTTAGGTCTGATAATGGCCCAGTAATGTCCTTTCTCCAGACACAGTGAGGTCAGAGCAAAAGCCATGCAAAACCAACAGGACATCCAGACTATATATGTTTATTATGTGGAGTTTTGACTTTAAAAAAAGTAAAGAAAATCATGAGGGTTGTCTAGTAATGGTTTAGTTAAGGACCTGGGTTTAGCTTCTGGTATCAGACTAGACCGCAATCACAAGTACTTATTAGTCTTCATGGTTCATAATTAGTTGAAACAAGGGAATATGTGGTTTGTCAGATTTAAGAAAAAATATTATGTATAGTTTACAGAAAAATATTACGTTTCTCATCAAAACATGATTTGATAGCTTATACTACATTTAATTTAAACAAGTATCTAATATACTAATTTGAATTATATAGAGTGAGGGTGCTCAATTAACATAGTATTAATGTGATCCAATTATGGTATAAAATCTCATGAGGATGTTGGCACTGACAGGAAGAATTTACTATAGTATTAAATTAACTTTATTAGCTTATGTGTGGTACAGTAATGCAGTGGGTAATGTCACAGCCTTACAATGCCATGGTCCTGGGTTCGATCATGAACTTGGATGAGTGTTCAGTTTTATTCCAGGGCTTTGAAACTACATGATCAAAACATGTTGCCTATACGAAAACAAATTATTCATTCATGTTGAACAAATGTACACATTTGAATTAAGTAAATTCACTGAACTTTTTTTTTTCAGTGTGCACTAGGTGTTACGCCTGCCTGCTGCATCTGATACAGTCATACCATCTCCAGTACTGTGCCTTTACCATGTCAGTGTCACCACTGTGCTAAATATGATCCACCAACCAAGTAATATCTGGTCAGTAGGGGTCCTGTAGTGGTTCCATCCCACTGATGGACATGGTTGAGGATGCTTGACAAAATGTACATGGCAGTAAATGGGCTACAGTTGAATTAAAATGAATAAATTTGATCAAATTGGCCATATGTATACATATAATATAGAGGTGAGTAATAAACTGGTAGCTAGTGTATAATAAAAAAGGTTTTGGTTTCCTCTACTCTTTGATAATTGTGGCCTGCAACAGGGCAGATATACACAGCTATATGTGTTTGATTTATACACTGTTTGAACCTATTGTCTATTGGGACAGTGGTCTGAAGATGTGTCTTAACTTTGGTTCATAAATGATTTATGGCTGTAGTGCTGGCAGACACTGCATGCAAAAAAACAGGAATATTTCATATTTTTCATTTCATAGTTTTCTTACAATATAAGGAGATACTGCTCGGTTGTGTATTCATAAATCATTGTTATCACTTACATTTTCATTAATAAACCGTTTAGATTTTTAAACCTAAGGATGAAAAGAAAAACTTTACAGAGACTTTACAGTGAGGAAGAGATGATGGTTAGTAGCTTTGAAGAAGGCTTTATTCCTCCACACTTTACAACACACAATCAATCAATTGTTTGATTTATGGTAGATTTAATACCATAAAGATAACAATTTTTTTTTTTAATTTTTTTTTTTTATAACATTGAATGTTTGTTTTTGTTTTTTTTTACTTAAACTTACTTAAATAACAAAAAATGATATTCCAACAAACTGTTCTGTAAGAACTTTCTTTGGAGTGTCTTCACAGTGAAATAAATGTTTTAATTTCAACATTACCCAAATACCTTTTTTTTGTAAGTATGGAGATGTAGACATATTTAATTGTTGTATATAAAACATATAAAGCATTGTTTATATAAATCATTTTCATAAGAAAATGTAAATGGAAAAAAAAAACAGATACTAAAAATACCTATAAAATTTTTGGTAATCAAGATTAAGATGAATTATCATATAGATGATATCTATTGTTTTAAAATAATCAATTTTGTATGAATCATTCATTATATTGTTTTGTTTAATCATTAATTACAGTCCCCTCCAAAAGTATAGGAACAGATTGTCTTAAAGTAAATAACACTTAATATTCGGTGGCATATCCCTTGCTTGGAATAGCTGTATCAAGCCGTCAACCCACTGACATCACCACACTGTTGCATTTTTCTTTTGTGTTGCTTTTCCAGGCTTTTATTGCAGCTTCTTTCAGTTGTTGTTTTTTTTGTTTTGTTTTTGTTTTTTTGTTTTGGGGTGTTTCTCCTTTCAGTCTCCTCTTCAGGAGGTGAAATGCATGCTCAACTGGGTTAAGGTCTGGTGATTTACTTGGCCAGTCTAAAATCTTCCACTCCTTTGTTAAGTTGGCAGTGTGTTTTGGGTCATTGTCTTGCTACATGATGAAGTTCCACCTAATTAGATTGGTTGCATTTCTCAGTAAGCTGGTAGACAGAATGTTTCTGTAGACTTCTGAATTCATTCTGCTGCTACCATCATGAGTTCCATCATCAATAACGATTAGTGTGCCCATTCCATCCATGCAAACCCAAGCCATGACGCTACTTCTGTCATACTTGTCAGATGAGCATTTATGTTTTGGATCATGAGCATATCCTTTCTTTCTCCACACTTTGGCCTTTCCATCACTTTGGTAGAGGTTAATGCTGGTTCCGAAACTTTTGTGGCTCATCTCTGTATTTCTTTGCGAATTCCAATCTGGCTTTCTGATTCTTACTGCTGATGAGTGGTTTGCATCTTGTGCTATGGCCACTATATTTCTGCTCTCGAAGTCTTCTTCGAACAGTGGACTGTGATACCTATCAGGACATTCCATATTGTTATAGTGGCTATGCCCAATGCTTGTGCAATGGTTCTGATTGATATTCCCACTTTTCTCAGCTTCAAAATGGCTTGCTTTTCACCCATAGACAGCTTTCTGGTCTTCATTTTGGTTTATCCTTTTAAACATCAAATGCAGTCTTCACAAGTGAAACCCAGGGCTCAAAGCAAGGGTAGATATTAGTAGATATATTAGATTGTAGATATATTAACTGTAACATTGTTGCTTGCCTACAAAGCCAAAAGTGGAACAGCACCCTCTTATCTTAGAGCTCTCATCACCCCACGCACCGCACCACGCTCCCTCAGGTCAACAAGCACTGCTCGACTGATCCCACCCTCTCTCAGGATACAAGGTAGATCTGCCTCACGACTTTTCTCTGTTTTGGCACCAAGGTGGTGGAATGAACTTCCCATCAATGTCAGAACAACCGAGTCGCTGGCTATCTTCAAGAAACGCCTAAAGACATACCTCTTTCTTAAATACTTACCCCTTGATAGTTAGCGTTTTCTTCAAAAAAAAAAAAAAAAACCTCCTAACAGTTGCTGGTTTGAGTTCAGTGCACTTCGTTGTAATTGTATGAACCAGAAATGAAATATTCATTGATGGAGAATTTAAAGCACTCTTGTACGTCGCTCTGGATAAGGGCGTCTGCTAAATGCTATAAATGTAAATGTAATGTAAATGTTTAAACAGTCAATCTAATAGGGCACACCTGGGCAACAAGAAACACCTGTCAATCACATGTTTCAATATTTTTGATCACTTGAAAAATGGGTAGGCTCAAACAAAAAGTGCCATGTTCTAAGTTGTTTAACACATCTAGATGTAAATATCAGGACATGAAAGCTGAAATTCTGATCTATCATCTCATATTCATCTTTTGATCTCAAATCCAAACTGGCCTTGCCATTCCAGTACTTTCGGAGGGGACTGTTTATTCTCCCTGTATTATGTACTGTATTGTGTGCTCCTTGTAAATTGTACATATTTGTATGGCAGTCTGGGAAAACCTTGTACATGTCAGTTAAATAGCGTGACTTCCCTCCTGACGTTCACTGTGTCAGATCACACTTAGCTAGCAAGGTTTTAGACAGCTTTAGTTTGGTGAAATATATTTAGGGTGTTTTACGTATGAAGTGTGTTATAGCCAGAAAAAAAAACAATTTTGGTCAAAACCAGATTTTTCAACTTTTTTGGCCACAATTCAGCTACAGATGATGGGTTTTCCCAGGCCACCACATCTTAATGAGCCCATTTTTGTGTCTTTTCAAAGAAAGTTTTACATCATCGATGATGTTAAACCTCAAGACAGTATTTAAGCAACCTTTTTTCTTGTGATTCCTTATCAGTCAAACCTGCTGTTGTCTCTCCTCCTACAGGACAGTGCAGAGAATGAAGTGGACAGGAACAAATGCTGCACGCTCTGCAATATGTTCTTCACATCTGCCATCGTGGCTCAGTCACACTACCAGGGTAAAACACATGCTAAGAGAGTACGCCTTGTTCTGGGAGAGCAGCCCAGCTTACCTACCCCCACAGGTCAGATTAATATGAGCAATGTTTATTCCTCATAATTAACATCTGAATATGCTGTGTACTTCTCGCTGTTCATTTGATTTGGACTGTAAAGTCCGTGTAAGCCAGGGGTTATGTTACATTATGTTAATTTTTTAACTGGGATATTGAAAATTATTTTCTTATAAACTATTAAAATGGATTCTTATAGTATGCACTGTAAAGCTCATCAGTAGAAGCTACATTAACTGTGGTCAGGAGAGCCCTGGAGCTGGGCAGATAGCATACAGAAGCAATGATGCACTGCAAGATACTCAGCAGACTGGAATTAGGTGCCCAGTGGTGTGCTCTTTCACCAAGTAATGAATCAGAGTCGGCCTGTAAAAACTGGGGCAGGGGATTGGTGTAGTGTAAAGGTAAATCCTGTGTGGCATGCAGCTCAGCTGAAGTCACGCTGAGACAAACAGGCTTTATTTAATACCTCCTGGCCTGATGCTTAACTAAGTATTAACTCAGACTGAACTGAGCCCCTTCTAGCACTCAGGCTCCAGACTGCATGGAGACAATGAAGACTGATGAGCACATCAAGGCTACTAACGTCTACTAACACACCAATTTAATTTTATTCCTCAGACGAGTCACTTAATCTGCAGCTTTATGTATGATTACAGTGACACTTTATGCAGTACGTCCTCTATATATCAGGATCAGTGTACAGTATATTGTGCTTTTTGCATCAGCTGTGAGCTAGGTTGAATTCTCATGAGGCTGGTGTGTAAGGTGGCATCCCAGGTCACAGTCAGTGTGAGTGTGAGTATGCACAGGGCTGACGCTTTCTGACAGCACCATTAATCTTTATGCCAGTGGTAATATCCCACTCCATTCAGCTTTCAATTCAAATGTGAGCCCAGCAGTAGCTAATGGACTAACGCTATTAGTGTTGTGCCAGTAGATATTATCATATATTGCAATCATTTAAGTAAAATCTGGACTGTTATTTCACAAATTATCACGTTCTTTTGATTCTCTCTCACAATGGTACAACACCTTTTCACATGTATTCACATAAATATTTTGCCAAAGCACAGCTTCCCAAGGAGTGTTGTTTCTACTTTATCCACCCATTTAATTGCAATCTTTCTCATCTACAGTTTTATGCTATGGGAAAGATGTGCCTAATTATATAAAACTACAACTACTGTATATTAACTGAATGTCACAAACTGTTTAACTAGATACATGTAGATTTAACACTTGGAACAACTATAATGTGAATTTTCAGTTTATTATTTATGCTGGGTATATAGAACGTTTCAATGAGAAAAACAATAACAAAGTTACTGTGCATGTACGTTCGTAAACATTTATGATTGTGCCATTTTAAAATGTAAAGCTGTCAAAACAAAATTATTACACCGCCCTTCATCTAGAAAAAAAAGTTTATGCTGTTTTATACTTGTTTTTACCTATTTTGGTCATGCTGAGTTCAAATATGCCACTGAAAATTCCCTATCACGTACTGTTTTCCCACAAAATAAGAATGAAGTTTTTAATAATTTTGCTAAATTTATATTGCTTTCAGGGTTTTATTTAAATTGGTAGAAGCTGTCAAATTTCACTATTATTATTTATTAATTACAACAATAGGCACACAAAACATAACACTTGTTTACAACATGAACAGCAGACAAATAGTCTGTGAAATGTTTGTGAAAATCTCTAAATAAAGCTATTTCAAAAGACGAACATTATAATAATATGCAGAGTGCTTAAGGAGTGAACTTCCTTTTGAGGGATTTTCTGGAATGGCTGACTTCTTGACAATCTCTCTGAAGGCACCAGCAGTAGTCAGCCATCATGTTCACACTCCATCTACCATGGTTTGTCCTGGTCACACAGCTTCATTCCAAAATATGCAGAATATGTCTTTTTTACAAAGTCTGTAATTTTCTGCCATTGTTTGGATGTTGCAAAACACCCACAGATGTAGCAGAAATCATCTGGGCTATGCTTGGATTTCCGTCTTTCACTGGTCATTATAAATCCCTGAAATCAGGAGTTTTGTGTGCATGTAAGTGTGCCTAGCATTCATATAAGGGCTAATCAGAGGAAAAGTGATAAATGTTGCTCACCTATTGTACATAAACATAGTGTTTCCTGTGTTGGTGGCAGTGTATCTGGCAATAGCTCTAACGTTTATGGTCCATCTTAGGCAAAAAAGCTCTACACTGGACATCAGTCTTTGTGAAAAGTTGTGATGTTCTAGAGCAAAACTAACAGCATATCTGGACTCAGCATCTAAGTATTAGTAAGAAACAACTATCAGATCCTATTCAGCAAATCTGATGCAGGGTGGTGTTAACAATAAATGATCATTTGTGATTACCGGATGCTTGAAGCAAGAATGTGAGAAAACAGCTGAGAAAAGTGACTTACCCTGGTGTGCATTATTACTTGATACAGTCCCCTCCAAAACTATTGGAATGGCAAGGACAATTATTATTTTTTTTTTTTTTTTGCTGTAGACTGAAGACATTTGGCTTTGAGATGAAAAGATGAATATAAGAAGAGAGTTTAGAATTTCAGCTTTTATGTGTTAAATGACATAGAACATACACATTTTGTATCAGACCACCCTATTTGTAGGGGAGCAAAAATATTGGAACAGAACAGGTGACTGACAGGTGTTTCTTGTTACCCAGGTGTGTCCTGTTAGATTAATTGTTTAAACAATAACAATCGCTGGACATCTTCTTTGAACATCTACTCTGGGTTTTACCCTTCAGTTTCACCTGTGAAGACTGCATTTGTTGTTAAAAAGGATGAGCCAACATGAAGATCAAAGAGCTGTCTATGGGAGAAAAGCAAGCCATTTTGAAGCTGAGCAAAGAGGGAAAAACAATCAGAGGCATTGCACATTAGGCTTAGACAATACAACAATTTGGAATTTCCTAAAAATAGAAAGAAACCACTTGTGTACTGAGCAATAGACACGGAATCTGTTGGCTAAGGTAAACAACAACAGCTGAGGACAGAAACGTTGTGAGAGCTGTGAAGAAAAACCCAACAACAGCAGTCAGTGTTCATCACCAACAACCTCCACAGGACAGAGGTGAAGGTATCACAATCCACCATTTTATGTTTTCGAATGGCCAAGTCAATCACCAGACCTTAACCCAGTTGAGCATGCATTTCTCCTCCTGAAGAGGAGACTGAAGGGAGAAACCCCCGAAACCAACACAACTGAAAGAGGCTGTGGTAAAAGCCTGGAAAAGCATCACAAAAGAAGGAACCAGCAATTTGGTGATGTCAGTGAGTCACAGGCTTGATGTAGTTATTGCAAGCAAGGGACATGCAACCAAATATTAAGTGTTATTTACTTTAATTTACTTCAAGATTATCTCTTCCTACACTTTTGCTCACCTAAAAATTGGGTGGTCTGATACAAAAGGTTCTATGCTTTATGTTGTTTAACACATCTAGATGTAAATACCAGGAAATAAAAGCTGAAATCCTAAACTCTTGTCTCATATCCATCTTTTGATCTCAAACCCGAATGTCTTTGGTGTATAACACAAACAATGAATTGACCTTGCCGTTCCAATAGTTTTGGAGGGGACTGTATGTTGATGTCATGTGTTCACACCAGAGAAGTGCTGAACGTGTATTATAGTTTGGATACTTACAGCTAGATTTTAGAGGTAAGATGTGAAATATTTGCCCCTATAATGCGGATCTGTATTGTGTATTGTATAGCTGGAGCACGGAAAATGCTGTCTGAAATGTACTCAGCATGGTTTATTGTTAGAAGGAAGGGTAAATTACAAGGGGACACTGTATGTGTATGTCTGGGTGAGTTAGCTGGCTAATTGGTTAGCTTTCATGTTTGGCAAAGGAATGCCTTACACAGTTCAGTATTCACCTGTTTAAGACAGAACAAGCAGTTCATCTTGGCCTCTGGTTTTAAATGGCTGATTATCAGATTAGACGAGGTTGTAGTCATGTTGCTGCAATTCTTGTGGCTGTGGGACAATATTTAAGGGAAGGATTAAATGCCTCCTCTGTGACCTGAGGGAACATTTGACAACAGAACAACATGATCCTAATTTTAATTTTGACATCCTGCTCTTATAACCTACCAGACACGTTATTTTTTTTAACACTGTTTAGCGCTAACCGGATAGGTCCTAGAAACAGCGACATCACCTGCTGCACTCATGAATATTTATTTGAAAATATCTATTAATGAATGCTTTTAATTCATGTTTATCAGTTTTTGAAGCATTCATTCTTGTGCATCTCTAGTATACGCTAGTATACCACAATGCTCATAATGAACATCCTCTTAACATTCTCAGTAATCGTTGTATTCATACTATATTTGTATTTATAGTATACAGCTGTGGAGGAGTAGGGACTTATAATCACACTATCCAGTCTCACCTAGAAGAGGATGGGCTCCCTTTTGAGTCTGGTTCCTCTCAAGGTTTCTTCCTATTGTCGTTTCAGGAAGTTTTTTCTTGACATTGTCACTTCTGCCTTTCTAAGGCTTCTTCATTAGGGATCTAAATGCATCTTGATTTTTGAAAAGCTGTTTAGTGCTATATAAATATATTTTCATTTACTTGAATTATGTGCAACAGATACACACAGATACTCCATCCGTAGAGACCTCAATGACCAATTAACAAGATTTCAAAAGAATGTGTCAATGAGGTAAGAGGAAACAAAAGAAGACTCTCAACCAATGGAAACATCATTGAAAAGCATTTTTGGCCATAACCACACTGTAATGAAGAGAGTAACAAGAAGAGCTATAGCTGGTATAAACATGCCAAACATAAATGGTACATGTAACTGTATTGTGTTTCAACATTTTTTTAAATATAAATCTAAATAAAATACATTTCTAAACTAGTAATCATTAAGTAATCATGATCACAGACATGATACATAATTTAATAGAAGTGATAGCACTTATTGCAAAAATTCCACAGATGATAAGCATATTATTCAGATTGCATTATTTACCAAACTCCACCAGCATGCTTATAACGGTCACAGGCATTAAACAGCTCAGTTTTACTGAACGGTTTACTCAGTGACACAAACTGAGTTGGAGGCAGAGGCAAATGCAATCTTTTTAATAACAATTCCAAATTGTTCAGGCACATTCATGGTCAGAAACAAGCTAGAGGTCACTGCAACATTCCATAAATGACAGTAAAGGGCAAGATCAGAGTCGGGAAACAGAGAACGAAAGTCAAAACCAGATAAACCATGGAATAACTCTAAGAATCGTAAATGAAATGTTCATAAAACAAGCAAATCCTGGGGAAAAAAAGTGATATACACTCACTGGCCACTTTAATAGTGTACACTTTAATAATGTACACATGCCCATTCATGCAATTATCTAAACAGCCAATCATGTGGCAGCTGCGCAATGCATAAAATCATGTAGATACAGGTAAAGAGCTTTAGTTGCATCAAACATCTGATTGAGAAAAAAAATTGTGATCTCTTTGCCCGAGGCATGGCTGTTGGTGCCAGACAGGCTGCTCTGAGTATTTCAGAAACTGCTGACCACCTGGGATTATCATGCACAACAGTCTCTAGAGTTTACACAGAGAAATTGAGAAAAACAAAACACATCCAGTGAGTGGCAGTTCTGCAGGTATAAACACCTTTTTGATGAGAGAGGTCAGAGGTTTGAGCTTACAGGAAGGCTACGGGAGTTCAAATAACCACTCTTTAAAACTATGGTGAGCAGAAAATCATATCAGAATGCACAACACATCCACTCCAGTCAGGCAGGAACAGGAATCTGAGGCTACAGTGAGCACAGTCTCACTGAAACTGGAGTTGAAGCTGTCACCTGGTCTTCTTCCAGTCTTTAACTACCCAGTTTCGCTGAACCTGTGCTCACGCAACCTGTTTCTGCATGATTTCATGCATTGCACTGCTGTCAAATGATTGGCTGATTGGATAATATCATGAATGAGCAGGGGTATGAGTGTTCCTATTAAAGTAACCTATGTTAAAAGTATAACAAAGTATCTACATTCACATGGATAATGAATGTAAATGAAAGAGTTGTGATCAGTAGAATGGTTTGTGGGACTGATGTAATATGTAGACTGGAGTTGGTGCTGATGTGGAATGGGTATGGCGATGGAGCTGAATGTGACATTAGCACAGCTTTTCTGTAAATATTGGAAGTGACAATATGTTTGTGAAGGTCATGGTCAAACAAATGAACGGTCTGCTTGACTATTTAGCTTGTATGTGATGTATGGAACAGAGAAGAGGAGAGAATGCTATTTAAGCACTTGTACCATACTGATTGACAGGAAAATGTACAACACATCTACAAGCAGTGATTGATGATAAGTATTAAAAGCATGTCAGCATCTCGGTCACAACACAGTCCAACTATAATTATGTTTAATGGCCTACTTTGTGAACTGACATGTTATACTTATGGCAATTAAGCCGTACGTTAGTGAGAAAGTGCCTGGTGTAAGTCATTGTGGTGCATATGGGTTTATTCACTCAGTGTGAATGTTATGTGCACTTTAGCAAGAACTTGTTTGGTGCTTGTTTTGAAACCAAATTTTGAACCGACAACACTTAATGTTGGCATTATTAAGGCTATTATAAAAAAATTAATAAATAAAAATGAACCTGTGAAAGTGAGACAGAATCGATTTCAGAAGCATGCTTCAGTCACCTCAGACTTTGTGACTGGAAATGAGCCAGTGCTGGGGAAAGCTGCGAGTTGTTATGCTAAAACTTGGCAGCAATGTGGGTAGGTTTGTTTCCATTTAATCACAGAGTGGCACATTTGTTTTCATGCAGTTCGCTCAGTGGCCATATTTGATTATGCTCTATTTCAAAGACAGTACAGAGATGCCTAACACTTATAGTAGAGATGGAATATATTTAGCCTGTCAATGCTATTAAGCTCAATTTCCATTCATCAGGCTGCAATTTCCTGCAAGCAAGATATCTCAGGACTATACAAGCAGAACATGTGCTTCATCAACATGTACATCTGTTACTTTCCTTCTCTCCACTTTACATTTAGGAAGAGTTGTGTTAGGGTGTGAAATTATTTTTTAAGTGTAATGCAGACTCAATGTATGAATCTATAGGAGTTTATAATACAGATGTGGCCTTTTTAGAGCAGAGTGATAATATTTTTGACACCTCTTAAGGCATCATTGAAACAGTGAGGGCAAGTGAATTCAGGAGAGATTATATTCAAAAGTATGTTTCATGAAAATCCATACTTTGAGCTCGGGACAGATGTGATAGATGTGCATTGGTGGTGACAGCTGAGGCTGTTTGATGAAGATGCCTTTGAGAATTAGCTACCTGGCCAGTCTCTTATCATCTCCCTGCCATGTATCTGTACTTCAAACTCATCTCCTGTGATATACCACCATGCACTGCCAGGCTTTCTCAGTAAAAAGCTCTTACTCATGCATTGTACATTCAGCAAGAGAGGTAGAGATGGCAAAAAGAGAGAGAAATATATAGTGCAACTTTCATCTTTCTTCTTTTTCAAGCAGACCTGAAAGGTCAGTGTGAAGGAGTAAGTCTTCCTCTCCCATTTCTCTTTTCTCCTTCCCACAATTGGATAAAATAAAATGTTCAATCTTTGTTCATTTTTAATAACAATAGACATCTAACTAACACTATGCACACATAATGAAATCTCTTATTGTGAAAGCTTGCTGAAAAGTCCATTTGATCTATTCACATTGGTTTGAATCATCTCACTTATAACAGCATTGTGGGTGGTGAGAGGAGGAGAGAGAAGCATACTAGCTGTAACTATGTGTTCTTGGCTTTGTGTTAGTTCAGTATGACTAACTAATGAAGTAAATGCACTAAGCACAACCTTGACAACCAAAACATTTGACATTCAGTCTCAAAAATTAAACAATGAATCCATAATTATGATGCATACATTAATGCCATGCTCCATTATTATAGGTTCAAGGATTATTTATACCTTGTGTTTAGTTTCTTTTTGGCCAGTCTTTTCCATTCTGAAAATATTAGCATACATACACACACCCACATGCAGTGTGCCAGCATATTGAAAGTAATCTAAGGTCTTCTCACCAGTTATATTTCATCTGAGGAAACTTCTTTTTTTAAACGTGAAGCTGCCAGGTCATTGTAGCACTGGTGTAATGTATGTCACAATTGAGTTGCCAGTGATGCACTTTAACTGGAGTGCACCCACAGTGCTATACTTAATATGTTGTAAATGCTGGAGCTTTCTTTGTGTCCACATTGATATCCTAGCAACCACTGCTGCGTGCCTGGCAACCTACGCTAGGCTGCACTTACATTTCCTTCTCCAGTCTGTTTTTTTTTTTTATTATTATTTTTTTTTTACACTTTGTTTTTGTGCTTTACCTGTTCTGTGTTTTGTGTAAATTAGAAATTAGGCTTTAATTTTATGCTCCAGCGGATGCAGGTTCTGTCCTGCCTTGAAAGACAGATGAGCCTGCAATGGTGTCAAGGCCTGTAGGCTCTTTTGGGGCTGGTAACCATGGTAACAGGTCTGTAGTGACATGGAGAGTGGGTCACCTATAAGACTACAGTTTCTGTACTCCTCCCTTTTTAAAAAAATGGATGAAACTTCCCAAACATGCAAAGAAGTATGTCTCTGGAGAGGTGCAGGTGTTCTGCTAACCTACATCTCAATTCAGTATTTTATACCTGGGGCAGTTACTATAACAACACTCCAATGAGTATGTGTATATGTCTTTATGAACAGTGCATCAAAAGCATAAAGATTGAGCATAAAGATTGTCGTAACCTTCCCTCTACAGATTCAACTGCAAATACCCCTCAGGCCACAGACCCACCACCACCTTCACCCTCATGGCCCTCCATGGGCAACAATGGTGAAGCAGGCAAGTACTGCTGCCTGTGTGGTGCCTGGTTCAACAATCCACTGATGGCACAGCAACATTATGAAGGCAAAAAGCACAAAAGGAATGCAGCACGGGCACGGCTCCTGGAGCAGCTGGCAGGCAGTCTGGATGCTGCTGAGAGCACAGGTGAGTTGTGTGTTTCAGGGATGAGGCAACTTGCCATGGCAGGAGGAAAAGGGGTGAAAGGGGGAAAGTGGGGAATGGAGAACAGATGGGGAATGAAAAGTAATGGTAGAAAAAGTTTTCAATTCAATTCAGTTTTATTTGTATAGCACATTTAACAATGGACATTGTCCCAAAGCAGATTTATAGAAATATATAAATTCAGGATATGTATGAATTTATCTCTAATGAGCAAGCCAGATGCGATGATGGCAAGGAAAATCTCCCTGAGATGATATGAGGAAGAAACCTTGAGAGGAACCAGATTCAAAAGGCAGATCCAGAGAGCAGAAGGGGTCACGATCCCTGGCATCTCAGGAGTCACATGTGTAGCTCGACAGCGAGAGAGGGGGAGAGATTATTATTTCTTATATTATTTCTTACCATTATCATTGTTACATCCCCCTGCTGTAGCCTTCACTATTCGAGGTACCAACAAATAGCCTGCACCTTTTGATCGAAGTAGGCATGGAGGATCATAAAGACCAAAAGTTCGCTCAGGTACTCTGGCACGAGACCATTTAGTGCTTTATAAGTCAATAGTAGTATTTTATAATCAGTGCAAAATTTTACTGGGAGCCAGTGTACTGTGGATAAGATAGGGGTGATATGGTCATATCTTCTGGTTCTAGTAAGGACTCTTGCAGCTGCATTCTGGACTAACTGGAGCTTGTTTATGCACCTACTGGAACATCCAGACAGTAAGGCATTACAATAATCCAACCTATAGGTAACGAAAGCATGAACTAATTTTTCTGCATCGTCTAGTTACATTATATGTGTTAGCTATGTTTCTGAGATGAAAGAAGGCTATCCTAGTAATATTATCTACATGAGCATCAAATGAAAGACTGGAGTCAATAATCACACCAAGGTCTTTTACTGCTGCACATGATGAAACAGAAAGGACATCCAGAGTTACTATGTAATCAGAAAGAGTATGTGGTCCTAGTACAAGTACTTCTTTCTTGTCAGAATTAACTAAAAGAAAGTTAATAAGCATTCAGTGTCTAATGTCCTTTACATATTCCTCAACTTTATTAAGCTGGTGTCTGTCATCTGGCTACGCTGAAACATACAACTGTGTGTCATCAGCATAACAATGGAAGCTATTACCATGTTTACAAATAATTTGACCCAGAGGTAGCATGTATAAAGAAAATAAAAGTTTTATGTTTAGATGAGCTAAACTCAAGACCAAGTCCAACAATCTCCAGTAACATGGTGTTTGCAAAATTGGTTTGTTGTGATATAAGCTCTTAAGCAGCAGTGGCTCAGTAGTTAAGGTTCTGGGTTATTGATCAGAAGGTTCAAGCTGCCACTGTTGAGCCCTTGAGCAAGAATTTCACTGTACTGTAATGTATATGTAGATGTGACAAATAAAGGTGAAATCTTCTTTGAACGGGACAGACCAACTTAGGCGAGCTTTGTTTTAACAGATACTCTACAGCCACTTTTTCATATATTCTAGTGTGTAGGGAGCCCAGACAGTCCACATTGTACTCAGTATTCTTAATTAAACTCTCCTGTGTTTCTGTGCCAGCAGTGAGAGTTAAAGATAGGATAGAACAAATATGTGAACCATCTGGGGCTAACCAAGTCCTATACTGGGAAAATGCTGCCGTAGGGTATCAATGTCAGCTCTTCCCCATTGGGGTGACAACTGGCATCAAGCGCAGCTAAAACACAATATTAAAGCACTGTGACCAACCAAATGACACTTGTCATACATTTTTAGCTTCGAAATATATGAGGAAGGCAGGTTCTTTTATTCATGGATTGAAGATTTTTTATGCTAAAGTCTTTCCAGAGATCTTCAGAAATACCAGATGTCACAAGGTGAATGGGATTCTGTTCTGTTATGCTTTGGGGAAAAGTCCATGCTGGAATGCTTTTCACAGAGCCAGCAAAAACTGTCCAAAGACAGCTAACAAAGGATCAGCAGGTATATGGTGCTCGTTTCTAAAGACAGAAACACCACAAGCTGCAGTATAAAAGGTGTGAGCCAAGAAGTTATAGTTTATTTTCACAGCTGTTCTGTAATCAAAGTCTGGTATGGAGATTTCAATGGATTTAAATGTTGTCAGGGGATAAATTAATTGTATTTGCACCAACAGCGCATTTTTATTCTAAGAGAACAAACAACAACAACTATGTGTATTCTGGTTGTCAGAGATGCTTCTGAAATAGTTCACCAAGACGATAAAATGATACAAATTCTCCTTACGCTGACATACCAGATAAACAAGCATTTTAAAAATCTGGAACTCTATAATCATGCTGTAGGCAGCAACCAAGTGAACCGATGTCCTTGTTTATAGCATTCCACTGTGAATGTCACCTTCTATTTAAATCTCACCAGAAATATTTGCTGTTGATTACGACACCCTGCAACGGAGACACACAAGTCTACCACCTCTAAACCGGTGATGTTAGAACAGCTAAATTTAGCCTGAGAAACACCACAGCTCATCCTCTTCATTAAGTCAGCGTGAGAGAGATCTGCTGAGATTCCCCCCTGACTTTGTACTTCTAAACCTGAGCATGGCTATCCCAAAACCTTGTCACCCTGAGTTTGGCCGCTCCTCAGGGGACTGTCAGAGCTCAGCAAGCATGCCACATCTCATTCATCATCCTCATTAGAAGCCCACAGCATGAAGGTGTAGTGTGTGTGAGCTGAATACACATAAAACACAAATACGAAGCACTGCATTGCTTTTATCTTTCCATGTGTGTGGTTTGTTTGAGAGCCAGTGGCTCATTTAGAAGACCTCCCACTTGTTCAAGCCATCACTGAAGTGACTGCTGGGAGATTACAGCCTGGCCTGTTTATGTGGAAGCCACTTCAGTGTAATGGCCTTCTCACCGAGGCTTTAGTTTGATGTTGAAATCACAGGAACACTGCATGGCCATTCCTGGTTTGAAGCAGGTATTCATTTCCCCTAAATATAAAGGAGAACTAGAGTTCCTTATGGGAAAACGCCACACATGATTAAGATTTGAACTTATAGAAATTTGCCAAATGTTATATTGACAAAAGAAGTGGTCCTATTTTAAAATTTGTAATAAATAAATAAATGAAGTTTTAAAAAGACTATTGAGGACTGGTCTTTTTATCTCTGTTTGCCTCTAGATGGTTTGTACTATAATTTGAGTGCTCATGTGGTTCACTGTGTGCTCAGATTACAGTATGAACGGTCCAGTCGTCTGTAGATATGGTTATACTGCAATGGTGTCAAGTATGAGCAAATGAACAAGTATGAGCAAATGAATACCAATTAATAACCCAATTAACATACACTTTACTTTTAAAATCTGTGCATATCCAGTTTTCACTGCAACCTGCCTGATCACCAAACATCATGTTTGACTTTGCTATTTATATAAACCCTTTGTAAATTTGGTGTGGCTACACTGTAACAGTCCAGACCCCTGCTTAAAGTCATTTACCATGTTACAAATTAAACAGGGTCTATGTAATGAACTGCCCCGTCTACCTTGGCCTATGGAAGCCGGCTTGCTTTCTTCCCATTCACTAATGAAATGATTCTCTCACCTGCCTCTCAAAAGGCCTGGATAACTTATTACTGCAATGGAGAGGAAACAGAATGAGTAAGTCTCTCCTTTCCATGTGGTACATCACCACATTAATGTACTGCATTACAAATGACAGTAATCTTGGTCCTGTGAACAAGAACGCATGTCAAAAGCCTACACACTTTATGTATATACTACATAGATATAAAACACACAGTTATAATGTCTACTTCAGCATATTTCTTTACCAACATTCTGGTCAAAGATAAAATAATTTTCAAATGGATTAATTGTGTCAATTTCATTTATCCAGGTTAGGGAAGTAAACTACAAATGTGAATTGATTATTTTAAATGAACAGATAATGTGTTACAAATACAGATATGAACAAGAGGCACAGTATTATTTATTTATTTATTTATTTTTTGCCAGAAACGTTGACATGGTATCTGGGTTGAGACTAGAGGTGTGCATTGGGACCGGGATGCAACAAAAAAAGTCAGGCAGACAGGAGGTTTTTTTGTTTTCATATGGACGTCAGATATCAAGTATGTGGGACAAAGAAAAAGCACATCATAAACATGACTGATGCATTTACAGCGCTTGCTCATTCATCCATAGTAACTGCCTGGTCATGTGGTTTAAAGTAGGCTATAGCTTGTTTATATTTTGTGAAATAAATACAAGTAAATTCAATAGAAAATTTTGCTGGCAGGTACAAAAAAAAAAAAACTGTGAGAGGTGAGAACAGGGAAGAAATCTGCCCTACGTACATCTTTCTCTCTCACATACACACACACTTCGGGTTCAAATCTGAATATAATATTTGGAACACTAAACATACAGACAGTGACAATGCATTACACCCTTAATCAAGGTATACATACAGTTACTCTGTTCAGTAATGTGACTAATTACACTTTACTTTTTATCATTGTGCCACTCATGAAAAATTGAGCTGTTCTTTTATGTCTTAAATGTATATGGTATGAGGAAGTAGAATTCAATATGAATATGCTACAGTATATGCACATCAAGTATGGTGATGCTTTATAGCTATGGCAGTGACTTAGCATCTTAAATGCCTTATACTTCAAGCAGCTCTGAAGCAATTTAATCGTAAATGAATGTATCCAAAACAGATGAAGTGCCAAGACAGAGCTATCACCTATCTTTCCTTGTCAATTCAACCAAGACAGGTCAAAAATGGAATTCTTCAAATGCTTTTTCCAGCTTCATAGCAATTATCAAAGGAAAGGTTTTAGACTGACGAGTTTTTTGCCTACAGCCAACACTCAGCAGCAAACCTTCATCTATTTCCTGTGAACATTCATCAGCCTGGGTACTCTCCCTCCTTCTTACTCTCAGCGTGGATCTTTCTGGCATGTGGGGCAGTTTAACTACCAGCAATTATAAACTTCATAGTTTCTTGCTAGACTGGTTTATTAGCATCATACTGTGAGGTCATTAGCTGCCCACCATGCAGGAAACATTCATTAAAGAGAGCTTATTAACAGAAATAAATAGTTAGTCCTATTATTAATGGAATGATGTTGCTTCAGTTACATAAGGTAGAAAGGCTAATTCTGGTACTCTTTGGGCTGAGTGTTAAACCCACTTAGTTTCTAATGTGAAAGGCTAAACCATAATTTATAGGCATTCATCACAACTAGGAGGACAAAACCAAACACAGTATGCAGTACGGGTTCACTGGAGGGTCTATGGGCAAAAGCTATTTACTTCACATTATTGGCCATTTCAGTGATATGATAATAAATATCAATCTCTGTTCAAACTTGAACTTCACTGTAAATATATCTAAATTATTCTAGGAAAAATAATATCACAAAACTGTTACACAGGTGCATCTCAGAAAATTAGAATATCGTGGAGAAGTTCATTTTTTCCGTAATTTAATTCAAAAAGTGGAACTTTCATATATTCTAGATTCATTAAACATAAAGTGAAATACTGAAAGCCTTTTTTTTGTTTGTTTTAATTTTGATGATTATGGCTTATAGCTCATGGAAATGAGATACTGGAAAAATCCAGTATCTCAAAAATATTAGAATAAAGAATTTATAATACAGCAGTGTTGACCTGAGAAGAGCTCTAATCAGCTAATTAACTCAAAACACCTTTTTACGCAAAACACTGTTGCTCAGTGGTCCAAAGTCCTCTTTTCAGATGAAAGTAAATTTTGCATTTCATTTGGAAATCAAGGTCCAGAGTCTGGAAGAAGAGTGGAAAGGCACAGAATCCAAGTTGCTTAAAGTGAGATTTCAGAAGGTTTCCATGCCAGAACTCCAAGACGTACACCACTACTGAGCCAAAAGCACAAGAAAAGTCAGCTCACAATCATATAAATAAGCCACAGAAGTTTTGGGATTCTGTTCTGTGGAGTGATGAAACAAAACTGGGACTTTTCGGCACGATGGATCAGCGGTATGTCTGGAGAAAGAAGAATGAAGAAAGAACACTCTGTCCACAGTCAAGCATGGTGGTGGCTCGGTGATGCTCTGGGTCTGCTTTGCATCCTCTGGCACTGGAAACCTGCAGCGTGTGGAAGGCAAGATGGATTCATTGAAGTATCAGGAAATCCTAGGAGAAAACGTCATGCCGTCTGTGAGGATGCTGATGCTTGGGCATCATTGGACCTTCCAACAGGACAGTGATCCCAAGCATACCTCAAATTCCACCAAGGCTTGGTTGCAGAAGAAGTCCTGGAAGATTCTACAGGGCCTTCACAGTCACCTGACATGAACATTGCGGCACGCAAACCCAAGAATATTACTGAACTAGAGGCCATTGCTCATGAGGAATGGGCTAAGATTCCTCAGGAACGCTGCCAGAAGCTGGTGTCTGGCTATGCATCTCATTTGCAGCAGGTCATAACAGCAAAAGGGTGCTCTACTAAGTACTAAAGATGCTTGCCATGAAGGGGTTGAATAATTCTGAAACTGGAGAAGTCATTATAAGTTGCATTTTCAGTTGAATTTGGGGAAACCACTTGAAGCATTCATTGTGTTGAACTATTTCAATTGCTTTTGTTTGATTTGTTCATTGCAAACTGCTGAAAGTCTGTAAATTTTGACAATAAACCTGATTTGCAATGGGGTTGAATAATTTTGATTGCAACTGTATGACCAAACGTTTGTGGATATCAGTCCATAATTATCATATGTGCTTTCTGAACATGCAATTTCAGATTTAGTCCTTCCCCCGCTTCTGGGAAGACTTTCCACTAGATTCTGAAGCGTTTCTGTGGGGATTTGTCCATTTGCCCCATAAGAGCATTAGTGAGGTCAGACACTGATGTTGAGCAAGGAGTTTTCGGGGGCAGTCAACATTCGAATTCATCCTAATGGTGTTCAGTGGGGTTGAGGTCAGAGCTCTGTGCAAGCAACTCAAGTTCTTCCACTCCAACTTTGGCAAACCATGTCTTCATGGACATTTTGTGCACAGGGGCATTGTCATGCTGGAGCATATTTGGGCCCCTTAGTTCCAGTGAAGAGAAATTGTAATGCTGCAGCATACAAAGACATTCTAGACAATTGTGTGCTTCGTAGCATCAGTTTTGGGGAAGGCCCACATACAGATGTGATGATCAGGTGTCCACAAATTTTTGGTCATATAGTGTAGAAACTGCCATGTACCATATACTTAAGAGTTTGAACTGTATATAGTATATTTTAATTATATTTTAATGTATTTTAAATTATAGCACTAAATATAGATATAACCATGGTATAAGCAGTGATATTTAGGGTGCCATTCATTTCCATTACACATACAAAAACATTTGCTTCAAAAGCCATCAGTGATCCAAAGTACTTAGAGCAATGTAATCACTAAGTAATTTAGAAGAATATATCAGCAGCTCTTGTTGGATAAGGGTGCTGAAGAATGTTCAATAGCAATAAATGTCATAGTTATCCGAAATAACTCAGCAGATGTCTTACAGAAATGAAGCCACTACATGTAGTCACGTGGTTTGCCCATATGTGACGAATGAGTGTTGCTGCACTCATTCTCCTCAGCTTCTCAGCACTCGCTCTCTCTATCTCGTGTGCTCCTTTATTCTACTCATCCATCCATCTATTTTTTTAGGCCACTGCTGTTCTTTACCACCTGCAAACCCCTTAATTAGCATGCATCTGTTTTTCCTCTGTTGCATGGCTGCGCACATGGCTTCTCTCCATTCTGCTAAACCAGCCAATCAATTTTCCCATCGAATCAAAAGTTCAGTGGAACAAAAGAAATTATCAAATGCAGACTCAAAAATTTTAAGAGATTGAAAAGAAACAATTTAATAGGAATTGATTAGCTAGAGAGCTACATCCCATATGACACTGACATGGTCAATTGATACACTATACTGCGCAAACAATTATTACATGATGTGACACAAGTAATACAGATGTTTCATCACAAATTGCAGCAACCATCTAAACTAGTCCAAAAACAAACTGAGATTTATGCTGATGCAAAAGAATTAACAAACCACCATCACTACAGTGCTTTTAACAATAAAGGTATGTTTCTTTCTGTCTGTGGGTATTGTAGGCCTGCGCAGCAGTTACTCGTGCAGCGTATGTAATGTGGTTCTGAACTCCATTGAGCAGTACTATGCACACCTCCAGGGCTCAAAACACCAAAACAAGTAAGTGAAATTCACATATCTCTCTGTGCTGTTGTGATTGAACTCTGTTTACCCTTTTTTATTACTTTTTTTTCCCATACTAGTGAACTCCTCAGCCTCCACAACATCTCTTATGTATTCATTCGTTTGAAAGTTTCTTTCTTTAAAATTGTAGTGAACTTGGATTATCCTTCACTTTAAAACTGACCAGGGTAATATTGGTTCCTCAGTCCACTAGATGAAGCTGAGTGGGTGATGATGGCCTTCCAGCTTTTACACCTCCACTGTGTTAAATGAAAGCCAAATCAAACATCTTTTCTTTTCTATAGCAAGCTAGACTTAACAACTCATTCCAGTCAGTACAAACTGGAGAAATGCCACTAATCGATACTGCCACCAATTGGCTTCCTCTTAATTATGGGCAGATAAACATGCCATTTTGTTTTCTATTATGTGTTGCATCGACTTATGAGTTTGCCACTGTCGTTCAAAATGGAAAGATGTCTAGAGAGAAGGGAGCGAAAGAAGGCATGAGAGTTAGCATAAATATGTGAGAAATAGAAAGAGAGGATGGGAAATCCTGCTATGTGGATCCTTGAGAGATTGTCTTTAATAGGTCAGGCAAACACTTAATGCCAGCCACAACTGATCTTTCTCTCTTATGGTACATTGCTGGCCTAATTTGAAGTACTGCGTAAGTAGACTCTAAAGCACACACACATACGCACCCACATGTTTGTCTTATTATCCTTGTGAGGACCTTTCTTTGAAAATTATTATTGCACCTAAATCTAACCCTGACCTTTTACTCAGTATCCAAAAGGTGTTTTTTCTGTTTGTTTGTTGGTTTTGCTTTTTTTTTTTTAGTTGTGGGGATCCACCAAAGGTCAAAACTGTCAAATATTCCTATACTTGAGGGGACATTTGGTGCCCACAAAACATGCCTACACACACATGCTCACCACACACTATTAAACACACACACACACACACACACACACACACACAAAAACCACCCCACACCACCACCAGCATTGCACTTAACATGCCAACAGAGCAGTAGAGGCAGAGGAGGACACAAGCTGAAAGCCTAATCACCACTGCCTTCTATCACCTTCCACTCATTCATGGTAATTGCAGCCACATCCTTGCTAATAAGAAATCGTTAAAGACAGAAGTATATCTGTGAAAGGTTATGGTACAGTCATTCTAACAGGTCCAAGTGCATTCCAGTCAGCTAAAAACCATGTAGGTCTATTTTGCATCAATACACAAAAGAGACTTGTTTATCCACAGAGGCTTTTTTTTTTTTCTCGAACACCTCCTCAGTGAGTCAGTGAAGCATGATGGTGCTGAGTAGAATAAACAGACCTCAGATCTTTGCCCAGATACAAGTATTTATCAGATGGAGTCTATCTAATTAAGATAATTTGTCACTGTTTCACTGAAGCTTTACAGGATGAAATTGTTACTGGCTAGAATCAGGCAAAACTATGACCTCAATTTCATGCCATACATCTTGAAATATCAGACACAAAGATATTTAAGCAGCTAAACATGCTCAAAATAAAATACAGTATATAAATACCCAGTGTCTGATTTATCAACCATGCATACACATAGTTTTGTGCATAAACCATGCATGCACACATTTCTGCATATAGAATGTTATTTATTACAAGTTCTTCTGGTGCATAAGGATGTGTGTAAATGTACGCACACTCCTGACCATGCGAATGCAGGAACCCCTAGTGGGAGAAAAGTGTAATCACGAGAAAACTGATTATGAGGTGCTCTCATCCCACTTCTTGTCAATCATGTCACCATAGCTGACAGAGTAATTGCTGATTTCGGTGCTCACAAGGTGCAGCCAGGCATCACAGAGGAAATGTAAAGTAAAATCTTGTAAAAGGCACATCTAAAGATTGATTGGGATGATTGCTTGATTGCTTGAAGATTTGGCACACACCGCTTTGTGCAGAGAACCTGCTTTAAGGAGTGCAGGAAACGCTTTGCTGAGAGTGATGAGTGGCTCATCAGTTGATTTCATTTGCCCAGTGCGGATGTAGTTCTCTGTTCTACAGTTTTTAGCCAGAGGATTTCAAAGAGAAATTAGAGCCAGTTCTGGCATTTCCTAACCAGCTAAGAGCCAAATAATGATATTATATGCATTCATATGCATCACGCTGCAATACATTTCATTTCCAAATTCGGCAACACGTAAAAGTTCCTAATAAACCTTGTTGATTTTACTCTACTTCAAAACAATAGTATCTCTACTTCATTTGTTGATAAAGTTCATCTTTGTAGACCTTTTAATATGTTTTTTTTTTAAAGGCGAGTTTACCATATATGGTGATTTCAGGGTGTTTCATTATGCAAATGAGTGTGGCTATGCATGAGCAGAGCAATTTAGAATATGTGTAGGATTTATCAACGTCCATTGCATATGGCTGTGTATGTGCACGTGTGATAAATGCCAATTACCTTATGTGTACTGGCATTTCTTACACGCGGATTTTGATAAATGAGATCCCTGGTTATCCGTTATATTTTGCCTAGATACACCACTGTCTAAAGCATTGAGCTCCCATTGCATATTCTGATGGTAGAGGTAAACAGACTGTAGATCATCACTGATTAGTTTGGAAAAAAAAAAAATAGAAATTCTAAAAATAAATAAATAAATAAATAAAAATCAGCACAGAAAAGGTTTGCAGTATGCAAGACAAATTAGAGAGGATGCGAACATTCTCTAAACAAGAGTGGAACAATCAATCCAAATTTAAAACCACTCATATTTGAGTGAGTGTAAAGGAATGAAGCTCTCACATTACATGACTGTGCTCTTGACTGCTGGCAGTAAAATAACACCATATGTGTACTCTACAGTTTATGCTTTATGGCTGTTGCCAGCATTCCCTACAGTAATTGTTTTGAAGTGCAGTAGTACCAGTTGGGTTGTAAAATAATGTTTATATTAATCCATTTCACCTACCATCTGTCCCATGATTTTCTAAAAATCATTGAGAAGAAACTTACCTAATCAAGGCCCCTGACATCAATATGTTATACAGTAGGTATAGAAAAGAATCACCCCCCTTTAAAATAATCACATTTTGTTGCTTTTTAGCCTGAAATGAAGACAGACACAGTTTTTGTTTTATCCAGCTGTATTTACTCAGTGCAACTTATTACATTCAAGTGAAAGATATAACACCAACATGTCAGAAAAATAATAAAAAATTAAAAAACAGAATCACTGAGTTGGAAACAGGATCACCCCCTTGCTTTAATTTGCCTTAATTTTTTTTTAATTACAGCCTTTAGTCTGTTGGGATATGTCTCTACTAACTTTGCATATCTAGACTTTGCAATATTTGCCCACTCTTTCTAACAGAACTGCTCAAGTTCAGTTAAATTTGATGGTGACCGTTTGTGGACTACAGACTTCAAGTCATTCCACAGATTTTCAATGGGGTTTAAGTCTGGGCTCTGACTAGGCCATTCACCTTTTTCTCCTTCAACCACTGTGTGGTCAGTTTTGCTGTGTGCTTTGGGTCATTGTCATGTTGGAAGGTAAACCTTCTTGCCATTGACAACTTTCTGGCAGAGGGCAGCAGATTTTCCTCAAGAATTTGATGGTATTTTGCCCCATCCATTTTCCTTCTATCCTGACAAGTGCTCCAGTCCCTGCTGCAGAGAAACACCCCCATAACAGGATATTACTACCTCCATGCTTTACTGCAGGAATGGTGAGCTGTATTGGATTTCCGCCAGACATATCGTTTGGTGTTAAGGCCAAATATTTTAATTTTAGTCTCACATGAGCATAACACTTTTTTCCATGTGCATTTTGGCAAAGCTCAGTTGTGGGTGGCTTTTTTCTTGCAACCCTCCCATACAAGCCACATTTGTGGAGAATTTGTGATATTGTTGTCACATGCGCACAATGACCACTCTTTGTCATAAAGTCCTGCAACTGCTTCAGAGTTACTGTAGGCCGCTTGGTAGCCTCTCTGACCAGTTTCCTCCTGGCTCTTTCATCCAATTTGGAGCAACGTCCTGATCCAGGGAGGGTCTGTGTTGTACCAAATACCTTCTACTTCTTAATAATAGACTTCACTGTGCTTCTAGGCATTGATAAAACCTTTGAATTTTTTTTCATCCATCTCCTGACTTGTGCCTGTCCACAACTTTATCCCAGAGATCTTTTGACAGTGCCTTGCCACCCATAGTTGATTGTTTGCTTCAGTTGCACTACAAAATGCTCCAGGAAAGCTCTTTTCATGCTGAGCTAATCAAAATGACCACAGCTGATCACAGTTGAAAGTCAGATGGCTTTGTGTGCCATTGAGAAGGTGATTAGCTACACCTGATTGAGTTTACAAGTCATTTTTAGGAGGGGGTGATCCTTTTTCCAACTCAGTGATTCTGTTTTTTTTTTTTTTTTATTTCTTTCTGACATGTTGGTGTTATATCTTTCACTTGGATGTTATAAGTTGCACTGAGTAAATACAGCTGGATAAAACAAAAACTGTGTCCGTCTTCATTTCAGGCTGAAAAGCAACAAAATGTGATTATTTTAAAGGGGGGTGATTCTTTTCTATACCCACTGTATAAACATCAGACTGCAGTAGATTCAGTACTATGATATAGAGTTTTATAACTGCATGTTGAAGATAATTTGCTTCTTCATAACTGAAGTTTATCACACACACTGTGTTTGCGCTGCTACTAAAGACTATCATGGTATATTAGTCCTTTTTTTATCATACTGTTAAATAAAACAGGACATATTCAGCCTAAAGGAACTGGCATGAAGAAATTGATTTCTGAAGACTAGGAAGGGTAGCAGTCTAAAATAAGTCATAAATTAATCGCAAATTCTTATCCAACTGTGACATTGCTATGGGGGGAAGCTTCCAATTGGTTTTTAAAAAGTCTTTTGTACTTTTTACTTTACTGGGGAAAAAAGCATCAATACTTTTTTGTCATACACTTGTACCATAAACTCGAAATAACTTTTTTTCCTCAAATTGAGGAAAGCCTCACCTGCTTTATGAAATAAAGTGTAGCGGTAGACTCTATTTAGTATTTTAAACAGCCAGAAAATACAGAATGTCGCAGAATGCAGATACAGCATTTTGTTGATGGATGTAATGAACTCTCTGGTGTTTTGGCTTTGCCTGTTTCCCCTAGCACATCTTTTTTGCTCTTATCCAATCTCATCTTGCCAAATCAACTATTCCATGGGGAACACCAGTGACAGTTCAGTGTGCATCAGCCATAATTATTCCACTGCAAAAGGGGTAAAAAAAAAAAAAAAAAAAAAAGCAATAAATATTTCCTCAGAGTTGACAGAAAGCTGTCACATATAGCTCAGCACTCCCTGCTGTGTCACATCTGTGCTAAATTGCTACCCATCAATAACACAGATCCTGAGGTGCTTTGTTGCTGTTGCCAAATTAAAGAGGAAAATGAAGTGTATGTTGAAGAGGTTGAAATGTTCAGATGTAAATACATCACAAGTCTCACTAAAGAGAGAATTGTCTGTGGCATCGTGTCCAGGCAACTGGTGTATTTCTGGTTCAGCACATCCAGGGCAATTTTTTTTAGCAGCACTGTTATTTCTCTCAGTATGTATTTGCATCAGAATGTATTGCAGCAAAACCACATTCATCAATATTGTGCTATTTTGAATAACAACCAAACTGTGTGATGCTACAGAAGCCCTAATAACTAGTTTTGTGTATATGGATCCTTGAATGACCATCATATATGTGGTCATGCTCAGACAGTTGATGTTCAGATAGTTGATGTGAGAGTAATCTAGCATAGCTCACTATGAATGGACTGTAAGAGCAGTGTATTTGACACTATGCTCCTTGTTAGTTTTCTGTCATCATCTGTCAAGGCGTTTGTGCTTATGAATGAGGACGGAGTCATATACCACTAGTTGCTAACTTTAACATTCACATATTGCCAGTAATCAAATCTGTAGTGCTAGTCCACATACTGTACTGTTACAGTAAGTAACAGTGAATCAAATCTCCTCAGTATGTAAGATGTTTCATACCATT
This sequence comes from Cranoglanis bouderius, assembly GCA_023630585.1. Lineage (NCBI taxonomy): Eukaryota > Metazoa > Chordata > Actinopteri > Siluriformes > Cranoglanididae > Cranoglanis > Cranoglanis bouderius. The sequence continues at coordinate 19,472,343 of CM042536.1, read as the reverse complement.
CTGCTAAATTTATGTTAGTATTCTCAAATTTGTCAAACCCAAAAATATAGCTTTTGGGCATTTTGGCATGTATTCTCAGCTTCATAATTTGAGGATAACACAATATTTAGATTTATTCCATAGTGCTCAAATCTGATTGGTCAGAAAATTATGACTAAAAATGTATGTGCATGGCTGACCATGGCCCCCATATGTGGGCTTTTCAAAATTTTTGCCAAAGAAAGTTGGAGGCACACAATATATTTGTATGCTGTAGCATTACCTTCACTGGAACTAAGGGGTCCAACTCAAACCTGTTCCAGCATGACAATGCCCCTGAGCGCAAAGAGAAGTCCATGAAGACATGGTTTGCCAAGATTGATTTGGAAGGATTTGGAAGGCCTGCACAGAGCCCTGAAGTCAACTCCACTGAACTCCTTTGGGATGAGTCTGCACACCAGGCCTCCTCCCCCAACATCAAGGCCCAACTTCTCCATTGCTGAAAATCTTCCCAGGAGAGTGGAAGGTATTATAACAGCAATGGGGGGACTAAATCTAGAATTGGATGTTCAACAAGCACATATGGGTGTGATGGTCAGATGTCCACATACTTTTGGCCATATAGTGGCAAACTCTCTACATAAACAGATGTATAATTGTTGACATGATGAAGTTTTCTGTGATTTAGCATTTATGGAAGGAGTCTGATATTATTAGTTAACAAAGACAAAGGAAAATATTCAGAATAGGACTACTTGTGAAGAAACACAATCAGTTCAGTCACGATCAATCAGGGTTTATGTGAATCTAACACACTGTTCCGTGTCTAACAAAAAGTGACATACACACAAATTGGATATGTAGGTTAGGCCACAGGGACAGTGTGCTGGCCAGGCAGAGCTGATAAGCACTAATCAGCTCCACCTGGTCTAGTCTGTTGGTGATCTAGCAGAGAGGTTTGTCACTCCGTGCCCCCCTTGTTGTCACCCCCTGTGCCCTGCAATCAGCTGGCCAGGTTGTTATGAACATCCCGTCATGAACATCCGGCAACCTGCAGAGAAAAGAGTCATTTTATTTATAACCACCAAGTTTCTCTCAATCCTGCCTCTCAGCTAATCATGCTTACTGACCTTAGTACAGCTACGCTGGGCTCTGTTCCCTCAATCTGGAATCAAGAAGCCAGGCTAACAGGGTCAGGCTCGACTGCACTGCCAGATTTGCTTAGTTGTGCTTACACGCCAGTGGCTAGTACTGTCCTCCACCAGGATGCTAACAGGGTACCACTGCAGGAAAGAATGTGGCACTTCTGTCTGGAACCCGCTTCTGTTAAACTTCACTGTGACCCTCAAGCCAATACCACCAGGACGTGGCCATCATTTGCATAAACGTCACTTTTCATATAGCACCACAGCCTGAGTGTGCATGCTCAGTCACTTTGCTAATGCCACAGAGCTCCCAATACTGGAACAGCTCAGCCAAACACACCCCACTGACCTCTGTGATTCCATTCAATGTGCGTATCTGTCAACTAAGGGTCGTTTGAAATTTTCACAGTATGATAATCTATTCATGGTATCACAATAATAATTGGTCATTTAAAAACACACAAGCCACTGGTTAAATTTAAATAAAGTGTATTATAAAATCCTTGTACATTATATGACCAAAAGTATGTGGACACCTGATCATCACACCCATATATGCTTGTAGAAATATTTACACATACAAAACACATACAGATACAAAAACATCATTATAAGCTGAAAGAGTGAGTAGCTACTGTATGGTGAAGGTAAAGGTGTACACTTACAGGGGTCACATGATGCTTTTTAATGTTTTCCTTTTCCTTTAGTGTGTAAAGTATCTGTTTGTGCATGTATAAGATCTGCAAAGTTACTAGGCTCATAGTCTCCCACAAAGGGATTTATTCCATCTAACAGAGAACACTGCTCCAGACCTGCCTAAAATGCCTCGATCGAAGTCCAGATATTACTTCCCCAAAAGTCTACTTCACAATTTGAAATATTAGCATAATGCCACCATATTTTTTTTTAATTAATTGCATTTTTTAAAACTGTATTTTATGTTGTCACTTCAGGACATAAAGTTGTTGCGGTGAAGAAGACAAATCAAATCATTATAACACCACTGGTAAACGTTCTGCTTAAGTCGTGCTTGCAAAGTTGGTTCCGATTGATCTGCTTGATCATCCGCATTTTCAGAATCTGACTCGGGCTCGAACTAATAAGGTAAAACAGACGACATTATTAACGGTGTTTATAATTGCTTTAGAAGCATTGGAAGCTGAAGCTTGCGATTATGGTAAGGGCCGTTACATTTCCGACAGACACTTAAGGTTTTTGGCCAATCACAACGCAGTGGCCAATCAGAGCACTCTGGGCTTTTCGGAAGGAGGGGCTTTGGAGAGACAGGAACTCAATCAGAACGTTTCAGACAGACTGGTAATAGAGGTACTGCAATAATGTACAGTATGTGAAAAAGAATGTGTTTTGTTTTTTTTTTTACATTAAAGCATGTTAACCTCCTATTACACCCAATAAACAAAATAAAGAACTTTTAAAATCATCATATGACCCCTTTAAAAAAAAATCTAACTAGTTTGGCAGTGTGTCGTGCTGCTTAGCCAAAAGATGTTTTGTTTGGTTATGGTGAGTAATGCCATGTTCTTCTATGCATTTGATAGCCGTTGTGTACGATGAAGTTAGGAACATGCTAGACTGTTTACAGCAGTAGTGGATTATATAGCAGTCAGCGCAGTCAGGACCTTTTTCTCCAAGCACCTAGCGGTTACCATACAGTATGCACACTCCAGTTTTTACCATGGCGACTTGACTGTGGTGGAGAGACCAGAGGGAGGGTGTTGTGAAATAGTCACATTCAGACACATAAGCAGTACCTCCAGGATTTTGTGATTGCAGAAATGAATGCAAAATCAAGGAAACTCTGCAATATTTACAGGAGCTTGCAATTTTTCAAAATTACCGCAGATTTTCCACAGATTTGGGCCAAGGCACGTCATGTGATGTCATCACAACACACATTCAGCCAAAGCCCCCTTCATTCATTCATGTGCATCAACCATGAGTACAGCTAAAAACTCTCATTTACCACCAAACATCACTGTGAAAGACCGTGCAAAACAGTTTCATGCAATTGCAATTTTGCCAGTTCAAGTAGTTTTCCATGAAAAAAAGCACAAAAAACTCAAATTGCATCTCAAATTTTGAAAAAAAGCTGCAGCAAAATCAAGCATTTTTGGCCGCAACAAAAAACTCCAAGAAATTCTGTATGGACCGCATAAGGGTTGACAACCACTGAAGTAAGGAACTTGACTGGGTAAAAAATGAATGTGTATGTGTTAATAGACAAAAATGCATTTTTATCAGTATTTTGAAAAAGTCACCAGTGAGGTAACAGTCTGATCATACACTGTGGAACCATGACACCGTAACAACCCTACTGTAAACTGTAAAGTGGTCTGGTGGTGGTTAGATAAAAGAGCCAGTATAAAAGAGCATTTTAAGGAGCCAATTAAGCTCATGTCTGTCCTTAGAAGAGGCAGATTTAGTTTTGAAAATGTCCATCCAACACATTTATAATAACAGCAGTATTGACAGAACAGTGGCTCGGTTTCCTCCTGTATCTACAACCATTTATCAGGGCATTTGCTGCTGCACTACTAGTAGGCACATTTCTTGTATTGCAGGTGAAAGCAAAGAAGAATTAAAGCTACGCATGTGGGTGCTGAAACCACTTGCCCTTTACTGATATATACCTCTGCCCACACCAAACATGAAAAACACACACACACACACACACACACACACACACACACGCACACACACACACTTTTCTTTCCTGCTAAGCTTGGCTCTTATCTTCTTCGCAGCCAAGGAGTACAGGTCTGGTCTGCTGTGATTACATGCCTGTTATCTTAAAGGCGGCCAGCTCACCACCTGCTACGTCACTTTGTTCACAGTTCAGCACTTTCAAGGGGAATTTATTGCCATCCAAGAGGCTGAGACATAGATAATGTAGTTATTTACTCGAAAGCACATAGTGGCCAAGAGCAGAAATACTGACAATAAAGCATTTTACTGCAAATGGTCAGGGAGAAGGAAGGCGGGCTGTCAAGGGCAGGATGGGGAAGATGTAGTGTGTAACAGATTGTGCTTAGAGCAGATTCAGACTGCTTAGAGCTATATGGATGAAGAGCAGCTTCAGAGAACATGTCGTCTGCGACAAGAGAGAGAGAGAAATGGGTTCTGCAATACTGAGAAATGAGGAAGTGACTTATATAGAGAGTATATTGGGTTGTTTAAAGAGTCATGCTGATTGATTAAATGAGAACAGTGTGATCTGAGTGTTCAGTACCAGTGTTTAAATTTCCAGCTTCACCCATTTATCTCCTGGGGTGTCTGGAAAAATATATGGGGTTCCAGCTCAGTGGCCTCTCTCTACCTGTGTAATCACTCTGTCTGGGTTGCATACTCCCACTACACTAAGGAAGCCCCTGGGAGGAGGCCAGCAGAGGCAGAAAGATGGTGTTCCTGCTGCCAAATAAAGACCTGATCTGTTTTCATCAAAGGGAAAAGAAGGCTCAGTAACCCAGCTTCTGCAGTGAGGACAGAACTAAGATGCACAGAGATGGTGACACAAGCAAGCTACTAACTTTTTAAAACTAACTTTTTACTAAAGTTCCTAGGTAAAGATTTTATTTTTTTGTCCAGTACTCAAATAAATGCCGGCTAAACACGAAATATGATGTAGTATTAGTAAAATTATTCCTGATTAAACCTACCTTTGATTATTTTTCTTCTACTATGTCATTGGCTCATTTTATCTTTCAGTTTTCATTTTAGCATCAGTTTGAAACACTTGATTTTAAACCAAGAATGTTGTGACAGGTTGCAGTGCAGAAAATGTGAGTTCCTTGATGTAGAAAAATATGTTGTGTACAGTTTTACTGCGTTTACTACTTCTTTCTCACTATTGCAGTATTTTAAAAATAAACTACAAAGCAGCAGTTCCAAGAGCTCGAGAAGGGTCTTGTATTAGAGCCTCATTTATGCACTGCAGTAAATGTGATCTTTATCCAAACTTAGCAACTCATCACAATGATCGACTCGTAAACCCCGGAACACTTGCAGCGCAGCTGTGCATTTGTAGCAGCATTGTGAGTTCCTGTCCCTTCTCTAACTCTGTTCTATATGTAGTTATCCATTACACCTCAGTAACAACAATGTCTGTTACTGCCAAACCTGACTTCATATGCAGAACAGCTCTTGTTGTTCACCAGTATTCTATCCCCGACTGTTTCATATTGTGTGTTACTACAGTGCTGAAAAAGTATTTGCGCCCATCCTGATTTCTTCTGTTTTTTGTATATCTCATACTAAATAGTTTTAGATCTTCAAATGAAATACAATGTAAAACAAATGCAACCTGAGTAAACACACTATACTGTTTTTATTGTTTTATTTTTTTTTTTTTTATTGAAGCAAAAAAAAGTTATCCAACACCTATCACCAATGTGAAAAACTAATTGCCCCCTTAAACTTAAAATCTGGTTGTGCCACCTTTAGCAGCAATAACTGCAACCAAACGCTTCCGATAACTGGACATCAGTCTTTCACTTACTTCTAGGACTAGGACTTACTCCTATGCTTTGGATCATTGTCTTGCTTCATAATCCAGTTGCTCTTGAGTTTCAACTTATGGACTGAAGACCGGACATTCTCTTTTAGGATTTTTTGGTAGAGAGCAGAATTCATGTTTCCCTCAATTATTGCAAGTTGCTCAGGCCCTGAAGCAGCAAAGCATCCCCACAGTATCACACTGCCACCACCATGCTTTAACATAGAAATGATGTTCTTTTTGTGGAATTCGGTAACGGGACCCCTGTCTTCCAATCAGTTCCACTTTCATCTCATCAATCCACAGAACATTCTCCCAAAAGGTTTGAGGATCATCAATATGTGTTTTGGCAAAATTGAGACAAGCCTTAATGTTCTTCTGGGTTATCAGTGGTTTTCACCTCGCCATTCTTCCATGGATGCCATTTTTGCCCAATGTCTTTCTGACGATGGAGTCATGAACAGTGACCTTTACTGATGCAAGAGAGGCCTGTAGTTTCTTCGATGTTGTTCTTGGGTCTTTTGTGACTTGCGATGAGTAGTTGCTGTGCTCTTGGGGGAATTTTGGAAGGTCGGCCACTTCTGGGAAGGTTCACTACTATGCTGAGTTTTTCCATTTGGAGATATTGGCTCTCACTGTGGTCCTTTGGAGTCCCAGAGCCTTTGAAATAGCTTTGTAACCCTTCCCAGACTGATGTATTTCAATATCACCTTCTTCCTCATCATTTCTGGAATTTCTTTCAACTTTGGCATAGGCTTACTGGGTAACCTTTTAACCAACTTCATGCTGTTAAAAAAAAAGTTCTATTTAAGTGTTGATTTGATTGAACAGGGTTTGCAGTAATCAGGCCTGGTTGTGTCTAGTCCAGCTGAACCCCATTATGAATGCGGTTTCATAGATTTGGGGAATTATTAACTATGGGGGCAAATACATTTTCAAACTGGTAGTGGATAACTTTTTTGCTTCGATAAATAACATTATCATTTAAAAACTGTATTTTGTGTTTACTCAGGTTGCCTTTGTTTTATCTTAGATTTTGAAGAAATCAGGAAATACTTTTTCACAGCACTGTATTTCTGTCTTAGGTACAATAAAACTATACTCAATAACTTGTTTGAAAAACAGTTATATCAGTGATGTTAAATGGGAATGTCTTGGTTTAGTGTTTAGAGGATACAGACGCTTATTTCTGTGATGCCCATCAATATGTTGAGTGAATGGGGGTTAAGTATATGCTACTGTGTCAAAGAGTAATATATACCAAGTATATAACAAATGGTCTATACTTCATTAAAATGATGTTGTATAAAATGAGCAGATGACCACATAGGGGAGTGCCCATTGAGTAGCCAGAACATTGCATAGTGATTCCTGAATGTAAATATAACATACATTAAAATGAATAGATACATACATAAATAAATAGATAGTAGTTAGATCTTAATATTGACTTTGAATGCCTTTCCAGATTTTTTTGTGTATTTACATTGTCCAAAAATGTGTTTCAGGATGAAATATTGTGGTTGTTAGAACAAATGATCAGACAATGTCAGACATTAATGAGTTTTTCTTTTGTCTTTTTGGATGTTTTTTTCAGGAATAATCTGCCTAAAGTGCAGTCAGGCATAGTGTGAGGGCATAGCTTTAAAGATAATACCCTCCAGTGTCCCCGGGGTCTGTGGGCCACAGAGCCTGACTTTACCCCCAATCTACAGCCCTGAGCAAGCTGAGTGAGTGTCGAGTCATGTAAGGAGCTTTGGTGGTGAGACGAGTGCTTGCCTGACAGTCATTGAAGATTAGGTCCTTGCAGGAAAATGGGCATAAAGACACTGGCTGTAAAAATGGATTTCTCTCCCTGTCCTTCAGCAGTGGGCCTTTAATCTCTGTCTCCTTTTTTTCTCTCTCATAATCACCTAAAGTCTGGCAAAGACAAACTCAGCAGTGCATTGCATGTGTACTTTTTTATTGTAGAAGACTGATGAACAGTCTAAAATAGATCATGGTGAGCAAACATACAAAAAAAAATATAGCACTGTTTTTGTGTTATCTAAAAAAAAATTTTATTTAAACTGACTTAAACTTAAAGGAAGAAAACATTCAAAGAATCTATCTTATTATAGAGGTGACTTAGAGAAATGTATTGCTACTAAACTTCCACTAAATGGCCAACATCATCCATCCATTTTCTGTATCGCTTATCCTACACAGGGTCGCAGGGAGCCTGGAGCCTATCCCAGGAGACTTTGGGCACAAGGCGGAGGACACCCTGGACGGGGTGCCAACCCATCGCAGGGCACAATCGCACAAACTCACACACCCATTCACACACTATGGACAATTCAGAAATGCCAATCAGCCCACAACGCATGTCTTTGGACTGGGGGAGGAAACCAGAGTACTTGGAGGAAACCCCCAAAGCACAGGGAGAACATGCAAACTCCACGCAAACAGGGCAGAGGCAGGAATCGAACCCCCAACCCTGGAGGTGCGAGGCAAACGTGCTAACCACTAAGTGCTATAAACATTGGTCATGAAACAGGCAGTCAATCTATAAATAGTCTGATGAGTTGAAGAAGATGAACTTGCAAGAAAAGTGGGTGAAGCTGTAGGCCTGGCAGAGCATCATCAGGGAAGAAACCCAGCATCTGGTGATGTCTCCAGAGGTTCCAGACTTTACATTGAGTGAAAAGGGGGGACCAAAAGTGCTGTAATTCCTACACCAATCCCCCAATTTTGATGTAAATTCAAATTAAAGCTGAAGGTCTTCACATTGAAGTCATATTCATTATTTAATTTTGACTCCTATATATTGTGGTAGATAGTTCAATTAATAATAACTTTGGTAGTGTCCAAATATTTATGGACCTGACTGTATATTTACACACATTCAGGGAGAATGTCTGTAATTTCTCTCAGAATATCTAAGTCCTTTATACTTTTTTTTTTTTTTTTTTTTTTACAGTGTCTAAGGCAATCAGATTCTGGAAAACACATTTTACCTTTGCAGAAACACAAGTTAAAAGATTAAGGTTTTAGATTTCACTATCATATCATATAGACTGGGAAGAAATGTAGGTCTTGTTGAGTGACTCATTGTAGGTGTGCCAAATTCTATTAACTACACTGAAAGCAAGCAAACAAGGACAAATTGATTTCACCAGCTAAAGGGAGCCACTGGAGTGAGACAGGCTGTGTAACATAAACACAATTTGGTAGCAAGGCCTACCAGCAGAAAAGTACAGCTGTCCAGGAGTTGTCACAACTCCAACAGGTATTGTCTGATCGTCCTGGTGTTACAGATAGATGAGAGCGATAGATGCTCATCTGTCATTATCCCAAGGTTCCTGGTGGACCTTGATGATAATAACAATGACAAGCTGAGCTTGAAGGTGTGATGACAAGAATCTCTGTCTTTGATAAAAAAAAAATATCATTGTCAGTGTCAGAGCTCACCTATTGAATCACATTTTTTCAGTTGGGGTGAAAGATGTCCTTTTATGTCAGCAGGGTTCATACAAGGTGCTTGAAGTGCTTGAATTTGGCTTTTTGAAATTTAAGTACTGGAAAACCTTCACAATAGCCATTTTTTTATCACTTTTTCTTAAAAAGTGCTTGAATTATAAAAAGTCAATAAATACGAAATCGCTAAAAACTTTATTAGTAAATGATAATACCATAATAAATTAACACTGGAGTTTATTCTCTGATACAGATAATATTACTGGTGCTTTGTTCTTAATAGGCAACACAATGTTTGCATTTACTTACAAATAAAATAATTCAGTAAATTTATCAGTGCATGCCAAGGGATTTATTTTATGTTCTGAATACAACAGTCTGATTGTATTTCTCAACATCTCATTTAAAGGAGACCTATCATGCCACTTTTTACAAGATGTAATATGAGTCTCAGGTGTCCTCAGAATGTGTCTGTGAAGTTTCAGCTCAAAATACCCCACGGATCATTTATTATACCATGCTGTAAATGCCCCTTCTTGAGTGGAAGCAGAAACACGCTGTTTTCGTGTGTGTGTCTTTAAATGCAAATAAGCTGCTGCTCCCCACCCCCTTTCCAGAAGAGGGCCGTGCCTTTACAGCTCGTGCTTCAGATACTACGGCAACAATAAATCAGGAGAACCAATATGACTGACACCGTAAAGCCCTATATTTATGAGCCTGAATTTTTTAGATTAGATTAGATTCAACTTTATTGTCATTACACATGTATAAATACAAGGTAACGAAATGCAGTTTAGCATCCAATCAGAAGTGCAAGAGCAGCAAGTGCAATATATAGAGTATGTGCAGTTATGTACAGATAAATGAGCAGTTATGTACAGATAAGTTAAATGAGCACTTATGTACAGATAAGGGCAATGTAACAGGTTGGAATAAATAAATTAGCAGTGTAAGAGGTGGGGATAAATTAGCATTAATATACAGTAAATATACAGATGAAGTATGGGCAAAATATACAGATGTTCTATATTAAAGGGCAAATATACAGGTGTAGTATGGACAAATATACAGATGTGTTATATATATATATATATATATATATGTATGTATGTATGTATGTATGTATGTATGTATGTATGTATGTATGTATGGTGAACAGATATACAGAGTGCTATGAATATATATACAGTAGTAGAGAAAGCGCTGTGAACATACTATAACAAAATGCTATACAATGAATGATAGATGAGTACAGTCACAGTCACTTGGAGAGATGAAGAGGGAGGAGGAGTGTGTAGTGGTATGGGAGGAGGACAGAGGGGACAGAGTTCAGTAGGGAAACGTCTGTGGGGAAGAAGCTGTTCCTAAACCTGCTGGTTTTGGTCTGAAGGCTCCTGAAGCGCCTTTTGGAGGGTAGCAGCTGGAAGAGACTGTGGGCAGGATGGGAGGGGTCCTTGAAAATGCTGCTTGCCCGGCGTAGACATCTCTTCTTCTGGACATCCTCAGTAGTAGGAAGCGGAGTCCCTATGATGTGTTTGGCAGTTTTCACCACCTGCTGAAGTGCCCTGCGGTCAGCGACAGAGCAATTCCCATACCAGACTGTGATACAGTTGGTCAAGATGCTCCCAATCGCACAGCAGTAGAAGTTACCCAGGATATCAGCAGACAGGTGGTTCTTCTTCAGTGTCCTCAAGAAGAAGAGGCGCTGATGGGCCTTCTTAACCAGGCCGGAGGTGTTGCTCGTCCAGGACAGGTTATCTGAAATATGGATCCCCAGGAACTTGAAGCTGGAGACACGTTCAACAGCCATGCCGTTGATATGGATGGGGTCATGTGTGTCTCCCCTCTCTTTCCTGAAGTCCACAATGCGCTCCTTAGTTTTGCTGGTGTTCAGGAGCAGGTTATTGTCAGCGCACCATGAGTGCGATCACCGTGGTGTCATCTGAAAACTTGATGATGGAGTTAGATCCATACATAGGCCTGCAGTCATGGGTGAAGAGGGAGTAGACGAACGGGCTCATCACACAGCCCTGTGGTACGTCAGTGTTGAGTGTGATGGTGGTGGAGCAGTTGTGACCTGACCTAACATACTGAGGTCTGTTGGTCAGAAAGTCCATGGTCCGGTTGCGTAGGGAGGTACTGATTCCAAGATTCCCAAGTTTAGTGGTTAACTTGGAGGGAATGACCGTGTTGAATGCTGAGCTGAAATCAACAAACAGCATTCTTGCATAGGTGTTCTTGTTTTCCAGGTGTGAGAGTACACAGTGCAGTGCTGTGGATACAGCACCCTCTGTACTCCTATTGCTTTGATAGGCAAATTGGTGTGGGTCCAGTGTGGGGGGCAGGCATTTCTTGAGGTGTGCCAGGACCAATCGCTCAAAGCACTTCATAACTATGGGTGTAAGTGCTACAGGGCGGTAGTCATTCAAGCACGTTGGTGATGAATGTTTCGGCAATGGGACTATGGAGGTGGTCTTGAAGCACGCTGGTACTGCTGCCTGGGCAAGGGACAGGTTGAAGATGTCCATAAAGACCCCTGCAAGCTGCTCAGCACATGCTCTAAGCACACGTCCAGGAATGCCATCAGGGCCAGCAGACTTTCGTGCATTGATTGGGCTCAATGAGTTATGGACGTCTGTAGGGGTGAGTGTGAGGATCTGGTGGTCATCAGAGGGTAGGGATTTGGCAGTCTTTTCCTTGTTGTCCTTGTCGAAATGAGCATAAAGTCATTTAGCTCGTTGATGAAGGACACATTCATGGCTGTCGATGTGGAGTTGCTGGGCTTGTAGTCAGTGATGGCCTGAATGCTCTGCCACATGCGTCTAGGGTCGGAGTTACCAAAGTGTTCCTCCACCTTCAGCTTGTAGTTGTGCTTGGCCTTCTTGATGCCCCTTTTCAGGTCCGCCCTGGATGTACTGTAGGCCTGTGTGTCACCTGATCTGAAGGCACTGTTACGTGCCTTCAGGAGAAGCTGCACCTCCTTGCTCATCCATGGCTTCTGATTAGGGTACGTGGTGATCTGTCTCTCTGTGGTGACACTGTCAGTTGTGGTCTTGATGTATTCCAATACTGAGTAAGTGTAAGAGTCGATGTTTGTATGAGAGCCACAGGTAGCCTGAGAGGCAAAGCTACTCCAATCCGTGTCTTTAAACCTTTCCTGGAGCACTGAATCTGCCCCCACTGGCCACACTTTGATGGTCTTCACTGATGGCTTCACACGGTTGATGAGTGGTGTGTACATGGGGGTGAGAAACAAAGAGAGGTGATCAGACTGCCCCAGGTGGGGGAGGGGGGTTGCCGTGTAGGCTCCAGCGATGTTTGTGTAGACATGATCCAAGGTTTTATCCCCTCTGGTGTGGCAGGAGACATGTTGATAGAATTTGGGAAGCACTGTCTTTAGGTTGGAGTGGTTGAAGTCACCGGCCACAATAAATGCAGCCTCTGGGTGTGCAGTTTGTTGTTTGCTAATGGCCGCATAAAGTTCGGTCATAGCAAGCTTAGCATTAGCATCCGGGGGGATATATGCAGCTGTTATTATCGTAGAGGTGAACTCCCTTGGCAGATAGAACGGTCTACACTTAACCATGAGAAACTCTAGGTCAGCTGAGCAGTGTCTTCCAACAATGACAGAGTTCGTACACCAAGCCTTGTTAACATAAATGCACAATCCTCCACCTTTTGTCTTACCGGAGTCAACTGCTGTTCTATCCGCCCGGAGAGTGTAGCGTCCGGCTAGATCGATAGCATTGTCGGGTATTCCGCTATGTAGCCATGTTTCTGTGAATATCATGACATTGCAGTCCATAAGTCCCTTGTTGTGGGTGATCCGAAGTCGTAACTCGTCCATTTTGTTCACCAATGACCGCACGTCTATGTATACAATGTATGAATTATACAGACAGTAAGTGTTTTTGGGTTAAAAATAAAAATGACGACATAGCTCTGGTCTCAATTGTAACTTAGCCGCATTAGCCATGGAATTTGCTAACAATCACATTCAGAAAGGTGATTTGCAAACATTCACAAAATATAAAGTGCAATACTTATGTCTTCTGGATATGAAGCTGGATCACGAACAGTTGGTATTGATCCATGCTTGAGAATAAACTTTCCAGCAAATCCTGCTTTGTATTGACCCTCGTTCACAAAGCAGTCTGGTGCAAAATAATTCGCACAAACATACACGAATTTAGCTATTTTTTGAGGCACATTTCCTTCAAAAATAAATGACTCCACTGCATCTTCAGTGGCTCTGATGCCGGGAGTACATGAAGACATTCTTCTTATCACTATAGCTGCTCCAGCATGGAGAACATAGCAGACTGTGTGCAGCTCACTCAAGGGAGGATCTATGCTAATAGGGCAGAGTCCATCACCAGTCGTGGGTGGGGCCTGTTCCAATGTGACATCACGTTGGAGAGAAAGTGCGAATGACTCATTTTGAGACACTGTTTATGATTTATGGGGAATATAATAAAAGGAGTGGGTGGATTTCTACCATTGGGTGGTTGTGTACAAACACTGCCGACACACATTTATGTTGAAACACTATGTAAAAGTGAATTTTGCATAATAGGTTTTTTAAGGGAGCATTAAGAGAAAAAGTATCTTTAAAAAAGTATCCTATCTTAACCTACTTATTATTTATTGTTATTTCCATGATTCAGTAATCAGTGGTAAAAGAAAAATACATGATGATGATGATACTACTACTACTACTACTAATAATAATAATAATAATAATTATTATTATTATTATTATTATTATTATTATTAAAACTATGAGTAGCTTGTAGCTTGAAAAGCTACAGTTTCAAAGTAGCTTCCACAACACTGTCAAACTGCCACAGCACAGCCGTTGTTGTTATGTCGAGCCGGTTGCAGGCTGAAGAGTCAGAGTAGAGGAGAGTAGTCAGGATGCATGCACTGGGGAGACGTCAGTTATTGCAGTAGAGTTTATTTTCATAAACGAAAAGGAGCAGTAACCCACAAATACAAAGAAACTGAGAAAAAGCAGTTATCCAAAAAGACAGGGAAAAAACTCGAAACGCGGAAGTGGTCTGGGAACCACAAACTCGGAACTACGGACATAAGAACAAAGACTACGGATCATAATGCTACGGAATCTAAACTAATACACATCTAATCTAAGCTGAACTATGCTATTCTAATACACCGCAAGGAAGCGGAAACAGCGCAGGGTATTTAAACACACAGAAATCATACACGAAATCAAAGACACCTGGAAATCATCATTACATCAAATGAACTAGAACCAATGAGAAAACAAGGAGGCGGGGACAGAGACATGACATGAACACAATAACAAAAGTACATGGCCAAGGGAAACAAAACGAGAGTCTTTCTGACAGGAGGCAGAACGCATTCCGTGGAATGCGGAAGTAGGCTACGCTTCATTTTACAGCGTAACGAGAGTGGGAGAAAACCTAACAGAGCCCCCCCCCCCCCCCCCCCCCCCCCCTTAAGGTGCGGCTCCCGAAGCACCGCAAGTTCCATCCACTTTGGCGGACCTGGGCCCCTGGGCAGGATCCTACCCTCTGCCCTCCAGGACCTGAGGCTGGTGATGTCCAGTGTCCCAAAACCAGAGCAAAGAGTGTCAGATCCTCCCTTCAGCCCTGGACGAGAGCTTGGACAAGAGCTTGGACGATAACTTGGAGTGGTGCTTGACCTGGTGCTTGACATGATGCTTGACCTGGTGCTTGACTTGGTGCTTGACCTGGTGCTTGACTTGGAGCATGCCTTGAAGCTTGACTTGGTGCTTAGCTTGAAGCTTGCCCTGGAACCAGGATCAGAGTCAGCTTTAGCACCTGGATCGGAGTCAGCTTTAGCACCTGGATTGGAGTCAGCTTTGGCACCTGGATCAGGGACAGTTTTGGCACCTGGATCAGGGACAGCTTTGGCACCTGGATCAGAGACAGACTTGGAAACAGACTTCGAGAAAGACTTGGAAACAGACTTGGAGACAGACTTGGAGACAGACTTGGAAACAGACTTGGAAACAGACTTGGAAACAGACTTTGAGAAAGACTTGCAAACAGACTTGGAAACAGACCTCGAGACAGACTTGGAAATAGACTTGGAAACAGACTTCGAGACAAACTTGGAAACAGACCTCGAGACAGACTTGGAAATAGAGCTGGAAACTAAATTAGAGACAGGGCTGGAGACAGGGCTGGAAACAGAGCTGGAAACTAAATTAGAGACAGGGCTGCAGACAGGGCTGGAAACAGGGCTGGAAACTAAATTAGAGACAGGGCTGGAGACAGGGCTGGAAACAGGGCTGGAAACTAAATTAGAGACAGGGCTGAAAACAGAACAGGAAATTAAATTGGAGACAGGGCTGGAGACATATTCTGAAACTGGACTGGACGCTGAGCTAGGAAGGTAACTAGAGAAGAGGAGGAGACAGAGGAGGAGACAGAGGAGTGAGCTGGGTTAGAAACGGAGCTGGGAACGGAGCTGGAAACGGAGCTGGGAATTAAATCAGCATCCGAACTGAGAATGAGAGCAAAAACATAACCAGAAATTAAACCAATATAGCTAGCAACTAAATCAGGAACTGGACTAGGAACTGGACTAGGAACCTGGACTTGGATTTGGACATGGAACTGAACTAGGAACTGGACTAGGAACTGGACTAGGAACAGGGTCGGAACCTGGACATAGACTGGGACATGGAAAGGAGGTCATCCCATGGACCTCAGACATGGACTGGGCTTGAGAAGAGGTCATCCCATGGACCTCTGACATGAGCAGGATAGGAGTGGAGGTTTTTTATTGAACCTCTGGCAGGAACATGGCTTGGGTGGAGGTCCAAGAGCAGTGTACCTCCAAGAGCAGCTCAGCTGGGGAAACCTCCTGCTGGGCCTCCGGCTGGAGCTCGGGGCTGGAGGTTGCCAAGTTAACCTCCAGGGGCAGCTCCTCTGAGGAGACCTCCTGCTGGGCCTCCGGCTGGAGCTCGGGGCTGGAGGTCGCCACGTTAACCTCCAGGGGCAGCTCCGCTGAGGAGACCTCCTGCTGGGCCTCTGGCTGGAGCTCGGGGCTGGAGGTCGCCACGTTAACCTCCAGGGGCAGCTCCGCTGTGGAGACCTCCTGCTGGGTCTCCGGCTGGAGCTCGGGGCTGGAGGTCATCACGTTAACCTCCAGGGGCAGCTCCGCTGTGGAGACCTCCTGCTGGGCCTCCGGCTGGAGCTCAGGGCTGGAGGTCACCATGTTAACCTCCAGGGGCAGCTACGCTATGGAGACCTCCTGCTGGGCCTCCGGCTGGAGCTCGGGGCTGGAGGTCGCCACGTTAACGTCCAGATGGCGCTCCTGGGTCTGGGGCTGAAAGGTGCAGGCTGCCCTGTTAGCCCGCTCCCCCTCATAGTAATCCAGGAACGACTGGCCCTGGTCCCCGGGCAGGTGCACCAAGTTCAACAGGGACTTGAGGTCAGACTCAGTTTCCGGGCTCCCGTATTCCCGTGATAGGAGCTCCACAAACCCTGGGACTGTCATCAGTTCGATATAACCGCTGGCGAGGAGGGCTGAGCCGACCAATCGAGAAAGGAGGAACCGCGCCCATTGTTCCTCACTGGGTTTTGGACCCTCTAAGCCAACAAAAAATACTTGAGCATGTAAAAAAAAATACCTTGGTTGCCACGAGATGCCGTCGTAGGCGGTAGGAGGCGGAACGCAGGCCCGAAATGAAATAGAGTCCAAGGGGGGAACAGAAGCTAGGGCGCGGTTATTCCGGAGTTTCCCCGCTGCATCCATGTTTCGGCGGTGTATTCTGTTATGTCGAGCCGGTTGCAGGCTGAAGAGTCAGAGTAGAGGAGAGTAGTCAGGATGCATGCACTGGGGAGACGTCAGTTATTGTAGTAGAGTTTATTTTCATAAATGAAAAGGAGCAGTAACCCACAAATACAAAGAAACTGAGAAAAAGCAGTTATCCAAAAAGACAGGGAAAAAACTCGAAACGCGGAAGTGGTCTGGGAACCACAAACTCGGAACTACGGACATAAGAACAAAGACTACCGATCATAACGCTACGGAATCTAAACTAATACACATCTAATCTAAGCTAAACTATGCTATTCTAATACACCGCGAGGAAGCGGAAACAGCGCGGGGTATTTAAACACACGGAAATCATACACGAAATCAAAGACACCTGGAAATCATCATTACATCAAATGAACTAGAACCAATGAGAAAACAAGGAGGCGGGGACAGAGACATGACGTGAACACAATAACAAAAGCACATGGCCAAGGGAAACAAAACGAGTTTTTCTGACAGGAGGCAGAATGCATTCCGTGGAATGCGGAAGTAGGCTACGCTTCATTTTACAGCATAGCGAGAGCGGGAGAAAACCTAACAGTTGTCTTTAACTTGTGTGTATGGTGATTTTGTCAGAGGACCTTGTGGTTATAAAATCAGGATTTTAGCAGTGCAGAGTAGCAGCTTGTAAGTGGCTGGGAAGTGACTGCTGGTTAACATGTAGTCTTAATGGGCCGCGTTTCAGTCACTATTTCATACTCATTCCGTTGTCTGACAACAGAAACAGAAAAATATGTAAATGAGAATAGTTTTATAAGGAATTCGGCTATATTAAAATACAGTATGTTTGCACAGAGAGTAGGAAAGAAGCAAACACATGTAAAGGGCTGACACTGGGCAGGTATGACGCAATGATGTAATGAAATGCTAATTAGCACATGACATCATCTAGCGACATTTATCGGCTTTCCATTGAAAGTTGTTGGTATATTGACGTTATGGTGAAGATGAAGCAATGCATGGGAAATGCACATGTTGTCCAGCATGGCTGGAAAAGGTGCCGTATAAAAACTGGTTGTGTTTTATTATTATTATTATTATTATTATTACTGTTGTTGTTGTTGTTGTTTTTATAATTTTTTTTAATGGAATTTTAAAAGAAGAAATAAAGAATATGTTTGAATGACATCTCTTGTATAGTCTGTGAAAACAAAAAAATAGTGCTTGAAAAGTCCTTGAAAGTTATGGAATTTTATTATGAAGCATCTGCACGAACCCTGTCTCGGGTATTATCAGTTGTTTTTCAAGTGCTTTTAAATATTATACATACTCCCCTTTGTGAGACTGCTCATTCCATGTAATATTACTGCTACAAATATATTCAGGTCATTATTTTATCAATATACAATTTGGATTCATCCGTCTAATATGGATGCAATTATGGGAAGTTACAAGCATACAGTTGTATGCAAAAGTTTTGGCCAAATGACATTTTGTTGCTTTTTTTTTTAGTGAAAAGAAGTAAACACAACCTCTGCAAAGTATTTTTTAATAATATTTTTCTGCAAATATTAATCCACAGTTATTTTATATTGATGAACTTGCAAATGCTTTTACTAGCTAGGAGTCTTTTTTTATTCTTTATTAATGAATTTTCACCCACTCTTCTTTGGAGAACACTTCTAATTCTGAAATATTCTTGGGCCATCTTGCATGTACAACATGTTTAAAATCTGCCTACATATTTTGAAGGCGACTATGAGGGCCATTCCAAAAGCTTCAGCTTACATTTCTTGAAATAATTAATGGTAGATTTTGAGATATGTTTGAGATTATTGTCCTTTTGCAGAAGATATTCTGTTGTCAGCTTCAGTTTTTTGACTGAATGTGTCACATTTGATTCTAGAATTTGTTGATCTTTAGTGGAATCTGTATCTAATCTTATTCATCCATCTACCCATGCAATGTTTACTGTGCCACTGGCTACCACACAATCCCCAAATTATAATAGATACACCCCCATGCTTAATAGTTGGCAAGGTGTCCTTTTCATCAAATGCTGCTCTTTGATTCTAACATACTGTACCTTTGGTGATTGTGGCCAAAGAGTTCAGTTTTTTCAATCACTTAATCAGTCTACAGCATTTGTTTCCAAAATGCCTCTGGCTTATCTAGATATTGTTTTGCAGATGTTCTATTTTGTGATGAGGTCACAGTTAAGGTTTCCTTCTGATGATTCTTCCATGTAGATCATGTTTTATCAAGCAATGCTGTACAGTAGAATGGTGCACCACCATTCCTGAGTCAGCTAGATTTTCCTGCAGGTCCTTAGTGTCATTTTGCTTTGTCTCTCTGGCCAGCATACAGGCAGTTCTATCTGAAAGTCTTCCAGATCTTGCTTTGACTTCCACAGTTCCCCTTAACTGCCATTTTATAATGACAATTTGAACATTTGAAATTGTGGGCTAGAAGTGCTTTGATATCTTTTTAGAGCTTTTCTCTACTTTGGCTTCATTTTCAGATCCTCAGTCAGCTGCTTAGAGGAGCTCATGGTTGTTGAGTGTTAGCAGTAGATTTGAAGAGTCAGACAGTTTATTAGATTCTGGAATTCTTATTCCTAATGACAACTCTTGACCTGCCTAATTAGTCCAAAAGAGTCAATTAAAGCCTAAAAAGTTAATTATGTTCTGAGACTTTACACCTGTCCAAAACTTTCCACATGCCACAAATGTACTCCATACATGCTGCTTACTAAAATTGGAAGAAATAAAAGTGAGCACACTGCAGAAGTAATATTACCAGTGATAATTGTTAAGGGTTTTTGTTTGTTTGTTTGTTTACTTAAAATATGCGCAGAGAGACATTCTGCCGGATCCTACACATTACAATCTGGCATATGGCTGGAAAGAAAACGGCACTGCAAAAACCATTGCACACTCTGTGACATTCATGCATTTCCCAAAACAGCAGACACCACCATGTTTGCTGCTGCCTAGGAAACATTCTGTGACATTTTTCCTTAATGCTGGGAAGAAATTAAAAAGAATAGACAGACATAGAAAATATTGCCTTTAAGTCCAAGCAAGAGAAAGATCTAAAACTAGGTTTATTAAAATTGATTTTTGTCAACTTAATGAAAATGGATTTGCATTTATTACTTTTCAAAGAACCCTTTTTAAATACAGCTGTCAATCAGGTGAACATGCATAATGATGTTTATATATAGACCCTTCACATATGGACAAAGCACTGACATCACACTAAGGCAAGCAAATATTATTGCACTGAAGTGGTAAGTAACCTTGTAGTGGTATGCAAAGAAAATGAAAAACTAGGTCCCTCAGGTCTTTCTACACCCAGCACTGCTCTATAACTTGCACTCCTGCAGTGGTATACAGGTGCATCTCAAAAAATTAGAATATCGGGGAAAAGTTCATTTTTTAAATCAAAAGGGGGAACTTTCATATATTCTAGATTCATTACACATAAAGTGAAATATTTCAAGCCTTTTTTTGTTTTAATCTTGATGATTAGGGCTAACAGCTCATGGAAATCAAAAATCCAGTATCTCAAAATATTAGAATAAAGAATTTACAATGCAGAAATGTCGACCTTCTGAAAAGTATGTTAATTTATGCACTCAATACTTGGTCGGGGCTTCTTTTGCACAAATTACTGCATCAATGCGGCATGGAGGCAATCAGCCTGTGGCACTGCTGAGGTGTTATGGAAGCCCAGGTTGCTTTGATAGCGGCCTTCAGCTCGTCTGTATTGTTGGGTCTGGTGTCTCATCTTCCTCTTAACAAAATTCAGGTCAGGCGAGTTGGCTGGCCAATCAAACACAGTAATACCATGGTCAGCAAACCAGTTACTATTGGTTTGGGCCGGTCTTGCTGGAAAATGAAATCAGCATCTCCATAAAGCTTGTCAGCAGATGGAAGCATGAAGTGCTCTAAAATCTCCTGGTAGGCGGCTGCATTGACTCTGGACTTGAGAAAACACAGTGGACCAACACCAGCAGATGACATGGCACCCCAAATCATCACTGACTGTGGAAACTTCACACTGGACTTCAAGCAGCGTGGATTCTGTGCCTCTCCACTCTTCCTCCAGACTCTGGGATCTTGATTTCCAAATGAAATGCAAAATTTACCTTCATCTGAAAAGAGGGCTTTGGACCACTGAGCAATGGTGTTTTGAGTTAATTAGCTGATTAGAGCTCTTCTCAGGTCGACATTGCTGTATTATAAATTCTTTTTTCTAATATTTTGGAGATACTGGATTTTTCCAGTATTTTTCCAGAATTTATAATACAGCAATGTCGACCTGAGAAGAGCTCTAATCAGCTAATTAACTCAAAACACTGTTGCTGGATTTTTCCAGTATGTCATTTCCATAAGCTGTTAGCCGTAATCATCAAGAGTAAAACTAAAAAAGGCTTGAAATACTTCACTTTATGTGTAATGAATCTAGAATATATGAAAGTTCCACTTTTTGAAATAAATTATGAAAAAAAAAATCTTTTCCACAATATTATAATGTTTTGAGATGCACCTGTACAGTATGAACATTTATCAGGAAATAAAACCTATCTGACCCTAAATGCAACTTTTTACACAGCATTTGACTAATTTTCATGAGTGAAATGACTGTCACACTGATAATTCTGATAATTCTTCACTCTGTTAACTTCTTTACTGTTTGCAACTGTGTTCCAGGTTAATTCTGTTATAGGTCCTTAATACTATATTTTTCTGGCTCTTTTTCAGTCTTAAACAACAACATCAGCAATGAAAGTTATTGCTGGACGAATTGGAGGCATTGCTACCGAAGCTCTGAAGAAAACAGAGTATGGATGTACTTGCAAACATTTGTGGAGATGCACAGGCATTAAAGGGACACCTTGGACAATACCTCTTTCACTGAGTTTCTTAAAACCTTGGAGGCTCCTCGACTGTTTTGTGCTTTATGTTTGTATTCTAGGTCAGTGTAAACTCGACTGTCATGAGCTGGGAATAAACACTGTTATCGTGTAGGACTAAAGTATGAACTTCATGTCAAATTGATGTCAATCTGTGTTACAGTGGTTCTGATAATCACAATGGCACTCATTGTATACAAGCACTAGCCTGAAAAGACAGGGTCACTGAGTATTTTCTTACATTCACAAAGTCTATATAATTAATATAAGTATGTAATTATCTATGATATTTACAGTCTATTCCTTAATACCTGCGATCACTGCTTCTGTGGACTGTTTAAGCATTTCAGAATGGAAAAAAAAGCACAAAGAACGGGAGGTTGGTCATTTAATGACTGCATTTTATTAGGTAATTGTCTTGCTTTTGTTTAAATGTTGCAAGTTATGGTCAGTGGTAAAGCCAATAGACTGCTTGT
Source organism: Cranoglanis bouderius (assembly GCA_023630585.1). Taxonomy (NCBI): domain Eukaryota; kingdom Metazoa; phylum Chordata; class Actinopteri; order Siluriformes; family Cranoglanididae; genus Cranoglanis; species Cranoglanis bouderius. The sequence goes on along the minus strand of CM042536.1, from coordinate 19,450,071 downwards.
ATGGGAATTTTAATACAGAAGTGGACATAGATAAGATTTGTGCACAGATCACATTATTTTCTCTTTAATAAAGTTATTCAATATAAACCATATTTAATATGAAGAAAACATTCCTACATTTCTCTGCAAAGTAGTACTGTAGAGAGTTGATTTAGAGCTACTGCCTTATTTCCTGAGCCAACAGAAACTTCATTAGCAATGTAAGTATCTTCCTTCCCATTAGTGTTTAGAGGAAGCTTGATAAGTGAATAATGGTATGTCAATGTTTTGAATTAATTACTGACCATTCACCTTTACAGAGTTTACTGCTAAGTTGTTGATGGCACTGAGCTTTGTGTACTTTTAATGATGTCAAAAGGACTGCCTTTAGAGAACATTATGATAATTTGCAATGTTTTCTTCTTCATAAAAGTTACAATTTTATGACTTTTTCAGGTGGCAGATAGTTTATGCAATCAAATTATTAACCACCACAATGGTTCTGTTTTGAATTGGTTTAATTATGCAAAAATAACCATGTAAATAAATAGTATCAAGAAAAAATGTTGTAAAGCCCTTAAGTATTATTATAGGAAGACTGTAATCTTTCAGGTGTGGTATGAATTGTCTGCTGCATTCTAAATCAAGTGTGATTGAGTTTATGCATTTGGGATGTTGTGCCATCAGATCATGGACAGGAACCTCATTTTCATAGGTATGTATGTTTATACTACAGCACATCTTAATGATTCTAACTGCAAGTATGTGGAATGGCATTAATGTTAAATTTAAAATATGGACAACAGTTCACTAAATCAGGGTTGGGGATTGAAGGAAATTCCTTTCAGAGAATTTATTCTTACACTGTACTACTAGACAGGACTTCATCAGCATGTCGCCAGAGTAGAGAGTGTGAGGGTGGTTCCACCTTATCTCAGTGTTTATGTAATGAAATTTCAAATGAACATGAAACTAAATGTGTAGTTGGTTGTGGTCTCAATGGAGTGTGGAGCTGAATCAGGGGTACCAAGTCCTGAAGAGTCGGAGTCCAGCACTGTTTGGTAATTTTCTTGCTGTAACACACTTACTTAACATGGTCATTAACTACTGAGTTAAGGCAGATGTTGAGTAGGTCAAACAGGTTAAATCAAGTCAAAATGTGTTGAACTCCTGAAGTCTGGTGTTTGGCATTCCAGGTCTAAATTGTGCATTTAAAGGTTGCAGAAAACATACTGTATATTTATGAAAAATTATATAAAAAAGGCTACAGGTAGAAAATATGAGAAACGACTGTATGCCGTGTTACGTGATATCTGAAAATTTATATGAGAATGTTATAACTTGGACACATTTTAACTATACCTGATAATCTATTTTCTCTTTCAAATAAACAATAATAACAATATACAATAATAAGAAGAAGAAGAAACAATAAGAAACAATAATAAATAATAATCGGCTTTATTTTTATAGCACCTTTCATGCATAAAATGCATCCCAAAGTAAGTGCTTTACAATAAAATTAAAAAGACACTAAAATAAGTATCAGTAAAAATCAAGTAGGCGGATAATGTCGGTAACAATAATAAAATATAAATGATTAAAAAAAACATTATTACACAACTATATTAGGAGTAAATAAAAACAGATGAAATCATATAAACTAGAATTTGTGCAAGAAAAACAAGGATGGGAGTATAAAATGCAAGTAATCATAAAGAGTGTCCGATATTGCTTGGGAAATTGTTCCATTTCGGGTGCATAAAAACAGAAATCTTGTTGATTTTGGGTAAATTGAACCTGCAGTGCTATAGCTTAGTGAATGGGGACAGACAATCCATAATGTATGATGGTGCTAATCCATTAAATGCTTTAAAAATTAGTAGCATTTTTTTTTTTTTTAATCTATCCTAAAAGAGACTGGGAGCCAATGTAAGCCAAACCTAAAAGGGGTGAGTATGGGTCTATGTGGAACATCATACAGAATGTCATGGTTTTAGAAACAATCATTAAGCAAAGGATTTCCTATCCAATAAGCATGAATAAAACCACTTCCCTGACAGTACAACCCACATTTCATGTTTGCCTAGTAATATAGAATGATTAACAGTATCAAAGGCAGCAGAATGATCTAACAGTACAAGAACACATACATTGTCCTGATTTGCATTGCGTCTCGGGTCATTAACTACCATCATCAACACTGTTTCTGTACTGTGACATGATCTGAACCCTGACCATTTTTTTAGTGTTATTACTATCATTACAACTACTCATTTACAGTAGCTACTAGCTGAACAACAGGAGGCAATGTCTTGCCAGTATTTTGAATAACATTGTGCAGCATCTTGAAGATAGTAACAGCAGTTCAGCAGTGAACCCCAGACCCCAGTGTTAAGAAGCACAAACACTATTGGCTATGGCACCATGCTGCCTGTCTTGAGACTTAATAAACAAAGATTTACTCAATTTTGAAAGGTATTCAGTGTTTTGATTTTGGTTGGTTTAAGAATTCACCATATTCCTCTTACACTCCAACCTACATAGACCATAAGAATTACCTTGTGGTATTCAATTTAATAACCTTGTGCATAAGAGGTTATCATGCTCCAGATAGCACCAAGATGAAGAAGTGCAACTGAAGTGCAAAAGTTCAAATTTGTTGTTCTTGGAGAACCTGAGACCATGCTCACCTACTCCTGCAGACACTCTTGGCCACTGCTACCTACTCTTGCACATACATTGACATTCCTGCCTACTCCAACAGATACTTCTGCTTGTATCCACCTACACTATTTTAACATTTAATCAGTTGGTCCAATCCCCCAAAATACATACAAATAAATCACAATTAAATAACAGTTTAAGTCAGTTTTGCTTCTGATTTGACTTGATACATTTGGACTATACCAATACCAGATTGGCCAGACCAAGCTTGGATAAAATTTGTCTGGCAAAAAAACAAATTCACTTGAATAGGAATGGACACAGGCTACACTAAATGAATTAGTGTGTGATCATTTTGCTTTGCATGGAGTTCATCAAGGTGTGCTTTAATGCAATTTCAGATTCAGCATCGAGTTGCAGATGACCTTGAGATCCATTATGGCCATTAGGAATATTTAGTGATACCTTATGGATTGGTAAACAGTCCATTGGTGTTAATAAAGTGCTTTGGGAAATATTTCATGAGATATTCTATTTTGCAATTCCTTATAATAATAAGATTTTCCACCCCGACAAGAGTACAACCATGAGTAGTGTTGTTGAGACTACTGGGAAATGAGTTCTATGTGAAATTGTTGATTGCATAAGACCTGATTGCTTTTGTTGAACACATACTGAATCCAGCTGGGATCAGAATGGAGCAAAATAAAGTCTGGGCAGTGTTTCAATGGCCAGTGCCCAAGATGATAAACCAATTATTTAGAGGATTAGGATTTATACTATTTATGAGCTTTTGCTTATTAGGACCTCTAATAATGTGGCTTCACTTTCTGCACTTTTGTATGCCATTATAGAAATCTAGGATATATACTGTAAAGCTATTTGTATTACATCTAGCTCTTATTTTGTTTTGTATTTTGTTCACTTCATGCTATCAAATTATAGTAGCTCTTCAACAAGTGCCATCATAGGTGTGAATGTCCAACAGGGAAGGCTATGGATCACAGAAGAGGTCAGGGTACCAGCAGAAGTAGTATTCTGTATTTATTGTTGATCATACATCATCAGCATCTAAATAGCTGCACATTGTAGACATTGTTTTTTGGAGAATTCTCTGCTGCATCAGGAGCAATGCTGTGCAAGCAGGGCATTATAACCTGTTACAGTTCAACCCCATTTCACCTGCCTTGAATTCTAGCCACATTCCATCAAGTTGCCATTGGCAAACTTTTGCCATCACTCCTGTCAGCACAACTTAAGTATTATTCTACTGATATCCGTCTTAATTGCCCTTGGACTCTTGTGCCTGGTTTCTGTTTACTGCTTTGGACTGTTAGTTATTCTCAGTAAACTTTCATACATAGCAGCCACAGTCTGTCTGTGTGTTCATTAGACTCAGGATTTGACAAAACACTATTTCAAATCAGGATGCTTGACAGCCATGTCATATGTATCTGGTAATGTAAAACAGCAGTCACAACAGGGAGGAGTAAAATCCTCCTAACCTGTTCACTGAATAGAAGTGAATTAATTTTGACTAATTTTGCTTCCACCTCCTACATGTAATTTAACACCACAAATCAACCTTGGAAGTTTGGGCGAATAGAAAACAAGAGTGCAAAGTTGGTGTCACATCTTTCTGGAAGACTCAACGAAGAGGAACTGTATATTATTACTATTTCATGACACTGTTTTATACAACAGCAGCCTGAAGAACTAGAAAAACAGATGTAAACATAAAGCTGACTGCATTGCAGTTAGGAATTGCTGCAAGATTATCTGGCAATTAGTTACCAGATGCTATCAAGCTCTAATAATCTGGCTAAATGATTTCCCTCTAATAAGAAAATTTCAATGTGAAAATCCGGTGTGACTTCTGCTTAATTCTATAACTACTGATTGGGTACAATTCTTTAGTGGAAGAGCACTTAACAGCCCACTCACTGAGAGAAATCAACAGCTTGCATTGAATTACCTAGCCTGTCAATTTCACAACATAACGTCTCTGATCAATGCAGTATTACAAACTCTAACATATCAGAAATTGGCACAGATAACAGAGTCTTATCAGCTTATGGTGCTGTAGCTGCCTCTCCATCAAACTATAACTAATAATTTATTTTCCATCCAGCTGCATGTTGCCATTGTTTACTTTGAATTTCCTGAGAAGTCTCTGTTGTAAGAAACTGCATTATTAAAGAGTTCTTCACTAATGGTGCTTTAGATGTTATTCTCACTTTATCTCTAATCCATCAGCATTAGCAATTATTATGGCACACAGTTCACTAGTTCAGACAATTCATCACCCAGTATGTACATTACAGCAGTAGGACTCACCTTTGCACTATAAATGCATTGTTTGCCCTAGCCAAATACTGATGTGTTTTATCTAATGTACCATGCTCTTCTTTTCTTTGCCTGATTAAAAATCTTGTTCATGCTATATGTCAGTGACAGCAATGTTTATAAATACACTATATGGCCAAAAGTAAGTGAACACCTGACCATCACACCCATATGTGGGTCTTCCCCAAACTGTTGCCACAAAGTTCGAAGCACAAGATTGTATAGGATTTTTTTGTATGTTGTAGCATTACAATTTCCCTTCACTGGAACTAAGTGGCCCAGATCTGTTCCAGCATGTTGGGATCAGGCCTGAGCCCTGATCCCAACCCCACAGTACACCTTTGGGATGAATTTGTATACTGACTATGCCCCAGGCCTCCCCATCCAACATCAGTGCCTGACCTCACTAATGCTCTTGTGGCTAAATGAGCACAAATGAGCCTTCCCAGAAGAGTGGAGGTTATTGTAACAGCAAAGGAGGACTAAATCTGTAATGTTCAAAAAGCACATGAGTGTTATGGTCAAATATACACAAAATTTTGCCCACAAAGGGTATATGAAAATCTATTTCAAGATTAATTTGTATTATATAAACAGAACATTTCAGGTCAGAAACAACCATAATTATGTAGAAACAATTAATTTAATGTTTTTTGTTGTTGTTGTTCAACACTAATGACACTAAGGCTACAGTTACATTCCATTTTAAAATGCAAAAAAAAACAAAATCAATATTAAATACTCAGGTGAGGCTGAGCAATGTGTTTTTTCCATACTAAGCTCTGAAGGTTGCCATATTGATTTTGGAGACTGTCAAATCCGAAGATAATTATTTTTGTTCTTTCTCTCCACAGTGGCTTCTAGCAAAATAGACTACATCTCAGCACAGTTAACCTCATATGAGTTTTTAGGAACAATACATTTTCCTTAGAAATGCAGACTCCACATAGCTGAAGTAATTGAACTTAGAGAAAATCCTATCAAACATTTTGGTCAAGGTGAGAGGTCTTTTCCCGAAAGAAACTTTGGAATGCCAATAGGTAGAAAACAAACAGTTATTGGCAGAAAGTTCTAACTGTAATCACTTGTAATCTTCGTCTACTGTATGGTTTCTTTAGGCTATTTCCTGTGTTATATTCATATGCATCACATGCAGTGAACTGGCACATACTAATATCACTGTTTTTTAACTGTACTCAGTGACACAACAATCCATGTCTTTGGTTTTCTAAAGTTTTAGAACCATGTTTCAATGTTTTTAAACATAATCAGTTCACCACAGTGATGCCTATGAAAGAACAAGACACACCCCCAAGCTGTAGTACATCAAAACTGTTCTACCCATGGCATTTTCTTTTAACAGCAAAGAGGATTATTATAACTGCAACCCAATTGTCTGGGTAGTTAAATAAACCTCTGATAATAAACTGTATATTTGACCTGGAGATTGTTTCAATTATCAATCTTTTCTTTTTTCATTGTACACATGCTGTATGTATGTTTGGTATGAATTGCTTTTTAGATGTAACATAACTTTAACCTATTACCATAAATGACCATTTCTATGGTCATTAATAAATGGGCCACAGCACATTACGCTGTGGTGCATTTAATAGAGTAGACTGAAGACTTATTTTTCCACTTTTGTATTTCCTATTAAGGATTTAGACAGTTTACACAGGGATAAAAAGTATAACGTAAGTGAAATCTTCAGGTGCAGAGCCCCAACAGCAAAGTAAACATTTATACTAAAATAGAATAAGAGGAAAGAATAAAGACAAGAGATTGAACTGTTCAGTGTTTGTACTGTGGGACACTAATGGCCACTGTAAAGAAACACCATACACTAATACTGTCAAATCACGTCCATCACTGTGTAACAGCCAGTGTATTGATAGTAATTAAGCAGAGAAGTATAGAAAAAGAGAAGTATAGAGCCCCTCATTATCTACCATTTCATTCTGAAAGACTCTTAATATCAGATTTGCATTAAATGCTACTTTAGACATGCAGAAGCTGAAGCCAAACTGTAATATTGTACTCAGTTACATCAAATGTTTACAAAGAACTGTTGTCCAACTGGGACAGCTTAATCTACAGCTGTCAGAGCAGACTAATATTATGCCAAATCAGCCCCAGAACAGCTAGCACTGATTGCTTTAAAAGCAATTTAATGTCAGTCTACAGTCTCCAGTCTACACGTGTGTAGTGCTGGATTGTGCAATTCAAACAGACAGGCGGGTAATATTGGATTTGGGTTGATCATAAACACTATAGAAATAAAACTGAGAGCTTCATCTGGAAATAATGGATGGTGTTTGTGCAGCCTGCCGTGGTTCTGTGAATAACGTGTAGTATGTGTTTATGCGTGCTACAGCATAACAGTTTTAGAAAAGATGTGTTCATTTTCCTTTACAGACAGGTAAAGGAGGCATTCCTTTTTTCTTTTTTTTTTTAAACATCATTTTAACTTTAGTTAGAAATTGATAGAACTAGGCCATGGATGTTTTGAACAGAGGGTAGGGAACACATTGTTTCCGTATTAAAAACCAACCACTGAGATTCTCTATTTAGAACTTATCGCTCGATTACTGTTGTAGTTCATCAAAAAGTGCTGCTGACAACACAGAAAGATGTCAAACAGTGTGTAACTGTGAATTTCCATACTGGAGATCTCAGTTTCTTTTTAAATAGTTACTCTGAATGAGATACGAGATGAGGCTTGATGGTTAACATAATAAACGTAAGATTTATTTAATATCTGCAGGTTATGTCTTCAAATGGAGTGTATTCTTGGTCTTTGAAAAACATGCAGAGACTGATAAGAGTAAATGGCAGAATAGATTTGTCATGAAGTGGACAGATTGATGCAAGTGCAGGATTACTGATTACCAATGGAGCAATCAAGCAGGCATGAACTAGACAAGACTAAATTGGTAAATGTGGAGCAGGCTACACTATATGGCCAAAAGTATGTGGACACCCGACCATCACACCCATATGCGCCTATTCCAAAATCATAGGCATTAACACAGAAGTTGTTTCTTTCTTCACTTAACTGGAACTAAGAGGCCCAAACCTGTTCCAGTAGGACAATGCTCCTGTGCACAAAGCGAGGTCCATGAAGACATGGTTTCCAAGGTTGGAGTGGAAGAAATAGCGTGTTCTGCAAAGAACCATGACCTCAACCCCACTTAACGACGTGTGTAGTTATTGTGTAAGTATTGTAAGATTGGATTTAGTTTATCTTATTTTGCTCGGTTAGCATGTTACATCTTAAATATTGTACAGAAATCTGTCTCACTTAAGTTGTCTTGTCATGCATGCATATTTACAAAAGATGTGCAACGATATTCTACTTCAATCCATCTGTAACAGATGACATATTCAATCATTTAGGGCCTTACATCAGAGTTTATCTAGAATATTTATTTAATGTTCATATTCATAAACAAATTATAGCAGTGGTTCTCTGAAAACACCTCATTACCTCTAACAACTGATCCTGTACAATGCATAATGAAAATAGTTTCTTATTTACGCCAAGTGCATGTTTATAATAAGATGTTTTAGGATGTTTTTTTTACAAACCAGTTGAATTTGTAGTAATTACCAGCCATAATTATTATAGTTAATGAAGAGAGATGAATGCATTTATTTTAGACTCAGTCATTAGTACCATATTTGGCTGTCATTATAGGAAGTACAAGCTTAAATGAATAAATGAAAGACTTCATCATGAAACATGCACTGAATAAAATAATATGATGTGTGAGGTAAGCAGAGTTTCAGAAACCTAATTATTCAGAAGAATTCTGATTGCTCACAGATGGAATTATAGATCCCTAAAAACAGAATAATTTAAAGGACATTATTTAATTCATTTGAGTCACTTGCAATTTCTGAAATAGTTTGACAATACTAATATTACATTAAAATATTCCACTGCAGTCTTATTAAATGCAATACAAGGAAAATGACCCATTGTGAATGCTTAAAGGGTTTGATCAAAGTATGTTTAACTGAACCAAGTTGAACCATATTTAGCCACTCCATATAATCTGAAAACAATAACAGGCCAGTAACGATTCCCCTGATTTCAAGGAAAGTCCCAGAAGCTTATAATTATGTTGTGTGAGCCACATACAGCACCTTATTTCACCTGTGTGGGAAGCAGTTGGCTAGATCATGGAAAAAGAAAAAAAAAAAAACATGGAAAAAAGCCCTACAATTTCATAACTGAAAAGCATATTTATGTCTGCTGTGTTACTGTAGTAATTTTTATTATACGAAAAGGCATTTCATAAACCTACTTTATTTTTAATCATCTACATTTGTCTTCTCTGCACACTGCAGAGAAAGTACTTAGATCTATGTTTGTACAAAGGGTCATCAAATGTTAGTCCCTACAAGACCTGAAATGCTAAAGCACCAATGTCAGTCAACTTTGGACTATGTGTGGGTGGAATATGGGTCAAAATAAGTGAGTGGAATATTTATCTAATGTCGATTCTGTAACTATCTTTAACCTAAGGCTCCCTAAAAAGCAACTTTAAAATAGTCACAGCAACAGCCTGGTATATTTTAATGTACAGAACTTTATGAGAAAGAGAGAGAGAGAGAGAAAAAAAATCTGTCTCTTTCTGATATTTTTAACATCATCTGTAACATTTTAATGTGTCTACCTTCACAACTCATTTAGAATATTTACTACAACTTCCGTGGGAGAATTTGTTTTTTCTGACAAAAATGCCTACAAATTGTAATTGTAACAGGGAGGCAAAGTAAAATTAATGCATAAACTGTATATGGAAGATTACTGAAACTCTAGTATTTAAACATGTCCTGTGAAGGCACAAGAGAAGTGTTATACAAAACGTACGAAATGTAAACAAACACACCTGCCTGGTATGAAGGCACAGTGGGTATCATTGCTGTCTCACAGCCCCAGGGTCTCCTTACTGTCTTTGCAGGTGTCTCACATGTTCTCCCCATGGGTTTTGTCCAGGTTATCCTGTTTCCTCTGACCTTCTAAAAAATGCTGGTAAGACTGACTACACTAAATTGGTTATGAATGAGGAAGTGACTATGTGTGTGCATCCAGTGTGTATTTGCAATTCCTGCCCAGTGTTAATGAAATAGGCTCAAGATCCATCATGACCCTGATCAGAATAAAGTGTTTACTGAAGGTGAATGAATAAATCAATGACAAATTACACAAACATGTAAATATTTACAAAATATTCCAAGTGTATGCTTGAAAAACATTCCCACATAATATGCATTTGTTAGACTCCCTTATCCAGAGTAACTTACCTTTATCTCATTTATACCACTGAGCAGTTGAGGGATAAGGGACTTGCTCGAGGGCCCAGCAGTGGCAGCTTGGCAGAGCTAGGATTTGAAGTCATGACCTTCTGATCAGGAATCCAACATTGTAACCCTTAATCCCAATTCTTAAACCTTAGTCCAGTGTCTTAATCCAAAGCCTAAGCAGCAATTAAGAAGCTTACCCCAAGCAATGCCAACTTCTCTCAAAATAAACTTTCAGGGCATGCTAATCTTTCACTAACTTGTGCTCCCAGTCCACTTAGCAAAATTCTTGCAACTGCAAGCACAATTTGTTCAATACAATGGTTTTATATAAATTTGTTTGCTTGTTTTCACACTGACATTTCATAGATTTATGCTAAATGAACTTCCATGCTAAATATTCATTAGAAACCTAAATTGGAAATGTTGAAAATCCTCAAAAAGAGAGAAAAAGCATACTATACAAAAACAAAATACTTAGATATGCTAACAGCGGAAAATATTTGTTATTTGCATCCTTATTACAAAAACCGCAAGGTCGTCAAGCAATTATTTTCCATCTTAGCTTCAATACAATAATTTCTGCTGCAGAACAAAGGTTCAGTGGTATAGACAGCTATTAGACAAAGTGTTTCAGCCTGCACTGAATGTGAAAGACTGCTATTAGAGCTTGTTTACACTATGTCATACAGGTTTTATATAAAAAAGCAGTTAGCTATACCCTTTTCTGCACTTCTCTAGGCCTCCCTTTGAGGAGATGCTTTTTGTAATCAAGCCGGCAATCATACTTTTCCTCTTTTTTTTGTTACACACAGGACATGCTTAACTGTATACACAGCACAGATGGAATTTTGTCATGCTTCATGGATTAACTTCAGCTGTGGCTCCACCACCCCCTCCCACAAGAGAGAAGAGCACTGACTACAGGGAAAACTGGGGCAGGTAGTTTCATTACACTAAACCCAGAGACCAAATTCCTGCTGGGAAAACTGAGGAATATGGCCTGCCAGCTTCTGCATGTATAACATTAGAAATTCTGGATTCTGCCCCATGATTAACATTTATATTAATATACCTACCTGTAGTACATGGCATTTTACTGAACACTTATAATAAATATTCAAATAATTCTTTACAGGAAGAGATGTAATATATTACAATATAACTTATACAATATACAATATAACTTACAAAAGTTAATAACATAATGAATGCACAGAGTTAATATGGCAAAATTCCAAACCAGTATCCAAAACCAAAATCCCAAATCCTCCTGGATACACCACTCAACCAAGAGAGGGTATTTTTTGTTTGTTTGTTTGTTTGCTTGTTTGTTTGTTTTTTAATACTCTGTGATAGTAACACCAGGTCCATGTCAATGAATCAGAGCTAGCTGCAAAAAAAATAAAAAATTACAATGAATTAGTTAAGGGAGATATGATTTCCAAGAGTTATAATCATCCTCTTTCATGGTAGAGCTCAACAACCAATATAATGTAATTAAGAAGAATTGGCTTCTCCCTTACCTGATATATGTAAGGAGTCGATTAGAGACATCTAAACCTCTAAATATGCCAGCTCCATAGCTGTTTCACAGTTGCGCAAAATAATATATGGCACCACTGTGCTTAGCATAGCTGTTTTATAGCTAAGAAGATCCTAATTAATCAACCCCCTTCCTGTTTAAATTCCACGTCATCCAGCCCTCTTGCAAATTTGTGCACTGCATTTTGTATACACACTTACAGCACACAGCAGCATCTGCATAAGTCATTGCAACTGTCTAACAAGGACTGATCCCAAAGACTATACTGTATGTATGTATAAGTGTGTGCGTGTGTGTGTGTGTGTGTGTGTGTGTGTGTGTGTGTGGGTGTGTGGGTGTGTGTGTGATATGGATATGCTCATGGGCTGGTATAAATGGGCTTCCATCAGAGTTGAAAAACAGCAATATATATTTTTGACATCTAAATCAGATTATTTGCTGTTAACAAATGGGTTAAGGCAGACTATTTTGGACTTTTGTGGAACCAACATTTGTGAGACAATTATATATATATATATATATATATATATATATATACACAGAATGGTATAAGTGAGGCTGAGGCTGATTTATTGCTAGCCAAGAGTGCAGATTCATGCAGCCTGTCAATGACAGTCGTGTGATTACAGAGTCAGAAAAATACAGTAACACGTCAGCAGCAGTGACTGATAAAGCGCATGTGAAATACATTCACAGGCATAATGAATGTAAACGAGGTGAATTATCTACTCTATCATCTTTTTTTTTCCCCAAAAATGTGTTTGGAAGAGAAACTAAAAGTAGATAGACTCAGCACACATCCAAACAGAATACAAATTACACAAAAGGACAGACAGTGTTTTCTTTTTACCATATTTGGTATACGGAGGATGCAAGACATAAAGCCAGTAGAGCATTACAGACTTGAAACACAAAAAAAAAAAAAACTGTAAATCATGAATGCAGCTGCCTATCTGCCTTTAAGTATGTGTGTGTGTGTGTGTGTGTGTGTGTGTGTGTGTGCGTGCGTGCGTGTGTGTGTGTGTGTAAAATAGTTTGCACCACATCATTCTTGTTATGTCTTTGATGAGATCCTAGATCCTAGATTTTTATTTAATACTATAGCAAAATTAACTAGGAATAAAACCGCCACAGAAACAGGCACATAATCATTATATAGCAGCAATGATTTCATGAGTTTTTTTATTGGCAAAATTTAAAATATTAGACAAGAAATTCAGACTATTAATTTAAAACCAGACAGTCTTAATAACCCTGTAGATAATAATATAGCAATATCAGATCAACGATTAGAGTGCTTTACTCCCCTTAGAGAGACTGAACTAATTTCATTAATTTCTTCTTCAAAATCATCAACTTGTATACTAGATCCCCTACCTACATGTTTCTTCAAACAGATTACTCCAGAAATAATCAAACTCCTTCTAAAAATAGTCAACTCTTCCCTTAGCACTGGTTATGTACCTAAATCATTTAAATTAGCAGTTATCAAACCCCTGATTAAAAAACCTGACCTCGACCCCTGTCAATTGTCCAGCTATAGGCCAATATCAAATCTCCCCTTTATCTCCAAGATCTTAGAAAAGGTTGTAGCAAAGCAGCTATGCTCGTACTTTAATAGAAATAACATTCATGAAATATATCAGTCAGGATTTAGGCCTCATCATAGCACAGAGACAGCACTGGTTAAAGTGGTAAATGACCTACTGATGGCCTCTGATCAGGGTTGTGTCTCCATGCTTGTGTTGCTTGACCTTAGTGCAGCTTTTGATACAATTGATCATACTATTCTCTTTGGTAGACTAGAAAACGTTGTTGGCATTAAAGGAACGGCCCTCTCCTGGCTCAGGTCTTATTTGACTGATCATTATCAGTTCGTAGATGTAAATGGTGAATTCTCTATGCATAGTGAGGTAAAGTTTGGTGTTCCGCAAGGTTCTGTTTTAGGCCCACTGCTCTTTTCTTTATATATGCTACCTCTGGGTCAAATTATTCGTAAACATGGAATTAGCTTCCACTGTTATGCTGATGACACACAGTTGTATGTTTCAGCAAAGCCAGATGACAAACACCAGTTTAATAAAGTCGAGGAATGTGTAAAGAACATTAGACAGTGGATGCTCATTAACTTCCTCTTACTAAATTCTGACAAGACAGAAGTACTTGTACTAGGACCACACGCAGCTAGAAGTAAGTTTTCTGATTATATAGTAACTCTGGATGGCCTTTCTGTTTCATCATGTGCAGCAATAAAAGACCTTGGTGTGATTATTGACTCCAGTCTTTCCTTTGACGCCCACGTAGATAATATTACTAGGATAGCCTTCTTTCACCTCAGAAATATTGGTAAGATAAGAAATATATTGTCACTACATGATGCAGAAAAATTAGTCCATGCTTTCGTCACCTCTAGGTTGGATTATTGTAATGCCTTACTGTCTGAATGTTCCAGTAGGAGCATAAACAAACTCCAGTTAGTCCAGAATGCAGCTGCAAGAGTCCTTACTAGAACTAGAAGATATGACCACATCACCCCTATCTTATCCACACTGCATTGGCTCCCAGTGAAATTCTGCAGTGATTATGAAATACTACTATTGATTAATAAAGCGCTAAATGGCTTCGCGCCACAGTACCTAAGTGAACTTTTGGTCTTTTATGATCCGCCACGCCTACTTCGATCAAAAGGCGCAGGCTATTTGTCGGTACCTCAAATAGTGAAGGCTACAGCAGGGGGAAGAGCTTTCTCTTACAAAGCCCCACAGTATATGGAACAGCCTTCCAATTAGTGTTCGGGACTCAGACACAGTCTCAGTGTTTAAGTCCAGGCTGAAAACATATTTGTTTAGTCAAGCCTTTCGTGAATAGTTTTTTTCCTTAGGTAAAGGAGCAGATCTAGAGGTCTCAGGGGCATAGTGTGTTGTGCTGAACTGGGATGTCTGGATGCTGTCACCCCCCCACCTTCAGGCATCCACCAAGGTTTGTTGGTGGTGGGGTGGCTGGCCGCCTTGTCCCAGGGAGCCCTCATGTCTGTGTTACCCTCTGGCTCTCCCTTTTAGTTATCCTGTCATAAGCTAGTCTTGCCGGGGTACCTGCTTTCACTTACGCAAAGTACATTGTCCTTAACCATTACGGGACAATAAGCATACCTAATGATTTCTCTCTCTCTCTCACTCTCTCTCTCTCTCTCTCTCTCTCTCTCTCTCTCTCTCTCTCTCTCTCTCTCTCCCCTTCTGTCGAGCTTCACATGATACTCCTGAGATGCCAGTGATCCCGGCCCCTTCTGCACTCTGGACCTGCCCGATCCATCCTGATGCCCTACTTCTGGTTGGAGACCTCATCAATTGAATTTTTCATGGTCTCACAACTGCTATCTGACCGTGTTGTACTGGTACATTTATAGAAGAGATTTATTTATTTATAATTGCACTATCCAGTGTTACCCAGATGAGGATGGGTTCCCTTTTGAGTCTGGTTCCTCTCAAGGTTTCTTCCTTATATCACCTCAGGGAGTTTTTCCTTGCCACCGTCGCCGCTGGCTTGCTCATTGGGGATAAATTCATAAATTTAAAATCTATGTCCTGAATTTATATACTTCTGTAAAGCTGCTTTGGGACAATGTCCATTGTTAAAAGCGCTATACAAATAAACTGAACTTGAACTTGAACTTGAGACCTCAGGATATAATGCATTGCATTGCTCATTATAGAGCTATTGTTAGATAGATTTTAGCCCTCTCATTTAATATCTTGACCAGCCATCAGTGGATATGTATATTATTCCATAGATTTGTATATGACTAACTTATCAATTTGACCTGCAGAAGTACAATACCCTACCTAAATATTGTCTGGAGTACCTTTATTGTTTGTCATTACCCTCCCCACCCCCTACCTCAGTTATAAAACGATAACTGATTAAAAAAAATAATAATTGCCAGTTACTTTTGCTGTAAAACTAAACAATACCACAGATTTATACGCAAACTGCATATTTTTCATATCCTATTCACATGTATGCCATATTCATGCTTGATTCCTGTAAGCCCCATTTAATTATCTTTACAGGCACTGTGCCACACAGTCATATTTTCATAAGAACAGTCCTGTATGTTTTTCATTTCAGTTCCACAAGTACTAAAGCTTGGGAAAAGCTGGCACATTTCTGGCACAGCTACACTGAAAGGGGATGACAGCTGCTTAGTAGCGATGTGCAAAAAAACAGACAGGTTTAAGAAATTAATGGGCAATATTCTGTCCATTTTCTACAAACTAAGGAATGGCTCTGTAAGCTTCTCTCTCTCCACCAAGACTGTTCATCAACAAACAACCTTGCAAGATTTATGTGCGACATGAGAAATCGGCATTTCTACTTCATTTTCTTTATTTCACAGCTATAATCTACATCATAAAGCTATTCAATCACATATTTAATTTTAAAGTGCTGACAAAAGGCTTCTTATCCAGTGAAAGAAACAAGCTGATTTTATTGAGAAGATTGACCTTAGGGTCTTACTGCAGCTATAATAAAAGCAGCTGCACAGTCAGTAGGCATTTGTAGTTGTGATCTGTTCCATTAGCTTGTGCCCTCTTAATGAGGAGAGGATAGGTTGAAAGGTGAAGTGTGTCTGAAGGTCAGGGTGCAAGAAAATAACCATGTTTCCAAGGGGACAAATGAGTCATATAAATCAATAGCAAGAATAAATTGGAATTAACACTGTGGCCAAGTCTCTGGGGATAGCAGTTACTATAGGCTTCAGGTGCATGCCTTCATTTCCATGTAGAAGACATTATGAGTAATGGAACCAAGGTCAATATCTCCACTGGCAAGAGCACAGGCAGTTTCCAACACCTATTATTTTGGCCTGAGTACAACAGTAGAAGTAAATAACCATATCAAGTAAGTCATTCAAGGGTATATCCATGGAAATGTTAAGAGAAGCATTTTTTTAAATCTGGTTTTGGTTTTAAAGACAACAGAGTTCATAAAAGATGCAAAAATAAATAAATAAATGAATAAAAATTTATGGCCTAGCTGAAGGAGTTCATTTAAATACGACACTTCAAAAGTCCTTCTGGTTAACAGCGATGTGCAGTACCAACCCACCAGACAGAAGGGACCAAATCACTAATGTTTTGCACTGTTGCAGACCATATTTCTGGCATTAAAACTGACTCGATTTACTAAACAGGCACAAAAACTAAATCAGGAAAGAAGTCATTAATGTTTTGGTTCACTGCTTTTGCATTTGTATGAATTTCCTTCAAAAACTGCATAATACTTAGATGGAGATTATTTTAATGAGCCACTCTTTCAGTTAATTAAGGCTGATACTACAACCCTATTTCCATAAAAGTTGAAAGATATTCAATGTTTTCACTGACCAACTTAATTGTATTTTGTAAATATAAACAAATTTAGAATTTTATGCCTTCAACACACTCAAAAAAAGTTTGGACAGAGGCATGTTTACCGCTGTGTTACATCACCTTTCCTTCTAATTACACTTTTTAATCGTTTGGGAACTGAGGATACTAATTGTTGCAGTTCTGCAAGTGGAATTTTTGCCCATTCTTGCTTGATATAAGACTTCAGCTGCTCAACAGTCCTTGGTCGTCATTGTCTGATTCTCCTCTTCATGGTGCACCATAGGAGACAGATCTAGACTGCTTGCAGGCCAATCAAGCACATGCACTCTGTGTCTACGAAGCCATGCTGTTGTAGCATGTGCAGAATGAGGCCTGGCATTGTCCTGCTGAAATAACCACGGACTTCTTGGGAAAAGACGTTGCCTTTATGGCACATATTTCTTTCTAAAATCCCAATATACGCCTATGGTATCATCACAGATGCTGGCTTTTACACCTTTCACTTATAACAGTCTGGTTGGTCTTTTTCATCTTTGGCACAGAGAACTCGACGTCCATTTTTCACAAAAACAAGCTGAAATGTGGACTCATCTGACCACAGCACACGTTTCCACTGCCTTTCAGTCCATCTGAGATGCGCTCAGGCCAGAACTTGGCGGCGTTTCTGTGTTGATGTGTGGCTTCCTCCTTGCGTAATAGTTTCGGGTTGCATTTCTGGATGCAGCTGCAGACTGTGTTAAGTGAAAAAACTATTTGAAATGTTGACTCATCGGACCACAAAACACGATTCCACTGTGCTACTGTCCATCTCAGATGAGACCAAGCCCAGAGAAGTCGGCAGTGTTTCTGGACAGTGTTGATGTATGGCTTATGCTTTGCATAGTAAAGCCTTAACTTTCATCTGTATTTAAATTTCAAAGTATTCCCGAGCCCATGTCAGGATATCCATTACAGACTCATGACGGTTTTTAAGACAGTGACATCTGAGGGATCCGAGATCACCTTTAAGGTGCTTTAAAGGTGTTTAAATGTGATATGTGAGTATATGAATATGTTAATACTCAAGTGTGACATTTACAAAGCATTTGTAGCCTATAACAATAACTGCAATCTCCTACCCTGCATGTATAAGTAATGGATCTAAATGAATAAGTATGAATAAAGCTGGTTCAGTGAATGAAGGATCAGTGAATGAATATCATAAACAAATATAGGGTCACCATATGAAATTTTAATTAGGATTAACAGAGGATTAAGAGAAGGCTAATGCTGTGTTTGAGTCATGGTCAAATTTGAAAATTCCCAACTTTCAACCAGAAAAAGCCAAAGAAAACACCCCCTCAACTTGAAATTCCTACTCATCAACTTGGGGTCATCCACTTTTTGACTGAGTTCCATACCATTTCATGGAGTGACGTCAAATCAACATGGCTATGCACAGCATCAAAAGTAAACAAAGCAGCATTTCTTACCGAATGAGGTATTCTGTATACAGAAGTATTTAGATGAATCACTAACAGACATATTCACATATTCACTTATATCTATACAACTGTCTATAGAGTTTACTGTTTTGATTATATACAGCACTCATCACAGTTAGCTGGCTAGTTTGATGCTAACAAAAGACAATCATGGCGGCATCTAAGTTTTTTGTTTCATCTGTTCATCTAGTTCATCTGTCACAAGTGCCAAAGTCAAAAATGAAATCATTCCAACCATTAAATTACCACTTACAGGCTGAGTTATACACAGCGGTTGGGGCAGGAACTCAAAATAGACATAACAGAATATCAATTAGTCTTTTCTTTGTTATAACATATCACAGCATTTATGTACAAAGGAATGTTCTGCAAGCAGAGACATTAGCCCTGACTGTGTACCACAGAGTTCGGTTATCCTTCGGCCATATCTCTATTGACCTTGGGGTTTTAAGTTCTTCCATTTACAGTTTACATTCAAAGCATATGGCAGATAGCTTTATCCAGAGCAACTTACAGAACTGCTTTGTAATATCTATCAAAAACATCTTCAGGCTAGAAGAAATCTACAAATCCTGTACAGCAAGGAAAGGACATGTTAGCTTTTTTAATTATTATTTAAATTAGTGTTAATTTAAGTGCTTGGTATAGTGACATGTCTTCAGTCTTTGTTTAAAGATTGTCAGTGATAGTTTAAAGATAACCAGGTGTTCAGACAGCCAGGGGAAGTTCATTCCACTACCTCTGTGCCAGGACAGAGAAGATTCTTGGTACGGGTCTTTATTTCATCTTGAGGGATGGTGGGTGAACTTGAGCCCTATTAGAAGCTTGAGGGGAACCTGGTGCCTCGCCCAACACCACCCACACTAATTGTATTGTTTTATACAATCAATGGCTGAAGCTAGGGTCAGTCTTCAGCATAGACTGTTTTTTGGGTCTCTGTGTGTGACCATCCACAACAGAAAACTGCAGAACCCCAAGCAGAAGTAAAGCATCAGGATGAGTCAAGCAGGTATGAAGGGAGAGAGGAGCCACAGCAGCAGAAGTGGGTCAGGACATATACTGCTCAACAGAGGGAGAGGAGAGATTATTAGGTATGCTCTTATCCTGTAGTGGTTTAAAAGAGTGTACATTATGATACCCTTTTGAAACCACTGTAGTAAAATAACAACTGTAGTACAATAGTTCATATGTGGTACACTCTCCAGAAGAATATCCTTTTTCTTTCTCCAGAAAAAAAAAATCCTTAGCGTAAGCTGAACCTTTGAAATTAATTTCCTCTCTGATACATCAGAGAACAGCTCCAGTCACATTTTTAAAGTTGAAAGCACATCAGAAAGTCTTTCAAGCTGGGCCTTCTGCTTGAAGATCAAGAAATCTCCAAGAGGAAGGAGCTGCCAAGGTGGCAGTCAGTTGCACTCCTTCATGGGAGTTTTCACCATCGCCAGGCTGCTGAGAAGTGCCAAGAGCCAGAGCTCCTTTATGCTTCATTCCCCCATGGCTTTGGGTTAGTGTTATCTCATTCATGTCCCAGGGTCCAGTTCCATCTCTTTTGTGTGTCCTGCTTTGTCTTTGTCTCCCACCAGCATGCAGTTGCCTGCCACATAATTAGACAGTCAACACTGTGTTTTGCTCTGTTTGTGTGTGTCTTACTGTGGATTTTGTACTTTGTACCTGTATTCTCCGTTCATATGCTTTATACCATTATTTCATTACTGACATTTTCCCATCCTTTACAATTTTAAAATTATCTACAGAGTAATCAGTGAAAATATATATAATTACCCTAGTATTATATCATATAGTCAGTTTGTGTATATTTCTAAATAGTAACTTACTGGGAAGCAGGGATTGGCTGCAGTTTGGTTAGGGAGTTAGTCATTTTATATGGATTCACCAATTTCACTGCAGTGTGAATTATTTTTGCTACAGACTCTGGGATCTTGGCCAGGCAAAATGGCTGGCAGGGAGCTCCTTTCCCTTGAATCTGAGAACTGTCAAGCTGTCAAATGATGAATTTGATCTCAGAAGATCACCCTGGAAATGTTTGAACAATGTTTTGGACAAATGCCCCATGCTAATTTTTCTTACTGCTGCACCAAACACATCAGGCTCACATAATAACATTTTACAGCTCATTGAATCTTACAAAACTTGATGACTGTTTATTGGCGTAGGGGCCAGACGGAAATGAGGGTAGCAACTCAATTATTGCACAGCTTGGAAGAATCCTATGATTCCAATTCTGCCAGAAATACCAGCTGAATGCCCCACTTTGCCCTCTCCATCCTACTGAGTATTATAGTCAGAGCCAACGGTAATGACACAACCTTTGCACAGTGTTATAAACAAATCTGTGCTGCAGCAAATACAATATACAAAAATAACTCAGAAATTTGTTTAAACCTGGATGTTGATCACTGGTTCATTGCATCACTGGTTTAGAGGCCATGACTCAGTGGCTAATTTAAGACAATAAGTCAAATACTACCTACTAAAGTTTTAGGTGGAATAATTGGAGTTATGGAGTTAGTTTCCAGATTTAGCCACTGCCATAATCAGAAAATAATCAAACAACTCATTTTGACTGATTTAAAGACAGTCTTCAATGCAGTCATCCATCCCATAAGCTACAAAAACAAAGCAATGTTGTGTAGTCAGTTGAACCAGGATTTATACTGTATCTTACACATAAGGGACACATCCATCCATCCATCCATTTTATGTACCACCTATCCTACACAGGGTTGTGGGGAGCCTGGAGCCTATCCCTGGGGACCTGGGGCACAAGGTGGGGGACACCCCGGAGGGGGTGCCAACAAGCAAAGGAAGAGTTCCAGATGTCCTGCCAAGGTGAGTGAGAAATAGCCCTAGATAAGTACATATATATATATATATATATATATATATATATATATATATATATATATATATATATATATATATATATATATATATATATATATATACTGTATATTTTTTAATTTTATCCCCCCCCCCCTCTTTTGGGTGCTCCTGTTCACGGTCGCCACAGCAGATCACCGTCTGCATCTTTTGATTCTGGTACAAGTTCCTGAAGCAACCATCCCCATTTTCCTAGCTTGTGACCAACACTGAGAGTGCACTGGCTCGTGCAATCCTCCAGTGGCTAGGGTCAGTTCCCTGACCGTGAATCGAACCCAGGCCGCGGTAACAACGTCGCATGCTAGCCACTAGTCCACCAGTTCACTAGTTCACAGGGCATAGTAAAGAACTGAAAAAAAACCCCATCTCAAATAGTTCTTGCCTCTTTTGTCATCTATATCCAGCTCAGTAGTAATAACTGTACTCTGACAGGTCCTAAATCCCCCCTTAGATACCTAACAGTCCCTGCACCATATCTAAAACAAGAATAAGAGAAGAAACAGTGCCACAAACAAGAGTCTCTATCTCTCTCACACACATGCATATAAATGCCAGCTTACAGCTGCAAACAGAAGACAAACAGGATTCATATACAGACTTTATGGATATTTGAAATACACACAGCTTGTAACTTTTGCTATAGCAAAAAAATGATTTGCTTTGTGCATATGGTAACATAAAATGTGTGCAGTATTAACTTTAATATGTAAACCACCTTCACAGTGCATCATTTATGTATGCAGTAAACCCAAAGCTGGTAGATTGATTTTCACTCTTGAAAAAACATTGCAAAGCCAATACAGCCAAACTGCAATTAGTCAACTATATCAAATGTGTTCTTGACCTTGTGTAGTGGGGTACATAACATAATTCAAGCTCATAATAAATACATTTATGTCAGTGGATTCAGTGGCATGGCTTAGGCTATTCATACTGAGCTATGCCTTTGAGCCAAGCCCATAATGCTTATGTAAAGCTTAGACCCAGTTTTACACAAGCAACTGAGGCAACTTCACATTACAAGCTTCACTGCACAATTTCATTTTGTTTTTTACTCATTTCAGATCTGTCTGTCTTGACATTTCACAAGATCTGTGTCACATTAAAGCAGAAATTCTGATTTGTGTCACTTATAACCTGGTAATGCAATCATGGCCTAAGATCAAGTTCAACAGCTGAGACCCAGTATCTGACACCCATTTCAACAACATCGACCAGGGCTGTTTCTTGCTATAAGCCATATAAGCAGTTGCTTATTGCCCCTGGACCACCAGGGGGCCCCACGATTTTTAAAATGGATATGCAAAAAAGTACACCGTCATTTGGCGAAGGGGTTTATGTATCATGCAGTCGCAGGGAACCGCTTGTGATGTGAAAAGAATAGGTAACTAACTTGACTGATGTAGACTGAAGAAGATCATGAAGATGTGGTGATCATGAAGTTTTTATATCTATCTGGGGCTGAAAAATGAAAAAGAAAACAGAAGAAGACGAGCAATGGACCAAAATCAATGGTAGGAATTAGGATTTTTTTTCTGCTTGATGATGTAATGGGAAAATAGTGGCTGACTAGCTAGTTTGCTAGTATCTAGAGCACACACAAGGCCCGCATCTGGCCCTTGAGAACTTGGGGGGGGGGGGGGGGAATAATGAAACAGCTCATAGTACACTACTGCTCAACATTTTCACACTATACAGAATCACTATGCAGATTTGTAGTGTAGCGACTACCCAGTAGGCTCACATCTCACAGTGTCGACAAGCAGCATCCTTTTTTTCCCATCCGAAGGGTAGTCTGCTGCACTTGATGTAAGTCACACTCGCGACTGAAAGCGATTCAGAAGCACGTTGTATTGGCAGTGGCCTAACCAGAAATAAATTTTGGTCGAATGAGAAATTATATAAAATAACAACACTATTGTTTTCTTGATCTGGACAATTAAACTGGTAAGTATGACATTCTTGTGCATTTCAGGTGGATGTGTTGTGCATACTATCTGACCAGTAGCTTTAAAAAAAGAGAGAGAGAGAGAGAGAGAGAGAGAGAGAGAGAGAGAAATGCTCTCTCAAATGATCTCATTTGGCTAATCCTGTTTCTCATCACAGCAGCTGGTATCCAATAAAAAGTGATTAAACAAAGTAATGCATTCATTTAAAAGTGAAAATAATAAATGTGCATATATTTTAACCATCTCTGTTAGCCCTTCTTTTTCCTAGAAACATCCTTTTCTAATTTCAGAGTCCAGGTTACTGGTGTTAGTTGAAGGAATATGTTATGGTCTCACAAAAATGCTTATATGTGACCTGGGCAGGATTTGAGTTTGCAACCACTGATCTAGAGTTAGCTAGTATCTGGTATTGTACTCATTTGTTTTTGTTTTATTGTTTATTAAACTGTTTTTTCTCTTGAAGATAATGAAGTATTAATTCTGTTCATTCTTGCATGCAAAATTATATGATTGGTGTGGGGGAGAGATCCCTGAGTTGGTTAGTCGGTTAGGGCCCTCAAATGCTCAGAAACAACCCTGACTTCATCTGTTGGCTCTATAGAAGTTATGTGAGTCAGAAGTGGTGAAACTGTCTCCTGAGTTGTTGTACCAAGACACGGCAAGCTTCTACCTGATTAATGCAATTAGTTAATGAAGAGGACACAGATCATCTTTGCATCCAAGACAGCTTTAGTCACATCATGTTCTATGATTTATGGTTTCAGTCTCCCTGAACTAAAATAACTACTGCAAGATGATTAAATTTTCACATCCAAATCTCAGTTTAGTTATCTGAGACCTCTATGCATACCAGGACTCAAACATCCTGTTGAAGTCTCATTGCAGTTAAATATTTAATGCAGCTTCTTCTCATCTGCAAGTAACATATGCTGCCTGGTAGCTTGGTGCCCCCAAATGTATGCCACTGAGGAGAGTTCCTCTGCTCTTATTCTCCACCTGCCCCTGCTCACTGAGCCAGCAGCTACCCTGACTCATGACTCTCATGTCTCTTTAATTCAATCTTGACCTTTCATCACACACTTAGTCCTATGGCATCAGTCCCCCAAGCCCTGTAACCACAGCCTCCAAAGTCCACTGATGACTGAAGCAACCCACAATCTCATCAGCACACCACACATCGCCTGCATTAATCAAGTCTTGTAATCAATAAGTCATCTGGTTCTGATAATTAGGAGCTTTGTTAAATTCTATCTGGCCAGAGTCAGGGGTTTTGTTCATTTTTTCCAATTACAGCAGCACAGAATCTGGGTTTCTTTATTTTCTTCATAGTGCTGGCTGGATGATTCTACAGGCCTTAATCATTCAGTCTGAAAGCACAAAGTGTACTCAAGCACTATACCTTTTAAAATCCATTTGGCCATCTGCATGGTTTCATATTTTATAATGTTCAAAGCTCACAGAGACTGTTTAGTTCAGGGTGCATTATTACATCTCCTAGGGCAACTATTAAAATTCTTACTCATGATAATAAATAATAAGTGCTAAGAATTGTTTATAGTGTGTTAATAATGTGTTAGTTTGTGGTAAATTTTTGTTACCCCAAACAAATGAAAGTTAAGAATTTTGAAGGACAGAAAACAAATTATTGTTATGACATGGGCAGACATAAAATTCAGAATCGATTCACTGGACAGCATAATCAGAATCAGAATTTTGTCAGGTTATTTGTCAGGTTTATTATGCCAGATTTACACTGTATGATTTCAAAGGATTTAGTCATGATTTTGCTGTCACCAACAACTGTTTGCATCATGGCTAGATTATAGTTCAATGAGATGGTACACAAGTGTGAACTGGCCTAGAAGGGCTTTGGTTAGATCACTAATAGAGCTTCATAAGCCATCCACAGAGATTGGAGAACCTGCCAGAAACCATCTCAGAAATGCTCCATCAATCAGAATTTTAGGGTAGAGTGGCTAGATGGAAGCCACTCCTGGGTAAAAGGACTTATGTCAGGCACTTAAAGGACTCTAAGAGCATGAGTAAAATGATTCTCTAGTGTGATGAGACAAAAACATTTGGGGCTGAACTCCAAGTGCTATATTTGGCAAAAACCAGGTACTGCTCATCAACTGGTAATACCATCCCTACAGTGAAGCATGATGGTGATATCATCATGCTATGGGGTTGCTTCTCAGTGGCAAGGACAGGTGAACTGGTCAAAATTAAGGGAAAGATGAATGCAACCATATACAGAGAGGTCATTGTAGAAAACCTGTTTCAGAGACCATAAAACCTCAGACAACTTTTAGCACAAGAACAAGCAGAAGATTACAGCCAAGACAATGATGGAGTGGCTTCAGGACAAGTCTCTGAATGTCTTTGGGTGGTCCAGCCAAAGTCTAGACTTGAATCCCACAGAACATCTGTGGAGAGACTTAATGATAGTGGTTCACAAATGCTCCCCATCCAATCTGATTGAGCTTGAGAGTATCTACCAGGAAGAATGGTACATATACTAAAACTGGAATGATACAGAGAAGATTAGCATAAACCCTGTGCAAGGATGACATGCAAAATCATGTATACTTGCAAAAGCAAGTATTACCAAATCCAGCTTGTAGAGACTTACCCAAGAAGGCTCAAAGCTGTAACTGATGACAAAGGTGCTACAAAGTACTAGTCTATATGCTTATCTAAATAAGAGATTTAATTTTTTTGATTTTTAATGAATGTGCAAAAAAAAATCCAAAAACTTGTTTTTGCTTTGTATTTATAGGTTATTGTGTGTAGATTAATTGTCAGATAAGTACATTAAATCCATTTAAAATTAAATCTATACCACAAAAATGGTTTACTGACCACAAAATCAAGGTCCTGCCATGGCCATCCCAGTCCCCTGACTTGACATAGAAAACCTGTGGGGTGAACTGAAGAGGAGAGTCCATCAGTGTGGACCTCGAAATTTGAAGGATCTGGAGAGATTCTGTATGGAGGAATGGTCTCAGATCCCTTGCCATGTATTCTCCAACCTCATCAGGCATTATAGGAGAAGACTCAGAGCTGTTGTCTTGGCAAAGGGAGGTAGCACAAAGTATTGACAAAAAGGGTGCCAATAATTGTGGCACACATATATTTAACAAAGATTTTTTTTTTTTTGATAAACCTGTTTTGTTTGCAATTGTTTGATATCCATGAGAGCAGAATATTTTTGTGAACTGTTTTAACAAAAGATCAAAAGGTTCAACAATAAGGACAATTTTTCACAGCCTTCTTTGATCATATTTACCAAGGGTGCCAATATTAGTGGAGAGCACTGTACAATACTTTCTAGATCTTGCACATGCAGTGGGTTTTAAAAATATTTGGACACCCTTCCCATTTTGCACACATTATTGTGGTATAGATCTAAGTAGTTGGGAGGAACTTGCTTCCCCTCTTAAGGACAGAATTAGTTTGCCTCTTGGAATGAGTCTTTGCTTGTGCAGGTGGAGTAGAATTTGATTTCCTCTGATTGGTTACAAGTGATTGAGCTGACAAGCTTAATCATGCCCAAGGAGTTTACTTATAAATTATTGCTTCTAATTGCAAAAACACTAACTATGAGCCAACAGACACATGATGAGGTAAGGAGCTTCCATTACTCATAACACACTAT
Organism: Cranoglanis bouderius; assembly: GCA_023630585.1. NCBI lineage: Eukaryota > Metazoa > Chordata > Actinopteri > Siluriformes > Cranoglanididae > Cranoglanis > Cranoglanis bouderius. Next base: position 19,422,859 of record CM042536.1, on the reverse strand, counting down.
TAAGCAACAGTGAGCCTTTCAACATAGCAAAATAAATCAATGATAATGTCAGTTACGTTTTTCATGGAATTGCGGACTTGTGATTGTGCAGGTCAAAGTGTCCCAGTTATTTTATGTCCCATTTTATTAAGCTTGTCAAATAATTCACAAACAGATCTTGCCCTTATGCACCCTGAGTCTGACAATCCAGTTTCATGCAGGGTTATTATCGCGGGCAATCAGCGGCCACCTACCTGGGTCTTTATCACAGACCCGGCACCGGTTGCTACGCGACACCCTCCTGCAGGTAATCAGGCTAAATGCATTGCACCTGGCCACGCCTCTTTATAAGCCTTCTGGATGCCTCACTCTGTGTGCAGACATATATCTGTGTCATGTAAGAGCAGCAACTACATGCTACTCTGAGCTCTGAGTTAAAGAAATAAAAGAAGCTCAGAGTTAAGGAGAAAATAGATTATGGAAAAGAAAGAAAAAGAGTTCAGAATTAAAGAGAAAATAGATTAAGGAAAAGAAAGAAAAGGAACATAAAATTAAAGCAAAGTATAGAAAGAGAAGTTTTGATTTTGGGCTAAAGATTTGAGACTAGTCCTTTAAGTTAAGAATGATTTGTTTTACTATCACTGGGTGCTTTTCAGTTCAGTCAAGATGGTGCTGACTGGAATGATCGAGTCCACCTTCTTTATCTTTCCACACTCTGAACACTTATGTTTATACCTCTTTCCACTTTTCTTATACGGTTTTACATTTCTTTTCTCATTAACTGCTCATACTTTACCCGTAGCTTTACCAGTTCCTTATCTCCATCTCCACTTTTTAGGTTGTGTTTGTTCACATTGCTTTTGAACACAATTTGTGTAGGAGCTGTGCCCCCAGTCTATTCACTTGCCCTTTTAGAGACTTGCTGCCAATTCTTAAGGGCCAGACGTCATTCTGGCAAACCAGTAAGTGTTTGCCAGAGATATTGATAATCACCAGTAAATACAGTTAGAACATTCTAAATGCAGAGGTATAGAGTGTCTTTCTTTTTTATGATGGTGTATTTTATTTTAGACCCTTATTTTAACGTTTAATTATACTAATTATTTAAATTCTTATATTTATTTGTAAATGGTTATGTGATTCAGTTTTGTGTGTAGAATAAAGTCAAAGTCAGATATCTCCAAAGCATCAATTAAACTCTACTAAACTGCCACTAAATTCATTGCTTCTATAGTCAAAAGAAGAAGAAAAAGAAGATGAAGAAAAAAAAGAATTAAACGTATAATTTTATAATATTGTATCTTTTTTGCTTCACAGTAACATGTGTCATGTCTAAAGGTAATGTGAGCCAATTTTAGAAAAGATATGTCTAAATGCCCTTTCAGGTGTACATGACAGAGAGAACAGACAAGTAAATGAACATCGGATCATGGCATGCACCCAGTGCATTGCAAAACAACACAATTTTTTCACACAATGTCTGACATTATTCTGTGCTTTTATTTGATTACTCTAAAAACTGTACTGTTGAATCCTCTGTTCCTCCGGTGTATTAGTGATTTCATGTTGAGTGACCTACATGATTTAAGTTACCCAGAAATGGTTATGTTATTCATTCTCTACAAGCTTTATCAGTCTTGATAGCTCTTTTCCTCCCAATAGACTAATTAATGTGGCTAATTGCACTTTCATTACATTATTATTAAGAAGCTGTGCAGACCAGAGGTACTGTTCAGTGACTTAAGAGAAATGCTCTCATCTAAAATATATTTTTCTGTCATGATTTTTAACTCTGCCCCATGTTTCATACAGCTATTTATATCTGAAGTAGATAATCATTCTTCTCATAGATCCATAATTATTGAATAATTAAAGGTGATTTTTTTCCCCACTTTTTTATTTTTTACTGAAGTATCTGACAAACAATATAAAAAAGGAAAATACTGTATATTTTAAAATTGTTTCTGAATCATTTTTATGTATTCAGTCACCACAGTTTTAACTGTGATAAACTGCATGATGTGGTCACATTTAATATGAACTCACTCATATAACATTACTCATATATGACTTATTTGTTTATTTCACCTTCATGAGTGGTCTGTGCTCCTGCTGAGCCTCTGTTGTTAGGATGAGTTAAATAACAACATTTCTGAATAATATTGAAGCAAGTAGCCTCAGTGCTGAGGAACAGGCTGTTGATTTTTGGCCCTGTGCTTTGGGGCAGTGCTTTGTGTTGGCTGTAAACAGGCTTTTGAGTGTCAGGGTAGAAGAATAAGCTTGCACAAAGTTGTTACAGCATCTAAAGAGCTTTTTGATGGCAGTACAATGAATGTGAGTTTGAAAGCTGCTTGAAGGAGTTCGAGCAAGACTTTTTTTTTTTTTTTCATCTTCTGTTTCTTGCCAAAGCATCCTGTTAGTAGTATTAATGGAATCACCTTTGATGTTGGAGGATATAAAACTTTCAGAATAAACAGAATAAACAATGTGTGGAACTTGTGCAAATTAGATCTGCATAAAAAAGGACCTCATGCCTAGCAATCCAACAGGGAAACAACATGTGACATAATTATAGCTTTCATTATTATTGTAGATTTAACTTACTTTGTCACTATAAATTCATACTTGATTTAGCATGACAGTTGCTATAACAAAGTCCTTAAGACTTTATTAACCTGAAAACCTTGGCAAAGAGACATTTTCTGGCACTCCCTACTGAAAAAAAGAAAAAAAAGAAAAAAAGAAGAAAAAAAAAAAACAATAGAAACCATCACAGAAATTCTAATGGTTTCCACTACAAATACAATTACAAACCACCAGCTAAACATTAAAACCATTACCATTACCATTATTGGTCCTTAATGGTATCCACTAGACAATTACCAGTAGAGACCCACAGGGACCATTACAGTTTACATTAAAGCCAATACAATTCCCATTATAACCATTAAAATTTCTAGTTTCTATTCAGCAGGACTGTTTTTTATTTATTCATTTATTTATTTATTTATTTATTTACTTACTTACTTACTTACTTATTTTTATACATGACACCAGGATCACAAAAGTAATTAATTAAGCTCTTATACATTTACAATGATGATGTAAATTAAGCTAAATTGTGAGTATGCTATGTCTATGTTTGAAATAAATGTAAATATATATATGAAAATATCCTAGCAGACCTAGAACAGGGCCTACAATCAAAACTCAGAGGGGCCATGTTGGGAACTTGGTCTTTCTTGTTTGACAATGCAGCAGTTTTCACTGCATTACTTTTTCACAATTATCACAACCGGTTACACTACACTGCACAACTTTGCCTTAGTTGTAGACTATTTGCAGAGATGCTTTAAGAGGCTACCGGCAAAAATGAGAATTCATGAGTATAGCGGTGTCTATTTTAAGGATGCCTAGTTGTAATGTAGCCCCCAGCAGTGAGTGGGTAATTTTGTCAAACTTACTTGGAAAGTTCTCCTGCATACAGTTTAAGAGAACAAAGGTAATTTAAAAAAAAAAAAAAAAGCTGTTTGCAGTTGGCTTAGACCTTAAATAAGCCTCAACAAGACCTTACTGAAGAAACTACAATACAGCCATACAATTCATCCAAATAAAATAATTTTAAATATATTAACCACTTATCCTACAATGGTTAAACTGTTATTTGAATGTAGAAGACGATTCATTTGTGAGAAATATCAGACCAGAAGGATTGATTTACAGTGAAGAACGTCAGTGCGAGCAGATAAAGAAATCTATTTATCATCCTGTCATTTCTTGACATTAAATGAAAAAAAATCATGTTCCATGTTACTGCTAACTCATACCTGCCTGAACAATGGAGCAAGTAGAGGGAGAACAATTGTACTGTTTTGCTTCCCAATTTAAAAAAAAATAATTTTAGTGTAAATAACTGCATTAACATGTACATGTAACCTGTAATTGTATCACATTTTCCTAAATACAAAACAGAAACTTGAGAAATAGTGCAGAAAAGATGTCTTGCACTTAGTTTTGATTCTGTACTTCATGGCAACAAGACACAACCATGGCAAGACATGTCAAATTTATTTGTATAGCACAATTCATGCAACTCAAAGTTCACAATGACATAGCAGTAAGATCAGATAAAAAAGAATGAAACAACAGTAAAATACAATAAACATAAATAGATTGTTTTTTTAAATGGTGTACAAATAAAAGTTGAAAAAAAATTCTAAGAAAATGGTGATACACTAAGAAGAAATAGACAGTAAAATGCAAGATAAAGTGCAGTGCAATGCTAGCTCTGAGTGCTCATTTAAAGGCGCAAGGAAATAGAAATGTTTTTAACCTTGACCTAAAAAAATTGGAACAAATCTTAGGTCTTCTGGAAGTTGATTCTAGCTATGAATAGCATAATATCTACATGCAGCTTCTCCCTGTTTTCTCCTGACTCTAGATAACATTAGTATACCTGTTCATGTTATGTTTCAGCTGTGGCTCAGGTGGTAGCGCGGGTTGTCCACTAATTTTAGGGTTGACGGTTCGATTCCTGGCCCACATGACTCCATGTGCTGAAGTGTCCTTAGGCAAGACACTGACGCCCAAGTTTGTTCCTGAAGTGCCTTGCATGGTAGCTCTGCTGCCATTGGTGTGTGTGTGAATGAGACACAGTGTAAAGCGCTTTGTAGAACTGTTGGGATGTATTTTGGTCCTAGGTTATTCAGTGAGTTATATAACAGCTTTTGAATGCTCTTTTTGGGAAACTGGTTAAGAGGCCTTTGCTGTAGATGACCCTGCTGGTGATGAATGCATGGATATGTTTTTCCAATTATTGTGTATTTATGAAACCTCAGGTTCAGGTTATATTCTTCAGATATTAGAAGCACAATTTACTGATAGCTTTAACATGGCTACTGAAAGTAAGATCAAAGTCTATGAGGACACCAAGGGTTCTGACTTGATCTTTAGGTTTTCGCATTCTGGAGCTGAGGTGCGTAGTGATATCATAAAGTTTTATGATGTTCATAATGTTACTTGGTAAAGGCCAGGCATTTATAGGCTGAATGGGAAGTTGCTGGTCGCCATGGGTTTGTGCCATGGGTTTTTGTGTGCTCCTCCATCTTTGAGTGAACCCAAGTGATCCTGGCTAACAGAAAGGTAAGTATTTTCTTGTTATCAATAAATGCCAATTTAAATTAGTATCTGAACAGTTATCTGATGCAACATAACAAATGATCTATTTGCACACTTCATACACAGATGGCCTAATGGGAGCATATAGAGACTGAAAAATAGGGGCCAAAGAACAGACCATATGGAGAGCTCAGATGATTTAAATGGTTTATGTCTTGAAACCCAGGAACACTGGGGTTAAGGGTATGAGGCGGGAATTCTCCCTGGATGCCCAGTCCATTCACACATTCATTCAAATCTAGTGTCAGTTTAGCATAACCAGTCAACATATCTGCGTGATTTTGAGAGGTAGGTGAAAACCCATACAGACACGGGGAGAACATTTGAGACTCCACAAAGGCAGCAACCCATGCACAGGATCATCCCTGGGACCCTGAGACAGCAACACTACCCACTGTGCCACCTATAATTACTTAATTTAATTAAATAAATTCAGAATTAATTATTCTACCTAAAGTTTGCTTCAATGGGCAAGAAACATGAATTTAAATTAAAATAGTTGAATTGAATTAAAATAGTACCAAAGAAAATGTTTGACTTTCACACAAAATCAGGCACCTATGCATTTACTGTGCACGTGATTAACTTTACCCAGAGGATTTAAGAACAACTGGAGTTGACTTAATTGAAGTCTGAAAAATACATCACAATAAAAGAAGATAATATTAAAGTGATACAACAATCTGTAAAAGCATATGTCCCAAGCAGGGTGCAAAACAAGTACTGCTGCCATTTTACAATAGTATATCTCTGTCTTCACACTTGCCAGAAACAAGATTTATTTTCATAGCCCAAGTAACAAAGCATAGATTCTGAGATTCTTATTTCTAATTAAACAGTATGTTAACAGTTTGTTTTCATTTACTCAATTTTAAAACACTGTTTTCCTCTAACATGTAGCAGTCTCTCATGTAGCAGATACCAATGTATATAAGATTTAATTGCTTTATTCTGGTGTGGTTTAAATTACTAATTTGTTTATATGTTGGGAAATGAACCCAACTGTGTTCATTAGTTGCAGGTACAAACAAAATGAATGTGTGGGTGGGACTGGTCAAATGTTGTGCAGGAGCAGGTGGGAGTGTGATGGGGGAAAAAATCCTGTGCACACCTCTAGCTCAAAGCACATCATTATACTGTTTTAATTAACATACTTTACCTGTATATAGTTATAAGCAAAACTCTTGACAGGGTAAAAGTGTTGCTACCATTTACAATGTTAAGATCATGTATTACGTATTAAGATTATGTATTATGCATTATTTCATTATTATGTAAGGGCATTTATGTTTGTTTTTACAAAGAGTTGTCATAATCACTCTATGGGATAAATACATTTAATTAGAAGTTAATTGAAATCACAATTTCTACAGTTTCTAGACTCCATGGCCTGTATAATAGACTATATTGTGTATAATAGTTTAATATTTAACAAAAAAATATTATTATTATTATTATTGCTGTTGTTGTTGTTGTTATTATTGTTGTTGTATACTGACAAACTTGCAATAGTTGGGGATTTTTATATAAATATGTAAAAGGAAAGCATGTGTCCATTCTGAACACTTTTTCAGTCAACAGAATGTTTAATTACATTCACATTAAACCATGTTTAATCACACCCTTTATATATATTTCTGGCTTTTGGCATCAGTGTTAGCAAAGTACATCAATATTTTGAATTTCAAATGAGTTCAAACTCTGGCAGGCCCATGCACAGATATTTCCAAATGAAAGAAAGGTCACTTTCCTCTGCCCATGGGGCCTGTACAGAGTCTACGGAAACACATTATTCCTCCACAAATTTCCAGTTTTTAATATTATCAAGAAAAAAAACAGTCTGTGTTCTGTTGTTTATACCAATCCAGTGGGTCAGTAAAGGAAGGTTAATTCAAGATGCAGTGTAAAGGAATGAACAGGAATCTGTTCATGCTTTAAAAATCACATAACCACATTTATATATTCATAAATTCATCAATTCTCACACATATTACATAGATGTGGATCTTTCATGTTGCTTACAAGTAAAATACTGGCTGATACACAATATCTGAAGTGTGTGGTTAGATTTTGTCTAAAGGATGTGTTATATACATCAAACACATAGACATGACAGAAGTGCCCATACCTTTTCTTTTGAGCTGTGTTATAGCCAGAATTATCTGTTGCTTGGTTAAAGGATCTTGTGCTAATGATGGAGGAGTATTGCTTTACAAAATGAGTAAGAGAACCTTATCATACTAATCTTTTTTTTTATTGGCTATTCAACTGGTTTATACAACAGGCTGATTATAATAGGGTTGCTGATTTATAATATTTTATTTTTTTAATCAAGGTTTATGTACTGACCCAAGAATGTAAACCTGGTACACATTTAAAAATAAAGGTTCCTATTAGAACCAAACCTTTTACTCAAAGGTTCAGTAGACAACCATCTATGTACTGGTGTTTTAAGGAACCCAGAAATGGTTCTTCACAGCAGTGCCTCAAGGAACCATATTATCATAAGTTCTCTAAAAACCCTTAGTTAGACCATTAAGGAACCAAAGTTAAGAGTAATGCCAGGAGAACCTTTTCCAGTCCCACAAAGAACCTTATAGGGTTCACTTTAACCTGTTAAGGAATGATACCGTGAAGAACTAATACACTGCTCTGAAGAACCTATAATGAACCATAAAGAACTGAAGAAACCTAAGTTAAATGTAATGATACCAGGGGAATATTGCTTTCCTCCAGGAAATTAGGCCACAAATAAGGGAAGGCAGAATGATATCTGAGAAAAAAAAATTGGCATTTTTTAAATTTTATTTATTTTTACACTTATAAAACTTATTTTGGAATCGTTGACCTGGGATATTTGATTACAACTGCCTGTGGTTTTACATGACCCCACTCATGACTCTGAGACAAGACCTCAAAATCGGTTTAATGTGCCACTCAGCAAAGCATGGATTCCAGGAACATTAGGGCATAACTGAATTCCCACTGTGACCTACAAGTGGCCCCTGATATGGATTCTCATATTCTGCTTCACAATAGAGCTATACTGAGAATGGAGAGGGCACCTGTAGTTAACCCTACCACTGATGAGATAGCCTCTATCATCTTTGTCCACCCATCTGGCAAGGCCAGAAGAGATATAAGATTATTGCTTCTTGAGTTTCACATTTAAAGTAAGTTAAGGAACCTGTGAGACCATAAAAGGAATCTGTAAGACCAAAACATTTGATTGTTTTCCAATTTTCTAAAAGGAAGAAAAATACCGTAATCAAAACATTGCAAAAAATTACACAAAAATCCAATAAGCATGTGGCTAGACCTACCTTTTTCATGTTCTACCGTTTAATTTCCAGGTTATGCTTTTCATGGTGGAGTTCCTTCACCACACAGTTCATTTCCAGAGTTTGTGTCCACCTGACAAAATATTGCACAAGTTAACATTATAATAAACACATCTAACAGAACTTCAGTAAATCAGTTTATATACATTTACAAGCATATAGGTTAATGTTTTACCATTTCAAGTTGTAGATACTGTAGATGGTAGAGAAAGAGGCAAAACCTGCAAAAAGCTGTGCTCATTAAGGCAGTTCTTCATAAATCCTTGTGAAGGATAAGTACAGATGTGAATATTTATTAAATATTCCTCAGGGGGTTGCTGGAATTTTAAGCAGCATACATGTAACATGTTGCAGTTGCAGTTAAAGGAATCCTAACAGTCAGGGGTGTTTCCTGTTTCCTTGCATCTCCTTACATCTCCTTCACCATTAACAATGATTATACTTTGCTAAATAACAGCATGGGTTTATTCCACTTATTATTAGATGTAAATTATGTGGAGCATCTGCCATACAAGTTCCTGTGGATGAGTTGTTACTTAATAAACAATAATGAATTAGAATGAGTTCATTAATATAAATATACAATAATATTATAGACAAGGACTCTAAAATTCCTTTAAACAAGTTAAGTGTTTGAATGCACTGTGATATTAATTAGCTTTTTATATTTACCTTTTACAGCGTGGCAGGCAGAATCAATTATCAGTAGTGCTACACTATGCTTTTGTATCACATAAACCACAGAAGATGAACATGTAATGAGGAGGTAATATCATACTTTCATAAATATAATGTTTAAGAATAACTATTATCCACCTACAGCAATCCACCATATTCAACTTGTCTTTACATCAGAATATTTTTATTTAAGTACTGCTAACCCACTCAGGCAGAATCCCAAATGGCTTTAGTTTTTGGGTAGAATCCCAAAACTACTCTAACAAGTACAGTTCAATTACTTAAGTCAATTTAATGTAAATGTAGTGTATTATTACCCACCCCAGTTCTGTACCATAAGAGGTCGGCGGATTGAACATGGGTAGAATTTGTCATACAGTTCAGGCAGACTAATGGGTTGTGATCAATATACACAAGAACAGGAACAGGACTATGTCTTATAGATAAAAGTAGCATTAACATAAAAAGCCTTTTCTCTATGGTGCTGTAACTGACTGATTTAAAAAAATAAAAAAATAAAAAAAGTCAAATGGATGGTCATCCCCTGTACCACTTGCATCATTTCCTAGATTAAATGTTTTATTGCAGCCAGGGGCAGCACTCAGTTAAATAATTGAATGCTGACATTTAAGAAAACAAACATAAGACATTTAAGCAACCATGCGTTTTCCAAATTCTCTCTTTCCCAGGTTTAAAACCAAGAATCCCAAAACCTAGTAAAAACAGCTTCTACCAATTGTAGTTGGTTATCCATTGCATCTAAATATTCAACCACATAAGCTGTGGATTTGAAACACCGCCTAATGCATAGTTTATTCATCTTTGGTAGGTGGCTCAGGCATTTCAGAAAACTAAGTGGAAGCTGCAATACCTCTTTTAAAGATCAAATCAAAGTAATGAATTTCACTGACCCTATGCAATAAATAACATTTTCCAGGAAGGAAGGAAAAGACAATTCATATAAGGTTAACTTAGCATTTCAAAATAAATATAAAAAGAGTTGTGTGTGATTGGACTAAAAATCATTCTTGGACATACAGGCATATTATAAGATAACACCAAATGATAATGGACATGAGGCATGACTAAGATGCACAATATAAGCAAATCATATGTGCTACTAACTGAATCTGAATTCATTAATTTCTGGCTCAAATGGTTCAAGTCTCTGAAAAGGTTTCTATCAGGGACAGATTTAGGAAGGTGTTAGATTAGGCAACACCACCCCCAAATTTTACACTATCTACTGGCAAAGAAGGCAATCTACCAGCAAACAATCTTGCCATATTAATAATGTTGTCATAACATACTTTTATGAGAGTTCCACTAAAATCATTAAAATAACATCAATAATAAATGGAACATTACATCTTACATCTTATAAATCCTGGTCTACTTTTCTTTTTCTCTTACTACAGTAAACCTCCACCAGGCTATCAACCTTATATATCTTATATATGTGTATTATAGTGTAGTTAGTAGTTAGTAGCTTAGAAAACAGAAATGGGAAAATGCATGATCCCAACTCACAGTAGCTCATAGCCAATAAAATGTGATTGAACAAAGGAATGCAATCACAAAAAACTTTCAATCAATATAAAAATATAATATAATAAAATCTAATCAATATAAAATCAATATAATAACTATTATCATCTAATAGTGCACATACTTAAATATTTTCTGATAGCTCTTCTTTTTCCTAGAAACATCATAATCTAATTTCAGAGCCTAGGTTATTGGTGTTAATTAATAGAATAAATTAAATAAGTTAAAATATTATTAGCCTTATATTACAGCCCTTCTGGGTCTCACAAAAATGCTCACAAAAATGTTGCCGCAGGCAGAATTTGAGTTTGACAACCCTGTCTTAGCTGTGTATGGCAGAATGAATGAATGAATGAATGAATGAATGAACATGGCTTAGTGGTTAGCACGTTTGCCTTACACCTCCAGGGTTGGGGGTTTAAATCCCGCCTCTGCCCTGTGTGCATAGAGTTTGCATGTTCTCCCTGTGCTTCGGGGGTTTCCTCCGGCACTCCCCCAGTCCAAAGACATGCGTTGTAGGCTGACTGGCATTTCCAAATTGTCAATAGTGTGTGAATGAGTGTTTGTGATTGTGCCCTGCATTGTGCACCCTGATTTCCCTGGGATAGGCTCCAGGCTCCCTACGACCCTGTGTAGGATAAGCAATATGAAGCTGGATGGATGGATGGAAGTCTGCAGGATCATATTGAGCTAGGAGAAGGCTATCCCACTGTCCTTGTGGATGGCTGTGCAGAAATATAAAATAAAATTAAACAAAACTTATGGCACAGAGCCTTCAATTCTTCATTAAAATACTATTATATATTACATTTCACTGGCATGCTTCAGTGTAAAAGATGCCCACCAGACATTTTGACTGCACCCCCAATCAATTCTATTCATCTTTTTCTTTGCTCATGAGACTCTGATGAGCATTACCTCCATCTTCCTGAAGTCTGTTAAATTGCACTACACAGTGTAGGTGATGGATCTACCTGCCTTGCCTGCCCTATATATACGACGTCCTTTAGGTCCTGAAGTATCAGTCAGCATTGCCTGTTCAGTTCATGAATCCTCAAACTATATGGCATGTTAGAAGATATCGACTGAGCAATCATGGCAGAAGATACAAAGTGGTCTACGGAACATAGATCTACAGAAAATCTAGAAAAATAACACAAAATTCCACAGACACAAATCAATATACCACAATGGAGCAGAACATATAGTTCTCTGATTTTGTTGGTCATTTTGATGCAATTTAAAATTTAAAACCCTAACATGAGAGCAATGTAAGTGGCCTTGAATATTTATAGCACTGTAAATATATTCTTTTTTAGAGCATAGGTTAGAGGTACCTCATTCTCAGGCAGGAGATGAACAGGAAAAGGAGTATGCACAGCTGGCCTGATTTCATCTCTTATAAATTGGAGATTGGAGCATGGAGCACAGATCTGTCACACGCCTGGTGCTCTGGATTATGCTATATTAACTTGAAACTGAGCCTTTAGAGGGATATGCAAATTCTCAAAAGTTTTTTTAAAAATTCCAAAATCTGAATCTATTGATACCATGCCATGCTTAAATAAAAACATTTTTTTAAAAACATATAAAGCACACAAAAACCTACAGTAAATCAGCCTGTCTTTCCTAAAAAAAATGTACATTCAAGCTTACTTCAGTTGCAACCATCTGCAAAATACTGTATGCCCAAAGGTATCTAGACACACCTTAAATCAAGGCAGCAAGGCTATCAAAGATTAATAAATAAACAAAAACAAATAAATAAATAAATACATAAATAAATACATAAATAAATTCTGGAAGGGCTTTCCACTAGATTGAAATTCAGGTAGTGATGTCTGATCACAAACAGTGCTCTATTCATCAAGGTCTTTTATGAGGTGACCGTCAGGTCTCTATGTAGTCTTGGAGAGTTCTTCCACATCACTAACAACCATTTCTATCTCTATATTTCTATAACCATTTTCTAATAAATGTGTGACACATTCTTTGTACAAAAGCATTATCATGCTGAAGCAGAACAAAATAGAAACTACTGTATGCTGTTTAGCCTGCACATGGAAAAACAGTTCCAGACCATTATTCCTCCTCCACATTTAAATTAGGCATTGCCCATTACACATCCACTAACCCCAGAATCATCCAACAGACTGCCCAAAAGTGAAGCATGGCACACATTTGGATTAGGCTTTTTGTAGGACTAATTAGCCATAGAAACCCTTATTGTTTAGCTCCAGACAAAAAGTTAATGTGCTAACAGTGCTGCTATATGATATTTGGAACTCATAATTGTTTCTTCCAAGGCCAATATATTTTTCTGCTCTGTTTCAGTTCTCTGTCATCCAATTATCTAAGATTGTGTAGACTTCCAAGCTTTGTTGCTATCATTTCGCAATTTCACTTGCTTCTATTTCACAGTAACATCAGATAGTTGACCACGGCAACTGTGGGGCACAGAAATTTGAACAGAGTTTGTGGAAAGGTGAAAACCTGTGATATATGTGTATTGAAGTTCACTGTGTTTATACTACATTTATGTTTTTGTTTTTTATTCAATTCCACTGAACACAGCTTTATACACAATATCAAGCATTCATCAGGAATCTATGTACTTTAAGTAGCATAATCCACCAATTAAAAGAGGTTTCATGATACTTCTGGATATGTAATGTATACGTAGCATATGTGGCATTGCCAATGTATTTAATGTCAATTGTAATATAATGTCAATTTAAATGGAGTGGTTAGTCAAGATTCAGAAAGGTGAAATATCCCTTACATCCTGATTCAGCCCCAACAATGTATGTTCTTCTGGCTTCAGTGTCATTGACATTTTTTTTTTTTAATTGAGAATATTTCATTGAAATGTATACTGTTGCCTCATGTGATTTTATTATTGGCACAACCCAACCTATGCTCAAGCTGATGTACAAACTCAAGGTTGTTGCCTAAAATTTCATCATAATTGTGGACAACAACATTTAAAGCAGACATTCATAGGTTTGGAAATAAAGTGTTCTTCACCAACTGCTATATTTGTCAGATAACCAGTATAATAACCAGTGACATATATACTTTTAGACATTTGTTCTAGCATTTCTCAATTTTAAAGGATGGTGTGTAAACTTACAGAACTGGATTGGTTATCCATGTGAAGTCTGGTATTTGTTTGCATGACAGGTCCTTTAGGCAATAAATCAAACAAATCTCATACACACTATCATATTATTACACACACTTCCATATTAGTGGCAAAAACAGTCAAAAGATGTATAAACCCTTGATAACCCAGAATAACCAAGTATGTTTTCATTTAGTGAATGTCAGTCTTTGATCATGCTATTGGATATCTGTGCTGTAGCAAAACAGACATACGGTTGAAGCCAAAAGATTACAAAAGCCTAGACTAAAGACATTAAAACATTTTTTAACTCTACACATTTCATGTTAATATACATTTCCTGTGTTAGGTCTAATACGGTATCTACTTTATTTCCATAAGAGGTCATTTTAAAATAATACCTAGGAGACAGATTTATTTCAGCATTTATTTACTATCAGGTTTTCAGTGGGTCAAAACACCAGAAGTCTAGGTCTTTGTCCTGGTGATCAAAGGACATCTGCAACTTCAGTCTGGCTTTTTTATGCCATGTTTTATGTTCTTAATAGTACATACATTATATGGCCACATAATATGGTATGTGGACACCTGACCATCACATCCATATGCATTCCTTCCTCAAACTGTTGCTACAAAGTTGGAAGCACACGATTTTTAGGACGTCTTTGTATGCTGTAGCATTACAATTTTCCTTCCCTAAGGAGCCCAATCCTGTTTCAGCATGACAATTCCCCCATGCACAATGCGAGGTCCATGAAGACCAAGTTTGGAGTGGAAGAACTCGAGTGGCCTGCACAGAGCCTTGACCTCAACCCCACTGAACATCTGTGGCAAGAATTGGAAGGCTGACTGTGTCCCACACCTCCTCGCCCTACATCAGTGCCCAATCTCACTAATGCTCTTGTGGGTGAATGAACAAATCCCCACAGCCATGCTCCAAAATCTAGTGGAAAGCCTTTCTAGAAGAGTGGATGTTACTATAACAACAATGGGAGACTTGGCTCTGACTGGGCCATTCCAAAACATCGATCATCTTCTTCTGAAAGCATTACTTTGTTGACTTGTATTTGTGCTTTGGGTCATTGTGGTGCTGAAAGGTGAAAATTCTCTTCATCTTCAGTTGTCTAACAAAGGCCTATGAGTTGTCAACACAGATTGGTATTTGGAGCTATCCATGGTTCCCTAATCAGTTGAATTTATAATGAAGATACCAGCTGTCAAAATGTCTGCCCTTTTACATCATCAAACAATGCTTACTTACTCTGTACAGATGACATTGGACAAAGTTTTTAAAATGAAATGACCTAATATAAATAATGGAAAATTATCCAACAGAATACACTTAATCAATTAGTGATTAATTCAGCACCGATGTGCAATAAGTGAAGAGATGAGGATGAGACTCATGTTTAAATGTTTCAAGTGACTTTTACCTCAGGTGAAACAACTAATGTGGATGACGCTGATAATCAAAGTGATGACTCATTTCCAAGTGTAAATGTATAATCTTTAAAATTCAGCAGTTTATTCCATAAGTAGATTAATAAAATTGTTGTTGCTTTTAGATATTCAGCGTGTCATGCCTTTTAGTGGTGTCAGCCTGGAATTTTGCAAATGCAAATGTTCTGCTTTTGGGGGTAACCAGAAGTTAAAATATAAGTTTTGCTGTGTTTAGGAATGAAAAAAAAAAATCCAACCCATTGCAGTTCATGGGAAAGAATCAGTCCTGTTTTGGCTTAAGCAATGAGAAATAGTTGCCATCTCATATTTTTTGCTCTGAGGGAATGACTATGTCAATAACCCTTACTAAGAAGAAGGTTTCCCTTCTTTGTACAGCATGTCCCAAATTTGTAATCATTTGGCTGAAGTTAATTATTCAGTGTGCAGCTCAGTGGTGCACTAGGAGGGCATTAGGCACAGTTCTATGATCTACAGACAGAAACCTGCTTGAAACTTCTTTTTTTTATGTGTAGTTATGTAGGAGCAGTAGCTAGGAGACAGATTTATTTCAGCGTTTATTTACTATCAGATTTTCAGTGGGTCAAAACACCAGAAGGCTAGGTCTTTGTCCTGGTGATCAAAGGACATCTGCAACTTCAGTCTGGCTTTTTTATGCCAGCCTTGAAGTAAGGGCTTCTTCCTTGCATGACAGCCTTTCAGGCCTCTCTTAATAGTGGATGTACATACATTATATGGCCAAGGTATGTGGACACCAGACCATCACATCCATATGCATTCCTTCCTCAATCTGTTGCTACAAAGTTGCTTTTAGATATTCAGCGTGTCATGCCTTTTAGTGGTGTCAGTATGGAATCTTGCAAATGCAAATGTTCTGCTTTTGGGGGTAATCAGAAGTTAAAATATAACTTTTATAGTTAGGAATGAAAAGAAAATCCAATCCATTGCAGTTCATGGGAAAGAATCAGTCCTGTTTTGGCTTAAGCAATGAGAAATAGTTGCCATCTCACGTTTTTTTGCTCTGAGGGGATGACTATGTCAATAACCCTTACTAATAAGAAGGTTTCCCTTGTCCTTTGTCATTTGGCTGAAGTTAATTATTCAGTGTGCAGCTCATTGGTGCACTAGAAGGGCATTAGGCACAGTTCTGTGATCTACAGACAGAAACCTGCTTGAAACTTTTTTTATGTGATGTTATGTAGGAGCAGTTCAAATGCTGATATTTGTGTTTTAAATTCTTATAAAAATAGAAAAAATACAAACTCAATAAATGCAAGGCAAGCAGGTTTGAACGGTCTTGTCAGCATGTGCTCTAATGAACCCATATATCCAGAAAGGGAACAGAATTTGTCATTGCCCTCATTCTAACATTTCTGCAGCCTTCTCTGCAAAACAATATCTCAGCAACTGAAAACATTGGAATATAGGCAAATCTGTGTAACGTTTCTCATTATGAAAATATTAAAACTAATGATAATAATGTATTAATGTTATTTATAACAACAATTTATAAACTTTAGAAAAAGCTAATTTTATACTTGGATTTGGTATAAATGTCTAGAAGTATGCTTAATTATTGCAAATTTTTATATAGCAATCATTAAAAATATTACATTAATTCGTATATCAAGATATCTTCTCTTGCCACAGTAATGTGCAAGTGACAAGTGACAATGTTCTACTGCTTCACCCTCACACAAAAGTCTCTTTTGCTGTGTTTTCTAGTTGGTAAATGTCAGACATGTCCATCTGCTCATGATATTTTGGGCTAAACTCTGGCCTGAGCCGAATAATCGCATGAACGATTCCCTAGGCCCCCACATAGGCCCATATGCCCACCAGTGTGCTCTGAACATGCAAGCTTTGCCAGGGGCAACAGGCAGGTGAAGAAGTGCTATGTCACAGAGAGAGCACTCATCTGGTTATCTGGTTATTACAGTTCTTAATAACTGCAGGACTCACTAGTGTAAAGCAAACACACTTTTAAAGCTTCAGATGTAATTCTGACTGAGCCAGGTTAAATGTATACATCATTTAAAATGTAGCACATTCACACATTAATATTATGGCCATCTCTTTCCATGGCTTTTCATTATGATTTGTATTTATACTTCTACCTTACACTGAAAAGTACAAATGTGAACAGATTTTGTATGTAAATAGCATTCTGTGAGACTGTTTTAATGTGGAAAACATAATCAATAATTGCTGTAATTTCAGGTACAAGATCTAATGCATTTTGCACCACAGTATAATTACCACACTAATTCTAACATAATCACTACCTTCAATAAATGACCAGGCTTGCTAGCAGCTTTAATACTGGATGGATACTTATACTCAGTAAACTTTGGTAAATCAAACATATGCAGCCAGGCCACAAATAACTATTGCATATGAGTGGGGTCCAATGATTTTATTTTATCCACTGGTCAGTATATCACTAATTATATAATATAGTGACCATACTTTGGTTTTCCAAAATGAGGAAATGTTAATAGCATACAAAACAGTGTTACTATGAATACAAACTTTAATACACTGAAAAAGACACACTATTAGCATCACATAAATATATATAAGTGAAATTGGTTTCACTCTGCCTATGTTTTATATTTTTTCCTACATTCTTTTGAAAATCCATGGAATAAAATAAAATATCAGATGCCACGAGTGTACCTTCCGCCATCATTTACACATTTGAATGGCCATGGAATACGAAGCAATGTGATAACATGAAATAAAAAATGACCTTATATGGGCATGGGCATTGTTTCGACTCAGGACACCTGTCGTTTGTCGCTATTGTCAAGCCACTGTTTGACGCCGTACACAACAGCACTTCACCTTCCCGCGTTCACTGAGAGGAGGCTAATGTATGAGAGGCAGGAATTTGGCTAATAGTTGCTATAAGCCTTTTATAATCGACCAGTTGGTGTGCGAAAAGGCGGGAATTACAAAGAGGGGTTAAAGCAATGCAAATATGCGCACACACCATAAGCACATCATAATGAAACTAAAGCCGAATCCCGGACATTTTATCAAATTTAGAAATCTTTTCTAAATTTTGAAATGCTTTTTTAAAGGTCCGACATAGAGGTCCAGGAAAAAGAGGACGTATAGTCACCCTATTATATAACAGTTTGTTCCAGTCCACTAATTTGATTGTCCAAGCAGCATTCAAAGAGTTCTTATATTGAGTATAACCACACTGGAATGTTTCACTGTGTGTATCACTCCACTTGTCTGTGTTCACCACGTAAGATTACACTTGCTAGTTCGAAACCGTTACTACAGTAGTATTAGCGACATCATCAGTGGACATGACAAATCATATATATTTCATTAATATAACTTTTGACTTAAAATATGAAAGGTTGTCAGATGAAAATGAAAAGGAAAAAGGGAAGCCAGTTTGACCGGAAGCACCTTTAACGGTAATGTACAAATCAATGTGAGCTAGCTAGCCAGCTAGCTGATGAGTTATAAAGTGAGGGTGGCTTCTTCAGGATCTGTTTCAGCTAGCGGAGCAAAAACAAACAGAACATTTGGCCATATTGTGTCCGAAATATCAATGTCGATATTAATTTCTTGTTTATAGAACTGTTGTACAAGAGCAATATCACACTCGCAGTCATGCAGGTTCACTGAATATCAGCATGGCTGTGATTACCTATGACCAAATCACAGCCTTGCCGATATTTAGTGTAAATGCACTCTTGCTCTTGTGATATTCCTTAATAAACTTCCAGTACTTAACTTACGATGTATGGGCTCTGGCCAAAGCATTTGATCATGTTGTTATTCTCACAAAGACAGGAAATACAGTTATGTAATGTAATGTTGCGGTGTTTAATCTAAAACCCTCCTGTTAATTTGTTATCATCATTCTATTTTCCTGTATGTTGTTTGTCTGTGGAATCTGGTAACACTGTGTATAAAAACCACAGGACAACATGTTAATGCAATATAATACTTGAAATGCAAACTCAGAAGGCATCAACTGCTGTATATTGTCTTATGCATATTGATGCTATGTGTTTTAAATTTCATTTTGCAGTGTATTTAAGAGGTTTTCTCTTAGACAGCGATGATTTAAAATGAGTGATGAGGGTGTTGACAGACGCAACACTGGGAAATAACCAGAAATGAAATGGAAGATGAGCTGTCAGGAATCTTCATCATCAAATTTGAAAGAAGACGTCTGTCTGAAAAATAGGAAGCTAACAAAGTTTTCAAGAAATCAAGTTTTGTAATGATGGTGAAAGTAATTGTTTAACAACTAGACTACATGCCATCAGTGATAAGAGCAAAGCTTTTTAAAACAATCACTAAAGATTTCAAGTTTGCAAAACCTGAATGGAAAAACTGTCCTCGGCTTTTCACCCTCTTGGGATAACTGAACAGTTCATTTGGGCACATGCTGAAGTGAAGACTGCACTGAATTCGATGGAGTAGAAAGCTTCTAGCATCCTCTAGTGGAGACATTTAAAACACACACACACATATACAATGGCACTTCCTGAAAGAGTAACCATAAAAGGCTATGCCTGACAAAGTTTGCTGTTGTTAAAAAAAATAATAAATAAATAAATAAATAAATAATGAACCTGCCAGCCATATCACAAGGTTATATAAAAAATACATGTGCATTTAATTTGAGAAGATTATGTCTTTGTACATTACAACATCTTCAGAGGTATTTGGCCATTACACTCCTGCTTATCAAAAACATTTGTTAGAGGTTGCATCAGACTGCTCCAGATGGTCATTTTTTATTTTTTATTTTTTTATATTTCTTTGTATATTTTTTTTTCAGCTGAAGGTTTGGGAATGAAATAATGGTGATAAACACTGTAAAGTGTTAAAGTATGCCTGAGGCATGCATTAATATTTCCTACACAATTAAAAGTCATATTTCACATATTTTTACACACTTGGAGTAGCAGCATTTGCCAACTTTCAGCCATGACAACACAGAAAGAGCAGCTAAAGCAAGTGTTCAGTGTTTACTTTGAGGCTGGTGTTGAAAGAGTGGCATTTTTCCCTAATGTGGATCTTGGATGCCCTCTGCTCAGATGAGTATCCAGGGTGCAACAGTGCATGTACATATACACAACCAGAGTAATACCACACATTTACACTATCCCAATGCACTACATACAGTAGGTATAGAAAGGATTCACTCCCCCCTGTAAAATAATGACATTTTGTTGCTTTTCAGCCTGAAATGAAGACAGACACAGTTTTTGTTTTATCCAGCTGTATTTCCTCAGTGCAACTTATAACATCCAAGTGAAAGATATAACACCAACATGTCAGAAAAAAAATAAAAATAAATAAATAAAACAGAATCACTGAGTTGGAAAAAGGATCACCCCCTCCTAAAAATGACTTGCAAACTCAATCAGGTGTAGCTAATTACTTTCGCAATGGCACACAAAGCCATTTGACTTTCAACTGTGATCAGCTGTGGTTATTTTGATTAGCTCAGCATGAAAAGAGCTTTCCTGGAGCATTTTTCAGTCCTTGGTAGTGCAACTGAAGCAAACAATCAAATATGGGTGGCAAGGCACTGTCAAAACATCTCTGGGATAAAGTTGTGGACAGGCACAAGTCAGGAGATGGATAAAAAAATCCAAAGGCTTTATCAATGCCTAGAAGCACAGTGAAGTCTATTATTAAGAAGTGGAAGGTATTTGGTACAACACAGACCCTCCCTGGATCAGGACATCGCTCCAAACTGGATGAAAGAGCCAGGAGGAAACTGGTCAGAGAGGCTACCAAGAGGCCTACAGCAACTCTGAAGCAGTTGCAGGAATTTATGACAAAGAGTGGTCATTGTGTGCATGTGACAACAATATCACAAATTCTCCACAAATGTGGCTTGTATGCAAGGGTTGCAAGAAAAAAGCCACCCACGACTGAGCTTTGCCAAAATGTACCTTGAAGATTCTGAGGCCACATGGAAAAAGGTGTTATGGTCAGATGAAACTAAAATTGAATTATTTGGCCTCAACACCAAACGATATGTCTGGCGGAAATCCAATACAGCTCACCATCCAAATAACACCATTCCTGCAGTAAAGCATGGAGGTGGTAATATCCTGTTATGGGGGTGTTTCTCTGCAGCAGGGATTGGAGCACTTGTCAGGATAGAAGGAAAATGGATGGGACAAAATACTGTCAAATTCTTGAGGAAAATCTGCTGCCCTCTGCCAGAATGTTGTCAATGGGATGAAGATTTACCTTCCAACATGACAATGACTCAAAGCACACAGCAAAACTGACCACACAGTGATTGAAGGAGAAAAAGGTGAATGTCTTTGCATGGCCTAGTCAGAGCCCAAACTTAAATCCCATTGAAAATCTGTGGAATGACTTGAAGTCTGCAGTCCACAAACGGTCACCATCAAAATTTAACTGAACTTGAGCAGTTCTGCAAAGAAGAATGGGCGAATATTGCAAAGTCTAGATGCGCAAAGTTAGTAGAGACATATCCCAACAGACTAAAGGCTGTAATTAAAGCAAAAGGTGATTCAACAAAATACTGACACAAGGGGGTGATCATTTTTCCAATTCAGTGATTATGTTTGTTTGTTTGTTTGTTTGTTTGTTTGTTTATTTGTTTATTTATTTGTTTATTTATTTTCTGACATGTTGGTGTTATATCTTTCACTTGGATGTTATAAGTTGCACTGTGTAAATACAGCTGGATAAAACAAAAACTGTGTCTGTCTTCAGGCTGAAAAGCAGCAAAATGTGATTACTTTAAAGGGAGGTGATTCTTTTCTATACCTACTATATACAGTGAATGTACAGTATGGGTGGAATGAAGTACAACCCCAATTCCAAAAAAATTGGGATGCTGTGTAAAATGTAAATAAAAACAGAATGCAATGATTTGCAAATCTCATAAAACCATATGTTATTCACAATATAACATAGAAAACATATCAAATGTTTAAACTGAGGAAATGTACCGTTTAAGAAAAAAATAAGTTCATTTTGAATTTGATGGAAACAAAAGGCTGGAAAAGTAAGTGTTACTAAAAAGAAACAGCTGGAGGAACATTTTGCAACTAATTAGGTTAATTGGCAACAGGTCAGTAACATGATTGGGTATAAAAAGGAGTATCTTAGAGAGAGAGAGTCTCTCAGAAGTAAAGACGGGCAGAGGTTCACCAATCTGCGAAAAACTGCGTCTACAAATTGTGGAACAATTTCAAAATAATGTTCCTCGACATATAATTGCGAAGACTTTGAATATCTCATCATCTACAGTACATAATATCATCAAAAAATTATGAGAATCTGGAGAAATCTCTGTGCGCGAAGGACAAGGGTGAAAATCAATATTGAATGCCCATGATCTTCGGGCCCTCAGGCGGCACTGCATTAAAATCAGGCATGATTCTGTCAGAACTCACTGTCTGTGAACACAGTCACTGTGCCATGCACAAATGCTGGTTAAAGATCTGTCATGAAAAGAAGAAGCCATATGTGAACATGATCCAGAAATGCCACCGTCTTCTCTGGGCCGAAGCTCATTTAAAATGGACTGAGGCAAAGTGGAAAACTGTTCTGTGGTCAGATGAATCAAAATTTCAAATTCTTTTGGGAACCATGGATGCCGCGTCCTCTGGACAAAAGAGGAGAGGGAACATCCGGCTTGTTATCAGCGCTCTGTTCAAAAGCCTGCATCTCTGATGGTATGGGGGTGCATTAGTGCCTATGGAATGGGCAGCTTGCACATCTGGAAAGGCACCATCAATGCTGAAAGATATATACAGGATTTAGAGCAACATATGCTTCCATCCAGATGATGTCTTTTTCAGGGAAGGCCTTGCATATTTCAGCAAGACAATGCTAAACCACATACTGCATCTATTATAACAGCATGGCTTTGTAGTAGAAGAGTCTGAGTGCTAAACTGGCCTTCCTGCAGTCCAGACCTTTCACCAATTGAAAAAATTTGGCAAATCATGAAGCAAAAAATACGACAAAGAAGACCCAGGACTGTTGAGCAGCTATAACCCTGTATCAGATACGAATAGGACAACATTCCTCTCCCAAAACTCAAGCAACTGGTCTCCTCAGTTCCCAGACGTATACGGACTGTTGTTAAAAGAAGAGGGGATGCTACACAGTGGTAAACATGGCCCTGTCCCAACTTTTTTGAGACGTGTTGCTGCCACCTTGTTTTTTTACTTAAAATGGTACATTTCCTCAGTTTAAACATTTGATATGTTTTCTATGTTCTATTGTGAATAAAATATGGGTTTATGAGATTTGCATATCATTGCATTCTCTTTTTATTTACATTTTGCCTCCAAACTTTTTTCGAATTGGAGTTGTATATTCCTTGAGTGGGGTGTCATTTGTGTCCCATCCATCCATCCATCCATCTATTTTCTGTACCGCTTGCCCTACACAGGATCATGGGGAGCTCGGGGCACAAGGTGGGGGACACCCTGGACGGGGTGCCAGCCCACTGCAGGGCACAATCACACACACTTACACACCCATTCACACACTACAGACAATTTGGAAATGCCAATCAGCCTACAACACATGTCTTTGGACTGGGGGAGGAAATTGGAGTACCCGGAGGAAACCCCCAAGGCACGGGGAGAACATGCAAGCTTCGCGTACACAGGGCAGTGGCAGGAATTGAACCCCCAACCCTGGAGGTGCTTCAAATTTTTCTAATGCTAACATACACTCATTGTTAAAACATATGTTTGAGAACTAAAATTACTGTTTGACACAATAAAAAGAACAACTTCTTCAGTTAAGGTTAAGCTTTTTGAGGTCCTCTCGTACCTTTCTGATGCCAAGACTATTGCAACCCCTGCACCTATTGTGGAGCAGCTACACATGCTTCATAAGAAGGTAGACAACCTTAAGAATAAGGAGAGATGATGCAACTCTAAAAATTTGCAGCATCTATAGCTCAAGGATATCGATGCTGCAAATTTTCAGTGATGTATCACAAACAAACAAGCTTATCATTTCTTGGGGCCTTGCAAAAATAAGGGGAAACTACTGTGACACATAACATTCTTAAGATTCCCAGACAGGCAGTACAAGCTGCAAACTGTTCGAGAGAAATAGGATAGATGCTGGAATGAACAGCAGTTCAAGTGTAAAAATTGTGATCATGATCAGAATGCTGTGGTATAAGACGAATAATATCGAGTCAATGTCAGGGTTGTTAACAGCATCACACAAGCCTGTCGTTAATTATATTTCATAACAGCATATTCTAGTGTGTTTTATTCCTTATATAACCATTTGGAGCTTGTTTATAAAGGGTTTGAAACAGTCAGATTTTGAGTTCGAATTAGACAGTTGGGCTAGTTCTAATTGACCATTGGGCTGGTTTTCTCACAGAGACCTGGCAACCTCGACTCCTTCTTCTCTTCTTCGTCTTCTACAACTCCACCTCATCCACATCATGGTCAGTCACCCCATATTCTTACAGCTTCATTGGGTCTGAAATGTAGTAGTAGTAGTAGTAGTAGTAATAATAATAATAATAATAATAATAATAATAATAATAATAATAATAATAATAGCCCAAAATTACACTTGCATGTTTGTGGTGGAATACCACAGTATGTGTGTGGGTGTGTGTGTGTGGACACACAGTATCTTCAATTTATTCCATTACCATAATACCACTGAGGCATCTCAGAGCTTGCAGCAGGCACAGGTTTCACCAAAATCAAGTTAATTTAATATTTAATTTAGACTAAACCCCTATTGAGAATCCATCCATAAAGCCAGTGGCAACAAAGCTACACATATTTATTACACCCATCATCGCCTAACATTCATCTTCTGCTGAATTTATCATGGGGACATGACATAATGCCTACAATGTTTCATATGATGAGTAGTTCGTTTATATAAGGCTAGCAGAATAATAATAATGATGTGTTCTGATGTTAATGTTTTGAACAGGGCATTTTAATTTAACTTTACAACCGTTCCACAAATAGGCCTACTTTAAAAAAACTACTAGTTTCCTTCCGGTGGTTTAGTGTTTCAGACTCTCTGTGTTTACTTAATTACAGACATCTGTTTGAAGTTCCCATGGCAGTGATGAGAAGTGTGGAAAAACAAGGTGAAGTCACTGTGAATGTTGGTTTAGCAGAAAGCTGGCACCTACAGATCTATGCTCAGTTATTTTCCTCATAGCACTTTGCACACAAAGTACAATTGCCAAAATGTTCCTGGAATCAATAACACATATCTGCCATCTGCTACATGCTGGCAGCAAAATCTGTAGTCTTGGTATTTCCAGAATCTTATAAATAGCATGTCCAACCCACAAATTGTTCTTCCCTCTACCACATTCAACTGAAACATGGCACCTAAGACAGAGGATGTAGCGTAATTTCCTCTTTCCTCACAAAACTAATTCTGTCTTGTGGAACATTTGGTAATTTTGTGCAATGAATGGCATTCTTAGTAACATTGTGACTGCTGAAGAATTGAACACAAGTATTGCAGAAACACACTGACATAGATGACATTATAATGTATTGTGTGTGAATACACATTATTGGATGTATACCCAGGAAGCGGTGGTACAAAGGTTCCACCGATTTCCATTGTAGTCTTCAGTCAGTTCTCTGGCACTCTTTGGGTTTCAGTGTTTTCTCCGCTCTTTTCCTATCTCAATGTATTTCATCTTGTATTGTGTGCAAGGGTGCGTCACTTGGAGGAATGTGTGTCTCAGCACAGTGTGGAGTGTGTGGTTAGTGCTGCCTTGGCGGGGTCCACATGTGCAGCCCTGATCTCATCGAAGCACTGACGGATTCACTATTAGTTGGGGTGGAGGGCTACAAACGAGGGCTTATTCATCAGCAGCTGTCCTGCAGAAATGTAGACTATTAGGATACAAATGTATGATATACACTGGTGTCCGTCTTGAGATTTCACAATACCTTTGTTTGGAGTCACGGTGTGCTGGTCTTTTTTGTATTTGAGGCATTTCCATTTATGAGCTACTAATATGTGGTGGTTAATACAGTATGTACACTGGAAGCACTTAAAAGTAATTTTCAGTTATGTTATAATGTACCACAACTAATTGATTGTATTATTATTGACCGAAGGACATCCAATGAGCCCAGTACTTATAAACATTATTTCTTATCAGCTATCAATTCTCAAAATCAATTTTAATAAAAATGTTAAAATATGATTACCAATGTTGTTGTTGTTTAATGAAGCAAATGAAGAATGAAGAGAAATTCATAACACTGAGACTGTTGTACTTGCTGTCTGGGTGCATACAGGAAACGCCTGAGCAGTTAATATAACTACTGCTGAAAGAGTTCTTTCCCTAACATTTGTTCTGGCTTAACATTTGTTGTTACTTGTTATCTATAGCAGCTCACATGGTAATAGTATGCCTTTGAAAGAAGAAGCAGGAACATTTTTTTTTTGTTGCTCAGTACCTTAAAAAAAAAGTAGTGAATTCAGAGAGTTTCAGGGCCGTAACTGACCCTATGAGGAACAGACCATGCATTGTACATCCTTGCCGCTTCTCTGGAATTTTAGTGAGAGGCTTATTGGCATGCTCAGTAGAGTCACAGTAACGAGCAGAGAAACAGAGAGTCTTTTGACACTTTCCTATGTTCCACATCATACAACTAAAAATACAGTAATTGATTCATTTATATATACTGCAGCAATGCAGAAAATAGTAGTTACACGTTGTTGTTGCTTTTGTGGAAAAATGCTGTTTGTACCATGTTACATGTATGTTACCAGCAGAATGTTTGTGGGGATCAGTGCTCATCATGGGCCTCTTCCTTTGTAAGACAGCCAGTGATTATGCTTCTAGCAGCTGACCTTAAGAGGGTCACTTACATTTGTAGGCCTTTTATGGCCTTTTATGGTATCAACAGATGGATGTCTTCTCACTGAAATAATAAGTGAGTTTTTGGCGATACAGTAAGCAAGTCAAAATAAGATTTAGCTTTACTTTAACTGAATTGGATTCTTGTATAAATAACACAAAATAAATGGAGGATTTTTTCCCCACTGAGTAGGAGAAATGAATGCTGCAGCTGAGGCCCAACCTCATTTCATTTCTTTGGAAGTGCACTCATTATTCAGAGATTATAGTAGCACACTCCTCCTCAATTCCCTCTTGAGACAATATCAACTGACTTTTACTATAATTCAGTAAAAAAAGTCTAAAATCTTATATCTCTGAATAAACATCAAACACACAAATGGAGTATATGGAGCTTGAACAACCCCATTTTACTCAAATTCTCAAATTGTTGGCTCAGTCTGGTGTACAGCAGCAATCTGGTTGCTGTGGAATGCTATTATAGCTGTTGTCTTTTAGCCTTATCTGGACTTAACTAGGACAGTCAACACTCACAAATCTCCCCCACTACTGACAGAGAGGATTGTCAGGTGATCATTTACTTTTTATTCATTAATTTGTTCAGACTGACAGTTGCTTTGTGTGAAATATAAATACTTATAGATGGACATTTTACATAGCATTGTTGCTGTGCACATGTTAAGCAAAGGATATTATCAGTGACATTCTTGACATGAAAATATTCATTCTGCTAGACTCTGTACACATACACCAACACATGTATCTTATGCATGTTCAGTCATAAAAAGACACCGCTTTATACCATCATAAAAACTGATTTTTAAAAAATGCTACAGACTTGGCATATCAGATTGCTTGTTGGTTTGTCATTGTAACAGAAAATGTAAAAGAAAACATAGAACTCTGTTACATAACTTGTTGAGTAGCTATAAACATACAAATATAAAATAAAATACATATTTTTTATGGCTGCTGAAGGTATAAATGAGTTTAAATTACTTTATACAAAATTGACCAACCTGGAAGCCTGAGACAAGGGGATCAAACCCTCTGCTTTAAGAGAAAAGTAAAGATCTTTTTTCCATAAGCCAGCTGTGTGCAACCTGGAGAAGGGCTGTTTTTCTCCCTCTCAGGGCTCTCAGCGAGAACGGGAAGTGTCCCTCCCCCATCCCTCATGTGTCCTGTGTTGGGTTTTTACACCACGGTCTGCTCACCCCGGCACTTTCTGCAGGAGCCATATATGGCTGAGAGAAGGTAGGCGCAGGTAGTCAGGCAGGCGAACACAGAGCCAGTGAGGTAGACGGTGTACAGGCATGTGTGCTTGTATTGTGGCAAATTGCAGTAGGAGTTCTTTGATGTTTTGTAGATCATGATGCCTATTGCAGACAAATAAAGCAATGTAGCGGCAAAGTCATGTATCACATTGGTTAACAACCACCGCTCTCCTCCTAGGATGGGGACCAGGTCCTGCTTGTTCAGCAGAGTAAGAAAGAAGAGGGCGAGTGTAAGAAGCCAGAAGAACACGGCCACAAAGAGAACAAAGTGAACAGAGCCCTCATACTTGCTGGTGGCGACAGTGACCCAAAGACCAGCTCCCAGGAGAATCTGAAGGATCCGTACAATCCCAAGAAAGCTCTTGAGGAACTCCCGAAAATTCCTTGTCACCTGTGGCTGGGGGGACATCTCCTCGCAGTGGATTAGCTGTCTTTCTTCTTTTTAGGGTGGAGGCTTTTTTCTCACAACCACAGAAACAACTGGAGATTAGAAACAAAGGTAGAAACAAGGTAGGATTTTCAGAAGAAGTCTGTAGAAGATTCAGAGGAAGAAAAAGAAGCTCTCAGACAGCGATGCTTGAGCATAGACTTGACGTTTTGAAATTAGTTTTCTGTTTCGTCCCTTCCGTTTCCTCTGTGGCAGCTGGAAGACTCTGTCTCCCTCCCCCTCTTTTCCTTCCAGCAGCCACAGGAGGAGGTTCAGAGAGCAGAGGGTTGGCTGAAACCCTAACCATCCATCTCTCTGAGGGTCACACCCACAGACATGGAGGAAGGAAGAAGGGAAAGATGATTTGAACGTTTTGGTTTAACCATTTCATGGAAAAAAAAAAGATATCCAGGTTTATAAAAGAAAATTACATGATTGTGTGCAACATCAAATTCTCGAAATATCACTGAACAGTTCAGATATGTGGACACCATGTATCAAAGACACAGAAAACATTCATAATACATTCATCAGTATTAACAACTAAAGAAGATTCTGGTCAGGATCACAGCAGATCCTGAGCCCACAACTGAGCATGAGGCAGGAATACACCTCAGATGTGACACCAGTTCATTCACGCACAAACACATCTAGGGGTAATTTCAAGTCGCCAATCCACCTACCAGCATGCTTTTGAGAGGTGGAAAAAAATTGGAGAAGCCGGAGGAAATCAACACGGACATGAGGAGAACATGTGAAACTCCTCACAGACAGCAAGTCTTGAACTTGGGATCCTGGAGCCTATTTAACACATTATTGCATTATTATTATTACTGTAGAAGTATTGTCATTATGCAGTCACTTGTGTGGGCAAAATTAAATCAAAGTTTATTAAAGAGATATGTTCTTCAGTGGAAGTCTTTATGCACATGAGGTGGAACATACCAAATGAAGTTTAACCGGAGGGGAGTTTTTCAATACCAGTGATGATGTGAATGACTTGGTACGAAGCTATGTGGATGGCTACATTCTATGGCCACAGTCTCACCTGTTAAACACATATAATATCGTGATTACACAGATTATATTTTTCAGGAGATAATGAGATACACCCATAGCCTTCACCTCGCACTGGCGGGGTTGTTGTTTTATGCATAACATCTTTCAAGATGGGTAATTATTACAGTTGTTGTGCTCCAAAGGCACAAATTGTAGGGCTGCTCTGCCTGTAAGACTGTAATGGCTGTTTAGTAATGGGCATTGTAGTCTCTTTACAGACAGGCCTCTTGGACACAATTAAGTGTACAATATGATACTGCTGGTTCTATGATATGGTTCAAATAACAAGCTTTGCTTTTGGCAATCATGTCATTTTGTCTTGTTTCTGCCTAATAGATCAATGTTAAATGTAAAATTAAATATAAAGTAGATGATGAATGTATACATTAATAAGAGACAGCTGGTTGTGGTATTAGATGATATTAGAGGGCTAAAATCTAATCATGTGTGTACTTAGACTATAATGTGTACTTAGATTATTGACTTCTAGTTTCTCCTTTAAAAGTATTCTGTGGAAAGAAAAAAGAATGATAGCTAATAATCCACCTCCACCAATTCATTCCACCCTTGACTGCATTCACAAACTTCTCAGTCACTTCTGATGATGTGTTATTGTGTAATATGTCAATGAAGCAAGCTAAGAAATCATCCCAAATTTACACAAAATCTAGCAGGCGCTTCACTCTGTATAATCACCTGATACAACTGTCACTGACAGGCTGTATGAACTTACAGTCTGAGCTAGAAATAAATCAACCTCAGCCTTGCTTCATTATGCAGTTCTGTGTATTTCTCTTACAACCATTGGTGTTCCACAAAACTCCAAAATAATTCACTTTAAGATATATGTTATGGAAAGATAATCTGTTGTGGATGCCAAAAATGACACTTATATTGATACATTTTTATCTTGGGTGGCTTAGTTAACCCAACCACTACCAAAAGTATCTGATACACAGTTTGTGACTGCTGGCTTTCCCCCCTTATAAGAATACAGTATTTTAATAACTAGATCCTCTTTCATATAACAATGTGATCGGGAATATAAATATAGGTATGGGAATAGATGGGAATAGAAATGTAGGCATAATTGTTTATGTTAATCAACAGCGACCTCTAATGGACATGACTTTAATGGACATGTTGGTGAAGGGAATAGTGGGGATGAGGAAGTGATGGGCAGGTTTGGTCTTCAGGTAAGGAACCCAGAAGGAC
This sequence comes from Cranoglanis bouderius, assembly GCA_023630585.1. Lineage (NCBI taxonomy): Eukaryota > Metazoa > Chordata > Actinopteri > Siluriformes > Cranoglanididae > Cranoglanis > Cranoglanis bouderius. Next base: position 19,391,700 of record CM042536.1, on the reverse strand, counting down.
AGAGGTTGGTAGACTTTGCTAAAAGTATGGAGATGGCTGTGGTGAACACGTACTTTCAGAAGAGGCAGGAACACAGGGTGACATATAAGAGTGGTGGCAGGAACACACAGGTGAACTATATCTTATGTAGACACTGTAATCTGATGGAGATTAGCGATTGCAAAGTAGTGGTAGGAGAGAGTGTAGCTAGACAGCATAGGATGGTGGTGTGTAAAATGACTCTGGTGGTGAGGAAGATGAAGAGAGCAAAGGCAGAGCAGAAGACAAAGTGGTGGAAGTTGGAAAAGGAAGAGTGCTGTGCAGTTTTCAGGGAGCAGTTGAGACAGGCTTTAGGTGGTCAGGAGGTGCTTCCAGATGACTGGACTACTACAGCCAAAGTGATCAGGGAGACAGCTAGGAAGGTGCTAGGTGTGTCATCTGGAAGGAGGAAAGAAGACAAGGAGACTTGGTGGTGGAATGAGGAGGTTCAGGAGAGTATCCAGAAGAAGAGGTTAGCTAGGAAGAAGTGGGACAGTGAGAGGACGGAGGAAAGTAGACAGGAATATAGGGAGATGCAGCGTGAGGTTAAGATAGAGGTGGCAAAGGCCAAACAGAAAGCTTATGAGGACATGTATGCAAGGTTAGATAGTAAGGAAGGTGAGAGGGATTTGTATCGGTTGGCGAGGCAGAGGGATAGAGATGGTAAGGATGTGCAGCAGGTTAGAGTGATTAAAAATAGAGATGGAAATGTGTTGACAGGTGACAGGAGGGTGAGGGAAAGATGGAAGGAGTACTTTGAGGAACTGATGAATGAGGAAAATGACAGAGAGAGAAGAGTAGTAGAGGCAAATATTGTTGAGCAGGAAGTAGAAAGGATTAGCAAGGGTGAAGTTAGGAGAGCTTTGAAGAGGATGAAGAGAGGAAAGGCGGTTGGTCCTGATGACATACCAGTGGAGGTATGGAAGTGTCTAGGAGAGATGGCAGTAGAGTTTTTAACTAGGTTGTTCAACGAGGTCTTAGAGAGAGGATGCCTGAGGAATGGAGGAGAAGTGTTTTGGTGCCGATTTTTAAGAACAAGGGAGATGTGCAGAGTTGTGGAAACTACAGAGGTATTAAGCTGATGAGCCATACAATGAAGTTGTGGGAAAGAGTAGTGGAAACAAGTCTAAGGGGAGAAGTGAGCATTTGTGAGCAGCAGTATGGTTTCATGCCAAGAAAGTGCACTACAGATGCAATATTTGCTTTGAGAATGTTGATGGAGAAGTACAGAGAGGGTCAGAAAGAGTCCAGAGCAACGGGGAGTGTGGAAAAGAGGTGAAGAAGCGTGTGCAGGCAGGTTGGAATGGGTGGAGAAAAGTGTGAGGTCTGTTGTGTGATAAAAGAGTACCAGCAAGAATGAAAGGAAAGGTGTACAGGACAGTAGTGAGACCAGCGATGTTGTATGGTTTGGAGACAGTTGCACTGAGGAAAAGACAGGAGGAAGAGTTAGAGGTAGCAGAGCTGAAGATGTTGAGGTTCTCTTTGGGAGTGACGAGGATGGATAGGATCAGGAATGAGTACATCAGGGGGACAGCACATGTGAGATGTTTTGGAGACAAAGTTAGAGAGGCCAGGTTGAGATGGTTTGGACATGTTCAGAGGAGGGAGAGTGAATATATCGGTAAAAGGATGCTGAGGTTAGAGCTGCCAGGCAGGAGGCCAAAAGGAAGACCAAAGAGGAGGTTTATGGATGTAGTGAAGGAGGACATGAAGGTAGTCGGTCTGAGAGAAGAGGATGCAGGGGATAGGGCTAGATGGAGGCAGATGATTCGCTGTGGCGACCCCTGAAGGGAACAGCCGAAAGGAAAATAAGAAGTTTAAAGCCTAAATACTACGTGTAATATTCACTATTCATAACTTCGCATACTATTGTTAGCATGTAAACACAGGTTTCCCTAACATTAGCATTTGGTTTGGTATGTTTGAGAACCATTTCATAACGTTACTGGAACGTTCTATTTTGTTTAAAAAGGGTAACGCTGTTCCCAGAATCTTCTCTTATGGCTCTTATGTGGATCAGTAAATATACTATATTATAGTGATTATATATTTTTGTAAAACCAGCAAGGAATAATTAGGCTACAGAAGAAAGAAAACACTCAGTTGATTTTATTTCATTATAAAACAAATCGCGGTTTGTGGGCTTTTTGCCTAGACTCTGTATGAATACAGGAATGAAAGGTGGACGGACGACCGTCTCCCTCTTTTACTTATTTTTTTATAATTTCTACTAGTACTAATGGTACTTAATCTTATTATTAATAATATAATATAATATAATATAATCTTTTTATATATATTAGATATATAATATAATATATATAATATAATATAATTATTAGCATAGTGTAAAGAACTATCGCAGTGTACAGTAAACTGCAATATGAAATTGGACCTTAGGTCGCAGCAGTAACTAAAAGGGGCGGGGAAACGTTAGGATGTTCCGGGTATCTTCACATTGTAATTGGTGGAGTCTTGAGCAGGAAGTGACGCAAAACTGCTGAACATCCAATCAAAGCAAGAGGACGGTATATTTTAGAGCTTTCGCAGAGGTCGACAACCTGCATGATTTCAGCTCGGGTCCTGTGAAGTGTGCTCTTAATACTTACACGTTACGGTTATTATTTAAAAAAGAGAAATATATATAAATGGCTGCCCACAAATTAGTGCTGATTCGCCATGGGGAGAGCTGCTGGAACCAGGAGAACCGCTTCTGCGGCTGGTTTGATGCTGACCTTAGTGAGACTGGGATTCAGGAGGCAAAGAAAGGCGGACAGGCTTTAAAAGGTTTGTGGACTTGAAATATTTATATATATATATATATATATATATATATATATATATATATATATATATATATATATATTGGATATGGTTAATAGTTTAATTCGGTTATTAGATGTAGGGGTTATGCTATAATGCCTTACACCACCAGTCAGTAGGCTGCTTGTAAAAGTTCCATAAATTTTCGGCGTTTTTGTGACCGCTTGCTATCAGTTTAAGTTGACGGCAATTTCCAGATAACGGTGAACACGTTTTTTCATTCTAAACTTGACATTTTACAGGCGCTAATCGATTTCAGTGTAGGAGGCGTGTCTTTCCGTCTTCCGCCCTGTCTCAGTCTCGTCAAACGGTCTTCTATTCAGGCCAATCAGATTCCTTCACTTGCAAACTGCCAGCCAATAGTTTGAAGGGGGCGTGTCTGATCTGCGGCGAACGTGCAGCGTTGAACGTGCTCCCTTTCATGTGCCGAATCCTTTCAATCAGTCCCTATAAATCACAAGCTTAATGACCTGATTTCTTTCTTTTTATCCACATACTATTAATCTAGGATACCAAGTCACACATGAAAACCCTTTACACCATCAACCGGATGATGTACATTTTAATATATCCCTTTTCCTTTTTAGATGCTGACTTTGAGTTTGACATTTGCTACACCTCTGTTCTGAAGAGGGCCATCCGTACCTTATGGCTTGTTTTGGATGGCATCGACCAGATGTGGCTTCCTGTGCACAGGACATGGCGTCTTAATGAGCGCCACTATGGTGGTCTGACTGGCTTAAATAAAGCCGAGACTGCTGCCAAGCATGGTGAGGCGCAGGTGAAGATATGGAGGCGCTCATATGATATCCCTCCTCCTCCCATGGAGGCAGACCATGACTTCTACAGTGTTATTAGCAAGGTGAGCCTGGGTATATCTGTGTATCATGGTTCATGAGTGCTATGGTTCAAAGTTGAACTGAATTGTGCAAGGGTCTCATGTTAGAAAGTGTACAAATCTATGCTACCAATTTAGAAGTATGCTACTTGGAGCTAAGCACTTGCAAGCAAAGAGTTTTACACCTGATGTCTGTAGGACCGGCGTTATGTTGACCTGACTGAGGACCAGCTACCTTCTTGTGAGAGCCTGAAGGACACCATTGCTCGTGCACTTCCATTCTGGAATGAAGAGATCGTCCCTCAGATCCAACAGGGCAAGAGGGTGCTGATTGCTGCCCATGGCAACAGCCTGAGGGGTATTGTCAAGCACCTGGAAGGTACATTGCTTTCTGTAACCTCAAACCATTTAATGTGACTTAAGTATATTATTCATGTTTGCATATTGATTACATGTTCTTTCTGGCTGTGACTTTTGATCTATACATTATAACAAAATCATAGACTTGTAGCCTCATCAGTTTTTAAAGTTTTGTATAAATGTTTTTGTAGGCCAGATCAAACAAAAAATTCCCTACCAGATTTACAAAAGTAACTCTTCATACTCTAGTCTTCATATTTACCTGTGCATGTTGGAAAATCTCCATCAAGGCAAAGCTCAGACAACTGAAAATAACAAAATGACAACTAAGGGGTGTGTGCATAATGTTTCAGTAATGCAGCTTAACCATTACAGTGTTTCCTCTACAACAGTCACACATTACCTCTTCCTTCTGCTTTTGTCTAACTGAATAACTTATTTTGTTGTAATTTTTTGGGTTGCTTTTTTCAAATCGCTAATAAGAAACAACAAAGTTTCACAAACTTTTCATAACATTCCTACATGTAATCGAAATAAATAAGCTATTTAAACTTGCCTGGGTTTTCATGAATACCACACTTGTGTAAATGCTCCTGCAAACTATTTGTAGCTGTTTAGAGTGAGCATTCAAGTTTGTATTTGTGCATTGATCTCCTGTAATAACTAATCTAATAACCGTCCCTTTTTCATACAGGTATGTCAGAAGAAGCCATTATGGAGCTGAACCTCCCTACAGGCATCCCCATACTTTATGAGCTGGATGAGAACCTGAAGCCCATCAAGCCGATGCAGTTCCTGGGAGATGAGGAGACTGTGCGCAAGGCCATGGAGGCTGTGGCAGCACAGGGCAAGGCCAAAAAGTAGTTGACTTCCATAGACCGATTGTTTAAAAAGCCCTGAAAAGTTCTAAAAGAAGCTACTGCTAACACCATGATTCAGTGCATGTTTGGAAACTTGTACATTAATGCTGAGTCACATTAGTAGTTCAGTATATCTAACTGAAATGTAGTTAAAAAAATATTAATATAGTGAAAAATATTTATTGACCAAATTCCATTGTGGACCATTTAATGTCTTGACAACCTTCAACCAAATGCTTTCATATTTTGTGATGGGCCAGGAAGCTGAGATTTAGGCTGTAAAAAGAGGTTGCTATTATGTATTTTAAAAAAAAAAAATTGTCCATTAGGACAAGGGGTTCTAGCATATACCAGAATATGGCTTACCAACTAACATAATGGTTTCTTCTAAATTAGTTTAAATGATGTCTTTGGATGCTAAGCACTTTGTAATTGTTACTTTTGTAACCATTAAAATGCAGTCATTTCCTAGTATAATGAGGTGTTATGCAGTGCTACATTGAGTAGAAGCCCAATAAACGTGCAATACACCCGTGGTTCAAATGTGACGGACAATCTGTTTCTTTTCTATTGTGAAACTGGCTCCAATTATACACTGGTGTAACTTTTTTTTTTTTTTCCAAAGCAACATCACATGGAATTTTTTTTTTTTTTAAATTTTTTATTTAAAGTTATAATGTATTAAATGTAGTGCTGATCAGATTTTGTCCGTGTTCATTAGCTGTCTGGCAAGCCCTTTGTTTCAAGGGGAGGTTTTCTAATACAAAAAATGTAAAAGATTGCAGTAAAGATGCATGCAAAGTTCAAGCCAAAGCAGAAAAATACACCCTGAAGGACTTGCATATTGCTCATTCTAATTAACATGTAATTTTTTTATCTTAAGATTTATTTCATAATTCTAAATTGACTTTTTTTTGTGTGTGTGTGTGTGTGTGTGTGTTTAACTTCTTTCATCACATTGATCTGTTTTCACTTTGGTCAACAGCTTCTTATGTTACTCACAATGCTATTTGACTGCTGGCTGATAGTGACATGGGTGGTAATTATGCATTTGACTCACAGTTGGAATTCTCCACCTCCAACCAGTAAAACCAAAGGAAATGCCCTCTCAATTAGAAATTCCTACTCGTCAACTTGGCATAGTCTCATCAACTACGCGTTCCTTCCCCGTTTCACACCATGACGTAAAAACATGCCTGCTCATCATCAGAAGTAAACAAAGTAGCACTTTTTAACTTTACTTGAGTTATTCTGTATATGCTTTAGATCAATAAACATACACATTTGCTTGTTAAATCTATAACACTGACTATACCGTTTGCTGTTTGAGGAGGAAAATATGCAGTATATACTAATCATAGATAGCTAGGTAGCTCGTTTCTAACAAACGACAAACATAGAGGCATCTATGGGTTTTCTTTGCCCCCCACTTCGTATGTTGAATTCGCAGAGGTTGAAAATGACGGCATTTAAAACCTGCAAACTAGGCAAGTTGAATGCACTTCATCTCTATCTAAAGAGAGTGATGCAACAGCACTTTAGTCCTTAAATCTATCCAGATTTCGCCCCTCACCTGTACACTCTGCTCAACAGATCAGCTTTCAAAGCTTCAGCTTTTATACTGATACCACTGTCAATGTCATCATGCCCGTCATCTCCTATAATGCTATAACTAGCTAAGCCAAGTCTCTGCCATAGCTCAGTGCAACTGTGTCACATGGCTGCATTGCACTGGAGTCTGCTGGAAAATGGCGAGTGAGGGAATAAAGCTCGGACTGCTCGGACTAACGGCATAACCGGACTGTTGTCTATTATGTTTGAGTTCATTTCTGATGTTAAACACCATTGTGACATCAGAGTGCCACACAACCACTCATTTCTCACAGGAATAGTGCAAACACATCAGCACCAGAAACACTACGCACAAAGATTTCAGTGTGAACATATTTAATATGTTTAAAGGAGGACTTTTTTACTTTAATCTTCAAGGCTGTAATAATGACTGACAGCCGCTGTATCAGCACATTATTCATATCATTGTGAACATACAAGGACATACTATGAGGATGATTTCTTGAACCTTAAAGAAACAATATGCCTTTTAAGTCCCTGATCCAGTTCCCTTAGAGATTTGATTTGGAAGACATTTTTTTCTTCCACAAAGCTCTCAAACAAATACAGTCCACCTCCAACGCCAAAATAGTGAGACTTGGTTGCCAAATAGACAACACCATGCTCAGCAAGCAGTTTAAGAAACACACCATGAAGAGAAGGGTAGTAATCTGTGTTGTAGATCGTTTCTGATGTGAAGATGAGATCATATTTGAGTGTGGGATCTTGACTGTGAATCAGTGAAAGAAACGATACCCAATCCCCTGAGAAAAATCGGCACCGATCTTCGAGTGTGTGATTTTTCTCCACGGGTCTTCGTTTAGGTGCTGGGCTGCCGTCTTCATCTCCTCGATTCTCATCAGCACCTTCTTCCTCACAGTTGAGGAATACATTAGGAATTGTGAGCTGCTCGATAACAGTGCTGTTATAATCCTGGAAGTGGACTTTGCTCGCGCCCCTCTTTAACGCAAGAATGCCTAGAAGCCCGGCTCCACAGCCCAGGTCCAGGACCCTTTTCCCAGAGAACGTCTCCCCTTCATCATCAACATACTCGAGCAGATCGTGGGTGCCTTCCCAGATTTTAAGACCTCCTTCATACACTCCGGTTATAAGATCAGAGTTTTGGGTGATGGTTTGAGAGAGGACCTTCTCAGCATCAACTCGCTCAGGGGCAGTTTGCTCAAATACAGATTCGTTCAGGTAAAGAAGAGGAGGTAATGCACCTATAGTGACTGTCTCAGTGACTGAGTGCTCAATGTGGGAGAGAAGATCTGGTGCATGTTTATGCTCATGGGCTTCCTTCACCTTCTTAAGTGCACTAGTCTCCTGTATATGCAGAAAAGTTTAAATGAAATCAATAGTTATGATGTACTCTATAAAGCTAGACAGGCTTAAATCAGCATATAGAAGGAAAACAAGTTACACCGAAGTGCTACAGTAAGTATGAATATAGCTGACTATTTTCCAAGCGCAGCTAGCTGGCTACTTACCTTAACCTGGCTTTGGTTCTTCGCAGTATCTTGATTTACACTTTCTTCTTTCTCATTTAGAGTGTCATTGTTACAGTTTTGTTTTATCTGCGATGAAAGATCGAAATTAAAACTGAATGCCATAACCGTGTAGCGAGTGCTCGACTTGTGCACGCTGTAGCTGTGTATACTGAACTACAAGTACCATAATGCTTTTCGGCGGAAGTTCCGTTCCCCCCCCAAGTTGACAGGGAAGTGTTAACATTTTTTTTTAAATAATTATAATTAATATTTATAAACAGTTTTTTAAAACTATTTGTTTGTCTTTCGATTAACTATTTTGTACCTTTTATTTTCTATTTATTTAAAATTATTTTATAGAAAGATGTCACACTAAGACACTTTAAAGCACAGCCTAAAACAGCATATAACGTGCTAATTGTTACTCTGCGTAATGTGTATACTATTTGGACCACTATTCCACTAACACGGTGTTATTAACATGTCATAATCCTGTCACAATATCATGCCCGAACAACAATACAATTCCCACAATCCACCTCAGTTCCTGCCCACAGACATGAGCCTCGTCGTCGCTGAGCAGTGAAAGAAAGCTGTAAGCGTTGGATCAACTGGCTAAATGATCATCCTGTCCGCGATTAAACTTTCCCTCAGGAGCATCATGAGCTGATTCGGCGTTTTACACTTTCACCAGAGGAGCACACTCAGGTGAGACAGAGGAGGAAAATTCTGTAAAATATGAATTTATACATAATAATAATAACACTAGTCTCGTCTTCTGCGCTTGCTTTTCTTGTCAGGTGTCTCTGTTATTATCAGTGGCACACTGGTTTATTTCAACAGATCAGCTTGGTGTACATTTTTATATCCTTGCAGATAAATCTGATATGATAAGTTACTACTAAATCGCAGATTAGATGTACACGTTAGGTATACATTATGGAATGACTGACTGAATTAATTAAGTAATTTTATTGTTACAGCTCACGCCCTGTGCGGAATGCAGAATATCAGGATTTGCTTTCTCTTATTTAGTCTATATTGTGATTTAGTGCAAGTATGAGTTAGCATTTTACCTGTCAGGCTTTATTTGAGTGCTGTGTGACATTTATTTTTTTTTCAATAAACGTCATATAAAGACATCAAATGTAAAGACACTACTGTGAAAGCAACAAATGCACACAATACAGTATGACGTCAATTGCCTTTCTAGTCTAGAGTGAAATAGGAACAGCGCATGCGCAATACGAGGCTTTGCATTAATCTGCCATTCATGACAGAATGCAGAGGCACAGTTTGAAGATTAAACATCTGGCCAAACCCAGCAATCCAGTGAAAGTAGTATTAACGCCCTGTGTGTGTGTGTGTGTGTGTGTGTGTGTGTGTGTGTGTGTGTGTGTGTGTGTGTATTTATTTATTTATTTATTTCTGAGCAGATTTAAGATTTCTTTTGTAACATACCCCATTCAGTATATTAAAGTCTGTTTCATTTATTTACCTCATTTGGCGGATACTTTTATCCAAAGTGACTTATAATTGAGACAAGATGAGGGTTCTAGAAATCTAGAAATGTAATTTTTCTCTGATTGTGAGCACTCTTGTCAGTACTGCTTATCTCGTACCATGTTAATTTTATTTAAGCCCTGCAACTGCGCCATGTTTTTTTTTTTTTTTACTTTTAAAAAATAAATACCATTAATGAGGTTTGATGATCTGATAGACTAGAGTCTGCTTTATTGATTTCAGCCATTGATTTCATATATATCATATAAGATCAGATATTGCTAGGGCTGCATTGATCCCACTTATTTTTATACCTATTTTTCAAAAAGTATTGATATCAGAGCTGACCCTATGTTCACATCAGAAAGTAAATTAGAAGGTGCTTGTGTTGCTTCTAGTTTGTCTCTTGTGGGTATGTAGTAACTGCTTAAATGGGAACTAATGCAGGTAGTAAGAAACATGCGCCATAGGATTGGTCCAAGGAATCATTCACACCAGTTGTTTGGATTTATCACTGTACTGCGTCTTTGCACAGAATTGAGAAAATCTCAATTTAATCGTCGCTTGTCACACGGTCGCTTTGTTGCTTTCCACTTTCAGCAAGCTCCTGTTGTCAAATTATATGAAACAGCAGTGATTTAGGCAGGCTTTAAGTTCTTTTATTTCCTACTTTTTAAATGGAAGATGGTTGTTGTGTCAGTCAACATTATACACATTTACGTCATTATGTCAGTGGACCTGAGCAGAACACGTTAAATCCGATTTGATACTGATTCAGTGTTTCAGGCCATCATCATTATCACTGCATCCCTAAATACTTCACACTAATTGGCTTACAAGTTTCACAGGAAGGTTTCGGGCCAGTGATCTAATTGCTCACTGTGGTGAGATGTTTCTAACACATATAACAAAGCGTTACCTTTAGTCTTTAGTGCATCTTGCTGAATGTACAGAATAGTGAAGGGTTGCGGTTTGACACACACGTCTTATAATTGGGATGCATGGTCTGTCGTCTTGTGTGTTGTAATACTACTCAAAATACTTTGTCTAAATTTTAAAATGAAATCAGGCACATTTTATTTTAAGTAAAAATGTGCATTATATTTCTCAGTCACAGAGTGAACGACTGAGCACAAGAAACAGTGGGTTTGTTGTAATAGCAGCATGTGCACACAAACACAAGTGAAGCAAACTTTAACTTAAAGGAAAACTCCACTAGAGGTCGAGCGATAGTGGATTTTACCGATAACTAAGTTGAGCAGTACCTGCCGATAACTGATCAATCAACCGATAGTTTTTAAAATTGATACTGAATGAAAACAACACTCAAAGTAAAATACTGCTGAACTTTATTACAAAAATAAACAGTACTGCCAAAAATAAAATGTACTGTACTTTTTAAAATGAAATAAATATATAAATATTAATATATATTAACTATTAATAAACATTAAATTAAATAAAAGATATGCATCCAAACTGAACCAAAAAGTAACACTCCAAATAACAAATAAAAATAGAGACTTCCAAAAAACCAAAAATGAACCAAAAAACACTTCAAATAACACAACAAAATTTGTCAGTGATAGTTTTTATTTTGCCTCTAGAGGCCTCTCTCATACTGTATAATGACAGTGGACCTTTCTCAGCCGCTCCCACAACGGATGTAACCAGGAAAAACTATCGGTGTGGATTTTTGCAGATAACCAATAGTTCCAGCAATCGGTTATCAGTGCTGATTGATCAGTTTTGCTGGTCGACCTCTAAACTCCACCATGAAACACTTTAAATTCTGGTACTAACTTGTTGGTTGGTGCTGTATTTTCGTTATTCCTAATGTTGGACAATGCTGGTGCAATTACAGTGGCATTTAATAATAGAAAAAAAATGAAACAATCTCAAATGTAAGTCACCACAATTAGGTTTTGCTGTTAGATCTATTAAAAAAAATCAAAAGAGCAATCATCATTTATCATATTCTAACGTCGTTCCAGCACTGACTTACGGCAGAGACTCGCCTCGGTTAGTTTTATGTGATAACAGGGACAATAATGTTGACAGTGGTATTAGCATGAGAGTTGAAGTTGTAACCTGAATATCATGAGCCGTCATAAAACCTTTTGTATTCCCAGGTCAGAATGCGGCTGTGCTCCTGTGCCGTGCACCTGTTGGTGCGATGGATGCGCAGCTGCTCCAGGCGCAGTCGCTGCCGCTTGCCTCGGAGACTGCAGGAGCCTCTGAGCTACACCAGACTCATCTTTAATTCCCTCTGCCACAACTCGCTCCTCAACTGTGATCTTGTGACCGACTCCCTTTTTGAGCCGGTCTTCTGGATGGTGGAGATTATTACCTGCTGGTTCGGGATGGTAAGCCTGGCACTTCATCTAAACTGAGTTTTTATTTCATGCCAATTACATATTGGTTCGCAATCTTCTATATGACGTTTTGTCATTTGTAAAATGTTTTCTTTTTCCTCTTCTTCAAGGTCTTTGTGTTTCTAGTGATCATTCTCACAAGCTCCGTCCTCTTAGTTGCATATTTCTGCCTCCTCCCTTTGGCCCTTAATACATATTCTCTTGGCTGGTTAGTATGGCACTTAGGCTATGGACACTGGAACTTGGTGATGATTGTCTTCCACTACTACAAGGCCACCACAACGTCTCCTGGATACCCTCCTAAGGTTCAGTACTTATAAACAAGTTTATAGAAAGTTAGTGAAATTATCCTGTTCATGTTTAACTTGAAAATTCAGTCATTGTCTTCTTTTTTTTTTTTAATCGTTTTTTATTTTTAGGTGAAGACTGACATTGCATTCGTGTCCGTCTGCAAAAAATGTGTAATGCCCAAACCAGCAAGAACTCATCACTGTGGCATTTGCAAAACGTAAGAACCATAAACTGCATGTTATGAAATCAGTCTTTTGATCCGGAACACGCTATTAACAGTGCCTTTTCCATGCAGGTGTGTACTGAAAATGGACCATCACTGTCGTATCCTTTTCAGGAAGGTTAAGAAAATTCATCATCGATAATCTATCAATCCCGCTCCAGTCACAATCTGACCGGCGACTGCACCCTTAGAGTTTCCACACTTCAGCATACCTGGTTTAATTTATGAATGGATTATTCTGTTGAATCTGGTGTGCTGTGATGCTAAACTGGGCAGAGATGTCACACTGTAAGAAATCAGTTTGAGAATATTAATCAAACAGCACTCACGAGGCAGTAATTGTAGTCGTTCAGCCTGTAGTCACTGACAGTGTTATTCAGTGTTCATACAGATGATCGAATGCTTTAATATAACAGCATATAGAAAGGGAAATCGGAATGTTTTCAAGATTTTAAATGTGCTTCATTTTGACTAAATGGTTGGAAAATTTTGCCATTGAAAGCAGACCAAACAGCATGCATTAGAAAGCAAAATCATTTTCTGCTTTAATAATTTTGCAAGTAGTTTAGTTTTGCTTGTGCTTTGTATGGGGGTACGGTGGCTTAGTGGTTAGTGTAAGCTTGCACATTTGGGGTTGGAGGTTCGAATCCTGCCTCCAGCCTGTGTACACGGAGCTTGCATGTTCTCCACATGCTTCGGGGGTTTCCTCTGGGTACTCCGGTTTCCTCCCCCACTCCAAAGACATGCATTGTAGGCTGATTGGCATTTCCAGAATGTCTGTAGTGTGTGAATGGGTGTGCAATTTTGCCCTGCAATGGGTTGGCACCCCGTCCAGGCTGTCCCCCGGCCTGTGCCCCGAGTTCCCTGGGATAGGCTTCAGGCTCAGCGGTATGGAAGATGGATGGATGTGTTTTGTGTGTCTACTGAATCATTTCTCACTGTATGCTCAGATATTAATTACACTGGACCTGAAGCTTATCAGCAGGTTGTAGGTACCTTGTATGTGTTTCATATGGACTATTATACCACAGCACTATTGAATTTTTGATTCTGATTGCTCAAAAGGTGTTGATTAATGTTCTATAATAGCATGGCTCTCTGCAAATCACAGGATTTATCTAAATGTTCTTGTTCTAATATGTTATCAATTCTGTTAAAACAGTCATTCACAGAAAATTGTGTGGTGAACTATCCACATAACCAAGGCTAATAATAAACAAATTTTAAAAAGTTATTATTTAACGAAAAACATCTAATCATTGCTAATATAGCGAGGCTTGCTGTAAGGAGACTTTTATTTACATTTATTGTGGAAGGAATCTCCAGTCTCAGCACTTCATGACAGTGCACTTTGCACTTTCTCGATAACACGACAAACTGTATTTTTTGTCTGATTAACTTTAAGAGAAAGTGAAGGAACTTCAAATGTTGTTGGCAAATTGCTGTTATGAGAGGAATAAAACACTTTGTGGCTTGCTGAGATAGGGAAATAATCAACTTTGGGGTGATAATGGCATCACATCAAACTGTCCTTGATTATTTTCCTAAAACAACATGCACTGTCATGATTTATACCTTACACATTATACATGCCTGCCATTTAAACTTTAAATTGAATGCAAAAATGTAAGCTACATGTTGTAGCTATAATGGGGGCTATACACAAGTAAGAATATTGCAAGAAGGAAAATGCCAAATGAAGTAATTATAACAGTTTGGGGCATTGAAATAAAATAATGCAAACTACAATCTGACAGCTTCACACTAGCCAGATATTTAACAGTGTTTAGCCAAAGCTGTGTGACATTCAATATATTAATTTTAATTGCTGATCTGCATTATGGTAGGAAATTATCCACCTTGAAAATGCTGGCTCCTTTATAGAACCAAACCCTGAATTTTGCTTCCATTTGCTTTGATATTGTCCTTGTCCTGTTAACCTTAACTGTCCATTTTTAGCTTGGCTTAACAACTGCGTCGGTCATTTCAACCACCGTTACTTCTTCTCCTTCTGTCTCTATATGACCCTTGGCTGTATATATTGCAGCATCAGTGGCCGTAACCTCTTCATAGATGCATATCATGCCTTAGATGTAAGGCTACAACTACAGCTTGTACTTTAAGCCACAACTACAGTCTCCTCTGAAAGTATTGGAACAGCAAGGCCAATTCTATTGTTTTCACTATACATTGATGAAATTTGGGTTTGAGATCAAAAGATGAATATGTGAAGATAGAGTAGAATTTCAGCTTTCATTTCTTGATATTTACATCTAGATGTGTTAAATAACTTAAAACATGGCACCTTTGGTGTCAGACCACCCAATTTTTATGTGAGCAAAAGTATAGGAACATATAGTCTTAAAGTAAATAACACTTAATATTTGGTTGTATATCCCTTACTTGCAATAACCGCATCAAGCTGGTGACCCAATCACATCACCATACTGCTACATTTTTCTTTTGTGCAATGGCTCTGATAGATTTTCCCTCTTTTCTCGGCTTCAAATTGTCTTGCTTTTCTCCCATAGACAGCTCTGTGGCCTTCATGTTGGTTTATCCTTTTTAACAACAAATGCAGTCTTCACAGGCAAAACCTAGGGCTCAAACCAAGAGTAGACATTCAGAGCTATAAATTCTTTAAACAATCAATTTATCAATGCACACCTGGGCAGAAAGAAACACAGATGAGTCACATGTTCCAATATTTTTGATCACTTGAGAAAATGGGTGGGTTCAAACATAAGGCACCATGTTCTAAGTTGTTTAACACATCTGAATGTAAACACGAGGAAATGAAAGCTGTAATTCTGATCTATCGTGTCATATTTGATCTCAAACCCAAATGTCAATGTAGAACCAAAACAATAGAATTGCACTTGCTGTTCCAATACTTTCAGAGGGGACCGTGTATTGTATGCTGGTGCTTCCCTTCTCTTTCTTCTACTGAAAACTGGGCAATTCTATCTCTGCTATTCCTTCAATAGCACATCAAGCACATGGACATGGAAAAACAGGGAGTTCCAGTGACAGGTGTAGGTCTGCTCATAGGCATCCTTCCTCAAGAAACTCTGACTGAGAAGGTATTATTATATAGAGGGCTTTGCATCTGACTGCGCAGTTTGGCTTTTTACTCATTTTGGTGTTTCTGGAGACACCTTGAGGTTTGAGGTCATCTTGATTTCTACGTAATCCGGCAATTAGCCTGCAGGATGCATGAATCACAAGAATGGAAGTAACACGAGGGTGCTAGTTTATACAAAAATATATACAAACCATTCTAAAACAAACCCCAGGGCATTGTGCAATAGGTATGCTTACCAATTTCATGAAATTACCTTTGCTGTAGTAGCTATTTAAAGGTAAATGCTCTGGATACCTGATTACGAATAATTCTGACTCTGAGCTATAAAGCAACTTTCCTCAAAGAATATATTAACTAGTATCCTCTGGTTTCTTCTGTTTTTGTTTCAATGCAGTTCCTACACTTGCTTTCACTATTACTGCAACTGCAATCCCACTGCTAGTAGCGCTTATTTTAAAACTGTTATACTGTTTTCTTAAGAGGTGGGTACGTATCTAAGTAATTCTTGAATATCAAAGGATCCATTTCAGACAGCTACAAAGATGGTTGTGAGATGCTCTCAGCTGTAGTTCTTTTTTTTTTATTTTATTTTTTTTACTTAGTTCCAGTGAGAGTGAAACCAAATATAATGATTTTGATCAAAATTTTATATTGTCTAATAATTACTATCAATTCGTATTTTTTAGTACTTGCACAGAAAGAAGACACTATATGTTGTTTTCAAATGAAATAATTCATTTTGTGCACTGAACTGACAAAGCTATTCATTTTGTGGACAAAAGAGTGAATTTTATTCTCATTCTCATTATATTATTCTCGTAGTTGAAACAAACTATATTTTATAATTTATATTTTTCATTTTATAAATTCAGTTAATCTCACAACCATGTGAGCCACTGAATTCATTTAGTTACAAAATCAGTATATAAAAAGTTCATATATATATATATATATATATATATATATATATATATAAGTATTCATTTTGTGAAACATGACTATTCCTGTGAGTCACAAGATCATTTTGTCACATAATTCATTTTACTTCACTTTTATTTAATAGCAACAAATGGTGGTAAAATGGAACTTGGTGGAACTTGTGTGTGTGGACCTGTTTGATGCACTGCAAAAAATCATATGTTAGCAAGTAAATATATATGTTGATTGTGGCTGAATTTATCTAACATTTCTCGTTGTGAGGTTATGATGAAACAATTTCTTAATTTTTACTCATTTCAAGTTCTTTCTATTAACACTTTTATTTTTGTTTATTTCAATTATTTATTTATGAAAAAAGCCATTATCAAAAATTATCTGCCAATAGAACAATATAAGCTTGAAATTAGTCAAATGTCTTCAAAACACATTTTAAAATGTGTCCAAAAAGTGATTCGTTTTGAGATAAGAATTGTATTCTCACTTGTCTACTATTTTCTGTTTTGTTAATTCAGTGCACAAAATTAATCATTTTCTGCACAAAAGATAGAAATCAGATACTATATCTAAGTAATGATTGCTTTATACAGTCTAACATGTTTTGTTATTGATTAGAGTCAAACTTCAGCACCTTTCACCTTTAAGGACCGGATGTTTCATAAGAGTGTTATCTACATGTGGGTGCTTACTAGGTAATCTGTTTGATCAGTCTCTTTCTTCAGCATGTTTATTAGGTCAGTGATTTTACTGTTGAAATCTTTTGTTGATTTATAATTGTGTGTCTTGTGGACTTCAGCACAGTAGCAATTGCTTTAGGAGCTCTGACTTTATGGCATGCTGTCCTCATCTCCTGTGGAGAGACTAGTATTGAGAGGCACATCAACAATAAAGAGGCCAGACACATGGCCAAGCGGGGAAAAGTATGAAGAAAACACACACACACACACACACACACACACACACACACACACACACACACACACTCGGAGTGGGGTCCATTCTTTTCTAATTTAATACAACAATTTTCAAACTATAATACTGAAAACAACTTGGGTGAAAATTAGAATCTGTGAAATATTTACATGAAATTCAGAGTTTCTTAGTATTTGGTATGTTCCCTTTTTGCTTTAGTGACAATTTGCACTCGAGCTGGCATGGACTCCCCAAGTTTGTGCAGAACTTTATGATCCAAATCATTTCAGATCAAATCCACCAGTGTCGTCCGAACACTATGCTTCAATAGAAGAGATTAGACCTGAGGAAAATCTGATCTTTTGTAAAAAGCAGTTAACATGGTCAATATCACATATTTGCTTACATTTAAATAGGGACCTAGAAATAGTGCAGAATCCTGAATATTAAATATTCAAGATACTTTCTGATGTTGCTAAGAGTAGAACTTGATGATAATTACATTTATCATTTACATTTACATGAATTACATTTATCTAATATGTATTCTGAATTACATTATTTTTTCTTTATCATAGGTTTATAGGAATCCTTTCAACTATGGGAAACTGAACAACTGGAAGGTGTTTTTTGGAGTAGAGAAGAGGAGGTAGAGTGCTTTACAAATCACTGTTGTAATAAGAGCTGCAATATTGATTACCTAAATTACAAAGTGTCCGTGGATCGTTTTATACATTATTTCATACCAAAAAAAATCATAATAATACATAGCTCATTTTTGGGCATATGCACTATGCTAGAGGAAGTGATAATGATCATGCACAAGCACATGACAGGTGAGCTAGCAGCTATGCTGTGGCTATGACTAGACTTTATGAATCTCAGTTGTTTCACAGAAAACAAATGATCATGATTTTGGAGCTTCTCCCTCAGTTAGTGGCTATTTTCGGTCATCTGTTGGGTTAAGTATAAAGAGTTTAGCGCTTACATCTATCTGTTTAGCTCAACTGTATTTACAGTTGGCCCACCTTAGTCATAATGCATAAAGGATATTGTGGCATACCTGTACTATTCTTCATTTGGTTAAAATAGTACAGCTTAAAGAGTCTTGTTATTTCTGTAGTGTAATAATATGTTTTAATTTCTTAACAGTCACTGGCTAACCCGGGTTTTACTGCCTTCTGGACACAGTCCTTACGGTGACGGACTGACATGGGACATCTACCCGATTAAAAAAGACATGATACCAGTCTAAATTTGAGTGCTGGCGGATGTAATGTTGCTCATGTTAGGTTGGTGCGCAGGTCACTGCCTGCCTGTGGATCCATAATCCTGCACATCATGTACTCTGCCAAGCCCAGACTTACAGCTATGATATGGGATGACAAGCAGCCATGAAGAGGAAAAACTACCTTGTCTCTGGAATAGTGGAATTTTTTTAACCTGATGATGATGATGATGATATTTTATCTAACATGCACTTCCAGAGGCTGGATCTGATTTTAGTTTGGAAGAACTGTGAAATACTGTGGAGCTGTGCTCCCTCAAGTATCAAAACTATACATGACCGACTAAATGATGGCCAATTGTTCATGTTTTATACTCATTTTATTTATTTTCTCTTTATATGTATTTGCACCCACCCAAAGACTGCAGCTGTAGGGGGGAAAAGTTATAATTACCAAAACTTTTATGGTTTTTATAAAGAACCATACGGACAAGGTGGTGGGTTTCTCTTGCCTGTCACTATTAAATTTTTACAGTGTTTTCCAACAAATATTTGACCAATATTTAAAAATAAAATATACCTTGCTTTACTGTGGGCAGAACTTCATTAATATTACTGTTATTATAAAATCTTGGTCACACTGATTTAATACTGAACAGCAATGTTGCTAGTAAACAAGATATTTTGTACAGTTTACAACCCAAAACCCAGTCACAGATCAACCTGTTAGTTTTCTACTGTGTAAACTACTTTTAGCAGAGTATTCTGAGAGTATTCAGAGTAATCTACTCAATAAAATGGTAGATTGAAAACATTTCACTTTTACATGGTAAACCAATTAAAAAATCCAACCATATATTTTTATGATGACAAAATCTAACTTGTCTGTTGACAGACTGTTATGTAGTGATACTTTTACAACACTGATATAACGATTATAATGGTTTTTTGTTTGTTTGTTTGTTTGTTTGTTTATCACTATGCAAACCAGGCTCTAAATGTACTGAAACATTAGCAACAACTTTACATTTAAAACACATTTATACCTTAACATATTTTAGTTCATACAATTATATGGAGTCTAAATATGGGTTAATTAATCATATTTAAATTATACTTTCATGATTTATAATGTACAAAATATATTTTGATATATTTGATACATATAACATATTGTGGGAAAATGCCACTAAATGGAGAAAAGTACAGTGCTCTCCACTAATAATGGCACCCTTGGTAAATATGAACAAAGAAGGCTGTTAAAAATTGTCTTTCTTGTTTAACCTTTTGATGTTTTGTTCAAAAAATTCACAAAAATACTCTGCTCTCATTGATCTCAAACAATTGCAAACACAACACAGGTTTATCAAAAAAAAAAAGAAGAAAAAAAAAAAGCTTTGTTAAATATAGGTGCACAACAATTATTGGCACCCTTTTAGTCAATACTTTGTGCTACCTCCCTTTGCCAAGATAACAGCTCTGAGTCTTCTCCTGTAATGCCTGATGAGGTTGGAGAATATATGGCAAGTGACCATTCCTCCATACAGAATCTCTCCAGATCCTTAAAATTTCGAGGTCCATGCTGGTGGACCTCTTCAGTTCACCCCACAGGTTTTCTATGGGTTTCAAGTCAGGGGACTGAGATGGCCATGACAGGACCTTGATTTTGTGGTCAGTAAACCATTTTTGTGTTGATTTTGATGTATGTTTTGGATCATTGTCCTGCTGGAAGCTCCAACCATGGCCCATTTTAAGCTTTCTGGCAGAGGCAGTCAGGTTTTCATTTAATATCTGTTGATAGCCTAACAAAATATCCAGGTCCTCTGGCAGAAAAACAGCCTCGGCACATTCAAGAGCCACCACCATATTTAACCGTGGGCATGAGGTACTTTTCCATTTGGCTACCTCTCTGTGTCCGACAAAACCACCTCTGGTGTTTATTGCCAAATAGCTCTATTTTGGTTTCATCTGACCATAGAACCCAATCCCATTTGAAGTTTCAGTAGTGTCTGGCAAACTGAAGATGCTTGAGTTTGTTTTTGGATGAGAGTAAAGGCTTTTTTCTTGAAACCCTTCCAAACAACTTGTTCACCTCAAAGTTGTAGGTGACTTTGGATTGTAGTTTTGGAGACTTTCTGACCCCAAGACGCAACTAACTTCTGCAATTCTCCAGCTGTGATCCTTGGAGATTTTTTTGACCACTTGAACCATCCTCTTCACACGTCCAATTCCTGGGTGATTCATAACATTTCCAGTTGACTGGAACTTCTTCATTATTGCCCTGATGGTGGAAATGGGCATTTTCAATGATTTTGCTATTTTCTTATAGCCGCTTCCCATTTTGTGAAACTCAACAACCTTTTGCCACACATCACAGCTATATTCCTTGGTCTTACCCATTGTTATGAATGATTAAGGGAATTTGGCCTATGTGTTACCTCATATTTATACCCCTGTGAAACAGGAAGTCATGGTTGAACAGTTTCCTGTTCCTATCACCCAAGTGTACTAAAATATGTAAAATATCAATGGGAATATACTTAAAATATATTTTCCTCCTATGAATTCATAGGGGTGCCAATAATTGTTGCACACCTATATTTAACAACGATTTTTTTTTTTAATAAACCTGTGTTTGATATCCACAAGAGTATTTTTGTGATTTTTTTTAAACAAAAGATCAAAAGGTTAAACAATAAAGAGAAATTTTCACAGCCTTCTTTGCTCATATTTACCAAGGGTGCCAATATTAGTGGAGGGCCCTGTATACATGCGATTTTTTTTTTTATTCGTATTTTTTTTCCATTGAAATAGAGTTCGAAAGCTAATAATGTTAATAAATTTAATCATATGTTAAAAGGTTTTGTTTCTCTCTGCTGCTCATTTACTATGAAGAGAGAATATGTTCACTGCTCTAACATTTTAGACATCTTTTTACTCTTGCTTGTTGTGACACCTTTCAGCCTTTTTACTCATTCATCCACTGTGTACAACAAATAAAACTAAAAATGCTACAAGCTAAGGAAGAGTGTTGTAGGTTACAGGTGTGTATGCTGAAGATTATGCTGCCTTGCAGTGACATAATTAAAGACAATTCAGTCAGTAAAAGTGACAGCATAGCATACAGAGGGAGGGATGAAGCTTGTGATGAGCATGTTTGTTTGAACTCTGAAGTATATCGCGAATAGAAAGTCTTCGGTACCAGTTAACACTGACACGGCCCACTACAGTACACTTTCTCATACACAGCTCTCCTCCGCTAGTAGCGCTAGAGCGGCGCATAGTGATGACGACATCTAAAGTGCGACGTGCACGCTAGGGAGAGAGCGTGGTTGAGCACTTCAAGGATCACTTCTAGGATCACTTCTCTCTTCAAAATGGTGAAATCCGGTAAACTTCGCTCCGGAACGGCACAGAAATTAAAGCGATGGAAGAAAGGACACAGCAGCGATTCAAATCCACAGACGAGTCGATATCGACAAGCTGCCAGAAGCAGATTTTTCAGTCGGCCGATAGGTAAAAGTTAGCAAAGATGTGTTTACGCAGTTAAATGGGCAGCCGCGTGTACACGTGTGTAATGTTAGTTAAAATCACACAATCTGCCTCATGTTTACTTCTAAACACGTAACTAATCGCAGAATTTAATAGCTGACTTAGCGGTAAAGTTGTAACTTTGTTCACTTGATGCAATTGGAAATGACCAGTTATAGTATTTTGGTTGAAATATGCAAGGCCCTGTTACATTGATTACATTGAATGTGTTAGAAACACGATGGGCTGATTTTCGCTTTACATTGCAGTTCATGTATAAAGTTACATGTATTCTATAGACAAAGAACATATGTAAATGTTCATGTACTGCCATGTTTCTATTACAGAGACAAATAATCTGTGCTTATGCATTTCATACTGTTATTTTTTCCTCACAGAAAAAAGTGATCTTACGGTTGATGCTCTGAAACTGCATAATGAGCTTCAGACAGGTTCTCTGGAAAGAAAAAAAGATGGCTTGGAGGATTCCATGGAGGAGACGGCAGGCCTCACGGAGAGAACATCAGGCACATTTCTGAGTGGACTGTCTGATTGCTCGAATCTGACTTTTAGAAAAGTTCAGCGATACTGGGAGTCCAACTCTGCTGCACACAAAGAGGTTAGCATCAGGAATTAATAGGATTTTTTTTTGGATGTGATATGATCGCGTTAATTACCAGGTGAATGTATCTGTTTGTGCACAGCACTAAAGTACATGCTGTTTGTTATACAGATCTGTGCTGTACTGGCAGCTGTTACAGAAGTGATTCGCTCTCAAGGTGGAAAGGAGACGGAGACAGAATACTTTGCTGCTTTGGTGGGTTTGAAATACACGCACTTCATATTCAAACAGTTCAATAAATCAGAGTGAGTTCTACGAATGTATTGCAGTAAAATACTATAAAAGCTCCACTAACACAATCATTGATTTATATATACCTTTTGTAACATAAAATTTAGTCAGTTGATTTTGTAAATAGTTCTTGATGCTGTCAAGTTTTTAATCTGGTCACAAACCTCCCTTATATCAGATGACGACCCTTGAGGCGGTTGAGAGCAGTGAATCCCTGGCTGCTGTTGCCTACCTACTCAACCTGGTAATGAAAAGGTGTGTCATGCTCACGTTCAGTCCATATAAAGAGCATAATGGAACATAATCTCAGTTTGAATTACAGCTCAGTACAGTTGTGCTTAGGGACTGGGATCCTGCAAGACCCCCAAAATATTGCAGGAGCTTGTTTAATAACATGGGAGTGTATTGGGAACTTGTTCAATGCTGAATAAATAAATTCATAAATTCAATTATTTATTTTCAGTAACCTTTATGCTGGTTTGCTGTTGTTTCAAGTAGTAATTTGCTTATATTTTGGGAAATAGCACCAACCAAGTTCATTAGAGAACATTGCAGACATGTGCAACCAAAAATAACTTTAGAAGTGGGCAGGATTTGTGAAACTTTCTGCGGGAGCAGGTGAGATTGGTCAGAATTCCTTCTTGATTAGTGGGAGGGGGATTAAGAAACAGTGTAGCGCACATGCCTACAACACAATGCTGTTTGGCTGATACAAATCGTTCTGAATCTCCTGAGGCTTCATGGATTCTATCTAGTGAAGAGCTAGTGAACAGTGTAAAGTTATCAATCTTGAGTAATCTTCATAGTTTGTTACTGTGCCTTATACTAGCTTGTTTAATTGTCATCAGAGAGTCTTTACTGTCAAAAAACACCAAGAATGGTTTGAATAAATGACTGGAGAAACAGTTAATGTTATTTTGTTTTTGTTTTTTAACATATACTCTGACTGTGTAGGGTGCCTGCTCCAGTGTTGATAAAGAAGTTCTCAGACACAGCAAAGGCCTTCATGGATGTCATGTCAAAACAAGCCACTGCTGACTGTGTGTCTTGTGTTCGATGGGTATGTCAATATTCTGATACTACTTACATTTGGATTTCCCCAGGTTTCTTCTTTGTATGAATTCATTTTTTTTACCACACTATATACTACAGTTTTTGTATATGAACGTATTAATACACAGTGATGTGTATGTAATATATATATATATTACATTTTGATCAAAACAAAAATAAATGCAAAGTGACTTTTGCAATATGCAAATACAGAGCTATCAGTTGGTTTTGTATTCAGGTATAGGCAATGTTTTTTGAGTTGCTGTTGCTGGTTTTTTTTTTTTTTTTTTTTTTTTTTTTTTGAGTTGCCCTACATGTGTTCAGCGTAGTACTGTAAAACACTGAATAAATGTTATATCTTGGTGTAAGGTCACATTAGCCATTGAGAATCCTGCAGAATTGAGTATCATCAGCTTAAACCCAGTTCAGATTTATTTGTCATCATGACAAAGCGGCAAACAAAATCAGAAAGAGAGGAAATGGTGCACGCCACAATTGCCACATTGAGCGTGTTCTCATTTGGACTTAATATTCATTATAATCATATTAATGAGATAATTATGATTGCTTGCAGATCTTGTCCTGCCTGGCCACTTTGCTGAGGAAGCAGGATCTCTCCGTGTGGAGTTATCCATCCACCCTGCAGGTGTATCATGGTCTACTCAGCTTCACTGTGCACTCCAAACCAAAGGTCAGCATTTCAGAGCCTCAAACATCTGCACAGCTTTTTGAAATGATGTTTTTCACAATAATGCTTGCCTCTCCCCAAAAACAAACATAAACATACAAACAAGTAAATATATGACTAGGTACAGAAGGTAGGAATAGGCTACATCCCAAGTTAGGGATGTGCATTAAGGCGAGATATATATCGTAGGGCAATAGATAAATGTCTATTGATAAATATTTTCCTATATTGTATATCGCCTTTGTCACAAAAGCCACTTTTTTGGCAGCTGATTTACATCACGAAGATTAAAGCTAGGAGCTACTAGTGGTGTGCTGTGACAAAAACAATTATGGAGGTGCATGAAACAGAGTGAAACTCCCCACAACACAGAACAGGCATTAGTCCAACTAAAAGATGAGGAACTAAAAAGGGAGGTACTTCTGTCATTTGGACGTGGTTTGGGTATAACAAATCAGACACTGACCAGAAAACAGTCATTTGTAAGGTATACCACAGGCCACATTTTTCCAGCCTTCCAACTGTCCAGTTTTGGTGAGCCAGTGCCCACTGCAGCCTCAGATTTGTTACTGGTTGACAGAAGTGGAACCCGACGTTGTCTTCTGCTGTAGCCCATTCGCCTCAAGGTTCGACATGTTGTGCATTCTGAGATACTTTTCTGCTCACCACAGTTGTACAGAGTGGTTATCTGAGTTGCTGTGGCCTTTCTATCAGCTCGAACCAGTCTGGCCATTCTCTGTTGACCTCGCTCATCAACGAGGCGTTTCCGTCTGCAGAACTGCCACTGACTCTGTATATTTTTTCTTTTTTGCACCATTCTGAGTAAACTCTAGAGACTGCTGTGTGTGAAAATCTCAGGAGATCATCAGTTATAGAAATACTCAAACCAGCCCCTCTGGCACCAACAATCATGCCACTGTCCAAATTACTGAGATCACATTTTTTCCCTATTTAGATGGTTCATGTGAACATTATCTGAAGCTGCTGGCCCTTATCTACATGATTTTATGCATTGCACTGCTGCCACACGATTGGCTGATTAGATAATTGCATGAATGTGTAGGTGTATAGGTGTTGCTTCTGTGAGTGGATATCGTTTCAAGATATGAAATTATCCATACCGTGATGTAAGATTTTGTCCAAATTGCCTGGCCCTATCCCAGGTAGTATCAGCCCATGGGCCACAAATCTTCTGATCTTTTGCATGCTTTTCTGGCCACAAGCTTCAGACTTTTGAAGGTTGCAGTCTGGTCAGCTGTCTAGACGTCCCTGTATACACACTGCTATATGCTGTTTGGAACAGTTAGTGGTGAGTTAACTAGATAATCTCATGTTTGCTAGCAGGCTATTGGAAACGGTCTGTAGTTGATTCTCCATCATGTGAAGTCAAATTGGTGGCTCTTGGCATTTATTAATACAATGTGCCAGCTCTTTAGCGAATGTTGCGAGTCTGCACTGTATGCACCTCATAGGTAATTAACATTATTGCTGATTTGCTGCATGTTACAGGTGCGTAAAGCAGCTCAGCAGGGCGTGTGCGCCATCCTGCGTGGCAGTGACTGCATGTTTGGAGATAATGCGCCCAGCCACCACCCTGCTGCCGTTACCACATCCAAGTACTGCATTAAAGAGATGGAGCAGGCAGGAGGTAGGCTGCTATCTGTACATTCACTTTGGGATGTCCCTCGTGGACAACAGCACTCAGGTGTTTGAGGTTTCCATTAGTTTTTGCATACTGTCAGACATTAACCTTCCTGCCTTATTTGTATTTGAACAGGTAGCAAGGAAGATACGACCACGCTGCATGTGCTGGGGCTTCTGAAGGAGCTGATTACTACGTTTCCTCTCAGCTCAGTGAAGTCTTGCTGTGAGACTCTTCTTCGTGTGATGACCCTGAGTCATGTGGTGAGAAGACATCACTATTTTCAATTGCTTTCAGGGCATGGATTTGTACACAGTGACATTGCTGTACTGAAATGTAGAGTTGTACGCAAGTTTTTTAAAAATTTTTTCTCTTTATGTTCAAAGCTAGTGACGGCGGGAGCGATGCAGGCTTTCCACAAACTCTTCAGTGGAAAACCAAACCCCTCGTCCATGTCTGCAGAGCTCAATGCCCAGATAATCACGGTAAATCTGTCACAGTCACACACTGAGTCACACATATTCATCCAGGGCTTCATTTTATTTACTTGATGCTATTTACTGTTTTAACCTGATTTTTCTTTCTGCTAGGCTTTGTATGACTATATCCCTAGTGAAAACGACTTGCAGCCCCTGCTAGCCTGGCTTGCCGTCATGGAGAGAGCCCATGTCCATTTATCCAGGTAGTGTTTATCGCTTGAGTATTGTGATTGTGGATTTATCTACTCTGTGCCTCGGTGAGTGAAGAAAAACTGAAATCTGTTGTGTTTAGCTTACAGAGCTCTTTGAGTCTGGGTCACCTTCCTCGTCTCTTTTCCGCTTCCATGTCCTGTCTCCTTTCCCCACACACACAAGTCGTCTCAGCCGCCACACAGACTCTGAAGGTAGGTTATAAATGGTTTAAGATGGGTCTATGTGGTGTATGTCTTTTGGGTTTTTTTTTTTTGTTTTTTTGGACAAAGGTTGCATTCTGTCTCAATTATTATCTAGTAATCTGAATTAGCAATTTAGCCCTCTGAAATTGAGTACTTTTTTGATAAGCAGTTGTGTTATCTGAAATACTAGTTTTCATGGGAATTTTTTTTTCTTCTGCTAACAGCATCAGCGGTCTTGTTATTAAGCTTGAAATTGGATTCCATAGTGCATAGTTGTGAAGTTAGTAATGGTTACAGGAGTAACAAATTATCTATTGTCTATCTTGAGAGTTTGTCATTGAGGAGAGGGATGCATTATTTTAATTCTGTTGGGAACAAATCATGAAATTATTCGATTTTACTAGAATTATATTTTTATATTATTCGTTGGCCAAAAATTCGGCTATGTTGTTCTCGAGTTACACGTAAAATATGTTAACTGATCATCTTTTTATTTATGTTTAACTCTCTTTATTTATGGTTAACTGCGAGGTGACTGCCTGCTGTACTAGCAGTTTATGATTAGTTTATGATGTCTTTGCGCTGGACTTCATTTTGCTCAGACGCCTGATTCTGAAAAGATCGTCTGTCATTTTCATGTAAGCTAAATAATCCAGCTAGAAAAAAAATAAGCATTCTACCATCAGTTGGATCGCCAATGGGTGGTGCAACAGGCAGCAGGATTTGGAGCGAGTAGCACGCTATAGTTACAGTATTGATGTGTGTTGCACCACTGTGAAATGCATTTGTTTAAAAATGAATGCAAAATGAAATTTTGAATTTATTAATTTTATTATTCAATTGGTAGTTGGATTTTTTTTTTTTAAATTTTTATTTCTCAGGTTATACCTTCTGGACAACTACAAATTAAAACTAATAGCCCAGGCACAAAATCTGCTCGTCTACTGAATATGGCTGTTTGTACTGCTACTGTGTTTAACCTGATTATTTTCATCCTAGACCCTGATCAATGAGTGTGTGGCACCTCATATGGTAGAGATCGGGCCTGTTCTACCCAGCGTATCTGCTGGTAATGGGTTTTACGTCTGTAAAATGTTCCGGTGAGTTTGGTTTTTGTTGAAAATGTATTTTAAGATCTCTTCACCCTATATTCACCCTATATATCGTCATATATATTATGTAGATTGTCCAAAAAGACCCTTTCCCTGCCCTAACCCTCTGTTCCCAAATTCCACCCCCTAAGCTATCCCAGTAAGCTAGAACCATACATTGATAATTCAAGTCTAAATTTAATACAGCCCAGTTTAGATTTATGCAGAGGATCAAAGTTTTTCCTCGCGTTCACTCTCTTTTGTGGTGTTTTGTATTGTGTTGCAGTGTTGTGGAGGAAGGCTTGTCTTATCGCTTCCATGCGTCATGGCCTTTTGTGCTGCAGATCCTTGGCTTCTTCTACAGAGCTGCAGGGAAACAAGCTCATCCTGTTATGGTGAAGGTGAGAGCTCTGACTTTGGCAGTTTAAAAATTTGGGTTTGAGTATTAAGTCTCCAGTTAATCAGTATGTTTAATTAGAGATTTGAATAAGATCTATCTATTCAGCTGGTTTTCTGATAAGAGAATAATGACGTTATCCCCGTTTGCACTGATTTTGTTTGTATTTGTATTTATTGCTTTGCAGAGTCTGCAGTCTCTGAGTGACCTGCGTGCGACGCCGCAGTTCCCGTTCTGTGGCGAGTTGGATTTGGCAGTAGGGGGCGCAGTCGAGAGCATGGGCCCACAAGTGGTCCTCAGTGCTGTCCCACTCCTCATCACTGGGACTGAGTGAGTCACTATGAAGGAACATTATAGAGTTATTGTTGTACTGTTCAACTATAGGTGACTGGGTGGACTGGGATGTTTGTTCATAAAAAGCTTCCTAGATATCCAAGCCTAAAAAAAATCTGCTATACAGTATCTCACAAAAGTGAGTACACCCCTCACGTTTTTGTAAATATTTTATTATATCTTTTCATGGGACAACACTGAAGAAATGACACTTTGCTACAATGTAAAGTAATGAGTGTACAGCTTGTATAACAGTGTAAATTTGCTGTCCCCTCAAAATGACTCGACACACAGCCATTAATGTCTAAACCGCTGGCAACAAAAGTGAGTACACCCCTAAGTGAAAATGTCCAAATTGGGCCCAAAGTGTCAATATATAGTGTGGCCACCATTATTTTCCAGCACTGCCATGGAGTTCACCAGAGCTTCACAGGTTGCCACTGGAGTCCTCTTCCACTCCTCCATGACGACATCACAGAGCTGGTGGATGTTAGAGACCTTGCGCTCCTCCACAGATGCTCAATAGGGTTTAGGTCTGGAGACATGCTTGGCCAGTCCATCACCTTTACCCTCAGCTTCTTTAGCAAGGCAGTGGTCGTCTTGGAGGTGTGTTTGGGGTCGTTATCATGTTAGAATACTGCCCTGCGGCCCAGTTTCCGAAGGGAGGGGTCATGCTCCTCTTCAGTATGTCACAGTACATGTTGGCATTCATGGTTCCCTCAATAAACTGTAGCTTCCCAGCGCCGGCAGCACTCATGCAGCCCCAGACCATGACAATCCCACCACCATGCTTGACTGTAGGCAAGACACACTTGTCTTTGTACTCCTCACCTGGTTGCCACCACACACACTTGACACCATCTGAACTAAATAAGTTTATCTTGGTCTTATCAGACTGCAGGGCATGGTTCCAGTAATCCATGTCGTTAGTCTGCTTGTCTTCAGCAAACTGTTTGCGGGCTTTCTTGTGCATCATCTTTAGAAGAGGTTTCCTTCTGGGACGACAGCCATGCAGACCAATTTGATGCAGTGTGCGGCGTATGGTCTGAGCACTGACAGGTTGACCCCCCACCCCTTCAGCCTCTGCAGCAATGCTGGCAGCACTCATACATCTATTCTGCAAAGCCAACCTCTGGATATGATGCTGAGCACGTGCACTCAACTTCTTTGGTCGACCATGGCGAGGCCTGTTCTGAGTGGAACCTGTCCTGTTAAACCGCTGTATGGTCTTGGCCACCGTGCTGCAGCTCAGTTTCAGGGTGTTGGCAATCTTCTTATAGCCTAGCTCATCTTTATGAAGAGCAACCATTCTTTTTTTCAGATCCTCAGAGAGTTCTTTGCCATGAGGTGCCATGTTGAACTTCCAGTGACCAGTATGAGAGAGTGTGAGAGCGATAACACCAAACTTGACACACCTGCTCCCCATTCACACCTGAGACCTTGTAACACTAATGAGTCACATGACACCGCGGGGGGGGGCTAATTGGGCCCAATTTGGACATTTTCACTTAGGGGTGTACTCACTTTTGTTGCCAGCGGTTTAGACATTAATGGCTGTGTGTTGAGTTATTTTAAGGGGATAGCAAATTTACACTGTTATACAAGCTGTACACTCACTACTTTACATTGTAGCAAAGTGTCATTTCGTCGGTGTTGTCCCATGAAAAGATATAATAAAATATTTACAAAACTGTGAGGGGTGTACTCACTTTTGTGAGATACTGTAAGTGCTTAGGGAGCTAGTCACAACATGGCAAAACTTAAATGTCCGAATTACTTCTAAAGATTGCCAACAACCTGTATATCCTCTACGCTTTTATCGTCCTTATTGGTAGTACTTGGGCTGATGAAGCACCAGCAAGTTCTCTTTAAATGTTACACAGGACTCCTATATTCATAAAGGTTGCTATGTTGGACACGCTGTT
This sequence comes from Cranoglanis bouderius, assembly GCA_023630585.1. Classification (NCBI taxonomy): domain Eukaryota; kingdom Metazoa; phylum Chordata; class Actinopteri; order Siluriformes; family Cranoglanididae; genus Cranoglanis; species Cranoglanis bouderius. The sequence goes on along the minus strand of CM042536.1, from coordinate 19,360,760 downwards.
GGGCATTAGGATGCACACTTCATGGTTTGCCAGAGCCATATCACCCAGCAGCTCTTGCCTGGTTTCCCACTGAAGCTAAGCAGGGTTGAGTCTGGCCAGTATCTGGATGGGAGACCTCTTGGGGAAAACTAAGGTTGCTGCTGGAAGTGGTATTGGGGAGGCCAGCAGGTGGTGAAATTTCCCCCTTGGCCCTTATCTATCATGGCCCACTAATAATCTCCATCCCTGAATTGGCTAGATCACTCTCTTCTCCTCTCCACCAATAACTGGTGTGGTGTGGGTGTTCTGGCATACTATGGCTGCCATCGCATCATCCAGGTGGATGCTACACACTGGTGGTGGTTGAGGAGATTCCCCCCATGCTATATAAAGAGCTTCTGAGTGTCTAGAAAAGCGCTATATAAATCTAAGGTGTTATTATTATGTAAATGTTAAAGCAGCAGGATGGAGGATTTTGGAATTTCCCTCTCTGGTAGAAAAATTGTAGAAGAGTATTTCGAAACCTGGGCTACGCTGCACTATTCTCCACTGCAGTGATTGATTACATGGCTGCAAGTGCAAAATTATACACTTTCTGAGAGAATTCAGGGCTGTGTCTAAAACTGCATGACTCACAATCACTTGGTATTAAAGAAGTGTTATGAGAATATGTCTGACATTGTGCCTTTTTGTAGGTCTGATGTTTGTATTGATGAACAAGGATGCAAACACCATTATTGAGTAGTAATAATAATGCAGGTCAATGAACTAGGGGAAAACATGAATAAGAGGAAGAACAGAGAGAAATTATAAAATTGAAAGAAAAAAAGTCAAAAGATTGTGTATGATGTTTGTATTGTATCCCTTAACTTACCCTTAACTAACTCTACTCATATGCACCACATTATTACATACCAACAACCCGGTTTACCTGGTTTAAACTGTTCCTCTGTTATACTCGATTCCTGCACTAAGGATGTGTGTAGTAATGAAGTATGGTGTTCTGATTGGTCTGAGTGTTGGTTTTTGTGCGGTTTTTTTCAGTGATGACCTGGAGTTCCCACGCAGCTGGCTTATCCCGGTCATCAGAGACAATGTAAAGAACACCCAGCTGGCATACTTCACCTCTTACTTCTTTCCCCTGGCATCCACACTAAAACAGAGAGGTTAGTATGTCCCCCAATAGTGTGTATACACACCTGAAGATTAAAAAAAAAACCTTTACTTTCATTATGTTACACTCTAAATGCATATGTTGACTTTGTAGCTCATGTAAAGTGTTTCAGTTCGGGTAGAATGTTTTCCAACTCTAATGGATTTTCTTTTTCAGCGGATGAATTGGAGAAGACGGGACAGAAGCTGGTGGCAAAAGTATATCAGACATTACAGTTGCAGGTAACATTGTCAATCCATGCACCTGGTTAAGATTCACAGATGAGTTGAAACTTATCCTTGATTGTTGTTTTTTTTTTTGTTGTTTTTTTTTTTTTTTTGGCTTTTTTTATACATTTACTGTATATTGTTTGTGTTTTTCTACCTCAGATCTGGACGATGCTTCCCGGGTTCTGCACCAAGCCCACTGACGTGGTCAGCTCGTTTAAGGGCATTGCCCGCTCGCTGGGTATGGCCATCACTGAGCGCCCTGATCTCCGCATGTGCATCTACCAGGCCCTGCGCACACTCATCCACAAGAGCTGTGAAACAGGTCAGCAATTGTGTGGCCATGTGTGGCAGTTCAGCATTCAGTGCTTTTATATGTATTTTTATATTACCCCATTATCCAGAGCTGATTTATACTAGAAAACTATATCAATAGTGAATTTCTCTAAAGCAGGAGTCTATTTCCCATTACTCTATAATATCATGCTCTCCAAGCCCTTCTAGCTTCACCTACATGTCTCCATAACACTAAAAATCAAACTGTCAAATGCAATATTAATACAATGTAGCAAAAGATTAACACAACCTTTTCTGCTAATGCCATAGCGTTAAAGGGATGTTCCTGAAGCTTTGGGGGTCATAAGCGACATCCGACTTGCCCAACCTGAGCCTTACGCAAAAAGAAAATGTTACTGTATTACTATACTGATGATGCAGGAGCCCTAAGTGACTGTTTATACCACTTCTAGCTGGCAGTATATGTACCATCTCTGGCAGTGACATGCTTGCACATGTCCAGTTAACTAACGTGACAGTCTGAATATTGGGGTTTAGTTGTACTCCTCTATATCCTTGCACCCTACGGAGTAATAATGATTTTGTTTGTCCTTTGCTGCAGAGGAAGAGAAGGCAGAAGTGGGCCGCTTCGCAAAGAACTTTTTACCCATTCTGTTTAACGTGCACACACAGCAGCTAGCACCTGGAGAAAGCGACCCGTCCAGGCTGGCTGTACTCGACACCATCAGAGCTTACCTGACGGTCACTGATCACAAGGTAGCTCACTTGTTTATTTTATACTCTACCTATTGTACAGGGTGTCCCAAAAGTCTCCATACACAGGGGACTATGTCTGCCAGCACCACGTCGGTTGTGCCTTCATCGGCGGATGTTCGTGGACGTCCACTTCTCAGTTGGTCTGCATCACTTCCAGCTTTTTTGAATTTGTTAATAAGTTTGGCAACAGTGTCGTGTGTGATGTGCTTGCCATGTTTCCTGTTGAAATCCGTCGCAACCTTGTGACAGCTTCCCGATCCAGCCTTGAGAATGATTTCAATGCGTTCTTCTTTTTTTTCAAAGGCATTCTTAAAAGTTATCTGAAAATAAAATGTAATCTGAACTAAGTATGAAAAATTTTGGAAGACATTTTACTAAAAAATTGTTCATTTCCCAAACGTATGGAGACGTTCTGGACACCCTGTAACAACTTTTATGTATACTTTATATTCTAATGAATGATGATAAATCTAATTGTCAAGCTGATTTAATAACAGTGTGGGGTTTTTTGTTTGTTTTTTTAAGATGGTAGGCTCCTTTCTGCAAAAAGCCTTGGAGAGGCTCAGCAGCCCTGACACCTCCGAGTTTACACGGTAAAGTACCAGTGCTTTAAACCAGTCTGTCGTTTATTGTACTTTCAAAGAATTCCTTGAAAACAATATGAGAGATAAAATCTTAATCTTATGAATACTTATGAATGCCCAAAAAAGACAGCAGACAGTTACAAAACTTTTTTTTTTCTCATGGAGGCATTGCATCAAGCCCTTGGTTACTAAAGAAATTTCCCTTTGAAAAAGGCAGTGCAGAAGCATATATATATATATAAAGTGGATAAAAGTGAGAATTTTAGAAAGGAGAATTTAATTGCAGCTGTTGTATCTGATTGTTATCCATTTTTCCCCAGGCTCACTGTGATGGATTTAGTGGTGGCAATGTCTGCGTTTGTGGATGAGGAGGCCATGGCACAAACATACGCACAAATCAAACCCCACTTGGAGGTATGACTCACATATGCAGTTCTAAACCATAAATTTCACTTATAGCTGAAGCTAACATTTTTGTTTGTGTCTGTGGCTGCCTGCTCAGAGTAAGGAGTCTGGTATTCAGAAGAAAGCGTACCGGGTTTTGGAGGAGATGTGTGGAGGAGAGAGAGAGCCGTGTAAGCGTTTTGTTTTGGCCAATCTGGAACAGCTCAAGTTGGTCCTTCTGGACAGTCTGAAGAGTGCATCCTCACCTGCCAAAAGAGTAAGAGCTCTGCAGGGACATCACTGTCTGGAAGTTTACCAGGGCGGTGCTGAAACATGCACGCATACGCACGCCTACACACACACACACACACACACACACACACACACGCTCATACACAAATTCATGGTACTTTAGCTGACTTTTTTATTTTCCTGTTGTTGTACAGCCCAGACTGAAGTGCCTCAGTCACATTGTGAAGCAGCTGAATAAAGAACACCAGGACTTCATCACTGCACTTCTCCCTGAGGTAGCTCATACACAGTGCAGGTTTTATTATTTATCTAGTCTAGTTCTGTGTGTTTCAGGATGTTCATAATGTTGTTAATGTCTTGTATCAGGTTATAATTTGCACAAAGGAAGTGTCTGTTGGAGCACGCAAAAATGCCTACTCTCTCTTGGTGGAGATCGGCGATGCCTTTATCCGGTTCTGTGGAAACACCAAAGGTAAGTCTGCATGAGCTAAAAGGTTTTTTCAGCAAAGTGATTAATAAACTGAGCAGAGCAAACTGAATAATTTAAAGTGTTAGAATAGCTGAGATAAAAGTATCCATCATTGAATAATGCTTGTTATATGGATCAAAATGTAATGCTTCAAACCATTTTCAAACCATGATGGGTCATTGTTGGGGACGCACTGATCTTTTTTTTTTTTTTGTTAATTTGTTATCAATATCAGAACTCTCTAAATAGCACTAGTCTCCTTTCTGTTGATGTGTTTTTCTGTTTTGTTTTTTTTAAAATCCCATTTTCTCCCTAATTTGGTTACCTGCCAATGTCCACCCACCAGCCAGCTCTCGTCTATAATATGATGGCTACCAATCAAGGAGGCTGAAGGCAAACACGTGCTTCCGCTTTGGCCCTGTTCACACCTGGTCTTAACATCTGTCTAAAGTCGTCTGCTCATAAGTGGATGAAACTCATAGCTCTTTACACTTGGCATTTTCAGTGTGTCCCCAGTGCATTTGTTTTCAGGCAGAAATGTCTCACAAATCCTATCCCCTGTACCCGTGGTCTGTTAATGAAACTCACAGAAGCTGCTTTCATTATCTGCATTGCCTTTATCCATTAGCCGAGTGGTGGAGAATTCTACTGTTCATTGCGATCGCCAAATGATTATGTATTGTCTCTCAATGATTGCGTATTTTCCGGCTAGGGCAATGATGCAGTGGTCCTTCCTTGCTGTCTGGGCTGTGTCGTGATGCTTTTGTGTTCAAACTACAAAAGGTCCACCACCTGTTGTTGCTGTTGTGGTGATTGGTTGTTGTTGTGGTGGTACTACGGTTGCTGTTAGGACAAGGTGTTCTAGTAACGTGCAGCAACAGGGCTTTCTTTGTATTGGTGTTTAGAGTGAACATTTTATCCATTCTTTTCTAAATATCTGAAAATGTGCGTTGAGGTGTTTATATTTAGTGTATTGTTATTGCCAATCTGCTCTTTAATTACATTTGAATTGGAATTTAAAAAATTAATTATTATTACATTTAACTTGAAAATACCTGCAGACACTGTGCACATGTAAGCATGCTGTAAGCTACTTCCGTAGACTAATTGTAGTGTTTGTATTGAATACCTGACATTTTTTCCTGTGGATAAATACTTTGATTTGCAATGGATTGACAGAGTCACAGCATGTGGCCTTTTTTTTATTGCAGTTTGGAATGTAATAGCCACATTGAGTTAATGTAAAAGTTACTTTAGATCCCATTACTTGACCAATTCAGTCATCATAAATAACACATAAATAATTTTTCAATATCTGATCTAGAGTTGTCTTGTGGTCTGATAAGAAGGTTGCATTGTGGCACAGTTGAGTGGGAAGCTTATTTCCTCTCCACCTTTCAATATTGAGAGGTAGAGAATATTTGACTTTTAGGTAACAAATACAAAATTGGGCAAAAAGCACTCAATGTTGTGTGAGCAGCTCAAAAAGATGCAGTGATTGGCTACATGTGGAGTGGGCATGTCCATTTATATTGTGTCGTGCTAAAAACAACTCAAATCTCTGTATGTTTCAGATGCCTTGAATGAGTACTTTGGCCATGTGTACATTGGGCTCACTGGAGCAGTCACGATGATTACCTGCACTGTACTGGCCCTTACCCGACTTGTGTTTCAGTACAAAGGTAACCAACACTGTGATTTGGATGTAAGGATCTAAAGAGCATATATTGTTTAACGGCCTATGTTTAGAGGACTGCTTTTTACCGTAATTTCATTTAGACTCCATGGACGTATCATCACTGGAGCAGCTCCTGCACAACATCTGCTTGCTGCTCACCTGCAGGACACGGGAGATTGTCAAGGCCTCTTTAGCCTTCATCAAAGTCATCCTCTTCATCCTGGATGTAAAAGTTCTAGCCAGTCATGTGACGGTTATTGTAAGTATAGAAGCTGAATATGTAATCTCTGTCTCTACTCTCTTCTGTCCAGATGTTAGTTTTACTCTATTGGTGTGTCTCAATCAGCTTCCTAGGTCATGAATCAGTATATGGTGTACACAAGTTTGGGCACTGATAAGGACCCTGTCTCACTACACATTGGGACACTGATACCTCAATTTCCGGTGATATGACTATGTACTCGTGTTGTAAAACTTAAAATGAAATAAAAAAATATTTAAGTTTTATGTGTCATATAAATTTGTTAGCTTATTCACACGCATTTCTGTCATGATACATCAAGCAGGATTGTAGGCTAGGTAGTGGATTTTTTAAAAAAATCATTAAACACAAAAGGCATTAAAAAGTCGTTAGATTCAAACAAACCATATATAGAACATCAAGTAAAATTAAAAATTGCTAACGTAAGTAATCATTTTAGAGCTACAACAAAGATAACAAGCTACTTACATTTGTAGACGAAGTTGACTGAGGGTTTTTTTTTGTTTGTTTGTTTGTTTGTTTGTTTTTTTTTTTTATTTTATTTTTTTAAAGAGCTGAGAGGCTTCAGAAAACATGACGTCATTTCCAGTATACATAGTGAGCATCGATGGGATTTTTTTTTTTTTTTTAGGGAGCGAACCTTCCAGTACACTGGCAGGATTTTGCGATTGAGACAGTCCTTAAAATGGCCGACTCCCTGATCAGTGCCCTGACTACTGAACTAGGGAGCTGATTGAGACCCACCGCAAGATATGTGGCTCAAATTACATTGTATATATCCATGTTTTATCCTCTCTCAGATGGAGGGCATTGGCGCTATGAAAGACGATATGAGAAGACACTGCAGGACAAAGCTGAAAAACATTTTCACTAAATTAATCCGCAAGTTTGGGTAGGTTTATCGACAGTCCTTTCAAAGCTGCATTTCTACATGTCAATTTCCGCTGTGTATGTATCTAAATGAACTGTTCTGTCCATGCTTACCTCTGTGTGCTCAGCTTCGAGCTGGTCAAGAGCATGCTGCCTGCGGAATTTCACAAAGTGCTGGCGAACATCCGTAAAGTGGAGACCAGAGAGAAGAGACGCAAACTGCTGGACAAGGCTGAGGAGGAAGGTTCAGACAGCGAGGAAGACACTCCTAAAGCCAAAACTGACAGGTGCTCGAGCTTTTTAATGCGCATTGCTTTTATTTTTATTTATTTATTTATTTATTTTTATTCGTGCGTAATGATGGTCTGCTCACATCATAATAATGAAAATGTTCTCACACCAAATACAGTTTTAGAGTTTATAGGAGAGATTAAAGAAATAGAAGGAAGCACTAAAATCAACATCCTTTTCCTCTGTGCCTGCAGTATTGAGGACATCCTGGCAGAGACGGACTCTGATGACTCGGAGGATGAGAAGCCTAAAAAAGGCCAGAAGAAGCAAGTTAAACAAAAGGCGCAGGCCTGGCTAAAAGAAGGGGTGTCTGATGAGCCGCTCAATTTCCTTGATCCTAAAGCAGCACAGAGAGTTCTCTGTAAGTCTTGGTTTTTTTGTTTTTGTTTTTTTTTTTAACATTTTTTTTTCTTTCAATAGGAGAAGTAAACAATAGTATTAATAGATATGTATCAGACTTTAGATTAGATTTTGGTTGTGTAGTTGTATTTACCTCTTTTTTTTTTTTTTTTTTTTTTTTTTGGTTTTTTTTTCTTTTTTTTTCTTTTTTTTTTGCGTAGCCACCAACCCTGACTTGAAGAGGACGCCCAAGATTGAACATGACTTCAAAGTGACATCAGACGGGAGATTGATCATTAAAGATGACGATGAGGATGATGATGAATCTGAAGGTGAGACATGCAGTTAGACCTGTGTCGGGCCTGAATCCTGGCTTGGTGGATGCATGTTAGTAACAGAAGCGATGTTGGTGCTTCTCAGTCTAGTTCTGTCCCTGTGTTGTGTGAGTTGGGACCGAGCAAATTTGTAAACTGTCTCAGAGGCCCTGAGGACTGGTTTGAGAACCACTGCTTCAGAAACGTGGCCCTCCCAACAACTGCTACTGTGATTAAAACCTCATCTCATACCCATACCTACCATCTTGTATATTTTCAATACATTTTTTACTTGCATTCTCACTGTATGTTCCTGTACTGTACTGCTCATTACTGTTCTACATTTATGTCTAGATTTCTCTAAAGCTATTTAATGACAGTCTATTGTTAAAACTGCTAAACAGTACATTGAATCGAATTGTGCTCTTTCTTCTTCAGATGACAAGGAAATCGATGACATCCTGAAAGAGGCTGGAGTGAAAACGGTGAGTACTCAGTGATCTTTGAAACACGGTGTTGTGTATGCCCATGCAAATGAAAATTAAACAGTGTTTTAATTTTTCATTTGAGCAGAAAAAGAACCAGAAGAGGAAAATTGAGGATGATGTGGATGACGACATGGAGATTGAGCCACAAATGAAATATAAAGGTATGACACATTCATCTGTGAGCAAATTACTGAAGCAGAAAATATCCACGGTGGAAGTGTAATTTCAAAATAGATTTCTTTCTATAATTTAGTAACCACTTGTTTTTTTTTTTTGTTTGTTTTTTATTTGAACTCAGCTGGTGGCAGTGGGATTCACAGACCTCTGGGAGGAAGACAGGAGTCGGGTGCTGATTACAAAGCTAAGGTAAGGTTGGATCTAATAATTGAGATACAGTTATCATGAGATTGATAGATTGATTTATGGGGGGGAAAAACACAGGGCTACTGAATTCTCAAATCTGATTGGCCAGAAGGTGTTGATTAGCACAACAGTATAATCTGTTTGTTATTTATGATGTTATGCTTTTTATAACAAATTGGCAGAGGCTTTTATGTCAGACACTTCACATAAACTACAGAAATAAATATAATTGTTGATTATCATTAAGTTTTCTGTGAGAAGCCGGTTATTTAGCAGTTATAGAAGGAGTCAACAGTGTCAGAAACTGTAACTGGATAAACTCTATGATGTGCCATTCTTTAATAAATAAAAGATGTAATTATTGACAAATTGCAGTAGTATAAAAGTAATAAAACCTTTCAGTATGTGCTGTTATAGGTAAATAATCGTCGTAGAGTTGCTATTGACTCTCTGCTTCACATTGGGCTGAATCACAAATCGCTCCGCCATTGATTATTTTCCTATTGCAGCACAGCCCGTTGTGTTTTATTCATGTACATAGGCTTAAGTTAAAACCATAATGTGACGAGCACAAAGTCGCTAATAAGCATGTCATCAATGCAGAAAGGAAAAGGTGACATTAAGAAGATGGGGAAGCACGACCCATATGCCTACATCCCTCTTAAGAAGGCCCAGCTCAATCGCAGGTAATGAAGCTGTGGAGTCTCTGAACATGTATTACCAATATTTTGTGATGCACTCAGTCTGATCTAGTGATTTTGTGTTCACAGGAAAAAGGCCAAACTGCAGGGCCAGTTTAAGGGCATGGTCAGAGGCGTGAAGAAAGGAGCGCTGTCTGGAAAGAGAATGCAGAAAAATAAGAGGAGAGCCTAAATGTGGATGGACAGTTTTGTTTGTGCACTACCTTAAAGAGGTTATAGTGTGTATTGGATCACTTCTTCATGCTGCGTTATGCTTTGTGGCCTAGAAATGTGAGGAAAGCTGCACAGATGTTCCACTAGTGCAAATAAGAAAGTTGTTTCAATACCGAGATTACAACTAACTGTGTTCCTCTCATCAGTGTGTGTTCCTCTCCAAGTGTTTGTTTTGAAGGTGGAAATGGGTGGATTACACAAGATGGTATTGTGAGATAAATGTATTTATGTGTTGGAAAGTAAACATGGCTAAAACAGAGAAAGATGACCTAAGGAGTAGCTTGTGTGTTCTTTTATCTTTGTTCGGGGAGGGAAGGAAAAAAGTACATGTTTAGTCCTCCCACAAGAGTAGACAAAAATAAGTATATTCTACGTTTTCTATGTTTACAAAAAAAAGCCAAAAAAAATCTTAGGGATAAAGTTTTTAATATTACAATGTGGTTAATAGAAAATATTAAATATTTTTTCTATAATTGATATCTCTATTAAACCTAGATAGTGAGAAATACATTGATGAACTATATCTCATTCTTGTGACTTAAATAAGAAAAAAGCTGATTGTCATCTTTTAACAGTTTTACAGAAAAGGTCTTAAAACGGTATTCATGGTAGTTTAGCATTTCTAGTGCAATATTTTATTTGTCCAGCGGGGGTCAGTGTTTCCTTTAAAGCGCGCTGTAGTTTAAATAGATGTATTGTACATGAAAACAAGTCATACCTCTGTCCCAACACACCTGATGCTGCTTACAGATAATACATACCAAAAATGGTTTTAAGCAGACAGACTAAAGTTTCCATTTTTAGAATATATGCCACAAAGATAATTTTAAAGTATTTTCCCCTGCAAAACATATATGTATCTGCAGCTTAAAATTTTTGTGAAGCTGATCTTGGAGAGACTAACTTTCACTAATGTCTAATCAAATTGGAAAAAGCTCTTGGACCATTCCTCCATGCAGAACCTTTCTTCTTTATATTTTTCAAAGATGATTTAGTAAATTTGATTTAGTCCTGTGTTGATTTAAATGTTAGTTTTGGGATATTTTCTTGGTAACAGACTTGTCTAGGGTGAGATCTTAACCACCTGGCATAGGTGACTGGGTTTTGAGCTAAAACAGTATTGGGTTGGTCTTGGCCAGTACTCCGAGCTCTGATATCAATATCACATGAAAAGGGACAAATCCTTATTGCATCCTTATTATAGTTGTTCGTAGATTGACCTACACTACACTGAAGACACTACACTGCTGCGCTGATGGAGCTGGAGTAAAATGTTAAATGACTCAACACATGTACCTTCCAAGTGTTTGACTTGGAAAAGATCTTGATGTACATAAAGAGTTTCCACTTGGTGTGAGGGATAATAAACAGACTGTGTGATGGTTTTATACTATATATGAGGATTTGCAAAATAACGTCCTAGTTACTTTGCATATTGTCAACCAATATTACATGAGTCAATCATATTTAAACTGAAAATGTGAAAAGTATGCCTGGTTATTAAAATTCAAATTGAAGGGGTGCAAAAATCACTCCATACCTCTGTATTTTAGGTATTTAGGTTATGAACAGAAATGAATAGGCTTGCTGGTACCAAAATGTCAGGGTAGGTCCAGTCCAAACACAGAAATCACTATATAAATACCAAATACACATTATTCCACATAACATCCCTTTGAACTTACTTATTATTCTACCTGAATAGGTGAAATGGAAAAAAAACAAAGTTTTGTTTGTGTTGGCGGTGTGTTAAGGCCTCCCCCGTGTCAGATGTAGGTCAGACTGGCACTCGTGCAGAAAACACGTGTGGAATGAAAGGAAGTGGATCTCAGGGGAGGCAGCAGGACTACAGAGAACACCAGACTGCAGAGACCGAGACACAACACAGGAAATATTCACTATACCACATCTCTGCAGTCCAGCGGCAGGCTGTACCCATATATGACCTGGTGTCTTTTTGGTATAACCGGTTAATATTTGAAAGAAAAACTATATATGTTTGGTGGCAAACATGTTTAATAAATGGCAGTGATATTTGGTTAGTTGTGTGTGAGAACAAGAAGAGAACAATTTAGTTTTGGTGTTTTGTTTCTTTCCAAAGAAAGTTGTTCATATACAATAAAAGTAACTAAACACAATCAAATTTAAATTTGATCATGTAGTCTGCAGCTGAAGCATTCTATGTGTAAAAACCAAAGCCCTGTATTCCCCTCCACAATACAGTTTTAAAAAATTACAAAAGTAGGCCATGCTTAGTGTCCTGTAACAGTGGTGGACACCCTGTCATTCTATGCTCAAGTGCTTTCCAGGAAACCAAGGCTAAATAAATTAGAGGATGGAACTGCCCTGCAGTTGAAATTACTTTATTTTTTCAGGTCTAACCAAGTGATTTAAGGATAGTGCCTTAGGAAATTACTTACAGCTGACTAACCTACACTTCAACATGCTTAAACCCTCGATTCTTCAACTTTCAGCCAAAATCTTCAGTCACCCAATCATGTAATATGTTAACATGTCAATTTCATTTTCAAGCCCCAAAATAAAACTTTTCAAAGACTTACACATACTGACTACATAACGTGATAATTCACAAACAATATGATTCTTTTAAAGCAAACCCAAAGCCCAGCTAAGTAAGTTAGATCACATCTCATCCATCTCTGGGGATTATCAGTAGTTGACTTTTTTTTTGCTGTCCAGCAACAACTCTTAGGGCGCTTAGGATTCTGCATTGTTCTCAGTGCTGGTTCCCAGGGCAGGGTGGGGGAAGAGAAGGAGGGGGTCTTGGGGGTGCTCGTGATGGTGGGAGTCTGTGGGGTGATCGCACTGGTGGGGGTCTGGGTGGTGATCGCACTGGTGATCGAACTGGTGGGGGTCTGGGTGGTGAGCGGGATGGTTGGTTGGGGGGCGCTGAGGTGGAGGGGTGTATCAGGGGCCGGTGCTCTGCTGGAGGTGGTGGAGGTGGAGGTGGAGGAGGGCTGTGCAGTGGAGCCCTGACTGCCTCGTCTTTCTCCCGCGTAAAGTTGATGCATCGGCCCTGCAGGCACACAGCAGATGGCAGGATAAATGACAGTTAAGAACTGAAGCTAACCTCCTTGTCATGTTTGTGCTTTAACATCCAGTTCTGTTTATTACTTAGCAAAGATGTGCCATTGACCCATTGCCATCACTTTATTTATTTTCACTATGTTTCATGTTTGGAGATCCTCTTAGGTCCATGGACCCCCCCAGGGGTCTGTAAAGCATAGATAAGGTCTCTGTGATTGTCTAATTTTGTTATTAAACCACAACCCACCATTATCGAAGTTATTATGCCTTTAAATAATGTCAACAGGAATCTAATGTCAGTTTTAATAAAAATTGATTCTGTGGGTGCACAGTTCCAATAAATAGCCAAAATATTATTATACACAGTTAAATAATGGCTTTATTGTTGTTGTAAATAAATAGTTTTTTAAATGGTGCCTAATCATTTTGAATAGATAAATAAGTTTCTAATGAGGGGGGTCATAAAAAAAATCATTTATTTAGTTTTTTTAACAGTTGAAGGGATCTTTTTAAGGGCAGGAGTGTGTGAGTACACATAAAAGATTGTGCTAATAACATACTAAAATCACCTCTTTGTTTCATATTTATACCAGACATTTAAGAAAAAATAACTGTACCTAAAGTAATCTTGTCAAAATAATCCAACCATAATAATTTCTAATTATGATGTTAAAAATGATTGTTTGTTGGCTAAACAAACTGAGCCAAACAAGTTTTTATTTTTATTTAAAAAAATAACACATAAAAAAAGGTAAAAACACAAAAAGAGAATAAGGGTTAAAAAGATGTTATGTAGGACATGGGTAGTAGTGCTCTGATATCTACAGAAGCAGTAGAAACATCTTACAGAATAAAAGATAATAAAAGAATCTGAATCTCAGGGTGCTATGTGTCTTTGCCCAGATGATGACCCCGAACTAAGCACAAGACTTCACACACCCAAAATCTCAGCTGTCCACCATCATTCTGCCCCTAAAATCATGGGGGTGGGGTTTTAGGGGTTGCAGCATTGCACTTTGGGAAGAATGAGTAGCAGTGAAAAAACCCATCCTCCAAAAGCTTTGGGAAATAAAACCTGCATTCTTACAAGAAAAGTGATTCATCATTGTCAAGAAGGCTAAACTTTCAGAAGCCATTGTCAGGACTTTTTCAAGGGTTTTAACTTAAGGTCAAGGCAAAGAAAAAGGTATTCAGAGTGTACTTTACGCATCATTTATTGTGAAAAATAAAACGTTCAGCAATGTTGGACTCACAAACTGCTGAAAGTGGAAAAACCTTTGTCACAGCACTAGACATACAAGTCTCTAGAGACCCATCTGTAATTACTTTTTATTTATTTATTATAAACTGTATTAATAAAGCCATTATATGGCTATTAACATGACATTTTCAATAAGTTTGTAATATGCTTGTAATCTAAAATGTCATACTAAAGAATGATAGTAAAAACAACAAATGTATGTATTCACATATTCTCTATTAAAGTCAATAAAGGATATCTGTATATAAGGTTTATCTTGGTAAATGATGAAGGCTGTGGAATCCATTCTAATCAATCAGATACACTTAATATGATAAGGCTGGTGCTGATACTCTGTTGGCTAACTGGAGCAAAAAGTACAGTGCAAGCTGATGAATATTTGTCCAGTGTTGAATCCAAAAACAGGGTCAGAATCCCCTTTAAATCCATTTGAATTACTTTCACTTGAGTGGCAATGAGAGCAGCCGTCAGGGAGGTGCCACTTTCTGCCATGCTGTTTGATTGCTCATCAGACAAACAGATGGAGAGATTAAAGGCCACGAGCCAGACTATGACAGCAGAGAGTCCCTCTTTTGTTCCAGGTCTCTATAGCACTGGATCAAGGCTAGGGTAAGCAACCAAGAGCACCACTTTCTTTTTTATGGGCCGTAGAGACGAGGACACATTCATGAAATGCTGGGTAGTTCACATTACCTCAGTACACACAGCCAGTCACTCCTTACAGCTAATGACAGGAAAGAAAGGGCTTTATCTCAGCATGGAGTGTAAAAATATGCACTGATGTTTATCGGAGTTTTGCTGTCCACCATCACACAAGATGTCAGGTCACATGCATCTCTTTAGCTTTCTGTGCTGTTCACTCCTTATGTATTACATATACAGTAATAAAAGAAATACAGTTTTATACAGTCACCAGCACAGTAAGAGTGATGTGTACAAAATTCACAAGTCATTACAGTGCATTGTTCGGCTGAAGCTCACACATTTTTCTCCAATCTGGCTTGTGCATGCAGAAGTCATTGATTACAAATCAGTACTGTCACAATGTGGGCCAGGTCTGTGTACAGCAATGCACCAGGTGGCTGGTGGTAAATGTGTTGTTCTGACATGTCCTTTTAGAGACTGCTGTGGAACTGCTGCCGAAGCTTGAAGCCTGCTGGGGGACATCCACAGTAGTTAAAACACCATATGGGCCGATTTCTCTCCATTTCCCCTGCCCCCTTGTGCTCTTCCTCTCTCACCCTTCTTCCTCCAGCACATCTGCACAGCATTCAGGAGGCTCCATTCTCATTCGGCCCATATGCTCACCCCGGTGCGGGGCTGTTGCTCTGCTGCTCACCAAATTGTCCCATTCACCACACATGACTGCTAGAGTGATGGCTTCAGCCTCCCAGCTAGGCACCCATGAATTAATCACCCCCAATGCCGCCCAACAATGGTCAAGCACAATAAAATTCAAACCCGACCGTGCTCACTTGCCCCATGTCACATTAGAGGGTTTGGTTTAATAAGCTGTTAAATCAGACCACCAAGTATCTGTTTGAGGGTGCTCTGGCTCTGACCGAGATCCTTATGGACAAAAAAAAAAAAAAAAAAAGGCTGCACAACCTGAGAGGAAAATCAGTTCAAAACTTAAAGTCACATGTTTTCCATCCTCACTTGTAAATGAGACTAACTGGGAAATCCTGCTAGTCAGAGTGGGCCATTTTGCCTTTACGTACCAGTAGGTCATTACCAAAGAACAAACCAAAACACTTCCCCCCTTTCTTCTATGAATTTGCTTTGTCTTAGCAGTAACTGGGCAGATCCAGACCATGCAAGGTTACCCACTTTCAACCAGAGTGGCCTTGTAAACCAGGAAGACAAAGGATTCAACAAAAAAACTTTCAGTGACAAGAACTCCTTTCTTCAGAGAGTAATAAAACAAACCTGTCACCTTTGCATCACAATGTGTGTGCTGAAGCTTTTACATAATGAGTTTAACCTAAATGGCCTCTGTGTTATATATTAGCTATAGCTTAATGTTGGGTATTAATATTAACCAAGTGCCTTTTCTCTTCTCTCCTTTCTTGCCTTTTTCTAAAGCAAACAAACAAACAAACAAACCCACAAATTATAAAATCAACTGATATAGATGTGTCCAATGTAGTATAATCAGGTTTTATTTTAATCAAATTTATTTTATTCTTTAAAAAAAAACAACAACAACAAAAAAAACATTTTATTCATTTAGCCTCACTAGAATCACCACAAGCAAAAATTTCTATACATACCTATTTATTTTATTTTCTACAAATAAGAATTTGTGTTCATTTAACTGATATTTATATAATACAATTTTACATATAATATAATGTTATTTTTTATAATCTATAATTATTCATATAATTATTCTTATTCTTATAATCTACAATTATTCTTATAATCTAAGTTATTATCTTAATTAGCAAGATCAAAGGTTTGCATTCCTGTTGAAATGCTAAAAATATTTTTTTAATGTGCCTTATTATGGTGTATTACGACTTATAACAGTCAACATAACTAACTTCATAGTTACATGAATAGCATGAAAAGTTCAAACAGGCTCAAACTCTCAAGCAGTTTGATGTGGGCAGAGAAGTTAAGAGGAAAAGAAAAGGCTGCCATGAAAACAGCTAACATAAGACCAAAAAACGGAAAAACACTGCCATTTCACTGTGCTATAGAAGGATATAAAAATAAGATGTGATTAGTGATATCATTACCAAATCTAAAAAAACAAAACAAAAAAAAAAACAAAACAGCATAATTCAGAATTTAAATACGCACAAAGACACTACCAAAAACGTGAAGGAGAAATAAGTGACAGAAAATTGCTAGCGAGATGAAAGAGTGAAGAGACATGAAAAAGTATTTTCAGAAAGTGAAAGAGAAGTCCCCATTGATATTACATTCAGTAAAATATTTTTGGCTGTTTCACAGTTAATACCTTAACACACAATTTTGGTTACTATTTTGCTTAAATTAAAGAAGAAGGCAGAAGAGGAATAGCTGAAGGGACATCGGCAAGTGAAGGAGATTTAGTAAAACAGTGAGTGTGTGAGAGTACGCAAACAGAGAGACTGCAGGAAGTTTGGAAGTGTATTCACTGTGGTATGTGCTGTCTGTGCCAGGGCAGCTCATGGGACATTGTCCTGCAGGTGGGCATGAAACACACTGCTTACTGTGGACATGCTCAAACCAGCCTGAATGCTACAGCTGTTATCAGCCAAACCCTCTTCTTTAGTGAATCTGCTGCCTTTCCCAACACTTTTCAAAGCTTCTGCTCAGTATATAGAGCAGCTGGGCATTGGCCCTGCCTCACACAAGCAGCCTATTCTGCAGCACAGCTCAATAAGAGTAAATTCACGAGTCCATCCACAGTGAGAGTGGCGCAATAGTTTGGCCATCTCAATAGAGTCGGACTGTATGGTCTTCATCGCTCCGGCCCACATGAAAGATGCCTTTCATAGCCTTGCAGATGTGTTGCCATGATACGGTCTGCTGTGGCAGAATAACGCAATGTGTCGCAGAAGATCTCACACTGAAAAATGTCTCGTCACAGAAATAGGACGGTAATGGACTTGAAGAAGAGACTGAACTGAAACAAATCTGCTCCATGTGAAAGGAAAAAACTACTAGTTTAAGGTGCAGTGTTTCACTGCGTTTTCAGTTTACAGGTTAGTGATGGTGTCGCTTTAATCTCTGAAACTGCTACAGTGAACAACACAACACAACGCTGTACGCAACGACCTGCAAATGTCTTAAGTACTACAATGACAAATATTCATGACTATTTATATGGACAGAAGTAATACAGAAGTAGTGCAAAATTTACATTTCTAAAAATACTTTAGCTGAGCAGCTTAACACAGCAGAGAGCCAGTTTAAACTTTAGCCCAATGATGTTGTGTGCTTATTTTTACACACAAATGCACACACCAAATCCAACCAATACAAAATTCACAAGGTGAAATCATGCGCTTCAATAATTATATGCTAGTGAACACAAAAGGAAGAAAAACACAGTTTCTGTGTAAACCCTAAACCACCTTATAAGGCAAAGAGACATGCCAGTTCTGGGCACTGAAGCCAGATAAAACTACATTCCATAGATGGAGACTGTGGTATTTGGTCATACATCTCACTCAGACACAGCTTGCTATAGCAAATACATGAAGTAATATTTTGGATGGATTAATATATTATTTCTACCTGATCTCCAGGCTGGGGTCTCATGAGGGACACTTGGTCATATCCACGGCGGAGCAGAGCCCACAGAGCATCCAGTTTCCCCTGAGCAGGGCAGACAGAAAGAAAAACACTCAGAGATCACCATAAGCCCATACTTTATGAAACACTGGCTTTAATTAAAAAGTCTTACAAATGTGAAAAAGTGATGTGCAAATCAATATGACATAAAGGAATAAACCATCCTGTCATGGATATTTTCCTACAAGGGCACATCCTGAAGTGTTTTATTACTCTTACACCACATCAGCATGCCATCTATTACAATTTCCATTCATTTTATTTATTCACCTCAGACATTTTATCCATTTATAGTCACAATTAATGCTGTGGAACAAGTTAGTTATTGTTATCGCTTACGTTATATCAGCTGCAGTGGTGCTTGAAAGTTTTTAGAATTTTTTTTTACATTTCTGAATAAATATGACCTAAAACATCATCAGATTTTCACACAAGTCCTAAAAGTAGATAAAGAGAACCCAATTAAACAAATGAAACAAAAATATTATACTTGGTCATTTATTTATTGAGGAAAATGATCCAATATTAAATATCTGTGAGCAGCAAAAGTATGTGAACCTCTAGGATTAGCAGTTAATTTTACGGTGAAATTAGAGTCAGGTGATTTCAATCAGTGGGATGACAATCAGGTGTGAGTGAGCGCCCTGTTTTCTTTAAAGAACAGGGATCTATCAAAGTCTGGTCTTCACAACATGTCTGTGGAAGGGTATCATGGCACGAACAGAAGAGATTTCTGAGGACCTCAGAAAAAGAGTTGATGCTCATCAGGCTGGAAAAGGTTACAAAACCATCTCTAAAGAGTTTGGACTCCACCAATCCACAGTCAGACAGATTGTGCACAAATAGAGGAAATTCAAGACCACTCTTACCCTCCCCAGGAGTAGTCAACCAACAAAGATCATTGCAAGAGCAAGACCTGTAATAGTCCATGAGGTCACAAACGAACCCAGGCTAACTTCCAAGCAACTAAAGGTCTCTCTCACATTGGCTAATATTCATGAGTCCACCATCAGAGTGTGTACGGCAGGGTTGCAAGGAGAAAGCCACTGCTCTCCAAAAAGAACATTGCTGTCCATCTGCAGTTCCAAGATAATGTGGACAAGCCAGAAGGCTATTGGAAAAATGTTTTGTGGATGGATGAGACCAAAACAGAACGTTTTGCTTTAAATGAGAAGTGTTATGTTTGGAGAAAGGAAAACACTGCATTCCAGCATAAGAACCTTATCCCTTCTGTGAAACATGCTGGTGGTAGTATCATGGATTGAGCCTGTTTTGCTGCATCTGGGCGAGGACAGCTTGCCATCATTGATGGAACAATTAATTGTGAATTATACTAGCAAATTCTAAAGGAAAATGTCAGGACATCTGTCCACGAACTGAATCTCAAGAGAAAGTGGGTCATGCAGCAAGACAACAACCCTAAGCACACAAGTAGTTCTACCAAAAATGGTTAAACAAGAATAAAGTTAATGTTTTCGAATGGCCAAGTCAAAGTCCTGACCTTAATCCAATAGAAATGTTGTGAAAGGACCTGAAGCAAGACGTTCATGTGAGGAAACCCACCAACATCCCAGAGTTGAAGCTGTTCTATACTGAGGAATGGGCTAAAATTCCTCCAAGCCGATGTGCAGGACTGATCAACAGTTACCGGAAATGTTTAGTTGCAGTAATTGTTGCACAAGGGGGTCACACCAGATACTGAAAGCAAAGGTTCACATATTTTTGCCACTCACAGATAAGTAATATTGGATCATTTTTCTCAATAGATAAATGACCAAGTATAATATTTTTGTCTCATTTGTTTAATTGGGTTCTCTTTATCTACTTTTAGGACTTGTGTGAAAATCTGATGATGTTTTAGGGCATATATGCAGAAATATAGAACATCCTAAAGGGTTCACAAACTTTCAAGCACCACTGTATAAACAGTCATTCGCTCACTAGTCTCTCTTTTTTTCTCTCTCTTGAAGTTAATAAGAGAAAAATGTAACTTGTCACATTACTGAGAAATTGTAGTGCAAAATCCTCTATCCTAAAGGCTCTGCTGTGGTGGAAAACTTACTGACCATTACAAAATGCTGACACCCAAGACTCCTTCCATTAATGCTAAATAATCTTCTCCTTACACAAAGCTTTACTATATAAGTGTTAAGACATTATTTTGTTAAATAACAACACGTTTTTTTATCCATTCGTCATTGCACTTAAATTATGTGGAGTGTACCGCACTCAGGAATGAGCTGTTACTACAGAAACAATAATGTATTAGAACAAGCACTAAATCTGTGATTTGTCACACTGTGGTATAATGTAGTATAATAGTTGGCTAATTTTTAGACAAAAAGACATGTATCTACAGCAAAATATCTGTGGAGAAACTCAGTACCTTAATGGGAGTGTACCACCTCCTCTGTTGCGAATGCCGGTGTCCTGTCGACCTCCTCGGTTTGGGCTCATAAGGCTCAAACTCCTGCTCAGGCATCTTCACCACCGCATTCTTGGGTTTCTCCAGCTTAGCGCCTTCCTCTGTAGAGCCTTTCTCCCCCCAGCGCACCTAGCAAACAGCAGCAAAACAATCCTCATGAACAAAAAAGGAACCTAAAAATCCTTATGTTTGTGTATTTGTAATTATGACCTACACCTTCTATTAATTATTTTATAATGCACCAGTACAAAACAGAATAAACACAAATGTACCCAAAATTATTAAGCAGAAGGCATGAGTAACAATATTTTTTTCTATGGCTCACTTGTCACCTTTGTCCTAAAACATTGTTATATACACTGTAATAATAATAATAATAATAATAATAATAATGTTCAAATAGCATCATTCTCAAATTCAAGGTTGCTTTACAAAATCCATATATCCTGATATACATTTTAAAAATACATTTTAAAAAGTTATTTAAAAAAATACAAAGGCAAAAATCTATTACCTCCATTCTTTTAATGCCTCCAACTCCTCTGCCCCCATAGTAAGAGGCATCAACTGTAGGCCACTTCTTCTTCGGCATACCATTCTCATCATCAGACTCCTGAACACACACACAATAATTTCTTTCATTAAAAGATTAAACCTGGGTCACTGGGTGCACAAAGCCTAAAACCTTCTGTTCGAGATTCATTATTCAATACAAAATAAACACAAAAACACAGCTGAACAGTGCAAGAGACACACATAGCATCCTTATTGTTATTCCTAATCAAAGGGAAACTTGCATCCATTAAACCTCATCAGACAGAGGTCCTTGTTTATAGATTCAGTGTTAAGTGGCACAGATGCACACTCTAAGGCTAATCCCACAAAGCTCTCTTATTTCACATCAGCATTGGTGACTGCTCGCCGCTGACCTCTGGGAACAAAACGAGCACAAGAGGGCCATTCTGCATGTTCTGCTGCCTGTGTACTCTATCATGCTGGAGGTTTAGTCTCTCTTCTTATAGTCGCTCACTTGTACTGCTGCAGTACCAGCACATATGTCAGTGTGTCACTGACACTAATTAAGTCAGTCTGGTGTAAGCCAGTGAAGCTTTATGAAGACATTTTGTAGTTATGATAAAAGTTTTAATCAGACCAGTCTTATTTTATACTGTAGACATAAAAAGTTTAATTCACATGTATGGGGCTTAGGGGAGCTGACTTGGATGATGCCAATGTAATACAGTTCCACATTGCTTTACCGAGAAATGCTTTTATTTCAAAACTGTAAAATGGATGCCCCATTCAAGGCAATAGTTATCTGCAGTGAACACACATTTAATCATGTCTTAGTTTAAAGGTTTTACTGTATCTTGTATCTTACTTATATCATTTTGATGCGAATATTGACAATGAATACTAAAAACCCCATTATAGTCACTTGAATTAATCCATTAGGACAGAAACAAATGTAGTATGTCCAAAACTTGTGTTAATTACATTTCCTTGATAACAATGTAGGTCATTGAATCTACTGTGGTGATTTTGATGCATGTGAGGATCTTCTCATGAGCCTACATTTCCATGGCATAGAGATGGCAGAATACTACTTTTTCTTTTCTGATCCAATAGTACTTTCTTTAAAAACTACTAAGCGTTAAAATGTTTTTGTTATTTTACTGAAGGACTTCACAATTAAACTATTTCACACAAAAATTTTAAATATAATAAATACAATAAAAATCCATCAATCGATCCATTTTATGTACCGCTTGTCCTACACAGGGTTGCGGGGAGCCTGGAGACTATCCCAGGAGACTCTCGGCACAAAGCAGGGGATACCCTGGACGGGGTGCCAACCCATCGCATGGCACAATCGCACACACACCCATTCACACACTAAGGACAATTTGGACATACCAACCAGCCTACAACTGCAAATCTTTGGACTGGGGGAGGAAACCAGAGTACCCGGAGGAAACCCCTGAAGCACGGGGAGAAAATGCTCGTTATGCACACACATGGCAGAGGAGAGAATCGAGCCCCCAACCCTGGAAGTGCGAGGCAAACCACTAAGCCACTGTGCCCCCACAATAAAAATCATTCCTAACCAATGAGAACACAGTCAAGTCTATTTATATGTAAACATTTTCAATTCCAAAAATACATTTCTTTTCCAATTTGTTACAGGATCTGATATCCGATCGGTTACCGGTATCGGCTCAGTGCCATCTCTAATGACTATACAGCCTTTTCCAAGCACAGGGATACTTTTCAAAAATAATCATGAATGTAATACATGACACAAACAAAAACACACAAAAAGTAGTGAACTCTGAACTTACAGGCTCAGGTGGTGGTGGAGGAGGTGGCTCTTTAATGACCTGTTTACAATAAAAAATTACATTTTATCAAATGTAATACTGATAATAATATTAAAGAAAGAAATGAGAACAATCTCTAATAAGTAAATACTCACCACAGTGCAGCACAGAGGCCAGAACCACCACATCAGCAGCAGACCCACGAGCAGGAAGATCACCAGTAATGAAATGAGGAGAATGGTGCCATCAAACTGCACTCAGACAATTACATCGATACATTATATCATTTCCACATCAGCCATGTCAGCAAAAACCAAGCCACAGCACACAGTAGAAAAGACTGAAGAAAGAATTTATCAGAAGTTAAGAGGCCTAAGAGGAACTATCACAGATCAGAATGTGAACTTACTTGATAAAAAACAGACTCCTCTGATGAAAGAAAGCAAAGGAGACCTCACAAAAGTATTGAGAAAAGAGAAGGAAAGGAAAACAAGAAAACATATAAGAAACCAAAAAAAGGGTCATAGCAGATACTAAAAGAAAGTCAGAGAAACAGAAACAACATTATCTGCTGAGCCAATAAGCTACTTTTTTTGCACTGGCCGTTCTCAACAGCAGTTCAACTGAATTTTATTTGTGTAGCACTTTTATCAATAAACACTGTAATGAAGCAGTTTTACAGAAATTTAGACCCATAATAAGAACGCCAGAGGCATCAGTGTCAAGAAAGATAGACATGAGTAAGAAACATTCACCCATCATTTTTAGTTGTTTACTTGCAGAACAGTAAAGTCAAACAATAATAAGTAAAAGGACATTCAGTTAGAGCATATTGTGAATAACTGTCCTGGTTTAAGCACAAAACAGTCTTTATGATTACAGCAGCAGTTCTTACAATACAAAAAATAATATCTTAACAACTGAAATTATTTTCAATATGGGGAAATGTATCTACATGTCCTATTATGAGATTATTATCAATCAAATATAAGATTATGCACCCTGTTTTAGATGCTTTTACTCATTTCACACTTTTCATTTGCAGATAATTTTACTTCATTCTAGAAATAAATGCTTAAATTTAGAAAATTATCTGCCAATAGAACAAGTCTATTTCAAGCTTGAAATTAGAAAGAAATGTTCAGAAATGGAATTAATATTAATATATTTGGTTTATTGAAATTGTATAATAGGATATACTGGACAGATTTAATGATATCTGAGACATTTTCACTTGCTAAGATGTATTTTTTTTTTAGATTTCCACTCATAAGATGTTTTGTGAATTGTGAAGTACAAATATTTAGGGTGTTTTTTTTGTTTGTTTGTTTGTTTGTTTGTTTTTTTTTATAAGAGGAATCTGGTGTACCAGTTATGTACCACACCGATATACTTACACATTCAGTAGTGGTGATGTGCACTGAACTAGTGATGTAAGACAAGCCCTCATTCATGCTGACCTGAAGATATATCACCCTGCATCAGAGTACAAACACAGATACAGATCAAACTTTCAGCCACATTAAATCAGCACATTCCTCCAGTGGCCTGTATAAGTTTGTCTCAGTTTTCTTTCATCAGAGCTCGGCCCTGACAGAGTGGACTATAAAGCTGGATAAGACTGTATGTTTACAGTTCTACAAAAAAACAAAAATCCTAAAAGCTGCCTCAATTACTTCCACTGCACTTTTCTGTGTATGCTGTGTATCAGTTTTCACCATCGGAATGCTGGGAGAATGTAGAAAAGGTCATTAGACTGGCCAGAGCCATTTGGTCATCAGATTTCCCCAGAACATTACCATGAGGTTTAGATGTCAGGTCAGGAAAGATGGGAAGATAGGTGGGTATAAATTCTAAACTGCAATGAAAAGTGGGATTACAAAAGTGGGTGGCGGTAAAAGACAGAATAACTAGGAAAGGAAGGGAAAAGCAAGACATTTTCTTTCTCTCTGTCTTACAGTTCCTCCTTAAAAACCTAGAAGTCATTAACACAACAGCAGGGGCACTCCCATGCGCTTGCTCATTATGTAAGATAATTTACAATTTGTCAATTATTTGTCAAGTTCAACTTTAGTTAGCAAATGGAAAAGAACCCAACATCAACGTTTTAAAATTACATTTGCTACTTTTGTTACAGGTTATGGATTAATCATTCACAGCTTATGGATACTGAAAATAATTTAATACATTTATTAAATTAAATAATTATTTCTATTGTAGTTCAATACACGAGGTGCATTTACCGTGATATATTTTTTATTCAAAGAGAATAATAAAATTTCAGTAACAGACATGCAGTATTATAAAACAAATAAGCATGTAATATTGCATATTCACTCCAAAAAATATCTACAACTGTAGATTCAATGTGCTATGTAGAACCCTACAACAAACAGTTTCCCCATTAGAGAGGTTTCAAGGTAAAATTCCTTCCTAAGTTTTTCATAACTGCTTAAAATAGGCACAGTGAGGGTTGTGCTACAAAACCTAAATGTCCAACGTCCTGACTATAATTGTAAAATGTAACATCATACAATTACCTTTTTAACAAAGCAGTATTAAAAATACATAGCTTCTCTAAATAGTTTTTTTCACCACAGTTTAATAATCTCAGTTATTATCTTAAACCGAATAGCTAGGACAATGAGTGGACCTAATCACTGATTCACAGCATAATACATTTTACATTATTACAGTAACATACAGTATATTGCTCATGATGACAGTGGGAATAAGGGCTGCACATAAGTGAAAAGAAAAATATTGAATTGTCAGAGAGGGCATTTTAATGGCAATTTGTGCATGTGACTATTATAAGGTAATGTATTAAAACATAATCAGTAGCAGCAGTTAAAAAGTAGTCCAATTCTACGGTTAAACCACAGACAAGGCACAACAGGACCAGGACATGCTGTGACCAGTCTGAGAACACATCCTTTTAAATGTAGAAAAAAAAAGACAGAAGCACAATATGTTCTGGTGGAGTATAAATTCACATATACACCCCACATTGCCCATTCTAAAATAGTTTAACCCCATTTTCTCCCAATTTCCCCACCCATTAACTAGCTCTCTCTAATTATGCAACAGCTACCAGCAAGGAAGGGTGAAAGCTAACATGCTTCCACTGAGATACATGAAGCCATGAGCTGACACAGTGGAGGAAAGTGCTAACTGCCCTGTCCCATATACAGGTGCATCTCAATAAATTAGATTGTCGTGGAAAAGTTCATTTATTTCAGTAACTCAACTCAAATTGTGAAACTTGTGTATTAAATAATTCAGTGCACACAGATTGAAGTAGTTTAAGTCTTTGGTTCTTTTAATTGTGATGATTTTGGCTCACATTTAACAAAAACCCACCAATTCACTATCTCAACAAATTAGAATACTTCATAAGACCAATAAGAAAAACATTTTTAGTGAATTGTTGGCCTTCTGAAAAGTATGTTCATTTACTGTACATGTACTCAATACTTGGTAGGGGCTCCTTTTGCTTTAATTACTGCCTCAATTTGGCGTGGCATGGAGGTGATCAGTTTGGGGCACTGCTGAGGTGGTATGGAAGCCCAGGTTTCTTTGACAGTGGCCTTCAGCTCATCTGCATTTTTTGGTCTCTTGTTTCTCATTTTCCTCTTGACAATACCCCATAGATTCTCTATGGGGTTCAGGTGTGGTGAGTTTGCTGGCCAGTCAAGCACACCAACACCATGGTCATTTAACCAACTTTTGGTGCTTTTGGCAGTGTGGGCAGGTGCCAAATCCTGCTGGAAAATGAAATCAGCATCTTCAAAAAGCTGGTCAGCAGAAGGAAGCATGAAGTGCCCCAAAATTTCTTGGTAAACGGGTGCAGTGACTTTGGTTTTCAAAAAACACAATGGACCAACACCAGCAGATGACATTGCACCCCAAATCATCACAGACTGTGGAAACTTAACACTGGACTTCAAGCAACTTGGGCTATGAGCTTCTCCACCCATCCTCCAGACTCTAGGACCTTGGTTTCCAAATGAAATACAAAACTTGCTCTCATCTGAAAAGAGGGCTTTGGACCACTGGGTAACAGTCCAGTTCTTCTTCTCCTTAGCCCAGGTAAGACGCCTCTGACGTTGTCTGTGGTTCAGGAGTGGCTTAACAAGAGGAATACGACAACTGTAGCCAAATTCCTTGACACGTCTGTGTGTGGTGGCTCTTGATGCCTTGACCCCAGCCTCAGTCCATTCCTTGTGAAGTTCACTCAAATTCTTGAATCGATTTTGCTTGACAATCCTCATAAGTCTGTGGTTCTCTCGGTTGGTTGTGCATCTTTTTCTTCCACACTTTTTCCTTCCACTCAACTTTCTGTTAACACGCTTGGATACAGCACTCTGTGAACAGCCAGCTTCTTTGGCAATGAATGTTTGTGGCTTACCTAGTGAACCAAACTGAGAGACCATTTTGAAGGCTCAGGAAACCTTTGCAGGTGTTTTGAGTTGATTAGCTGATTGGCATGTCACCATATTCTAATTTGTTGAGATAGTGAATTGGTGGGTTTTTGTTAAATGTGAGCCAAAATCATCACAATTAAAAGAACCAAAGCCTTAAACTACTTCAGTCTGTGTGCATTGAATTTATTTAATACATGAGTTTCACAATTCGAGTTGAATTACTGAAATAAATGAACTTTTTCACGACATTCTAATTTATTGAGATGCACCTGTACATGACCTTGTAGACACCGATAACAGACGTCACTAGTGTGGTTCTGATTGAAAAGACTTTCTTTGACTCTTTATCGGAGTACTCTTGGACACAGGTAAACGTTGCATCATAGGGATTATAACTCATAATCTCTCCACGATAGGGCAAACAATTTTTTGTAATTTTTTTCTAATACTTGATCTTTCTTGAAGAATGAGATGTTTTCAGTAAAAGAAAGAGATCTATTTGTGAGATGATGAGAAGTTTGACACTTATTGCCCATTCTTATGGATAAGAAAGCTGTCAGTCTGCCTCTCTGGCCTCCTATTATGACAGCTCTTTTAAAAATGGAAGTTCACTCAACATGAGACATGCTTCCATGTTTGGCTCCATCATGGGCATTAAAGTTCGAGCCTGGTGGAAATATCCACCGCTTTCTCTTCTGGGGCAATTCTTTTACTATATATACAAAAAAGAAGGAGACTGGGCTGTCAATAAGTTACTGTAGGGGTTACACATCTAGCTCTCTCTCTGTTTCTCTTCCATTGCCTGTTTCTGTGTGGAAGGCCTGCTCAATCCACCGATAGCCCCTTGGCAGGGGGAGCAGGAGCAGAATGAACGGGGGGTCCAGTGACAGAGCCATCTCACTCTCCATCAATCAGGCAGTGGCTGGCCCTTTTTAAGCACATCTTCCGAGAGCCTCAGTCATCATGCATTTGGGTGACAGCAGTGACAACTTCATCTTATAAGACATGGCTCCAATAGAAGTGAAGGGGGGTGACAGGCAGTTTGTGCCCTAAAATCATCTTCTCCCCCACTCTCTCACATCTTCTCTCCAAACATAACAAACATCTCGTATGGCCATCCACAAATCTGGTAATAACACTGGCATACTTTACATATGACATACTGATTAATTTATCAAGTGTAAATAACAGTACATGCAGTACCTGACCAAACTGGCATTTAATGTATGCTTTATTACTAGCATGGCCATTATCATGAGCTTTTGTAATCTCATGATAACAGTGTTCTATAAAAGTACTCAAAAGGCATACATGAGTAGAGGTAAAGGTCAAGCAAACTTCAAGGTAACCTAAAACTACAATTACATTTACTTATGTGCATTTAGTTACATGAATAATGAAAAAGTGTTCCTTTAAGTTTTACATATGGCCAAATAGCTTCATTTCAGTCAAATATGGACAAAATAAGTCATATTTTGTGAGATAAAAACAGATTGGGCCATGCTCATAGCATCCATGAAGCGTGAGCTGGTCATAACCATGGTAACAATAGATAATCTAGGTTACTGGGGAGGGGGCAAATAAAAACATCTAGTGAGTAGCAGTTCTGCAGGCAGAAATGCCTTATTAACGAGTGCGGCCAGAGGAGAATCGCCAGACTAGTTCAAGCAGACAGGAAGGCTATTGTAAGTCAAATGACCACTCTTTACAACCATGGTGAGCAGAAAAACATCGCAGAATGCACAACATGTCGAATTTTGAGGCGGATGGGGTACAACAGCAGAAAACCACATCGGGTTCCACTCCGATTAGCCAGGAACAAGGATCTGAGTCTACACTGGGTGCAGGCTCCCCGAAACTGGACAGTTGAAGACTGGAAAAAGACCGGGCAAAATTTTTTCCAGTCTTCAAATGTCTAGTCAACTGTCCAGACAATGAGATCACATTTTCCCCATTCTGATGTTTGCTGTGAAAAAACTAAAGCTCTTGACCTGTATCTGCATGATTTTATGTATTTTGCTGCTACCACATGATTGACTGATAAGCAGGTGATCATGTGCTCCTAATAACGTGACTGGTGAGTGTATGTGCTGATTTTTTGTGACTTAATATTCAACTGTGCAACAAAGGAGTCTGGATAAATGTATCATAATAAAGGTAGCCATTTGGTTTGAAATATTCTGAGTTAAAGGATAAAGTTGGTATAACCCTTTCACACTCTAGTACAGTAGAAATATTGCCAAAACATCGCAATACCCCTGTCAGCAAACATGTTTGTTCTAGAAGACATGATATAGTCCTGGCAATCACATCCACAAAGCAGACTTGTGCTAAGGCCAAGCATCTGCTAATGACTAACACTAACATTAACACTCTGTCAGTCAGCAGACTCAGAATACATATCGACCATGTCTATAAAACAATTGAGCCAAATTGTTTTAGGAAATTACAGAATGTTAGAGAAAGCAAATTATAATACAAAATATATTAGTAAATTATAGGTGTTCTTCACCATTATTGCCGTTCTTCTGGGTCAATCTATTTTAGTATGTATCACTATTTAAAACAAGCTACTTCTGTGGTTGACTGAAAGTGAGTTATCCACCAGGAAGTACCAACGATCTGTATGTACAAACATTCTGATAAGCCCTATAGTGGACGTTCACATGATCCCAGTTGCCTTTCAGGCTACCAAACAACACAACAAGAAAAATGCCATCAGACGGTTTAACCTGGCATAAGACCAAGGAGGTGGTCTCAAAGAGCAAGAATGCTGTGGTCACAACAGTCACTGTTTTGTTTAATAAACCACAATTTTAGATTGTTTGGCTTCAATAAATTGAGTTTGAACCACTTCTGAACCAGGTTTGCACCACATTTAGGTTAATATTAATTTTAAAAAAAACTAAGAATATGGCATAAACAAGTGTCCATTGTGGACAAATAACTATGTATACGTATATGACCCAAGTGGATTTAATCTATTTGAAAAAAGGTTACAAAATATAATACATTATGTTATAGATGATATAGATACAAATACACAGACCAAGTGTTATGTTGCGTAGAAAAAGACCCCCTTTAGCATCAGGACCCTGGCTCTTTCTCCCTAGCAGACATGAATTGGCTCAAACAATCATGGAAAATCTACTTTGACAAGAACAAGACATAAATTCCTCAAGGTGTCTAGAGCCAGCAGTGCTCAACATTATGCAGCAAGCTTGAAGCATAGCATGCAGCTACTAGCAGCTCATTTGTTGTGAGAGCAGATTATGTGGATATGGGGTAGTTTTGCTGGCTCTGTGTGCTCTAGGCTTATACACACATTCACTTCTTCTCAAATGAGAGACGCCAATTACAGTTATCTCTCATCTCTTAGAGATGCTAATTAAACATTCTG
Source organism: Cranoglanis bouderius (assembly GCA_023630585.1). NCBI lineage: Eukaryota > Metazoa > Chordata > Actinopteri > Siluriformes > Cranoglanididae > Cranoglanis > Cranoglanis bouderius. Next base: position 19,329,968 of record CM042536.1, on the reverse strand, counting down.
CACAACACGTCTGGTGTCTTACTGTGTTAGGACACGTAAAGCTTGACTGATGCGAGGAATTTACACTGACATTGACCCAAATTTTTCAAGGGTAGTGATGTATTAGGGCAAAGAATGTAGTGATTGGCTTTGACACTTACTTTCCAACTTCATCTATAACTGGTGCTGGGCAAAGCAGAAGTGTGTCTTCAATGTTTACGGGCTTCTCATCTGTAAATAAAAAAAACCCAGCTAAACAGTATGCAAATAAGCTGGCAGTGCTGTCAATTAACCCTTAAACTTCCATCACCCATCTGTAGGTCCAAATACTGATTTTTAAAATTTTTATTTTATATAAACCAAATGGTAATTTTTATCACTAAAAATAAACAGATTTTAAATATAATTTGGAAATAATTGCAATGTTATTCAAACTCTCTGTTACTTACTCACTGTGACCGTGTCATTGATTTTGAAGCTGCACAAGACCTGATCAATGTTTCTAGCGTACAAAAAGCCGCTGCCTGTCACAACCACTTGGAATTCCTCTGCAAGAAATATACACCAGGAGGGTTTAAAATGACCCTCAATGACGCTACTCTTCTTTACACACATATACAGTGATATATTCCTTGGAAAGGAAATATGTAAACAGTAAGAAATGTTCAAAAACTGTGATTATGCGATTACATCCATATACAATAAAAAACTAAAATAACTTTTTAGAAATTCACTGGCCTGTGTTTTATTGGCACGGAGAAAAATCTTTCATAATGCCAGTTCTTTATGAAAAATGCCATAAAGTGTGCAAGACTATGGGGAGCATGTTACCATTCCCACATATTTCTTCCATTTTTAACCTTTCAGAAACACTCTACTCAATGGGAGAGCGTGAGAGAGCATACTTTCCACTGGTACTGATGATAAAAGCCATGTAGTTCTCACATCTCTATTCACTGTTTGAATGGGGAGGGGACTACGTTGGTGGCTGACAAAGCTGGCTGTCTGACCTTTGCACTGCCCCAGGCACTGCTGCAGCACTACTGACGGCTGCTAAGTAGCATATGTTAGGAAGAAAAACACCCTCGACGTAGTGGGTGTTACAGGACACAGAGTGATCATAAGCTTATGCGTTTATGGGGAGGCTTTAGAAAGCGTGTTAAACATTAAAAGATCTTACTCATTTCAAAGGAAATCTCCTCTATATCAGTGAGCATTCTTTTGACCTTTAAGATTTAACTGCAAAGTTCACTGAATAAAAAACTTCCGCGGACATGATTCCATCGGTGAAACGCTGCGGTAAGTAAATGTCAGGTGAATGCCACTGCTGTAAGACATAAACTTACATTATCTGTTGTTTCTTTCACCTTATTGGATAATATTTCCTTACTGGTACATCGGAAAAAATGCAATAATGCATTTTAATCCATGTTTGTTAACACAAGTAAACTACTTTAAGAATATACAATGTACACGTAAGAATAACTGCCTTAATCCTAATGACATGCCTCTGCCTGGCTCTGCCTTTGTCTGGCTTTCCTCAGCACTGCCCGCCTAATGGGACATCTGCATGGCTGAAATCGCTAATTCCTTTTAATTTCAGTGACTGCAGCATCTTTGTCCTTTTCTTCCCCTGTTACTGTCAGATGTGGTGTGTCAGGTTGTGACAGGGCAGCATGGGGGATAAAGGTCAGCGCTGGGAAGTGCAGTGGGTACTGCTTGGAGCAAAATGGTGAGCAGAGGCTGGTATGCTGCTGACCCGCACCCACCACACCATACTGAGAAACTGATGGTTCCCATCCACACCTTAGTCCTTGACTGGCCAGGTCTCAATGAAGCCAAGGTGACACGTACAAGAAGGGGCTTCAATCACTGCCAATGTACGTTAGGGTGCTGGGGCAATAGCTGAGCAGTCATCAGTGCAAAAATCTCTGTCATGTCAGATATCAGGCTGTGCTCTCATTGTGGCAAAAGATGGCCCGTGTTCAGGCTGTGTGGCCTGGTCACTTCACATCAGCCTCACACATGAGATGGCTAATTATGGCACTGTCTATAATCGACTGAACAATACCTGTGCCAGTAAAATTATATCTTCCTTGTGTAAGACAATTCATTGGGTAAGAATTTACTGTTGGTTGATGCATCCTTATCTGCATCATTAATTAATAATACAAGTCAGTACACGATGATTAAACGTAACGGGTGGTTATAAAGGAATATTAGCCCACAGTGGTTATCACAAATTAATTTTAATGGCATCTGTATTAATTACTGGGCAATATGTTCCACTAATTATGACATTCATTGTCATTAAACATTTCCATTAAGGATTAAGTACATCAATAACTGCATTAATAATGTAAATTTTTGTTTTGGAAGTTACTAATAAAAATGTTTAAAGATTCTGTAAAAAAAAAACAGATGACAAAATCTCTGCAATAACATAATCATATGTGATTAAGATAACCAGAACGATTAAACACTCATTTAATATCTCTAATGATGACTCTACTATAATCTTATGGTTGACTAACAGTGAAATGTTTAATTTATCAGTCTTCACTTGGCATCTCACATGGTAACAGAAATTATCTGTCACTGTTGTAGGAAATGATGAAGTAATATCAGAGAGCTGTTTATTCTTTCTATTTTTTTTCCGTCTTGGCCTAGATTGACACATCTGATCCGTTGTCTGGGCTCTGTTCTTCTGAATGGCCAAACTCCTACCCAGTCTTGCATTTAACAGCGAAATACCCATTTGTTTAATTGGATACAGCTCAGTGGACAAGCCTCCACACTAAGCACTCATGTGTAGAGTGCACAGGATGGATGAGGCTTGACATGACCTTTTTAGCATGCACTTACTGCAGAAGAGCGCACTTACAGCGCGAGCACATTAGAGCTGCTCAGGCATGATCGGTTTTCATTTTCTGAGGAGCTGTACAGAGTAATCCTCAGTGGTCACATTACACTACAACCAGCCAGTTAGTAAAGAGACACAAAAGCAATGCAGTCTCACTTCTGCATCCTAAACATTTAATCTCTATATATTTGTAAGTGCTCAACAGTACTAATCCTGTAGCTATTGCATGAGCTTTAAACCTGTGGTTCTCAAAGTAGGGTCCAGGTCCAGAATAAAGTCATTTTTTTACTTTAGTAACACTGATTGTAATCACAAACCACCTTTATCAAAGTTATTATATTTATTATTCTTATTATTGTAGTTAGTAAACTGTTTGACTGTTCCCTTGAAGTGAATGGATTGAATCCAAACCTCACTAACTCAAAAGGCAGTCAAATAAATAAATGTCAGCATGGACCTAATGTGTTCTGTCAATGCAAGGTTTAGGAATAGAAAGCTCTATGACTCTAATTAGTGTTAATATTTTTGCACACTTATATACTGTTAATAAAGTTTATGAAGTTTTACAGAAGTGTTTGAAACCCCCTGTTCTAAACTGTCCAAAACTATTTTAATAATATAACATCCAGTAGACCGCTGCTGAAGTTCTTACCTCCAGCACACACACTTGATGGTTCTGCTGCTAAAATCTCAATGCATGATTTTTTGATTATCTAAAAAGAAACAAATAATCATATAGCTACACAATATGATAATGAATAATATCATGAAATATGATATTATTCGTATCATAAAATATGATATGAATAATCATATAGCTTTCATTTTGTTATAAAGGCACACTGAGATAATCACAGCACAAAACTTACCGAATCAATCATTCCCCTCAGGGCGTGGAAACCTCCCACAACAGGAAACACATGCTCAATGGTGTCTGCAATGGTAGCCAACTAACACACAGTACAATATTAGACATATAGTTTCTGTGAATCTACAAACAACCAATACTGAAGGTTTTAATGAACATAGTGATAGATAGTTAGTTTAAGTTATGTGTTGTAATTTGTACCTGTGTTTGATTAAAGTCTTTCACTCCCACACAATACACTATGGCTCCCAAAGATCTGGCCCTCCGTGCCTGCACACAGACACCCAACATACACTAAGTTCTAATAATGTATTAATGGCATACAGAATTAAGTAAATGAAGAGAAAGGCCACCACTAGCTTGTTTACTTGCCTCTTGCTGTGCTGTGATAACCTGATTTGTATTTAACTCGCCATCCGTCAAAGCAATGATAACACTGGCTGTCCCTGTAAAGAAAATGTCACGCAATGCTGGTTAAATTGGTTTAACCAATTTGGTTATGTACAGTATTACTATGTACACTGTATCTTGGTGTGACACTTACCATAATTTCCACGATATATTTGTTCATTTGCCTGAAATTGCAAAGCATGTGTAGCAAAGCATTTAGCCGGTATATAGTCACAAAGTGGCACATCAGGGTAGAACTTACAGTGTAATAAGAAGGATGATATCATACCTTTTGTAATCCAAGATTCATAAATGTGTCACCTCCTGGTACCACTTTCTTTAGCACACTCAGGCCTCTGGTAATCTCATCTCTGTTTATTAGGAATAGAAAAGAAACTGTTGAGATTTTACGTAGCCAGTTTATTTATGAGCTACACTGATTATTTAAACAAAGACTGTAAATTGAAGGGTATGGATGTCTAACCTATTTTCAGTTAGTCCCATGATGATAGATCCATGCGTAGAGAAGACAATGAAGGACATCCTTAGCATTGGACTATAAGAGTAATACATGTGAGAAAAAAAATTGTAATCAATTATATGGCACTAAAATATCACAGGAGAATATACAATTTCAATAGAAAATGTCAACTAAAACAGAACAGGGATTACCTTGTGAATTTCTCTGTGAGATGTTCCACAAAGGAGTAGATCTCAATCCAGTGGTTTTTGACACTTCCAGATCTGCAGAAAAGCAAAGCATTAGGACAACCTGTTTGACGTTTGCAATGTAATATGTCAACTGATTTGCAATTATTAATGGTAATCAGTAATTATTATTTTAATGGTCTGACTGAAGTAACTGCTGGACCACCCTGTGTAAAGAATGCATATTACTAATTAATTACAGGCCCCAAAGCACTCCCAACAAGGTCTAATTGCCTTTGTGTCAGTTGATTGTGTTCCCTGCTAACAGGGAGCAGAACCCCCTCCTCATGGATCGAGTCAGTTGAATTGGAACAGATGGCAAGGGCCAAGTGTAATAGGTTGAGATCCAAAGTAGAGCTGGCTTTTACATCAACATCTTTTTAGGCCTTCATCTCCAACAAACTGAGCATGCATAATCTAAGACAACATTACTCATATTTTGGCAACATAATGCAATATGTCCTGACAGGAAGAAGGCACTGGACTCATTTCATGCAGTTTGGTTTGCACATTGTTTTTAGAGTTATTATCAATCTTGAACCCTTAAGCATCATTTTGTATTGTTAGTAATGGAGTAACTGCCACATATTCTGGGAGTGAAGCCCAGAGCAGAATTCTTAGTTCATAATATGTTATAAATAATACAAAATAATCCTATATATACTAAATTTACTTCTGTTACACCAAATGAAATATGTGGGGATGTGTTGTCTCTTCATTGTGCTTCTTTATTTCTAAAAATGCTTATCTAAAATGTTTACAGCACTTTAATCTGCAGGGACTTACTGGACTGAATTGGTGCAGAAAAAGAAGGTTAGGTTCATTACTACTGTAAATGAGCAAGTCAGAGCATGTTAAGCTATTCACAGCTCCCAGGTACTGCAAATCTGTGATCATGATATAGTGTATGCTTCAATAACACTAAGTCCTGCAGAAGCCAAGCAGTTGAGACCTACACCATCCTGCACTGGGTGTTGGGTGGTGATGGGTGGAATAGGGTTAATAATAACAACCATAAAATGTAGTATAGTACTAGCAAATTGCTAGCAAAGTCCATACACAAATCTTTCTATTTACATGATGACATTAAATAATATTTAAAATAAATAAATAAATAAATAAATAAATAAATAAATAAATAAATAAAAAATAACAGGGGTTTGGGTTTGTTCTGAATCCATTTTATTCATAGTTTAGGTTCAAAGGTTTCTAATTGCATCATTCAATTGTAAAAAAAATAAAAATAAAAAAAAATAAAAAAAACTATTTATATAAGATTTTACGCAATCATTTAGTATTATTGTAGCTTGCAAAATTAGAGATGATCACTGCAGGAAACACAGAAATCCCTGTCAAAGCCCAGTCATAAAAGGTAAAATGACCTTGTTGGACAATATATTCATCTCAGACCCACTAAAGTTTTACGACACTGACGTTTTTAGTAATTTCGTGTACTCCTCGCTTTGGAATATAAATAACAGCAATGCACGCGGTTTAATAGGTTTAATAAACCTCGTGGTACAGTGTTACTTGACATACGCGTCACATATATACCAGTCTAATAGGAACGCATGGACATTTCAGATTGATGAATACTTGTCGAGCACCACTTACTTGTCGAGGACAAAATACAAGTCGAAGGCACCTTGACAAGAGTTCTCCTCCTCTTTAACATTAGACTCGGCTTTTCCACATGGAAGTGTGAACAAGGCCATTCCTAACAGAGCCACAGCCAAACCAAAGCTAAGCAGAGGGCGCGCCATCTTTCCCCAAACAACTCATTCAGTCCCATACAAAACAAGCGACAAAACGCATAATTCCTCAGAAAAGAAACAAATCTTTCCCAGCGAACATATTCCACCCAGATGACATCAAGTTGTCAGCGTGTTAAATGCTGCAGTGATCCGCGTGTCCGCTTCCAGACCATCCTGTATCGCCCCTCCTCTAGTGAACACTCCGGACACAGAGAGTGCACTTTATCGGAGGAAGTGCTGTTCACCCAGACACACTTCACACTAACAGACCTGCTGCGGTTTTAATAAAGATTTAACCTACATGCTTCATTAAAGATATGTTAACACAGCTGGGTAAATTATCTAGAATCTAAACGTTCTCCCAGTACAACTGAAAGGAAATGCTGAACTGCCTGAAAACAACGACGCCAAGAAAATCACTGGATGCACTCAAGAACAGATAATTCAGCATGGCGCGCTGTTAACTGCAAATCTGCGCTCTCTCTCGCTCTCTCAATCCCTGTGTGTGTGTGTCTAGTGTTTTCGTCGTTTAAATTTCAATCTCAAGCAATCGAGATGCAGTATATTGATTTTGTGTCTCCATCCACAAATGGAGAGTAAGGACACACACACACACAACAAACACGTTTGTCTTACTATTCTGTACTAACCTTAGTAATGAAAGGAAGCCCTTTGGCTATTTTAGTTTTGTTGCTGTTTCTCCCTTAACACACACACACACACACAATATATATATATATATATATATATATATATATATATATATATATATATATATATATATATATATATATATATATATATATACACGATTCCATGAAGTAATTTGCCACGAATGCCACCCGACTAATGCAATATGTTTTGCTGGTTGCCACATAATAATAATAATAATAATAATAATAATAATAATAATAATAATAATAATAATAATAAAGGTTCCCAAAATCTCATTAAGTTTGATCATTGCCGAAAATTTACTCTTGGTTTTGTAAGTATGGAAATAAAGTAATTTGCCAGTAATACCCCCAGGATAATTCAGTAGTTTATACCCTATTTAGTTCACGAATACTTCTAGTCTGCTGCTATTACTATTATTTAATAATAATAATAATAATAATAATAATAATAATAATAATAATAATAATATGGACGGTGATGAAGTTAGGTTGAAAATAGATATTCTCTATTTCTAATAAATTGTCCGCTTATTTGTTTGTTTGGGAAGATTTTGAAGAATGTAAACCATTTAAAGGAACTGCGTAATAATTTCACAACAGCATTCTGGAAGCAGTGTCTGATATTAGCGTGGCTTGGGTCTTGTAATGTCTCAGAGAGATAATTGCTTATTTGCGAGGTATGAGCTCAGTGGCCAGCCTGCCTCTCGCCTCCCCCTTCTCTAATGAGCGCGCTGTAAAAATGCAGAGGCGCACAGAATAGCTGCAGCAGATCGGACACACACACACACACACAGCACACAGCACACACACTTCAGCCTCATCACACAGCACACACACTTCTCTCCTGTGTGCTCCTCTGCTAGACCAAGAGCTGTGGAGCATCCTGGCATCTCTCTGTAAGTTAAACTCTTTGACTCAATATCATTTATTACTGATTTATAAATAGTGGTGAAAGATATTTGGCACAATTTAGTCTACTCAATGGCATATATTTGGTATTACAATGTAATTTTGGTACAAAATATTTACTGTTATAAATATACTCTATAGTCCTCCGTTTTTATGCTTTAGCTGGCGGGATCTGCAGGAGTCAGAAAATGAAATAGGTGTTTAAAATTACGTTAAAATTTTATGCCACTGATTTATTAGACTCTCCATAATGAGCTTAATTATATTAATATGAATATAGCTATAAATAATTCTTTTTTTTAAACGGGTCTAACATTGATAATTGATCAGTGAAGTAGACTGCATAAAATAACACAAGGCATCTTTTTCAGGACCATGGAACATAGTTTAATTCCGCGCTCTTTATGGACCAATGACAGCAAATTTCTCCACCATCATGTCCCTGATTTCTTCACCAGTGTCCAGGTTACACAGGACATACCGGCCGGAGTGTCTTTTGGTCCTTGTGTGCTTCATAATACTTTTTATGACACAATAGCTTTCATCGCCTTGAAGTCGTTTGACAGAGGAGGGAAATCCTACGTGTTCAGGGTGAGTTATTCAGGTATCATATAGCGACGTTCATTTTGCGGAAATACTATTACGCTATTAAGGGGATTATTAGGCTACACAAGACATGTGCAGTGAAATGCACTGTAATTATTGGCATTGTTCCTCAGTGTGTGCATAAATAGTTACGAGTCGGCCACATTTATCAACAGGTAGATCCGGATGCATTAAAGAGTTCTCCGTTAGTGGTTCCATGGCTCAGGTTGGTGCAGGCTGCTATGGACGCAGAAGAGCAGAACACAGAGGCCTATCTGAAGGGCGGCCAGCTGTATTTCCGCACTATCAGAGACATCAGCCAAGGAGAGGAGCTGCTCGTCTGGTACGACGAGGAGCTGTCTCATCTTTTGGGCTTTAGCGAAATTAAAACCAGGGCCCTGACAGTTGGTAAGGACTGCTCACATTGTTATGGGTCACGAATGTCGTCCCTGTTTAGCGCGCGCCTATTCACAAACATATAACAATCGTGACAAGTCGCGCATGCATTGGTATGCACATGGGCGTAATTATAGCTATTAATGTATCTTTTATACAGGTTACTCGTGTGGGAAGTGCGGACAGGAGTTCAAGCACGAAAACCCTTTTCTAGCTCACTGTCGCTTTCTGTGCGCGCAAGTAAAAGCAGACACATTGCGAGGAGACAGTGAACAGAAACACGCTGAAACGCGGCGAGAGCGCAGCGTCACTGACTTCCACAACATCGCAAGGGACATGGAACATAAAAAGTCTTCTGAGGATCGGAAAAGGAGGCACGACGAAGCTTTGAGTCCGAGATGCAGAAAACCTGTTTTGCTGGAGAAAAAGAACATGACCAATCACAATAACATGACACACGTCCACAAAGAATATCCACAGGACCATGATTTTATGGAACCGACCATGAAAGTCTCCAGTTCACCAACTTCGAAGTTAAAAAGCGCCAAAAGCAGTGCGTTTGCGGAGATCAAGAAAGCGAAATCGGACCAGCCATCCAAGACAGAGGATACAACACGAGAAAATCCATCCGTTTCGACTTTACAGTTGGACAGGGAGGCTGCTTTGGGCCTTCAGTCCGACTCCAATGCCTTCTTGCTCTGGAGTGCGCATGCGGAGCAAAAGAGCGCTTTCTGCAAACCCAGTAAACTCAGCATCACTGAGGACCAGCAGCATCAGAGACCCGCTGGCCCTTCGGATGATGTTTCAGAACAGGCAGCTTTGGGATACCGAAATATGTTGTCCTCTCACTTGTTTCAAGGCGATCTGTCTAGCACACAAACAGTCTCGCCGGCGGCTCCCCTGAGCGCAGCGGGTTCCTTCCATTATGCACCGGAAGTGTGGTGCAGGAACATCAGCGGCCCCTTACAGCCCACCTCCTCTCTCACTCTTCTTCCTCCTACTCTCAGCTCTCTGGGCGTCACGGTGCAGAACTGGTGCGCTAAGTGCAACCTCTCATTCCGGATGACTTCGGACTTAGTGTTCCACATGCGCTCGCACCACAAGAAAGAGTTCGCCGCCGAGGCTCAGGGTCGGAGGAGACGAGAGGAGAAACTCACCTGCCCCATCTGTCATGAGTACTTCCGCGAACGTCATCATCTCTCGCGTCACATGACGTCACATAACTGAACGATGGACTAAAAAAGTGTTTTCGGACTGTTTTAGGCTCGTTTGGTGCATCAGGCCACGCGAATGTTATAGAGAAATAATAGAGAGACATGACTCAAGTAGCTATTCCTGAATGTTAACAGGCCAAATTACACAATGAGACCTAAATATAGCAATGTCAAATTTGAAGCAGCCCTTATTCTAATATAAGCAGAACTAAGATCAAAATAGCCCATGGTAACATTTTCATACTATTTAGATACTTATTAACATGACGTGATAATTATTTAATTAATTAATTCTATAGGATACAAATTTAAAATCAGCAGTCTAATTTGATAATTAACTGAGGTGTTATTTTTCCCCCTGTGGTCAAAATTCTGCATGTGCTCTAAATTAACTCGGAAGACCAATACTGAACTTTCTGTATGTGCCATGAATCTCCACAAGATGGCCACAGAACTCCGCAAAAGAATTTCCATTATCATGCATTATCATGACCTTAGTTTTCTATCTGTCTTTCTGTCCACTCTATCTGGGTTAATGAAAGGGGAAACTGATCCATACAATACTACTGTTGCAATAAGGCTGCGACTAATATTGAGTTACAACCGATAGTGCCTTATAAATCTCAGGTTTGAACGTATAGAGCTATGTCTAGTCATTTCACTAACTTTGCTAGCAACCTGACTAATCCACGAGCAGGGTTTACTTAGTTGTTTTTTTGTTTTGTTTTGTTTTATTTTGTCTTATTTTTAGTTGTTGCGCTACAGTCAAAGTAATAATTTCTTCCTAATGTAGGGTATAGGTCATGTTCAGTGACACCTTCATCATTAGGCCTATAAAGTCACTTTCATCACCACAAAGGACAAAAATATGTATTTATTTGCAAAGGGCTTTTTCTTTGGAAAATTCTATATATAAGTCCAGTATAAGTCCTACTTTAAAGACTGCAACACGTCTGAGTTTGGCTTTTATTCTTAATTGTCATTGTAGTCACTCAGTATTTATTGGCTTAAGGATTATATGATATTTTGAATGAATTGTTGAAAATGTCTGTCCAAGTAATGGAGCTAGATTATTGTGTATGGATAGATGTTAAATTATTACACATAATGCATATTAATAGTTATGCATAATAATAATAATAATGCATAATGGGCTTACCTATAACTCATTCAGTCAACAAGAAATTACCCTTTGTATTATGTTTCATCTGAATTGAAGGTTTAAAACAATAAAGTAGTCATTTTGTTTTATCATTTCTTGTCATACTGTGAATACTATTTAAAGAGCTTCAAGATGCTTCAAGCACAACTTGCAATGGCATTAACATTAGCATCTGTAATTCAGCTTGACTGTGATTGGAAAAAGTATATGTTGTGGAGAACTTTGTGGAGATCACAGGTAATACACATTGAAGAGAACAGTTGGGCTTTAGGAAGCAAAATTAGTCATCATTATAGCATTTAAACATACTCTAAATAAAGGTTAATATAATTCTGCTGGTCCTGGTTTTGCAAATACATCTTGTGTCAGTGGCTGACGTTTCTCAAAAAGGAAGCGAATATTACTTTTCTTTTTCTTCTTTTATGCCTATTAGTTATTAGCGGAAGCAGTATGCATGGTCAAAAAGACACATTATTGTAAACTGGTGAAATGCACAAGAAGATAAACAGGAAATGATCTTTTGATTTATTCTAAGAATTAAGTCAATTATATATAACTTACAAATTCATGCTTCCTAATGTTAAGTAGGGTGTAGCTTACTTATGCTCAATGGCAAAGAAATTAACATTTGTATGAATTTGTGTGTAAATATATGGGGGAAACTCTATTATAATATTATATTGAATAAAGGTCAGTTTATCAGTTAATGCATGTTTTTTATTTAAAATTATATCATAAATAAGTTATTGACCACAAACACACATACACTCGTAGTCCTGTGGAGGGAGCTCTGTATTACATTTTGAAGTAGAGTCACACGTGGTGTAGACCCATCTCTTAGAGAGAGAGAGAGAGAGAGAGAGAGAGAGAGAGAGAGAGAGAGAGCGTTCATGGGAAAGTCAAACTTTCGTCCTTTGCCAGGTTCTCAATGTTGCCTGTTTAAAATTTGTGAAAGATTCCAGCATAATACTGTCATAATTAGTGACCTGGCTGCAAGAGATGCTAATCAGATGAGGAATGAGATGTCAGCTGTATTCAAAATGTCTTCTGTCCATTCATACACAATGCTTGTCTGTTAGGAACAGTCCTCATTGACTTGACCTCATCTGAAAATCGAAATATTGGCATTCACCCAATGCCTAGTATTTACATACAGCCTGATGAAACATACAGGTGCATCTCAATAAATTAGAATGTCGTGGAAAAGTTCATTTATTTCAGTAATTCAACTCAAATTGTGAAACTCGTGTATTAAATAAATTCAATGCACACAGACTGAAGTAGTTTAAGTCTTTGGTTCTTTTAATTGTGATGATTTTGGCTCACATTTAACAAAAACCCACCAATTCACTATCTCAACAAATTAGAATACTTCATAAGACCAATAAAAAAAACATTTTTAGTGAATTGTTGGCCTTCTGGAAAGTATGTTCATTTACTGTACATGTACTCAATACTTGGTAGGGGCTCCTTTTGCTTTAATTACTGCCTCAATTCGGCGTGGCATGGAGGTGATCAGTTTGTGGCACTGCTGAGGTGGTATGGAAGCCCAGGTTTCTTTGACAGTGGCCTTCAGCTCATCTGCATTTTTTGGTCTCTCGTTTCTCATTTTCCTCTTGACAGTACCCCATAGATTCTCTATGGGGTTCAGGTCTGGTGAGTTTGCTGGCCAGTCAAGCACACCAACACCATGGTCATTTAACCAACTTTGGTGCTTTTGGCAGTGTGGGCAGGTGCCAAATCCTGCTGGAAAATGAAATCAGCATCTTCAAAAAGCTGGTCAGCAGAAGGAAGCATTAAGTGCTCCAAAATTTCTTGGTAAACGGGTGCAGTGACTTTGGTTTTCAAAAAAACACAATGGACCAACACCAGCAGATGACATTGCACCCCAAATCATCACAGACTGTGGAAACTGAACACTGGACTTCAAGCAACTTGGGCTATGAGCTTCTCCACCCTTCCTCCAGACTCTAGGACCTTGGTTTCCAAATGAAATACAAAACTTGCTCTCATCTGAAAAGAGGACTTTGGACCACTGGGCAACAGTCCAGTTCTTCTTCTCCTTAGCCCAGGTAAGACGCCTCTGATGTTGTCTGTGGTTCAGGAGTGGCTTAACAAGAGGAATACGACAACTGTAGCCAAATTCCTTGACACGTCTGTGTGTGGTGGCTCTCGATGCCTTGACCCCAGCCTCAGTCCATTCCTTGTGAAGTTCACTCAAATTTTTGAATCGATTTTGCTTGACAATCCTCATAAGGTTGCGATTCTCTCGGTTGGTTGTGCATCTTTTTCTTCCACACTTTTTACTTCCACTCAACTTTCTGTTAACATGCTTGGATACAGCACTCTGTGAACAGCCAGCTTCTTTGGCAATGAATGTTTATGGCTTACCTAGTGAACCAAACTGAGAGACCATTTTGAAGGCTCAGGAAACCTTTGCAGGTGTTTTGAGTTGATTAGCTGATTAGCATGTCACCATATTCTAATTTGTTGAGATAGTGAATTGGTGGGTTTTTGTTAAATGTGAGCCAAAATCATCACAATTAAAAGAACCAAAGACTTAAACTACTTCAGTCTGTGTGCATTGAATTTATTTAATACACGAGTTTCACAATTTGAGTTGAATTACTGAAATAAATGAACTTTTCCACGACATTCTAATTTATTGAGATGCACCTGTATAATGTTCCAAGCAGTACCTGGGACTGGGGATTCCCTCTTGGGTATCATGCCTAAAGTTGCCATTGATTTGAAGTGTTTTAGTGGGTAGTGATTGCTGGCAGTAGGACTATGATTTAAAAAAAAAATAAAAAAAAATAAAAAAATTAATACTCAGAGCACAGCACATACCCTTAAGCATATGTTTGATTTCATAAAATAAAAGGCTGTATTGACATGCCAATTTCTATGTCATTGCCAACTACATGATGAACTTGTGGATATAAAAAATCATTTTAAACAAATTCATTCGCCATCTTCTGATGGTTATTATTTGTATTGCATATATCATCCAAAATGTTTCCTAAATGATTTGCCAGCATTTAGAGTGCAATGTACATCATTAACCTGCTACCAAATAACAGTCATAAATCTGGAAAATGCATTCATGAGAATCAGACACATTATATAAATGTTACCACATATTGTATATTTTTTGGAAATACAAATGAACCAAAACTACTGACGGGGAAAAATACCCTAATTCATCTTAATTTTTTATTCATAGCACTGACTAACGTTCAACTAAACTTAATGTTCAAATAAATCATTAGCTTTTCTGGTCTGCTGTGGATGACAATGTCTTGAGTGTGTTTGAAAGGAGTGATTGAAAGGAGAATCATTTGTTATGAGAAAAATGTTAACATCCTGCTCTCAAAGGCCTGGTGCTCTTGAAGTGGGTTTGAAACGTCGACTAGGCAAAGCGAGGACTCATCTATCCTTTTCTTTGATGTTGAAGTGGAGAAGGGGTGCTTTCAGAGAGCAATCACTGTTGACCCTCTTCATATGTTATTCAGAGATCTTTACAACAAAAGCCTTTCAATAGAACCTGCTTTAACAGTAAATATCAGTATGCTGTTACAAAATCAAGACTCTTACAAATACAGATTTTTTCCCCCCAAATTCTATATATCACTATACATATAACTAATTTCAGTTCATAATTTAAAAAAAACACATGTACAAAAATACATTTTCTAACATATATCATACTGAAACATTGACCTTATATGTTTTGTATACAAACACATTCACCCCAAATATTTCACACTTAGGTCAATTATTAAATACTGTTATGTAGACATGGATAAGGAGATAATACATTCCCATTCACAATCGTAATCCCCTATAGCGTCTCTGAACTCTTGGATTACACCTCTAAAAGTAACTCAAGCTGTCTGAGGATGATTTAACACATTGGTGACCTTGGTGAGTAGTCTACTTCTGACACACAACCACTTGGAAATATTCCAAGGAAAACTTTTAAATATGAGTGGATTATTGTTAGCTCAATGCTTAACAGTCTTGAAACTGAAGCCTGGTTTCAAAGCCTCATTATTAGTTTTAAAATTGAATCTCCAGCTGTGGAGTGTCTGCTGATGTTATATGATACATATTGACATGAAAACTAAGTTCAGAAGGCGGTACATGTTTATACACTATTTAAAGTAAGTTAAATGCCAAGCATTTTGACTACCTGGTGCTTGGTCTTGTTGCACAATAGAAGTTCTAGACTGTTTTCTATGGACATTTTTAATCCAAGCATAATTTAAATAAACTCTGCTTCCACCTGGATATCTCTACATAGGATTTTGACGAAATCTTTACTGTTTGCCGTCATTTGCAATAAAAAAGACTCTATTTCGTTGAAAAAGCAGCAATGCAATAACTAGTGAACCAATCTCTTAATACATTTAGACAGAATGTTTTCTCAGAGACAAAGTTCATCATTATAGATAAAAAAAATCCTTATGATAAGGAAAACTGTAATTTAGAGTGAATACACAGAGTGTGTAAAGCCCTTAACAACATAACTTTGCAGTGTGCATTGTACAGTATGTGGCAACTACAGACAATATGCCTCTTCACATTTCGTTTTGGTGTTGCAACCACAACACATGACCGTGTCTCCACATATGTGGTTATTCCACTGAGCCTATCGACAGGAGCATGTCTCCACTGACATATCAGGGTAGTTCTTTAATACAATGTTTTTGGCTTCATCCAGGAAGAGGACGCCGAGAGGTTTCATTTTCTCTGGTACACAACAGGGCTCTGGGATGCCTGGAATGATACCAACTGTCTTCACTATACTTTGAATGGTTGCATGGTTGGAAGGGCGAACAACCTAAAATAGAGGAGAAAAAAAAAAACGGATTGAATAACATACAAAATGTACAAAGGTATCTTCAAACACATTCTTCTGACTGTATTTTTATTCAGCGTGTAAGAGGACACAATCTTAACATTTCACACCACCCTTAAAAACCCCACAACTGACTGTTTCAAGTAGTGGAAAAAAAGGAAAGCGAGAAAATGAGTCCCTCTAAAACCCCCATTAAAGTTAAAATGATGTGAATGCAATTACACCTAACACTTGTGTGCTTCACTAATGCTGGAACTGAATGCCTTCTGAAGGGATTCTTTGTTTAAAGTCTGGCTGCAAAAGTAATTCTAAGGCATTTAAAAATATTTCAATATGTCTAAACTATTCACTCTAATCTAAGTGAGTGTATAGTACCCAGTATAGGATGTTCAGACCTTAGGTATGGGAAATTCACACGTTCCTGCACAGTAGTAGGCATCAAAGGATTTAGGGGACAAGATCCATTCACTCCAGCCAATATCTGCAAAATCCACCTTCAGGTACCTCCTCGAACAGACGCGAGGCTCTCTCCACTGTCTCCTCCGTGCTTTCTTCATGGTTTTCTCATCAAAGCTGAGAACCTGTAACTTGTTCAGTCCATCATCATGCCCTTGATCTTTCTTTCTCTGCTCCTTTTTAGAAGGCTTTGGCTTCAGTGCTAGATAAGTGCTTTCCCACTTATCATGCTCCTTGAAGCTGTTATACTCCACCTCAGGAAGTTCATTGTTCTGGATGGGGTCAGGAAAATACAAGTCCCTTTTAGCCCGCATATCAGGTGAGGTTTCTGAAGACTGAGTGGGCGTCTCATCTGCAGGGAATGGATCATACCTCTGTAAGCTCATGGCCACACTGTTGGGCTCTGAAATGGCTTGGTCATTGGCATACACTAGCATGTATGGCAGGCTGAAGGCTGACAAGCTGTCCTGATGCCTCTGATATTTTTTGCCATAGTCAAACTCCAGCGTTATCACAGCCTGTTTCCTGAGTCTTGCTTCCTGTATGATTTGAGACACATCCTTGGTTTGCCATATCCCTCTACTGTGTGGGTAAAAAGTGATGTTCCCAAGCAATGAGCCCAAATGTGAAGCAGATGAAAAACTTCGGAATAAAAGATGAAATGAAGGTAAGTAGTGAAGGT
The DNA here is from genome assembly GCA_023630585.1 of Cranoglanis bouderius. NCBI lineage: Eukaryota > Metazoa > Chordata > Actinopteri > Siluriformes > Cranoglanididae > Cranoglanis > Cranoglanis bouderius. Next base: position 19,312,461 of record CM042536.1, on the reverse strand, counting down.
TCTGGATGCGACAGGAAGGACTGCGGAAGCGCTTGCAGAACCAGGACCTCTGGCGTGGCCGTTTGTCAAAAAAGAAGTGAAGTGTGGAGGTGAGAACGGCCTCAGAATCTTGAAGCAAAGTTAGATTTAGGTGATACAAAACTCGTTGCTCCAAGCTTTCTGCAGGGAAAACAGAGAACAACTGCTAGTTACAGTATATATGCATTATAAAAGCTGACTTCAACAGCAGGCTTTTTGTTCTAAGGAAGGACAAAATGAGGTGATACATTACTCCTGGAGCAGCTGGAACCATGTGGATATGATTATTTAAGCTTCCTTTTTAAGCCTGCCTAGAATCTAGTAATGTGATATCAATAAAACATTCTGATAAAATACTTTTGCAGACTGAAACATTGCTTGAAGTCTGTTGCCTTTAGTAGAAATGTAAAGCTCCTGTATAGCTTCTTTATGCTTCTTGGTTTATTTTCAGTATACATACTAAGCACATGTTTGTAGTTTGTTGGTGAGGGATTGGTCAGTTCAGTGAAAATCTCTCTAGTGCCATTTCCGAGCCTTTAACCTTCTTCTCAACTGTTGGGTAGAGCACATTTTGAGTCACTATATCTTACTGAAAAATGTGTTGAATTTAACTCAGCCCGATTGAGCCATCTCCACCACTCGGTTTAGGTATATTGTGTTAAAAACATTCACTAAATATTTCTGTCTTGAAATAGTGTGTCTTTTCAGTTTGCTTCTTTACATGAAGTTAGCAACAAGAAAGTCACTCCAGACATCCGCTTCTGGGTTTTATTTGACTTTTTCTAAAAGTTTTGGTATTTGGTAAATGTATTTATACTTTTACCATGAAGTGACTTATGGCCTATACTAAAAAGGCCATAAGTCACCTATACTAGGCCTATACTAAGTCACCTATACTAGACCCCTGTGGGGTCTGTTAAAAAAAATGAAACATGATTGTTGATGTTATTGCACCAAGGAAATAAAAAAAATGCAAAGAAAACAATTTTCCATTTCTTTTTTCTTAGTGAGGATGTTAATGAGAGGAGAATTCGGAAAACGGTTTTGGACATTTGTACATACGATATAAGGCAATTTGTCTCATTCTTACATGGCCACAGAGAATGCACTCAAGCTAAACACAGCACAGAGGACTGAATGGTCTGGACAACAGTAAAAGTAGACTTAAAGTGAAGTATAATTTCTTCTTCTTCTTCTTCTTTTTATTTAAAAAAAGTTTTTTTTTTTTTTGTTTTTTTTTAAACTAAGTGAAATTCACACTATCAGTATGGTCCATATGGAAGAAGAAATGTTCCCCAACTCACCAGGCTTGGCTTTAAAACTTCTCACAGTATTTGCATTTTTTGGCCAGTGCGATTCTCTGTTGTATTTCTCGTAGAGTTTGAACATATGCTGTGAAACTCTGTCCGTTTCCGTGCTGTCACTGACTTCATCAGGTGGGACATCCAACACAAAGTCTGTCACTTCATGAGCAAGTACACATATGATCGAAAAGAGCAGTAGGTGCGCCAAAACGGTGCATTTAAACGTCATGATTAAAAAAAAAAAAAAAAAAAACACGAAAAAAAAAAACAACAACAACCAAAAAGCGCACAAGACGGACTAGCTTTCAAAGAACCAGCGCGCAAACTAAAAAGAAAGACTACAAAGTTTTTAAAAAGTTGTTAGATTGTGCATCCGGAGACCAACTTGACGAATTGTCCATTTAAACAGGTTTCCGCGTTAACAGGGTTTTTTTTTTTCCTGTAATGACGTGCTGAATAAACGTGTCAGGAGAGTATCCGCTATGTCTCGGTTAACCTGTTGAATGTGCGCTTGTTTCTTACGAGCGCCACTAAAACGTGCCTCAAGACATATGCTGTTGCACTGGAGGCTGACGCACGCGCTCAGGAACCAACAGAAAGCAGGGAGAAGCACACAGACCTGACAACACTCAGACCACACTCAATACTGCTATACTACACACTCTGGATAGTATAGGAAGCATAGTATAGTATGGATCAAAAATACGATGAGTCACACGAGACCTGACAAAGACTAGACCACAGTGCTAAATACATAAATTATACAATGAATAATGCTAAAATAAGCTGTCATATTAGTTTATTGATCATTACAGAACACTGCATTCCCCCCCCATTCAGTTTAATTGCTAACAATTAATGTGAATGGGGGCAAAAGGTCTACAAGGTTGCATTAAGTAAACCACAATTGAAATTGAATTATAACAAACACATTAAAGTGAGATAAACAATGCCTTAGTAAATCAGAAAAGATTCCACTTTCCAAAAAAAGTTGTTCAATTAGATTCTGATTGTATAACACATTAACAATTTCACTCATACAGTTGTTTCTGTGTAATACTGATGTGTTTTCATTACTTTCATAATTGCAAATTATCACTTGCCCCAATTTATTGATTAATCTTAGTTTCCCTTTCACCTATTGTTTTATCATCTTATTGCTAGATTAACAGTGATATTGGTAAGTGATATGGTTTGACAAATGTGTCAGAGATTAGAAATAGCCCATTATTATTATTATTATTATTATTATTATTATTATTATTATTATTATTATTATTAGTCACACAAGTCTCCATAAGAAGATGACAATGACAGAAAATGCATCTGCTGTAGCTGTACATTATGTCAGACAGCCACTGAACACACTTGGTTCGAAGGGAATGAAATGAGCAGATTTGATTTGATATCAGAGCAGCACAGCTAATCACAAGCAGTAAAATGTATTCATGCATCTGATTTCACAATTCTGCCCTGCACCAGTGGTCACGAAAATATCAAAGAACACATACAAAAGCATAGTGATCCTGTGTTATATTTATTTGCTCTTGGAAATAGGAGCCTAAAAGTGTTGTATTGCATTATTTTCAGATTTTTAAAATTTTTTTTATTCCTGACTGTCTATTAAATACCTCTGAAATTCTGAAATTCATGTCTCTCCAACTCACAGGCAGTTTTTTTTGCTAAGACTGCCCACTAGTTATTAATATTCATAAGCAGATGTTTAGGAATATTTATTATATTATTTAACATTATGTTACTAATATTTTTAATGGACATGTGTAAGGTCTGAAATACTTTTTGAGGTAAAGACAATACTTTCTGTAATCAAGCAACTATAATAATCAATTACTTGCAGTTGCAACCTTGTTTTTCAATGCTGTTTTGAGAGTAAAGTGCTATGCACAACTACGGAAAGCATCTGGAGAATTGCCAAAACAAACTGTCCCCAGTCATTATGAAGAGGTTTGTATTTCACAAATTGAAGGGATTAACTGATTTGAGTTGATTTGAAAGAGGGAGGGAGAGAGAGAGAGAGAGAGAGAGAGAGAGAGAGAGAGAGAGAGAGAGAGAGAGAGAGAGAGAATTTCTTCTTTTCACTTTTCAGCAAATGTTTGGTCAATATAAAACTGTTTCCATCTTTACCTCACTTTACCTTTACCTCACCTTAGGGGAGGTGAACCTAAGTTTCATTTGAATATGGACCAATTACAGTAAGCATGTAAATACATCTCTAACATGGTGTAGATGAAATCAGATTTTGCATGTTCTCAGTTTGGCTCTAAAAATGCCAAATATAGGAAAAGTCTATTTTCACAATATAACCTCTATATCAACACCTCCAGCATTGTTTTCATCCAGTTTAAATTGTTAGATACAATCTTGTTCTCATCATTCTTCATAGCCTTTGCCCACTGCAGACAGCAACACTTTCAACTAACCTCATTTTAATTTATTTGCATTTTTGATAGATTATACAGTACTGTGCAAAAGTTTTAGGCACATGCAAAGAAATGCTGTAGAGCAAAGATGCCTTCAAAATAATTAAATTAAATGTTTCTACATTTTAAAAAATTACCATAAAGAGCAGCAAACAGTAGTAAATTAAACAAAGTTAATATTTGGTGTGACAAAAAAAAAAAAAAAAAAATAGTAGTCTCCGGTACAATTTGTGCGGTTTTATAAGGAAATGAGCTGGTAAGTTTTATTGAGCATCTTGCAGAACCGGCCACAGTTCTTCTGGAGACTTTGACTTTCACACTTGCTTCTTATTTTTGCAGCAAAACCCAGCAGCCTTCATTGTGTTTTTTGTCTGAAAAGTGTCTCTTATGTAATATGCTGCTTTCTTTAATGACATAAAACATTTTTCTGTGACATTTAATTTTGTGCTAGAAAACTAATGTTTGGGAATCTAAAATGTTTTTTTGTACTGACTTGATAATGTAGAAGTCATAAAATAAAAAATCTATAACAAAGTTTGTACTAAAAAAAAATAGGGTGCCTAAAACTTTTCCACAGTACTGTATATTCTCCAAATGTGTGTCATTATAACGGTAAAACATGTTTATAGTTTTAGCTTAGAAAAATCTACTTGGACATGTTTTGGCCTCCCTTTGTTTGATTTTATTGACACTTTTCAGTCCCATGAAATCCACCAGGGATATGCCCCAGTCACCTCTGGATATTTATTTATTTACTTTTTCATTGGTGTCTCTGCGGTGCTGTTCCAACAATGTGGTTCTGTGAAAGCTCTGGGCTCCAGTGGAGAGGCTGTTACGAGCTCGGTCTCAACAGCACCATTAAACACCTCCCCTGGCCCTTTAGGGACCCCACTGGAGATTCCCTTTCTCTTCAATCTTAAATGTGTCTTATGTCTGCATTAAAACGTTTTGAGACTCTGTCCACTAGGACACTGTTGCTGAGTGAATCAGAAAATAACTCTATAACTCCCATTCACCGTCTCTCCTCCCAACTTCCTTTTGTCAACTGCAAACCATGAAAGAGCAACACTATGGGTAGGTCCAGCCATTAAGCTTCGGAATACTACAGAATACTCGTTTTAACACAAAGAAAAGCGAGTGTAGGGGTGAAGGAATCCAAATTAATTCTGGGTCATAGAAGGTCCCTATAACTCTTGAGTGTCACCGATTAGTGGCGTCTCTGTGGCAGATGAAAGTGTTGCTCTGTCATGGCATGCAGCCTATATTTACCCCCCCCCCCCACAAATAATATAATAGTAATAGTTAAAATCCATAATAGAAGCAGAAGTATTTGGCAGAGAGGACACTCAGTAGAACTCAATATGGCCTTAATAAGTTTTTCTTTTATTACCAAACAGCTAGTGGGCCATGAACTATTCATTTTTAGACACGGCCCTCGTGTCCACTCACTGGATTTTTTTTTAAAGAAACAAATCTATCAGTGATCTAGAGCAGTGAAGTGGGGAAAATTAATGAATAAGAGATTTATTTACTACATATTTATGATAATTAAATATTTATAGTGGATATCTTTTATTATTATCAAAAAATAAATACTATTAAATAAAAGCATCATTGCACTGAGGATTTTCTTTTGATTTACAGCTTTGTGGATTTCTTTAAATGTTTACTCATTTGCTATGTGGCAAATCACTCTTAAGTGCTGAGCAAACAATATTGTTAAGCATGTATTTTTTTAATTTTTTTAATTTTTTTTTTACTGTGATATAGTCATGAGGAAAAAAAGTTTAGATTACAAGCTTCCCTTACATTCTGCACAGTATCCATGACACTGGTCCAAACATATATTAAACAGTCATCTGTAACTGTCAGCAGACATTTCCGTAAGTGAGAAGGTAAATTGCGGGCTGCTGCTTCTGTTTGTCTTTGCCCTTTTTATTTTGTTGGGTCTATAGCTATGTGAGGCAAACCCAATTAGCCCTGCAGTTCTCTATTCTGCTGGCTGTTCATCAATCATTTTAGGCAAACTCAAAATGCTCAGGCTTTCAGACCATTATGCAATCAGCAGGACAGCCATTTCGCATTTCAGTGTTTACTAATATGCTGTTGCAACCCTATAGCCTCTTTTCACCATGAAGGGCAGATTGAAAGCATTTGAAAGTAACTATAAGGTCAGTAAATTTCTGTTCAACAGTAAATTGCTGCAACAAATATACCTAAACTTATTGCCCTATAAAAATATCAAATCTGAATTGGATAACTAGGCAAATCATATAAAGAAATTTTGACAAACCTCTTTTGGCAGGCTGTGTTTTTATAGAACCATCTACATATACAGTATTCTACAAAAATGCTTGTACATACTTAATAGCTCAGATTATTTACAATAGACTGCTTGTTTAATGTTGAATGTAAATGCTATCTTTAAGAAAAGACCATTCTCTGACAAAATGTCATGACTAAAAAATGTATGTTCAGTAGATAGATAAATAGATAGATAGATAGATAGATAGATAGATAGATAGCATGTGAAGTGGTTTCTTTTGTCAAGCTTGTAATGCAACACCATGTTTTTCCTATTTTTCCTCCATAAAAATATATATAAAACAGATAAGTTTCGGCATAGCACAGACAGATAGAATTTCGATCCAAATAATGACTGCATGTTAGTGATGAGCCCGTGGTCCTGGGGAGAGCTAGACTGACATGTCCGTTTCCCTTCTGTCTGTCCAGTCCAGGCCATTGGCCCAGTAAAAGGGATGAGATCACTTGGCTGTGTAAGAAGATGTAGAGTGACCCTTTGTCCTGGTCCAGAGGTAATGAAAGTCTCGTGCTGTCCGAGCTGCAAGGACCTACTGCTGCTGCTTTGTAGCTAACATGATTTCACCCCTTACTACTGTGATCGCTGAACTTCCTGCAGCAGCCTGTCTTTGATCTTTGCTCTCTGTCAATCAGAATTAGCTATCCTTCAATACCAACCCCTCCTTCCCCTGTGTTGAATCCAGCCTAAGAACAAACCATGCTTTGTAGACACTGAATGTCTTCATGAAAGAAGCCGCACCATGAGGTTGTTTATTTCTCAGCTACCACATGTCTATGCTGTTCATCTGTCAGCCAAGTATTTTACTGACATATTGGTAGATTAAAAGTGTAAATGTTACAATATATATAAATCTTTTCATGTGCATCACTGAACATGGGGTTTGATAATGCAGGGATGTGTGTGATTATAGAAAGAGCAGCAAGCTGGAGTTCAGGATGATGATAATGACTCTGTGACAGGTTGACATGGTGAATGAGGTAAATGACAGCTAAGCTGTCTCAGCACTGACCCCTAGGCTCCACATGGCAAGAAGCTTCAGACAAAAGACCATTGTAGGTAACACTATAACACAACTGGTTATATTCTTAGAGGAAAAAATATCTGTCTGGGGATAACTGCATGGTTAAAAAGATTTCTCAGCTAGTTCACAGACTATTATTATATGCTGTTCGAATACACTTAGGCTGAATGAGTATTCCTCAGGTTTATAATTTTCAACAAGCGCTATTCACTTGTTGAGCAGATGACATTTTTACTCACTGTCATTTCCCATTAATATAAACATTTGCATTTTTATAGACAAATGAATAAATGATGTGTGAGTGTAGGGTAGGTGCTTTTCATTCAAATTTTACTAATGGTACATGCATTCAGGTTTGAGCTTTGATTGATTTTGTGTTACAAATTGAGTTTGTTGCGTAGTAGGTTAGTAAATAACATTTAGGTAGACAGATATTGGAAACCATTTCTCAATTGTTTTAGAGGAAGCCCATTAATTGAAATATTTGTTGTGCAAATCAGAGTGAGAGTTAGGAGTGCAAATGGGAGGTCTTGTTTACAAGCTGATTTGTGTAAGAACCTGACACATTTTCGATATTTTGGGTACAACAAAACAGATTTTGGGTAAAACAGGTCACAAGTCATGAGTCACATGTAATATTAGCTCCAGCAAACTCTGTTGGTAAACTATAGCTAGCTAGGTCATTCCAGTAACAAAAGGCTTTGTTGTAAACTAAAGCATCCCCCCAACCCCACAATTCTTCCCTAATTTGGTCATCAGCCAGCTCTTCCCTGTTATACAACATCTACCAAATAAGGAGGATGAAGGCATCCTTGTAGACACTTGAAGCTAGCCAACCACATCTGTTCAAACTGCTGCTCATGCTGCATCACAAGGCAGTGTAACAGACTTGAAGGAAAGCAGTATCTGCCTTCTTCTGCATACATAAACTCACAGGGGAGAAACAGTTTGCAATTTTGCCCTTTTGGCTCCCAGCCATGGATGGCTGTGGCATTGTCAGGATTCAAACTTATGAGCCCCTGGTGACTGGATGAACGATTTTCTATTGACTCACTCAGAAGACAAAACACCACAAATGATGTCACATAGGTAGCACAACACAATCACTCCTTTTCAGTTCACACTAGCATTATGTAAAAGAAGGGAGGAATGTTCATTTAAATGTGTTTTCTTTATTAAATGTGCAAATGCCTGTATTGACCATCATATTAGTAGAAAACTGCAATTCTACTTTGCACGCCCTAGTGGTGCAACAGGCCGCGTTGTAGCCTCACAGCTCCAGGGTCTCCAGTTCAATCCTGAGCTTGGGTGGAACACCCAATCCTGCTTACTGAAGATGTATGAATGATGTTTTAATACTTTATACCACAGGTTCCCAACCCTGATTGTGGAGTACCCCTTGTCCTGCATATTTTGGTGTTTTCCCTGCTTTAACACATCCACTTCATCTTCAGGAAGGGCTGTTAATTAGTTAATTAGCTGATTATTTAGGTGAATCAGGTGTGATGGGAGCAGGGAAAATACAAAATTGTGCAGGACATGGGGTAATCCAGGACCAGGGTTCAGAACCTGTGCTTTATCCAGTGACATAAACCTTGTTAATACTGCAAGATTTTCACTATGCTCAGTGGCAGGTAACACTTTCACAAAGTTTGTAATGTTGAATACCTCCTGCTGCAGTAGGGTTGGAAGGATATTTTTAAGGGTATGTAATTTTTTATAATATATGAATTAAATTGATTTTAACTCTAATTTTGTGGAGGAAAACATTAACCTTCCTTTTGCACTATATGTTTCTTTGTGACTCCTGATTGGGTTATCTTGATTGCATTATCACAACAGTGAAACCTAATCATGTCTATGTCATATGCCTGTGTAAGCAAACTGAGACTTCCTAAATCAACACTGCATTCTCAGCTGTTTGACAAGTCATGTGTCTTTTTACCTTTGAATGCTGTGTAGGCATTTTGATTAAAAGGTAGGATTCAGCTCACTGTTAGATGCAGACAAGACAACAGCTGCTGGAACCCACCTCGACATATGGCTGCTTAAATAAAACCTTCTTCTTGTCACTCAAGTTTGGTCTTTTTATCTTCAAGAACAATTTCTAACCAAGAACAATTTAGAAACCACTAGCATGCAATCATAGCAAGTGGTAAAATATAGACCCTGAATGTAATAATAAGCTTGTGTGACCACACTGGTACTGCATGCTGCACGCAGCTGCTTCAAAGGGCAACACAGATTAACATAAAAGCATATCACAAGCTGCTGCACAGTAAACATGTTCTGTAGTTAAAATGCTATTGTGGATTAATCAAAATTGAGGGCTGCACTTCTAACTAAGTGAGGTAAGCAAACTAGGCCCTTGGAGTTGATCAACCAAGTTAGCAAAGGCTATAAAATCTTTAAAAAAAAAAAAAAAAAAAAAAAGTCTTCTGCCTTTAATTTTGCAGTTAAGAATGTGTTTCGTGCTGCTTTGCCTGTAAATGTTCTATAGGTTATACAGTATAGGGTTGTATGCACAGTCTTGCCAACTCTTTTCAGGGGAAAGTAGCTAATGCATGCTCCAAAAGACGCTAGATGTCACCAGATGATGTCATAGACAGCTAGAAGAGGATGGGTTCCTTTTTGAGTCTAGTTCCTCTCAAGGTTTCTTCCTCATGTTGTCTCAGAGAGTTTTTTTTTTTTTTTTTGCTTGCCACTGTCACCTCTGGCTTTCTCATTAGAGATATAAATCTAAATCCATATCTAGATTTCTGTAAAGCTGCTTTGTGGAATTAGGTACAGATGGAATAATTCACTTTTATTACTAATAAATATAGCAAAGATAAGAGTTTAAAATGAAGAACAAAATGTATGGTTGGGACAAACTATGAGAATCAGTGGTTGGTCTTTGTGAACAACTGTCATCACTGATTTGTCTTTGAAAACATTGGTGATCAGTGATTGGTCATTGGGAACAGTGGTGATCAGTGACCGGTTGTGGGGAACATCGTCTTGCTTGTTCAAGTGGAACTCAGTCAGGTTTTACACACTGGTGGTGAGTTGAGCGATCCTGCTCCTCAAATCGTATAACCATAAGTTATGAGCTAGAGAGCTGTATCGAGTGCAGGACGGTCGCTCATGTCTGCTCAAAAGGTCGTTAGATTTGTCGCTTGGCTCTTTTTTAAAATTAAGTCTAAAAATGAGAGTTTGTATGACAGCTGGAGTTTTGGTTCTAGTTAGCTGGCAGGTGAAGTTTTGCTAACCTAGCTACTAAATCCATCCATCCATCCATTTTCCATACTGCTTAACCTATGCAGGGTCACAGGGGACCTGTGAACTCTGGGTACAAGGCGGGGGGACACAGGACGGGGTACCAACCCATTGCAGTGCACAATCGCACACGCATTCACACATTACGGACAATCTGAAAATACCAATCAACCTACAACTCATGTCTTTGGTCTAGAGGGAGGAAACCAGAATACCCAAAGAAAACCCCAAAGCACAGGGCGAATATGCACACGCCACGCATATAGGGCAGAGGTGGGATTTGAACCCCCAACCCTGGAGGTGTGAGGCAATGTGCTAACCAATAAGCCACGTGCCCCCCTAGCTATTAAAATAATTTAAATATAATATTTTCTGACCTGACTTGTACTTGTGGGATGATTGTGGGATGAATTCATTCACTTTTGTTAATGCACAATGAATGGTTGCCTTTTAACAAACATACTTTCTCCCATGGTTGTGGACTACAGTAGCATCAGACTAATAGAATGAAGGCTAGCACACAAATGTCCTCCAACTTGTATACATTACTAGACATTTGTGTGCTAGCCTTCATTCTATTAGTCTGATGCTACATATGGGAAAAAGAGACATTTAGAGACGAGACACTTTTGACAAAAGTGTCTCGTCTCTCCATGTCTCTCTTTCCCTACTCAGAGAAAAACACATCCAGATGCTAGATTGGCTAGTATGTATATTTGTCCTTTCCTCCTTTCCTCACAATGAAAGCATGATAAGCTACAGTCTCACAAAACCTCCAACCGAATAATGCACAAGCATGGCTGAGATCTAGCTGTTGCATGCATGTCTGCAATGCCAAGCTGTACTTTTCTTTCCAGAATAACAAAATGTAGATAAGTTGAATTATGTTAGAATTGCATGCAGTTTTCTCTTAATATAATCAGATTATTCCCCCAAGGCTGTGACTCATGGTACAGAGTGTGTATACCCTGCTTAGTTCTATGAGTGTACACCTTTTCAGCAAAGCATGCTACATAAAAAAAATCCCCTCTTTTATAACATAATACCGGGTTAAGTTCAAGTTCATGTAGATCCGCAGTCCTTAATACACAAAACATTAAAACACACTTTGCTGTACTTCATTTAACCTTCCACCAGTCAAAAAAAGGCTGGTGCCTAGGCATCCCTAGGCTATATAACAAACGAATTCTGATTAAATGCTTTACGCAGAGCAAGACAAGCTCACTAATTAGTTTAACCTCAAATGTCTAGACACATTTAACACTTGTCTTTACCTGTCTGTTTCAAAAATAGGGCTGTTTGAAACATGTGCCAAGACTTTCTAGATTACAAAAAGGGAGAGAATGGATAATTTTACCTCTGGGTATTCACATTAATTAAGTCTGTAAAATATAGGCTGCAGCAAAAGCCATTCCTTCAAATCTGATTAGTGCTATCATGGGGATCTAGGGATATACAGTAGGTAAGACCTGTGACCATTTTACCATTCCCCCGTTTGTTTTTTATGCCTGTGTCAAAATGTGTATGGCATTTAATTTCTTTTATTATTGTACACATGATGCACATTTCCATGCTTCTGAATTTTATGGTTTTAGCACTAAAGAGTTGATGGCTCTAACAGAGAGCAAGGATGCTTTCAACCTGAAAAGCTGATCTAAGTTTTCTTCTATAACACTACATCAGCCCATGCTGATATCACAACTCTGTAGTCCCTCAAGAACCGTATTATTTATAATAAAGCAGACGGGAAAGGAGTGTTTCACAAGGAACACAATGAAACTAGTTATAGCTATTAGCAAACAAATTACAATTTTTTTTTGTGGGGAGAAGTGAATAAGGGTGCAGACTTCAGTCACAGCAGTAGTAACCTGCAACATTACTAATCTGTGCAATTTTAAGATGGTATCAGTGAGCATTAAATCCAGGGCCGTTCTGCTAAATTGCAGCGTAATGGTAAAACTTAAGAGTTCAGTTACACTTGATATTCCATATTCCCAAATGGATCTGGAAACCAGCGCCAGAGAGGCTGCGACCTAGTGCTCCACATGAAAAGGAATAAAAATAAAAAAAATCACATGGGGTTGGAGAAAGTGCTGACCTTCCTAAATGTTCTCAGATTGCAGTATGTTTTATGAGGGTAATAATGGCTTCGGGGGTCACCAGAAAACAATGCTTAGTTGGCTAAAGAGGATTCAGATATTCCCCTTTTCCTTTTCTTTCTAGTTATAACAAGTGATATTTCAGTTGATTTGGAAACAACTTAGTTTCTTATCTAAAAAGTTAATAGAATCTGTCATATGTTTTATAAATGGAAATTTCCTTATAAATTCCTTATAATTCTTGACTATAAGTTCAGTCTAGCATTACAATAATTCAAAATTGTCTTTCCTTAATTCATTACATTTACTTATAACACTACATTTACTTGCTTGTTTTGGGGGAATTTGACTGAAATAAGCACAATATATGCTAAAAGTTTTCTTTTTCAGAGTCTTTTTTTTATCGTTACAAAAAAAAAAGAGAGAGAAAAGAATTTCATCGTTCAAAGCTTTAGCAAAACGATAACAGTTTAACGATTTAGCTTCCAGTCCTGTGTGTGTAATTTCCTGCTTGGTGTTCCTGCTAGGGTTCCATGTGAAGGTGAAGGTCATGGGCCCCTGGGACATTTTCAGGAAACAGCAGCTCACAGTATATATGTTAATGAATATAACTGTGTCATTGTATATACAACGGCAAGATTATGTTGTTGGATGATGCCTTGTTGAATTTTTCTATCTACAAAAGTATGCTGGTGAACAGAACCTCAAGGCTAACTTTTCTTGAATGCTAGGTTTTCACACATGTGGGGGGTAGGGGTTAGAGGGATGCAGTTGGGGACCATGAAACCAACTGTCAAGAAGTGGCTCCAAGGGGATTATGTTACCCTCAAAATCAAGTCATTTATATTTTTGAGTGGTTGAGAAACCCTTTCCTTTGTCATTGCCAAGAAATGTTAAGATGCAAATCTACTGAAAATGACCAGCTGCTATAGCTAATCTAAAAGATGCTGTTGATAACTCATTTGTACTTTGAGTCTTTTGAACAACAACAACAATGGTAATAATAATAATAATAATAATAATAATAATAATAATAATAATAATAATAATAATAATAATAATAATAATAATAATAATAATAATAATAATAATAATAATAACAATAATAATAATAATAATAATAATAATAATAATAATAATAAAACAGGCCCAAAGCTTTGGTATTAGAAATGTTGACAGACATCACTTTTATATGCACACAGTGGAACTGATTATTTCGCAGAATAAATTATTGTGCCAAATGGATTAAGAATAAAGAAGCAGCTTCTGTTTGATAGGTATAACACAAGTAGTGGCTCATCCATAGCAGAGATGGGCAGAGCTCCACTATATATATATCAGCTTTTCAGCAGATGTTAAACTTAAAGTCCTCAGAACTTACAAAACCATACATTTTAAATTCCCTTCAAATACTAATTACCTCTTTTGAGCGAGCAAAAAATTAAAAATAAATATTTGACAGATTTAAGAGGATTCTCCGTTGATTTAGTCAGCTTTATATCCCTACTTAGCTTGGTAGATTTATTATTGCATGTAGAGGTCAAAAATGCAAACTACAACAAGCACTAACAGAGCCCCATTGGGGCAGGTATCACATTGCCTTATGCACACTCTGTGAACTTTTTTTTTTATTTTTATGACAGTTAATAACAATTAATAACATCTGTGTTTATTTCACATACTGTGAGAATGGCAATAGGAGCAACACCTGCTCGATCAAACACAGCTGAATTTCTTTACAACAACAACAACAACAACAACAACAACTCTACAGTGGTGCTGAAATTTACTGAACATTCCTGCATAAATATGACCTAAACAACATCAGATTTTCACACAAGTCCTAAAAGTAGATAACAAGAACCCAATTAAACAAATGAGCCAAAAATATTATACTTGTTATATTATATTATATTTATTTATTGAGGAAAAGTATCCAATATTACATATCTGTGATTGGCAAAAGTATGCGAACTTTTGCTTTCAGTATCGGGTGTGACCCCCTTCTGCAGCAATAACTGCAACTAAACAGTAAGTTTTTCCAGTAACTTTTGATCAGTCCCGCACATCGGCTTGGAGGAATTTTAGCTCATTCCTCAGTACAGAACAGCTTCAACTCTGGGATGTTGGTGGGTTTCCTCACAGGAACTGCTTGCTTCAGGTCCTTCCACAAATTTCTATTGGATTAAGGTCAGGAGTTTGACTTGACCATTCTGAAACACTAACTTTATTCTTCTTTAACCATTCTTTGGTAGAATGACTTGTGTGCTTAGGGTTGTTGTCTTGCTGCATGATGTCTTGCTGCTGTTGTCTTCTCTTGAGATTCAGTTCATGGACATCTAACCTGACATTTTCCTTTAGAATTTGCTGGTATAATAAATGTATTGTTCCATCAATGATGGCAAGCCTTCCTTGCCCAGATGCAGCAAAACAGGCCCAAACCATGATACTACCATTACTATGTTTCACAGATGGGATAAGGTTCTTGTCCTGGAATGCAGTGTTTTCCTTTCTCCAAACATAACGCTTCTCATTGAAACCAAAATGTTCTATTTCTATTTCTCATCCACCCACAAAACATTTTTCAGTAGCCTTCTGGCTTTTCCACGTGAACTTTAGCAAACTGCAGAAGGGCAGTAATGGTCTTTCTGGAGAGCAGTGGTTTTCTCCTTGCAACCGTGCCATGCACAGCATTCTTGTTCAGTGTTCTCCTGATGGTGGACTCATGAACATTAACATTAATCAATGTGAGAAAGGCCTTTAGTTGCTTATAAGTTACCCTTGGTTCCTTTGTGACCTTGTGGACTATTACACATCTTGCTCTTGGAGTGATCTTTGTTGGTCGACCACTCGTGGGGAGAGTAACAATGGCCTTGAATTTCCTTCATTTGTACACAGTCTGTCTGACTGTGGATTGGTGGAGTCCAAACTCTTTAGAGAGGTTTTGTCACCTTTTCCAGCCTATGAGCATCAAGAACACTTTTTCTGATCTCCTTTGTTTGTGCCATGATACACTTCCACAGACATGTGTTATGAAGATCAGACTTAAAATTAACTGCTAATCCTAGAGGTTCACATACTTTTGCCACTCACATATATGTAATTTTAGATGATTTTCCTCAATAAATAAATTTATAAAAAAGTATAATATTTTTGTCTGATTTGTTTAATTGGGTTCTCTTTATCTACTTTTAGGACTTAAAAATCTGAAAATCTGATGATGTTTTAGGTCATATTTATGCAGATATATAGAAAATCCAAACTTTCAAGCACCACTGTACCAACTGCTTATATAATTATAAAGATTGATTTCAATAAAGCAGGAAGATTGATGAGCTAAATTTCTTATGTCAGATGTTCAGCTTGATTTTTTTCATAAGACTACAAAGGCCCTGGAGGTCCCAGCTTTTAGAGAAGACTGCTTCTTCGGTTCCTGTTCTGTTCTGTCTTTGAAAAATGGTATACATAGCTTATTAAAGTTCATTCCAAGTCTTGTTGACTATTAACTTCCTATTATGGAGTTAAAATACTCTAGTAATACTCTAGATAGTAGCCTATTGCATAATTCAAGTGTGGCTGTCTTGACTTAAGTTTGTTTGAGACTGTCCTTATTTGATGTTCTCCCTGCTGAAATCTACGGACACAAGCTGTTGAGGTATTGGGTTTGCTGTTTTAATAGTCTCTTGGTATTTGTGAATAAAGATTTAAAGTTATGAAACAAACAAACAAAAATTCTCAAAACAGCGTTGACCTTAAAAACCAAGTAATATATTAATGCACTACTGGAAGGCTTTAAGCACATTTTTCCACACAACCAAGCCAGGCAACTGGACAATGTGGATAATCACAAGGGCAAAAGAAATCAATCTGTGCTCAGTTTTTCCACCTTCATTAACACAAGAGACCCCACAAAACCTTTGGCCACCTGCAGGAACTGCAGTACAATAGCAAAAATAGAGGGATTGCAGAGAAACACTATTTATTGAGACAATTTCTGTGAAGGAAGAAAAATATTTGATTGGCTTAGCAGTGAGCAGTTGGCGGTGTTGCTCTAGCCTGTGATGATATGGAGGGGAACAGCAGGCCTTTGTTTGCAGGCAGAATGGTGCTCTCTATGGGGTCACCGCAGGATTCCAAACATCACAGACAGGGGAAAACTATACACAGGAATTCCTCTCTCCCCTATGAATGTTTTATTAGCCATGTGAACAGGTCAGTAAGTCACTCCCCATCACACAGTCACCCACTCTGGCACAGGGGCAGTTGTGTATATGTGCGCTCTGAGCCCAGCTTATAGGCTCCTGACTGGATCAGCTCAGATGTGGCCAGGGTGATGAAGACAGGATCAGTTTTACAGCTAAAAGAACAGCATTCCAACATTCTGGAAAAAGAATGTTTTTAATGGAATGCACATGTGAGAAGTCAAAAGCAGTGTTGAGTATTTGTAAATGTAAGATATTGTCTCAGCATTTCAGCTTTAATAGTTGGCCTGTCTACAAACACTATGATTGGCATTAGTGACTCAGTAATATATCAAATAATCTCAAAAGACAGAAACTCACTGTGATTAAACTTTGTTATTAATGTTAACAAACCTGAGCACTGAATGTGATATTATTTCAGCCTTGTGCATACTTCTTTGTAATGTCCAGTGCTGATTTAGAGCAGTTTTTGAGAGGACATCCATCACACCAAATATTTTGAATGTGCAGCAAAGAAAAAAAAGCAAATGACCAATCTCCATTGTAGGCTTACAGTTAAGATTACCATTATTGGAGATCCTGAACCTCAGGATCTGAAGCTTTAGCTCATTGTTATATTGAGAGTTTTTCAAGAACCATGGATTTGTCCTCCTATAGAAATGTTTAAGTGCACATAGATGTATATATTAATCTAGCACTAACCAAGGTGAAAGGCCAATGTAATTTAGTACTCTGAAAGTTGGCCTTTTTGCTCCCTCTGGGTATTTATCCTAACCCAAATGCCATGGTTTCCCCTGTCCATTAACCTCTGCCTAGCTTAGACCATTGGTAATGGCGCGAACAATCTCCAAAGTCAAATGACTTTCCCTAAATCAAATGGGATCAGGACTGGGAGTATAAAACAGACTCATGCTCTTTGAACTGGAGATCTGTGTGTGTACTCGGGATAAAAAAGACATGCACACAAACATGAAGCAGCACACCATCCTGTAGCAGGGATGAAAAATGATGCAGGAAATGTAGATAATGGGTGATGATAGAAACCACTGATATCTTTTGACTTGTCAGGATTAAAGAACAAAATGTTTATTTAAAAACACAACATAGATAAATAGAGATAATGAAAAATAGATAGACGCATTTTTTATATCAAACAAATAAAAAATTAAACTGATAAAGATTAAAATTCACATTTTACATTGCTTAATTCAAGTTGCTCTAAAATTAATAGTATAACAAATGTATAGATTATGTATTTAGAAAAAAGAGATAATAGTGTGACAAGACAAGTTTATTATCTATGTTTTTTTACAATGATTATTTGTAAGATACCATATAGGCATGGGAAAGGCTGCCAATTTCACATGCACCACTGATTATTTTCATCTTTAACAAAGTGGAACCAGAGAACATTAAACTGAAAAGTGCTGGCTTTAGCTTTTTGTGGTTCTGCAACATTGAATGATCTCAAGAATTCTTTCACTCCCTCTTTTCTCCCGAGCTTTGGTCTTAATACCCTTTATAGCCCCTGAAATTTCCCGGGATTTTTTCTCCCCCCACAAATCTGTGCTCCTGGTTTACAGGGTGTCATGTGTGCTTCTACTGCAGGTCAGTAGGCAGGAGCAGATAGAGCCATTATTTGGTTAGCTCTCACACCAGCTGGCCTTCTCAGGCTGTGAATGAAGCTGCCATTGTGGAGCATAAGAGACCTGCTGGGCATGATGAAAAAACATCCACAGGGTGAGCTGGGAAAGTGACAGCCTCTGCCAAAGCATAGCACAATCACAGCCATACTCTAGCTCTGGAGGAATCTTATTCTAGTGGCAGCCCTCAGAGCAGAGGGACGTGCTACGCTGATGCAGGAGACTGTTCTGGAAGTAAAATCAACAGGCTGAAATGGCTCAGCAAACCAAAGGGGTCTTAAAGCAAACAGAGCAAAACTAGCGTAACGTCCTGCAGCACATTTTTCACTTTGAAAGACTTATAACTAAGCTCTTTGTCTATATACAAAGCATAATAAATGAGGGAAGAGAGCACATGTAGAAATCAAAAAAGCATTTCATATCATGTTTAAAGATGAAAGAACACATAATATGTCAAGTGAGAAAAGAAAATAAATTCACCACGATGGTGGCCTGTGTCTATGAAGCGGTGGCTTATCTATGACAGCATTTTGTTGTAACGCTGATACATCTGGAGCAGCAGAAGACTGATGAATCCTGTCATCTTTGGTCACATATTTTGTATGCCAGGTTATTGCCATGGTGTTAACTAAGGAGTAATTGAACTCAGCTGTAGCAGCGTCCAAGTCAGTAGCAGGTGTGGCATGTTGCTCCAATGTCCTTTAGGCTGTCTGGAAAGAACACAGTCTTTGTTAGAGCTGTAGTGACAAACCTCTACAGCTAATTCAAATCATTTACTATAAGGTCCCACATATATTTCAAAGGATGTCTGGCTACAGAGCAAAAAATGAATCCACCAGTCTGAGTAATTCCAGATTGCCTCTTAACTCTTCAATTCAGTGTCTTTTCACACATGGCATAAGTTATAATCTTATTTTCACCATGATGTTCAGCAAAAGCTAAGCCAATTTTCTATGATGTAGTCACTGAAGCATAAAAAGAGATGAGACAGGTGTAATATATATCAGAAAATAATATCTGAAGTTTTCTAAATTACAGGAAGTTCTAAATTCCTAGTATCTCAGTGGAGCACTGGACTCTGAGTACTGTAAAGTTCTTAAAATGAAATATATAATGCTGAAATTGGAGATAAATCATGACTGACTACAGCTGAAGGTGCCAAAGAAAGATGTGTTCAGTTCTAGTCTTGTGCTATTAGTTTTGCTGCACTGGTGTTATCTACCAAAAGCTCAGTAAAAAACAAACAAACATTTTTTTTTTTTTATTTAATAAAAAAAAAAAAAAAAAAAAAAATATATATATATATATATATATATATATATATATATATATATATATATATATATATATATATATATATATATATATAAAAAAAAACACATAGGTCCCCAAACTAAATCCTCAACTGGCTCTGTATTGAGTGCAGAAACATGGTGGGACAAAGGCTTACGCAACACATGCTGAGGGGGCAGAATGCAATAAATGAAAGCTGGGAAGACTTTGCAGCTCTTTTTTCTGTGGCATATATTTATATCATATTTGCATTTAATATGAACGATTATTAATGGAAATTCTTTTCATTTTTTTTTTACTTTTCCCCAAAGATCTTGCCATAGTGTAAAAAGGGCAGCTATTCATATTACTTTTACTCAAAGGGTTTCCTCCAGTGGCTAAAAACCAAAAAAAAAAAAAAAAAAAAAAAAAAAAACCTTGTTTGAAAACAGATTTCCCCTCACCATTTCCTGAAGACTTTCATACATTCCAGTCCAAACAGGGATAGCCCCAGGCACACCTTCTTCCAGGCTGGTTGGCGTGGAAAAAGCGAGTGTTTCCCCATGACCTACAGAACCAGAACACTTCAAACATGGAAGGAAACCTCGGCAGTTCCCATCAATGAAGCTTTTCTCTCAGTAAAGTGCAAGCCCTCCAGCTCTGGCCAGGGTAAATGTCAGGACTCGAGAGTATGTTTTTCTTGGAGCAAGTTGATATTTTTACACCTTTCATAAAAGCCTTGCCTGACCACTACATTAGCAGGAGGCCGTCACTGGACAGTCATCTGCTCTCAGAAACCATACATTTCTTCTGTCATGGTGTGTGTGTGTGTGTGTGTGTGTGTGTGTGTGTGTGTGTGTGTGTGTGTGTGCCAGCACACCCACATAGAGTAAACGTTTAAATATTAATAATGTTGTAGAGCACAATTTATTACATGTTGTGCATATTAAGGCATATGTGTGCATATTGGCTATTCATAAAGTGTGTCCTGAGCCATTTAAATTCTCAATTCTTACCTCATTAGTCATCAGATATGAGCAGGTGTTTTTCAGCAGCAGAATGTTGCCCTCTGAGCTCTTTTTGAACTGTAAAATTTCAACATTTTGAAATATGATTTTTATTTTTTTTTTAAATGGTTGTCATTGATTTGCAACTTAGATTTATGTGGAGTTTCCTCTAATATTTGAAAATTGAATGTATATTCTGACATACACAAGAAATAATAAAGTAATAATAAAGTGACAGGTCATTCAAAGCAGGCGATTTCCATTTAAAAGACCTGGCTTAATTATAGCTTGGGTTCATTTTAACCAAACATTTTAAGGCGTAGGTTAATATAATGCAAATAAACTCTTTTTTTTGTAAATGTGATAAATGTGTAACTATACAAAGCAATGAACTGCTTTCACTGTGGACTAAACACTCATTTCCTCTTGAGATGATTTTGTTTAGGGATTTGGGTAAAGCGAACAGAATATGGGCCTCGTTCCCACTATTGCAGCTGTAGTTTATTTTTGCTAACCTGCTTCAGGTCTCTAACAGCAGCCTCTGCTGAATAAGACATAGCGAGATGATGCTGTGTACAAAGCCTGTCATTTCTCCCTGCTGTGCAACCCATGAACGTAAATCGCTAAAGGCCCTGCCATGTATAAATGCTTTCTCTACCAAATTAGTCACACTCACCCACTGAGCGATGCAGTGTGACTCACACTGTAGGTAAAACTAATGGTACACAATGCACATCAGAAATCTTTACCAGTGAAATGGTGCCAAAGTTTGCTTAAATGGAAATGAATACAATTTGAATGAATACAAATGAGTACTGTGTTGAATTACAGTGTGATTAATTCTTACACATTTAAAATGGGTAATTCAAATTAGTTTTCTTGAACCATGTTTAACTTTTGGAAACAAAAATGAAGAAATAAAAAGCAGATATTAGCAGATCTCTCAGGCGTGACACATCTTGGGAGGTCAAACAGATTACCAGTGATTTAAAAATACAAATTTAGGCTCTAAATACTCATATTTATAAAAGGTGATGAATCATAATGCTGCAGTCTTGTTTCACACTGTTTTGTGTTGAACGTCCTTGTTTAATAGATCACGATACTGTAGTATGTTTTTTACATTTAAATATTTAAAATGTAACTGCCACTATATAACCAGTCATTCTGAGCATTTTATGTATTATAAGATTCTTCATATGCACACACACATTTTGCAATGAGAATAGCAGATCAGTTATGACCTCATTGCTTTTTGGATTGCAAAATGCATGGAGGTGGCAAACTTAATATTTCAGCGCTGCCTAACGACTTGTGAATTTCATATTTCACAAAAAGGGAGTGTGAGTGAGCACTCATTGTTGCATAACATTAATCATGGCTTTGAACCCCAGTGGAACCACAAAGCCAGTGACCTTATATGGCAGCAGTAAAAAGGCAGGGGGGCTTTCATTTACTCATGCTCTCAGGAACTGCAGACTATATTTTCCTATAGCAGTACTTCATGTCATCCCTGCTGTTTTGGATGGCTCAGTCTTCAGTTTTACAGATAGACTTTTTGGCATTTCTAATTTTAGTGATAAATCATTTATTCATTCATTCATCTTCAATAACCATTTTATTTTGGTCCAGGCCATGGTGAGTGAAATAGCACAATAACATTCTTCTTAGCAGTATAACACAATTATGCATGACACAACAACAACAACAACAACAACAACAACAACAACAACAACAACAACAACAATAACAATAATAATAATAGTACTACTACTACTACTACTACTACTACTACTACTACTACTACTACTAATAATAATAATAATAATAATAATCAATTGATTGATCTAATCATTAATACCCTTTCACTTCCCTCTTCCTCTCCATGTTGCTTTACTTTGGGTAATATAATCTTGGCCATTAGAAATTTATTGAGTTTCCATATGTGAAAAATTTTTACTAGCCCTTCACTCATCACTTTCTTTATGTACAAATTTGTATTGTTTTTGGGCAAAAAGGTATGAAATTTAACCAATGTTATGAATACATTGTTACCAAGTTACCAAGCTTTCTGACTGTCTTAGTGCCTTTTCTGAGCTTTCTTTCTAAACTCTATTGAAGTGTAGTAATCTGAGCTGATGTTACTGCTTGTATGAGAAAGAACTGTGTGTCTTTTGTATCAGGATACACAGGCTCTTGCACCATAGTGTCTGTCTCTTTTAACAATGGTATAACATTACAGCCGAATAAAAAACATGAAACGTATGCTTGTAAATGCATGATACATGCTGTCAATGAATTTACAACACTGAGACATAGGTATAAAAATAGATGTCATGAATAATGGGCTTTTTATTATTAATTGCAATTAACAAGTAGCCCATTTGATTTAACATGATCTCACTGCTCCCTGTGCTCAGTGTGTTGTGTTGGCCAAGTAGATTTTGTGATTAAGAAGAGGATGTAAGTCTTTTCCTATTCACCTCACCAGTTATAAATCTTAAACACCTGGGATTAGCGCATGTAGTGCACAACTCTACTCCTATAATGATATAAATGCATCATTCTTAAAGCTCTGATAAACCTGTTTAGGAGATTTGACAGGCATGACAGGCTTTTCCTTATGCATTTTCAAAACAACAAAATCCCACAAAGGGCCAAATACCCTGAACATAAAGAAAATTTATACAAAGTTGACTTTATATGATAATTTTAGAAATATTATATTATACATATTAAATTCAACACTATTCAGTTCAGCTTAAAAACTGATATCAGTGAAGCCACTTTTGTGCCACCTACTGGTAGACTGACAGCTCATGATACACTTTCTCATACTAACGTTATACAAACGTGTCAAGAACATGTCATCATAAGTGTTTCCCTTGTATCTTTGCAGTTCCTTGTACAGTATGAATAAATATAAAAGCCCTTTTTATCTCAGTGTTTCCATCCTTGTAACAGATGATGTCATTGGCAGCCGTGTTCTCTCTTGACCCAAACAAAGAGCCTTTCATTAGAGCCTCAGGAACCTGCACATTACAGCAGGTGATAAGAGGCACAGTGCAGAGCATGCCAAATACACAGACATGTCTGCAAAAAAAAAAAAAAAAAAAAAAAAAGGAGAATCTGACTATATTTCCCAAATGAATTCCATATGGTATGCTACTGTTGCAAATGAAATCAAGAGCAGCTCATTTGATTTGGCATAACAGAAATTAATAATACAAATAAGTGCTTTTAGTTTTAAATAATTAATAAGCACATATTTGTATGGCAAATATATGTTTGTAACTTTTCATCAATTTACATTTTTATTTTGTCTTAAGGATTGAAAGAAACTTTCCTAATGCATAATGAATGAGAATTGGTTCTTGCATTTTGGCTTTGACATATTTCCATTTCTTTCCTTCAGCTTAATAAATGAAGTGGCATAGCCAAAACTTGGTTTTCTAAAACTCTATATTTTCAACATATTTCTTACCATGGGATTAGGATTAGAAACACAGTATTTTGTCTTTTCACGCCTAAAGAATACTGTTACAGTAAAATTTCATGCTAACTGGAGGTCGTATGTACAAAAACAAATGTACAGTATATTTCATCAGGGCAAACACCCACTTCTTCATGATTACTCTGTGTAACTGTATCCCCTCACACATACCGAGGCAAATCCCATTAGCTCAAGCTTTTGTCTTTTTTTTTCGGATGAAGACAGAAGGAGTGAATTTTTCACATAGGCCTGTGATTAAATGACCTTTGGCAGTTCGCATCTGATAAAGTTACTCACTTTCCACTGTGCCATGATAGATCAACTCTCATTCAGCATCAGAGCTATCAGAGCTGTTTGTATTGCTGCTCCAGTGCCATGTGACAAGTGAAGGAACAAGAACTCAGTGTCATTTGATGTTATCTGTATGACAGTGACCTACTTTTGCCCTTTTGTTCTGTCAAATGTCACTGAGATTCTGAATGGAGAGTCTGTGTCTGGCTTTTTGAATTCAGAGCAAAATGATTTTGGTGACTTTGTGACTCCTGATAGCTTGTTGTGTCTTTGCTAGCCAGAATGATGCGCTCACTGTGCTGTGGCCATCAATTTGGATGGCTCAGAAGCAAATCAAGCACAAAATGAAGGAGGTACGTAAAAGGCATCTCTCACATGGCTCATATGCTGGAAACAAGTGACCTGAATTAAAGGTCTCATCAGGGCTGTCTTCCCGATTAAAGCCCCTCTGGCTGTCAAAGTCACATTTTAATCACAGATGTAATTTAACATTGCATTAATGAAAACAAATGGCTCTCTGGGCTCCTGGTGCTCTGCATAATGAATTATTATCGCTGCTAACAATCACATTTCTCCGCATTTTTCAATTACATGCCCCGGCTGAGTTGCTCAAGGATAGCCCTCTTTGATGAAGATAAACGATCTTCATGGGGTAGATTAAGTTTCTGGTACTTCACTATAATAGTTTTCTAATTTGGGCACATTTTCTGTGATGCAAGACATGATTTATCTATTTGTAACTCCAGCTTGACACTACAGTAATATAATTGAAAGCAGGTGCTAATTATACCTTTGATTGGGCTCGGAAGTTAACAAGTAGAAGACAGCATCCTGATTAACTAGCCTGTTTTCAACACATAGCAATTAAACAATAATTAGGACCTTGTCACCAAGTTTTCTTCATAAAAGTCAAACCCAGGCTATTATTTCTTGTGAATAGTCTTTGGATGAACCTTGCAACTGGTGTTCTGAAGTGTGGGATTGTTTCCTTCTTCATCTGGCAATGTGTTTTATTGTGTTTATATTTTATTCTGTTGTCACCACTTCCCTGAGCCTTACTATTAATGACTAATATCTATCACATGATTCTAGCTGTATTTGGTTTTCGTCTGCCTCTATACAGCAAGCTCTGCAAAAGCTTTTGATTTATTACTTTGAAACCATATTTATTATTTGTTATACCCTATTAAAATGATCAACTGCCTGAATATATACAACAGTCTGAGAAACGGAAGCGCCTTGTGGATTCTGTTGACTTCAGATGTGAAATTGTTTAAACTTGGCTCTGTAAAACAATGAGATATAATTTTGATTAATCATCTCAAAACACGCAAGCCAGCATTCGCCTGAGTTGTGGTGGGAAATGACATCAGCATAATCATCACTACACAGGGACTTAAAGTTCACAGGTCTGGACTGAGGTGAAATGTCTAAATAAGTAGCACAGTGTTGCTGAGAAGAACAACAGCACCTCTTTGAAAGAAAGGTGTTCATTTTTGCAGACACGTATTTGAGAACACAGCGCCAACCCACAGTCATGTTAATGATGGGTACTCATTCAATGTCTCCCGCTCCCTGGAAGAACTTATGATAATTGCTCTAATGTCGTGGAAAATTTGAGCTCGGAAGATGGGCTGAGACTTGAGACCCAGCCAACGAGCCTGAAACTAGATGATTCACTTTCTCCTGTTGAATTTATGATTTGTTTTTCAGTGAAAAAAAACCCTTTCATTTGTTTTTATTTCATCAGAGTGGTGGGGTTTGGGGGATGACGGCTGTCAAAGAGGTGTTTTTATTCATTCTGGCACAATGTGAGGCTGGTAGAGAGGTTTCATTGTTGGCAGTCTGTCCAGTTGAGAACTTTCATTAAAAAAGGCTGAAAGAAAGAAAGAAAGAAAGAAAGAAAGAAAGAAAGAAAGAAAGACAGAACGAAAGGTATGACTTTGGTGACAGAGTACATATCTACAATACAGTGGTTTGTGGTCAATGGACACATGAGCTCACAGGATGCAAATGGATAACTGTATCACTTTCCAAACCAAGGCCCATTCCCCACATCTGTAACGCCTTTCACATTTCACAACCTTGGGCTCATCCTCGCTTGCAAGTTAATAGTGAAACATAACTCCAGTGTCAAAATATACTCCATTCACCCTACAGACATCCGTTTTCTCTTTAGATCAGATTCTCACTGAATGACATAAAAGAGGCTGATCGGTAAGTGCTTTTCAGTATCGTTTTTGGTTATTCCATTGACTTTGCCTGTCCTTGGGGGAGCACTGAACTCTTTAATAGGATGCAAATCAGAACTGACTCACAAATGTTCACTTCAGTTTACCTCTGAAGTCATCAAATTACTTATGTCTTCTCTCACTTGGAGTCTTAGCATAACTTGCCATGATATATTGGGGATTGAGTTGCTTGGTGATGGTCCAACAAGTCATATGTGCTACATCCTTGTTTGGGTAATGCATGAGCATGACCTGTGAGCATGAATGCCATATTACACAATGCAGTGTTTCATTAGCTCAGTAGTAACTGGAAAATTCATTCATTCAATTTCAGTAACCACTTTAGCCAATCCACTGAGTGACATGTTTTTGGGAAGTGGGAGAAAACTGGAGAACTCAGAGAAAACCCACACAGTGTTGGGGAGAAAATGTGAAACACCACACATACAATAACCTGGGCTCAGGTTCGAACCCGGAGTGCCCAAGGTTTATCAATGCAAGAGGGGAATGAAGGCTATCCTGTCTTGATCGAACTGACAGAAGGTCTACTGTGGCCCATATTACAGAAAATTATAGGTGGCCTGATTTGATGAGTCTCATTTTTTTTCACATCAAGTGGGGGGCCGGGTACATGTGTGCCATTTACCTGGGGAAGTGATGGCACCAGGATGCACTGTGGGAAGAAGACAAGTCAGTGGAAGGAGTGAGATGTTCTGGCCAATGTTCTGCTGGGAAACCATGGGTCTGGCATTCATGTGGATGTCAGTTTGACACATGCCACCTACCTAAACATCATAGCAGACCAGGTACACCCCTTCATGTCAGTAGTATTCCCCAATGTCAGTGGCCTCGTTCAGATGGTCTTGCCACACTACACACATTGTTTGGGAATAGAACATGCAAAGAGTTCAAGGTGCTGACCTGGACTCTGAATTCCCCAGATCTCAATCAGATCTAGCATCTGTGTGATGTGCTGGAAGTCCAATCTGCAGCAGCCACACAGCACAACTTAAAGGCTTAAAAGATTTGCTGCTACCTTCTTAATGCCAGACACAGTACCAAAGGGCACCTTTAGAGGTCTTGTAGAGTCCATGCCCCAGCAAGTCAGAGCTGTTTTTGTGACATGCAGAGGACCAACCGCATATTAGGCAGGTAGTCATAATGTTTTGTCTCGTTAGTGTATATGGTATATACTATAGAGATAGTAACAAAAACCTCTTAATACAATACATGACATGATAGAGCCATGGACAAAGAGTTATAATATTTATCATTATTGTTTTTACAAACCATTCATGAAAGCAAGACGTTCTTCAAACTCTGGATTGCAAAGTACTATTGAATCAGCAAAGACGTCTGAAACAAGCTGGCTTTGGGTAAAATTCACAACTAAACATATAGTGCAAGACAGAGATTAAAAGCCGTATCCAGCTCTAGTATGATAATTACAACCAAACCTACAAGACTGGCCTATCATAATTGGCTTTTCTTGACTTTCTTTTTGTCTCTTTCTCATCACTGTGATTTGGCAAAGCCTAAGTGAATTTCTTTTCAGGCTTGCACTGAATGGTTCTTCTGTGTGTCACTACTCGATCACCAGAGAGACGCCAAAGGGGGTGTATTCATACGAAGGACAACGTCAACAACAAACACACAAGAACCGCAGCCAGCTGCACAATGCTGGCTCAGATGGACTTGTCTTCAGTCGTCTCTCATTCAACAGACCACCTTTCAGAGGTAAATGTTGGGAGCCTTTATTCATAGGCTTGTTGCTAACCAAGTACAGAGACCTTTTGATTAGTGAATAATTGCCTGTTACTTCCACAGTGTTTGAGCTGATATGTTTGGAGGTCTTGTTAACATAGCTACCATTCAGTGTTACTTTTTTTTTCACTATGGAATCACCATCATGAATAAAAGGTGTGTGCATGTTCATCTAAACATTTTCTTGACAAGGAAGCAGCCAAGGTTTGACCTGACATTGTTTTCTATCTTTCAGCCCAAAATAGCTGATAATGGCTGATATTCTCCAGCAAACTCTTAAAGACAGAATTGTTACAAAATGAAGAATCTTGCATATTTGCAGTAGCAAATTGTATATTTGATATCTGACTATTTAATTAAACCATGTTTTAATTAATTTTTAGAAGTTCAAAATAAACAGCTATGACAATATACTTTAAAATCAACAACTAGGAAAATACCCTTGCACTCTGGACTACAAACTGGATTATGTCTGTAAAGTAAGAAATAAAACATGTTATAAACAGTACTGTGCAAAAGATTTAGGCACCATTTTTTTTTTTTTTAGTAAAAACTTGTTATAGATTTTTTATTTGATGACTTCTACATTATGATGTCAGTACAAAAAACATTTTAGATTCCCAAACATTAGTTTTCTAGCACAAAATTAAATGTTACAGAAATTTTTTTGTATGTCATTAAAGAAAGCAGCATATTATGTAAGAGACACTTTTCAGACAGAAAACACAATGAAGGCTGCTGGGTTTTGCTGCAAAAATAAGAAGCGAGTGCTAAAGTCAGAGTCTCCAGAAGAACTGTGGCTGGTTCTGCAAGATGCTCAATAAAACTTACAAGCTCATTTCCTTATAAAATGGCACAAATTGTACTGGAGACTATTATTTTTATTTTTATTTTTTTGTCACACCAAATATTGACTTTGTTTCATTTACTACTGTTTACTGCTCTTTACGGTATTTTTTATTTTTTTTGTAGAAACATTTATTTTCATTATTTTGAAAGCATCTTTGCTCTACAGCATTTCTTTGCATGTGCCTAAGACTTTTGCACAGTACTGTATATATATATATATATATATATATATATATATATATATATATATATATATATATATATATATATATATATATATATATATATACAGTTGCAATCAAAATTATTCAACCCCCATTGCAAATCAGGTTTATTGTCAAAATTGACAGACTTTCAGCTGTCTGCAATGAACAAATCAAACAAAAGCAATTGAAATATTTCAACACAACAGATGCTTCAAGTGGTTTCCCCAAATTCAACTGAAAATGCAGCTTATAATGACCTCCAGTTTCCCAATTATTCAACCCCCTGAATAAAACCTCTCACAACAGCACAAATATGCAAAACCGGTGTTGTCTCAAGCACACTTGATGCAACTAATCAAGGGCTTCATTAGTTGCACCAGGTGTGCTTAATCTGGAACACATGAAATACCTCAACTGGCTAGGGGCAGAAAATACATGAAAAAGCAGAAAAAGGAAGCTATCAAAGGCTGCAACCTGATTTCTGAGAAGGCAGGCTGTGAAAAACCCTCGAGTGACTGCAAAAGACCTGCAGCAAGACCTGGTGGCAACAGGCAAGTCTGGCAAGTCTGTAAATTTTGATAATAAACTTGACTTGCAATGGGGGTTGAATAATTTTGATTGCAACTTTGGGACATACTGATTATATATGTATATATAATATTTTATAATTACATTTAATGTTATGGAATATCCACAAGACAAGTCAGCTCCTGCTATCATTTACCCTATAGCAGCTATAAACAGTCATTCCCTCATCAGCTTCTCTTTTTTCCTCCTTCTTGAAGTTAATAAGACAAAAAAGCCCAGTTTGTAATGTTACCGAGAAACCGGAAAGTGCAAACTCCACTGTCATGCAGACTCTCCTGTGGAGGAAAACTTACTGACTGTTGCAAAGCACTGGCACCTGAGACTCCTTCCATACAGGTTAAATAAATATCCTTAAGCTCCACCATATGAAGGATTATACAGTTTTCTTTGTTAAATAACAATGTTTCCTTAATCTATTTTAGTCTTAGATTATGTGGAGTGTCTGCCATACAGTACAAATCTCTGTGAATGAGTTGGTACTATAGAAAAAATAATGCATTAGAACAAGCTCATTAACATAAATCTGTCAATTATGTTACAGATGGAACAACTGTCAGAGCCATGCTGTTATAGAAAATTAATCAACACCTTCTGATTCAAGAAGTCAACAGTGCTGTTGTGTAAAAGCTGAAACATGATTGGCTCTTGCTGCGTCCTGTGAAACAAATTTGGTTTCCATGAAGCAGTGACTGTGAGTTTGGTTCCTGCTGTCCATCATACGGGGCGGCTGTGGCTCAGGTGGTAGAGCAGGTTGTCCCCTAATTGTAGGGTTGGTGGTTCAATTCCCGGCCCACGTGACTCCATGTGCAGGCAGGTGCCTTGCATGGTAGCTCTGCTGGTGTGAGTGAATGAGTGAATAAGACACAGTGTAAAGCGCTTTATGAACTGCAAAGGTTAAAAGGCGCTATATAAGTGCAGACCATTTACCATACCACAGGTACAATTACCCTCAGAAAATTTTGCCCTCTCCAAGTTACTGAAGGTGAGGGAAGGAGTTCCGGATTGTCTTGGCTCACCTTATCTCATGCTCTTAAGTGACTAATATAAAATATTGTCTTGATGACATGGTGGTAAGTTTGTACATGCTCTCTGTGAGCCAGTCATAAACAGCAGGACACATGTAGAGACAGTGCAGGTGAAACACCATCATGTTCCGACTGGCCTTCCTGTTATCACATGCCCTAGAGCTGCAAAACCCACACTCAGAGAGAAAGAAACCGGCTAACACACATATCTGCTTCCTCCATTAGCCCCTCTCATCATCATCATCATGATCATCATTTTCTGATGCTCTCCAGGTAAAGTTTTCATAAGTGAAGCTCCAGCTGCTTGTATCTGACACATGCTTTCAGCATATTGGTCTCAAGTTATTCCCAGAAGTCAAATGGTAAGCCATTAGGGGGAAAAATGGTTCTCATCTGATTTCAACATGCCTGCATGGTCCACTTTTCCTGTGTTGCTCAGTGCAAAAAACAGTTAATACGCTGAACTGGTATTTTTAATGGATTCCTAAACATATTGGTGACTAACAAGTTTTCTGGCCCACTGAATGGGTCAGGTAATAAAAGTTTATACCAGCAATGTGGCTAGAACTTGTTTTGTAAGCAGTAACTCCACTTTAATTGTGATTCATAAAGTAGAATTAGAATCTCAGGTATAAGCCCATTATTTGGTTTCTATTTTTACACTTGCACTAGAAAAAGTCATGTCTGCACAACGAACTGAACCCAGCGGTTGGTGGATTTACAAGGAGGCTGTGAGATCATTTCTACACTTTCCATGGCTTGTAAATTACTGGCTTTTTTCCCCAAAATTGTACTGTTTCAAACGACTTTACCACTTCAGCACACCTTATCCTCTAATCCACTTCACAGTGAAATGAGAGTGTACCTTGTCTTTAGTAACAGCAGCAGATGAACTTTCCTTTTCCTCTGCGGGTGAATATAGGATGCACTCAGTTCCTTCTTATACTGGTCTTTTTAAAAAATATATATTATTATGTTAGACATTGGGGATTAATTGTATATTTGTAACACTCGAATTATAAATTAAATGAACAAAAATGCTTTTAAGCAATATCCCTGGTATTAATTTTACAGTGGTCTTCTTGGTACAAACTTATTGAGATCATGTAGACTTTGTTTTAATGGAAACAGAGGTGTTAATGCGTTCCAGATGGGCTACTAAAAAAAATCTGACAGCTTGAACATAGGCAATAAACTAGAGAAATACACACAAAGATGGACTCTAATCCAAAGCATTATTCTTTCCTACTCCAGGTAAAAATACTGATTATTTTTTCTTGGTGGTGTAAGAAACCTGCACATTCCCTTAAGGAAAATTCACTACCACAACTGAAAGAATAATAGGACCTGGTTTTTCCCGCTCCTGAACACAACATTCTCGGGCTTTCCATACTGTCATTATGATCCACGGGAGAGGCTGTATTTATTCAGCAGTAAAAGTTGAACATGAACACCCTGCTTCATGTGCCGTGTCTTTGACTGGCAAATCCTGTTTATGTTTCGCCTCTGAAATGCATCAGAAACGGTGAAACTGTAGCAGGACCTGCAACCATGTGAGGAAATCAGCAGACACAGAGATTTGTCGAAGCTGTGTCTTATATCAATCTGCTCTACAGAATAGTCTGAGCATGTGGTTAAGCTTGAAACGTTCACACGTCAGAACCACTTATTAACTATTTTATACATATACACTTATAAATGTAAGGGTGGCTGTTATTTTTATTATTTGCAAAATAACTAAAATAACAGATAATTTGGATATTTAAACATTTCTAAATATAATACATTCACTGTAGAGATTCCAAAGACACTGCAAGTGTACTGTATATCTACAGTGTGAACAAATAACAGCAGCACATCTCTACATACCAAGAATAATCATAAAAAAATCATAGCAATACAGCACAAACAGCAAAATGATATTGGATAAATAGCAGCTTCAATGTGTTCATTTACTGTAACAGCATAGAAATAAATTCCATTTCAACTTTCTGCTTTGTAAAGCAAATATTTGAGCTGACCAGGTGAGTAAAATGAATCATGTTTCACCAAGGCATTTTTAGATTCTAACAAAATGACAAGAAAAAATGGAATCTTAAGCATTAAAGAACAAATAAAAGTATCTGTCATATAAGTCTACCTCTTTAATTTGGTGATATACTGTATCGGAAATGTTCTTTGGAACATTGGCAGTTTTCGTACTACTACTGCTTCTCTATCTTTTCAATGCCAGGCATGCTCTATGGCTTATCTGGGTTGTAAATCATTTAAAGTTTGCCAACATGATTTGAAATGTTTAAAACAAGTGGGATACTAAAAATCTGATGCTTAATATGTGTAAGCAAAGGGTAGATCCCAGAAATATATATCCTTAATTTTATATTTCTTTATCCTTAGGTCACTCAAACTTTAGTGTGTGTGTGTGTGTGTGTGTGTGTGTGTGTGTGTGTGTGTGTGTGTGTGTGTGTGTGTGTGTGTAAAAAAGAATAGCATAAGCTTCTACCTAATTCTGATTCACACATGATTTTACCTGATGTTGCCTATTTTCAATATAGTCCTGACCAAAAAACAAACAAAAACTCTTAACTGAAAAGATGACCATCTTTCTTTTGTCTTTT
Organism: Cranoglanis bouderius; assembly: GCA_023630585.1. Taxonomy (NCBI): domain Eukaryota; kingdom Metazoa; phylum Chordata; class Actinopteri; order Siluriformes; family Cranoglanididae; genus Cranoglanis; species Cranoglanis bouderius. The sequence goes on along the minus strand of CM042536.1, from coordinate 19,278,808 downwards.
TTTTTCAGTCGATCATAACACAACCGAAATAAAAGAAACTATACAGTAAAAAAAGATTATCATGAGAACAAAATGTGGTATTAATGGCATTATTTAATGCCTGCTGCTAATGTTTGGAAATCTACAAATACTACTAGGAAGGTTCTAGTTGCTAATTTCATATATTTACCAACTTTTCTTTGGGTTAACTGTGATTTTTGATTTCTGACAGCCAAAATTATTTTACTTCAGTGAGAGAGACAACTGAGGAAGCTGCTCAACAGGACAAATTAAAAGGCACTTTACTCAATTTTTTTTTAGCTCTTAAAAGTAAAAATAGCTCTTTAAAATGATTAAGTCATGTCTAAGAAAAGTATAATAATGACTTCTAGTTGACTTTTTTTTTTTTTTAATCCTACATGAAATATCAGTCGGTTGTTTGCTTATATTGTTGTTGTCATGATATTGCGCAGCATTGATCTTGTCTAAATAATAATAGTAACAATAATGACAATTAATTAAACATACATATTAAAAGACACTTTTCCATATATTCAGTAGACTGTACCTGACTACACATTCAAGGCAAAATAACGAAGAGCCTTTGATGGCTAAGAAATCTGTGCTTTGAGTTATGCATGGTAGGTGAAGATATAAATCGAGTCATACAAGGTCATAACACAGTTGATGAAAATGTCTAGTGTGCTTCCTGTGCCATATATTTAAGACTAAACGATCAGAACAGCACTGAAACTCAAACTCAGTGCACATGATTAACTTCATATAATAGTATTTCAACACCATTCAAACAGATGAGAGCTGTCGCCCCACTGAGGAAACTGTGGAATAACTTAGCGCGGAAAAAAGCCAGAACTCATTCACTCGTTCACAAGGGGGTTTCTGATTGCCACTGGTTGCCATGAAGAAGGGAGATGCTCTGCAAAACGTCCAGCCACACTTTGTAACAGAAGACGTACTGCTCCTGGAAACAGAAAGAACAACAGTAAGTCCATAAACTCTAGTCTCATTAATGAAACCCTGCCTGGGCAATTTTCATATCAGTGTCTGTAAATCATATATCAAAGTATACAAAAGCAAACACATGCCCTTCCTGAAACAGAGAGACATTCCATTGAGACAGCTAATTATAGGCTGCTTAAATCAGAGATGATACATTAGTGGTTATCAGGGATGGGTGGGAACCTGGCAGCGTTCGGATCTGTAAACTCACTAATTAGTGTGGGCTATGAAATCCTAAATAGTAAGTCACATACATTTCACTTTACAACTAGCAGCTTGACTTACTGACCTTGGTTTGAATCATCCCATGGCGCTGAAGCCGCATCTCCCTCACAATCTCACTCACATTAATCTGAGAAAGCAGATGCAGGTGGGTGTATGTTATAAGCAGTTCAAAGAGGAAACCAGATCATACTTCATTAAATTTGATGGTTTAAAAAAACTTAAAAGAAGCGGGAGCAAAATTTGCTTTAGGGAGTGAATTTCAAACATTTTGCAAATTACCAAGTCGGAAATATATATTGTCAGCCTGGTAAGTTATTTTTTTTCTACCTCTATCATAGCTACATAACACTCTACCCCAGTTAGTTGCACAGGTGTCTTGTTATTAATATGATCTCATGTCACAAATGCATGCTCAACTTTACATTTTGGATTGCTATGGTCTTATTTTCCTCTTTGCTCACCTTTATCTACTTACACTGCAAAAAATATCTTAGCAAGGGAAAATATCTTGAATATAGTGAAATCTATCTAGTATATCCTATTATAAGATTACAGCAAACTAAATATAAGATTATTAAACTTATTTCTAAACATTAAACCTATTTCTATACATTATTTATTTATTTGTTTATTTATTTATTTATTTATTTTACACATTTCAAGCTTGAAATAGTCTTGTTCTTTTGGCAGATAATTTTGTAATAATAATCTAAATTAATCTTAATAATAATAATAATAATAATAATAATAATAATAATAATAATAGTAATAATAATAATCTTAATAATCTTATATCTGGTTTATTATAATGTTATAATAGAAAATACTAGATTTTTTTTCAAAGACGTATTATTTTTTCATTATATTACACCATTTAATAATTAATTAATCTTCAGTAACTGCTTTGTTCTGGTCAAGATCACTGTGGATCCAGAGTCCATCCTGGTAACAATGAGCGCAGTGCAGAATTCATGCTTGATAGGATGCCAGTCCATCACAGGACACCATCTATAATTTAGCATAGCCAATCTGCCTATGTACTTGTTTTTGGACAGTGAGAGGAAAGCAGAAAGGGCAGAGGAAACCCATGCAGACATGGGAAGATAATGTGAAAATCCGCACAGACAGTAACGTGAGCTCAGGATCAAACCTAGGACCCTGGAGCTATGAGGCAGGAATGCTACCCAGTGTGGCAAAATGCCACCCCTTATTACAGCATATATTGTGTTATAAATGTGTTATACATTGTTCAGTATCTATATTTTTTCCTCATTACTATACTGTGTGAATCACCAGACAAATATATCCATGGAAAAACAGGTACCACATGGAAAACATATACCACACATACTCACAGTGAGGTCATGCTCTATGAGGCCGAGGATGACATCAATGCAGATGAGGACGCCGGCCCGGCCTATGCCTGCGCTGCAGTGCACTGTGATGGGCCCGTTCAAGTGTACTGCACGCATGTATCGGATAAAGTGCACTAGCTGCTTGGAAGAGCGAGGCGTGCTGTGGTCCGGCCATGTGGTGAACTTCAGGTGCTTCACAAAGTGTGTGGCTCCAGTCTAGAATCGAGCACAGGGTATAAAAGGATGAGGATTTGTTGCCATCCCATCCATAGAGATATTTACTATAGGATGAATTATTGGGCCTCATATTTTGCACACTAAAAGACACATGAATGTCTCTCTGTGAGTGACTACAAAGTGCAAATGGTATGAAAGTGTAAGAGAGGGACTGTAAAGGACAGAAGGGACAACTATACACTTCCTACAGGAACAGCATGAGGAGAATCAGCACAAAGCTGAGCAGTCTGGACATGCAAAATGAAAACCAATAAAAATAACAACAAGTAACAGTAAGTAAATAATAAGTATTGACAAATAAGCAAAACATCTGAAACTACTGTGAAGCCGCCGTGTTAATAAGAATATAATGGCCAATCCAGCACTAAACACTAACTCTCTAGGGCAGTGGTCACCAACCCTGTTCCTGGAGATCTACCTTCCTGAAGACTTTAGCTCCAACCATAATCATCCACACATGACCATCTAATCATTGCCTTAAGAAGTTCTTTATCAACTAAAACAGGTGTGCTAGATTTTGGCTGGAGATGAAACCTGCAGGAAGGTAGATCTCAAGGAAGAGGGTTGGTGACCACTGCTCTAGGGTCTACCTCTCACCTCTTTCTCTACCATCTTGATGATCTTGATGTGGAAGTAGTCCAATTTCTGGTAGTTCTTCAGGATCAGTTGGTAGTGGCTAGTTTCTATGGGAACATCAAGTTTCTCAGGCCAGTACTTGTGGCATTTGATTCTGCCACGCTCCACTTCCCGGGTCATCATGGCAATGATGTCAGACTTGTTCTCCCAAACCATTTGCCAGAAGCAGTCCTGAGTGTTGGGCAGAGGTCCCTGTGATGAGATGTAGAAAAACTCATCTGGGCCCACCTTCATCTGGATGTAGCTGGCATTAATATAGTCTTGTTTCTCTCCCACAGGAACTCGTGTCTTATCATCTGTGTGTAGAAATATGAGAGTCCAAATTAGTTTAGAGGTTAATTTCAGGTCTATTTTACTGACATCTTTTTTTTTTTTTTCTTTTTTTTTTTGCAACTGCTCATGTATTGTTGCTATATTTTGAGTCCCTAATGTCACACCATAATTGATTATTTTCCTATTTTATTCATAGAATAAATTTCGATTTTTATTCATTTACATATGAAACTAAATGTTGATTCTCAGCAGATTAATGGATCTCTAGCTAATTAATTCTGCATAAAAATATGTTTGTAAAGTTGTATAACCTGGTTCACACATACACATTCACTTGACTGTATCTACTGTCAAAATCAAGGATTCTCAAACATTTTACAGCCAGGGAACCAACTATTCACATATTAAATCAATTATTTAAATGTGTGTCATATTTTGGCTATTTATTGTTTAAAAAAAAAATCCTGTTTTTAATATTTTAATCATAGTTTGTTTTGATGCTTTGAAATCTGACACTATTATTAATCTGAGACCAAAATGCTAAACGTGAGGAATTAAATTAACTGATTATGCCCCTGGTTTAATAAATAAGTACAAATTATAAAAAGCAGGAAGGCAGGCCAGGATGACTGTACAGAGAGGATTGTTCTAGATTATTCCCATAGTAGTCATTTTGGTTGATACAGTCATGTTTGTGGGAATGCAGGGAGACATGTTGAGGTGTCTCTGCATAAAGCTTTGGTACATGACTTCTCACTATATTACCCTGGTAGTTTGCTGACCTACATGTAAGACATGTAATGCTCTACAGGGGGCCTGCCTGTAAAAACATGTTCAACAGCCGCAGCCGAGAGAAAGGGGCTCAAGAAAAAGAGTGAAAACAAAAAAGAGGCTTGCAAAGGGAAGTGGAATTCTCTGAGAGTAGGTAGATGTGTGCAGAGACATCTTCACAATGGGTGGCATCAGACTTCTTATAGGAGGCCTTGAACTCCTTCCAGCAAAAACAGTTAAGTCCCAGGGGCCTCACACTTTGTAATCCTAGGGGTTTTATTTGGGAGAACAGAAGCCCACTGAACAGCCATGATAATAAACAAACACTCAAGGGCAGGCGAGGGCCAGTCTGCCTCCTGCAAGCACAAGAACTCCTGCATTGTACCTCACTGCCCGCCTCTGAGCACACACATCCCCTGTGTGTGTTCCTCAGGGACTCATATAGCCTGGTCACACAAACACAGTACCAACCCAGAGGTTTACAAATCTTTCAGATTGCTTCCCATTACAGTAAAAGAGGAACTGCAAAGTCAAAATAATGTAAAAATGAAGGCGTGTAAACTTGATAACAAAAGCTGCAGTGTGAGAATCAGGCCAAGAGAGGAGGCCTGGAAAACCACAATAAGGGAATGGCTGGAGTTCAGTCATACAGACACACACAAGAAGTGTAAAGCAACACCCTCTAATGTGGGTTGGTAGATTGGCTACTCTACATTGCCACTAAGTGTGTGAATGTGTATGTGCATGGTGCCCTGCAATGAAATGTTGTCCTATCGAGGGTTTATTCCTTCCTCATGCCTAGTGTTCGCAGGATAGGCTTCAGCTCCACTGTGACCAGGATAAAGCAGTTAGTGAAGATGATTGAATGAATGAATGAGTGAATGAATAAATGAATGAATGAAAATTGTTTTAGAAGTGTTTCTTTGCAATAAATACTTGCAGGAGGGCTTACAGGGCAGGATTTCTCTGTATCGGTTCTTCTCTCGGTTCTCTGGTGCTTTTCCAACCAGGCAGTTATCTGAGGGTGTCAGATGCCCTAGTGCCTACAGTGAAAGAGATATGTATGTAATATTGTGTGAATAAACATCTCATTAAGAAGTGAAACGGAACAAAGGTAAGTAAAACTCAAGTTTTGCAAAGTCACTTTCATGATGGATAATTACACTTTTTCCAAAATAAGTCAGATTACCATATAAACTCAGTAAACAGTACATCATAAGGCAGCTCCTACAGTTGTAACTGGAAGGAACCGAATAATGTTATCACAGCCTGTAACATTTTCTGCCCAATTTTAGTTGAACTATCAGCCTGACATAATCGTGTAATGTCATCATATGTTATTTGTAGAGGACCGATAGCCTTTATGTTCAGTGCTAGCCGCTAATGTTTAACTCTATTGAGGGAGCTCATTTGACTCTACAGTGTCAGTGGACGCAAAACACTAACATGGAAAAATTAACTGGATGCAAAATGACAAAGCTATGTAATGGTTTTGCTTTCTACTAAATGTTATTTAATCTACCTCTAATGGAAAAACATGTATTGCTATATTATTCCATTCTAAATAATTCCAAATTAGGCACAGTTCAGACCGTGCAAATGTTAGAAGTCAAGCAATTTCCATACTTTAGAACATCTGTATGGATCATATTTTTATGAATAGGAATCTAATAAAAAGAACCTACCATAAACTCTTTGATAAGGTCATGCTGATCCAGTTGATTATGAAGATTTTGAATAAGACTTTTGAGTCTGGACCCTGAGTACTGGCTATTCATAGGTGGGCTGATCAGGGCAAGTCTGGTCAGTTCCTCCTCCGTCACAATAGGCGGACCTAAAATTTAGTGCATGAATGTTTAATATTCTAATATTAAAACTAAGCATTTACTTGTAACTTTAATACAATGATACAACACACTTCAGTATAAACCTGGTCTCAATGCATATAAAATATAGTCAAGTTTCCTCTACCTGTGTGTGGTGTTGTTTCTGTAGAGGAAGGCCGAGAAGTGTCATCATCATCATCGTCACCATCATCATCATCACTGCTCCAGCTGTCTGTGTGATTTTTCTCCATGATTTTGCCAGAATTTTCTAGATTCTGCTTCTGGGGGTCTGTCCTGGAAGGGGTATAGGGTAGGTATGAACAGAGAACTTGACCACATTTCTGTGTTCTGAGTAGCTTTTATCATGCAAGGGTAATTTTCCTGTGACTTTTCCTCCTAAAATGCAAAAAGCTGCTAACTGGAGTGCACTACAAAATGTACACTAGAACAAAAGCCCTAGCATTTAGTCTGGGAAAGTTGGGTCTGTTTCATTCCTAACTTGTTGGTGCCCCCTTGTGTTCTACACAAAGCAACACAAAACCCAATACCATTCTGCAGTTTAGTATTTAGACTTAATTATTTATTCTCACAGTGCAGCCTGTTTTATATTTATAAATGATTTGGTACAGTGATGATTAATCTGGCAGAGGTTTAAAAGTCAAGTGAAAGTTTACTATCATAATTATGAAACAATTATGCTATAATGGAAGAATTAAGTTTTATCTGAGGAACCTCTATACATGATTTTTTTTGCAGATACTGAATATGCTGACAACAAGTTAAACCATTGTCCGACAGAAAGAAATAACACTTACCTGCTCTGTAGCATATCTGTGACACTCAGAGATGGGCAACAGCCCTGAAAGGTAGGTGTACAGTTTCCACTATCCTGCAGAGAGAGGATTTAAGATTTAAAACCAGCCACATTGTTGAGTTTCAGCATCTTCTGGTAAGTGCAATTTGACGGGGTGTGCTAATTAATTTTGTGAATTCATATTGCAAACTTCAATAAACAATTCACATTGTCTTAATGTCTTTTTTTTTTTTTAAACAAACAAATAAAAAAAAACAATCTCAGGTTGTTATTCTGAAATATATGTAGCAAAATATTCAAAATGAAAGTGTGGGTATTTTACGAACCTGTGTCGACTCCATCTTTACTCCAGGACACCCAGATGACTGAAAAGGCAAATGATCCTCCTGCACCTCTAGAAGTGAGCCTACTCCTGCCAGAAAAATACACCACACTTAACCTTGTGAAGTGAGAACATGGCCACTTACAATACCTAAATTCTACCCACTGAGCATTTGCAGCCATATTATGTGTGGTTTATTCTAATTGTTACAGAATAAATGTGTTATAGTCGGTCAGAGGCTGAGATGAAGGGAGAGATGGGAGACCTTTAGTGTTGTGTTCCTGAGGGTCTTCAGTATAGGAACTAGAGCCGGTGCCGGAAGTGATGGGGAAAGTGTCTCTGTATACAGTCAGCTGAACCGTCCCCTCTGCTCTTCTCAGAATATCCACCACCTTAATGTGGCTCAATCCTGACACGATGACGCCATTCACCTGCACACAAAGGTTACAATTATTCTGCTCTGGTCATGTGACTAAGCTTAAACAAATCTGCGAGGACACATAAACTCTTTATTGACAGCCACCTCCAGGAGGATGTCTCCCACACGCAGACGGCCATCCTGCTCAGCCACACCCCCACAACAGATATCCTTTATTTGCAGACTGATGCCATTGACTCCACCTACCAGAGAAAAGCCCAACCCACCTCTCTCAGGTTTAGTAAACTCCAGCTGAAGAATGCAGCTCTGAGTGAGACAAACAGAGAGCACAAACATCTAAATTGCAGTTTAGGAAAACCCTTCACACGGTGATTCTTTAAAATATTTTCCAATGTACCAAGTTATGAACACTACAGGTTTTCCTAACGTGAAATGCACTCACTATCCACATTAATAGGAACACCTTTAAACATGAACATTCATGTAATCATCCAATCAGTCAATCATGTGGCAGCAGCGCAATACATAATATTGTGCAGAAACAGGTCAAGAGCTTCAGTTAACATTCACATTAATCATCACAACAGGGAAAAAATGTGATCTCAGGGACTTTGACCATGGCATGATTGTTGGTGCCAGACGGACTAGTATTTCAGAAACTGCTGATTTTTAAGAACAACAGTCTCTAGAGTTTACACAGAATGGTACAAAAAAACAAAAAAATGTCTGGTGTGCAGTGGTTCTGCAGGCAGAAATGTTGATAAGAGAGCTCAGAGGAGACTGGCCAGATTCATTCAAGCTTCATTTAGATTAATTCAAACAAAAAATCAACAATAACTCAAATAACCACTCTCTACAACCATACTGAGCACTTCATTACTTTGCACAACATGTTGACCCTTAAGGGTGACGGGCTACAACAGCAGACAACCACATCAGGTTCCACCACTATCAGCCAAGACCAGGAATCTGAAGGTACAGTGGGAACACAAACTGAAACTAGACAGCTGAAAATTGGAAAAATGTTGCCCACTCTGATGAATCTCAATTCTTGCTGCCAACAATCAGATGGTAGAGTCAGAATTCAGCATCAACAGCATGAATCCATGGACCCAACCTGCCTTGTATCAACAATTCAGGCTGCTGGTCGTGGTGTATGTTTAATGATGTGGGGAATGTTTTCTTGACACACATTGGGCCCCTTAATACTAATCCAGCATTGTTTGAATGTCACAGCCTTTCTGAGTATTGTTGCTGACCACAGACATCCCTATATGGACACAATTTACCATCTTATAACTGTGAGATATAAGAGACTTTGGGTTTTCCAGTGGGACATGTTTGATACAGATATACTTGGAGCTGACCAGGGATAACTGCACATACTGTATATATTGCACTTGCTGCTCTTGCACTTCTGATTGGATGCTAAACTGCATTTCGTTACCTTGTATTTATACATGTGTAATGACAATAAAGTTGAATCTAATCTAATCTAATCTAATATACAAATAATATATATGACCATGAAAACTATGCCTTAACTTTAATAACTTTAATGACTTTAATAACTAAGATGTGTCTTAAGCTGTTTTGGAACCTGGCTCCTTATTTACCCAACATGATTTTTTTGCAAAAAATGTGGGCAAGTTTAAAAAATTTCTGAAAACATTTCTCTTTCATTTTAAGGAAGTATATTTCTGTTTTCTTAAAATATGTTATAAGCAGAAAAAACATTTTTGGTCAAAATCTGATTTTTCATCATTTTTGACTATTTGCCAGACAAATACAAAAAAACCCAAAGTGACTAATAGGACTCAGCTTTATGCGAAGCACAAAAGATCAGAGAAGACCACCGAAAAGGCCATTCCTCTGATCCCTGACCATATGAGTACTTTCAAACAGAGAAATATTAATGTATGAATCAAGGGTAAAGAATTGTGACAAAGATGGCTAATAGTAAACAGAGAGAGGATTACTAGACTCAGGTTTCAGTATCATCATTTAGATACAGAGCACAATTACCTCCTGCTGAGAGGTTACAGAGGGCATTGGCCCAAGTCCTTCTGCATTTTCAGCCATGAGTTTAACTGCAAAAACAAAGAAAAAGAGACAGACAGAGACAAATATGAGACTCAGAAACATGCGTTTTATATAAGAGCAGGTTATGCAGTAAACCTGCAACATAAACACACCCAAAGCAAAACTGAAAATTTACAAATGTACAATATCTCCACAAAACAAACCTCTAAAGCATTTATGAAACACTCACGGTAACCTCCCTCCTCTGCCGCTATCCCAGGAGGAGATGTGCTGACTGGAGTAATGCTCTGAAAGGTGAGCAACACTAGCCTTTTCAGGTGCTGTTGGACCCCCCACCTAGCCGTCTCCCAGCAACCCAGGTGTCACACAGGATTACCCGGGACACGTCCATCAGGCGCGACAAAAATGCCATATGATGGTTCAAAGAGGGTAGGGGCACTCGCTAATAATTAATTTTGCACTTTATGCCCTTTGGTCCAGGCAAGCTCTGTCTGTCAGCATGGAGCTAAAGCTACAGCACTCAGGGAATAGAGACAAAGAGATGCAGAAACCAGAGTCCTTACCATCAGCAGCAGCCTCCACCTCAGATGACCTAGGCTTCTCAGAGTGAGGGACAGACCTCTTCTCTTTCTTCCAATCAAAGAAACCTGGGGATGAAAAAAATAAGAATGGAGCAAGAAATGTAAACATATTATGAAAACAACATTATGGTACAAACAATGGTAGATCTAGTTTAATCTATATTTTTGTATATACAGCACATAAATTATTGTTTTGTATACTGCAAAGTAGACTCATAGATAACTGAATTTACTTGCACTGTTATTGTTCCCTTCTTTTTCTTTTTTAGTACTTTTTTCTGGTTCTCCTCTATTTAATTTCTGCATGTTACAATGGAGCAATAGCATATAGACTGAACCAACCCTATCATTTCATATTTATATATTACAGTTTTCTACACAAAAATCATCATCAACAAATTATCAATATAAATCACTAAGAAAATATTTTGTATTAATTTCATGTAGCAAGACCTGAACCCTAATTCTGAACAATTTTCTGGTTTCCCAAATGAAACCAGGACTACTATACTCAATACATTTTGGAATTTAGAGTTTTGATATTGCAGAATCACTAGTGAACATTTCTGCTCAATATTTTGAGCTTCACTCCATGAGCCAAAATTGGTGAGTGGGTCCAGATCCTGAGAACAATGGGGGTGCAGCAGGAATACACCATGGATGGGACGCTAGTTGATCGCAGGGCACAGCTCACACAGAAACACACCTAGGGGCAATTTATCTTAGCCAGTCCACCTACTGGCATGTTTTTGGGAAGTGGGAGAAAACCAGCATTCTCTGTTGACATGAGGAGAACATGCACAGAACCTCCACACAGACAGTCACCCAAGCTGGAGCTATGAGGCAACCTGCTGCACTGTGCTGCTATGACCCAAGCGAACAGAATACAACATTAGTCAGGACTGATGTTGAAGGAGGGTGCTCATCTAATCTGAGCTGACAATGCACTCAAAAATGTTGCTGTGGCCACTGAAGCATTCAGTGAATCTCAGGCCACAGTGGCAGCCACCAGAGCAGCTCGCTGTCTCACTTCTGTCACTTCAGACTACAATGAGACATGTCAGCCATGTGCTGAGAGCATGACAAGCACATACTCGCACTCGTGTCTTACAGAGAGGAGTGTGAAGCCTAGCCCAGGGCAAGGTGAAATGCTGCATACTGAACACTGACTAAAAGCTAAATGCAGAAAACATATCCATAGGTTACTTATAATCTTAGATGGTTTGTGGCATTAATTTAAAGAATAAACATGTTTAAAACATCTTATTCTGATGATGATTAAATTAATCAGATGCCTACCATTCCATTTGCTTTTGGGTACCACAGGTTGATCATCTCTGTAGTGAAGGAAAAAAAAGCAAAAAAGGATCAGCCAAACAAAAGACATTTTTATTTGACTGCCGTATTTGTCAGGTGTGCTCTGCAACCTGCAACCTAAATTTTTCAAGAATGAAATGTGTTATTTGTGATTTTATAGATGGACATACCTTGTCACCTGCCTTATATTGTGTAGGTCCTGTTTGTGCCACCAAATCAGCTCTGACCCATCAAGACATGCACTCCACAAGACCTCTGAAGACCTGCTACATTATCTAGCACCAAGACGTCAGCAGCAGATCCTTTAAATCCTGTAAGTTGCAAGGTGGGGCCTCCATGGATTGTACTAGTTTGTCCAGCACATCAGATTGAGATCTGGGGAATTTGGAGGCCAAGTCAACACCTTGAACTCTTTGTCATGTTCCTCAATCCATTCCTGAACAATTTTTGCAGGGGGCATTATCCTGCTGAAAGAAGCCAGTGCCATTAGGGAATACCGTTGCTGTGAAGGGGTGTACTTGGTCTGCAAAAATGTTTAGGTAGGTGGTACATGCCAAAGTCTTGTTTTTGGTCCCTAGCTGGCAACAGGGCAGAGTTGCCTACAGAGCTAGTATGCTGCTGTGGGTGCTGCTGGATTTTGAACTTCACTCATGATGTCTTTCCATGCTATACGATCCATAGCAATTGCCTTTTGATCATGGAGACTGAATCATTGGTTTTTCAGAACCACCTTGATTTGCTTGGACCATGTCTTCTTTGGCTCAGAACTTTGCACCTCCCAGTCTGCTGGTCCATCAAGGTGAACATGGCCTGTGAGCCAGTCATTGTCAGGACTTTGGTTTTGTCTGGATTGATCTTCAGGTTGTATTGCTAGGTGATGTAAGCGATGTCATAAAGGATATTGGTGGCCTCAGCATCTGTGTTGGCAAATATGGAACTGTCATCAGTGAACATCAAATCAGTCACAAAGCTGTTGTCATCGTACTGGACTCCTTGTCTGCCCTCAAATACATTTCTCATAACTGTGTCTATCACTGTGTTGAACAGCAGAAGAGAGATGACTCCTTGGCGGACTCCGCTGTGGACAGGGAATTCTTTGGATATTTCATTGCGGATCTGCACACAGTTAGTCGATCCTTTGTATGACTCTTGGAGGAGTCAAATGATTTTCTGGGGCACGTGCTTGGCCTCCAATATCCTCCACAGAGCTGGTCAATTGAAGTCAATGAAGACAATGACAGTATGCTTTCCACACTTAATCCTCTCTTCCATCAGTTGACGAATAGCAATGATCTGATCGCAGCAGCCCTGATTTGGACTGAATCCTGCTTGTTCCTCTCACATGGTCTGCTCATGGTGTTTCTGTAGTCTAGATTAGACAACCCTCATGAAGAGCTTGCAGACAATGGAGAGAAGGCTGATGTTGCGGTAGTTCATCAAAATTGGCACGATGACAGCCTTCTTCCACATGATGGAATGCATTCTGAATGCCAGATCAGTTTTAGGAGCATGCAGAATCGATGCAATCGATCAGCATTGCCACCCTGTGGCTACGTAACCCCATATGCAGCATGCTGCGCTACACATGCTTTGATGGGTCAGAGCTGTTTTGGTGGCACAAGGGGGACCTACACTATATTAGGCAATATTATAGATAGATAGCTAGATACAGTAGATAGATAGACAGATTGTGTAACTACAGCCTAGACATAGTTATCCGAAAGCATTGCAGCACAAGATCATTGTTAAAAGGTCAAGAAAGCATCACACTGTATGGTATCTCTACCAGTAAAGATAATCTTAACATTACAGTGGTTTTGGAAAAATATGCCCAGCTCAGTTTCTCCCATTTGAGCCTTGGAAGCCTTTTGCTCTTGGTCATGTGGCCCAAGGGGCTAACAATGGTCTACAGTATCTCACCTCATGGCTTTGAGTTTGACTTTATGCGAAGCATGTTCACAGGTTTTCACAGCATCTTCCAAAGTCATTCCCAGGGTACACCTGCCACTAATGTAGACAATTCGGTCATTTGGCTGAATGCTGCCCTCCTCACTGGCAGGTGAGTTTGGCACCACTTCTTGAACATAAATCCCCTGCCATTTACTTCCAATGCCACCTCTGAGCTTAATACCTTCACAGCAAAAACAATACAAGTGTAATTAAATAGAAGAGAGCAAGAAATAGATATTTATCACTTTGATTTCACAGTTCAATAATTATCTATATATCCAACCAAATTATCAGTACTGAAGTACAGTATAGACTGAGTAGACTGGAATGCACCAAGAACACACATAGTGTAAAATGTGTTCAATTCTATTTATATTCATGCATCAACACATATTCTTTAAAATCTACAGTACTGTGCAAAAGTTTTAGACACCCTAATGTCTTAGATTTTTATTTTATGGCAAAAACATCTTTGCTTTACAGCATTTATTTACACAAGACTTTTGCTCAGTACTCTCTATACTGTCCATTTGCAATGCCTCACCCATTTGTCCAGAGGTGGGCTTGTATATGATAATGTCCTGTAGGCTGTCTGGTGGTGGAGGAGGCAAGAGGTTCTGTACAGCTCTGCCTAACACCATGTGGAGTCTTTTAGGGGAGTATCGCAGAATAGTCATGGCCACTTCATCAGACACATTGGTCACATAGTGACCATTCACCTGAAAAAATATGATATGAGTTAGTCAGACTTGCTAGATTACTAACGAAACTTTACTGACAAGATACAGTAGTGACTGCGTTTTGTAAAGTATCACTGAAATAAATAGAAAAAATAGAACTATTAGAAAAATAGTTTCACTGCTAATGGATGCATTTCCTGATAATTTGTCAGACTAAATCCATGGCTGTAAAATGGGCCAAGCATTTTTGGTTATGATACAAAATAAGTACCATGATTAGCCTGTCTCCCGCTCTGAGTCGGCCATCTGTCTTGGCTGGATTATCCAGGATTTCCTGTATGTAATAGCAATTGTCTAATTTACTCCTGGTGATAGTAAACCCAAAACTACCACTTCTGGATTTAGTAAGGGTTACTGTCAGCTCAAACTCCTTAAACACTTCCTGTAAAAAATAGATAGATAGATAAATAAATAAATAAACCTTAGGTCATCTTTTTATGTTAGGTCATCTTTTTTATGTCTAAGCACATCAAATAACGCTACATCAACATAAATTGTAAAAATCAACAAGTCTACACAGCTTGTACCCTTCTAGGGTCTTCATCCTCTTCCTCCTCCTCTTCATTATCCCAGCTATTGTTGGTGTTTGTTGAAGTGGGCTGAGCTAGAGGAGGGGGTGATTTTGTTGTTTTAGATGGACTGGTATGTGGAGAAGGTGAGGGAGGTAGTGGACAAGGTGCAGGAGGGATCAAAGCATTGGTAGAGTCAGTTCTGCAGATTGGAGAACTAGCTGCAGTGGTGGTAATGGTCAGATACTCTTCATCAGCTAAGACATCCAGTCCATTGGCCATGAAGCATGCTCTACTTCCATCCAAATCATCAGCAAGCTCACTGTAAGCAAAAGTGATTATTAAATTATTCTGTATTGCACTACAAAGAGTCTACTACAAAGAATTGTATTTCTTTCAATAGATTAAAAATTTTTAAATTATATTTCATCAAATAGGACTGCATCATTATTTACTTTTTTTATTTAAAATATAATAAAATAAAAAATGCATTAATATATACTAAAAGCAGCACACTGTTAGAGTCTCCCTCTCGCTATGCTGCTAGCAGAGGCTAGCGAGTAGCGCACTTCCGCATTCCACGCTCTTCTTGGTAGCGCGAGCCTCATTCATAAAAACACGCTGGACTATGTATTCATGAACTCCCATTTTGTTTATATCATCATGTGCTTGTGTTTTGGTTTACGTCATGTCTCCGCCTCCTTTATGCTTATTGGTTCTCTGGCTTGTTATGTCTCCGCCCCCGTTCTTTCATTGGTTTTCTGTTTATTGTTTTATTATTAGTTCCAGGTGTTCTGTGTGTAACGTCGTTTGTCTTTAATTTGTTTGTGTATATAAACCGCCTTCCATTTCCGCTCCCTCGCAGAGTATTATAGATAGTTATATTGTGAATTGAATTGAATTGAATTGAATGGAATGTATGTATGTATGTGCCTCTGTGTGCACTCACCTCGTGTTTCCGGAACACTCTTGGACTCTTGCCTCGATATCTGTTAGATTACCGCCTCGCTACACTGTGGATTTATGTCTCGCTACCCTCTGGATTATTGCCGTGTTTGTGGATTTATGCCTGAACATTCTTTGGATTATTGTTTGACTGTTTGCCTTTTTTGACCCTGCTGGTGTGTTCCTTGAACACTATGAGAGGGAGCGGGCTAACATGGCAGCCTGCACCTCCCAACCCTGGACCCAGGAGTGCGCAACCGAGGGATGCACCCGAAAAGCCAGCCTACAGTGCCCCACCTGTAGGAAACAGGGAGTAAGGAGCATCTACTTCTGCTCGTAAGCCTGTTTCAAGGGCAACTGGCGAGGGCATAAACGGCTCCACAGGCGGGCACCCCCAGAGCTCCAGCCGGAGACCCAGCAGAAGGTCTCCCCAGTGGAGCGCCACCTGGAGGTTAACGTGGCAACCTCCAGCCCCTAGCTCCAGCAGGAGGCCCAGCAGGAGGTCTCCCCAGCGGAGCGCCACCTGGAGGTTAACGTGGCAACCTCCAGCCCCGAGCTCCAGCCGGAGACCCAGCAGGAGGTCTCCACAGCGGAGCGCCACCTGGAGGTTAACATGGCAACCTCCAGCCCCGAGCTCCAGCCGGAGGCCCAGCAGGAGGTCTCCTCAGCGGAGCTGCTCCTGGAGGTTAACATGGCAACCTCCAGCCCCGCGCTCCAGCCGGAGACCCAGCAGGAGGTCTCCCCAGCGGAGAGCCACTTGGAGGTTAACCTGAGGTACACGAGGAGACCTCTGTTCCTGTCCTGTTCCTGTCGGAGACCCAAGGGGGGTGCTCCGCTCCAGCCCAGTTCCTGTTGGAGACCCAAGGGGGGTGCTCCGCTCCAGTCCTGTTCCCGCCGGAGGTCCACGAGGAGACCTCCGCCCAAGCCACGTTCCTGCCAGAGGTTCACGAGGAAATCTCCTCTCATGTCCTGCTCATGTCAGAGGTCTACGGGATGACCTCTTCCCAAGCCAAGTCCATGTCAGAGGTCCACGGGATGACCTCTTCCCAAGTCAAGTCCATGTCTGAGGTCCACGGGATGACCTCCTCTCCAAGTCCTAGCTCATGTTTTAGCCCTAATTCAAGTCCTAGTCCAACTCCAGGTCCAGGTTCCTGTCCTAGTCCATGTCCAAGTCCAGGTCCAGGTTCCTGCCCTAGTCCTAGTCCATGCCCAAGTCCATGTCCAGGTTCCTGCCCTAGTCCATGTCCTAGTCCATGTCCAGGTTCCTGTCCTAGTCCATGTCCTGGTCCAAGTCCAGGTCCAAGTCCATGCCTCAGCCTATGCCCAAAGCCAGTTTCCAGTCCAAGTCCCAATCCTGTTCCTAGCTCAGTTCCCAGTCCAGTTTCCGGTGTATTTTCCAGGCCAGTTCCCAATCCAGGTTCCAGATCAGTTTGTGACCCAGTTTCTAAGTTTGTCCCCAGTCCTGTCCCCAGTCCTGTCCCCAGTCCTGTTTTTGATTTAGTTTCCAGTGCTGTTTTTGACTTAATGTCCAGTTTTGTTTTTGATTTTAATTCTCAGCTTGGTTTCTGATTTAATTCCCAACTCTGTTTCCAGCTATGTTTCCAGCTATGTCTCCAGTCGGGTTTTAGATTTTGTCTACGGTTCTGTTTCTAGCCAGGTTTCCAGTCCTGTACACGATCCTGTTCCCTGTCCTGTTCCCTCCTCTGTCTCCACCTCTGTCTCCACCTCTGTCTCCTGTCTGCTTTCTAGTTCCACTTCTAGCTCAGTTTCCAGTCCAGTTTTCGATCCTGTCTCCAACCCTGTCTCCAACCCTGTCTCCATCCCTGTCTCCAGCCCTGTCTCCAATTTAGCTTTGAGTCAAGTTTCCAGTTCTGTTCCCAGTCAGATTTTTGATTTTGCTTCCGATTTAATTTCTAGTCCAGTTCTCTGTCCAGTTCTCTGTCCAGTTCTCTGTCCAGTTCATCAGTCTGTCTCAAATCCAGGTGCCGAGTCTGAATCCAGTCCTGGTTCCAGTCCAGGTTCCATGCCAAGCACCAGGTCAAGCACTGCTCCAAGTTCTCGACCAGGGCCGAAGGGACAACCCGACATGCTCTGCTCTGGCCTCGGGACACTGGACATCGCCAGCCTCAGGTCTTGGGGGGCAGACATTATGATCCTGCCCAGGGGCCCAGGTCCGCCAGAACAGTCAGAACTTTCGGTGAAGCATAGCGCCTTGGGGGGGGGGGGGGGGGGAGTCTCCCTCTCGCTACGCTGCTAGCAGAGGCTAGCGAGTAGCGCACTTCCGCATTCCACGCTTCGCGCTACCACGAAGAGTAGCGCGAGCCTCATTCATAAAAACACACTGGACTATGTATTCATGAACTCCCGTTTTGTTTATATCACCATGTGCTTGTGTTTTGGTTTACGTCATGTCTCCGCCTCCTTTATGCTTATTGGTTCTCTGGCTTGTTATGTCTCCTCCCCCATTCTTTCATTGGTTTTCTGTTTATTGTTTTATTATTAGTTCCAGGTGTTCTGTGTGTAACGTCGTTTGTCTTTAATTTGTTTTTGTATATAAACCTCCTTCCATTTCCACTCCCTCGTGGAGTATTAAAGATAGTTATATTGTGAATTGAATTGAATGGAATGTATGTACGTATGTGCCTCTGTGTGCACTCACCTCGTGTTTCCGGAACCGTGGACTCTTGCCTCGATATCTGTTGGATTACTGCCTCGCTACACTGTGGATTTATGTCTCGCTACCCTCTGGATTATTGCCGTGTTTGTGGATTTATGCCTGAACATTCTTTGGATTATTGTTTGACTGTTTGCCTTTTTTGACCCTGCCGGTACGTTGCCCTTCCCCCTATTTGGTATATGTTCCTTTACTTTTGAATGTTCCTTTACTTTCGAATATCCCTAATAAACTGACTATTTCCCCTGCGCATGCATCCTGCCTCCCTCCGTCTGGTATTGTAACACACACCAAAATCAATCCTGGCTTCAGTAACTCAAAAGCATAGAATGGCAAACACAAAATCACAATATTAAGAATCTTTCATTATTTCAAAATCGTGAGATATAATTTCAAGAAGCTTTAATAATGTAAAGGTTTTATTTTGTCTTCAAATACAGAAATGGGCTTATGAAAATTAATAGCTGGTGGTATTAATCTGTTTATGCAGTCGTGACCTCGTTAAGTGTGGTTTAGCAAATATCTTTGTGGATGCTAAATCGATTTGCATTGGCATGACTTGTATTTTCTGTTTTCTGTAGAAATGCCCTAAAATGCATATGCATTAAGACAAACATGCAAAACAGAGAAAACATGTTATTTTGTTTAATTTGAAAAACACAATCTTACTTAGATCCTGTTTGTGAATCAGCTTACACATTTTTGGTTTTGTGGATATTGTCAACTTTGAATGTGATTTTGTAGTAAATCATGGCCTTAGTGTTTAACCATTTAATGATATATGTGGAACCACAATATTTTTCTTCAAAGAAGCAAAAGTTTCACTGGCTCACCGGCAAATGGTTCATCCTGCTCAATCCAGACAGTCAGGATTTTTTTTTTTAATTTCAAATAAAGATTTCTTAAATACTTAAAATCTCCACATCTCCATTTTTAATTAATGTATTCCATAATAACAAGTATTAGATGAGTAAAAATGAAGTACTTTTGGATGAATAATAAAGTAGTTAGGTGTGGTGTCAACAGAACAGTATGACCTTGAGTGAGCCAGTCCTGTCTATATAAATCCAAATATAGTGTGGGACAGTACCTGCTAATAGCTGAGCTGTGGTTGCTTTTTGAGGACACCTCTTTTACTTCTGGCTCTGGGTTTGGGAATGCTGGAGAAGGCGTTAGTATGAGTGGAGGTTGTACAGGGTTTGGGGTTGTTGTTGTGAGTGTGGTTGGTGTTTGGGAAAGAGAAGTGCTGGAGAGAACATCCTCTTCATCTGGATTTTCTTCTTGCTGTCCATCAGTAGATGGAGGGGACGGAGGAGATGAAAGGGTGGATGGTGTCTCATTCTGTTCGCTGTCCTGTCTCTGCTGAATTAATTGGACAGTATGGGGTTTGGGTGAAGCGCAGTCCTTCCTCTGGCATAGTGCCATGTTTTTTTGTTGAAGTAGTTCACTGAAGTCCGGAGAGACAGACTCCACCCGCAGGTCTAAAGACCGAGACCTCTGTTTTTTACTCGGAAATGGGGAAGGACTCTATCAAAGAAAGATAACAAAAAAATATTTATGAGACACTGAAATGACTTTTAAAAAGATATAAAATACATTGATCTTACAGTCTTACCAGTGAGATGGAGTCCATCTCTGGAAGTTGGCCAGGTGAAGGTCTGCAGATTAACAGCTTGAGCTCAGATGGTGGTCCCCGCAGCAGCTGCAGGACTTTCTGTTGGTGACATGAAGCATCTTTAGCACTATGTAGTGCCAGGCCAGGCTCTCAGAAAATACACACATACCGTATTCTCTCAGAAAAAAGGTACAACACTATACCTTTCCTTTTCACCAGGGTGTTACCATCAATGGTACATCTTTTGTACATCTTGGGAGTACTGCCCCGTGACAAGGAAAAGTACAGTGTGATCCCTTTATTTCTGAGAATGCATGGTCCAGCATCTTATATATTTATTTATTTATTTATTTATTTATTTATTTATTTATTTATTTATTTATTTATTTATTTATTTATTATAAGGTTTAACAGTTGAAGACTAAAATAACTCAAGATTTAAAATGCCCCTAATCCTGATACTTTGCCAGACACAATATGGTGTAATACATCATCTTTAAAATGGAGGTGACTTAAACATAGTGATTGCCACTTTGCCACTGTTTGTGAATTAGGAGTTTTTTAGATATTACATGTACAAGAACACAGTACCTGATAGGAAAGTCCTTTCACAGATTCTCCATTAACTGCGAGGATGACGTCTCCCTCCCTGAGTTGGCTGATCTCTTCAGACGACTGGCCAGAGAACAGTCTCCTAATGCGCACTACACTTCCTTCCCCAGGACTAATGTCACTGATGAGGAAGCTAAAGCCCAAACCACTCAGTTTCTTCTCTAGGGTCACCTCCAGAGTGTTCTCTAGCACCCAAAAAAGCAAGCATACAGATGTATTTAACTACACAGGTCATACTAGCAGAAAATGTGATTATTAGTGGTGGTATTATTTAAACATACAGTATATATATGATTCATGTCATGTTTGTTTATATATGTTTTATGCTAACAATAATATATTATTGTTTAAAATGTGATTATTAATGTAATGCATATAGCGCTAAATAAATTCCAAACTTTTAAACCCCACATGCTCAATACACAATATAATTTTCAACCTTTTTTTTTTTTTTTTAATTTAGAGTTACATTTGCAGAACAGATAAGGCAGCTAGCCCAACAATGCTGTCAAATTTATTTGAAATGTCTCACTATGCTGCCTTTCTGCTCTCACCGCTGTTTCGTACCGTCTGACACAAAGCTGTAGTCCTCGGCCCTGACATACAAGGGCGTTTCCATGGTAATGTATTTTCCAGTGGGGGTGCTGGTGCTCTGTGCACTGAGGGATGATGGAGATTTCTGTCTTTTCATTGTGGACGGGGAGCTGGAGGTCTCCTTCACCAGAGGAGGCTCCCGCTCTAGAAGCAGAGACACCACCTAAAACAGAGCATTGCTCATTATTAATTCTCAAAAATGATTCTCCTACAAGAAACTTTCTCAGTTTTTCTAGTGAAGATCTTTTACAAAACATTTATATTACAAAATGTATGCCCTCAAACATCAATGAACTGAGGCAATGTTGTAAAGCAGAGTGTGCCAAAATTCTCCAAAACAATGTGAGAGACTGATAAACTCCTACAGAAAATGTTCAATTCAAGTTATTGTTGCTAAAGGTGGTTCTACATGTTACTGAATTACAGGGTAATCTTATTTTCCCCCCACCTGTTTTCTGAATGTTGGTTTGCTTTTTGGGAAAAAAAAGACTACATATTGAAATCTGTTGTCTTTTTCTGTTGTCACCTGAGGTCATTTGTTTATTTATAGAAGCTGGAGAGGACCACACAATTGTTATTTAGGCCCTGATGAATAAAAACATTGAATTGAAAGAGGATGTACTTTCTTTTTCCCATGACTATATGTATTTGTGCTGAAATTTAAATGTTCTGTACATTTTAGAAAGATCACAGTTCAGCACCTCTCCAGTTTTTTTCAAACACTCCACAGCTTGCTTGTGGGTGACACCTTGCAGGTTACAGCCGTTTACCTCCAGTAGCCTATCACCTATAACACACACACACACACACACACACACACACACACACACACACACACACACACACACACACACACACACACACACACACACACACACACACACGCACAAAACCATGATCATCAGGAAAGTGTTACTACTCCCACGTGTGAATGTCAATTACAGTGATAATCACCTGATGCATACAACATAAAAACAACACGTAATGACATCAGAAAGGAATATATTTTACTTTAAAGCTACTGTGTGCACATGTACAATACAAGCAAAAAGTTTTCTTTAATTTTTTTTTTAGTTAATGAACTGTTCTGTATAATAATATATACTTTATAGAGAAAAATGTATACTTGCATAGAACAGTAAAATTCTTTAATTCAACAATTCAATAATTCAATAACAATTCTAAAAAAAAATTAATTTAAAAAAAAAATTCTACATTCATTAAAGAACCATCCTTAGACATCCTGAGACCCTACCTCCTACAGACTCAGATTTATTATCTGAAGGGTCAAATTAACAAACTTGACAAACTGAATTAGGTGGGATAAATTAGGTAAGTAAGTAATTAAACTAATTAAAGTAGTCAAATGTACAGTTAATGTACAGTGTACAGTGTCAATGTACAGTTAATAACAAACCATACGTATACAGTAGTTGTTGTTGGGTTTAGTATTTTATTAACATAAAAAAAATTGTTGTTTGGTGTCACAACATAGACATAAAGTGTATTCAAGATCAGTTTGTTTATTTACCAGTCTGTATTCGACCATCCAGATCGGCAGCTCCTCCAGGTATCAGGCTTTTGATATAGATCCCTCCATGGCGCACACTCGTGTTGATACCACCCTGGAAATGACTGACACTGACTATTGTTCCAAAAGCTTATTTAAATATTTTAATTGTCTTTTTGTCTATTGGTAAGATGTACATATATTAGATGACACAATATTGATATATTAAACTGTCTTGTTTTAATTTTTTCACACGTTAACGTTAAACAAGTAAAGATTTACAGCAACACAGATGCCCAGGCTGCCATTGACTTTCTTGAGCTCCACACTGACCAAGTCACCTGGCCTGAGACTGGACTTAGAGGATGACCTAGAGAACACATCCTGCACAGGGAAGACAAGGAACAAGATCAGTCGTTCTGGCTCATACACACTGCCTTTCATAAGTATTCATCCTCCTTGAATTTTCCCACAAGTTGTAGTGTTACAACCCAGAATTGAAATGGACTTGGAATTTTTACCATTTGATTTACACAATGTGTCTAATGGGTCAGTACTTTTTCAATTACAGCTGCAAGTATTGTGGGATATGTTTCCACAAGATTTGCACATTTTAATCCATATTTTTGCCCATTCTTCTTGGTGAAATTGCTCAAGCTCTGTCAGATTGGATGGGGACAGTTAGTGAACACCAATGTTCAGGTTTTGTCCCAATCTCAATCAGATTGCGGTCTGAGCTTTGTCTGGTATAATCAAACAGGTTCAAGTTTGAACTACTCCCATGTAGCTTTGACAGTATGCATATGGTTGTTGTTCTGAAGGTGAACCACACTGGTTCCACATGTCTCGTGGCAGTCTGAAACAGGTTTTCTTCTAGGACTGTCCTGTAGTTGGCTCTGTGCCCTCAACCTCAACCCTGACCAGTGTTCCAGTCCCTGCTGATGAAAAGCATCTCCACAGCAACACGGTGCTACCACCACCATGCGTCACTGTGGGGATAGTATTCTCTGTTTGCTGTGTATCCAACATGTCTTTTGGCAAACAAACTTTTGTCTTTTATTTTATTTTTCTTCTTGGCTTTCTTCTTGCTTCCTTACCCCTGGCCACTTGATTGTTTCCCTGACTCCTCAATGCAGAGTCAGTACTGTGCCAAATTCTTCCAATTTTTAATAATAGATTTAATGGTGTTCCATGGGATGTTCAAAGTTTGGGATGTTTGCTTATAATCAAACAAAAATTGTCCTGGACTTGTTTTGATAGCACTTTGGTCTTCATCATGCTGTTTATTTAGGTATGTTCTCTGGAGCCTTCCAGGAACTGGTATATTTATATTGATATCATGTGACTTTTTAATTGCACACAGGTGAACTCCATGGGTGAATACTTCTGCAAGTATTTATTTTTATATATATATATTTTAAAGTTTTTTTTTATTTTTTTATTTTTTATTTTTTATTTAGTTTTTTATCATTATTGTGATCTATATAAATCCTCCTCCACTTCAATATTATAGGTTATTTTGTGAAATGAAGCTTTCTGATATATAATCCCAAATAAGTCAATTTCATTTCCAGGTTGTAATGCTACAAAATGTGGAAAGGTTTAAGGTGGGTGAATACTTAAAGCAAGAGACAGAAATTACTGTCTTCACCTAATAACTTCATACCTTAGTATCTAGAATTCGTACAACAGGGATATGTAGCTTTCTTCCCATTTTGGGAGTGACAGTGTTGGATTCAGTGTCCTCTCTCACTGTCTTGTTCTCTGCATTCTGGGTAATCCGAGAGTCAAAGCCTCTCTCCAGCATCAGCCCTAGGTTGCCAGGAGTCAGAGAGCTTTTACGGTCCCCAAACTCATCTGATAATACAACAGTAAAAAATTGTTCTGAGTTAAACAATGTTAACACTGTATAAACATTTAAATAATTAAATAATTACAATATCAAGATATACGTTTTGGTTGAGACACTATAAGCTCCACTTCATCTGGGCTGTTCTGTAAGATGGTAGCAGCTGCACTGAAAGTTACTCCTTCCAGACTGGTCTTATTAAGAGAAATCAGTCGTCCACCTATATAACAAACATTGGGAAAAGTAAATGTGAAACCTGTAGAGTGTGCATCCATTGGGCATTTAAAAGGGGGGGAAATGTCTACCTGGCCTGATTCTGCCATCTTTATCAGCTGGCCCATCAGGTATGATGGATGCAATGAAGATTCCGAGATCTAATTTTCCTGTATTGTCCTCTCCAACTATTATAAATCCTGTCATAAAAAGGGGCATGTATTATAACTGTTATATTACATAATATTTGTTTGCCTGGCTGGTAATAAATTAGGCAGCTTTTCACATTGGAAAGGAGGAGGAATTGTCAAACCATTCAATCCATAACAATTCTGCTACTATTACACAAAATTCCATTACCAAAGCCATGTTTTGGATCTTTCTTCAATGTAACACAGATAATTTCTCTTTCTGGTGGAGTTCTAACAGGAGTGTCGACTGTCAAAACAAAAAAGTTGTTTAAAAATGACAGCATAATTGTAATTAAAATCCGCTAACATGAAAAACACATGTAAGTGCATGAGATTACCTCTGGATGAGACTGAGTAAGGCTCGGAGTCTTGCCTTTGCAGGGAGATGTTCGACATGATCCGGTAAATTGGGGAACTAGAGGTCTCTGGGGAGCTGAGAGACAGAAAGCTAGAATTATAATGATTAGATCATGCTCAATAACAGTGATGTACCACATGTGAATGTCTGGTCCCCATGTTCATGAAAAACACATGTGGTCATGTGAAGTGCTCTCAGTACCTGCAGCTCTTTGGTTTCTGCAGTTCTTTCAGGCTTCTTATTCTTGCAATGTCATGTGATTTTTGCAGGTCTCTTGACTGCTGGATTTTGGCTGAAAGGTCATCGCATGACTTGCTTATGGAGTTTATAGATGATATGCTCAGACCAACATTATTGAGCCCAACTTCTGAACACGACATCCTCTTCAACAGGTTTTGTCGAGCACGCCATATCAAAGGATGTTTCACTTTGTTGCCATCTGGAACAAATACAAAACTCTAAAATGCAGTCTAGAACATTGGAAGAGCAATCAGACAATTACTATATAATAGTCTCTTTGTAAATAAATTTTATTACCACAGTGGTTGAAAGTGACAGAGCAGAAGTAACAGGAGTTATTTAATTAAAGCACCTGATGCTGAACTGTAAGTGAGCTGTCGAGAGGTCATCTCACTATGGAATTTGTGCTGAGCAGAGCAGAGGTCCAGGAGGTATTGTGCTATCTTGGAACTCTCAGTTACAAAGGAGTGCCTTTTCCCACTGGGGCCACATTCTACAGTGAATTTCCTCCACTATAGGAGAGAAAGAAAAGCAGAACAGCTTCATACATCACTAATTGCATTATATATGCCTTATTATCACATACATTTCTGGTTTATTTAAATTAGATTGTTTTACAGAGAAAATGTATGTTTATTTTTTCTGTAAATATTATATATCCTTATAATAATATAAGGATATTTTTAAGGATATTTTCATCAGTGTCTGTGTAATCTCAAGGACATACAATGATAATGTGGTCTGGTCTCTTCTCTGAGATTAGGAACATTATACTATTCTCCTTATTAGGAACTCTATTATAATACTGGTATTAGCTTTCAAAACAGCCTTAGTTCTTCGTGGCATGGATTCCACAAGATGTTGGAAACAGTCCTTTGATATTCTGGTCCATGTTGACATGATTGCATCACACAATTCTTTCAGATTTTTCAGGTGCACTTTCATGCTGTGAATCTCCCATTCTACCACATCCCAAAGGTGTTCTATTGGATTCAGATCCAGTGACTGGGAAGACCACTGAAGAACACTGAACTCAAGTGATGATTGATTGGTATTAAGTGTCCCAGTGTGTGCCAAGAAAACATTCAAAATATCATATTTAAACTTTCTCTAAGTCAGATTTTGACATCTACATTTCAGTTCAGACCAATGGATCAATGGAAACAGGTATGAACAGTGCTTGATTGAAAAAAAACCCCAAAAAACTATTTGTTATCATCAAGTTCAGCTAATTTAATATAATAATTTGATGCTCTTCCATTTGAACTCATTTAACTAACATTTGCATTTTTTCATAACGCTGTCTTTAGGCAGTTTAATTATTATAATTAATTAATTATTATTTTTTATAAAATGTATGACCACAAAAAAGATTATTAATAGTAATATGTGTTTTATTGTAAGATTGTAAGAAAAAATATGGAATTGCTTTTTTCAATGCCTGTTCATCAAAAGGGTCGAACCTTTGCACAGTAAATAGATCCAATTTTGAATTATTTATGACTTTTTGAACAATATTTAACTGTTGACATCTGTTCAGCTAATTTGTAACCACCAAACTTTATTTTACTCTGTCTAAATATATAATTTAGAATTGAGTTTTAGAGCGGTTGTACTCACACTTGTGGAAATACTGTCAGTTTCAGACCACTGAAATCTGCGGATTAATATCCGACAGTTGTTCTTGACTTCATAAACCATAATTCCTTTGGCACAAACTCCCAGAATGAGTTCTCCAATGGCAAGCTTCTTCTCTCGAGCAACTCGATGAAACAGCACCCCATATTCCGGCAGCTGTTGTGCAATCTGTAGATGTGTGCCAGAATGTATTACTGAGGAGAAATATATACCAAATATATGCTGACCTAAAAACTCTCACAAACTGTTGTATTTCTACAACTACCTAAACACTTATTATGACTGGTTTGGTCTGCTGTGTAACATGCAACAAAACTAAGTGATTACCTTTAAAAATTCTATCTCTGCATCTTCTCGAAGCATATTTGCATTACTGGCATGTAACCTTAGCAACTCATCCCTCACACAGGACAAGGCCATTTTTTCCATCACTCTTTTTGGAATGTAGTGCTCCATCTGGAAGTAGTTCTTTCCATAAACCTGGATGAAATCAGTAACATTACTGCAAAATAAACAGTGCATAATAAAGTAGGATGGAGGAAATGAAGTTGATTATTGATATCGTCCTCCAATCCACTAAATGCACAAACAATTAAAGTGCTACACTGTATTTTACCTCTGGTATGTAGTCTCCAAACTCAGCCTGCAGAGCCAAGGCAGCAAGGAACATGGCACTGTCCTCATTACAGTACACTCTGCCCTCCAAAATATCTCTCCTCAGCTGGATATAGTACTGATGACGTGTGAGTTTGTGCCTTCCAAATCAAACAACAAGAGATTATTGTCCTTTCCATAAATGTTAGAGTAAATTATCCTAAGTGAAACTTTGCCCATGCAATTCAGACTCATAGCAGACACAGAACTGCACAGAATTGCACTTACAATATGTAGGAGACATCATCAGCAAAAAATTTCACACGGAGAAACAGGGTGAATGTTGAAGTCGCTAATTTCTTCCAACAGTCTGGTGCCACTTTGGAGATTTTCGTCTCATGGTTCAAAAAGAAAAATTCATCATCTGTTCGAGATAATATGCAAAAGCATTAAGTGATTCAAACAAATAAAAGCTGGTGACAGTGGAATTCTGAAAACTTTGAAAATAACTGTCAGACAGTAACAAAATTTATATTACCATCCATGAAAGCAATGCCAAAGTAAAAATGCTCCACAAGGTTTGCATGAGCGACGACCATGTCAAAGACATCTCTTCCCCTAGACTTGATATCACACCTCACCACCATACACTGTGCATTTGGCATCATCACAATAACTTCCCTCTGAGATAAGGAAGACCTTCCTTTCTTTGACTGTATTGAATCACAGTATCAAAGAGAAAAGGAGCATTCACTCTAACTGGTATAACATAATGTGCTTTGACTAATCCTAAACATTATCTATGATATTAAAATAAAGTTTACCACTATAGATCCAGGCAGCTCTAAAATAATATGTGGCTCATCAGCCATTCTTGCAAACTCAGGTCCTAGACTCTGAAATCGAAAACACAGAAAATACATTATCACAATACAATACAGAGATAAGTGTACATATTATAAAACAAACATACAAAACAAACAAAACAAAAAAATTTACCTTTGTCTTCCTTTGGCTGAGGCTGACTGTAGACTCGCTGAGAGAAATAGAAGGGTTGGAAAGTCTATGTTCAGTTTTGCAGGGTGTGTTATGGTACAAATTCCTAGACAGCCAACTGTTTTCACCTCCACTATGATGAGCTCCATGTGGAATACTGGGACGTCAAATCAGAAGTTCTTCCCATCAGAGAAAAATATTTCTCTAACATCAACTACTAGCTATTTCAAACTGTGTGTCAGATGTTTACCTGCTCTGAATGCTTTGGTAGGCAGGCATCTGCGAGCATCTGTTTTTGAGGGACCAGGATTTCTGTTGATGTACAGCTCCTAGTCAACACAACATACTATCTTAAAAATACACCATTACCCAGTGATGCCTGATTGTGATATTAGATTGGAGGGCTAAAACCTAATATCTATCAATCGCTTGACAATGAATCTATTAGGGTTGAGTCATGCATTATATGACAAGGACTCATCAATGGCATAAAAAGAATGATATGGGGCAAACTATTATATACACACCCCTGCTAAAAAAAACAAAACAATAGAAACCATCGCAGACATTCTAATTGTTTCCACTAAGAATACCATGAAAAACCATCAGCTAACCATTAAAACCATTACCATTATTGGTCCTTACTGGTATCCACTAGACATAACATGCCACCAGTAAGAGGTAACAAATTACCAGTAGAGACCCACAGGGACCATTAAAGTTTCCATTAAAACAAATACAATTCCTATTAAAACCATTAAAAATTTCATGAGGGTTTCTATTGTTTTTTCGGCAGGGACAACTTTGAGTCAGATATGAAGCTTCATTAATGATTTCGAATTTTTAAGTATCTCAGGTCTGTAACGCTCTCCTAGGGTAATGTCATGCTTGCTCAGAATACCAAAATGGTAAACAGAAAAGTTGTATCCCTTTCATTCAAACCAAAACACGCTAAATTTACAGTGCTGTCATCTGTTATTTTGTTTAATTTGTATTTTTCACTGGATGTGACAATGTGTTCTCTGTTTACTTTTAGCTTTTCCTTTAAAGCCATATTCGGGAGCTGTATTTTACATGAGCCTTCTCAATCACTGTAGATGGTGTGTTACTGAAGTGTCAGTATTATGGGATGAAAGATATTAGCCCAAATGAAGATTAAATCTAGGGGATGTTTCACCTGAGACAAAGGTGACTGATAGGCTGCATGAATTTACACTATGGCCTAGAATGAAATGAGCCTCAGATTTGCTTCTTCATATGATTCAGTGCATTTGGTTTTTCGACCATTGGTAGTGCTGTTTAATCCGCCTTAAAACACATTAAACAGCAAATAATGTGGCAAGGATGCCAAAAAAGAAACCTTATATTACCAGTCGTTCCTGTAGTAACTTGTCATATTTGACCAGACAATT
Organism: Cranoglanis bouderius; assembly: GCA_023630585.1. Classification (NCBI taxonomy): domain Eukaryota; kingdom Metazoa; phylum Chordata; class Actinopteri; order Siluriformes; family Cranoglanididae; genus Cranoglanis; species Cranoglanis bouderius. The sequence continues at coordinate 19,248,390 of CM042536.1, read as the reverse complement.
TTGAAAAGCAAAATACAGCATGTTTTTACTCATACAAACCCATTTCCTACCCTGATTGGCAAAGAAATTCTACTCATTAAGCATACAACTTAGTATCATACAGAGACACTAGAGCAGGAAAATGCTTGGATCACCCTGTTTTAGCTCTGAGTCAAGTGACAGTCTGCGTCTCGCTGCTGCACTTGCATTCCCTTCTGCATATGCAGGGTACGCTATCCGTTTTCCTGTCAAGCCAGTAGAGAAACAGATAATTAATCAAAGAGCTACTACACAAGCAGCAACGAATAACCTCACACTGGATCTTTCCTGTATCTAAACAGCAGAACGCCACAACAAGGTCTAACTCTAAGCAGCTTAGCTTAGGCTGATTATCAGTTTTCAGTCAGCTGTTCAGTTTATTGTAAACCTTTAATCCTATTGTGAATCCTTGGCTGGTATTAAGGCAAACATAACACGAGCACTGTTTTGTATTACCATCCATCTTACAGTTAGCATATACTGTATCAGCTGTATTTCCACAATGAGCCATGAAGAAATTAAAATCAGAATTTAATGAATAAATATTTAATGGACGAAGTAACAGCATGGAAGTGCATGCCATTTTGGGTTCTATTCAGGCATTATTTGTTTGAGATTTAATAGCTCTACCACACTTTAGCTGCTTAATGTACTTATACATAGTATCTCATCAGTTTTGCACACAATTAACTTTGACAACATTATAGGTTTCTTTATAAAATTTATAAAAAGATTTTTGTGCAGAAAAATTGAACTAGATCAAGAGTAACCGAAACAGTATAATACTGTTCAATAACTCATAGCTAACTATGCAGGAAATAAGCAGGAATAAATGAGTAGTACTACAGGGTGTCCGAAAAATCAGAAATCAATGGGAATATGTTGAGCAAATATGTTGATCTGAATATGTTGAGCAAAATCTGCAAAAACATGACACAGAGGCTGAGAAAATACATAGAGCACAAGGGTGAACATGTAAAGCATTTGTTGTAAGTAATAAACACAATATTAAGTATACATACTTTTACTCTCATTGGTTCCTGACTTTTCAGACAGTCTGTATTAATACCTAAGTCACTACTATAATACTACTAATGAATACTGGGTAATTACTCATTAAGTAATAATAAAGTAATGCAATAATTACTGAGATTTATATATACTGAAAAACTACTAGCTAACTATTGATTACTTATTGAGTAATACAAAGTAATTCTCCAGAATTAATTAGTTGTTAATAGGAGTGGCTTATGTGTTACTATAGTACTACTCATTAATATAGCACTGCTATAAATTATTGAACCGTTTTGTAAAGTGTCACTTATTTACTCCCACTAGTTTGAGGTCAAAGACATAAAAACAATGGCTATAGCACCTAAAATGATATTAAATGTATATATTGTATATCCATCCATCAATTTTCCATACTGCTTATCCTACACAGGGTTGCAGGGGAGCCTGGAGCCTATCCCAGGAAACTCGGGTCACAATGCAGGGGACACCTTGGACGGGGTGGCAACCCATCGCAGGGCACAATCGCACACACACAAACACTTCACAATCATTTTGGGGGAGGAAACAAGAGTACCTGGAGGAAACCCCCGAGGCACAGGGAGAACATGCAAACTCCAAGCACACAGGGCGGAGGCAGGATTCGAACCCCCAACCCCGGAGGTATTTTTTTAAAATAATAAATTAATAAATTAAAGAAATATGCACAGAGCTTTGCATGTGCTCAATGTGTCCAAATGTGTTTCCCCTGGGTTTCTGGTTTCCTCCCAGATAATATGCCAGTAGGTGGATTGAATGATGGAATCAATGAATATATGAAGTGTCAAAAAAGCTTGAAGCAAATAGTTACATGACATATCATGATCCATACTAAAGTTCTGATTACTCAACCAGGAATGGCTTGTTTGATACTCATCATTATTCAAGTGCATGGTACTGACATTTGGACATATTAAAGTGATTAAATCCGTGAACATGTAGCTTTCTAAATACATTGCAAGCAGTCTTACCATGAAGTCTTTCTCTGACCATCAAACTTCTGCCACTTAACTGCACTGGGTTCTCTGTGACAGTGGGTTGGTCAACCTAGAAACACACACAAAAAAAATTTATTATTAAAAATTTGACTCAAGTTGCTGTGAACCTTGAATAATTTGTTCTGTTTAAGACACACAGAGTTTTGGAAGAGCTCTTCAACCAGCCGCTGGATGACTTTGTTGGGCGGCGGCAGGATTGAGGCTCTATGGTGTGATTCACAGGCCTCCAGGATGGTGCTGAGGTTCCCTCGCCAATTGGCCACATCCTCACACATGCTCAGGAGGAGGCGGTTCAGAGAATCACTCAGCTGAACAGGCTGCACATCAGAACAAGACATTTTGTAGTCCAAAGATAAGTTATTCAACCAAACTAAATATCTATATGTAGCATTCTAATTAAATCATTTTGTTGTTGGACTCACTTGGTTTTGAGGAATATGATAGTCAACTGACCAATAGAGAGTCATGCCAAGAGAGTATACAATCATCTGAAAAGAAAAGGAAACATGTTAAATGCACTATATGCAAATAGTCGTTGTATAAAATCTATATCACGTTTTTACTGGTCATCACTATGGCGAGACTAGTAGCTAAATGTGTTATCAGTCAGCACTCTCTATCTGAGTGTCTGTCTGGGGAGCGGAGTTCAAACATGTGGCCAAAACCAGAATATCTACCAAAGATGTTGTTGCAGCAATTTATCAGTAAATCTCTTGCACTTGCAGGTGAGAATGTACCTTTTTCACATTTAAGTTTACATACACTACAGTGCCCTCCACTAATATTGGTACCCTTGGTAAATATGAGCAAAGAAGGCTGTTTGAAATTTTCTTTATTGTTTAACCTTTTGATCTTTTGTTAAAAAAAATATAAATACTCTGCTCTCATGGATATCAAACAATTGCAAACAAATCACAGCTTTATCCAAAAAAAAATCTTTGTTAAATATAGGTGTGCAACAATTATTGGCACCCTTTTAGTCAATACTTTGTGCTACCTCCCTTTGCCAAGATAACAGCTCTGAGTCTTCTCCTATAATGCCTGATGAGGTTCGGGAATACATGGCAAGGGATCTGAGACCATTCCTCCATACAGAATCTCTCCTTCAAGATCCTTCAAATTTCGAGGTCCATGCTGGTGGACTCTCCTCTTCAGTTCACCCCACAGGTTTTCTATGGGTTTCAAGTCAGGGGACTGGGATGGCCATGGCAGGACCTTGATTTTGTGGTCAGTAAACCATTTTTGTGTTGATTTTGATTAATGTTTTGGATCATTGTCCTCCTGGAAGATCCAACCACAGCCCATTTTAAGCTTTCTGGCAGAGTCAGTCAGGTTTTCATTTAATATCTGTTGATATTTGATAGAGTCCATAATGCCACGTATCATACCAAAATGTCCAGGTCCTCTGGCAGAAAAACAGCCCCAAAACATTAAAGAGCCACCACCATATTTAACCGTGGGCATGAGGTACTTTTCCATATGGCTACCTCTCTGTGTGCGACAAAACCACCTCTGGTGTTTATTGCCAAAAAGCTCTATTTTGGTTTCATCTGCCCATAGAACATGATCCCATTTGAAGTTCCAGTAGTGTCTGGAAAACTGAAGACGCTTGATTTTGTTTTTGGATGAGAATAGAGGCTTTTTTCTTGAAACCCTTCCAAACAACTTGTGGTGATGTAGGTGACTTCGGATTGTAGTTTTGGAGACTTTCTGACCCCAAGACACAACTAACTTCTGCAATTCTCCAGCTGTGATCCTTGGAGATTTTTTGGCCATTCAAACCATCCTCTTCACAGTGGTTTGAGACAATATAGACACACGTCCAATTCCAGGTTGATTCATAACATTTCCAGTTGACTGGAACTTTTTAATTATTGTCCTGATGGTGGAAATGACCATTTTCAATGCTTGTGCTATTTTCTTACAGCCACTTCCCATTTTATGAAGCTCAACAACCTTTTGCCGCACTTCACAGCTATATTACTTGGTCTTACCCATTTTTATGAATGACTAAGGGAATTTGTCCTATGTGTTACCTCATATTTATACCCCTGTGAAACAGAAAATCATGGTTGAACATGAACCTGTTCCTAGTCACCCAGGTGTACTAACAAAATGTACAACCCCAATTCCAAAAAAGTTGGGACGCTGTGTAAAATTTAAATAAAAACAGAATGCAATGATTTGCAAATCTCATAAACCCATATGTTATTCACAATAGAACATAGAAAACATATCAAATGTTTAAACTGAAATTTACCATTTTAAGAATTTATTTTAAAATTTTATGGCCACAACACGCCTTGTGTTGGGACAGGAGCAACAAAAGGCTAGAACAGTAAGTGTTACTAAAAAGAAACAGCTGGAGGTTAATTGGCAGCAGGTCAGTAACATGATTGGGTATAAAAAGAGTATCTTAGAGAGGCAGAGTCTCTCAGAAGTAAAGATGGGCAGAGGTTCACCAATCTGCGAAAAATCGCATCTACAATTTGTGGAACAATTTCAGAATAATGTTCCTCAACATAAAATTGCGAAGACTTTGAATATCTCATCATCTACAGTACATAATATCATCAAAAGATTCAGAGAATCTGGAGAAATCTCTGTGCGCAAGGAACAAGGGTGAAAATCAATATTGCATGTCCATGATCTTCGGGCCCTCAGGCGGCACTGCATTAAAAACGGGCATGATTCTGTAACGGAAATCACTGCATGAAACACCTCCAGAACTCATTGTATGTGAACACAGTTTGCCATACCATCCACAAATGCAGGTTAAAGCTCTATCATGCAAAGAAGAAGCCATATGTGAAAATGATCCAGAAATGCCGCCGTCTTCTCTGGGCCAAAGCTCATTTAAAATGGACTGAGGCAAAGTGGAAAACTGTTCTGTGGTCAGACGAATCGAAATTTGAAATTCTTTTTGGAAACCATGGATACCGCATCCTCTAAACTAAAGAGGAGAGGGACCATCTGGCTTTTTATCAGCGCTCAGTTCAAAAGCTTGCATCTCTGATGGTATGGGGGTGCATTAGTGCCTATGGAATGGGCAGCTTGCACATCTGGAAAGGCACCTGAAAGGTATATACAGGTTTTAGAGCAACATATGCTTCCATCAGGATTCCATCCCATCTTTACTTCTGAGAGACTCTGCCTCTCTAAGATACTCTTTTTATACCCAATCATGTTACTGACCCATTGCCATTTTACCTAATTATTTGCAAAATGTTCCTCCAGCTGTTTCTTTTTAGTAACTCTTACTTTTCCAGCCTTTTGTTTCCCCCGTCCCAACTTTTTTGAGACGTGTTGCGGCCATCAAATTCAAAATTACCTTATTTTTTTCCTTACAATTGTACATTTCCTCAGTTTAAACATTTGATATGTTTTCTATGTTCTATTGTGAATAACATATGGGTTTATTAGATTTGCAAATCATTGCATTCTGTTTTTATTTACATTTTACCCAGCGTCCCAACTTTTTGGAATTGGGGTTGTAAAACATCAATGGGAATATACTTCAAATATATTTTTCTCATATTAATTCATAGGGGTGCCAATAATTGTTGCACACCTATATTTAACAAAGATATATATTTTTTGATAAACCTGTGTTGTGTTTGCAATTGTTTGGGATCCATGAGAGCAGAGTATTTTTGTGATTTTTTTAACAAAAGATCAAAAGGTTTCACAGTCTTCTTTGCTCATATTTACCAAGGGTGCCAATATTAGTGTAGGGCACTGGATGTGCTTTTTGAGCATCCCATTCCAAATACAGTCCCCCGTTTTCCATACATTTTGGAGGGTGGTTGTGGGGATTTGCTCATTCAGCCACGAGAGCATTAGTGAGGTCAGGCACTGATCAGGAGTCCTGGTGTGCAGTTGGCATTCCATTTCATCCCAAAGGTGTTCAGTGGGGTTGCGGTCAGGGCTCTGTGCAGACCATTAAATTTCTTCCACACCAACCTTGGAAAACCATGTCTTCATGGACTTCACTTTGTGCATAGGGGCATTGTCTTGTTGGAACAGGTTTGGGCTAGGCTCCATAGTTCCATGTAGTTCCATGTAGTTAATGCTACATGGGGCTTTTTTTTTTTTTAAGGTTCAGTCCATTGTAGAACCACAGTTATATATGTAACCCCAAAGTTTCTAATGGGGCTTCCTAAACAGGTTGGAACCCTCTCTGATAGGGAAACATTATGTTGTAATGTTCTACATAGAACCTTTAAAGGTTTTCTAAGGGGACAAACTGAAGCACATATTAAAATTGAAGAATGAACCTTTTTTCCCCAACTAGTTCATATATTTATATTTTGTCTTGTTATATGTCTTGCTATTACTGATATCCAGCACTAGATGGCAGGCTCACTGCCACGCTCCCTTTAATTCTTCCAGTTCTGATACATGTTCCCTGTCTCTCCTTATGACTTCTCCACTAATACAGACTAAATTTAATCCATGTTCACTGATTAAAAGTACATATAGTTGAACACGACACTAACCACAGCATAAATCAATATATATAATTATATAATATATAATTAACTTTGCCACATGTAAAGGTGAGGGTCCGTTTTAATAATGTATATTATTACTGTGCTAGGACTAATGCTGACCTTTTCCATAGCCTTTCTGGTGGTGATGGAACGGCCCTGCAGCATCTCTGGTGCAGTGAAGGCACATGCCTCATCCGTCATTGTGCAGTTCTTAAATGCCAGTGTACCATTTGCAGACAAGAGCAGTGATGTCGGACTCATGATGCTGCAGACGTTGCTATGACCTAGAAGAAGGAGACAGACACTTACTCAACACAAAATATACCAAAGTATAGACCTCATTTGTGATTGGATTCTACTGCTTGTCTGCATGCTTTACCTGTGCTAAAGAGATCCAGCAGTGATTCAGCAGAGGTGAGCAGGAGGGCCCAGACCTCATCCTCCTCCAGCGGCCCTCCTCTAGCCTCCAACACTTCAGCTAGGGTCACAAATGTGCTGCTCATCCTGTACACTCACAGGACACACTCCTGAGCATACAGAATCTAGCTCACTAAATGGTGGCAGGTGGAGAAAAGAGAAAGAAGGTGCACGTGGATTATGATTATGATGTGGATGATGGTGGCAAAAAAAAAAACAATTTTCATCAGCATCATTACTAACAGCAAATTATATTTGAAAGTTTATTTATGTGCTTTTATATTAAGCCTTTTTCAAAGAAGACAACAAGGATATTTCAATAATATCTGTTTACTCCAAGCTTGCTCACTAGATTTAGTTACCTGGCATTTTACCACACAATATTTCTCTGCATCCCTTTAGCTGCTTGGTGAGGTCCACTTGACATGGTGTTGTCTTCACTTTTCATACTTTAATGTCATATACTCTTCCTTGAATATCAAACAGTACACATACTGCTGTATATACATATATATATATACAGTATGTCTGCTAGATCATTTTTAAACTAGATAAACATATTGTCTGACTTACATATAAAATGTTTTAGCAGCTTTAATAATTATTATCAACACAGTCTACTTCATTAAAGGTTTAAAAAAAAAACTTGGCTGAACATAACCACATTGCTTTTACCACTAGATTCCACTTACATCATATTTTTTGAAGATAGAAGGTCCACAAACTCTCAAGAAAATCAATGACAATGGATTCTAATGTGTGTGTATATATATATATATATATATATATATATATATATATATATATATATATATATATATATATATATATATATATATATATATATATATATATATATATATATATATATATATATATGTGATGCATATTTACAGTGTAAATAATTAAATAATTACAAAGCAAAGTGCGACATAAATTTGAATCCTGACACTCATTAAGTGCTAAAACAATTGCGGTGAATGAAATGGATAAAGTACTACAAATATTCCAAAGCATATCCCTCTATTGGTTATTGACATTGGTGTTTCATACAATCCAAAGCAATAAGACCAACATCACTGCTTTCCTACCAAATTTAATAGACCAATAAACATGTTTCCTCAAAAATGAAAAGCAATCAAAAAGAATTACTTCACTGTTTCTGCTACAGTATACCACCAATATGTTGAAGTATGGCTGTAAACACAAGTCCAGTGCAAAATTCACTACTGAATACTGCATATTTATTTTAGCAGTTGATCACTGCTACACTAAAAGTTGCATAAGACACCTAAAATGCTTTTTTGTTTGTTTGTTTACTGTAGGCTACTTAATTGTCAAAACGTCTGGTTTATATAATGTTTAAGCAATGCATTTGAAATCATTTACCTTGTTTAATTCCATGTCTATTAAAGTTCCCTTGTTGATGTTCATGAAACAGGACTACAGTCGCTAATCCACTTGCTCCAGCACGCTTCGTTTACCTTCTGTTACTAAGAGCACACAACATACAGGTGTAGGACTACTAACCTTTGTATACTTTGCCCTCATCGCACCTGTAAAATACTACAATTTACAAACATTTATATGCAGAATATAGGCGTATATATGTCTGTATCCTGTAGTGTGTAGAATGACTGCGACTCTACACAGTTTTGGCACTGTATTTACTGCCACTATAGTTAGATTGCTGCCATAAGAACACAATTGGATTAAAGCGAGTCTGAGGATCTCTGACTACAGCCTTCTGTTTTCTATTTCACTGACAACATGGGGACTGTGGGAGTAATATGTAACATTATTATTTAAGATATGTTTCATTGTATGGAGAGAGAGGGGGTGCTATTACTGGGACATGTGCAATGTTTTTTAATTGGAGAAGACCAACAAGATATTTAGTGTACGTTAGGTGAAGTAGCAATTAAAACGGTCAAATATTCAATGTTAACATATTGATTGAAAAACTAATTTTTTTTAGTATTAGTAAACAATATTAGTAGTATTACTAGAGTATTATTACTGAGAGTATTAGTAGTAAACGTATTAGTAGTAGTAGTAGTACTAATAGTAGTAGATGTAGTAGTATAACTATATTATTGACAGACCTGGTTAAGTTTGGCTGTGAGTCAGTGGTGCATGATGCCACAGAAACTGAAATTTTCCCAAACAGAAAATCCATCCATCCATCCATCCATCCATACATACATACATACATATTTACATCTTCTGTAACTGCTTTATCCTAGTCACAGTCATGGTGAAAATGGAGCCTATTGGAGAATTCACACCAGGTTACTGAGTTTGGCCAGCTGGTTGGCCAGTTCTAGGAAGAGTCCTGATTCCAAACTTCTTCCATTTCACAATGATGGAGCTCACTGTGCTCCTGGGAACATTCAAAGCTTTAGAAATGGTTTTGTACCCTTGCCCAGGTCTATGTCTCAACACAGTTTGATCATAGAGGTCCACAGACAGTTCGCTCTACTTCAAGGTTTGGTTTCTGGTCTGACATGCACTGTGAACTGTTGGACATTATACACACAGGTGTTTACCTTTCTAAATCATGTCCAATCAACTGTATTTTGCACAGGTGGACTTCAGGTCAGGTTCTAGAGATAATCAGATGAAATACGGTTTACACCTGAGCTCAAGTTGGGGTGCCTTAGCCAAGGTTCTGAATACTTAGCTAAATGAGAAGTAAATAAATAAATGCAATCCATTTTTAAATGAAATACCTAACAAAATATAACGTGCACAGAAACTGAAGGGGTCTGAATACTTTCTGAACTCACTGTATATGATTGACAGGCCTGCTTGGCTGTGAGTCAGGGGCGCGTGATGCCACGGAAACGCGGAGACTCGATGACGTAGAGCGCAATGTCGCGTGCGCTGCATGCAAGGCCTGTCAGAGCTAGGAAGCGGTGTGTATGCGGTCAGGTCATGGTTTCTTCAGCCGAACAACCACATACTCGTTAGCTGTTAGCGTTAAAAGCTTCGTTTGCACGCATTTACATGATCCGTGGATATTATTATAGAAGGGAATAACTGGAGTTGAATTCCCGGCAGGTAAGCGAGCGTTTTAAACGGTTTAAGGCGGTATTGTTTGGCTGTGGGGGAGGGTGTTTGCATACAGCACACAGCTGATTTCGCCTTCTCACCAGTGAACAACGCAGCAACCTTTCAGTTCTGGAGCATGGAAATACAATGCGCTTAAACACAACATGCTACATACACAAACAGATTTGTTCTCAAGACGGCTTTCGGAAGATGCAGTGGTTTGTTTTCAGGCTAGCTAGGCTAGTCGGCAATGTGCTAGAGGTGCCATTCAGTCAGCTGCCCTTCCAGCATCTTACTGTTCAGTTCAGTGTAATGCCACTCTTACTTTAATAATAAGCCTTCATTTGGCATATGTGTCTATGCATGTTCAGAACATGCAAACAAAAAGAGAGAGAAAGTAACGGACTGCTTTCTTTCCAGTCTAAAGCCTGACAAAAGTGAATGGAGTGGGACAGTCTAATCCAGGTTGTAGCTTTCCAGCTCAGGACGCCTAAAACCCCCAACGACCAAGGGACTTGTCGATTTATCGATCCGCTCATTAAACCGGTTTTACTATTGAAGACGGTGTTTTGCACCTGCAAGATTGAGGCTAATCTTGCTCATGTTCAATCATCAAGGACTAATAATTTGTTCCAGTCCCAAATAAGGTTTAGTTGTTTTTTTTTTTAATAAAGAGTGATGTCAGCAGTGTAGTAGCTGTATGTAGTTGAACTGTGTTGTGTGTGTTTTTAAGACTAGTTTGTTCATTAAATTACTGCATACTGTTCTTACTGTCATTTCCCTGCCTGTTTTACAAAACAAGCTTTCTTTAGGTTGGTTGGTGAAGGTTGACATCTATTAAGAAATGCATTGGTCTCCTGTATAAATCATCTGCATAGCTCTTGACCCACAGTGTCTGAAAATAGTATGTCAGTTTAATCAGTCCAGGATAGCACATATTTCATGTAGAACAGATTAAATTATTAAATATGATCATTTATTTCTGGCTCCTTGGCTGCTCTGTTTGTTTTTGTTTTAATGCTTTCATTTGAAGGCCACAATAGGAAGCTGTTGTCTTTCTGGTAATGTAACTTATGATTTTTTTTTTTTTTTTAGATAAAGAATATTCGTTGTTTTACAGTTTATCTGTTCGTGCTTTTTGAAGGCTTTGTATTGACAAAAAGCTTAAAGCAACTATTCTGTGCTGAGCAGATGTTTCATTCTGTTAGTTCTTGCCAAATATATTAGCTGTTTTCTTTAAAAACAGGATGCTATGCGTCTCCGTTCCCAGACTGTGCCTCTGTGCTGAGACTATCACTCAACACAATATTACAATCTGTAATACACAAAAGTTTAATGCTGCCTTTTTCTATGATCGATCATCCACAATATTTCATTGTATGCGGTATAGGTCCATAGACGTGTGTTGTATGAATGCTCAGACATCAATTTGCCAGGACGTCACCATGAATAAAAACAAAAGGGAGAAGGAATTCTACAGTATAGATGTGGGGGATTCAACGTTCACAGTTCTGAAGCGTTATCAGAACCTGAGACCGATCGGTTCAGGAGCACAGGGAATAGTCTGGTATGTTCTCATTCCTCAATATCCAGTAGCAATTACATAGCAGAACAGCACAGATCATTGACCATGTGTTTATCTTTGCCCTATGTGTCCTTTTTTTCCCTTGTAGTTCAGCATATGACCAACATCTTGAACGAAACATAGCTATTAAGAAACTTAGCCGGCCTTTTCAGAATCAGACACATGCCAAGCGAGCATACAGAGAGCTGGTGCTAATGAAGTGTGTCAACCATAAAAATGTAAGTGAGTTTCAGGAAATGAATCCATATAAATGCTTGATGGCAAATTATGTTGTGTTGTTACTATACTATTGTTTTGTGTATTATGTAGTTGATGTTAAAGTATGATTATCTTTACATTTCCAGATTATCGGCCTTTTAAATGTATTTACACCACAAAAAACGTTAGAAGAATTTCAAGATGTGTGAGTATACTGCAGAATGCTAACATTGTTCAAAAATGACTAGCTATTGTGTAGATCCTCAAACAGCTTATACTTGTTTAGTACACTGAAGGTGAGAGAAAACTGGACCACTGCCTAATCGACCCCAAATATTTTCTTTCTCTCTCTCTCTCTCTCTGATACACATGCTCACATGCGCACACACGCACACTCCTCCTCCTCCTCCTCCTCCTCCTCCTCCTCTCTCTTGTCTCTTGTACCCCCTTCCCCCATTCCACCCTCTTTTGCCACTCCCTCTCTCTCCTACCAACCCACCGACAGTTACCTTGTAATGGAGCTGATGGATGCCAACCTTTGCCAAGTCATTCAGATGGAGCTTGACCACGAGCGGCTGTCCTATCTGCTGTACCAGATGCTGTGTGGAATTAAACACCTCCACGCTGCAGGGATCATCCACAGGGTCTGTGCTCTATTGCTTAAAAGGAAACACAGTCATACGGAGCCAGTGTTGCGCTGATAGCAAAAAGCTTAATAATCAGTTAAGGTGAGGGTGGGGGAGGGGCAGCATCCTCCGAGCATAAAACAAAAAGCTCGAGCTCGTCCTGCTCGCTGCTGCTGCTGCCGCTGACTGCATTGCGCTGGCAAGGCAGGAACGTGCTGAGAGGAATCAAGGAGAGAAGTGATCTGTCCTGAGTGAACACTTCTCATCTATCACACACGATCAGGGAGCACCGATCGATTTTTTTTTTTTTCTTTCTGAGCATAATTAAGTCTATTTATCTAATAGGAATATGTAATAGTAAATGTTTATTGGTAAATTATGTCACAGCAAGGTCATTTGTTTTCTGTATTAATAAAACCTCCATACATTATAAACTGCTCACTGATCTGATTGGATCATCAGCAGGGAATTTCAAGCATATTTGTGCCTAATTAGAAATCGAGTACAGTAATTAAAGCCCACAGACAAATACTTGTATTTTAGTCAGGTAGTTAACAGAAAAAATTAGTTTCTAAACTGTTTCAAGGGAAACTGCATGAAACACCTCCTGAAGCATGATCCCAGGCAAATCCTTATCATTTTTAAGCAAATAAGAAATGAATTATTTGCAGTTAACTCAATCCGTTGTTCACAATGCATTATTACCCAAATCATATTTAAATATACACCTACCTTAATAGGAACACCTGCACACCTGGTTGTTCATGCAATTATTCAATCAGCCAGTCATGTGGCAGCAGCACAGTGTATAAACTCATGCAGATACATGATTTCACATCAGCTTAATGTTCATCCAGTATAGCTTTACCAGACGTTTCCCCCTGGCAGACCCAGGACCTGCTGGAGATATTAAATCCAGTCCATACAGAATTTCATGTTTTTTTTTTATGTTTTTTTCTTGTGATTGTTGCAGCCAAAAATGCTTGATTTTGCTGTGGCTTTTTTTTTTATTTATTATTTTTTTTAAATGTGTGATGCAAATTGCAGAGGTTTTTGTGCTTTTTTTTTTTTTTTTTAGCAGGAAACTACTTGAATTGGCGAAATCGTAAATGTGCAAAATTGTTTTGCACGTTCTTTCGCAGTGATGTTTGCTGATAAAATGAAACCTTTTAGCTGTACTCCTGTTCGACGCACGTGAATTGAAGAAGGCTTTGTCTGAATGTGTGTTGTGATGATGTCACATGACGCATCTTGGCCCAAAACTGCGGTAATTTTGAAAAATGGCAAGCTCCTCCGAATATTGTGGCATTTGCCTGATTTTGCATTAATTTCTGCGATCGCAAAATCCTGGAGGGACTGTATATCTCACAATTATAAGCTGGTAAAATGTGGCCATTGCTGGACACATGTGGTCAGCAACAATACTTAGATAACAATTCAGACCATGCTCAATTAATGTTAAGGGCCCCACACCATTATACCACTACCACCAGCCTGAACTGTTGACACAAATCAAGTTGGGTCATGGATTGTGTGCTAGTTTCGGTATGCTTGTACCCACTGTAGCCTCAGATTCCTGTTCTTGGCTGATAGGAGTGGAACCTGATGTGGTCTGGCCATTCTCCTCTGACCTCTCTCATCAGCAGGGTCTTTTAGCCTGTGGAACTGCCGCTCACGGTTTTTTTTTGTTTGTTTGTTTGCACAATTCACTGTAAACTCTAGAGATTGTTGTGTATGAAAATCCAAGGAGATTAGCAGTCTAAGAGCACATAAATGCCCTACTCTCTGTCTGGGTAGGATGTGGGAGAGGGCGTTCCTCCGAGTATGTTCAGCTGCCCTTTGTTGTAGCATGAGCAGCAGTTTGAAAAGATATGGTGACTGACTTCATGTGTCTCAGAGATAGCATGTGTTATCCCTCATGTTCCTTGGTTGGTAGTGGTTGTGTGAGAGGTGAGAACTAGCTAGTTCATGGGAATTGGCAATCACTAAAGTTTGGAGAAAATGGGGAAACAATAACACAAATCTATCAATCCATACAATCGGAATCAACCACCCAAGATAGATCCTAGACAGTGTGTAACCAGTAATTGCAAATGATTGGTTGCAAAAGTTAGTCAACTGTAAATTAACTTTTGATGTGTGTACTTTACTTTGTATACACTAGATAAACTTCACCTTCCAATGCTGTAAGTCCCAATGTGTTTTTCTTTAACACTGCAGGACCTGAAACCTAGCAACATAGTAGTCAAGTCAGACTGTACCCTAAAGATCCTGGACTTTGGCTTGGCCCGGACAGCAGCCACTGGTTTGCTGATGACGCCATATGTGGTGACCCGCTACTACAGAGCCCCTGAAGTCATCCTGGGAATGGGATATCAAGCCAATGGTGAGTACTGCTGACAAGCTTTTGAATGTCTGACTGGCATTTATTGCAAATGCTTAGCTGCAGACATCATTCTCACCTTGCCGGTCTCATCATGCACTCTTGTATCTTTTAACATTCATATAAAATTATGTTTTGCTAAAAAAAAAAAAAAATCTGTTTTATTAATCTGTTTTTTTAATCTTAGAAAGTCACATGTGCTATGAATGAAACCAAATAACTAACAGCTACTAATTCACACAGATTTGCTTTTTAACCACCTTCTCTCTTTCTTTCTGCTACAAACAATTAGTGGACATTTGGTCAGTGGGCTGTATTTTGGCAGAAATGGTTCGTCACAAAATCCTTTTCCCTGGAAGGGACTGTATCCTTGCATGCTTTACAGTTTTTAAAGGAGTATTTTTTTAGAGGAAAAGATGTAGAAACCATGTTTAATCTGTCTTCAGTTGATTTGTATGTGTGTGTGTGTGTGTGTGTGTGTGTGTGTGTATTTTTTATTTTTATTTTATTTTTAAACTGAAACAGACATATAAACTAATGTTTATGTATTCTGTGTACTTTTGGGACTGTACAGCTGATGGGGCAAATACTATATTGATGACCCTGCTACCATAACTCAATATGCTTGGTATGTTGCTCTTTTCCATCTGTGAGTTTCCATTTGTGGTCAGAGTGACTAGTGTAAAGGGTGTTGATGAGGTGTCAAGACTGGTCTTTCATGGCTCACATGTTTGACTGTCAAGATCACGATGTTATTGCGTAGGAGTCTCAGCACGAAAAAAAACAAAACATATTGTATTTATTACACAGATAGTACAATTTAATTCTACCGCTATCCTAAATATGCTTTACTGCTCCGTGTAGTTAAAATAAATGTGGTTATATGAATGAGTTGAGGACAACATTATATGAGTTGATGATTTGTGAGGCTTTTTAACATTTGATGGAAGCTCATTGTGGGTGCTTAAAATTTATGTTATTTTGTTCACTGTTTTGGCAGCGCTTGCATCTTCATTATTTTCACCATTGCATTTTTCCTTCCCTCATTTCCTGTCTTAGGTCTGTCTGGTTTTAGTTATGTGTTGCATGCTAATTTAATTTTCGTTTCATTTTTTCAGTTGATGTCTGGTCTGTTGGCTGTATCATGGCTGAAATGGTCAGAGGTAGTGTGTTGTTTCCAGGCACTGATCGTATCCTTACCCATCATTCATTGTTTGTTTTTCTGTGTTTTACACAATACATTCCCACAGAGAGTCTAAAATATCTAGGATTGGATTATCACAAACAAAACAGATTGATTCTTATTTTATAATAGCTTTGGTCAACTATTAGGTTACATTTCATTTAAAGTGAAGGCAGGAGTGTTTGTGAACTTCATTCATTCATTTCTTCATGTATGTCCCCAGCTTGTTGGTCCCTTTTCAATCCTCCATTCTTTCCTGTGCACACTGTAGTGTTGTTTTTTTTTAATCATGTGATATCCAAGATATTGATCAGTGGAACAAAGTCATTGAGCAGCTGGGGACCCCATCCCAAGAGTTCCTGATGAAACTCAATCAGTCTGTAAGGACATATGTGGAGAACCGGCCTCGCTATGCTGGATACAGCTTTGAGAAGCTTTTCCCTGATGTTCTTTTCCCTGCTGATTCAGATCACAACAAACTCAAGGGTAAGACGTGGTTTAATAGACATGCATGTCATGGGTTTTCACTTGGGACAGGTGCAAAATTAAGTATTTCAGGTCTTTTAAGTTCATCCATGTAAAAGTCTGAATGAATCTAAAGGCATGTGACAGACACTGTGCATGTGACACTGCCTGAATGTTTATCTCTGTGTTTTAGCGAGCCAGGCTCGAGACCTGCTTTCCAAAATGCTAGTTATAGATGCTTCCAAGCGCATCTCGGTAGATGAGGCTCTACAGCACCCCTACATTAACGTGTGGTATGATCCAGCTGAAGTTGAGGCTGTGAGTACACACACACACGCACTCGCACTCACACACACGCAGAGTATTAAGTCATTGCTCTCTAGTGGAGAGTGCTATTATAAGAGTAAATGTTTTTTATTCCAGCCATTACTCATTCATTCACCAGTGGTTTTGTGTAGTCATGCATATTCTCATTATTTCCTCATATAACTTGTTTTCTATTTATGCATGTTACAATCAGTAAAATGTCAAAATTTATTGGGCATAAAAATACGAAGTTAAGGTTATTCAGCATGTGTTAGTAAATAAGTAATAGTAATCAAGTATTCACTTGTCATTTTTTGAGTGAAGAGGAGATAGTGAGGTAAATATAAAAAAAAAATAGTTAATTATTTTCATCTTTTCTTTATTGTCAAATATTCTATTTATTTACTATAACCAATGGGTGGCACAGTGGCACATTGACACTTCACAGCTCCAGGGTTGTGGGTTCTGTCCTCCGTTTGGGTTACTGTCTGTGTGGAGTTTTGCATGTTCTCCCTGCGTTTGCGTGGGTTTCCTCTGGGTTTTCTGGTTTCCTCCTACTGCCCAAAAACATGCAGGTAGGCAGATTGGCTACACTAAATTGTCCCTATGTGTGTATGAGTATATGTATGTGTGTCCACTGCCATGGACTGGCATCCCATCCCAGGATAATGAGGTTACTGAAGATGAGTGAAGAAATAAATTAATACTGTAACCAAAGTTTGTACTTTTGCTGTCTTTTTTTTCCCAGCCCCCTCCAGTGATCACTGACAAGCAGTTGGATGAAAGGGAGCACACAGTAGAGGAGTGGAAAGGTGGCTTCAGCCTCTATTCCTTTTTTACACTTAAAGTTCTATGAAATCCGATGCAGGGGAAAGTACCAGAAGTTCAGTATGAATATCATTTGCACTCAGCCAGAAGCCTGCCTGATGAAGTCACTTGAATGTATTAATGACTCCCTCAGGCATGTTTATATGGGTTATGCATGTTACTTAATTTAGAAAGACAGATATTTTGTCACACGTGGGATTGTATTCTTTGGCAACTTGCACTGTGCCTGCTTCCATGACGTGTCCGGGTGCCTGACTATTTCCCTCTATCTATATCTATGTCTTTTTGCATCAGAGTTGATTTATAAGGAAGTGCTGGACTGGGAGGACAGGATGAAGAACGGTGTGATCCGTGGCCAGCCACCTCCTCTAGGTTAGTTAAACTGATTTTCTTCTAAAAATAAATAAATAAATAATTGAGTCTGTTAAGTCAGGAAAAACACTATTATGTTTACCCATTCACACCTTCCTATTAAGGGTTTATCAGTACTAATACTGATATCAGTCTGATACCATGCATTAAAAAAAAAAAAAAGTTCAGATACTAACATGCAATACCATGTGTTGCTGTCTGACATAATCCTTGTGTACAAATTCACAATCCTACAGCAATCTTGCAGCAATTTTACAATTATTGATGGAATTCAAAGAATAGGAGACTGCAAACTGTGCGCTGCAAAAATATCAAGTGTAGGAACTACAGCATCTTCCTACAATACAAGTAACCCGATAAAACATCTTAAATATAAAAGACAGCACAAGGAGGTCATTGCTATCAGCACACAGCAGCACTAGCATTGCACCAAACACTGGCTAGATGAGAAAAATGTCTGAGAGTGAAAATAACAGCTTTTATCCAGTATATTGTTCTTCACGATTGGTCATTGACAATGAGGGTTTCTGATGCAATGAAAACAAAAATGTACAGTACTGTGCAAAAGTCTTAGGCACATGCAAAGAAATGCTGTAGAGCAAAGATGCCTTCAAAATAATGAAATTAAATGTTTCTACATTAAAAAAAAAATACTGTAAAGAGCAGTAAATAGTAAAAGACTTCGCACTTGCTTCTTATTTTTTCAGCAAAACCCAGCAGCCTTCATAGTGTTGTTTTTTTTTTTTTTTTTGGTCTGAAAAGTGTCTCTTACGTAATGTGCTGCTTTCTTTAATGACATACAAACATTTTTCTGTAATATTTAATTTTGTGCTAGAAAACTAATGTTTGGGAATGTAAAATGTTTTCTGTACTGACTTGATAATGTAGACGTCATAAAATAAAAAAAATCTATAACAAATTTGTACTAAAAATATAGGGTGCCTAAAACTTTTGCACAGTACTGTAGTTTTTTTTTTTTTTTTTTTTTTACAGCTGTAAAGATGTGAAGTGAAAATGCTCTTCTGCACTGTAACCCTACTCGATTCAAGGAGACTAATGTAACTAGCTAATGCACTTCATTTAAAACCAACTAGCTAATGGTTTAAAGAATGAGCTCGGGAAACTTAAACAGAGCTCAGTAAAATTTTCTGAGATGTCTGTAATTGATTAATACTAAAAACGTTACTCGTTTTGGTATCTGTATCACAGAGTAATGAAAACGTAGTCAGTCTGAAAAAAATGGTGCTAATGCATCTCTAATTTATAAATATAATGTGCCCTCATTAAACTTGGTTATACAATATTCATACAGTATTACAGCATCGTACAGTATCAGTAGTACAAAGGTTGTGTGTACTGATGTCTGACTGATGTGTGTGTTTCTCATAGCACAGGTGGAGCAGTAGTCAATGGCTCGCCTCAGGCTTCCTCCTCTTCCTCCATCAACGATGTGTCCTCCATGTCTACAGAACCCACCATGGCGTCAGACACAGACAGCAGTCTGGAGGCCACAGCCGGAGCGCTGAGCTGCTGCAGATGACTATCACCTTCCCCTGGAGCATCGCTGTGTGTCGCATGGTATCAGATTTAGGCCAGTCAGTTTTGCTTTTCTTAATGCTCGTCCTTTAAAGGTCTTTTTTTTTTTTTTTTTTAATCTATATTTTTATTGGGTAAAGAAGGTTTGCAATGCAAAGGCAATGTAAATACACATGGAGTTATAAGTGTGTAGGTTGGCGTTGTTTGCTTCCTCTCTAAATACTGCAATATTCCATCGTCATTTTATTCGCCCATAAAGAAGCTCCAGCAGCCCCTAACTACTGAATGTGAGTACTTTTAACATGCTCACTTAATTCTTCCTTTAAAATAAAATATTGGTGTAGAATGTAAAGACTAAATTGTAAATATATATTTTTATTTGTTTTATTTTACTTTGTGTATGTGTGGGTTTTATGTTTGAGTGGATATATCTGGGGCTACACGCTTCCTTATAGTATTTTGATCATTAGATAGTGGATGTAAAATATTAAATAGTGCATAAATTGCTATCAGTATAGTATAGCTATTTAATTTCCGTTGTTTTGAGATGGTTTCATCTACTTGGTGGTTTCTACAGCTCTGACCCTGAATTTGTTTCTTTTATTTGTACATTTTTGTTGGAGCAAAATTGTTTATGGCATCTGGAATTACTTCATATATACAGTATAAAGGTTATAATGAGGCTGCATGGACCTTTAGTTTGGCTTTTGCTCTGCAATTTATTTTCTTTTCCTTTTTAATTGTGGCAAAGAATGACTCTGAGATATTATATGTCAATCATCTAATAATGGCTTTCAGAAGCATTATTCCCAATTTTGGTACAACCAGATTTGAACTGTAATTCACATTTGACATTTACTGGATATTTAATCCAGTTTAAACAGTATTAAAGGTAGTTCTCTTATACTTGAAATGCTGTCCTGCATTGAATGTGGAGTAGGTCATTGCGGATCAAGGAAAGTATTCGCATTTTTGTATGCAAAATCTATTTATAGTTCATGACATCAGCTGATTATTTTTGTGTAATGTAACAAAAAATATTTCAATGTTCTTTAAAGGTATTTTTATTTATATTTTTGGAAGTGACGGAACGGTTTGTAATGACTGGTGCTGTAAAAAAATAAATGTGTAGTGTATTAAGTATGTCAGTTGCATTAGCTGCTTCTGTACTGCATTACAGAAGTGTTTTACATTAATTGCTGAAAGTTTGAGCTGTGTGTGTGCTGCGTGTGACTTTTTTCTTCTTTCCCAAATTTCTTTTATTTTTTATTTCTTCTTTAATGTGTTAGATTGAAAAATACGTTGTTGTCTACGAATTAATGATTATGAATGTTAGTGAGAACTTTAGTCAGTTTTGCTTTCTAAAAAGAAAACCCTTGAAACAGGTTTGGGTTTACATCATTTCTAATTTTAAGTGCTCTTATGACTGTGATGATAACTCTAAATGACCCATTGGAACTTCTTATCTGTTATAGTTTAACCTGGAAATAAATTGGAGTTTGCACAAAAGCTGTTACCATGTATTACATTAACAGGGGACAGAGCAGGATCAGCTTCAGTAGAATTTGAACTACCTCACGCTTAACATTTTAGTTTCTCATGAATGTGAATTTTAGCATTTGTTTGTTTATTTGTTTATTTATTTATTTCAAAAGTCGTAATTGTTGCAATGATACCTGGGAGTGTATGGATTTGTGTGAATGATTATGTATGTAGTATGTACACCATGTCCTTTTAAATGGATGAGTGATTTGCTACCGTGACCCTCATTAGGATAAAGCGGAATTGAGTATGATTTGCTCTCTCTTGTTTTGTTCATTCATGTAGAACACTATTTCAAACCCTATAAGTAATGAGAATCCTGTCATTTCAATTTTTCTTTCTGAGATGAAGCTTAAAGTTTAAAATTGTTGTGGGTCATGTAGTTCTTTTTACTAATAACCCAGTCTGAACCTTATACTATACATGAGCCCAGTTCATTACATTTTCCCATCTGATCTGGATGCTTGTAGCATTTAAGGAAATCTTACACTAGCCACTAAATATAATCATACACAGCTTGGACATTTCTCCAACTGCATGGAATGCTAACGGAGCTAAGTCGAGAACGCAAAATACTCATTATCACGAAGACCACATCGAAAGTATGATCATGATTTGATAATGATGTTTGATTGCTGTAGAACGCTCCACACATGCAGTTATATGTAAAGGTCATCACTGTGTACCACACCATTAGAGTGCATTGGCATTCAACAGTGTTATAACCACTGCAAATAAACACGTCAAAAATAATGCGTGCTTGTGATCATTTCACTTTTGCTACATGAATATGTTAGAGATTTGTTGCAAGTGCACATGATAGGATATCCTGCATTTGTATTTGCTGAAATGTATACATTTAATATCTTGTTAAATTTAGAGTTACAGTTCTTTCAAGATAGGTGACACATTCCTAAGTGCAAATTTTGCCAAATCGGATCAAGGTGAAATTCTTTGGGAATGTCTGTGAGAATGTAGCCTGTGATAACTTTATTATGTTTCCTTTGCTTTCAGTCATACTTAATGTCAATAACCAACTATATGAAAGCACTACAGCCTTGATTTTTGCACTTTCATGAGGGGAAAGCACAATAACATTTTAACTTTACAAGTCATTCACATTCATTTTTGCCATTTTCCAAAAAACAGTATGTTTATTCAGTGTAGTTATTTTTTTCAACAACACCTGAGAAATAAGTTATACAGCAATAATCCTCTTAACCATGGCAACCTCATTGATGCTAAATTGATTTTTTTTTTTTATTTTAAAAAGGAATAAATATACAAACTATTGGCTAGAGTTTATTTGTTGGTCTTGCCACCACTCTTCTCAAAAATGTCTTTGCCTTTTTAGCAAACTGCATTTCACTTTACGATAAAGGGATTTGATAAACGAGGTGGGAAGTGTAACAGTCATTGACTAAACCAGTAACCATTTGCCATTGTATATTTCTTTAAGACTGGACAGTCACAGGTATTTTGTGGTCATGGATTTCAAATAATAAACTTGTAAAGGAAATGTGCAGCTATGAGATCTCGTCTGTGGTTAAACTATTTTCCCAATACCATGCATCAACACAAAAGGCACTATCATGGAAATAATCTGTCTTATGAAAAGCATTGACAGTAGGCAACCATATTTACATCAACTGCAAACAATCGGTGATATCATGCTTTGGTATCATCTGTGCACACTGGAAGCGTAGTGATTGAGACGCCGGTGATGGAAATAATAATTTAAACATATCCTAAAACTTCAGGCTGAAGTTTGAGGAGAAAAATAGATTTGCTACTAATAGATAAAGAGTTGATCAAGTTGCTGCAATGAAACAGCTTGAAATTGCCCCAGAATACCCATGATACATGAGTAAAGAGATTTAAAATTGCATCTAATGTGAAGTGTCACATTTTCTTTGTCCTTGTCCCCATTGTTAGATCTCCTAAAGTGGAGAAGAACTCCTCCATCTCGCTCTGCAGTAGCCGGTTCCGGTTCTCTGCGTCCTCACGGGCTCGGTCTGAGTTCCGCAGTTTAATTTCCAACATTCTGTATTTCTTCCTCTCCTGGTCTAACTCCTCCTCTAACCTGTCAACCTGCTGAGTCAGCAATGCACTGTTCTCTTCCAGCCTGTTAGAAAAAAGCATACAAGCATGTGTTCATTAATTATACTTCTTTACAGTCAGGGCAGCACACGACATTGTGTCCTAGATACTATGATGAGATGCAAAAAAATAGAATGCAGTTTTAAAAATTAATTCATAAAAAAAATAATAAATTACTTTAAAAACTTGCTTGAAAACATGGATTTTTATTTCCTCTCGTAATTGCTGTTCAAGCAACATTCAGACCAACTGAACCCACTTACAGGAAATGCTAACTGACCTATTCAGTATGCATTCTCGATATATTCTTTGTAGCCCAGATGACCACGGCTGATTTATGTCACTATGCTATGCAGTCCTTATGCTGTCTTGGATGTCCAGCCATGGATGATGTTGGGAACATTTAATATTTTAGTTTACTACTCAAGAACACAAAGGTTCTACATCTTGACATAGATGAGTTTCTCTGTTATTCTACCAAACCTAAGCTCTTAAAAAGGTTCTGTCTTTGGATTGTCCCTCTGAAGGAACCCTGTTAGGAAGCAAGGACCCTTAAAGAACCATTCAAAGAATGATTACATAACCATTCTTCTAAGGGTGTATTGAAACTGTGTACATACATAAGTATTCACCCCCTTGAACTTTTCTACAGTTTGTAGCATTACATCCTGGAACTGAAATGGACTTAGCTAAATGTATACACTATATGGCCAAAAGTTTGTGGACCCCTGACCATCACACCCAGATTTAGTCCGCCTTTGCTGTTCAATAATCTCCACTCTTCTGGGAAGGGTTCCACTAGGTTTTGGAGTGTGGCTGTGGGGATTTGCTCATTCAGTCACAAGGGCATTAATGAGGTTGGGCACACAGTTGGCATTCCAGTTCATCCCAAAGGTGTTCTGTGGGGTTGAGGTCAGGGCTCCCTGCAGGCCACTCGAGTTCTTCTACTCCAACCTCAGCAAACCATGTTTTTATGGAGCTGATTTTGTGCACAGGGGCATTGTCATGCTAAAACAGGTTTGGGCCTCTTAGTTCCAGTGAAGGAAAATCTTAATTGTACAGTATACAAAGACATCCTGTACAATTGGGTGCGTCCATCTTTGTGGCAACAGTTTGGGGAAGAACCACATATAAGAGTAATGGTTAGTGATGGTTCCAAAAATGTTTGACATATAATGTACGTCACTTAACCGGTCACTGACTTGACTGTTCATAACTTTGTCTCGGACTTGTTTTGATAACTCGTTGGTCTTCATGATGCTATTTGTTTAGGTTCTCTGGGGGCTTCCAGGAACAAGTATTGTTATTATGGGCTATTTTAAGTCCATTTCAGTGTCAGGTTGTAACACTACAGAATGTCAAAATTCAAGGGGGGTGAATACCTATGCAAGGCACTGTACATCTGAATCTAGAAACACCCATGGCGAGTGACCTACAGTAATCTTGGCTATCCATTGATTCTTTTAGCTATTTGGGTTCTGTAATACTACATTAAATCAGAATAAACACAATATCACTGACAGCTACCACTTGTGACTCTAATTAACTATTAGTATTAACTATTACAGAAGTCTATTTTTTATCTGAGTACAATTCGTTTTTGAATAAATGAATAAAAATCGAAGCTTTCCTACTTACCGCCGTATTCGGGCTTCATATTTAATTTTTTGTTTCTTCAGCTCGTCCTTCAGTTCAGTTATAAGGCTATTAAGAGCTTGTGATTTGTCATCAGGGTCTGTAGATTCATCCACGGTATCATCCACATTCCCATACTCACTACATCCTGTGCTGCTTACACACAATTCCAGTGCTTCACTACTTTCTGTGATGTCTTTCTCTTCCAATCTTGTCTCTATCCACTTGTCCTGGTCTGAGCTCAGTACAGAAGGCTCGCTGCTCACTGAGTTCACTACCGATATCTCACAGGAGGAAGTGGACCAGGGCGAGCTGGCCACACTGGGCACACTCACACTGGTAGCAGTTACGTTGTCGTAGGTGGAAAGGCGATGAGATAGCACTGAGTCCTTGCCCATGCGCTCTCCTGAAGATGTGCGCCGATGGCTTCTCAGAGATGACAGGCCATTCATCAGCCAGTTCCCACTGTTCGATACGTCCACAGATGAGCCTCCGATCTTAGGCAGCTGGGCCCGTGTACTGCTGCTTTTAAAAGAGTATTTCCATGAAGGGAGAGATTTGGCCTGTTTGCTTGGGCTGACCGCCAGCCCAGCTTTTCCCTGAGGTGCCTGCTTTGCACTATTGGGCATGCCCATGTTTATATCCAGAGATATGGCACTGCCACACATGTGGTCAGGAAGGCTAGATGTCTGGCTAGAAGAGGGACAGTGCTGTATTTCGTCCTCTGATTCCCAAGCCACCATGCCACGCTGGTCCTGAGCAGGTGTCTTGCTCTGCTTTGAGGATGTCTCAACCTCTGTGCCTCCATAAAGTCTCTCATGCTCGCTGATCAGCACTGTCATGAGGTGCTGCACCTGAGAGGTTCCTGAAACAGACTCAAAATGTTAGCTTTTCATTATTTTATTATCTCTCATGTGCCATTTATTGCTTCTAATGCAGGTTAATGATCCACTAATGTTCCAGATTCTGAAACGTAAGAAGTACTGTACTATATTTTACTTAGTGAGGTCAGGCAATTACTGTATTTCTATAGAAACAACTATACAAGCACAGAGACTTGTATGCTGGACACTTCACATAAACAGAATAACAAAATGTGTAATTGTTGATATGGTCAAGTTTTCTGTAAGAGGCCTTTTATTTAGCATTTTTATTTAACACTGCTTTCTGACACAACAAGTTTTCTGACATGAGAAAGTCTTCAGTACAGATGACTTTGAACACTTGAGGCTGGTGAGAGAATGTTGCTATAATGTAAATGAATAACAGAAACGTTTTTACGGATTTGCCACAGCATTAAATGTCACTATAAATGGATGAAAAATATAACTTGTCATTCTGCAATAATTTAAAACATTGTTAGCATTGGCAAATTGCTGTGGTGTAAGAGGAAAATAACACCAACCTGATGCTGCTTATTTTCCTAACAGCACACCCTTTAATGTTTTATTTCTTGCATCACATATTCATCATTAGTTAACTGCCAAAACATATAACTATAGTATTTCCCAACTGGGCCTTTAGTTGTATTCCCAAACCTAGCTTAATTAAATGCCTCCAGTCAATAATAGTGTCCTGTTTTTTCTATTTAAAATGCTTACATTATTTGTTGTTACATATGATTCATTCTGGCATACTCCACAGCAAAGGTGACCAAAACATTATTTGCCTTACCCTCCATCATTGAAACAGGATCCTCCATTTTCGCTCTGAGGATATTTGGCCCAAATACTGTTGCAAGGTTCTGAACACTCATTTTATTTTCATTTGCATGAGACTGGACTTCATCCAAGAATCTAAAATATAACATGAAAATAATAATGCAGGGCTTAAAAGGTCATGTGACATTTGGATAAACTTATAAATATATTTGTGTGCTAACTATCGTTACTTGTCTAACTTTGTTGACGTACTTGCAAATGTACTTCAGCAGGTTGTAATTGGCTTGAGGAAGAGTATTCACCTGCTTTGCCAGCTCACTGAGGCCCTTTAACAAGAATATAAAGGCGCAATAAGTTTTGAATTACACTCATATTTGAAAAGTAATGCTCTCTGTGACCTCCTCTCTACCTTGCAATGTGCATAACATTTATGAACTGAAATAAATGACAATGTAAAATGGAGAGAGGTAATCTGATAACATTAATGACCATGTCTCACCACTTCCTCATCTTTGAGCAGTAGTTGGGCACAGGTGAGGAAGTCCTCATATTTGTTGAAGGGGATGACTGGTTCGGGCAGCTCCCTGAGGTACAGCTTCAGCAGAGATGCCACCGTGTGAACATCAGTATTACTGCAAAGCATTAGAAATGTCTGTGTAGGCCACCAACTGCAGTTGTTATACAGCGTTTTTCAGGTGTCTAGTACTGATACTGGTGAATTCCTGTTGCCATAAAATCTGCTTGTATTGCTCTTGTGCTCAATTTTAATTGGTCATTGGGACAACAATGTGATTACATTGATCAAGATAAACTCCTGTCAGAGACAGAATTTTACTGGTTGAAAAAGACATACAGAGAAACTTTCACAGAGAACATGACTGGCAGTCACAGACAGATATGTGAGGAGCTTATTTTGGTCTAATATTCTTTTTGTACAACATGGTCAGAGTCTAAAGACAACAAGAATCTAAGGGCGTTTTCACACCTAATTCATTTGAGCACTCAAAACGGTCTCAGGCCGATCTAACGTGTATATGTGAACACTCCAGATGATCTCAGACCCCCCCAAAAGGACCCACAAATGAACCGTATTGAGACCACCTCACCACATCCTCTCCCTATCATATGACATAAGCACTCTTCAGGTAGGACTCGAGCCATTTATGTGCTGAGCCAATGATTTCATAGTAGAAGGCATAAAATGGTTGTGTGGATCAAATGAAAATGCTTCCAGGTTTCCTTTTTAGAAGAATAACTGTACAGAAATTATTTGAAAGGGAAATTTGTGCTGTGTGTGGTATGAGGTGAGATCTGCATTTAGTTGCAGTTTCCTTTCTTAATTCCCTCCCTTTGCTGTTCTTAGAACACAGCAACCAAAATATTTTTAAATGCTGTATACCTATTATGTTCAAGAGCTTTTGAGTAGTCTCATCATTTATCATTGAGGAGTTCATGCCACTGTAACATGGAAACCAATTTTGTAGAAGGCTGCTCAGAGCAATATTAAATTCAACAATTAATTGTATATTATACACTTATATTTGAATTGTACATTTCGAACAGGATCCTACCTGTCAAACAAAGGTTTGTCACCACAGTCAAAAGCATCCTGGAGCTCTTTGACTAAGTTTGCCTGTCCTGGCATGCGGAAGAGGCCCTCTTCTTTCAGACCTTGTTCTCGTATGAAGTCCACACACTGCTCCACCAGCAGAGGTGCCAGTCGGGTCCCAAACTTTCGTTCATACTGCACCGTGTCCTCCAGATGCTGTCCAAAGATCCCTTTCACAACATACACAAATGTAGTATGGCCTTTAAAAAGGACATCAAAGCCCCAGAACATGCATCTATCTCCACAAACATAGTTAGTAGTTGCATTTAAGATTTAGCACTGACTCTGATGTGGCCTACCTCTGCACCTGTGATGCACACAAGGCTCAGGATGTGTGAACAGACAAGAGCTACACAGCAGCTGACTAATCTCGGGCATTAGATTCATTACAGGTCCATTCATATGTCCATGCCACTCACAGAAACCCTATAAGCCCTTGCAAATGTACTGTATGTTATGGATGTCTAATTAATCCACAATGGAGCATTTGTTCTGCCATCCTCTTTATGAGCTGTAATCCAAGCTAAAAGATGGTGGAGTTTTCAAGAGAAAATGAACCACAGGCACTCAGACAGGTATCATCTTGCCTGTGATTGGTCCAGCTAGTGTAAATAGCTGTGTTTGTGGTATGCCTGTCAGCTATATATACAGACTCTATTTCTGATAAGGTGAGCAAATAAAGGTTTATAAAGCAAATAATGGCCTAATGCAGAAAGTGAGATCATCCTCTTCACACACTTATCCTACAAGAAGTCATAAAATATGTTAAGCCATGCGTGTATGTAGTCGTACTAAGTATATCTTAATAGGATGTTTTTATAATGGAACACATGAAGGGTTTCGTCTAAGATTGAAAGGATTAAGACAGATAGTGATAAGTGCTGTTTTTATTATAAGCGCGTCTCTGTGGAATCCACAGTGCACACGTCTGGCATGTACCACATTGTTAGCTGTCAAAAAAAACAAAAAAAAAAAAAAGAGGAAATATAAAGCTCTTGGATACTTTCATTTGTATACAGGAAATATAAAATAACCCCACAACCAATAACCTAATGCCTAAGACATTTTGGCAGCAGACTCTGTGTGTTTAGCTGTTATTTGTGTGAGATTGTGCACCAGTGAAAGAATCAATGAAGCAACAAATGATACATCATCCAATACAGGAAAAAAGGATAAGAATAGAAACGAGGGTAGGTTGGGTGCTTGATTTTATTTTAACATGGTGAACGTGCTACCTCCGCCAAAAGGTGCCCAGATGACACGTCTGATGGCTTTGACCCAGTCCTCCATGTCATTTTGGGAGTTTGCCATAAGCAGGAAGGCATCATGGCTAGGAGCTGATCGGTCCTTTTCTGTACCTGTGCCACCTACAGATAGAAAGACAGACAGACAGCGAGAGAGAGAGAGAGAGAGAGAGAGAGAGAGAGAGAGAGAGAGAGAGAGAGAGAGAGAGAGAGACTTCAAATATCAACTCCTGTAGATTTCAAAGAGAGATTTCAAAGAGAGAGACCTTCTTAGTATTCATCAATCAATCCACCAAGGCTTTATTAATTATGACTAGCTCAATTCATGTAGTATTCCTAATTTATATATATTTTTGAGGCATCAGGATTTTGAGGCAGCAGCAGAAACATATTCAACACAACAGGCCAACAAAATCACTTACACATTACTCAAATCGCAAAATTACAACAGCCATTCACTTCTGTCTGTAACTGGTGTCAAAACTAGACAATATCTGATGAAATTGGGTTTGACCCACTTTTAATATAGTTGTAATTTAATTACTAACCACTAGATGGAATCAAAGTAAAAGGAGTTTCATTCTGCACCCACCTCCAAAACAATTTAAGCATTAAGGTAAGTTCAGATCGGGTTTTGTGATAAGCACAGGTTTGTGTTTTTTGGTAAGTCCAGATCATTTTTTGTGGTTAGCTCAGATCAGTTTTTGTGGATGGCTGATTCCATTATCTGCTCTAGATGCCTGCTTATGGGGCTAGAGGTTTGGTTCCTGTCAGTTCATAAAGAGCCATGCAAGCTGACATCCAAACTATTCCCTGAAGAGGTTGCACTCTATGTCTGTTCTGTCTTTAGAGCTTACTGAAAGGAGTGAGGAAATGGAAAAAGATGCATTGTCTTTCAGCAGAAGCACACAGTCCCATATCCTTTTGTAGGGTATATACATAGTGACAAGTTTGAGTATAAATAGAGAATCAGCTCCACAAAATCGTCCACAGGATACATTAGTCTCACTGCCTGTTCGTCTAATGCAAAAAAAATAAATAAAAGAAAATATTAAAATGAAAAGCCTTAATACCTATACAAGACCTTGGAAAATATATTTGGAAACACTCTTATATCGTCAGAGTGGAACACTGAGAAAATGTATGCAGTTTCAGTGCAAATCTGGGTCATTTGAACAAGTCACAAGAACCATGCAGTGCATTAATATACTTGTCAGTCGAGCAGTTTCCAGTGGGTGTTGATGCATGGTCATGAACGCTGCCCATCTGGGTCAACACTTTCTCCATACACCATAAACTGGCTGACCTCACATATTCTCAACTCCTTGGCTTTATCATTCTCGACTCCCACGAGAAAAAAAGCGGCCTCCATATCTGTTCTCCACACCAGCGCTGATATCCCTGTGTTTCTCATGGCCATGCTTTAATGTGTGCAGCTTAACTCTGGGACCAAAACAGTTTCCCAGCCTGCATGCAATGCGTCCTCGGTGGACAATGCTCTTACTATGACGGCCAGCATTTTTTCCCCCGTGTCATGGAAGGTCATAGTGGTGGACTGTTTATAAGTGAGAGGCCGAAGCTGTGATGTGCATTGTTAACATTCCAGAGGATTGTAAGCACTAAACAGTGTCAGAGCTTAATGTCCACCATTTAATATTGTAGGCACAAAACAAATCTGCACATGGTTTGTTCTCTGGATCAGAGCCAAAAATGTACACTACGCTGCTTTAAATGCCTCATATAATGAGAATGGCATCCTCACTATGCTTAACAAACTACTACACAATAATTTGGGCAGATTTTGATATTCCATTTTGCCCATTAGCACTTTCAACACATTACATTATACTACACAAATGTTGAGTTCTTAATGTAAGGTTCTACAGAGTGTAAGTTACAGTAAGAATGTACTTATAATAATAATCAGTAGCTCTCAGATGCCCACTCACCCTCACTCTCTCACACACACACACACACACACACACACACACACACACACACACACACACACACACACACACACACACACACACACACACACACACACACACACACACACACACACACACACCACATAAAGAGACAGACTGCCCTAAGGCAGAGGGCTTTTTTTGACCAGCAGTAAGGGTGGAGTGGAGGACATCCAGCACTTCGGACCCTCAGGCTTAAGATTAAAAAAAAAAAAATCTTGGATGCAATTCACCAAAGACACGCAAGCTTTTGATGAGGTGAAATTCTGCCTTTCCCTCCCCACACTCTGGAAAAGATGAGAAATTGGAGTCTAGATCAAACCAGTAATTTGAAAGGGAGTGATTTTAATAAAATCAACAATCACGCTTCTCTCCTCAAAGGCACTAAATGCTTTAAACTAAACCTTGAAATGAATCAAAGCTGAGAGATTTTTGTAGATATTGTCTGCAGAAAGCCACATGTTTGATGTTTTGAAGAGCTGTGATCACATGCTAAAATAAAACGGCTCTCTGCACCCTTTCCTGGAGGACTACAATATGCAGTGACAGACATTCATGCTCTGTATCCTTTTTGTCTCTGTGAGCTACTGCTTTATGGTCTGATTGTTAGAGGTCTCCTCCCTGCAAATGGATACCAATCTATGGTGGAAACCTCTCTCTCTCTCTCTCTCTCTCTCTCTCTCTCTCTCTTTTCTGTGTCCAGATTTCCTATTGCTTCCACAACAATTACATCAGATCACCCCCTCCCCCCCACAACTCTCCCACCCCAGCTTTATGATTACTGAAACTTCCTGTGTGGCACAGTCCCCAACTCACCTCACTCTCTCTCACATACACTTTTAGTACCACCAACATGAAATCAGCCCTCCCATATTGCAGAAAGAGAATTGTGTTACGAAAACAGATCGAGACATAATCATGGCATTGTAGGATTTATGTCTCTGAGTGAAGGCTGCCATTGTGCAGGCAACCTATCCTAATGCTCCTTTCAGTTGCACTCAGAAATTATGCTGAACTCGGATATCATTGTGTCACTAACAGCAAGTAGCGAGGCTCACATATAAGACAGCACTGCTGCCAAGAGACTTCAATCAGAAAAACTGAATATTTTTAAATTCATCAGCAAAAACAGGAATTCACTAACAAGCACTATAGTGTTTTTGACTTAGCAATTGAAAACATTTATGTATGAAGATCGAAAGAATGAACTTTTGCACACGCAAAGCTTAAAAAGTGTGAAAATCAGCACTGACCTTTGCTCTTCTATTTTTCTTAGTGTCTTTTTTTTCTAGTCTGATCTCAGAGGCTTCCCCTTTTCACTGTGGCTATCAAATATCCAGACAAAAAAAAAGTGCATACTCAGCAGTGCTCCATTTCTGCATCGAGACTGTTAGGTTACCTCGGAGAGCTTTGATAAAATTTACAAAGAGACTGTGGGAAACTGCCATAATTCTCTTATATCCCCTGAATGGCAATTATTTATTTACCTCCACTTTGTTTCCACCCACATGCGATGGCTTGAGGCACTGTTTAAGCCTCAAATGATGTTACTGAGTGCATAGTAAACCCACTGATCCTATTTTACAGCTATATTGAATGTTTCAACATGCAATATATTTGTGCATGCAAGGTTCTGTCTGTATTAGGAATACTATAAACATAAAACACTGAGCCACATCACAGAAAACAGCAGTTCTGAATAACACAACCTCACAAAAAGTTGCATGCTCGCTTACAGCTAACCATGATAGCTCGGAGAAATTGGGAAGTAAAGGGTTAAAATGGCAGTGTCAGATCAGAGAGCAGCAGAACACCTTTCGGCACACTTCATGTCAAATTACAGGGACACATTCATGCAAGACTGTCTCACCAGCAGCTCTTATGCTTCTTACAAAGCCTTCCAAAAATACTTATAAAAATAGCTCATGAGTGAAGCCACAGCTTCCTGGATCCTGGATCCTTTTTCGTGCATGTGCCAGTCCAGATGTTCCAGTCTTTACCACCAGCAGCTCTTTTCAAAACTCAGCAATTATTCGCAACAGAATGAATGACGCTCCAACTACTCCTATAAATCCCAACAAAAGTATCGGCAGTACTTCCAAAGAGAAGAGAAACCACGTCCACTGTCGTAGTCTCCACTTTCTCGGATAAAGACACAGGATGGAGGAGTGCACACAGATCCTGAGTGAGAAGTTTGAGTAAAGAAAGCTTACCCTTAAGCTGAGCAGTGTGGTGCTCCTGCACTCTGCAGCAGCTGAGCCCCATGTTGGCACACAGCAGCTGCTGAGGGCTCAGCTACACAAATGCCATGTCAGTTCCACCCATGGCCCTCCCGGAAGGTGAATCCTTTACACAGGTATGTGCCAGGGGCACTTAAGTGCACGAGAGGAAGAATGAGCAAGAGAGAGAAAGAGAGCAAGAGTGCCAAAAAAGAACCAAAGTAGTAGCATTACAGCCAGAAACCTGAAAAACAAGTCCTTCATTTGCTTCATTCATTCATTCAGAAAAGAAGTTTTTCTCTTCTTTTTTCCCCCTCTTCTTTTTGCCAGCACCTCGCTCTAGCAGAGACAGACTCAAACCCATGCATGCATACACACACACACACACACACACACACACACACACACACACACACACACACACACACACACACACACACAGCCCCTCCAGACTGGGAGTGGAGCTCTGGCTTGCCCTCACTCACCCTCATGAGACACGCCACCACCAAGCACATCTTTGCCAAACACTGCAACCCCCCCCAAACACAAACAGAAAGAGCTAATCAATCTGTGTGTGAGTCTGTGAGTCTGTAAGTGTGTGTGTAGAAGTGACTTTACATGGGAGTGGGTTAATATTTCTGCAAGCCTGATGTACATATCTCTGCATGTCGCCCAGATCTTATTTCCCCTATTAAACCAAACGTCTTATTAATTAAGCACATGTCTCTTTGAAGATACTTTCAGAGACCACACGGCGATTATGTGTTACACAGATGCTTTGATTACATAGTACTGGACTCGAGGTGTGTGTGTGTGTGGGGGGGGGGTTGCTCCGGTGGGGTGGGAGCGGTTTAGGGGGTGTTGTGGGGTTGGTGTTATCTGAGTTTGCAGTGTACAGTAAGGTACCGCAGACCCGACATGAGTCTTCCCCAAAGGACCATCAGCCACAAGCACATGCTCAGTTCAGACCTCCACTGTTCAGCCTCACTCCACTCACTGCTCCTGCTTTTGTGTCAAGATCAGGCATTAATGGAGCCATTGTTCAACTGTCTGACATCTAGTGCATGTGAAGCGAAACGAGCTGGACATTTAAGGACATTTAAACATGAAGCAATTGTGCAAAAAGTATAAACAGAGCTCATTTAAGATGGCTGAATGCCAGTGAAAATATAAAATTACAAAAATGTGACAGCTTGCAATTTTGAGTTAATTTAAAATGATGGGAAATGTATATGAAGGTTTATACAGGTTTCCTTTATACTGTAGATACTGCAAGACATAAGTACAACTGCCTCATATCCTTTAGCTAAACCTCTCATTTTAAAGTGCATCTAAAGGTAAACTGGCTTAATACACTTTCCCAACCACCACACTAAACATTTTATTGTCCTTTATGGGAAGAGAATACTGACAAGTGCTCATTTGGCCTTGCATAATCCAGGATGAAAGACCACCAAGAAGTGCACGTTCCCCACTGTTTGAAAGAGCAAACTGGCTGGTTATTTCCCACATGACAAAAATTCCCCATAAAATGTAAGTCAACAATCCATATCATTTTGAGATAATTTTACACTCGATGCCGGTCGACAGCCTTTTGTGTTTGGCTGCATTGAGACTTACAAATCAACCCTGCAGCTAAACAGTACACATTTATTGACAGCCAAGTCAAAAATTCATGGAGCACACTGTAGAAACAATTCATATGTCAATAGGCGTTTGAAATAATTATTTATACAATGGATATGAAAAGCCTACACACTCCTGTTAAAATTACAGGTTTTTGTGATGTAAAAAATTAACCCAAGATCAATCACATCAGATATTCTTCCACCTTTAATGTGATATACTGTAGCAAGCAACAAAATTTAAGTGAAAAACACATTTTGCCAGTTCGTTTTGGTAAATTTTGGGCAGGCTTGGATGTTTTTTTATTTGTTTGTTTCCGTGAGAAAGGGCTTCTGTCTAGCCACCCTACCCCATACCACTTACATGTTAAGAATACGAGAGATTGTTGTCACATGCAGGGAGCGACCAGTACTTGCCAGATGTTCCTGCAGCTCCTTTAATGTTGCTGTAGATCTCTTGGCAGCCTCCCTGATAAGTTTTCTTCATATCCTTTTGTCAATTTTGGAGGGAGGTCCTGTTCTTGGTAAAGTCACTGTGGTGCTCCATTTTTTTTACACTTGTTGATGATGGCCTTCACAGTTCCATGGTATTTCTAATGTTTTGGAAATTCTTTTGTAATACTCCTCTCTGTTCAACAGTGAAATCCTGTGCATGCTTTGTAAGCTCTTTGCGGACCATGGCTTCAGCAGTTGCATGAAACCAAGAAGCTGTCAAGAAAATCCTCCAGAAACAGCTAATCTTTATTCAGGGTTACTCAGAATCACTTCACCGATGTCAGGTGTATGATAATTACTTTTGAATGTAAGTTTGAATGTGATTCACTTCAATTTTGAATTAACTTGAATTTTGTCAGATGCAAGATCTGACACGATTCATCTTGGTTACATTTTTCACATCACAAAAACCTTCCATTTTAAAACCGGTGTGTAGACTTTCTACATCCACTGTATACACAGTGTTATCCTGTTATTGACATTTAATCTCCGTCTTTTGTCAGGCATCATACTTGCTTGTATAAAGATTTACTTGCATATAAGTTCATATAGGAA
This sequence comes from Cranoglanis bouderius, assembly GCA_023630585.1. Classification (NCBI taxonomy): domain Eukaryota; kingdom Metazoa; phylum Chordata; class Actinopteri; order Siluriformes; family Cranoglanididae; genus Cranoglanis; species Cranoglanis bouderius. The sequence goes on along the minus strand of CM042536.1, from coordinate 19,212,223 downwards.
AGCTGTGAGTTTGAAATCCGCATGGCCACAGCTAAGAACATTGTTACAAGTGTAGCCACATGTGCACTTCAGCAACAGCCATTTTAACCCTGCAGTCCCAGTAGATGGATATAGCACCAGCTTGTGATATTTACTTGGTGTAAATGAAAGAATTCCCTCATCAGCTAGTTACGACAAAAAGGAGGAGCACTTTACATCAATCCACATGTTGCTAGGCACAGCAAAAAAAAAAAAAAAGTATCCCAATAAACAGGCAAAGCAATACATGTTCCAACAAAGTGTGGCAAGTGGCTATGCAATCTACATAATTCGAATACACTGTGACCAGTTCAGACCTGATGAAATGACAGAGTAATGACATAGCAGTTATATATACTGAAGTGACTAAATTAAAGTGACTGTTAACAATTTTGACAGAATTTTCTTCATTGTTTTTTGTTATGAATTTTCTTAGAACTTGAACATCCTGCATTATTACTTCATAACATTTTCATAGTTAGTCATCAAAACTGAGACTAACCCACTGAAAACAGTGAACTGAGGACATAGGTGAAGGCAGTAAGCTCAAGCTTCCACACCACATACCTAAGGAAAGATGCATCTGAATGCCACAAGCACAAGCCTATAATACTGACTGATTCCTGCAATAGCGAACTACCAATTACCACAGATGATCAAAAAGCTTGTAATGGTTTCATAACACTGCATATTGTGTGAAACAGATGAAACAAAGTGTGTGGTGGTTCCCAGGAGACATAAACAGAATCTGTGTCAGCAGATGTGATTTCATGGGAAAGTACTGGTGTGCACCTGTAGCTGGAGCACTGAGGGGGGAGGAGGGTCGGGAATTGTTGACTTTAGAGGTTGGAGGTTGTTTGGACTCTGGAAGTTTTTTTCTTGAGCCGGTATGTTCAGTGGGGTATAAAAAAAAACCCTGATAATACAGCATGTTGGATTAAGTCTGCAAAATAGTAAAGGTCTTGCACAGAGGACATTATAGGCTACACCTGCAAATGAATACAATCTTCTCACAGTTATTGGTGCTCTAAGTGAAAGATGGCTGTCAGTGTTACATACAGTAGGAGACTATTCAGTTGTCACAAATGATCTTCAGGTAGCCTTCCTGCTAAAGGAAACTATGTGCTGAATAGTGAATAAAGCATTAATGAGGAAGCAGTCTATCATCTGCTGCAATATTCGAAGCCCAGTTTCAGTAAACTGCCCTGACTGGGAGCTTGTTTTCCCAAATTCTTTCCTAAAGGTGAACTTGAGGGCGATCACACAAGCACTTCAAACAGCATTACGTAAGCAACCGGATTGCTTTGCTCCAACTCACCTGGAACTATCTCAAAAAGATGCCGTCCAGGCTCATCAGGATTGGCGCTTAACTCGTTGACCTGGCAGCCGTGTAATGGGATGCAGCCCTGGAAAAAACAAGAAAACAGGATAGATAGGCCAGTTCAAGGATAAAATGCACACACACACACACACACACACACACACACACACACACACACACACACACACACACACACACACACACACACACACACACACACACACACACACACAATATCTATTCCAATATTACTGGAATTAATAGCTATTTTCTATGGATTATTATAGATTAGTTCTCCGTGAAGACATTTTAAATGGAAAATTGATTCTGATGGTAATTACTAAAAGAGTGATGTACATACGGCATAACAGTCCTGATAAAATGTAGGGATGAGGGAGTAGAGCTCGCTGTGTTATATGCAAGGCTCTATTTTATGCTGTATTTGCTGAGACCTGCACAATTAAACCACTTTCCCATTATAAATTATGCACCTCTAGATCTGAACCTTATGGTAAAGGTTTAAACCGCACATAGTCACTTCAATAGCTATACAACAGTGCGAAAGAAACTGCTTACTAAACCAAATTGGCCTTTTTACTCTCCAGCTGCAGCTAAGTTAAAATATCAGCATGTATGCATTGATAAGGCTGAAATACCAATTTATCCATTTAACTGAGCTGAGCAGCAGAAATTGGATTTGGTTAAAGGGAGCTGGCACATGAGAACATTAAGGTTTTGGACTCCTAGTAAAAAAGCACTGAGAATCTGAAGACGGTTGGACAAATCGTCCATTCTTTTACACAGAGATATGCTGTATCACCCCCTCGGCCTGCACGCTGCTACTTCTACAGTTCAAAGGTCATCTGCTCTACATCTGCTAAGCAGTGTGTGACTTATGAGGCTTCCGAGCAGGAGCACATGCTGTTATCAAATTAGCTCGTCAGGTCAAGAGTGTGAGAGAGTGGCTACCCGAGTAGAGCGCTGTGAGACATGGTATTTCATCTAATGGATCCGATAAATGGCCTAAGTAAAGGAGGCACTTTGTGTTCTGTAATATCGAAATCCCTTCAATCCAGCCATTACCTCGACCCTCAGAATTGAAAAGAATTTATAGAAGATGTGAGGAAACAATATAATAGCAAAAGTGGAAAAAGAAACATAATATCCTTCACACAAGGGTCAGGTGCTTCACTATACTCTACATGGGGTATTTCACACAGGAAACACATTACAGTAATAATAAAACAGGAAACGTTATAAGATAAGGTCAAAGGCAAATATTAATACTTAATTAATGCTTTTGTAATGATGAATTAATACATGCACTAATGCTTAAGAAATAATTAAATAGTCAATTAACTGGATCATATTGTTAGGGTCTCCTTCTCGCTACATCGCTAGCAGAGGCTAGCGGAGCAGCGCACTTCCGCATTCCACGCTTTGTGCTACGAGGTGGAGTGGCACGAGCGCGATTCATAAAAATCTCCGGACTGTTTCATGAACTCTAGTTTTGTTTACTTTGCCATGTGCTCTTTTGTTTTTGGTTTACATCAAGTCTCTGCCCCCGCTTCCTTACTGGTCCATTGGTTTTGGTTCACGTCATGTTTCCTCCCATGTTCTGTCATTGGTTATCCGGTTATAGTTTGATTATTGTTTCCAGGTGTTGTGTATTTTATTTTGTTTGCGTTTAATTACCCGTGTTACTTAAGCCCCTTTTTGTGTCCGCTTCCTCGCGGAGTATTAGAAGTGATTCGTGAAGACTAAATGTAACTAAAAGTGATTCTTAAATGTAAAAGAAGTAATTATATGGGAGACTTTGGATTATTGCCTCGTGACTTCTTGGAAGATTCCTCCATGTCTTTGTTTTCCTCGCTTTTCCTCGACTTTGGATTATTGTCTTGTGACTTCCTGGATTTTTGCCCTGTGAGTGTTTGGATTATTGCCTAGCCTTTTTGGAATAACTGCCCTGTTGTTTTTTTTGGAATATTGCCTTGTTTATTTGTGGTTTTTTGTTAGACTGTACCATTACTTTCGAAGGTTCAATTTATTGTGAATGTTCCTAATAAACTGACAACTTTCCCCTGTGAGTGCATCCTGCTTCCCTCCTTCCGGTAACACATATAATCAGTTAACAGCCAAATGAGTAATAAAGTATGAATATATGTATGAATAACAAACTAAATCTTCTTAACTCATTTTGTTAATTAATACTGTGACTAGAAGTATTAATACAGATCATTTACGTTAACAGTTTTTTTAAAAAAAAAAAAAACATTTTAACCTACTTGAGACTGTTTTTCATTTTTGCTTTTTAACACTTTCTTCTCAGTGAACCCTAAACTAAACCCTATCACCTAATACATTCTAAATACAAAGGAGTTTAATATTTTGTACATGTTATAAAATTCTTTAGGAAAAGTGTATAACATGAACTTGCACTGAACTTGCATTGTGGACTAACTGGGCTAACCTGAAAACACACCATCCATAATGTAAATAATCTTTATTAATACTTCAAATCAAAGCATTGATTAACAGAATGAGTTAATAAAATATCAGTACTTAACTATAATTATTAGTCTAACAGTCAGTCTAACATTATTATTCATATATGATTCAACTGGCTGATAATGTACACTTCATTATTTCCTAATATTGTTTTCTTACCCCATTTGTCTCCCAAATTGGTGATTTTGGCAATTCCCACTAACTAGCTCACCTCTAATATACAAAAGCTATTAACTGAGGAAGATGAGTATTTCCTCCAAAATAAAGCCAGCCACTGCATTTTTACAAACTGCTAATGCTCATAGTCACAGGACAGCTGAACACACTCAGAGGAAAATGCCACTATAGGGCAAACGTTTCTGTTGCGTCATTTGGTGCATGTATTAATTCATCATAATCAAAGCATTAGTTAAAATTTACTATGTGCTTATTTGTGGATCTTATAGTAAAGTATTACTGAGAAGCATAATGATTTTCTAGGTCAAAGCTACTGACCACTCATGTAAGTGAAGTAAAAAGACAGCACACTTCTATAAGCAACACACTGAAATACATATTCACATGAATGTAGCATACACCAAAGAGAATCTTTGAGGGACATAATTAGTGCTTAAAGATGGCTGTGGATCCAGAAAATTGGATATCTTACGCCGGTTTTAAAAATATATTTAATAAATCACTTTTTTTTTTTTAAATACTAAAATACTCTGAAGATACTTTTCACTAATGTTGCCAAACAGCATGTGTAGTACAGTAAAATGTGCATGTGCTCTCTGGTCATGGAACTATAATAAGTGTAGCCTTTTGGAGATACCTGTGGCTTGGTTTCCTCTTCATCTTTGTAGAAGTAAAGTTGGTCAGTTCTCAGCACAAACCAGCGCAGCTGCCAGTTCTTCATGATGCTGCGCTGTTTCTTCAGCCAGCCAGCCTTCAGTGCTTTCTCCTGGAGGCTAGGGGAGGACGGCCGGCTCGAGGCCCGTGTCAGCTCCCCCATCACCATGCTCTTAGACCTGGCTGCATGCACACAAACACACATGTGACATAAAATGATAACCAGTCAGAAAACTGTTGGCTATTTCTTTTTTTTTTTTTTTTTTTTTTTTTACATTTGTTTAGTTTTCAGAAAATAACTGTCAGAGACTGCCATATGTTGTTTATTTCTGCATAAAGCAAGTTTAGAAAAATAAATAAATCACAGTTTGTTTAATATATTCAGCAATGCATGATCTTTTATTACCAATAGCAATAATAGGTCTTCCAGCAAAGACTAATAAAAAGCCTAATTCAGTCAGAGAAGAGTGCCATAATGATTAACAGCCAACTAGTGTACTGTATATATATATATATATATATATATATATATATATATATATATATATATATATATATATATTTCATATGCAATATGAACGGCAGTAGCTGACCAGGACAAAGAACTGTACATCATTCACATGAGGCTTGAGGGTAGCAAAATAAATCCTCATGTATTTCATCTCCTTCACCTGGGAGCAACATGCCTAGGATATCACCACTTCAGAAAGCTATCAGGTTTCTTTTTCAGCATTAAAAAAAAAAAAAAAAGAGCTCTGCTACTCTTAGGTCCAGCCATGCACTTTTGCCTTTGTGCCTTCTTATGTATCTTATTTGCAAAGTCACAATTGCATCTTGTGGTCTCCGGCCATAATGGACAATCCATTCCCTGAGTCCATTTATCTGAAGAAGGATAGCAGACACTGCCAGAATCTCATTAAATCACTGTGGGTAATGGAAGCCTCATCAGAGTTAGTGTAGGCTACTCAGCCCAAGGGGAGCAAAGTGGAGGAGGAGGGGGGGGATGAGGGGGATGAGGGGGAGGGGGAGGGGGAGGGGGGTGAGGGGGATGAGGGGGGGGGAGGGGGATGAGGGGGAGGGGGAGGAGGGGGAGACATGAAAAAAAAAATCATTCTCCTAAAATCATTCACTCCTTAAAATACAAACCTCCAGGAACAGACCTCCTGTTAACAGTAAAATTTGAAAGCCAGATAATACAAATTTAAAGCCAAAGCTTACGGATTTAACAGCTTGCAGAGGAGAAGCTGGATGCATCATCATACTTTCTTCCATTAACCCACTTGTCTGCTCATTGCCAAATGACTTAAAAATAAGGGAAGACTGATGAGACCTATGCATATTTTATGAATACTTATTTTAGGACTATGGGAATTAATTTTTATGTCTGACCTCAAACTATCCTCTTTGTCCCTCACCGACTTTAATATGACATGAATATTTTATGTTAAGTATTAATTTAACAATTAATTTCTTCCTGAAGTGATCAGACAGCTAAAACATAAATAGCCCACCAGAGGTAATGATGTTATCAAAGGGGGGGGAAAAAAGAAAAAAGTTTGGAATATGGCTCATCGTCATTTTATGAGGACACCTTGAGGATGGCATGAAGAACAGCATGATAATGAATACTGCTGGACTTGGTTCTGCACACCTTCCTTCTTACCAGAGGTAACACATTCTGGTTAGCTTCGAAGCATAATAAGCTTCATAGTCAGTCCAGGTCTGTGATGATCATAGTGACAAAAATGCTGAAGCAAAGCAAATCAAATGTCGCTCAATTCCTGTCAGGGAATGGGCCTGCTGGGAAATGCATCTGACTCATGCATTTTCCAGCAGAAAACTCTGAGGGTAAAGATCTTTCATGGTGGTCCAGCATTCGCGATGGGCAATAAATCTTATCTCAGGCATGTACATAAATGTCTTTGTGTCTACTTTAAACAGCACATAGTTAATGGCAAGAGCTTCTGTCCAATTGTCCAGTAACACTGAGAGAATATAGTGAGTGAATTTAGTGACTGAATGGCTCCACACTCAAATTCATCAGTAGATGAAACTTCCTCCAATTGTGATGGCACTCATTCATGTGTTTTACAGCAATCAATCAAAGTGCCTGAGCAATATACCACTGCTGAATAGATACACGCTGCTCTTGTATATGATAGAAATGCAAATATGGCTTCCCTCTCTTCTGTGTAATCCCTTCACATATCAATAATTAAAATCATGCTGCCATGAGCATGACCTGGAGATGGGGTTAGGCTTATGTCTCATTAGACTCATTAGCAGCATGTCCAACAAAATTCTACTCTGCCATTATACCATGAGTTAATTATAATTATATAATTATAAGCAAACCTAGTAGTGTGAAAATGCTGGCATTCAGTCAGAAATAAAAATACACACACACACACACACACACACACATTCTGACACTCTGACAGCTGATCTGTGAGTGGCCGAGCTCCAACTGTAATAAATCACTATAGAGCAAAAAATGAGACGTGGCCCGGCTCTTTGCTCAACATGAGAAAAACATGCTGGTGGAGCGTCTAACATGGCAGGTGAAGCCAGAACACTCATCAAACATGACATGCTCCATATGCAGGATGACAGAAGCAGAGGTAAGCAAGAAAGCAGTGTGGATCAGCTCCCTGTGCTTGTATTATGTTGCACAGCAGGCAGGGGGATCAATCTACAAATAGCTTTTTACAGCCAGAATGCATTAGTGCTGAAACAGACAAGCACCACGCCTTTAACCTGCTTTCAAGAGACAAATGCTCAGCACAGGACTCTGCAAATGCACACTGGACCAGTCACTGTGAGTGGTCCATCTTAAGATTTCCACCTGTGTTTAGCCATTCTGCGACTACTACCGTCGACTGATTATCTGTTGAAGCAGTCCTAAAGGAGCTAACGTTGACATTCAGCTGTTATGATTTATTATGTGTAAGACCTCAGCTCCTGAGTGTTGAAACTACAATGTACCACAGAACTAAGAATAGGATCTGCAATGCAATCGTAATAAACTTTGCAACAGAACTAAACATACAATTTTAATGACATCACCCATATCAACATATCAGGAGACATTATAAGACTTCTGTTTATCGTCATAAGGAGCACGTGTCAGATATATCACGCCGCATCATTAAGTCATAACTTGTCTCTGTCATGCCACCTTCACATTTACCTCAGCTCATAAAGAGTGTGAACCTTCACGTACTCAATGAGGCAAGTGACAAGGAACAGGAAGTCATTTTGGTCAATATTCATACTAATCAAATGAAAACAGGCTACTAAGCAACAGAGCTGTATTATCTAGGCTGAGCCGTACAAGAGCATTGAGAGACATGAGATGAAAGCAGGATGCTGAGCGCACGGGAGGCAGTGCAAAGTGTAGAGGCTGAGGGGATGGGAGTGGACAGAGAGAAGCAGTGCAGTGCTTACCTCGCCTCGTCTGTCTGATCTTGGGGCTCAACATAGTGCTCATCGCTGGATAGCAGTGCACTCTCCCATCCACATGTTTGGATCTTCACTAGCCTCTCCTCCACTGCCTCGCCCTGTTGCACCTCATCCACCGGCTCTATCCAGCATCTCTCTCTCTCTCTCTCTCTCTCTCTCTCTCTCTCTCTCTCATGTACCACTGGCCCACTGCTCTGAGCTGCATGTTTCCTGAGCCCCTCCCACTCTCATTATGCAGAGGCAGCTGGAGAAGAGGGACCTCTTGCACACGCTCAGATCTGCCCTTACCCATGATGAATTATTTATCCCCAGCACCACCCAAATGAATTCCACTCTGTCCTGGCCATTAAATGCCTGAATGATTACTGTCAATAATTCAGCGGAGGAGAAACAGAAGGGGTCTTCGTCATTTTTCTCCTGCTTCCTTCCTCTAAATTGGCTTCGTGGTTTGTGTTAGTTGTATAGTGTATGCGGTAACTGCTGATGAGGGCATGGGCGCGTGTGTGTGTGTGTGTGTGTGTGTGTGTGTCAATCCTACTTCCCTTTTCCTGTCACACGTTCTCTGTTTTATTTGTAATCTGTCTGCATTAGTCACAGGTCCAAACTGAAATGTCACTTACTTAAACCAGCTTTCATAATCTTTCATAAATGTGTGGTTTTACAGAGTATTAAACCCAACGCCATTTTACATGCTTCTCAAACATTTATTTTCTAGATATGAAATATTTGAATATAATTAATGATCACTTAGACATTTACAGTATCTCACAAAAGTGAGTACACCCTTCACATTTTTGTAAATATTTTATTATATATTTTCATGGGACAACACTGACGAAATGACACTTTGCTACAATGTAAAGTAGTGAGTGTACAGCTTGTATAACAGTGTAAATTTGCTCTCCCCTCAAAATAACTCAACACACAGCCATTAATGTCTGAACCGCTGGCAACAAAAGTGAGTACACCCCTAAGTGAAAATGTCCAAATTGGGCCCAATTAGCCATTTTCCCTCCCCGGTGTCATGTGACTCATTAGTGTTACAAGGTCTCAGGTGTGAATGGGGAGTTAAGTTTGGTGTTATCGCTCTCACACTCTCTCATACTGGTTACTGGAAGTTCAACATGGAACCTCATGGTAAAGAACTCTCTGAGAATCTGAAAAAAAGAATTGTTGCTCTACATAAAGATGGCCTTGGCTATAAGAAGTTTGCCAACACCCTGAAACTGAGCTACAGCACGGTGGCCAAGACCATACAGCGGTTTAACAGGACAGGTTCCACTCAGAACAGGCCTCGCCATGGTCGACCAAAGAAGTTGAGTGCACGTGTTCAGCATCATATCCAGAGGTTGGCTTTGCAGAATAGATGTATGAGTGCTGCCAGCATTGCTGCAGAGATTGAAGGGGTGGGGGGTCAGCCTGTCAGTGCTCAGACCATACGCCGCACACTGCATCAAATTGGTCTGCATGGCTGTCGTCCCAGAACGAAGCCTCTTCTAAAGATGATGCACAAGAAAGCCCGCAAACAGTTTGCTGAAGTCAAGCAGACTAAGGACATGGATTACTGGAACCATGTCCTGTGGTCTGATGAGACCAAGATAAACTTATTTGGTTCAGATGGTGTCAAGTGTGTGTGGAGGCAACCAGGTGAGGAGACAAGTGCGTCTTGCCTACAGTCAAGCATGGTGGTGGGAGTGTTGTGGTCTGGGGCTACATGAGTGCTGCTGGCACTGGGGAGCTAATGCCAACATGTACTGTGACATACTGAAGCAGAGCATGATCCCCTCCCTTCGGAAACTGGGCCGCAGGGCAGTATTTGAACATGATAACCCCAAATACCCCAAACACACCTCCAAGACAACCACTGCCTTGCTAAAGAAGCTGAGGGTAAAGGTGATGGACTGGCCAAGCATGTCTCCAGACCTAAACCTTATTGAGCATCTGTGGGGCATCCTCAAACGGAAGGTGGAGGAGCGCAAGGTCTCTAACATCCACCAGCTCTGTGATGTCATCATGGAGGAGTGGAAGAGGACTCCAATGGCAACCTGTGAAGCTCTGGTAAACTCCATGCCCAACAGGGTTAAGGCAGTGCTTGAAAATAATGGTGGCCACACAAAATATTGACACTTTGGGCCCAATTTGGACATTTTCACTTAGGGGTGTACTCACTTTTGTTGCCAGCGCTTTAGACATTAATGGCTGTGTGTTGAGTTATTTCGAGGGGACAGCAAATTTACACTGTTATACAAGCTGTACACTCACTACTTTACATTGTAGCAAAGTGTCATTTCTTCAGTGTTGTCCCATGAAAAGATATAATAATATATTTACAAAAATGTGAGGGGTGTACTCACTTTTGTGAGATACTGTATATGGGGCTGACTCCAACCATAAGCCCCACTCTCTCATTCTAAGGAAATATATTAGACACTTATTGTAGATCAAGCAACCAGAGGTCAACAACTACTACCGACATAGTAGACAACCCAAAAGCAATGTAATAAACAGGTAACTGTCTCAGGGTGAATATGATACGGACAAGATGATACAATATGAGAAACTGAGACAATCTAATTATGTGTATTGCACTGGTGTGTCTTGTCTTCTTGTTTTAATAGTATAGTGGTAACACTTGTCTTGTTATCCAAATTTATATCCTTATTATAATTCTTATAATTGAACATCTCTATCTCATAATATGTTGCACAGTTAAGAATCTATAAATAGTACTCTGTATAACACTTCTTACGTTACAAATAAAGCTTGCACTTGACAATATGTTTTACCACTGAAGACAGCATAAGATAAGATAAGATATAAGATTCAGATAAATAATATCTGATAATTATACATAATTTAATCTTAGCCCATTTTTTCTAGATGAAATCTATTAATCTTTATGTAATCAATATATATATATATATATATATATATATATATATATATATATATATATATATATATATATATATATATATATATATATTTTTTTTTTTTTTTTTAACTTTTTGCTTCTCTGAACTTGAAATTTCGCCATACATGTGACACTCAACAGAGCAAAACTTCATTCAAATAGTCACTTGGTATATACACAGGATATGAATGGGGTTAACGGTAACACAATCTTGAGCCATATACTGTATAGATTAATTATTTAGTGTAGATTTCATGATCATCTGCTGCTAAAAGTTCAGATAAGGTTCAACAATATGGGAACATGTGGGTCATTACCTAAACGCTTCCATTTTCTCTCCAGCCGATGATACTTTGTGCTATTCATCACTGAGCCTGGTCCATGTTCACAAATATCCAATACATACTAGAGCTGATGTCTGCAGTCTCCATGTAGGTACTGCAAGCGAAAGGTTAAGACTGATGACACCATGTACTCAATGCAGTCAGCCCTCCATTTAAATAAAGTGTCACCAAAATGCAAGTAGCACTGGGGAACAGATTCCACAGTAGTGATTCTTATTAAAACAAAGATGTTGTGTAACAGGATGTTACCATGTGTTTAACCTACTAGAACAAATCAAATGCATTGTAGAAGCATCTCCCACAACACAAACAGATGACAGCACAGACATAAATGACAAAGAGCTGACAAGTGTGAAATATGAGAATGTGACATCTGACACACAAAGCAAAATCCATGACGGTGCTTGCTACATTCAGAATGACTTTCAGGAAGCTTCTTAATACAGAAGTGAAAATGGTTTAGCTTAGAATAAATAACTCTAGAATTTAACTCGCTGTCTTCCATGCAGAGGTTGAAAGTTTGTGAACCGTTTAAAATTTTCTATATTTCTGCATAAATATGACCTAAAACATCATCAGATTTTCACACAAGTCGTACAAGAAGACAACGAGAACCCAGTTAAACAAATGAGTCAAAAATATTATACTTGGTCATTTATTTATTGAGGAAAATGATCCAATATTACGTACCTGTGAGTGGCAAAAGTATGCAAACCTTTGCTTTCAGTATCTGGTGCGACCCCCTTGTGCAACAATAAGTGCAACTAAATATTTCTGGTAACTGTTGATCAGTCCTGCACATCGGCCTGGAGGAATTTTAGCTCATTCCTCAGTACAGAACAGCTTCAACTCTGGGATGTTGGTGGGTTTCCTCAAACGAACTGCTTGCTTCAGGTCCTTTCATAATATTTCTATTGGATTAAGAACTTTGACTTGGCCATTCGAAAACATTAACTTTATTCTTCTTTAACCATTCTTTGGTAGAACAACTTGTGTGCTTAGGGTCGTTGTCTTGCTGCATGACCCACTTTCTCTTGAGATTCAGTTCACAGACACATGTCCTGACATTTTCCTTTAGAATTTGCTATATAATTCATTGTTCCATCAATGATAGCAAGCCATCCAGGCCCAGATGCAGCAAAACAGGCTCAAACCATGATACTACCACCAGCATGTTTCACAGAAGGGATAAGGTTCTTATGTTGGAATGCAGTGTTTTCCTTTCTCCAAACATAATGCTTCTCATTTAAACCAAAAAGTTCTATTTTGGTTTCACCCATCCACAAAAATTATTTTCCAATATCCTTCTGGCTTGTCCACATGATCTTTAGCAAACTGCAGACGGGCAGCAATGTTCTTTTTGGAGAGCAGTGGCTTTCTCCTTGCAACCCTGCCATACACAACATTGTTGTTCAGTGTTCTCCTGATGGTGGACTCTTGAACATTAACATTAGCCAATGTGAGAGAGGCTTTTAGTTGCTTAGAAGTTGCCCTTGGTTCCGACCACTCCTGGGGATGGTAACAATGGTCTTGAATTTCCTCCATTTGTACACAATCTGTCTGACTGTGGATTGGTGGAGTCCAAACTCTTTAGAGATGATTTTGTAACCTTTTCCAGCCAGATGCGCATCAACAACTGCTCAGTGGTTAAGATGTTGGACTACTGCTCAGAAGGTTGTGAGTTCAAATCCCAGGACTGCGAAGCTGCCACTGTGGGCCCTTGAGCAAGGCCCTTAACTCTGAACTGCTCAGTTGTATAAATGACATAAATGTAAGTCACTTGGGATAAGAGTGTCTGCCAAATGCCATAAATGTAACAACTCCTCAGAAATCTCATTTGTTTCTGCCATGATACACTTCCACAGACATGTGCTGTGAAGATCAGACTTTGATAGATCCCTGTTCTTTAAATAAAACAGGGTGCTCACTAACACCTGATTGAAATCACCTGACTCTAATTTACATTTACGGCATTTGGCAGACGCCCTTATCCAGATCGTCTGCCAAATGTCATAAATGTCATAATGCCATAAATTATCTCAATTATACATCTGAGCAGTTGAGGGTTAAGGGCCTTGCTCAAGGGCCCAACAGTGGCAGCTTGGTAGTGCTGGGGTTTGAACTCATGACCTTCCGATCAGTCATGCTAACCACTCTGCTACCACTGCCCTTAAAATTAACTGCTAATCCTAGAGGTTCACATAATTTTGCTGCTCACAGATATTGGATAATAATATTGGATAATTTTTCTTAATAAATAAATGACCAAGTATAATATTTTTGTCTCATTTGTTTAATTGGGTTCTCTTTATCTACTTTTAGGACTTGTGTGAAAATCTGATAATGTCATTTAAACTGGACCGATGAAGACAAGTAAAAAGTGTAAAAAGACAAGGTGTTTTTTTTCTAATCTTCAACTGTCCAGTTCCAATGAGCCTGTGCCCATTATAGCCTCAGATGTTAGCCTCTTGTTCTTGGCTGACATGAGTGGAGCCCAATGTGGTCTTCTGCTGTTGTACATCATCCACCTGAACGTTCAATGTTTCGTGAATGCTGAGATGCTTTTCTGCTCACCACGATTGTAAAGAGTGATTATATAACTTACTATATCTTTCCTGGCAGCTCGAACCAGTCTGGCCATTTTCCTCTGACCTTTCTTATCAACAAGGCATTTCTACCCACAGAACTGTTCTTCACTCAATGATTTTTGTTTTTTTGCACCATTCGGTGTAAACTCTAGAGACTATTGTGTGTGAAATTCCCAGGAAATCAGCAGTTTCTGAAATACTCCAAACAGCCCATCTGGTACCAACATCCATGCCAAAAGTTAAAGTGACAGAGATCACACTTTTTCTTCATTCTGATGTTTGTGTGAACATTAACTGAAGCTCTTGGCCTGTATCTGCATGATTGTTTGCATTGTGTTACTGCCACATGATTGTCTGATTAGATAACTGCATGAATGTACAGGTACACAGGTGTTCTTAATAAAGTAGGCTGTGAGTGTAAATATAGTGCTTGCTAGCTATACAATACTGTATATCTGTGTTATCTGTATTGTCTTTGCTGTAGTTCAATTAGTTTACTACTGTATATTAGTGATCTAATTGTAATCTAGCAAAATATTTGTGACCATTAGCTCTCAGTAAAGTTAGCCATCTGACACTGCTCAAGTGTATTTTATTCATAATTTTTTTTTCTTGGTTCATTATTAATGGTTTATAGTTGTTACAGGTGTTTAAAAGCCAGAACACTTTTTGTAACGTTTAGCTCCTCACATTGTAAAATCTGATCTCTGTGGTGCCTCAGGCTAGGTAAACGTTTTTAATCAGGTAAAAGAGACATTTATACTTGCCTGTCAGTCATGGGGCTGGTCAATTCATACAGCTTGCCCTCTTGCATTAGTATTAAAGCATAGTCTAGTTCGAGCTCATCCATGTGCTTTGGGGGTGTGTCTTTTGAGGAAGTACTGATGGCTGGTGATGTATCTATTTGGATTTTGAGCTTCAAAACAGCCATCTTTGACCAAAATGACTGCACATATAATTTAAAGAGGAACAGTTGACTAGTGATATTAGCTGGTATATAATATATAGTATATAACATATAATGTTTAAATGATGGTTGGTTCTCTCTGTTCCTTGTTTTTATAAGCATTGTCTTCTTCCTATGGTTGAAGTCTTGTATGTTTGTCTGTAATACATAACTATATTTTCCTAATCTTCACTTTGTTTCAATGGATTAGAACCTAGTGTGTCTGTTTTTATCATTATGAGTTATCTTGCTCCATTCACGTGAACCTGTTTTGACACTTGCTTAACCAATAAAATAGCTCAAATATACACAGACTGATTAAGCTCATGCATCCTGCACTGACATGTAACACCAGCAGGTTACACAAACTAAGAAAGGTCCAAAAAGATGTGCATTCACATGTTTTAGGTTGAAATAAAATTTGGAAATGTTGCTCTCCACAGCCAGGGCAGCAAAACACAAATCACATCACAACTGGAAAGACAGCATTCCAGACATTTATGCTCTCAAATATAATCAATTTATAGACAGAAACAGAACTACAAAAGCAGAATAACATCAAATTAACATATTATAGACAATTATCTTTTAATCTACTAATAAAGACTGTGTAGTTGAAAATGCCAGACTAGAACCAAATGCAATATTTCAAATGACAGAATGATCATTTTATCGTACAAAAAATTATTTTATTATTTTTTTTTACTGCTGCAGCTTTTTTCTAAATTTGTGATGTACGGTAACTTGCAGAGTTTTTTGTGCTTTTTTTTTTTTTTTTTGCAGAAAACTACTTGAATTTTTACTACTCGAAACTGCAATTGCATTAAATTGTTTTGCATGGTCTTTCGCAGTGATGTCTGGGAATGTCTTGGAAATGTGACCTTTTAGTTGTATTCGTGTTCGACGTGTGTGAATTCGAAGAGGGCTTTGGCTGAATGAGCATTGTGATTATGTCATATGACACGTCTTGGCCCAAATCTGCTGAAAATCTGTGGTAATTTAGAAAAATTGCAAGCCTCTCCAAATGATGCAGGGTTTGCTTGATTTGGTGGTAAATTCTGATAAATATTTCAAGTTGGCTAGTAATACAACTTGTGATTATTACTGATTATTTTAAAGTTGATTTCATTGACGGCTTCTCTGCTCTACCATCTCAGGCCACAGATTGAATCCCACTGCTCTGAAGCCCTTGAGGAACATGATTGGAGCTTAGCAGATAAATTGCATTTCTTCTGAAATCTGCACTGACAAGACAAAGAGGGAGGGATGAGGGTGGATTCAACGGTGACTATGCCTGTGTCAGAGTAGTAATGAAATGTAATTATCCATGGCCATCTTTCTCAATCCTGCAGATTCATGTTCCTTTACTGACTGGCATTACCACAAAAAAAATCAATGAGAAATTAGGATCAGAGCAAACACAGACTATGCAGATGATTGATGATGAAATCTCAGCTTCAAAGCATTGCTTTTGCTCTAGTGTCTAATGCAAGAAGTCTGTCCAATGCTGCGTGCAGCAAACAAAATATGTTCTTAACAACTCAGAAGTTTTTATATTTGACAGTTAAATCAAATATGCTGCCTTTGTTCGATTAATGCCAACATTGGTACTTATCATTCTCCTACAACTATTTATCAGATATAAGGATAGATAGATTAACCTTTTTATCTTGTTATACAGGTTATGTTTAATATTAGTTTTTCGATTCAGATACGTAGAGAGAGGACAGCGAGAGTTTTCAAGCTGACCAATATGATACATGAATTTGTGAAATATTACTTCATGCATTTGTAAACAGGAACACCTGTACACGTCAGCCAAGAACATGGTATCTGAGGCTACACTGGGCACAGATTTACTAAAACTGGACACTTTTACCAATGTTTTGTGGTCTTTTTCCAGTCTTCATCTATCCAGAGCCTGTGTCCATTGTAGCCTGAAATTCCTTTTCTTGGTTGACAGGAATGGAAACGAATGTGATCTGATGTTGTAGCCCATCCACCTGAAGGCTTCACATGTGCATTCTGAGATGCTTTTCTGCTCACCATGGTTGTAAAGAGTGTTTATTTGAGTCACTGTAGCCTTCCTGTCAGCTCAATCCAGTCTGCTCATTCTCTTCTGATCTATCATCAACAATGTGTTTCTGCCCACAGAACTGCTGCTCACTGGATGTTTATTGTTTTTCACACTATTCTGTGTAATCTCTAGACAGTCTTGTACATGAAAGTCCCAGATTATCCACGCCACTGAAATCACATTTTCCCCCATTCTGATTTTTTATGTGAACATCGATCTGACCTGTATATGCTTGATTTGATGTGTGTATATACACTGATCAGCCATAACATTAAAACCACCTGCCTAATATTGTGTAGTTCCCCTTGTGCTGCCAAAACAGTTCTGACCTGTCGAAGCATGGACTCCAAAAGACCTCTGAAAAGACCCTGTGTCCTGTGGTATCTGGCACCAAGATGTTAGCAGCTGATCCTTTAAGTCCTCTAAGTCGTGAGGTGGGGCCTCCATGGATCGGACTTATTTGTCCAGCACATCCCACAGATGCTTGATCAGATTGAGATCTGGGGAATTTGGAAGCCAAGTCAACACCTTGAACTCTTTGTCATGTTCCTCAAACCATTCCTGAACAATTTGCGCAGTGTGGCAGGGCACATTATCCTGCTGAAAGAGGCCACTGCCATTAGGGAATACCGTTGCAATGAAGGGGTGTACTTGGTCTGCAACAATGTTTAGGTAGGTAGTATGTGTTTAGGTCAAAGTGGTATGTGTCTGCTTGGTTTATTCCCATCCTGCATCCTGGTGTCATCTCTTACCCAGGTAAATGATGCACACACACCCACATGATGTCAAAGAAAACATGATTCATCAGACCAGGCCACCTTATTCCAGTGCTGAATGGTCCAGTTCTGATGCTCATGTTCAGTGATGGACAGGGGTCAGCATGGGGACTGTGACCGGTTTGCAACTATGCAGCCGCATACACAGCAAGCTGCGATGCTCTGTGTGTCCTGACACCTTTCTATCATTTCAGCATTAACCTTTTCAGCAATTTGTGCTACAGTAGCACTTTTGAGGGATCGGACCAGACCGGCTAGCCTTCGCTCCCCAAGTGCATCAATGAATCACCCATGACCCTGTTGCCGCTTCACTGGTTGTCCTTCCTTGGACCACTTTTGGTAGGTACTAACCACTGCATGCCAGGAACACTCCACAAGACCTGCCATTTTGTAGATGACCCAGTCCTCACAATTTGGCCCTTGTCAAAGCCACTCAAGTTGCCCATTTTTCCTGCTTCCAGCATATCAACTTCGAGAGCTGACTGTTCACTTAGTGCCTGATATATCCCACCCCTTGACAGGTGCCACTGTAACAAGATAATCAATGATATTTACGTCACCTGTCAGTGGTTTTAATGTTTTCGCTGATCAGTGTATATGCACACTAGGGACATAACCAAATACAAACACATGATTCAGCTTGGGGGGGGAGGAAGCTAACGTGTTATAAATGGGTACAAATATACATACAAATAGGAGGCACACAATTTGTTCACACAGCACCTAGTTGAGACTAAAGGTGTGCATGCAGAACACAACAAAGAGTCACTTGAGCGGGAGGTTTTTACTTTCATGTTGTGCTATGCATTTACAGCATTTATGTATGACCTGCTGACATTTCTAACACTGTTTTTTTTTTTTTTTTTTCAGTGCTTCGAAAAAAAGAAGAGAAAAAAAAAAACAGCCCTTGCCATTTAGGCCATGAGCCCTTTGGGTATAAATCTTGATACAGATAATGCCGTTGCATTACACCCCTAACATACACTGTGTCCACTTTAATAGGTACACTGAGCATGGTCCACCATGCAAATAATGTCTGATCAGTGGTGGTTCTATAATGATCCCTTTTCACTGATGGCTGACAAACTGCATACCTGCAGATGGGCTACAGTCAGAAATTATTTTAAAACCTACAATGTGCTCCTATATGGTGGGTGGACCTGAACAAGTGCCAATGACTGCAGGTATAGGCTCTGTAGACCTAATTCCATCCTGTTAATTTTATCACTAACACTAACATTCCGAGCACACAAGACTTCAAAGTAGCCAGTAGTAAGTAGTAAGACAATTATCATATATTGTATTAAAATATTAAAAATGATCTGTGTATGAACAGTATGAATAAAATAAATGGTTCAGTGAAAACGTTAAAACTAATTCTTCAGTCACCATGAAAACAGTGGTGTACCAAACAGTGAGGAGATGAAATACCTCCTCTGTAAGAAGCACACAGTGATGCTTGTCCAGTGTAAAAAAAAAAAAAAAAAGTAAATTGTTTTACAATTAAATGTCAACAGCATTTTGATTTTGACACCTAAAATTCTTCCCTTCAACCAGAAACAAAAGAACTGTAGCCACACGCCTGCGACAAGAAGACTTCTTATGGCGACATTGTCTGAAGTATGTGGTGGTTCCAGTGGAGATGGCATTAAACTGCTCAGAGAGCAGCCAGGTCTCCCACAGGACAGCAAGTGCATTGATTATGAGAAGCAGGAGCACCCACGCTTCTCTCATTGCTACTGAGCTCCAGCTCCAGCTCTCCTCCACCTCTGACCTCCAGTGAAGGTAATATCCAGCGATGCTGACGAAGAAGAGCTGAGCCACTATCATGGCCAGTAAGAAGAGTAAGAAGACACGGTGGTTGTTCCGGCCCACACAGTGGTTTAGGAAGAGGCAGTGGTGATCGTAATCCATGACGCAAATGTCACACAGACGACAGTGCTTACAGTTGGCCACTTGGAACAGCTAAAATGATATATAGGAATAGAATGAGACAGCAGAATTCAATGTAATAGTTCTAAATTTAGAAGAAAGACAGAGGGAAAAAAAAAATATATATATATATATATATATATATATATATATATATATATATATATATATATATATATATATATATATATATATATATTCAGTAATTTACAATCAAGATGTCTAGTCAAGAACAATAAAATAAAAAATAAATAAATAAATAGTAATAATAATCCCAATCAGCAAAAACCAAGACCTTCCATTTGCTATGGAGTTTTCTCACCTCACAGTAAATACAAAACCGACTGAGATTCTGATTAGACTCCACCAAGTCTGCTATGCTGGAGAATCTAGGATCTGCATCAGCTGCCTGCAGTTGGCCTGGATCCTGGGTTAGAAGCTTCCAGAAAAGCCAGAGAACCACAGAGAAATGAAGTACTGAAACATGTAAGAGAGCATAAGCTGGCCAAATATGTAATAGGTTAAGGGCAACGTGAATGTAGTGTGCATCAGAACAATCAAAACACCTTTTATGCAGTATATATATCAGCATTTGCCAGTGAAGGATATTAGGCAGAATTCTATAGTAAAAGCAGATTAAGGTATGAATCATGCCTGCAGTCAAAGTTCCAAGATAGATGGGATTTGGTAACCTAGAAGTGAAAACCAGAAGAAAAAAAAAATCTTAAAGTCCAAATAAATGACGTGATAAAGTAGCATAATGACACGGGATAGTAAAATAACCCTCTAACCTCTGATAGTCACTCATTCTGTGGTACTGAGACAAGGTGACTTTTGCCAGCAAGGGAAAGAACAGCCCACAGAGCACGCCTCCTTTTTCTCCCAGGGACGCAGCTATGAGTAGCACCACTGCCCCACTGATACTCGGCAAAAGAAGCATCCAGTAGTACAGCACTGTATTCGAAATAAAAACACAACATCCATCAGAGCAGAAATTCTCACATACTCGTGTGTGTGTGTGTGTGTGTGTGTGTGTGTGTGTGTGTGTGTGTGTGTGTGTGTGGGGTTGAGACAGTTCAAAACTACCATATGATTCTTTGGGCTTCTGATCCTTTGGTTTACTGATGAACTGCACCAACATTTTGGTGAGCTGCTGATGTCTGAAATGTAGAAATATAAAGAAGGACATAAAAATCGACAGACTGAACAAAGGTGCATGTGATTTTGCAGAATGACTTCTTATGGCTTATAATGTTACGTCTCTGCTCTGAGAGGAGCAACTAACGATGAATGTTCAAGCGGTGTTCAACACACCTAAAAGTTGTTCCGTGACTGCAGAGGTCTAAAGGTGTGAGGCCAGCGTGGTTTTTCATGTGTAAAATGTGGAGTCCGGTGCTGCGCAGTAGTAACCAGCACACTTCAACTGCGCCTTTCTCAGCAGCCACGTGCAGCGCTGTTGCCCCCTGGTGGTCTACTGCATCTGCTAAACATCTCTGGTTAGGGAGAGCAAAAAATAAATAAATAAATAAAAATCAGCTGCAAAAATAATTCTAAATGTTTAATATTATT
Organism: Cranoglanis bouderius; assembly: GCA_023630585.1. NCBI lineage: Eukaryota > Metazoa > Chordata > Actinopteri > Siluriformes > Cranoglanididae > Cranoglanis > Cranoglanis bouderius. The sequence continues at coordinate 19,190,937 of CM042536.1, read as the reverse complement.
AAATATGATCCTATGATTTCTACCCATGTTATGGCCTGACAGATACGTGTTTAAACGATTATAGACTTACAGTGATTGGGTTACGATGGCATTGTCCTAAAGCCAATTACTAAAAATCCCTGAAATCTCTGTCTGCTCCACTTCACTACAGTGACCTAGCAGAACGTCTGTACATAGACAACTATTAATGAACCTCCTAAAAAATATGCTTCAACTTTCACAGTAATAACACTACCACTGTTAATGAACTAATAGCTTTAGAGGTATATGTTTGGATAATCTAACATCATCCACACATCTACACTAGTTATGAATCTCTCTTTTTTATTGTTTAAACGATCTTACAATATACAAATTTGTTTATAAATGTGTAAATACATGTCTAATCTCCTTTCTATAGACAAATGGATTAAGAAATATATTTTTTTCATACTTCAAACAGTGTATGAGGATGCAGTAATGAGGAAGGTAATGTGGCAAATATATTATATGATGACACCACAGGACATTTTAACAAAGCATGATGATGGTGAATTCTATTTAATTTTTTATTAAAACATTTTGTTTTATTTATTTATTTTTGTTTGTTTCTTTTTCTCTATTTCACTTTAATTTTACTTTAACTTAAGCACTCCTACAGTCAGGTCCAAAAGTCTGAGAGCACTTGTGAAAATGCTTCAATTTTGCATTCTTTTCTAATTTAATACAAAATTTTCCATTACAAAGTATATTAGTGACAACAACTCGAGTGAAAAGTAGAATCTTTGAAATATTTACATGAGTTTCAGAGTTACTTAGAATTTGGTACGTCCCCTTTTCGCTTTAATGACAGTGTGCACTCGAGCTGGCATGGACTTCACAAGCTTGTGCAAAACCTTATGATCCATTTTAGATCAAATCCATCAGAGTGTCGTCTTAATGCTTCAATAGGAGAGATTAGACATGAGGAAAATCTTTTGTACAAAGCAGTTAACATGGTCAATATCACACATTTGCTTACATTTACATAGGGATGTAGAAATAGTGCAGAATCCTGAATATTAAATATTCAAGATATTGAATTCTTTGTTTTAAATATTTAAACATTCTAATATTATTTTATATTTATTTCCTATTTTAAATGGGGAAAAAATCTGAGATTTTCAATGTGGTTTTAGGCTTTTGGACCCCACTGTATATATTATTATTATTATTATTATTATTATTATTAGTAGTAGTAGTAGTAGTAGTAGTAATAGTAGTAGTAGTAGTAGTGCAATGGAAATTTTATTTAAGGTCTAAAATAAGGTCTGAAAACAAGGATTTAACCAATCATATATCATATCATATACCAAAATAAAATATTCAGTACAAAAATATACTGATATTCCACTTTTGAGTAATCATGAAGTCACTGAATGTTATAAAAGTGCTGACAAACCTCAATATATTAGTGCATTGTGTCATAATTATAATATCCTTGTGCCTTCCAACCCACTTTAGCAGCTTACATTTTCTCGTAGCAGATACCGGACCACATCTGTATTCCCGGTGGATGCCGCCATGTGTAGTGGAGTGATCAAGAACTTATCAGAATCTGAGAATCGGAACATGGTCGTCTCCCAGAGGTACTGCATGGCAACACTGATCATCAGACAGCAGTGAAAAAGGGGATCAGTGCTATGAGATATTATCAATGTTCAGTCCCAGTCCCAGCAATGCCGCTTTGCTTGTTCTGAATTCACAGGAATTACACTAATGCAGAACAGGACACAGGTTGCAGACGAGCTGAGCATAATGTTTAAATCAGATTAAACAGTAAATTGAGTTACTCACATGCTTCCTCCGCTGACTGCATGATGCAATGATGTTTTCCACTGCTGATCTACAACGCGCAGGTCTGCGCCATGCTGCATCATTTTGTGCATGATGCTGACGTTACCGTGTCTGTTACAGAAAAAAAAAAATCATAACACATATACTGCACCAGTTGCTAGACAGATGTGGATGGAAAATGTGCTGTACACTATACTGCATTCTGCTTTTAACAACATGAAATGGATAGATATCTTATCATGATGAGACTCCATACCGACAAGCAAAATGAAAGGGGGTTTGTCCACCATCACAGGGTATGTTGGGGTTGGCACCACTGTTCAGGAGGAGTTCAGCTATTGGCCGATTCCCATGAAGAGCTGCAAAATGGAGGGCAGTAAATCCACCCCAACCTGAAAATAACACACATTCTTACTTTCGACTGATTGTCTGAGATACTTGCCACAGGACAAATAAAATTAAAAAAACTAAATCCCCTACAAATTTCTTCACATTCATTCATTCATTCATTCATCTATCTTCAGTAACCATTTTATCCTGGTCAGGGCCACGGTGAATCCAAAACAACATAATATTGAGTATATAGCATAGTATAACATAGTGTAACATGTAAAACACTACAGTGCCCTCCACTAATATTGACACCCTTGGTAAATATGAGCAAAGAAGGCTGTGAAAAATTATCTTTATTGTTTAACCTTTTGTTCAAAAAAATTCACAAAAATACTCTGCTCTTATGGACATCAAACAGTTGCAAACACAACACAGGTTGTTTATATATATATATATATATATATATATATATAAAATTCTCATATAATTCTTATATAATCTCCTATAATTCATATGAGAAAAATACATTTGAAGTAGGGCTGCAACAACTAATCGATAATAATCGATAATTAAAATAATCGACAACGAATTTCAGTATCGATTAGTTGGGTCTGTGATGTCACTGTGGATAACCCCCGTCAGTGGGTTATCTGGTATGTGGAGTCTGGCACAAAGACGTTAGCAGAAGATCCTTAAAGTCCTGTAAGTTGCGAGGTGGGGCCTCCATGGATCAGACTTGTTTGTCCAGCACATCCCACAGATGCTCGATCAGACTGAGCTGGGGAATTTGGAGGCCAAGTCAACACCTTGATCTCTTTGTACCCTTCCTCAAACCATGACAGAGGCCAGTGCCATTAGGGAATACCGTTGCCATGAAGGGGGGTACTTAGTCTGCAATGTTTAAGTAGGTGGCATCCACATGAATGCCAGGACCCAATGTTTAGCAGCAGAACATTGCCCAGAGCATCACACTACCTCTGCTGGCTTGCCTTCTTCCCATAGTGCATCCTGGTATCATCTCTTTCCCCAGGTATGCGACACACACGCACCCAGCCATCCACATGATGTAAAACAAAACATGATTCATCAGAGCAGTCCACCTATTTCCATTGCTCCAGAGTCCAGTTCTGACGTGCCCATTGTAAACGCTTTCGGCGGTGGACAGGGGTCAGCATGGGCTCTCTGAGCGGTCTGCATCTACACAGCAAGCTGCGATGCACTGTGTGTTTTGACACCTTTCTATCATAGCCAGCATTAACTTTTTCAGCAGTCTGTGCTACAGTAGCTCTGTGGGATCGGATCAAGACCTGCTGTTTTGGAGATGCTCTGACCCGGTCGTCTAGCCATCACAGTTTGATGCTTGTCAAAGACACTCTGATCCTCACACTTGCCCATTTTTCCTGTTTCCAACACATCTACCTAATATATCCCACCCCTTGACAGATGTCACTGCAACGAGATAATGTCAATGCTATTCACTTCCCCTGTCGGTGGTTTTAATGTTATGGCTGATCAATGTATAACGATGTGAAAATCAGCGCTAACTAACGTACACCCTGGTTTCTTTATTCTTAAACAAGCAGCAGCTCGACTTGACAGGGCACTGCCATCATCATTAACAACAACGTCCTTAATTTGGACGTTAAGCGCAAATGAAGGGACCGTCTCTAAAGTTACATACGACATTGGTATACACGTTTCTAACTTCAATAGCATTCGAAGAGAAGGACTTACAGTCATGACTTACAGTTTTTATACCATCACAACGTTTAGGTGTAATTTTACAGTTTATTTTTTATAAATATCAAAAATCCGAAAGGTGTGCATCATAACCAGCACCTACATGAACACTTTACAGTTGGTTTTGTGGCTGTAATTCATTCTCTTCAAATGCTATTGAGCTTTAAATTATGGTATATTTTGTGTATGAGCCCATTCGGTAGTGAAATATATGGGAATTTTGACATATGATTGGATAGGTTTTTTTTATTATTGAATATCACAAATCTAAAAGGTGTGTATTGTAGCTGACACCTACATGAACACTTTGCAGTTGGTTTTATGACTGTAGGTCCTTCTCTTTGTAGTAGATTTCTAAAATTGCGGCAGTAATGTGATTAAGGTTAAAATGATCAGGAATGTGTTTCAGAGATACCAGGTGAACTAAAACTGGTTATCTAAACCGTGTTTAATTACAGTATTCCTCAGGGCATGTTCGGTATCAGTTGTATCCATATATCATGGTGAACGATGTGGTGATATCATAAATATCATATAGTTTAGGAAATAACATTTACAGTATATGTTGTAATATGTGCTCTTTACACACACACACACACACACACACACACACACACACACACACACACACACACACACACACACACACACACACACACACACACACACACACACACACACACACACACACACACACACACACACACACACACACACACACACACACACACACACACACAGGCACCCTCTGGCTTGCATGAACTCATTCTCGGGAACTTAATTACATACAGTTTAAAGTGAGAGAACCCTGCCATAAACACCATGGGGTCCACCCTGCCATAAAACACATGGTTTCATCTCCATTTGGTATCCTGGTCACTATACATTTCAAAGAGGGTCAAGGGTATAAGAGGATCTGCTTGGTAGAGAGAAAGGGAAGCTTATAACATCAGAGGAGCTTATAACACCCGAAGGGCCTTTTGCCATAGATGCTTTTCCATCCTGTATCCTAGGTTCATGACGCTGACTGTAATCCTGTAAGTTATTCTTGTCTCTATTTTATGTATCTTTCAATTGTGATCTCATATTAAATCCATTTATTATTCTATTTCTAAATACTCTGTGTCTATGTTTGGTATTCTTATTATAAATAGCTTCTTAAACTAAAAGTGTAGAATACGTTAGACACGTTTAAGGTCAACCTCTGACAAGCCAAAGGTAAAGGCTAATACTTGCAAGTTTAAACAGAACCTCTGACAAGTAAGATAGGAAAGGCCTAGGCTTGCATGTTGATAGAAACCTCTGAGCTAACAACATAATGGTTTAATAAAGAAGCTACATGAACGTCTCTGATGTAGGAACGTCATTTTAATGAAAGCTTCGCTCGAAGCTGCTTAGGAGTAAATATTAGTAGAACACTGAGTGCTAACACTTCTAGCACTAACTAGAAGATTATTCTATTGGAGTCAGATAATCAATTAAATGGAGTCAGATGTTTAAATCGTACATTAAAACACGCATTAACCTTCGCTGCACCTATTTCCGTCGTTGGTTATAGGAGAGCAGTGGGCTAAGTAATTAACTTTATATATTTTAGCCCTACAGTTTTGGTGACCCCGACGTGATAGAAAAAATTTTGCAACGTGATAAAACTACTTAACCGTCGTGACTAAAACCTTTCATGATACCCTCGTTTGATTTGAAATCACACAACTGAAGGTCTCACGTGATTTAATATTAATAATCCAGTAGCCAGGATTCCTTCCTACAGTTGTGGCTTTAAGTGTAAAAGCACTTTTCTGAAGTGATCATTGTAACAATCTGTTTAAGTAAAACCCGTCTGATACAAATATCCAGACGTGTCTAAGTGGTCTGTCTACGGCATAGTAAAGTGGCGCTAAACGCCCTGTATTCAGTAACCCGGGGTGAATTCAGTTTCACCCGCAGGTTCATAGTTAGTACCCGACGCGATAAAAATTATATATCCGTCGTGCAAAAATCAGAAACAGTCGCATTAAGAAACTAATTTGCCTGCCGATTGTGACTGTATGAGCATTTGGTAACACCTTTTTGAGCTTTGAATTAGCAGGAAGTCATTGACACTACACAAAGTATTTGTGCCTGCACTTTGGTTTGATCCCCTCTAAGGCAAATTTATCTTACTCTTCAGCAGCAGGGAAAGCTATAGGTGCACAATATACAGACATTTGTAGAACGGGTCGGGAAACCCAACAGTGTAGCAGACACTCCGACGCGCACAGTCTGAGGAAGAACCTTAACTTTGTACACAATGGCTGAGGGAAAGGCTAGCGAAATCCAGCAAGAATTCATATGAATGTGGGCTGTAGATGTGAGAGAGGCTCTAGTTTATCTTCTGACTGAAGATATAGATGTAAAAACAAACAGTGAGACTGTTTTAAATTGGTTCTTTTCGGAACATAAACGGGAGAGTAGCAGAAAAGCCCGAAATATTTTCTCAAATAAGGCTAAGCATAATAAAATTATATCGGCCGTTGGCTATTTATTGCATCACAACAGCTCGAAAGCTTTAACAGAAAGAAACACTGCGCTAGAAACAATGCGTACCACCGAGCGCGACCACACTGAGGAGATGGAGAAAACGTGTCTGCAAATCGACAGGTTGATATCTGAAGGGGAAAATTGGGAAAAACAGAGTACAGGGTTCAATGAACGCATAGCTAAGCTTCATAGTGAGTTAAAGCGCTACAAGTTAGCCCTGGAGTCAGTCAGTCCTGTTCCTGTACTTTCAGCTGTGGATGCTAACGGCCCCGCCCACCAGCAACCAGCTGTAAATGTACAGTCAGCTGGAGCAGCTGGGACGGACCAAGCATACGCACAACCTGTAACGTTCACACATCCACCTCCCAATCTCAGCACAACACGGGCCAAAACATCTAACTCATCACACATAGCCGTGATAAAAACAAATGACAGGCCCCAACGGGGAGAGATTTGATATTAGCAGACAGCTATCAAGAATGTGCAGCATATGCAAATAAACTCGGCCCTCTTCCCTGTACAGGTCCGTTTGAACCGTACTGGAGTAGCTTAATGTTAGAAGCCAGTACATTTAGTCTGGAGTTAAGAGACGTTTGGCAGCTCACAACTATCCCACGTGAATTAGTGTCGAAAATTCCAGGAGAGTTACAAAATGGCACAATAATTAATCCTTTATTGGGAGAAACAAACAGTGATGTGCTAGCAAGACTTAAACAAGCTCTTATAGACCTTAGAGGAGACGTTCCGGCACAATGGGACAGAATAATGGGCTTAAAACAAGGAGAGGAATCTTTTGAAGAATTTGCTGAGCACCTTTGGGTAACCTTTAGGGATTTCTCCGGCTTTGCTGAACCAACTAAAGACAATCAGATTCTGCTGGAGTACCTTAAAAACAATGCAGGTCCACATGTGCAACAGGCACTTTGTTTGGGCGCAAATCCACCTGTAAACACATTCAATTCGATAGTTAGCTGGGCATCCGAAATAGAAAGGCGCAATAGACAGGACAAACACCAGATTGCATCAGTTCAGTGGATAGTAGATGAGAAGCCAGAATTTAAAGCCACAGAAGTATGTTTAAACCAACATATGCAATCCCAGTCACATACTAAGCAAGGAAAATTCTGTTCCTTCTGCCACAAAATTGGCCATGCAGTCCAGAAGTGCTGGTCTTTAGGGAACGGACGTCCACCACCTTATTTCCTTCGGCACAAAAATGCACATTCAGGTCATACAGCTCACATAAATGTGCCTGTGCAAAAAACACTGTGTGAGCTTACAGCTCTATTTAATGAAGTGCCAAGAATTTTAGGGCTTTTAGCAAAGGGCTTAGCTGTCCTCTAATATTAAATATTGTTTTTGATGATGCCATGGTTAATGACCTTCAGTGCTTTATGTACTTCCATCCTGACAAAGATTTCTGAGATGTCCAAATAACGATCTATTGTAACAGACTGGCTTAAATCTCTGACATCTGAATTAAGCTTATATTGTTAAAATCACAGTTTCTTACATCAAATACAAACACTACTGTTTTTATAGGAACACATGACATTTAGACTAATGTGGCTTTAGCTGATGTTGAATAGTTGTTAATGCATTATAGTGCATGTAGGCTAATGTAGCTAAAGTTGTTACAGTTGTTAATGTACTGAAGTACAGGTGCATCTCAATAAATTAGAATGTCGTGGAAAAGTTCGTTTATTTCAGTAATTCAACTCAAATTGTGAAACTCGTGTATTAAATAAATTCAATGCCTCAGACTGAAGTAGTTTAAGTCTTTGGTTCTTTTAATTGTGATGATTTTGGCTCACATTTAACAAATGGGCTAGTTTCCCCATTCAAAGTTTATTCATGCACTGTGCCCAGTGTTTCCAGAAGAAACTCTGGATCCACTGAGATTTGTATACCAGAAAAAAAAAAGGTGTAATTCACATTAACAACTTAATTTTTCTTTTTTATTTCTCTATCTTTTTGTTTGTTTTAATTTTCAACTAGATTATATTAGACTACTTCTCAGTACCTGAGGAGGGTATCAGTATAGTCTACTCAACACGCAGAAAATGTATTTATATAGTTTAACAACTGTTATAACTGCATACTAGTTAAGCACAAAATCAGGTTTATTTGTGAACCAATATCACATCCTTTTATTCTTCACATTTGTGAGATTTTATTTTGAGTTTTATTATTCATAGTCCTACCATGTTAAATCATTTAAGTTTGCTTCCACTATAGCTGCTGAACTACATGCATAGGCTTTTTAAGATTAAAAACTATATTATGAGTTAAATTAACTCTTCTATGAGAAATATACGTCCAGTTAGTACAGGAGCAACTTATCTTCAATATCTGTTAAGTATACTGTCATTTTTAAGTAACATTAACGCACACCCTTTTATACATCCTGAGCATACTTTTCTAGATTTAATCATTTATTAGAGATTGTTATCAAGGATCAGGTTATCAAATGGAACCAAATGGTTTAATCACTTAAAGGTAAAAAAAATATATATATATTCACCACATTGTTGTTTCCATGAAATATGAAACTATGTCATGTGTATGTTGTCAGTCTGAGTTTACAGTTGCAATATGTGTCAAATGGAAGTATATCAGTGTATCCAAGTGTTTGTCCAAATAACAGAGAAAAGTTTCAGGAATGTGTTTCAGAGATACTGTAATCCTGTAAGTTACTTTTGTCTCTATTTTATGTATCTTTCAATTGTGATCTCATATTAAATCCATTTGTTATCCTATTTCTAAATACTCTGTGTCTATGTTTGGTATTCTTATTATAAATAGCTTCTTAAACTAAAAGTGTAGAATACGTTAGACACGTTTAAGGTCAACCTCTGACAAGCCAAAGGTAAAGGCTAATACTTGCAACCTCTGACAAATAAGATAGGAAAGGCCTAGGCTTGCATGTTGATAGAAACCTCTGAGCTAACAACATAATGGTTTAATAAAGAAGCTACATGAACGTCTCTGATGTAGGAACGTCATTTTAATGAAAGCTTCGCTCGAAGCTGCTCAGGAGTAAATATTAGTAGAACACTGAGTGCTAACACTTCTAGCACTAACTAGAAGATTATTCTATTGGAGTCAGATAATCAATTAAATGGAGTCAGATGTTTAAATCATATATTAAAACACGCATTAACCTTCGCTGCACCTATTTCCGTCGTTGGTTATAGGAGAGCAGTGGGCTAAGTAATTAACTTTATATATTTTAGCCCTACATCTTCAAATGCTATTGAAATTAGAAACGTGTATACCAATGTCGTATGTAACTTTAGAGACGGTCCCTTAATTTGCGAATCTCGAACTTCCAACGTCAAGCCAACTTTAAACCAGTGGAAATGCTGTTAGGTCCACGACTCATTTTAGACACAGAGGCCTGATTAACACAGCTTTCCAAAGAACCACACAGAGGCCTGATTAACACAGCTGTCTGAAGAACCCACCTCTCTGTTTCAGGATGGTCCTATCCTGTTGAATTAGCAGCGCCACTTGTTCACCATCTCCCCTTTGAACCGCCTCAAACACACCGCTTCCTCCAGTCACCAGCGGCATTGTACCAGAATTACAACCGACACCTATATAATACTATTCACCCCCACAGTCTGCATACTTTAACGGAAAAGAAAGGTACTCCTCAGTCGGTGTAATGAAGCAATAATTCCACACCGAGCAATACACTAAAGATACATAAACACCGAGAGTAACGTAAGTCGACTTCCCACTGTACGACTGGCCAAAACTGATTCGACTGAGCCCCGCTTCTCGCATCCGATTGGGTTCATGTTTTCACGTGACTACCGATCAACACGGACATAATTGAACTTCAAAATACAAGTCGAAAAAAAATAATAATAAACGTTCCAGCATATTAACATTTTAGTTTCTGTATTTCTAACCTATCTGCGCTAAATATTTAAATATTTAAATGAGTGAATGAACGAACAAACATTCAAATACACACATATAATCAGGACATTGATGGTCTAAATCAGTAAGGTGTCAAGAAGACAGTGTGCGCAAAGACAGACTAACATCCAATGTTGCTATTAACTGGGTGATTGATTGATTGATTGATTGATTGATTGATTGATTGATTGATTGATTGATTGATTGATTACACATAATTGAAGGTTGTCAGTCATTGCAACCTTAATACTGTTTACATTTCAAATCCAGACCCCTTAATGAAAAATATTTTGACCAACTACCAGCTACCAAAACCTAGGCTGGGCTGGTCAAACCGGGTAGACCACCCTTTCTGGCTGGTAAGTTATTTTCCAGCTTCTTGTCTTTGATATACCATTAGTAACAGTACATTCAGCTGTTTTCGCAGCTGGTAGATGGTCAGACTAAACTGGATTTTTAGCTGAACGTTTCCCCTAAACATATGCACAATCTAGTCATTCACTGTGATTCAAATATTCTTACTGCAACACTGACAAGCCCCCGCAATGAATACTACACATAGTAGCTGCATAGTAGGTGTAACACAATGCACAAGTGTATTAGGCCTGTGGTAACGTGGAATTACTTCAAATGAGAAACCGACAGTACTCAATAAGAGCTCATTTCCAAATTGGAGCAGAGCCAGTGGAATTATATTTCAACATTTCCTCCATTGTCATTTCTCTGCACTTGCGTACATAAAAATGATATGCCCTTTCTCCCAGTTCAGAACAGATAAAAAAAATAAAAGTAATGTCTAGAATTGAGAAAGTCTATTTAAAGTTACAGACAGTGTAAAAAAAAGTTCAAAATATACAAATATACAACTGAAATATCAATTTATAATACAGCCAATTGAATATAAAATCCAGTTTTATTTGTATAGTGCTTTTAACAAAGAAGCTTAACAGAAATATATAAATTCAGGATATAAATTTTAAATGTATGAATTTATCCCCAATGAGCCAGCCAGAGGTGATGGTGGCAAGGAAAAACTCCCTGAGACGATATAAGTAAGAAACCTTGAGAGGAACCAGACTCATAAGGGAACCCATCCTCATCTGGGTGACACAATAGTGCAATTCTAAATAGGTCCCTTCTATAACTGTGTACTACATGGTAAAATAATGCAATTGTGTAATCAGGAAATTCATTACAGTTTTCACTTGAAGTCTATTTTGTTGAGCTTATCCACTTTTCACTGATGGAGACTTAGAGTGCAAAACTGCTTGTGGCACTTGCAGTCCTAAAGCTATCACAGCAAAACTCGTACATTTAAAATCTTGAAGTGGTGGATCAATACGGAATGACGTTTCAGCTAATATCGGAGCACGGTATTCCCAGCAGCAGCATCAGTTGGTATTACAGGAATAGGAATTTTACAGAAATAGTGGCACCATGGGAAGCGGGGCAGTTGGAGCACAGATCAGGGCCTCTGTGCGATCCTGAGCTCGGGTTACTGTCTGTGTGGAGATTTGCATTGCACTGCTACCACATGATTGGCTGATTAGATAATTGCGTATAATGTGTGTGAATTTTAAAAGTGTATAATGTCATATAATACAATGTTATTATGTGCTCTCTATGTAAAAACTATTCTATTTAATTGATTTTGACACATTTTAATTGTGAAGTAGTGAACAAGAATGCTCACAGGAATATTTAACAAGCCAAGGTGAAACATTTTAATCACACAAAATGTTCATGTTATGTAGGAAGTTTGTCACTATCTACTGGGATTTTAAGGTAAATCCCAGCCTGTTTGGTCTCATAAATGGTAGTGAATGAAAAATGAATGAATAAATAACAAAAACAGCAATTTATGTTTAACACATAAATGGAAAAGGTCAAGCGTACATAAGTGTATAGAGTACTGAGTACCATGTTGCCAATGGAATCTCTATTTAGCCATTAATTTGTTGCTATTTGTTGCTATTTTTCAGTTAACATGTCTTGGTGTCTACAGCATTTGTAATTTTGCTATTTTTCATCTCGCTTCCATACAGAAGTATGAAAAACCAAACAGATACAGTGTACCTGATTTGTTTGTTTGTTTTCTGCTTCTTTTTTTTTTTTTTTTTTTTTTTAATATGCCAGCATATCCATTGCACCAATTTTTTTTTTTCACCTTTGTGATTCTTCCTCTGCAAACCACACGAGGTCAGTACTGTTCTAAAATGGTGAAATGTAGGCTGCTCATTTCCCCCAAGGATATCCCCAACCACACACACACACACACACACACCCTTTAACAATCCCCACCCTTTCACTCCAAGCAGCCACCTAATTCGTGCAGCCATGACTTAGGTTTTTATACTGTATGTGTTATTGTGAGAATTGTAGATTTAGGTGTATACGGTGTCATTAGTGTATAGTGTTTGGGGCTCTGCTGCATAGAGAATTGTCTTTTTAAATCATATATAAAATAATCTTCATTTGAGACTAAAAATCTGGAGTCAACTGCAGAAAAACACACAAGATCTTCACTTCTCATTTTTTCCCCCCCCAGTCTAGGAAGTGAGGCACATGACCAAGTGCAGCTGATGTAAGAGTTTCTCTTTGTGCAAAGTTCAAGCCCCCAGCACAGATTATTAACTGGCAGACGAGAGGTAGGTTCCGAACAGGCATGTCTCAGCTGGCTTCTTACTAAGAGCTCAGATACATTAGACTCCTTGCCTCAGTTGGGCTGTCCCCTCACTATCCTGAAGGTAAAAGGCGATGCCTCCCACCAAACAACAGGTAAGTTACAGAAACCTTTTAGAAGCTTTGGTAAAACCAGCTGCAAATGATCTGTATGGTAACTGAGTATAATGCAGGGCTTCATTATTCCCTGTCATGTGGATGTGATCTGTCTCATTTAGCCAGTGTGGTATGGCTTTTGCCATACAGCCCTACCCTGCCAGTTCTGCTGTGGCATGCGGACGTAGAATTAGAGTGAAACCATAAACAAGGAACAGCCGAATGACTATAAAATGCATATTTTCAGCAGATATTCCCAGCATACACATATAGTATTATACTTCATGTTATGCACAATGTGCTAGAACTGGGCATTAACCACAGTTGGGGTTCTCTATAGCTGCTGAAATGAAGATCTTTTTTTGTGACGTATTCTCCCTTCAGCATAAAAAGCATGCAACATTACAGGACTAATTGTCATCTTGTTAAATGAGGATTAACAAACAATGGTGCCTGCAGTGTTAGGTTGTGTAATAATGTTTTTGCGCTGTTCTCTAGGGGGAATGAATAATGCTTGAGTGTTTCTCTAAGCCTCCTCAGACAGAAGTTACTAATACTTCAAACAGGAAGCAGTTTACAACAAGAGTTGTTTGTATATGTGATCCTGTGACTTGTTTAGTGAAGGAAGCTGGTGGAGATATGGAGAGGATCAATAAGGAGACTGGAGAGTTGAGTGCCTCAGGGGAATGTACAGAGAGCACAGAGCTGAAGAGTGATGAACCTCAGATTGAGCCTGGGGACGAGGAGGACTCATGCACAGGACTGGATGCAGCCACGGCTTTTGAAGAGCAATTCCTAGAGCTGGCCAAAGCATCAGCAGAACAGCAAGAGGAGCAACTCCTCCTCCTTCTGCCCATATTTATACAGGTAACAACACAGCATCACACTAAGAGATGGAGAAGGTAATCTGATTACACACATCAGCTAAGAATATAGACCTCTAAGTTGGCTATGAGGGAACTTTGGATATCCTTCCACTTTGTGAACTTTGGAGTAAACATGACCTCAATAACAATATTTTGTAAATAAAGGATAGTACAGTATTGATTGGATGTAACAACCCTGACCCTCATGAAAGCAAATCTCAAAGTTCAAACATCCACTCAAATCAAACAAATATTTCCTCTGTCTAAACTCTGAGTGTAAATTATCTTGTGAGCACCACTGATGTGGCTTATTAACCCTGATAAATGCTGAAGACTTTTAGTAATGTGCCCATAGTATAGGAGTTAAGGCACATCAGTAGTACTGCATTCCACACAGAGACTGCACATGTGGGCTTCAAGCTCAACTGAAAGAATACTTCTTTTGGAGAAGTCATGTGAAATCATCGATGGAAGGTGTTCATACTTGTGCTCGTATAATAGAGAAATGAAAGGTCCATCTGTGTTTCATGGCTTGAATGCTTCTGCTGTTCCCTTTAAAACGAAAAAGTATTCTCTGGAAGTGCTAGATTAGGATTCAAAGAAGAGACTATAGTTTTAAGGTTTAAGATCACGAAAATTGGATAACACTTACCGGTAATGAGGAATAATTTGCTATATTGTTCACTTCACGTGAAGCATTCAACTGTGACATTTGGAATGTTTTTATTAAAGTAATTATGAATAAATATTACAGTTGCTTTATAATTATGCACAGACCATTATTAGTTATAAAGTGCAGTATACCATGTGGCTATTCATTATCATTAATCATGACATGATTATAAGTTGTCAAAGAAGTACTTATCACACACTATTAAAGCTTTACGAGCCATTATTAGAGTTTATAAAAATGCTTATAAGGAATAATTACCAACTTTCAAAGTATTATCACAGTTATAAAGTTTTATGAATATGAGCTTCATAGAAAGTGGACATCGTTTCTTTGAGTATTTTCACCAGATCCTTAGTAAAATTAATGTAAAGTGTCTGTGCTGTCTGTAAGGTGTGTGAAAGCAGTAGATCCACTGAGGACTTGGATCTCCAGAGTTTGGCTACTCAAGTCGCAGAGACGCTGGTGTTTCACATTCAGCAGAGAGTGGCAGAGAAACCTGCAGGTACCCTCAGGCTGCTTCCTTCAGCAGAGCTAGCCCTGATTAACTGTGTTTCAGCTCATCGTCAGGCATGTCAGAGTGGGAGGGATTGAGGATGTTTATAGCACATCATAAGAGTAACTGAAAGTAGGTGTTGGTTTATTTACAGAAGAGAGCTGCTTCTCTTTTTTATGAAGATAAGATTGTAAAATTTGTTCTCTACACAATCCTGAAATATATGATTGAACAAAGATCATTCGTTGTTCATGCTGATGTGCAAATTTCCATTCGTGTATATTACATAGTAATAATCAACAATTAAATTATGTGCAAATATGTGAGTTTTATTTTACAGTTTAGTATTATCCCAAATTGTTTTATTCACCATAAATCAGGGTGTCAGACTCCAGTCCAAGAGGGTTACAGCTCTAGAGTGATTTGCATTTTTACTTTATCTAATGAGCAGTGGTGGCTCAATGATTCAGGCCCTGGGTTACTGATCAGGAGGTTGAGGTGCAAGCTCCAGCATTGCCAAGCTGCCATTGTTCGGCCCTTGAGCAAGGCCCTTAACTCTGTCTGCTCTAGAGGTGCCGTATCATGGCTGACCCTGTGCTCTGACATCAACTTCCTATTTCACTGTGCTTCTTCTTCTTCTTCTTCTTCTTCTTCTTCTTCTTCTTCTTCTTCTTCTTCTTCTTCTTCTTAATGCAGCTAATTCAGTCCATGAATGCCTTCACAATCAGTTAGTGAGTGAAAAATGAGATAGAATACTAAACTAAAGTGTTATGACCTTGTAAAATTGGAGTCTCACACTTTTGCTCTAAATTATAATGGAAGTATAAAAAGGATTTACTCTCTGTATTGTGTCTAATTTTGTTTCCAATAGAGCAAGCACGATCTGAGTTGGAGCAGTTTTTTCAACAGGCAGAACATGGCAGATGTAAAGGATGGCTACTGTTGAAGGCCACATCGTTTTTTTCTACCAGTGACGCTGTAAGTACTGTATACATCAATGTTGCCTGAAATAGCAATTCTATTTGCTAATACAATTTAGTGCTGGAGTTACCTCATGATAAGCCATGCCACATGACTAACCAGCATATGACAAGTTTCCTTCACTCACATTACTCTGTGTTCACCATGATTTCCTTTAGTGGGAGATTATTTTTAATTCGTTCAGGGGTTTTCTGGGAAAGTTAGTGGGGCGGTGTTAATAACTTAAAGCGATTAAAAAGGAGGTTAGAGAGATATTATATCATTTACATATATTTTGAAATGCAAAAATATATTTTTAAATGCAAAAAGTTTGCACTATTAGTCAGTAACCAGATGAAGCATAATTTTAAGATGTTGATATTTTGTTCTCACTATAATTATCTGCAAGCAGTGAATAAAAGAATCTGCATATATTGTTTCATGAAATAAAAAATAAAGGATTTTTGAGCTGTTCAGGTATCTGAGGATTTTGAAGTGTCTGTTAAAAGACGTTAAAAAATTGGGAAGATTTTGATCATTAGTTCTTTAGACATAAATTTGATTTTTGTACATCATGACATGCTAATACTTTTTTGCTCAGTAGAAAGTCCCCATAGGTTCATTCATTGATTTGTTCCCCTAAGCTCGGTACACATTTGAGCGCTCTGTTTTTTCTTCCACAAATTGCTTTTAAACAGTCTCACTTTACTCATACACTTTCTACAGTACCTGTTTAACCTTGCTTTAAATTTGTTGCAGCTGCTCCTCAAACAAACTGAAACTGAAGTCAGAAATACTGTGTTTTAGTTAAACAGCATAACTGATAATAGTTGGTTTTCCACAGGGAGTGAATGCAGCACTTGTCACTGGTCTAGCTTCTGCTTTAGTGAAGTGCCTGTATCTGTTTGTAGCCCTTTCTGCCAAAAAAGCCAGCGATCAGGAGGATGACAAGTGCTCATTCCAGGACGTATTAATTCAGGTAAATCAGTCCTGATCTTGTAATATCAAGCACATTGTGTATTTTTAATACAACATTTGAGCTTAGCATGCATGTGTGGTGCGCTTCAGGTGATCCTGCAGCTGTGCAGACAGGTGCGGTTTGTGGAACAGCTGGTGGAAACAGAGGAGCTGCAGTGTGTGATCATTGCTCTCACCTCCCTGTGGGACCAGTGTAGCTCCTCATGGAGGAGACAGGTCTCCCGCGTGCTCAGGGCTGTATCAGCAGCCCAGGTTCCAAACACAGTTCCAGCAATGCAGGGTCAGTTCTCCTACCCTATACACACATGTGCACACACACACACACACATGACACATGCACAAACAATCTGATACACAAGCCACAAGCTTGTAGGCTATGACTTTGCTTTATAGTCACAGCAGAGTGTGTGCTCCCAGAATTGTTTAAACACCCACACATTTTCACTTGTTGTGTCTTTGGGGGCTAATTATATTTCCATTATCTAATCTCTCTATAAATGTATTTTTTTTTTGTGTGTGTAGATTTGCATAGATTTTCATCCATCTGTGTGCTGCAAGCATCTTAATATTATTAGATTAAAAGTTTTCCAAACAAAGTAAGCTTTTATCTGTAGAGGTCTAGAAAAAATATTCATCTTTTTAAGTTGAATATAGTTGAATAGGACCACAGTCTCGCAAATTAACTATGTTAAGTTGCCTTCACATGATGCTCAAGATTCCCAAATGATAAATAACTTAAATCAGCAACTCCACTGATTAAATGACGCCTGTTTGTGATCATATGCTTCCAGAGTCTATTTGATGTGCTCTCATTTCTAATTTGATATTCTGAAGGGAGTTTGTGTTTTAAAGTCAGCAATTCCTTGTACTAAGTGAGAGATTTAAAACATTGGCATAAACATGGATAATGTTTACATGTGCATAGACAAAAGCAGTATATACAGTATGTCTATGAACGCCACCAAGTGTTACTAAAGAATATTATGTCAGTAAACGAAAGGTCACTTGGATGTTATTGCAAGGCCAAAATTGACAAAAGCAGTCTATATGACAGCCAACGTCTACTGGAATTAGCCCTATGTACATATATTTATATACTCTAAAGTGTTATTATATACCCTAAATTCTTATAAATAAGATACATGATGGATACTGTATATATTGTTTTCAACAAAGCCATATATTACCATTGCCTTATTTGGGTATACTTTACTTTAGGGTATTGTTGATACGTGTAAGTCTACTATATGTCATATGTCATATAGACACTTTTTTTTTTTTTTTAATTTTGATGTCAAGTTGTCATAGCACCCAAATGACGATGATCATCATGAACATCATGAACATCATGACAACTGACTCACATGATGACAACATAGTAACTGACAACAAGTTATAATTAAGGATTAGAAAAAATATGCATAACTCTCATTACAGTGTCTCGGCATTGCCATAGACATTAAAAAAGTAGTAAAGTAAAATTACACTCACTTTACCTAAGGGTCAGAGAAATTATACTATGATTATGGTGTCAAAACATCACCATAGGTAATAAAAAAAATCCTGTGTTGTCACTGTTAATACCATCACTGTGCAACAGCATTATACAGTGTCCTACAGCAGATTTTCATGTTGCTGTTCCTACCAAGTTTGGAGCTCATGAGATGCATATTTCGATTTTTTTCTTGATTGCTTAGATTTTCCGTTCAAGCTATCACTTCATTATCATCATCATCATATGTCTCTGACATGCCATAGATACAAACTGAGATACAAAATTAGTTGTCATGACATTCTTATGAAAGTGAGCCTGAAAAGCATCAGAACACAACCTTATGTCACCAAAAATGTGTGCCCAATGTCATCAAAACATCAAAATTGGCAAAAGTAGCCTTTCTGTTAGCTGATGCTTACTGGAATATACTGTTATAAATGTTTATGTAGGTTTATACCAGTTTTTATGAAGGGTTTGTGTGGTTATCATGTACCCAGCCATATGAACCCTGAGCATAGGTAAAGTGTTACCCATTGTTTTCCTGTGTAGCTAAGAACTGCATGAAGATCTGCATCCAGAATATGCTGAAAATGAGCAAGCATGTCCATGGGCTAATTCTAGCTGAGGTTGCTGTGAGTGTGTTCAGCTTTGTGAAGGACTCATACCCAAACAACCCTGCACTTTTTGAAGAGTTTGAGAACAATGATGGCTACACAGTCCTCCAGGCCATCATGGAACGGTATGTCTCATTCCACTTCTTACAGATTCAATTCAATTCAGTTTTATTTGTACAGTGCTTTTAACAATGAACATTGTCACAAAGCAGCTTTAAAGAAATATATAAATTCTAAATATAAATGATAAATTTATAAGTTTATCCCTAATGAGCAAGCCAGAGGTGATGGTGGCAAGGAAAAACTCCCTGAGACAATGTGAGGAAGGAACCTTGAGAGGAACCAGACTCAAAAGGGAACCCATCCTCATCTGGGTGACACCGAATAGTGCAATTTTAAATAAACCCCTTCTGTAACTGTGCACTACATGGTCAAATAGTGCAATTGTGTAACCAAGAAATTCATTATGGTTTTCACATGTCTATTTACAAGTCTATTTTGTTGAAGTTATCAACTGTTCACTGATGGAGACTTGAGTGCAAAACTGTTCGTGGCAATTGTAGTCCTAAAGCTATCATATCAATTGCAGTCCAAAGCCATCTTCATGGTTTTTAAGTGGTGCCATCCTCAGTAATGTCATTGATCTTTAGGCTGTCCATGTGGGGCCATCCTCAGCAGCAGCGAGTGATTTCCAAGTGGTGAGAATTCCAACCAGAAGTAGGGCATCAGGATGGATCAGGCAGGTCTGGGTCAGATAGAGGGCAACATTCTTTTAGAGCAACCAAATAACTAATCAGTCTGTGGGAAAAAAACATGACACATTTAAAGTTGTAAATTGACATATTGTAGTTTGATTTGGGATTATCTACATCCAAGAAAGTCCTCTCAGGAATAGAGCAGCTGCTATAAGAAAGGAAAAGTCCGGGCTTTCCCTCCACCACAGTCTATCACTCTCACTTTGTCTTACCAGTTCATCTGAATACCACTGTGTTAAATAATAAAGGAGGTCATAATGAGATCACTGGTAAATTGAACTCAGTCTCATTATGTTGGCCATTTTTCTGACTCTGAGTGTCAAATCATTCTCAATGAGGTTACTGCAGGACGAACCTCCCACTACCACAGGACGTGGCCATTTACACAGCCATGTTCACAGTCACAGGGCACTTTCTTTTACAGGTGTGAGGAGGAAACGTCAGAGGAGGACTTTTCTCCGGTGCAAGACCTCCTGGGTCTCATAGCCTCATTCACTTTATTTGGCAAAGCTGAGTTAAAGGTGGCCATCTGTGTCAACAACCCCCAACCACCAGGCTTTAAATTTGACCCACCTTT
The DNA here is from genome assembly GCA_023630585.1 of Cranoglanis bouderius. Classification (NCBI taxonomy): domain Eukaryota; kingdom Metazoa; phylum Chordata; class Actinopteri; order Siluriformes; family Cranoglanididae; genus Cranoglanis; species Cranoglanis bouderius. The sequence continues at coordinate 19,170,410 of CM042536.1, read as the reverse complement.
GATCACAGGTACGGACGCACCACAGATCCTGAATGCACCACTGCATCTCCCTACCATCACCTCCTGTTAACAGAAAGGCAAAGGCAATTATGTCCAACATGATGAAGTAGAACCCTCCTCACTAACCTAGTTAAGATGCCCCACATCCATTCTCTTCCTCCATACCACAGTCCACCATTCATCACCAAGCAGAGCACCTCACTCCAGAGAGAAGGAAACATGGCCCTTTTTTTTTTTTTTTAGCTTGATTCCATTTGGCCCTGATGTGATTTTAATTAAGGGTGAAATTAAATCTTATTACCCCTCCACTTATATATTTATTTACCCTAAACATCACTGCATTTTGTGTAGTGAAAAAGCAGTCTTTTTTTAAAATGTTTTTTTTTTTTTTTTACTTTTGACAGGATTATATACACCCTTGATTATAGACCTCCATGATGTTTCTTCACATGTACAAAATAACAGAGTTTCAGTCAATCCGTAAGAGTGTAATATGATTTACATGCAGAGTTTCCTGTGTATACAGGCCCAAAGGTGTTTGTAATGTCATGACACTCTCTCAGTAGATGTAAATCACTTTCTGACTGTGCCAAAATAGCATTTATATACAGTAATAACATTACTTCTTTTGAAAGCAAAGGCGACAGTGTAGTAACGTGTGCTTTTGTGACATTCTCTGACACAGGGCTACACAAAAATGATGACTTTCATTGTTAAGAATTAAGCCTTATATATATACATTTTTTTTTTAACACAGTTGTATAATTTAATTATCCAGGAACAGCAGTGAAGAACCTCAGAGCATTTCAGATCCTTCAGTCCTCGTTCTTGCGTTCAGGCAGTGCGCTGACCTGCAGTCAAATCCTGTGCACAATCCACACAATTTGGTCATGGGACAAGGCCAACTTCTTCCTGCTGGAATGGACGCTGCAGTGTCTGGCCCAGCTGGCTGATAGTACATGGCAGAAGCCAGCAACTGTGCACAGCTTCTTTTTTAAGCTTCTAGAGACTGTGGTCTTTCAGCTTTCCTACATCCCTCACGATACGTTGCGGAAGGTGCAGGCTGTGCTAAAGGAGGGATCATCTCAGGCCTTTAGCATGGCTGCTCTGAAGTGTTTCCATGGCATGGTGATGAGCAGTAATCTGCTGTCTGAAGTTCTGAGTGATGGTGGGTTGATGGATCTGCTGTTGGTGGAGCTCAGACGGCGAGCTAAGATCCTGAGGAAGGCTGGCATTTCAGGTGAAGCCTATAACATGTAGGTTAATGTGTACGATTTTTAAAGTCCTCCGTGCTGATCTGTTATTTCCTTTGTGTATAGTGAATAAGGGGGAACTGAGAATGGAAGACTGTGAGTGGCAGCTCACCACCAACATGTTAAATGTAGTCGCTGCTCTGGCAATGAGATCCATCAGAAATTCAGGTATTCTGAAATATGTTTCCTAATGTTATGAGGTTGCTGATTTGGATAGGGTCATAGGAATGTTTTTGTCTTACATGGTGCAGGCAGAATAGTTTGAATTTGTCACTGCAGCAGCTGAATGTAACATGGTGATGAATGAAGCAAGACTCAAGGGATGGTACTCAGCATAACACTACTATTGTGGGCAATCCAGGAATCATAGACAGTGTTTATGGTGGGAGTCAAAAGTAGGCAGAGTTAACTTAGAGCAATCCATAATTAATAAACAAGGAAAATAGACAAAGGTCAAAACCAAGGAGTACACAGAATCAGGACTAGAAATACAACGCTTGGATTTAAAGATACAAATATGCATGATGAGACTTCACAGCAGGGGATACATAGACAAAATTAATCGATAAGACGAAAAAACAAGGAGAGGACAGGGGCAGACACAGGACTAGAACAAAAACCAAAACAAATATGAGCACTTCAGTTGTTGATGTAGGAACTATGACACAAAGGGGAAATCTGGTCAATGAAAGCAAATCCAATGAATATCCCAAGTTCAGACTATATGCATTGCAAATGAATAATTGAATATTCTTCTTCTCACCACTACATCAGTGTTTATACGGGACTCTGGGATGATTCCCTACATAAAGATCTTCCTGGATGATGAAATGTACCGCAGTCCAACTCTATGTATCCTGGAGCAATTGTCTGAGATGAACCCAGAGGAGTACATGAGCACTGCTATAGGAGCTCTCTGCTCTTCCACTGAGACTGAACTGCAACTCAAACAAGACCTGCTGCGTGTATGGCTTTTACTTTCATATTATCCCTCTGCTTTGTCAAGCCATTTTGTTCATATTTAAACTATTCTGCCATTTCATGATTGTATTTTGTCCTCCTCTCCAGTCTCACTCACTTTCTCACATTTATACTCATAGAGAGTGTGAAGTGTTTGTGCCCAGAATTGAGCTCAAAGTTTAGGGACTACATCCAGACTCAGTTTCTATTTCTAATTGTAACAAATTATAACAAGTTTAAAGCATAATAGGTGTGAGAATTTATTACCATAGCCTTTGGGACTCTGATTGCATTAAAGCTAAATTCAGATTGATTTGCTAATATACATTTCGCTGTTAACTCGAGCTCGATTTGATTAGGATCGCAGCCCAGCAGTGTGACACACTGAAAATTATGAGCAATATCAGATCAGGGAATGTGAAAGCAATCCAATTAAATGTAACCGAATTAACCAGTTACTGTATGTCCATATTTTACATTCAAGCACAAGAATACTAACTTACAGACTATTATAGTGTAACTATGTGAAGACAGATAATAATGCGATTCACCCTGACCATGGTGTGAAATGTGTTACAGCTATTCAAATTACTTGTACCAGTTCTAATTGGTTTTGGCTTTGTTTTATGGCACATTAGCTCTTTGATGTATTTCGCATTATACACATAATTCATCAGTGCATTTTAAACACATCTCAGTTTCAGCTATTAACCTACCTGGAGAAAACGTAAATAAATTACTATAACATTTGTGATCACAAGACAAGATTTGCTTGAGCAAACTGCATCTTTTTACTGATATCCATATATCTCTTTCTTACTCCCAGTCAATCCTGAAAGTACTTGACAACTCAAACAGCTGGAATGCTTTCCGCACAGCTGGTGGCTTCACCAGTCTACTCTCCATGCTGGTGGACATGGAGGGTTCTTTGCTGCAGCAGCCGGCAGGTGTGTGGGCTTCTCTTAGTCACCAAAGACTGATGGAGCTGCTGCTGCTTACACTGCACACCATGGCCATGGCTTTGCACCTGCATCCTGTCAACGCTCACTTCTTCCACATCACCAACCTCTATGAGAGGCTGGCTGAGGCCCTGCTGCAGATTGGCTGCTTCCTTGGTGGTGCACCAGTGGATTTAGACACAACCAAGGACCACAGGACTTTCCAGGATTTTTTGAAGTTGACTGAAAGTTCTGGATGTCTCCTTCCTGCACCACTGCATGACTGCATAAGAATACTGGACTTCCTGGAGCAGTTTGGGACAGGGATCAGCAGGGCTACAGATCTGTGCGCTGAGCTAAAGGAGTCTACAGAGATTGAGGAGAATCAGCAGGAGGTCACGAGCCACAAGACAGGGGAGGATGACTTTCAGGGGCAGATCAGAAAAGCAGCTTTCTCTATCTCGTCTGTGACCGTAGAGTCAGGGAGGTAGGGGCTATCGATTGCTTTCATGATATGCTTCATCATCCTAGTTATTGCAAAGTAGAAATTATGAGGTTGCAGATTTGGATAGCAGGCAGAGTGCCATGTTTGTGCGGCTGTATTGTAGTGCCAGATGGCTAATGTCGTTGCCAGCTCTTTGTACTGTCTGACAAAGCACTTCAGGATGCCAAGGGGTTTCATCATGGCACGTTTGTTTTCCATCCTCCCCTTCCATCCCCCTACAACAGTAATCTTGTGAAAGAGCACGGATATGTTACTTCCCTTTGTAAGACTTATATTTGAAAGGTTCCTACATTGGGCCTTCATAACAAATCACATGAATCATTTAGGAAGATTTGCTGCAAGATTTGTGCAAAGCTTATGTCTAATGCAACATCAAAAAGAGAACAAAGAAGGGCCTGTAGTTATGATTGTGGGGTGACTGTTTGAGCCTGTTACTGTGCATTTTTATCCTGATCTTGCAAGCTGTTATTTTGTTTTTACTAACAGCACTTTATAAAAGTCTATGAAGTACTAGTTTAATTTGCATGTATTTAGCTGACATGTGAATAAGTGAAGTAGTAGAAGGTATGCAGTGCTTCATAGCAGTGTTATTAATGCAAAACGGATAACCACTTTAGTTTGAGGGCAGGAAAATCTTGTATTTGGCTAAAACATGGGTTTGCACAGGACCTTGAATTACTTAACATTTATTGAATTTAGCTTTTTTGAAAATTGAAAATGTGTATTTTTTTGTTCAACAGTGCTTCAAAGTACTTAAAATGATAATCAAGTATGAATTCTCATTTTATGTGCCCTGGGCACAATTTTCAATACTAAACACTCAATTTTCAAATAATCAACAGCAATGACAAGAGTATTTTTGTGTGTTCTGATAATCCATCTGAAATCTGAACTAGCTACATAACAAAAGGGAGCTTAGCAATAGTCATTGTCATACTAACACCAGCCTTTTGCATTGTTTTTCCTCCACGGAAATTTTGTGGTGGCCACCACAGTAAAATTTCAGACCCCCACAGTTAAAAAATGGGGAAATTCTTTGTTCCCTCTTATGTAAAACAGTATATGGACAATAGTAGCTTTTCAGTTGCTGTTTAATTGTGCTCCCACCACAGATTTATGTCGCGTTTCCATCAGCTGGCCATATATGGTGCATATATGTTGGTCACTCTGAATAAGGGAGTCTTGCAAATGGTGTAAATGTACAGACTAATGGCATAATATTTGGGTTTGAATTGAAACTTCAAAGTTTTTTTTTTTTTTTGCATTAGTGAAAAGATTGATGAGAAATTTATCTCTGTTCAGGTTTTCATGTGATCATACAATACTGCACCCTGGAGCAATTAAGGTCATCATGTCTCTACTGCCTCATATCTACTGCCCCAGTAACCCTCAGGTTAGTAATTGTAATATTTATTAAAATGTACAGGAAAACCGTAGCCTAGTTGTACTGGATCTGATTTAGTGAACAGAAGGTTATGATATCAGAATGACAAGACTATTTCTTTCTATAAAAACACTTGCTAAATGAATAAATGTACATGCAAATATAATCACCCAGCCCTAAGCTAGAATAACCATGTCTGAAGTTGTACAGACACGCTATTGTGTTCTTTTTGGGCTTTCCCCTACAGCTGTCTGTTGAGCTTCAGTTAGCTGTGGCCCATCATGTGCAGTCTCTGGTGAAGTCTGAGCGGAACAGGCAGATCATGTGCGAGTCCGGCCTGCTGGAAACCCTGCTGAGTCACTGCAGGGACATCCTCAGTAACAGCACACACTCCCTGCAACTGCCTGTGGTGCGCATCCTGGAAAAACTTGCCTCTCAATCTATAGACCATAAGTCCCTCAGGTTGGTCTCAAAGTGCTTTAGAAAGTGCAGAGTATGTTCAAGGGTTAACGTTCTCTTGCTGATTCATTTTGTTTGATAATTTGATATTCATATTATACATCCTTTATATATCATTTATTTGCTGTATTTGTTTTTTATTCCAGACATTTCCTGTGTTTACAAGCTCCCCTTACATGTAGTACTGAAAAGTGTATTTCTTCCCCTGTCTCATTGGATGACCCACCACACCAACATACTCTCTCTAATGGTACATGATATTAAAGACTTTCCTTTTGAGTTCCTCTTTTATCAAGTAGTCTTATCATAGATTTTAGGTCGGCAAACTGGCTTAAATGTTGTGTTTTATTTATTGCAGGACACTGTGCTAACCATGGCACTGAAGATTTTGCAGAGGGTGAAAAAACAAGCTCTGAAAAGGAAAGACGGTCTCCAAAAAGGAGCTTTAGCTTACTGAACACTGCATCCACTAGTAGGGCACCTGTTCCTCTTCACCAGATTATTAGCCTTGTTTCAATAACGTCACCGCGGAGCTTCCGGCCTCACAAAGTGTCCGTTTCTCCATCGTTTGTGGAGTTTGACATGACTGACAGTGGATATGGGTGGGTTCCAGCACCAGTGGGTTCCAGTTTTATTTATTTGATAACTAAAATGGGCCTTGCTACATCTACGTACATGTTCCACAATGATCATGGCTTTTTCTATATTTCCAGGTGTCTATTTTTGCCATCTCTTGCCACAGTGAAAGGCGTCAGTGCTGACACCATCTCCACAGGAGGCGTTGGTGGTGGTGAGAAATGTTGTTTTGTTCCTATCCTAGATCGGCATTCTTTTGAATTATGGTAACATGGATCCTATTTGAATTTAACCAGGATTTCAAACAATGTGACCAAATCTGAAATAAGTCTAAGCTTTTTTTGGGTTAAGAATGGACATTAGCATGTCATCAGAAACATGTCATCCAAACAAGAAAGCCCAGTGATCATCTCTGTTGTGTTTGCTTCTCAGACTGCCGGGGTTTTCCTCCCTCTGCTGGTCTGTCTTTCTCCTGCTGGTTTCTGATCAGCAGATTCAGCTCAGCCTGTGACTCCCACCCGGTGCGTTTGCTGACAGTGGTGCGCCACATCTCCCGTGCTGAGCAGCACTTCAGCTGCCTGTCAGTCAGCATCTCCTCCTCTGATGGCTGCCTGGTGATCAGCACTGAGGAGGAGGCTTACCAGTTCTTAGGTGATAACTCACTTTTCTTACATTATTGTGAAAATTAGCAACACTTATCAATTTCATTATGATGTCATAGCTGTCAGAGTCTTACCATTCAAGTCAGATTTGAACTCGATTATGCTCATAATAATGTTTGGTTCACAGACATGATGGAGCCAATGCCAGGGACACCGACTGCCTTGCCAACTACTGTGCGCTTTAAGTGCTCCAAACAGCTGATGCCAGGTTTATGGCATCACCTTGTTGTTACTATGGCCAAAGACATTAAAAAGAGCTGCAAAGTAACTGCTTATCTGAATGGAGAGGTGATTGGGACATCGAAGGTTTGTATAAATGTTGCAGTTACGTGTTCATTCTGTTGTCTTTTTTATTATTTATTTATTATTTGATTTGTTACTGAATTAAGTTTCAGTTTATGGCCTTTCTTTTGATAGATGCGGTATATTCAGCCATTCCCGGGTCCATGCATTGCAATGGATGCATCAGCGGTCATTGATGTGTGTGGAATTATTGGCACTCCCCCTATATGGAAGCAGCATGCAGCTCTAATCTGGCGTGTCGGTCCTACATATTTCTTTGAGGAGGTCCTGAGGTCTGATTCTGTAGAAACCATGTATGCACAAGGCACTAGGTACCTGGGCAACTACCTCGCAGTTGATGCTCAAGGTGGGTAAAAAGTTGTATTTTTTGCTGATTTTTGCTCTTTGAATGTGAAACTGCATTTTTTTAAAATTAATATAATTATTTTATTGTGCCATTGTGGTAAAGAATATACATAATGGTATATGTGGTCATGTCTTTTATCAGCTAATGGAAAAGTAGAATTTTCTCCAGTGAGGTTAGTTCCTCCAGAGAGGATCTCGTTTGGGATAAACCCAGCAGTGTCTACTGTCACTACTGTAGCAGAGATCAGAGATCAGTACAACGAGGTGGACTGCCGTCTGATTGCCAAAGAGGTGCTGCTATTTGATCAATTCTGGCTTAATTGAAATGATACTTTATGAAGATTATTAATAACAAAAATATGATGTATTAACTTATAGATGGGCATTCCATCACGGGATAACTCCACTCCTGTCTTTCTGGCTCGAAATATCAGTCAGCACCTCAGTGGAACTGCTAGAACTATCGGGGCCGCCCTGATTGGTCATTTTGGTGAGAGTGTATACTACTAGTGCTTACTAATATGATTTTCAAGTACAGTCATTACCTGATTTTACTTTTCTTCTCTATTTATTAACTTGCCTTGCAGGGGTGAGGACGTTTACATCAAACACCGCGTCCAGTAGTTTTCAGTTCATTGGAGGGCCTGCAGTTGTTCTTAGCCTGGTCGCAATGGCGACAGATGATAGTTCTCTGTATGCAGCTGTCAAAGTTCTGCTATCTGTATTAGACACGAATCCAGTGATGAAACAAGAGATGAAACGCATCAGTGGCTATAAGGTACCACATGAGTGGGAGGGTTTTTTTTCCTAAATTAAAACACAATGCAGAGACTGTACAGATCAATGGAAATGTTTTTAAGCAAGGCTTGATTTTTTTATTTTATTTATATATATATATATATATATAATGTTATGTTATGCTTCATAATTGATTGATTTGGTAATGAAAGCATTGCATAGTTTCACTTTGCAAGGGCCAAACGCAAAGTCATGGCATTTATAATTTGTGCCAGATACCACACAGAGACATGATAATGTTGTTGAGGATTGAAAATAAATATATAAATAAATAATAACAACAACCTGACAGCTATCATAACATAAGACAACTTCATTTGCTTTTCAACTGCTTCCAATTAGAGCTACTGTCTTTTCTTAACCCTCTCATTTATTCCAGAGCCATATTTTGGTTTGTTGCCTTGTCTTACATCTGTTGCATTTAGTGACCATTGGTTAGCATTGGTTTTCACATTTTTATTAGCATTAGGATTTTATTACTTTGAGAAGAACCCCCCCCTCCCCCATTATGTCTGCTTATTATGTTGAAAGTGCTAAAATGGTTGCATTTCACTCAAAAATGTGTACTAACAAACAAAAATAAGTTGAACAGGTTTTGAGGCGGACAAAGAAAATGAACTATAATGAACTGTATATTGCCTGTATTTTAATTCAGTTTGTAATAGTCAGTTTGACCTTCTGCAGCTCTTTGCCTTCCTCCTGAAAATGAAGGCTCACCTAATCAGCTGCAGGACCTTCCAGCTGATTTTGGCCATAGTGGGCACAGTGGAGCTGGGAACAGGGAATGTGTATGTCCATGACCTTACTGCTCTTCAGGGAATCCTTTGTAACTTTGAGGTATGTTTATGTTTATCTTTCTTAGATTTTGTGAATTTGTCTATTTATGATCTGTATTCAATTTCTTCGCTCATAGGAATATTAAACTCTCCTGATTCGTTTGTCTTACTTTAGGTCTGGCAGAAGGCTCCAGAAAGTCTTGATCTATCTGTTTTAAACCATTTTGTTGATATCCTGAACTCATCAAGGTATGCTTCCCTGACATATACAGTCCCTGTATGCAGACTTGTCAGGGCTTTGTGTAAATACGGATTTGTAGGGTACAGAGTTCTGTTTCGCTTCCTCTTTTCACTCATGCCCAACCAATAAACAGGAAACATGGTATAGCACTCTGCCAGGGCTGCTTGCTTAACATTTGACTTGCCATGATTAAACCATCATCATATGACTGATGTGTAAATCTTTTCCAGTGGAGATCCACGGAATGCAGAGGCCATACACAGTCTCAATCTGATGATGAAGCTCCTTTTCTTGCTGCAGGATCCCACCGTGACTCACAGAAAAGTCACTGTCATTTGCACCATCATCACATGCCTGTTACAAAAACACTTCAATCCCAAAGACATTCACAGGTATTAAAAGGCTTAAAATTGCTGTTTGTGAATTTGTAAATGGACAGAAAATGTAAAACGTATTTAAACTGTTTCATATATTTGAAAACATTGATTCCAGGCTTTTGAGCTGTAATGTACATATTAACACCAACACTTCCATAAAAAAGTGAAAGCACAGTGTGGTTGGCTTAAAAGTGATAGATAATCAGTATATTTCTCAGTTGTTTCATGCCAAGTTATCAGTGAAAGTGGTGTAATACTCTGAATTCCAAATCCTAAACATTTGTAATACCCAATAATATTGGGCCTAACGTATGCATTATACGAAATAATTTATTCATAAATCATTCACGGAAGCATTTACACAAGAAATGTGGTATTCGTTAGAATCCAATTAGTAAATTACATAGTATAAGGAAACTGAGTAAAGTAAACCTTGTTTATTTGGCTTGAAATCATATAACTAGTATGAGTTACTGCAAATTTATATATGGATTATGGTATCAAGTTTAACTTGCTTGTTTATAAAAAAAAAAAAAAAAATTAATGTTGTGAAACCCAGTTGTTTCATATTAATGATTTGAAAGGAAGCAATCCAAAACACAAGTTAACACAATAAGATATGAATTTAGGACAAAACAAATGGCATCCAACAAAAGGATACTGAACGGGAGTACAAAGGAAATCAGAAATACTGAAACAGAATTCATGTGTTGAAAAATGTTACGTTCTAGACTGATGTTGTGTTTGTTCCTCCAGGCTTGGACTTTTCTTAATTCATACCCTGTTGTCCCCAGCTGTCAATGAGAAGACAGCTTTTCCTTTTGTAATTTCTGAAGATCAATCTCAAAGTAAGTGCCATCAAAAGTAAATCTGACATGCCATTATTATATTGCATTTTCAAGAATATGTTATTCAGTATTGAAGTCAACATGTTTTTCTTTTGGTAATGATTTGTCTGAACTTCTGTCTAGCCTTGAGCCAAACACCTGGAAGAACCATCTGGATCAGGAACCAGCTGCTTGAGGTGCTGTCTTCACTAATCATCTCTGACACACCTCTTCTTAACAAGTGAGTGCGCAGTATTTAGGACTTGTTAACATCATCTTTATAAGTGAATCGTGTTGGTCTAATGCGCTTGTGTCTCTTGCAGTGAGCAGGAGGAAATGTTCTCCATACTGGGATCGGACTGGTTCCTCCTGTTCCTACAGGGACACATCCACTCCAGCACAGTGCTATTGGTTCTTAAGATGCTTGTGCACTTTCTGTCACATCAGAACATACGGGCCAAGTTCAAAGAAGCTGTTTCGTCAGGAACACTAGTGGAAAACATGCACATGCTGCTAGGCATCACAGGTATGACCTAACATTGGCGGCAAATAATTGCATTAGACCACTAGACAGTAACAAACAGGTACTTTTCTTTTCTGCATTGCTTTGTCTCAGTGCTGAAATGTACGTCAGTCAGTCATGTTAGCAATCACCAAAAAACATAATGGATTTAACATTGCGTTCTTTGCTGCTGTGTCACCATTTTCCTCAGATAACTTACAGATGCACTCCTGGTCATATGGGTGTTTGAGTGGCACATTCCCAGGCTTTACTGTGCTGACCAGAATGCTGCTCAATCATATCAGCCTTCCACAGATATATAGAGCTTTTGCTGCACTGCTTTTTGGAAAATCAGACTTCCATGTACCTGATGGACAGGTAACTGTTGAACTGAAGTGTTTTTTTTATGTAACATTGCCATACATATACATTAATATGTATATTATGTGTTCAGTGAGGATGAAGTCAGGGCTCTGTACAGGACACTCGAGTTCTTCCACTCTAACCATGTCTTCATGGAGCTCACTTATGTACACAGGCATTGTCATGCAGGAACAGGATTGGGCTCCTTAGTTCCAGTGAAGGGAAATTGTAATGCTACATACAAATATATCTTATACAATTGTGTGCTTCTAACTTTGTGGCAACAGTTTGGGGAAGAACCACATGGAGGTGTGATTGTCAGGCATCCATTTTTTTTTCTCCTGATGATTTGTGTTGTTGTCTTGTTGCAGGGTACATCCTAATTTATTTATTAACATACTGGAATTCATTTGTGATTTTTGTAGAATAGAGTTACATTTTCTATTTTTTTTTCATTTAAATGACTTGGGGGATGCGAACATTTCCACACAGTTGGTTTTATTTACCTCCATTTTGAATCCAGGTGGATCTTGACAGCATGCTCCAGAGTGTGATTGACAGCTCTGCTAATGAACAGGGAGTCCAGCTGTGCACAGAGGCAGCCTGTGTCCTTATCGAACTGGTCAAGATGATCATTTGTAAGGTGTGAAAGGCCAATCATTTTTTATTGACCGAATACACTCTGTATTGCAAATGCATGTTGTATGTACTTAACTATTCTTACTCTTTTGTGCTTTTATTTGTCTAAAAAGCCCATAAAAGGAAGTGAAGATGGCTGGGATGTCCAGTACCCAGGAAGTGTGATGCAGTTCCTCTGCTTGGTCCACAGCAACTTTCCAAGAGATGCTCTGTGGGCTTCCTCTGACTTCCTCAACTGCCTGGCCAGTGCAGTTTTCCCCACTGAAATCAATGAGGTGAGACACAAGAACCCTGCACCTTCCATGCTTGTTGCACACTGAATTAGGATGCAGTGAAAAAGAAATGTTATGCACTGAGGTAATGTAACTAAGTCAGTTAATAGATTAATATACTTTTTGTACACACAGAACGCTGCAGGTCCTCAGAGTAACGAAGACGTTGTGGACACTTCAGCTCCTCGCCTGTCTCACCCTGCGAGGAAGCAGGTGTGTGACTTCATCCGCATCCTGTTGATGGATAGCCTCATAAACATCCCTGCCAAAGACCAGCATCACCCCTTCATCCAGCTGCTGGAGGTGAGCAGAGACAGCTATCAGAGTCCTACACAGACTCATGCCAATTTATTATTCAAGTTGTGAATTCAAATGCAAGATCAAATGAATAAATAATTATTTTGTTTTTAATTTATGAAGTTGCATATTTGAATTTCTTTGCTTCGAGTTCATATGAATTTTTACATACATTTGTGTAATCATTCTCTTGCTTCTGGCTCAGTGTCTAAACTCTTTTGTCCATAAGGTGCCACTCTTTGCCCAGTTTTCAGGGATATCTGCACCCCAGTAGATGGCTCTGCGTCTTGCAGAGCCGACTAACGTGACATTGTGATTACAAACAACGGGGATTGACTTAGCAAATACTGTGTTAAAGTTGTAAATGTCAGTGTGCATGTGTTTTTGTATTTGTTTCACTACTGGACTGGTGTATTTTCAGTTCTCTCCAGACAACGTTTGTCAAGAGCAGAAGCAAAGCTTTCAGAGTGAGCTGTTAGAGTTTCTGATGGACATTATCCACATAACAGGGCAGGAAGGGGGGCAGTCTACACATGTAGCCAGAGATGGTAAAGTCTTTGATATATTTTATATCAGGCTTTTATATTTTATATTTTGGAAAACAAATACTGAAATGTTTCTTGATTTAAGTCTTGATTTAAATGCATACTCTTTACTTGCATACAGACTTTTCATGAACCTTTAATAATAGAATTTAAAATATTTCTGTTCATTGTTTTTTTTATTTTTTTTATTTTTTAAATTTTTTTATGAATCCATAACTTGTCATTATATAAAGTACAGACCACACACTGCTCTTCAAAAGCTCTTTATTTGGATTGTACTTTCAGATTCATCCAAATACAGCTCAGAGGGGAAGTTTACCATACTGTCTGAGAATGTCGCTTTCTTCAGTAAGATGCTGGTGGAGAAGCTCTATAATGGCATGTTTGTGGTGGATCCAGAAAATCTGCTGGTGTTTATAGTAGAGCAGATAGCTGTGGTGAGTGCATTATCTGATATTGGCCTGAATTCTGATTTTTGCAGACTGTTGCAATGTTTGATGAAATCCTGTGTCTCTGGCAGGCGTTGGAGAGAAGGCAGCATCAGCGCGAGGCCACCGTCTCTATCCTATACAAGAGCTTGAATAGGGCCGTGCTGTACTTCCTGTCCCGTCCCAGGCAGGCCCCAGCTGAGAAGGAGCTTATCCTCAGGACCCTCCATGTGCTGCAGCAGCATTGGGATATTATCATGGCCACCTACAATGCAAACGTCCACTTTATCAGCTGCCTGCTGCACTGCCTTCTGCTCATCCGCTCAGGAAGGTCAAGCAATTTCCATGCTAGTCTTATCACAGGCAGACAAACAGCAAGAAATATTTACCAAAAGTATCAAAGTAATATAAAAAATAAGTTATAAATGAACAATAGAGGTCAGTTGTATTGTTATACTACGATTATTCTATAACAGTGATAATAAGTAAGGAATAAAACACGATGAAGTGTGCTGGTATAGGAAAATAATCAACAAGGTCGTGTGATGTGAATTGTTTTTCCAATAACAACACACCTTGAAGTGTTTTATTCCATTTATACCACAGCAATTTACAAACAATAACCATTATTTTTATTATTATTAAAGAATGGCACATTGTACTTGTTATTCATTTATTGTTACATCATGTGGACCATCGAAACAAGTTAGTTCCTATTATTGCTTGTGTTATAACATCCATCATTCCCTCACATTGAAGTTACTTTTTTTTAATGCAGCTCATTACATTACTGAAGACTTTCCAGTGTCAGAAAACTTAAAGAAACTGACTGTTACAAAGAGCTGACATTGGAGAGCCTTCCAAAATGTTAAATAAACATCTCCTTACATATATCTAGCACAGCTCTTATTGTCTTATTGCTATATATATATATATATATATATATATATATATATATATATATATATATATATATATATATATATATATATATATATATATATATATATATATATATAAAACAACACCTTTTGACCAATCAGAATTGAGAATATATCAGCTCTGTAGTGTCAAGGGCAATAATATAAAAAATAAAATATAATGACTGCAATAGATAATTTAAGTCAATGTTGACAGTAGTGTTATTCTGCTCTCACAGTTTTCCCGAGGGATTTGGGTGTGAAATGCATAGAAAGCCGTCTAGAAAACTCTGGCGACATCTTTTCCCCCACAAGAACAACCAAATGATGGCCCCTGTTGACATCCCTAATTCAGCAGAGGGTGAGTTGGGCTTTTTCCTTATAGATCAACTGCTTTCTGCCCAGATGAGTCATTCTGTATAAGTTTTGTGGATTTTTTTGTTTGTTTGTTTGTTTTATTGTTACTTTTGCAGTGGAGTCGGAGCTGTTGAAGCTTGTGGAAAGCACATGGGATATAGTCATGCAGGAGAGACGACACTCACTAGAGGAGGCCTATAAGATTGACCTTTCAGCCAAACAGGCAGGAAAGGAGACGCTGGTCTCTATGAGTGATGTGAGCCCTCTATGGGAGGAGATAGCCATGAAATCCTGGCAGGTTTTTATAGGTCAGTGTTTCTCCCTACTTTGTTACCTAAAGGCCTTTTTAGTAACATGCTTTTAGATGTTACAGAGGTTTTCACCTGTTTTAGATAAAATAAGGGAATGATCAACTTTTTGAGGCACCGTCATGACAATAGACCAGTGAAGCTACTTAATGACTCAGATTAACCTGTCTCTCTTCAGACTCTCAGAAGAAGAAGCTGAATATTGGCCAGAGAAAAATAAGTATTCTTATCAGCCGCTCACCTCAGAGGACACCTGAAAAGGACCCAGACGCTAATGTGGAGGTAGGATCCACCAGTTTGGCTCTTTTTAAAATCTGATCAAACAGGTTCTAGAGAGTTTGTGGACCCAGGTGTTACCTGAATGAGCATATTACGTGTTATTATGTGAGAACTTGTTCACAGGTACTTAGCCCGGTGACACTGTGCCCTACCACCTTGCCAAAGTCACCACACCCAGCAGTCTCAGCCTAGCCTGTGGCACTGTCTCAATCCGTCTTCGAAATCAATTTGGATCATTACAGCTGAGTACACCTCAGTGGGCAATGTAATTGATATTTGTTAATTTTTTCCACGGGAACACTTGGTAGAACATTGCGTTTGCTGGTGAAGGTTAAAGACGCGGTTATTGTTGTTTTTCCCCCTGAAACTCGGCCCACATCATTAGTCCCCACCGCTGAAGACGTCGCCATCTGGAAAAGGATGCACAGAGATATTACTCAGGCACAAGGCATGAAATTACCGTTTCTGTGCAACTGCTGGCGTCTCCGTCTCCACCTCAAAAATAGGGGTGGTAATTATAGGCAGTCACAATCTGATGAAAACATTATTCATTTTGTGTTATACTTTATCATATCAACTCCTGACAGCCTATCAACTGGTTTGATGAATTGTTCCTCTCAAAAAAGGAATGTGAAGAAGTCATTTCATTTTTCGTCTATATGTCATGCTAGTATGAAAAGAACAAGAAAATTTATATGAATTGATATAGTTTTCTTGTTACAATATGGTAGCAGACTTATCCTAACTGAAGTCATATGTTCTGATTTGACTTGAATCATCGGGTATCTAAATCAACTTAGCATCTTTATACATTTCTTTAAATGTATTTCTTCATATTGAAGACTCTAAAAATTTCACAACATTGTAGGACGTTTCTCGGACATGCTCAGTGATATCCACGTCACTTCCTTCTTACAGCACAGCTCCAACTTTTCTCTCGATTAATGTCAGAAATTTCCTGGCAGCATAATTATATCTTCCTAATAGAAAGATAATTAACATGGTCTAATGATCAAGTTAAGTTTATTACACATTCAGCAATGTCTCAGAATGAAGCTGACATTATGTTATGTTATCAAGGTGATGTTTTTTTTTTTTTTTTCCTGGAAAATAATTAAAATGTAAATCAGTATGATGATAATTGCAGAGGGGTTGCTATTTAATGTGGCACATTTAAGAGGCCAATAAGTTTTTGTGCTTGGTAAATAGGGTAATTAATGCTATATATTACTTTTGATTCTCTAAATAAAGGAATATGATTAGGTGATTCAGTGTTTATCCGTGAAAAAGAAGCTATAATTGCTTCTGTGAATTTAACTTTGTAACACTTCCTAAGCCTCCTGTCCATCTGGCACAATGGTGTGATTTTTCTTTCTTGCTGATTTTGTGACTATAGTAATTGAGTAGTTTAAAGGTTTGATGTTAGTGTTGTAATGCTCTTCAGTTGTGTGTCTTATGAATGTATTTATTTTTTGCAACTTATATAATGTAACTAATATTATTTGATCAGATTTTAGGAAACTGAATTGCTTAAAATTGTAAATGTTCTCTAACTGCTGGTTTGCTTTTGCTGCACCTTCTGGTCAGATTTCTATTAATATATTTATTTGGCATTTTAAAATACAGTGTTGAGGTTTATTGTAAGATGGTCCACATATGTTTGTCCCCATAGAAGCCTCTTTTCTCAGAGTTGTTGCTTGCACTGTGCTGGCTTTGCCTAAAGGATGCATCGTTGTATCAAGTTAAGCGGCGAACGATGCAGGGTTCAGTACCTGTCTCTGAGGAGGAGTTAACTCGCTTCCTGAGTCAGGCTTTACAATAAGGTCTCGTAGTTTCTTGCAGAGGAGACCACTGTGATGATTAACTTGATGACTCTTTAAGTAAATATTAGCCTGAATGCATTAATGATATTGTACACAGGCCTCCTGAAGGGCTAATGCCAATCAGTGTAATATATCAGCTGGGCACATGTTGTGGCACAGGGCCAGCGGCCACTTCACACTGTGCTGATATTATACTTTAACTTAATTACTACACACTGAGAACACACTATTGCATTTGGAGCTGGGGTTATTGTAGGTTTCAGTAGCCACTAGCTTGTTTGCATGATGAATGCAGTTTATGAAATGTAATTGTTAACTGCATGCATACAAAATAGCTTCCTGGATGTGTAATTTACCAAAGAATAAGTCCTTATATATATTTTTTCTTTTTCCCAAAGATATTTTTGGAAGACTTAGAAGTACATAGAAAGATCAGTGAAGAGATGTTCGAGACCTTGTTGAAGAATCACATGCAGGTTTGGCAGAATTTGTCTTGAGACAACTATAGTGAATAACAGTTCAAGATTATATGGATTAGAATTCATAATATGAGTATAGAATTTATAGTACACTTGGGAAAAAGATTCAAATCATCATGCTGCTCACTTGGAATCCCTGATGATTGGGCTGTTGTGTCCTGTGCAGGCGCTTCACTGTGAGAATGAGCTAATGGCTGCTCGGTGGCTGAGGATAGAGGAGGACTTGCTTCGTGAGAGGGGGTTGTTTGGCCCTGGTCCAGGAGTCTTCATCAACCAGGGCTGGGTGCAGGACGCAGCTGAGGGGCCCAACCGTACCAGATTCCGCATTCGCAGGAAGGCAGCGAGGCGCTCTAAGAAGGTCAGGGGTTATTAATGACAGCAGGAATGGTTGAATTGTTGTCACAGATTATTTTGCTCTATTTGGAGTACATACTGTACCTACATGCTGTTAATTGCTTTATATCTTATGATTTAGGGCTATATTTGGCTGTACATACAGTATATAACATGCCTTCATCTACAACCTTTCTGTCACAGCTTCCATGCCTAATGCCAGGACAGTATATGAAACACAGCCCTGTAGACGAGAGCAGAGGTGTGGCAGAATTCAGCATTGCAGATGCAGGTATCAGGATACGTTTAACTGCCATGTTCCGTTCTCTATTTAGCAATTCATGTCCCACTGACCCAGACCATAACTTTTCAAGTTTATCTTATAGTAATGCAGCTCTCAAACTAATTGTAAAATTCTCATTGTATTTTTCTTCATACTATTTATTAGAAACAGATGAGCCATATCCATGGAAACAGACAGCTTGGAGATCTTAATGGCAGGTTCCCTGCACAGTGCAAATATAGGAACCTTGGATTTGGAATTAAATAAGCAAAATGTTTGTCTGTTTTACAATGTATTTCAAAAACGTTAAAAATTGATAGGTGAGTGTAGCGACAAAACATATGGGAAAAATAAGAGAAAAATATTATTAAATGAAGTTTGGACAAGACAACTCTCGGGCTATGGGGGCTGAATATTACAGCTGAGGATCCAAAAGCTGTTCAGAGGATATGAACGAGGTTCAGAGCAGTTATAAAGGTCAAGCGTGGACATACATGTTATTTATTTAACCTTTATTTAATCACAAAATCCCTTTTTTTGATATAGCCAAGAAGGTAGGCCATTACAGAGTAATAAACTTAAAAGTCAAACACACAAAAACAGACATAAAAATACAGACAAAAAAAAAAAATACAAAACACATAATACAAAATCCAGCTTATGAATAGCAATTACACTCTTCAGGTACACTTTTTATTATCAGAGCTTTAAACTCTCCCATTGTAACAAAGTGATTAAGCTATAACGTGTTCTGAGCAAAATAAGCAAAAGCCTTTCTTCTGAGTTCTGAACACATCATGGGTACCCCATAGAGCAACTACCTAGAAGAACAATAATCATAACTGCTGCTATGAGAGAATACTTATCACTTAATCACTTTCAGAAAGGGAACTTCAAACTTTTGAACTGTTACATTTTTGTTTTTCACTATTAACATCTTAATATGAAGCTATTAGCATACACTACTTTTTAATTACACGTGACTGATGTGAAAGAATGTCGGTGAAATCTAACTTAGTGTAGTGTAAATGACTTGCTATCAATTCAGTTTCTTTGTATTGTTGTGGTATGCTGTGTTTTGGACTCAACTGTAAGAGCTATGAACTGTAGAGCTATGAAGACAAAAGAGCTATGTGACAATAAATAAAACTCTGTTTTGTTTTATATTTACCAAGACTAGATATTACTTAAAACATCTCTCTCTCTCTCTCTCTCTCTCTCTCTCTCTCTCTCTCTCTCTCTCTCTCTCTCTCTCTCTCTCTCTCTCTCTCTCTCTCTCTCTCTCTCTCTCTCTCTCTCTCTCTCTCTCTCTGTATGTCAGAGCTTAGGATTCTGAGTGAGCCAGGCAGAGAGGCTGAGAAGGTGCCTAGCCTGGACTGTGAGCAGCTAACCTTCTTCCCCTCACTGACTGAGGTCTCGAGTCCTACTGAAGATATTTCTGAGGAGTGCTTGGAGTCACAGCTCATAATACAGCAGCTGGCTCCCAATGAGGAGGTGTGAGCCGCCAACACACACTGCACCTGACCTCTATTTAGCTTCCAGTCCCAAGTGTAAAGGAGCCCCACTTTATTTAGTACGTTTGTGTGAGCGTCATTACGCCTACACACAAGAAGCTGTGTGTTTCCACTGACAGGGTAAAGTGAAGAGTGAGCTCTTGACAGAAGTATTAATAAGGAGCTGTAGGGGGTGATGTTAGACCTCACGTTTTTATTTGAGGGTGTCGAATCCTGCTGTGCTGTTTGTCAGATGAATAGTTTGTTCCATGCTTATTAATCTACATGCACTGCTAACGACCCAAAATCACAGTTATTGAAAAATGTTCATTAGCTTGTGTGCACATGGAAAGAAACTGACACAAGAACGAATATGATGTCAGGTGATGTTTTGCTTGAATCTCTTTTATTTGTGGCTTTACACAGCAACCCTAGATGAATTATATAAATGTATAGATGGATTATATAAATGTGAATATCACTTTAAGCTAGGTGTTTTACCAATGACATTAAAATATGCCTTTTGGGTCACTTGGACTCTTCAGAATCACATCATAGGTCAGAAATTATTCTGTTTTTAGTTTCTGAGACTATCCACCAGGTGTATCATGTATTGAAACTGGGCTTTAATCAATTAGTGTTTTGCTATTCTGTGTATGTCATTGATTAATTCTAGTAATAAACAGTGGGGCCCTCTGCTTGGCGCTGAGGGGGTGCTGGCATGGAGAGGATATCTTCTGATTTGATTTGTATTAATTGAGGAGCGGCTGCTGCTGCAGCAGAGCCCCATATGTTTTGGAGACCCACGTCCCAAGGGCCCGGAGCTGCGGAGCTGCCGCTGAGGCCAGGTGCAAACGCATGGTGTGAAATGAAGGGAGACAATAAAATTAGCCGTGCATAATCACAGGACAATGCCTGCAGTGCTCAGGCCCCTTTTCCCAAATACACTAGTCATCCATGCTTTTAGTTTCTTGCTTTGTTTCGCCACCATGTTGTTGTAGATAATGAAGTGGTAACAGCGATCAATCAGGCAGAGGGCTGTGCCTCTTTGACATCCTCGCCCTAGAGCAAGGGTTTAGAGGCAAGTGCTGCAGACTTTATCCTCATCAATTAAACAGCTAGCTTAAAAGAGGTGTTAACATTTACATTATTCATTCATTCAGTGCACTCATGCCTTTCGCAGATCCAACAACAGTCCATACACTATTGCTCTCCCAACCCATCAGTTTAACAGTTTGCTTAAAAGAAGTACTCACATTTACTTTAATGTACTGTATGTACGCCAATTTTAGATTCAAAACAATCCTCCGAGTATGGTTATACTGTAGGTGTTGAAATATCTCAAACGTGCACATATTCACATTGAAAGCATGTGATATTATTAAAGCCATCAGCACTGTTTCTCCTGTCGCAGATCAAAGTCAAGCAGTGTGTTGCAGTTGTTAGTGGCCATACGCTGGTGGAGGGAGTGTTATTGTTTGGGAAGGCAGATCTCTATGTGTGTGAGGGCTTCACACTCACCTCCAGTGGGGATGTGTGCTGTGGAAATCACCATCCCACCAGGTAAAGCTCTTCTCCTACTCCTACTCCTTCTCAGCTTTACTGACTTTCAGATCATCTCTGATTTTCTTTTTTTTCTCCAAACATTTTCACCCCCTCTATTCTATTCTTCTCTGTTTCCCCCTGAATACCTAAATATTACACTATTTGAGTGCAAGTCCACATTTATTAGCTGACTTTATTATTAGATTTATTAGATTTTTTTTTATCAGAGTTCTTAAATTTATTAGCGTGCTCAAAACTTTGCACCTCCCCATTGTCATGCTCTAGTTAATTTATCTGAATATGTGTAGTTAAACTGTTTAATGACTTAAACAGTCAACCTTTACTTTTACTTTATAAGGCTTTAAAACAAGTTTGAACAGAAACATCTGTAAAACATGCATTATACTGCATATTGAGGGTTTCTTTATATTGGAATATGGGTGTGCAAAAATTTGCACTCCACTGCAGCTTCACTTTTTTGTGAACTTAATGATTGAAAGCTATGATAATAAACATGTGGTGCTATTTGTTGCTGTTGTTTTAGTTCATTTCAATTCAAAAGATTAATTATCATTATTAGCAGTTGTCCCAATGTATGTTTTCACAGATAATTTTTGATGTTTTCTGTGCGTTCCAGCGTGAGAGACTCATTCATCTGCGGCATGCTGAAGAAGGAACGTAGCTCAGTAAACCCAGCCTGCAGACGCTGGTCATACGAGGACATTAAAGAGGCTCATTTTATGCGTTTTCTTCTTGAGGTCAGATTTAATGCTGCTGTAGTAAACCACTTATTTAGAAGTGTTGCTTTTTCTTTTAACATCCTCTTTAAGCTTCTTTGTTAAGAGGTGTTTCCTTTTCTCAGATACCTATATTGTTCAAATTTCTTTGCAATATATTCGTATTAGTTTTTTCCTATAACCCTTAGGAAAACGCAATTGAAATCTTCATGAAGAATGGTGCTTCAGTGTTTCTGGTGTTTGTGAACAAAGACCATGTCAATGCTTTTAAAAGGTAGGAACTGTGAGTGTGTATACCAGTCGATGAGTAAGTGAGGTTAGACAGGGCAAAGCCAGATTGATCTCTTTTGTGTTTACGTTCTTTCCTTAGGTTATGTTCTGTAGTGCCTTCATTAAAGGGAAGAGGGGTGACGGAGGCCGTGCATAATGTTAGGTAAGTGTCCCTGTGCTTCTGTATCATCATCTCTCCCAAAGCTGCCTTTTCAAAACCAAAGACAGATTGAGAGGAGACAGCTTGTGTCTAAAGGCTTCTGGGAAAGACATTGTATACACATTGTTAATGAGTGACAGAAATGCTCTCAATCCTCAATCCCCCAACCAATCTGATGAAACACACCAGTAACTGCCGCCTGCAGAATTAAAACTTCCTCCAATTGAAAACGGCTTCTGTTACTTTATGTGACTGTGAACTAATTCCTGTAATGTGATAATATATTGTCTACACCATCTTCTTTTTTATTTTATGTAGAATACATATTAGGTGTTTTGTTGTCCTCAGCTTGATATTGAACTCAGTAAGGTCAAAAGTTTACTTATAATACTATTATTATTACTTACTAATAATACATTTCCTTATTAATTAACTACATATTCATGGATTGTGCATAATGTATTTTAATTTATTCATAAAATGTTTAAATACAATGCCACATGGCCGACATTATGCCATTTAGTTGCTTTAGTTGTCTTCAGTAATTAGAGCAGCATGAAGTCTAGTGCCACAGCACCTGATTGCTCCGTGCCACTGAGTTCGGTGTGATCAGCCCTGAAAATCTACCACTCCTTTGATACTGATCTGAAAGCTGTTTTCTTTCCTGTCTCTGCCTTTCCTCCCTACATTTCTGCAGACAAAGCTTACACAGATCTTCATCCCTAACCAAATACAGGCCGTCAGTTGCTCTTGTGTCTTTGGCGTCTCTCTGAGCATAGGCTACGGGGTTGCGTTTGGTGTTGATTTTTTTCAGGTTGGGGAGCATGCGGATGCATTCGGGAAGCACAGTGAGCATGTTGTCGAACAAGCCCAGCTCTCTCAGGTTGGTCAGAGCAGCCATGGTAGGTGGAAGAGCAGTGAGTCGGTTCATACCCAGGTTGAGCGTCTGCAGGCTCCTCAGGTTGCCAATGTCAGCGGGTAAACCGTCTGAGTCCAGGCTATTGTTGCAAAGGTTGAGGTGGCACAGAGACTCCAGCTGTCCGATGCTTTTCGGCAGTTGCTCGATGTAGTTGCTGTGCAGGTCAAGCCAGAGCACGCCAATGAGCTGGCCAATGAAATCTGGGATCTTCTTCAGCTGATTGCGGCTCAGGTCCACCTCCTCCAGGTCAGTCAGTTTTAGAAGACATTTTGGAAAGGTGTCAATACCCATGTTGCTGAGATCGAGACGTCGTTTTCCCTCGGGTGTCACCCTGAGGGCTTTCTTGGCCATTTTCAGGGTGATCTTTTTGCCCTTTGATCCACCCTTCTTCCCTTTAGCCATGGTGCTCTGTGGACACAGATTAATGGTTAAGCTTTTTTCACATTGCGATCAACCTGATTAAGTTGTAACCTGATCTGTGTAATTGTTATCTCAGGGTCTAATATCTTTAACTAAACATGCACAGCTTAATGACAAAGCATCTCGGCTATTTACGTAGGGGTGGTGGTATCGTGTAAACCCTGAGGCAGTTTTGGGGGAATGAAGGGTCTTTTGGGGAATGAACAGAGTGTAATGTTTACACTCCAGCTCACTCACCCATCTCACCCTTAAGGGATCTCTTAAAATCATACTGCACTGTAATTGAGGCTAATACCAGACAGCAATGAGGACAAGAGCAATGAATGTAAAATCTGGGGTGGGGGGAGACTGTTGCTGGTGAGGGTGGGAGCTGCTTGTGTTACAGCTGATTGATCCAGGGTGGCTTTTACAGACTGAGCGGTTGTGTGTATAGAGTCAAATCAGTGCTTTGATAAATGACACTCGGGGAAGTGATTTAAAACCCGTGCACCTCACACCTCCCTATTAAAGAAGAAGAGTGGCTGCATTGTAAGCCCTTCGGGCCCTTTCGTGACTCATTAATCATATTCAAGTGCATATAGATACAAGGCTAATATGCTTTAGCTTGTTTTTATTCCATTTTCTGTGTGAGTCCTTTGCATCCAAACATGTGCAATTATGGAGAGCTGACCAATAGTATGATTTATCTTCATGCGTTATACTTTGTCAATTCAACCAAGCTGAATATCGGATTTCATTTATATGTTTACTCACTTCCTTGATATATTGAATGTAATAGGGCCTTTAACATAATTTTAAAGTAGATAATTTAAGCTACTCTAGGTTAATTACAACCTCATTGATGGCTGATGATGATTATATCGTGATAATGTTTATATTATGTAGTGATATAATAAAATGTTCAATGACAAGGTATACAAAGTAAAGTTTTTGCTGTTTTCTCTTTATTTTCTAGATAACATGAAAAAAAGCATGATTACACTACTCCAACATCTGATTGTGTGCCCAAATAAATTCATAACAATTTCCTTTCTTTTGCATTAAATCAACATGTCAGTTCAGTTTGTTGCTTTATAGCATTACACAATAATTATTGAATATTTCACTACTTACCAATTTTATATAGCGCTTCTGTGTAAATGTGGTCGGGTAAGAACTGGACTGGTCACTGCTGTTAATCCTTGTTTGTATTACAGTCTATCAGCCATTCTTGTCCAGCATTAGTTCACCTCATCCCAAAGGAGGAATGCTTAGTTGTTTCTTTAACTCTTGAGTTTTAAATGAGCTTCGCATATCCAGCTGAAAGAGCGAGTAGAGAATCTTCAGACAAGCTTCAGATAAAAACGAAACTGCCTCCTCACTCAACCGTGGCAGGAGGGCAAAAGCAGCTTTGTCCTGTTTAACTTTGCTGCTAAGCAACACATGCTCGAGGTGCAGAGTATTTATTGTCCTTTTACTAGCTACATTCAACAGAGAGAAAGGAAAATAAATGCTGCATTAGCATTTGAATGTTTCAGTATATATACTTACGTTCAAAAATGAGTAAAGCATTGTTTCCAGTATCAGGCCACATTTATATATATATATATATATATATATATATATATATATAAATTTCGGAAGACTTTTTGCTAAAAAGTGTTAATTTCCCCTATGTATGGAGACTTTTGGGACACCATGTAATGCTTGTCTCTAAATTAGGTTCTATCAGTTCTACGTTCATGCTGGTAACTTTCTCAAAAAACCGTCACCAGTTGATTATGTCAAAAGTCCTATAGATGGCATCATTTGCTGTTTCAGGGCAGGTTTCTGTGAACTATCAGAAAGCTTACCTTTTCCCAGGCAGCTCTTATTGCTCCGTAACATAGAACCTCTGTGTCTTTCTGTGTCTCTGTGTTCTGGGCCTGTTGCCATGCAACCCCAATAAGAATGTTCTCCTCACAGCAGAACTCTTACTTTTCAGAATAAGGTTTATTTTTTTAAAATAAATATTCAAATTGAAGTTACCTTGTGTAAGTAAGATGGTCATTGTGTTTTGTTTTGGTACAGAAAGACCACAGCACTTGAGAAGACGGTTATTGCTAAATGGCAGGTAATGTGTGGGCAGTTTGTCTCAATCCGCAGTATAGCATTACTGAGAATCGTGTGTTATTCTGTTCCATGCAGTGTGTTGACTGTACCTAACCTCATTTTTAAACAGAAAGGAGAAATGAGTAACTTTGAATACCTCATGCATTTGAACACACTCGCTGGACGGACGTACAATGATTTGATGCAGTATCCAGTGTTCCCATGGATCCTTGCTGATTATGAATCAGAGGTACCAATTTTATTTCATTTTTTTTTACATTTCATACATTCATTCATTCTTTGCTATTTATTTGTTTATCTAAACACAATTATTTTTTTCCACCTGTAGCAACCGTGTTTATTTTGTGTTTAATTTGATCTTTTTTTAATTTTCTTCTGCTTGTTAGACACTGGATTTGTCGTCCCCGACATCATTCAGGGATTTGTCCAAACCAATGGGTGCTCAGAATGACAAAAGGAGAGAGAAATTTATCCAACGATATAATGAAGTAGACAGTAATGATGGTAAGATTTCATTTATATCATTGTTCACCAGCTAAATGAGTTTCAAGTATTCTGCAGACTTGCTCTGAAACATCTTTGAAATTTAATTTCATTACGAGCTGATGATTTTAACAGTAATTATGATTCATGCTGGAAGTGATGCTTATGGCTGTTGCAGGTGAGCTGTCTGCACAATGTCATTACTGCACACACTATTCCTCAGCCATCATAGTGGCATCTTACCTTGTGAGAATGGAGCCCTTCTCTCAGACCTTCCTCTCTCTGCAGGTACGCTATAGCAAAGTAATCACTTGCATACTGAATTCCCTGGGAAAAATTTCTATCTCTTTAGTTTTCCCCTTTCCCGACACTCTTGGGAGCTTTACACGACATTTTACATTTAGTTGTAGTATTGAGCAAATTATTTCCTTCTTAAATGAAGCGAAAGTCTAGAGCTTCACTGTGTGCATACTTTATTATGAAATGCAATTTCACAAATAAGCTTCCTAAATGAATGGTGCGCCATTATTTTTTCGCCTTGTTGGGATTTGTAAGAACTGGATTGTTTTGCAAAAGTGAATTAAAGCGAGAATTTTAATATATATGCAAATAAATTTGCTCATATCATAGGCATACAAAACTACATTTTGTTATTTAAAAATATCTTATTTATAGGGCAGGAATCAATTGATTAAAATAAAATGTCATGCATATTTAATATTCAGTATAACGCAATACAAATATTAGGGTGACGCTCCACAATGATATTTTCCGCACATGAACAGCTTTCTTCTGTACAGTAATAATCATAACAAGATTTGGGGCACTAACTGCATTTACTATGTACAGTATTTATTGCTTTCATTCAATGAGGATAATCGTTTTACTGCAAATTACATACATTTCCACGAGGAATTAAACTCACGGAAAAGCCTCAGTCAACTCTGATGAATTTGTCATGTTTGTTTCTGGGCTGTATCTTTCTAGACACCCGTTGTTATGAAGCAGCACACAAAACTAGCTTTCGGATACAGTACTGTTTTGCTTCCACCATGGTGGCCTTGCTGCTTAGTTGTTTCTAGCTTGGCTGAGATGTAAATGGCTGTTTTGTGATGGTGCTGTTGATGTGGGAATGTGCAGGGCGGCTCGTTTGATGTTCCTGAGAGAATGTTCTACAGCATACAGAAGGACTGGGAGTCAGCCTCCAAAGACAACATGAGCGATGTGAGAGAGCTCATTCCAGAATTCTTCTACCTGCCAGACTTCCTTATCAACTCCAACAACTTTGAGTTTGGTGAGACTTTGATTTTGTCCTTTAAATTATTAGCTTATACATCAAAATACACCCATCAGCCATAACATTAAATCCACTGACAGGTGAAGTGAATAACTTGGCTTATCTTGTTACAATGGCACCTGTCAAGGGGTGGGATATATTAGGCAGCAAGTGAACAGTCAGTTCTCCAAGGTGTTGTGTTGGAAACAGGAAAAATTGGTAAGTGTAAGGATCTGAGCAACTTTGACAAGGGCCAAATTGTGAAGGCTAGACGACATGGGTCAGAGCAAAACGGTAGGTCTTGTGTGGTGTTCCCGGTATGCAGTGGCTAGTACCTACCAAACGTGGTCCAAGGAAGGACAACCGGTGAACCGGTGACAGGGTCATGGGCGCCAAAGACTCATTGATGCACGTGGGGAGCGAAGGCTGACCTGTCTGGTCCGATCCCACAGAAGAGCTTCTGTAGCCAAAATTGCTACAGTGACATGACAAAGAGTTCAAGGTGTTGACTTGGCCTCCAAATTCCCCAGATCTCAATCCGATCGAGCATCTCTGGGATCCATGGAGGCTCCACCTCGCAACTTACAGGACTTAAAGGATCTGCTGCTAACGTCTTGGTGCCAAATACCACAACACACCTTCAGAGGTCTTGTGGAGTCCATGCCTCGATGGGTCCGAGCTGTTTTGGTGGCACAAACGGGACCTACACAATATTAGGCAGGTGGTTTTAATGATATGGCTGATCTATTTATGTAAGGCGTAGGTGTGAAGTACAGCAAGGATCCATCGTAACATTGATCTAGACCTAATACTTTTTTTGAGGTATCAGTCACGTACCATGCTCATTGAATAAATGCTCAAACATGCAGTACCCCATGCTACTATGTGATGTAAGCCTAGTATATGTTGCTGCGGTGATGAACAGAAGACATGAAATGACATCAATCTGGATATATTTCGCGATGAATAATCAAAGCAAAGCAGACTGCAAACTGTGCTCTGCTGAAATACCAAGAGGAGGTGCTTACAAACAGAAGCGAAAGGTGCCGTGAGGATAAGGTAGTCGTGTGAAAAGTATTCGTGAGCATGGAGCGTGCAGAGAAACTGCCACACATGAGACAGAACACTTCAGTTCTGTGAGCACTGAGACCCGCACACTTGCCAGGGTCTACAAATTTGTTCCTACTGCTCTGCACACTCAGGTCATCCACCCTGTCACTATCTATTAAAGATTCAGTTTAAATGCCATAATATCTTTAACATAAAACTCAACATGAGGAGTTCATTGCTAGTAGCACGTGAGAGCAGCCAACATAAACAGAGCTAAATAATATGTCCAATGACACCCCGATTACTTAATACTAGCTAGGTTACTCATTTCGATATCTGTATCGGTATCAATAAGTACCAGAAAACATCTACTTGTACTTGGTATGAAAAAAAAAAGTGTTGATTCATCCGTAAAATAAAGAATATACAGTGATAGTGGTAGTTATGCTTAATACCTAACAAACTTCATCATTATCTTGAGCATTAATTTCTTAAGACCTTGCCTTTGGAGTTCAGCCTAGAAACAGAAAAATATATGTAAAATGCAGCTGTTTTTTTTTTTTGTTTTTTTTTTTTTTTTAATGTAATCCTTATCTTGCCTAATTATCTAGACTAGGGGATCTCAAATCTTTTGTAGCCAAGGCCCTTAATTCTAAATTAATTCACAGGCCCCCATGGTACAGATTTAGTTTTCTTTAAACACTATTTAAATGTATACAATAATATTCTGAGTATTTATAAAAATCATAGAGCTTTTTATTCCTGAACTTTCCACTGACAGAACACATTAGGTTAGACACATTAGATTAAGTTTACTTGTTCTTGACTTTAACCCATTGATTTAACCCATTCGAATCAAGGTACCAGTCAAACAGGCTAATAACTATAAGAACTCAATAATAAATATAATAGTTTTGATGTACAGCTGTGATTATCAAGGTAACAAAATAAAATAAAAAAAATCAAAGACCCCCAGGCTATGATTCCTAGATTCCATTTTGAGAACCACTAATCTAGACATTATATATTTTTTGTCATATAAGCGCATTTGTGATGTTAGTTACACTTTGGGTGAAATGTTTCCATACTTTTTAAAATATTTTTATTTCAGGTTGCATGCAGGATGGAACATCTCTGGGAGATGTTGTGTTGCCACCTTGGGCCAAAGGAGATCCTCAGGAGTTCATTCGCATGCACAGAGAAGTTAGTAACCTTGCTCAGTAGACTATTAAGCCTGTCATAGTAGAGCCACCGAACAAACAGCTTCTGCCCCTCAGTACCATCTCTTTTCTGCTTATAGAGGCTGTCACCAGTGCGTATGCTCAATCCAACAAAAGTCACCATTTTGCATCGTTATTTTGTATAACCACCTTTTGGCATTCATATCCTGCTGGATGCATTTGGAAAGAGTTAAATGTGTCTGGCTCTGCTCTGCTTTGTGCTGTTCCAGAGATAATAGGCACTTGTTGAGTTCATCAAGGAAGCCCCATTACTCTACTTAACGCCATTGTCATTACATGATAACAGGGCCAATTCAGAGCAACCACAATATCTGCAGTCTCTCATAACTCCATTACTGGAGCTTGCAGCTTATTGGAATGAATGCTTTCCTTCTCTCCTTGCAATGCCTGCAGGCATATAAGGGCCAGGCTTTATCAGCTCCCAATCTACTGAGCAATATTCATATCGTTTCCAGTTCACACAAAATGAGCTATTTTGTCTGCTTGTTTTCCTTCATATGCAAATGAACTAAAGACAATATAGAAAACTTCCACCACTAAGATCTGTTGTTATAGTTGGCTGTTACTACTGGTTGCCGCTTTTTTTCTTATATTAACAATAGCCTTATTAGAGCTGCTATGGCCCTCGTGCCCTTTTCAAAGTTTCACCAACATACAAGAAGCCAAACAAATATAAGCAGCAACAAAATGAGGTTTTCAGCCCTTCATTTTCGGTGATTTTTAAGATCGAATGTTCTGAATGTAATCGCAATTTCAAATGCAATCACATTTTAATTTCTCGCCTTTATAATTGTCCATGTATCAAAGTGCCTGTTGTGCAAGCTTTTCCCCAAATATATTTTAAACACATTTAAAGTTATAATATGTTTATTGAAGGCCTTGCCATTAGTCAGCAAAAGTTATTATTGTATACTTAGGATTACAATTCTGCCTCTATATTGTTTTCAGGATTCTTGGATATAGGCACTGACTTGGTGTGTGTGTGTGTTTTTTTTTTATCCCAGGCACTAGAGAGCGACTATGTGAGTGCAAATCTTCACCTGTGGATCGATCTGATTTTTGGCTATAAACAGCAGGGTCCAGCTGCAGTGGAGGCCCTCAATACCTTTCACCCTTACTTCTACACAGACAAGCATGATGCCGAGAGCATGAGGAACCCGTTAAAGAAAAGCACAGTCCTCGGCTACGTCAGCAACTTTGGTCAAATTCCCAGACAGGTGCTCAATGACAACCTGATTAACATTTCAGGCACTTTAAATATTATGACAAGATGAACGCACATATTACACACACACATATTGTCTAAGACTTAATAGTCATGTGTATATTCAGTTATTTGCCACACCTCACATGCCACCGAATACAAGAACCAAAGTATTATTTTTTATATGTTAAGATAAAACTTATTCTGTTTGAATTTAGTAATTGCTTTCATTTAGAATTTTGATTACTCTGTATTTGGGAAACCAGCTGTTAGTGTAATTGTTAATGTTGAACTTAACAGCAATAATCAGTCCATTAGAGTTTCCTTGGCTGTGGACAAGTTCCTTTACATAAACAAAATGATTACTAAGATAATAAATGTTTATTTCGCAGCTTTTCACAAAGCCTCACCCCAGCCGTATTGTATGCAAGAGCTCTACAACCAAAGAGATGACTGGAGCCAATCACATCACCCCATTTTTCTTTAAACTGGACAAACTGAAGCCTTCAGTCCAGCCTTTAAAAGGTACCGAGCTGCTCTCACATAGTTTGTGGCTTTGACAGAAAAACATGCAGCGCTGTGTCTCAGAAATACCCTCATTTAATCACTCTTAGCCACCTTATTATTTTATCCCACCCTCAATTATTTTTTTACAAGATGGGGCCATGTCCGCTGGGAGCGATAGGAGCTGCAGGGAAGAAGATGCTGGCTAGACTGTTCATGGGCTAATTTTCTCAGGCAGAGGGGCAGCAGCTTATTCTATTTGTTAGGCGCATCTTGATGATGCTGCCACTGAGGCTTATTTAATAATCTAAATATCCCAAAAGGGTCTGTTTGGAAAATGAGATGAAAACACACTCTCCCTCTCTCTCTCTCTCTCTCTCTCTCTCTGTCTCTCTCTCTCTCTCTCTCTCTCTCTCTCTCTCTCTCTCTCTCTCTCTCTCTATCTCGCTCTCTCTGTAACTCTCATCCTCTCTGCTTCTCATTTCATTTTATCAGTGTGATCAAGAAGAATAACTCTGTGTCTCTATTTATGTATATTTAGATTAGATTCCTAAGCATGTAACATTGCAGACATGAATTTTTATGACTCAGAAAGTATCCAGAATTGAGGTAGAGTTTAGATATCAGGAGATGTTTTTCGATTGCACAATGTGTTGTGTACCATAGCAATAAACTGTTATAAACATACCGATGCCTTTACGTGTGCTTGCCTAGAGCTGATGCAGGGGCCTGTCGGTCAAATCATTTGTGGAGAGAGAGATATAATGGTTATGGTGAAGAACAAGTTGCTCATGCCTCCTCTCTGGAATACTTACTTCTGCTGGGGTTACTATGACAACACATGCTCATTTGGCAATTACACAACCGAGAAGGTGTTTATACACTTCATTCAATTACTCACTTATTTATTAGTGCATCATATGACTGACTGACTTTCTGAAAGTGTATCATGGCTTGTATTGTGTGTATCAGGACTTTGCAGTGTGGGAAGGTCTGTCGGACTGGGGAGAGGCCGTGTGTGCTGCCTGTCCCAACAGTAATATCGTCATCACAGCTGGGAGCAGCACAGTGGTGTGTGTGTGGGATGTTTCCATCAGTAAGGACAAGCTCAAGTACATGAAACTCAAACAGGTCAGGTACCCCATTATGCATAAACACATGTTGATTCCAAGAAATGATGAAAAAGAGTATCATGGGTTATTTTTATTTTATTTTTTTAAAACACATGGGCTGGATTTGAAATTTTAATACCACTAGAGACTAGTTTATGGCTCATCTACTGAAAAATAAATATTTATAAACTTCACTATTCTAATAAAGTGAAAGCAAAAGGAAGAGGCTAATAGTCTATAATCTGTACAGATGATAGTTTAAATGGTTGGTGTAAACAGTTTAAACATCAACCATACACTGTTCATGTTTATCTGAAAATCATTTAACAGGCATGCTCACGACAGTTATGTGACAGGTTGTTGACAGTCTATAGATCAGGTGTATTCAACTAAAATGTGTAAAGGTCCAGTTTCATAAAATTCCTTGCTTACAAAGGTCTGGATAAGCAACTAACATGACTGAATGAGGACAGGTTACCTTTTAATGCTTAACCATTAATGATTATTATAAATAAGACAATACAAACTGGTTGTGTTTCGTGTCATTGCGGCATTTCACATTAAGACACTTGACCAGCAACACTGACTCTGAATAGACGAGACATTTCGACATGGGGAGAATAAACGCACACTTCACTGCCCAATAATATGAGCAGACTAAAGAGGAAAAACCTTTGAAAGTATGAGAGAACTCTTCCCTTCCTGAAATAATGTCTCCAACCCTGTAGCTAATCTCTGGATCGATGAGCTGCCTTCAGCTAAATAATTTACATAAATGCCTGTGATTGGCTGCAACAAGCCACATAGAGGATCCGCTACAGAAGCCGCACAGGTTAATGTTTTGAAAACTAGATTCACTAAACTACAACCAAGTTTTTTCATACATGTATTAGCTCTGCTACAGTATTTTTCAAGTGCTCAGTGAAAATACTTTGATATACTTTGGTGAAATACTTTGCTGGGTCCACATTCAGACCACGGTCTGTAAGTTAACAACCTCTGCTATAGATTGTTACTTGACTGTTTGGAGAGTGTTTAATGTTATTTAGGATGGTCCATTTTGATTTGTTCCTTTTTTATATGTTTCTTTTTTATATGTTTCCATCTCACTCACAGGCTCTCTATGGACACACAGACACAGTGACCTGTGTAGTAGTGTCCGAGTCCCACAGCGTGATAATTAGCGGCTCTCGGGACCAGACATGTATCTTATGGGACCTGGAGGAGCTCAACTACATCACTCAGCTCCCTGTACACTCATCCAGTGTTACTGCCTTAGCCATCAATGATCTCACTGTAAGTTTACATACAGTACTGTGCAAAAGTCTGTAGGTACATGCAAAGAAATGCTGTAGAGCAAAGATGCCTTCAAAATAATTAAAGTAACTGTTTCTATATTTGAAAAAAAAAACTACCATAAAGAGCAGTAAACAGTAATAAATGAAACAAAGTAAACATTTGGTCTGATGACCCTTTTGCTTTAAAAAAAATTGTAGTCTCAGGTACGATTTGTGCAGTTTAATAAGGAAATTAGTTGGTAAGTTTTACTATTATGCAGAACCAGACACAGTTCTTCTGGAGACTTTGACTGTCACACTTGCTTATGCAAAACCCTTCATTATGTTTTTGTCTGAAAAGTGGTCTCTTATGTAATATGCTTCTTTCTTTACTGATATTCAAACTAATGTTTGGAAATCTTTTTACGTTTTTGTACTGGCTCGATAATGTAGAAGCCATAAAATAAAAATATATAGCAAAGTTTGTACTAAAAAAAGGTTCCTAAGACTTCTGCACAGTACTGTACATAGAGTTTACCCTGGGGCTTTCCTCACTGCTTATCTTAACCTCCCATCTGCCCTTTTGTTCTCTTATCCCACCTCCATATGTCTATTCTCTTCTGATATTTATTTAACTGTTTGCCTTTTGCACTCTGTAGTCACTGGGAAATATAGTGGCAGGTTCAGGCCACAGTGCTGGGTGGCTCGGTTTCTGTGCTGAGTGATGTGCAGTGATGCTCTTTCAGCTCTGTGGCCTGCTGCCAGAACCGTCCAGTATGGTGAGGAAGGGGAGGCCACATCCTTCCCTCCTCACTGGGGCCAAAGCCTCAACAGTCCTCTAACTTTTGCACATCTGATTAGTCCAAAGGTGTACAGAAAACAATTGAATTCTGATCAACTAGGAGTCAAGTATTTTATTCTCTTACAGACATTCTGATAAAGGCTTATGGTTGAAATCTATTTAAGACAAATGTAAATAGTTATTTTAACGCTCATTTTTTTTAATCAACACATATTTTAATAAGTAGTGATTTTTGTCTTAAAGTAAACATTTTTATTAAAAATTTTTTAAAAAGTTTTATTTAACACTTTTCTTGGCCTAACTTGCATAACTCCTCGTGTATTATTTCATAGTGTTATTGTCATGATCGTTATTCTAAAATTATAATAAATGATGAATGTAAACATGAATGTGCAGGTATGGCCAAGCTTTTGACTGGTATGAATCATGGACTCTTTGAAATGTATTATTTGCATCAGCTTGCCTCTGCAATGTGAATAGT
Organism: Cranoglanis bouderius; assembly: GCA_023630585.1. Lineage (NCBI taxonomy): Eukaryota > Metazoa > Chordata > Actinopteri > Siluriformes > Cranoglanididae > Cranoglanis > Cranoglanis bouderius. The sequence continues at coordinate 19,135,113 of CM042536.1, read as the reverse complement.
TCAAGCCTGCTACATGATTACATTATAGTCCACTATTTTTTTTCTGTCCCTCAGGGTGAGATTGTGTCATGTTCAGGGACAAATCTGTACCTGTGGACAATGAAAGGCCAGCTGCTAGCCTCTGTAAACACCCCGTATGGGCCGGAGGGCAGTATCCTGTGCTGCTGCTTCACACAGAAGTATGAGTGGGACCCACGCAATGTCATTATCACTGGCTGTGCAGATGGTATTGTTAGGGTGAGTGCCCTACAATTTAAACCACTCTTACTGTGGATATACACATCTCCGCTTTAGGTGTTATCGATGTTTAGACCATATCATTATTTTAAATGAGCAATAATAAGAAAATGAGCAATAAAAGGAAATAGTTCTCATACAAGTAAATCCTGTATATAGGTAATAAATCATTCCTCAAAGGCTTTGTCTGTTTAATAGTAAGGCAATGCAGCTGCAAAATATTCAAATATGATGACTGTGGTATTGAAAAATGCCTCGGCGGCTGGGATCTGGAGTCCCAAGGAAGCAGTGATAGTAACATATGCTCACTTTAGATGAGCTAAGAGCAGTTATTAAATCAAAATGGTTTCTAAATTAGGCATCAAATTGGAGCACAGACCTGTGCTACATCAATGGCCCCCCAATTTGATTTATGATTATAGCCTCTATTGCTTTTGATTTTTTTTTTCTTCATTAGCTGTGTGGTTCTCTTGCAGATATGGAAGACTGAATATACAAAGGTACAATTATCTGGACATGAGGAGCATTCAGTGTCTCAGGAGGATGCTGTATCCCTGTCTGCAGAGGACACAGGTAACACTAATACACTTCACCTTAACAGCAACATCGAGCAAGAGCCTGGATTTTCTCTAGTTCTTAGTTGCCTCAGGCTGTTCTGGATTAGATTGGTTGGTTATAAGACTACCATTTCAACCATAAGCTTCCCTAATGCATCTAATGCGCTGTTCTATGGAAACAATATAACAAAAATTGTCTTGTAGTATTGGGAAATGAAACACTATTATCTGCTAAAAATGGTTTGTTTGGGGTTTTTTTTTCATATCAAGTAATGCTTGAAATGAAATAGCAGGAGCAAAATATGAGTTGTCATTCAAACACATTATTTGTAAATCCAATTACATTGTATCTATTCTTAAGTGTCATGGCTGAGACTTGGCTGGAAGTTTGACTTGGAGGGATCCAGAGAAAAGTTCATAATTGTGTGCTGTTTCGTGCGAGCCATTAGGGCTAGCTGCAAGGAATTATGGGGCAAAGTTATTAAACATACAGCCGGTAAACACTGATGAGCAATTTCGCTGATGTAGGCATGCAATTTAGAAAGCAATAATACCCAAATCCAATTTGGTGCACATTGGTTACAGCACAGCGTCAGAGCATATAAGTATCACAACACACAAATTAAATTGGGGGGAACTCTTTGTAACAGTGAACGCTTTATATTAGATGTATTTTTCTCAATTTAACAACATGCTGACCATTAATAAAAGCAGCGACTTGTTTCTCACTCTTCGGCTTGTTGTGTGCTTCTCTCAGAGCGTACCAGGACGAGGTGGGAGAGACACCTGGTGCTGTGCCGAGAACTGAACCGGAGTCAGATCATCTCCCGCCGCCGCTACAAAAACAATCCTGCTGTCACTGCACTAGCCATATCCAGGTATATAGACCAGATGTTTACCCAGATAAAGATAAGTCCTGGACTGTGGGCTGAATTACTGCATTTCCTCCAGTAAAAGTGTTTATTATAGCTTGTCTGGGTCTGGATGGATGGATGGATGGATGGATGGATGGATGGATGGATTTTATTGATCCCCAAGGGGAAATTTGGGAACTGAAAAAATAAAGAATTGCTAATACTGTAATTTCATTCAATTTTATTTATTTTATTTGTGTAGTAGATATTGTCACAAGCTGCTTTATCTACATCCAGACAATTTTGTCTGGATGTAGATTTTGATCCCTAATGAGCAAGCCACAATGGCAGGGCAATGGCAGGCTGTAAAGGCCACAAAGACAGAATTTTTACTAGGTTGTTATTTTTATTATTATCTTATTATGATATTTTTTATCATATTATCATCCATCCATCCATTTTCCATACCGATTATCCTACGCAGAGTTGCGGGGAGCCTGGAGCCTATCCCAGGGAACTTGGGGCATAAAGGCAGGGGACACTCTGGACAGGGTGCCAATCCATTGCAGGGCACAGTCACACACACATGCACACCCTATGGATAATTTGGAAATGCCAGTCAGCCTACAAGGCATGTCTTTAGACAGGGGGAGAAAACCAGAGTGCCCAGAGGAATCCCCCGAAGTACAGGGAGAACAGCGACAAAGCATACGACTGAATGATTACGCACTACTGGCTCTTTATTCTATTAAATCTGTCCCTCTCTCTTTCTCTGTGTGTTTGTATGTGTGTGTGTGTGTGTGTGTGTGTGTGTGTGTGTGTGTGTGTGTGTGTGTGTAATGGCAGGACTCATGGTACACTACTGGTAGGTGATGCCTGGGGCAGGGTGTTCAGCTGGACCTATGAGGACTGAAGACAGGCATCAATCATGCCTCAATACGCAGCACGCTGCTCATCTGGGACTGCCGCACCACTGCTGACTCCAGAGATCTGCACAGAGCCTGCCCTATTTGAGGCATGACGCATAGTTTCTTGGACTCACTGAGGCATTCTTGCTCAAGCCAGAAACAGAACACTGCTTATTTAAGAAATGAAAGATGCTGCAGATTTTGTGTATGTGTGTGTGTGTGTGTGTGTGTGTGTTTTATTTTTTCAATTTGAGCCACAGTAAAGATCATTTTTATTGTAGGATCTGTTTCCCCTCCTTTTTCCTAAATGAAGCCAAGTGGTGTTTATTTTAGAAACATTGGCCTGTTGGAATTTTATGGGCAGCCGTGTCCCAGGCGTGTGTTATCTTAGCTGTAGATTGTTTTTCTTTCACGCTACTTTTTCTTGATGGCTCATGTGATCATTTTGTACGCGCATTCGTCTGTCAGTGAGCAGCTGGCTTCTGCTCACACGCTGCATTAAAATCCAGGTTGTACAAAATAATGACAATCTATTGTGTTAGCCTTTAGCATGTAAATATATGTGGATACAATGCGTATTTTGTGCAACAGTTAATCAGATGTTTCAGCTTTGCTTGGAGTTAAGTTTTCTTGTGTCTAATGAAAAGTAAGTTGCTTTTTATACAGGCACCTTTTACAGAACTGGACTGACTCACCCGTCCCAGCTTGAGAGTGTGTTCTCTGCCACTAACAGAAAAGGTTGTGGTGTTTGGGATTTTTTCCCCCTTTATTTTGTGGTCTACAGGAATGCTTAGCAAGCACTTTTGTCATGCATGCTCATAAATACTCACACCAGATCTGCAAACTCACAAATTTGCTTTTGTTACTGACCAGTATAGCTGTTTATTTTTAGCAGAGGTACATATTTGTATTTGGTAATAAATAAAAACAGACTGAAATTAAAAGGAAATGTGAAAACAATGTGAAATGTGCATGCTATGATTGTGTAACATTTTGCAGAGAGTAAGACTTTTTTCCCCCCAATGTATTTCTAAGCTTCAGCAAAATTTTTTGTCTGGGATTTAATCGCCTTTCTCAGACAACCTGTCTGCTGCTCAAGTCTTAGTTGTATTTAAATTATATAACCACAAGCACGGACTTTCACAATAGTCGACCTCATTCTCAGCATCAGTGCAGTGTGTTGGTTACATTTTTTGAAGAACCTACATCCACAATTTTATAAAAATTACAATTTAAATTGATTACTAATGATGTATTACTAATACAGAAATATGAAGGAACCACGGCTGATTTGCTCACTGTATACAATAAATAGATTATTCAGTCCTCACAGCTCCAGGCTCACATGATCAATCCTGATGCCCATAGGTGTGAAAGTGTGTGTGAATGTGTGTGTGCATGGTGTGCTGTAATGGACGGGTGTATTCCCGCCTCACACCCAGTGTTCCCAGGATTGGCTCTGGATCCACTACAGCCCTAACCAGGATAAAGCTGTTACTGAAGATGAGTAAAATGAATGAGTAAAATATTCATTAAATCCAAACAAAAAGTGTAAGATACAAAACTAAACCTACCATGTAATTGCACTGTGCTTAATTTCTCAATGTATGACTCAACGTTACTTTTCCTTTGGTCTCTGGTGTATGATGTAGGTGTGGAGTCTGAAATTGTGGTTTACTGTGTAATACTTTGGATTTTCCCCTTTTACACTTGTGTTCTGTTCCTCGTCGGCTGCTATAGGAGAGGGCAGAGATGAGCTGTGATTATTCGGAGCTGACGATGCTCCCATTAGGCCATGCTCCACGTACCTCCCCCAGGAAGAGGGTTAATTGTTGCTTTACTCCCAACCTTTTGAGATTGCATCCTCCTAATGGTTGTCATTAAGCAGCCAAAAACGCCCAGAGAAGGAGAGTGGGAGCGGAGCCACTGTGTGCAATAGGAACATAGCATGGACATAACAGGAAGCTTTAATCCATGATACTTTAGGGTGTGTCAGTTCATTAGTATACTTTAAGGTGCAGGTGGGAGGTATAGATTAGTGTGAACATTTGGTTTCATAGCCGTGCAATTTTTATCTAGCATGTTGGAAAGAGATGACGTGACTTCATTACGTCAACTTTCACACAGTGACAGAATCAAATTTCATCCTCAAGAGGTTTTCTGATTTTACAAAACAAAAGAAAAAGACTTAGTGGGCATCTGGAGTGAATTTAAAAGAGGATGCTGTTCAGAGCAACGCAACAGATTTGAGTGCAGATGAAAGGTTTTTTTTTGTGCATTTTATGTTTATGTTTTGCATGTTAACATCTAGCTCCAGTTTGTGGTTTTCTCTGTTGTGGATCTGCTTGGCTTCAGTCTCTGTCCTGCAATTTCCACATGGAATACCTTCATACAAAAAGGCATGTTGGCCCCATGTTCACCTTCCTCTCTGAGAAATAACCACAAAGTCATCATTCTTTTCATGAGAGTCGTTGAACTCTGTGTATACGTTGTGCTTGAGACTAATCCCCAGAGCTAGTCTCTCTCTCTCTCTCTCTCTCTCTCTCTCTCTCTCTCTCTCTCTCTCTCTCTCTCTCTCTCTCTCTCTCTCTCTCTCTCTCAACCTGCTCAGGTCTCTCTGCTAGCCTACCAGTGTAGCTGTTCATTAATATGCACTGTGACCACAGCCAAGAGATGGGGGGTCGCTCTCTTTAACCTTTGTGCGAGTGGCTAATTGTGCTAAGTGGAGGAGCTTAATAGACTGGAAAATAATCATCATATATCTCATGGAGAGAGTCAAATGACCTTCTCGAAAGACAATAGCTATCTCAGTTTTAATACGTCAGTGGTTTTATGATATTAAAATGTCAAACCATTTGGGCACTTCTGAATAATTAAATCAAATAAATTATAGCATCTAGGCAGAACCATCTTGTAGTCTAACCCAATTATAATGCACTGTAAAACTAATTATTAACCATGATCACAATTAGTTTAATTTGAATAAATGTAACCATTAGCGGGTTCATCATAGTCACTGACTCTGAGCTGTACAGAAGAGACACACTCACACTCGCCTCACCTCAAACACAGAATTACAGCAGGCCTGAGAGTGGACTAAGGCCTACACAGATAGAGCTGTTATTCACAAGCTAAGAATTTTTCATTTTGATATTTTATCCCTACTATGCTATAGACAAAATTCAATCATGCAAGACGGGCAGAAATAATGAATAATCTGCCCCAGAGTGTACTAACAAACACGCATGTTGTATATGTTGATGGTGGAATTACTTAAATGGTCTGTGGGTTGCATTAGTCCCTGTGTGAGGCTTGATGTTTTATGTGAGATAGAATTGCTCCTATTTATGAATCTATAACTTGCAAATCAGTGAACTGCAATCATTTTAATGTTCACAGGACCCTGATGACTTAGGTTGTAACAACAAAAAAAAACATATTTTATTAAATTTTTTACACAATTATAAAATCAGAATTAAATATGTGTATTGGATTAAATCCAACAGTAAAGCAATATTTTCTCTCTGTGTAAAAAAGAAGATATATATGTAAATCATGTGCTCATGGGCAATCGGTGAATGTACCCAATTAGAAAACATTGTGCATGTACAAACGCCAGATGCTTGGACATTGTGCCTTTATACTTAAAATAATGCAGCATCAGTTAATCACATAAACAATACCAAAAGCTACAGTATATCATAAATAATTCTGGTACAAAACAGTTTCAACTGAATTCACACTTGCTTTTCCACAAAGAGGATCTGGGCGTATACAGTTCCTGTGCAGTGTGCATTGGTCTCCAGCTGTGCAGTTCCTGAGCTGCTTCTTTTAGCCTCGGGCGCTCGCTTGACCAGCTCCAGTTCGGCGTATGTCAGGCTGTCATCTGCCACCTGTGGCTTCAGGACAGGAACAGCAGAGAGAGAAAAAAAAGCAGGGCGTTTCAGTGTGGTAAAGACTACTGTATGTGGTCAGGGTCTGGAATTGCATTCTGTAATCTTGGAATGCATGGACACATCAACATGAAATTACAGATCCAACTTTAGGATTGGTTTGTCTGGAAAAAATGTTGCTTGTATCATCGGAAAGTTTTAGTTTTGTCACAAATCTATATCGATGAAGTTGTACAAAAAATGTGTAATAAGTGTAATTTATATTTATTCTTGCACAGTAGAAGCTGCTATTTCATTTTGTTATATAGTTTATATACAGTTCATATAGTCTGTACGTTGGTTTATTTAATTATTGGTTTAATAAAATTTTATTTTATTTTGCTTTGTTTTTCTTAATCATTGACAGGAGTGCACAGTAAGAATTTGTCTGTACAGTACAGCTGTCTGTTCCCTGTGTATACAGTATGGCAAATAGTCTGGAAGTGTAATCTAAAATTTAAAAAAAATAATAATAATAAAATAAATAGTGAACACTATAAAATTTAATCTTGTTTTTTTGTGCCATAATGTCCATAAAACTCTTCACTCAAATAAGTAGCTATAGTCACATTTAATTAAAAAATTGTTTTTATAACAGCACATCACCACGTATTTAATTTCAATATCCTGTCAGTTAAACCAGGTACAGTATGAAATATATTTTTTCTCAGAGATGGGATTAAGTACCACACAATAATTCTCATTTTCCTCTGCTCTTTCCTCTGATTTTAATCTTTCTGTAATAATTTTAGTGAAAGGTAATGCAATGAGAATCAAGCTCGCTAAATAAATAATTGTGTTTCAAAAAGCAATAAAGGTAAATGTAATTACAAGTCATGAAAATGGTGATGCAGCAATATCAACAAGCAAAAACAATCATTTCTCCATTGCATATTGCGAGTAATAATTCAATTGACATAAAGATTAGGTATGCAAGGTTTTTAGAAAACAAATATTATACAATTTGGGAAAAAAAAGGATTATGCACAGGAATTATTCAATTATTACCCAAGCGGGAGCATAAATCCTCATGAAACTATATTAATATTGCTTAATTTCTTTCTTTGTCATACTGTGTGAATGAATGATTGGTATAAGGTAAATAAAACACAACCTACCATGTGTGTTTTTCTAGGTTGGACTTTTAAAAGTTTGGTCCTGCGTGGCTTATTTGGAACAGGGGCTGTGAAAAGATAAAAAAAAATAATAATAAATTATAGACTGTAAAAAGACTGTATTTCCAAATTCAATAGATGAAAATGAATATTGACAGATATAGTTTATTCTTGATTAATGTAAGCTGTACTAGCACAATTCATGGTGTTCATAGTTTAACCTCGGTCAACATTTTCTCTTCTCAGACGGTGTGATGCCGACGATGAGGCTTAACCAAACATTTAACACACAGTAAATCACTTCACTACTAGTGCAATAAAATAAACCACAGATTGCATACTGTACTTGTGATAATGTGATAGCATCAGAAAATACTGAAAGGTTAATGCAAAAACTGGTGTCAAGGAAAACAGATTATGATTAAAAGCCGTATGATTTAATGCTTAAGGCTTAATGTTTAAGGGCTGCCAGAGTTTAGGGCTCATGTCTGTTATTTTAGGATCAGCAGGGTTTATTCTGGAAGTCATACATTTCACTGGTACCACTGGGGGTTGTGCAGTGATGTCTTTGGGTGGTGCTTTATGTCTTTTCTCTTTCCTGTGCATTCCAGGAGATGAGCTTGCAACACTGGTCACTGTCTCCCCAGAGCTACAGAACATTTCAATATTTAAAACAACAACAACAAAAAGAAAAACATGTAAAACGTGGCATTATTCAAACATACATACACACACACACACACACACACACACACACACACACACACACACACACACACACACACACACACACACAAAAGTAGTCTTATGATGCCTTACCTGCTCTCTGGGCATTTCATCAAATAGAATCTGGCTGAATAGATAAAAACAAACAAACAAACAAACAAACAAATAAATAAATAAAACAAAAATGTGTTTAGTTAATGTTAGATCAGTTCTTATCATAATAGTTATAGTGAACATTTGCAGTTGTATAGTTTAATCTGATTAGCAGGAAAATAGTGAACCAAATGAATTGTGTCTGCTTAATAAAATCAGAAATAAAATCTCATCACCTTTTCGTCTTTGTTTATGCTGCATGTATTGACATGTAATTTTCACAATAAAAAGCACTGTAGAAATCAGGCCAACAGAGCAGATCAGCACTGCACACAGATAAAGATCTGAAAAAATCACAGAAAAGAGACATTAGAATGAGCTCATGCTCAAAAGGTGCATTTTTTTTTTTTTTGTAGTGTCTATTTACACTAACCACATGCAGATATTTCCACCACAATTTTGAGTAGTTGATACAGCATGAAGGGAAGAGGACACATTTAAAAGTTTTGAAGCTTTTATATGAATTATTTATTATTTTACTCAACATAGTTCACATTTAACATACATGTTTATTAAAAACTTATTTTAATGGTGTCACATGCACTTTGCATGTGAATGATAAGCATGCATAAGAAAGAATGGAATTAGACGTTAGCTGTTTGTATTATTAGTATGTGAACATGTTAGGCATGTTCTTTTTATTTAAGTAATATTCGTAAAAACTATGCCACAGAGATCAATTTGTATTTTAATTGTATTTTTCTTTATACATTAAATGTAATCTGAATTGTTTTCTGAGTGACAGTTCTCAGCTTTGTAACTTAAAGTGACCTTTAATTAGTAAAAACAAAAGTCTATAATATTCTTGCATATCCATTATTTTTGTATAAAATGAGCTGAGTTTTTATGCAAAAAGAACCGTTTCATAGACTCATTACAAAAATCATCTGATTTCTGTTTAAAGTTCAACTAAATCTAATCTTACTCATTAAACTAAGTGTAAATAGCATCTTATCCTTTTTCATTTTGACTTTTTACTGGTTTAGCAAACACTGATTTTATAGAGAATTAAACGTTTTCAAACAACACTGTGTACAATCATAACACTAAATGATACATTTAAGCATGCTTGATATACTGTATTCACACAACGCTCACCGTTTTTAAATTGTGATCTAAAAGTCTCTGGCTGCATTATTGTGTTTTTTATACTAAATGAATGTGTAATACTGTGCTTTTGTTGCAAAGGATAGGAAACAGGACAGCACTCTGTGTTCCCCTGCAATCCTGCAAGTGCTTTCATATAAGGGTGGAGAGTGCTCTCATGGGAAAGGGCTGGCTAAAAAACTGGGCCAAAGAAGAGCTGCTTTTGGAGATGTGTCTTCTTTTCCCATTATAGTCACTGTGAGGAATCGTCTATTGCTTTCTGATGATGGAGATGTGTTCCAGACTACAGTACATACAATATGTTTATAGGATCACTGTTTATTTAAATTAGAAACCACTCCATACCTTGAAACCAGCGCCAGATGTTATCAGTGCTCTCAGGGACTCCTATGTAGTGCACTGGAATCATAAAGGGAGAAACAGGGTTAATAAATACGAAGAGAGCCACACCTCCCAGTAACCCATTACTTTTGGTTGGATTAAACTCCTAAAGATGCCTCCAATGTGCTATAAAATAAAAAGCCCACTATCACACCAAACCGCAATCATTTTTAATGATAGATGATTGTGAATATGCATTTAAAGAGAATATTTCTAATCTTGGGATGTACAGTACTGTGCAAAAGTTTTAGGCACCTTATTTTTCTTAGTACAAACTTTGTTATAGATTTTTTATTTTATGACTTCTACATTATCACGTCAATACAAAAAACATTTTAGATTCCCAAACATTAGTTTTCTAGCACAAAAATTAAATGTTACAGAAAAATGTTTGTATGTCATTAAAGAAAGCAGCATATTACGTAAGAGACACTTTTCAGACAAAAAAACACAATGAAGACTGCTGGGTTTTGCTGCAAAAATAAGAAGCAAGTGCGAAAGTCAAAGTCTCCAGAAGAACTACTATTTTTATTTTTATTTTTATTTTTTGTCACACCAAATACAGACTTTGTTTCATTTACATTTCTATTTACATTTCATTTCTTCTATTTCATTTCATTTCTGTTTACAGCGCTTTACAGTATTTTTTTTAATGTATAAACATTTAATTTCATTATTTTGAAGGCATCTTTGCTCTACAGCATTTCTTTGCATGTGCAAAAAAAGACAGTACTGTATACCAAAGCACAAATCAAAAATCAAACTCAACCAGACACAAATAGAGTTTAGAAATATTTAGTAAAATAAGTAATTATAAACAATGCAAGACTGCATTTAAAAATATTTTTATTACACATTATGGAAAGATTATGTTGTAGTAAACATTTAAGCATGTCTTTTATAAACTATAAGACATCTGTGTAAGTTTCAGTTCAATTTGACTAAATCCAAGAACTGAAGAAGTTTTTAAGAAGTTATTTCTACTAAATTTCGAATTTTTCTACAACTTCAATTTCAATTTTGTGTCATAAACTGCATGGTTTGTATTGTTTAATAATATTTTTTTAACACAGTGCTGTGGAATATGGTCAGAAGCTATTGATTAATTTTCTATGACAGTTCTGCCAGCTGCAAGGTTTATATTGATGCACTCATTCTCATATGGTATCGCTTCTTGCAGATTTGTGCTTGATGAGTTTCCAGTAAGATCAGGCCAAGCTCATTTAGAGTATTTTAAAAAGCTGCTTTAGTCACCTTTCCCTGGCCCTGAGACTTGGATTTTCAATAATCTACTATAATAGTATACATTAATAAATTACAATATTAAGGAGTACTAAGTATTAAGTAGACACTTTTATTTGATTTGACCCAAGTCATTTTTAATGTTAATGTTCATTTTAATTTGAGGAAAAAATATTTCAATGCATAAATTGATTATTGCTAAGGGTATTGCTAAGTATTGCTGAATTTTGGTTAGGCCTTATTCTTAAATCAGATAAGGTCAGAGGAAATAGTTTGACATTTGGCTTACTGCTGAATAGGATTCCTATTACAGTAATACTGTTAATATATATTGTATGAACCCATTGACATTTACTATATATTTCTCCATAAAAATCTCATGAGCCTTACACCAAATAATTTTACAACCCCAATTCCGAAAAAGTTGGGACAGCATGGAAAATGAAAAAAAAAAAAAAAAAAAAAAAAAGAGTCATTTGAAAATTTTTGGACCCGACGCTGATAACAGCTTGGATGGTCCTTTTCCTCTTTGGCCCGGAGAACACGATGGCTGCTTTGTCCAAAGGCTATTTGAAATGTTGACTCATCGGACCACAAAACACGATTCCACTGTCCATTTCAGATGAGACTGAGCCCAGAGAAGTTGGCGGTGCTTCTGGACAGTGTTGATGAATGGCTTCTGCTTTGCATAGCAACTTATTTAAGGTTTCTTAACTGAAACCTTAACTTTCATCTCTGGATGCAGCGGTGAATGGTGTTGACTGACAAAGGTTTACCAAAGTATTCCTGAGCCCATGTCAGGATATCCATTACAGACTCATGGCGGTTTTTAAGACAGTGACGTCTGAGGGATCGGAGATCACGCGCATTCAGAAGTGGTTTTTCTTCTTCCTGTTTCACATCACCTTCTTATTTCAATTTGTCACATCGCTATTAGTCCTAAATTGCCCATGTCCCAACCTTTTTGGAATGTGTTGCATGCATCAATTTCAAAATAAACGTTTATCTTCAAAAAAACTATGCAGTTGATTAGATAAAACATTAAATACCTAATCTTTATATGTTTTTTGTTTAAATACAAGTCAAAGTGCATTTAAAAATCACTCCTCTTTGTTTTTATTAGCATCTTCCATACTGTCCCAACTTTTTCGGAATTGGGGTTGTATAATAAAAATCAATATTTAATCACATGGACTTCATTCCGATTATAACGTGTGAAAAAGTAAGAAGAAAGGAAGGGGGGAAAAGAGTGAGACTCTGTTTTTCTTCTTATGGCCTTAAAACAGCATGATAAAGCCTTTTTTGGCTTCTGGTCCTGCTTTATCCTTCTCTTTCTCTGCTCTGGGCTCTAATGGAACTAGGTGTGCATCTTTCCTCATGGCCCATGTGCTGCTCATTAACACTGGCTTCTACTCAGATGAGGACCAGACTTGCGTTAATAACAGGCTCCATTCGGGTACACGAGTCCACATGTGATCCGTATTTGCTGTTTGAAGAGGAGCTGTAAAGCCTGTTCAAATGCCGAGTTTAAGTTTTTTTCCACTAGCTCTGCAGAAAAGTAATGAAAGCACATTCTTTAAAAATGTGTATTTGGATCTACAGCATAAACATGGAGAATGTTAAAAGAAAACTAGATTTGCTTGTGCTGTGCTTTTGTTTCTGAAGTGCATGAACTCATACTCAGTTGAAGCAGGATACTTGTGCTCTGTGCTGCAGCTCTGATCTGCATTTAGAAAGCATCTCAGCTGGATGTTGTTGTTTTTCTATATCTTTAACAGCTCAAATTCCCTATTCTGGGGTGAACCATGACCTCCATATCCTTCCTTATTACCCCACAGTGTTTGTTCTTTGTTTTTGTCTCTCAAAGCTCAGTGCATATGGGGATTCTGTGGTTGTCTATATGTGTTACCAGCAAAACCACAAAATGTTTGCATTCTCTACAGTGTAAATATATAGAGCCTTGATAAAACTGCATAAATCAGTCTGTGGAGTTCTGCTTGCCTCAATCCATGCACAATGCTGTTTTCTATGAAGAATAGTTTATTTTTTAGCTTTTTGCATAGTCTATGCAGTAAGGACACACGAACTGGCTGGCTAATAGTTTAATTTGCATAATAAAAGTAAGGATTATCTCAAAAGAAAAGAAAGAACTGCCATGTCATATTCAACAAAGAAAGAAAGAAAGCTATACAGTATAATAATTAGTACCGAATTGTCTTTTTTGGCCTCAGCTTTAGACAATCACTAAACAATCAACTGATTGTTTAATCTAATATGTATATAAAGCATATGGGACCTCTCACTCTTACCCTTGGAGCAGCAGCGGAAAACTAAAAGAGCCAGAGTAAATGTTTTTTGGTGCATGCTTGCCAATATCCCCTGCTCTGTCTTTAGAACATGTCCAAATCCCTCACATTTACAGCCCTGTGCACCGTTTGTACTGGCACCAAACCCATTTCTAGGCTAAATGATGTATATGCAAAGAATCGAATCCCAAAACTTACATATTAACTAAAGCTAATATATGAGGTAAAGCTTACAATTAAATAGAAAGTACAGTATGTTTAAAAAAAAAAAAAAAAAAAAAGTGATGCCCTGTTCTTCCTATCCACATTATTTTTAGAAGATATGCTCAATGGCAACTTTAATTTAGGCTGGAATTATTGGCATATCATTTCAACAAACTGTATATAGAATGCAAATTTTGGTTTCCATACAATTTCATATAATTTTTTGACTGTTCACAATCACAAAACAAGCACCTAATATTCACAATAAAGTAAGGTTGCATTGAAACAACCAGGACTTCTACCACTGTATGGCCACAGCAATTATTTAACACATTATTTTGAGAGCTGCTTATTATATAAATATATGAATATAAATGCATGCATAATAACAGTATTGCTAAAAAAAAATAGCCTTTACCTCGTAGCTCCATGGTCCCTGTGCCATTTGCCGAGGCCCTCCACTTGTTTCTGTGTTTGCGTATCTCTTGCACTTTACAGCTGTAGTTGCCTCTGTCTTCCCTGGACACGTTGAGGATCAGCAGGCTGTATATCTGTCCTTCCACCTCCTCCCACAGGTGAAATTTGGTCTGGGAAAAGCTTAGACTGTAGTTCCCATAGTACTTAGCCTTCTTGAAATTCATCTTCACCACCAGTCGCTCATCCTCAGGCTTCGGGAAGTAAAGCCAGCGCAGAACCAGCACGCTGCCGCTCCTCTTCTTTTGGGAGACCAGGCATGACACGGTAATATTTTCTCCTTCCAGACACATAGTGACCGGTCCAGGGGTCACTGTCACATTCAGAGCCTCAGTCAACTCTTAGGGGTAGAGAGGCAGAGTAAGATGTTTAAAAAAAAGCAAAAAAAAAAACTGTGCATAGAATAGTTATGCATGGTTAGCAGAAGGCTTTAAATCCTCTCATCCAGATTTTAATACTGCAGCAAAGCACTATATAAATAGTTAATGTTGGCACCACAAAGATAAATATGCAATAATTAGCACTGATTAGGAAATGGTAATGACATGTGGGAATGCGCAGTCCTACTTATTTTCCCACATTTGAATATATAATGATTACAGTGATTGCTGCTTGAACATTAAATAGACAAGACTTAATGAAATCTGCAAATATCTTTGAGAACCTCTAATACAGAAACTCTGATAGAGAGGTTGGTGTGTGTGTGGTTTAGGAGCTAGATTGCATTTTTTTTTACAAACAAACAAACAAACAAACAAACAAACAAACAAACAAACAAACAAATAAATAAATACATAGCTGGAGATTTATCAGTGATTTTCTCTTTGTCTGGTCTAATGGCCTACAAAAACATCTGGCATATGTCCAGGCTCAACATGTCCCAGAAACTACAGGTGGAAAACATTTGCCTGCCTTCTTGAACCAGAGAGCAGAGAACACATTGAGAAGATTGGATGCAGCTGTTGGAAATTTTTGTTGCACTAATGTTTGGTCCACAGTACCAAGATACATAACTGGTTAGCCATGGCATTGTTTTCAATATAAAAACCACATCACACAAGACCACCATTTTAACATCAACGATTGGTCCCATTTCACAAGAAACCTCACAAAAGTTGACAGTACTGAAGTATCATGCTCGACTCTCCCTGCAAAAGTTCTTCAACTAACATGCTAGAACTTTGAGAGTACTCAATGACACTCAATGATATTTCTGTAGTTCTAACAAAAACTAAAAACAAAATGGGTTTCTAGCATGGTCTAAACCACATCACTGAATTGCATCATTAGTAATAAAAAAAAACAATTTCAATCTCTGGATTTTATACAGTAATTTCTGTATAAGTTTCACAAAGATATTGAAGTTTGTCAAACTTTCTTACAGATGTTGCTTTTCTCCACCCAGCATCATTCAACATTCTCACTCTCATAGCTAATGTAAAGTTTATTTCATTTTGCATGAAAGGGCAAAATGCAAACAAACAAGCTTACCTCCAATCAAAGCCCTAGTCAGGAGAACCATCACAACGGATGAGAGTTTCATTTCGCAGACCAGAATGCTCCATACACCCAGCTAAACAGCCAGAAAAAGTAAGTGTGCATATATTTCTCCTCTTTTTCTCTCCTTTTCTCTTTCTCACTGTTTGTGTTTCTGTGTGTTTAACACCGAACAGTGCAAGCTCTGTTCCTAGTTAGAAACACCCCTCTTCCTCACTCTTTCTTTTCTCTGGCTCTCTCTTTTGCTCTCTCCCTTAAACACTCCCCTCTCCAGTAAAGTGTTTGTAGGAAATGTCATTTCCTGAGAGGAGTTTGGGAAGCAGCATAAATTTCAAGATGAGGCCAGGTTCTCAGTAGTGCCTGGATAATGACTGAAGACGGTGGGCTACGTCTTCACAATGTTTCTTTTGTGTAGGAAACCACAAGTGTACACTCTTAACCCTGAAGAATCGGTCATTCGTGTGTAGTGAGGTTCAGCAGTGTGGTAAGGCTCAGAACGATGAAGTTCATTACACCGCTGACATGGAACAGGATTTATGGAAGCACTTGTATTCTGGTGTATGAGGAATGTATCGGCTTTCCCTGGCGTTCTTCCTCTCTCCTATGCCTACAGTGCTTGTCCACCAGTTACTGTGGTTAGATGCATGACCATTTATTGGGCAATGCAATGTGCTGAGCTGGTGCTTTCCATGACGGTGGAGTGCTGCCACGGGGAATTACACAACATGCTTATGTATAGAAACACAGCAAGAAATTAGAATTACCAGTTTTCAGGCTGGTACTTTGAGGGCAAAACAACCCTAGAGCATAAGTTTGAGCAAGAAAATGCAAGACTGTATCTCATTTGAGGGACATGTCTGCCAGCAGGGAAAATTTGGCAGCACCGAAAGTTAATCATAACCCAAATGTTTCCCCATGTTAATCATTTGACAGGCGTGTGATAAGCCATTCTTCAGCTTGGAAAATGGAAAGGGAGGAAAAACTGTTAGGGATGTGGTGGGATTTTTAAATTACAGGGAATATGATCTTCAAAAAGCAAGACTACAGAAATTCAAGTCCCCTATGCTATTCTTTATCAGATTTGTAACAACAATATAAAGTTTTCATATGAACAATTACAAAATAAAAGCAGACATATCTCATACTGACGAATATGCTGAGAGGAGTTGAAACACTGACTATACATTTCTGATTTAATCAAAAAAGTATTGAGAGAGAGAGAGAGAGAGAGAGAGAGAGAGAGAGAGAGAGAGAGAGAGAGAGAGAGAGAGATCACTGTAATTATTTTACAGTAATATTACCCTCCTTACAGAAGGACTCCACAGTGACACCATCTGGTTAGCACTAACAAGAATGAAGAGGTTCCAATACATAGACATAAACAGGAGTGTGAAGCATTAATGGATAGAGGAAAATATTATAAGTAGTTAAAATTTACGATCAAGTCATCACTTGTAAATATAATAAGACACATCAATTTATTCTTTCACTTATTCAATTAAAGCCTAAGACATTGGCCACCTGCAGATCTGATGCCTGCAGTGAAATCTAGCATTTCATATGAATGCAGATTAAAAGAGCTCATGGCGAGAGGCTTTCCGTCAATGAGTAAACGACTCGTTAATGTAATACACAAGTCAGCGGGAGATACAACAAAATAACAGATGGGCATCTTATCTCAGCTATATCTCAATATGCTTCACACACCTCATCACCACACTCAGGGCCGTCCATCCAAGGTTGAGGATGGTTAAGCACTGGACTAGGCTCTAGGGACACTTGTTGTAGTTTTTATTTGGAAGTTGAGGATCAGGGGAAATCAAAGCAAATGCACTTTCATAGATCAGTATATGTGTCATCCTGTGGGTGCACTTCGCTCTTGTTAAACTCATGTGGGCCACTCGCACAGCAACAAAAAACCCTCTTCCATTAAATCACTCAGTTTACTTGTTTATTGGCTCAGCCATTAGGGCAAATTATTCTCACTCAATTGGTTTTGTAATTATAATGGAAGTTGTGTGAAAGGTGATTGTATGAGTATTGTCATACTCTGGCAAAATGTCTTGAGGAAATTGAGATGTCTGAAAACTGAGATTGTTTGTGTGAATATCCATGCCCTATCCCTGGCTCCAGTTAAATATTTTCATATTATAAGAAACAAATGATGACTTTATTTAAATAGAACAGAACTGAGAGCAAAGTTGGCTCAGTGGTTAGGGCTTTGGTCAATTTGATTGCACAGGTATGAATTCAAATCCTATTACTGTCAAGCTGCCAGTTTTGGATCCTTGAACATGGCCCCTAAGCCTCAACTGTTCAATTGTAATCCTCTCAATTGTAAGTAGCTTTAGGTAGAAACACCAGACAAATGAATAAATGTACATACTGAACAAAAATTGTCATATTATTTGGAAGCCTCAGGCTCAGGTATTAATGTACAGTGCTGTGAAAAAGTATTTGCCAGATTTCTTCTGTTTTTGTGTATATCTAAATTGTTTCAGAAATTAAAACAAAATCTAAGATAAAACAAAGGCAACCTGAGTAAACACAAAATGCAATTTTTAAATGATAATGTTATTTATTGAAGCAAAAAAGTTATCCACTACCAACTGGGCCTGTGTGAAAATGTATTTTCCCCCGTAGTTACTAACTCCCCAAATCTATGAAACTGCATTCATAATGGGGTTCAGCTGGACTAGACGCAACCAGGCCTGATTACTGCAAACCCTGTTCAATCAAATCAACACTTAAATAGAACTTTTTCAACAGCATGAAGCTGGTTAAAAGGTCTTACCCAGTAACACACTATGTCAAAATGGAAAGAAATTCCAGAAATGATGAGGAAGAAGGTGATCTAGGAAGGATTACAAAGCTATTTCAAAGGCTCTGGGACTCCAAACAACCACAGTGAGAGTCATTATCTCCAAATGGAAAAACTTGGCACAGTAGTGAACCTTCCCAGAAGTGGCCCACCTTCCAAAATTCCTCCAAGAGCACAGCAACGATTCATCCAGGAAGTCACAAAAGAGCCAAGCACAAAATCAAAGGATCTACAGACGTCCCTTGCATCAGTAAAGGTTCATGACTCCACTATCAGAAAGACACTGGGCAAAAATGCCATCCATGGAAGAATGGCAAGGTGAAAACCACTGATAACCCAGAAGAACATTAAGGTTTGTCTGAATTTGGCCAAAACACACCTTGATGATCCTCAAACCTTTTGAGAGAATGTTCTGTGGATTGATGAGTTGAAAGTGGAACTGTTTGGAAGACAGGGGTCCCGTTACATCTGGCGTAAAAAAAAAACAGAATTCCACAAAAAGAACATCATACCTATGGTCAATCATGGTGGTGGCAGTGTGATGGTGCGGGAATTCTTTGCTGCTTCAGAGCCTGGGCAACTTGCAATAATTGAGGGAAACATGAATTCTGCTCTCTACCAGAAAATCCTAAAGGAGAATGTCCGGTCTCCAGTCCGTAAATTGAAACTCAAGCGCAACTGGATTATGCAGCAAGACAATGATCCAAAGCATAGGAGTAAATCCTAGTCCTAGAAATAAGTGAAAGACTGATCTCCAGTTATCGGAAGCGTTTGGTTGCAGTTATTGCTGCTAAAGATGGCACAACCAGATTTTAAGTTTAAGGGGGTAATTAGTTTTCACATGGGTGATAACTTTTTTTGCTTCAATAAAATAAATAAATAAAATAAAAATTGGTTAGTGTGTTTACTCAGGTTGCCTTTGTTTTATGTTGTATTTCTTTGAAGATCTAAAACTATTTGGTATGAGATATACACAAAAACAGGATGGGGCAAATACTTTTTCACAGCACTGAAGATAAATGTATGGTTTTAGCAATATTATCATGTCACTTTCAACTAATGTAGCAAAGCAAGATTTAAACATACATTAGAACCAAAATTAATTCACACTGAAAAAAAACGATTCGTTGGCTCAACAATCATTACGTATAAATATAAATAGGTTAAACTCAAAAACGTTCATTTTTAAAAACACTTTAGCTTACTTAACATACATTAGTGTTTTCAACACAAAAATGTCAATTACAAGGTGAAATTAAGAGTATGCATAAAGTGAACAAAAAAACGTGAGTCACGTCAACTGCAATTACAGTTAGGTTAAGGTTAAGTAAACCTAACATCAAATTTGAAGTATGACTGTGAGCCACGTGACATGCAAATATCTGGTGAAAGACGTGAAGGAGCCATTTTCTGAAGCACAACTTGGTGAAGACGGTGAAGCCTTTGTCAGGTAATCTTTAAATAAATGAAGTAAAATATTAGAGTTTTACTTTTTAACATCCATTAACACTCATTTATTGTGTTAGTGTTCAAGGGGGTATTTTTTAAACAGAATGTTTTAATTGCTACGAATGTTAGTACTTGGTAAAAAAAATGTTTGTAGCATGTAGCATTGCAATCAGTAGCATGTAGCATTGCAATCTGTCAAACAAAATGCTTCATTTTTGTACTAACTGTCTGAAAACCTTTTGTAAACTTTTGTTGTATGAAGTGATATTTTTTCTTATTGAGTTGTACTCAATTCATTATTCATGTTTTTTTAAACGATAGTATTGTAACCATTGTCCAAAAATAAAGTTTAAAAAAATGCTTTATTTTGTGCTAATTGTTTGTGTTGTTTATTTTAAGATGTTGAATGTTCAGTGCAATAAGCAGAGCAGTTTTATTCAGCTCCTTGAATTACCTTGTGTTAATGTAAATGAGCTACACAAACACCTAACAAAGGTTATCACCTAACAAATCTTTTACTTAATTACTTCAAGTTGAATTTACTTAAAAAGTGTGAAGCAACAATGGTGCATATATATTTTAAGTAAATCCAACACATCATTTTTTTCAGTGCAGTTCAATTGCATTAGTACAGCACAATATACATTGTCACAAAGCAGCTTTAAAGAAATACATATCTAGACTTAGATCCTGACTAAGGAAGCCAGAGACAACAGTGGAAACAAATAATTACCGGAGGAGACATGAAAACAAATCCAGCTCAAAAGAGAACCCATTCACTAGTGGAAAAATCATGGGAAATAAAAAATTAATACCACTCCTGATAAAATTAGTGTGGAGAACTGTTGTGCCATCCAATGCACAGTTACTATAACATTGTGTAATACAGTGTAACATACACCAATCAGCCATAACATTAAAACCACAGAGAGGTGAAATGAATAACATTGATTATCTTGTTATAATGGCACCTGTCAAGCAGTGAGATAAATTAGGCAGCAGGTGAACAGTCAGTTGATGTGATGGAAGCAGGAAAAATGAGCAAGTGTTCTGAGTGACTTTGTCAAGGGCCAAATTGTGATGGCTAGACGACTGGGTCAGAACATCTCCAAAATGGCAGGTCTTGTGGGGTGTTCCTTGTATGCCGTGGTTAGTACCTACCAAAAGTTGTCCAACGAAGGACAACCAGTGAACCCGGGTCATGGTTGCCCAAGGCTCATTGATGCTCTGATGTTCTGCTGGGAATGTGGATGTTACTTTGACATGTACCACTGACCTAAACATTCCCTAATGGCAGTGGCTTCTTTCAGCTGGATAATGCGCCCTGTCACACTGCAAAAATTGTTCAGGAATGGTTTGAGGAACATCACAAAAAATTCAAGATGTTGACGTCTTGGTGCCAGATACCACGGCACACCTTCAGAGGTCTTGTGAAGTTCATGCCTCAACGTGTCAGAGCTGATTTGGTGGCACAAAGGGGACTTACACAATATTAGGCAGGTGGTTTTAATGTTATGGCTGATCAGTGTATATTAGTTTGAATATAGGATAGTATTGCCATACCATATCATATCATAGATTGTAAACAATGGAAAGGCGTGAGACCCAGGAGACTAGAAACACTGAAACACTGTGATAACACAGCCAAGACAAACGATGAGATACTGGTCAGGACTGAAGAGCTGGTGATTTTTTTTTCCAGTCACTGCAATACTTTAATGCAGGAAGACATAATTCCACTCTCCCAGGAGAAAGTAATTTAGCTCAAGCTTTATTTAAGAGAGGGGGGGGGGTTGATTAACAAGTCGTGCACTGACTGATATCCCTGATGAAATCAATATTTGTTAGCAACACTGACTTTATTTGAAACAGCCAGCATTAATCTGTCTCAACGGCTTTTAGCAGATGAGCTCTGCAAATATGTAAATGTAGTAAATATGGGATGATTTAAATACTTGTTATGAACTGTGCTAATTATTAACATTTCATAAAGCTTAGAGAAGCAGTGCTCAGTCACTGCAGTGAGTTTTTTAGGTGGGGGAAAAGTGGAGATTACAAGAATCTCGGTGGCAGTGCCCCTGCAACTGTGATTTTCTGTGGGGAAAAATGAGAGAGGGAAAAAAAACGATATTAACTATTTGGTCAGTATCAAATTGTTTCCATGTTGGTAATTTCATTAAAGTGGCATCATAGTTATTAAATTCTCACAGAATGTAATTATAATGCAACGAATCTCATTCAGCACATGGTGTTGGCAGAATTTAGCAGTGACCCAGACATACAGTAAACATTGAATAAGTCCCTTGACTGTCAAAGACTGCAAGGTGTTGTGCAGGAGTAATAAATACCTACAGTAACTATTGTGCTGGATGGATCTACAAACTCCCACAACATTTCTTATGATTCGATTGTTAAGTGGTGATGAAAAGATAATTATGTTACAATTAAACAGGTTGCAGTTGTGTGTTGACCTTACAAATGCATTTTAAATTGAGAATTACTGGTATGGGATGTAAAGCATATCCCAAGTTCCTTAAGACTAAATTCAGACACATAGATCTTACATTACTGCAATCATTTTCTGCCTAGTCAATGATATTTTCCTTTATTTATTTATTTATTTATTTATTTATTTTAAATACCTTAAATTCAATCTCTTGTTTGTTAAAGCAAGTCAGGAACAAAGGAAGAAAGAAAGAGCTCCTGCTCTTTATGTTATGGGATATTCTATGGTGGGGGTCCCAAGTTTGAGAACTATTATTCTATATTCATATAACTTTAATGTATGATGCTGTACATTTGAATACTTTGCTGAAAAAGTGGATAACAGCACTTTTTTCCCCTGTATCTTGGACTCCTTGACCTTTCTGGTCCTTTCACTGAACTGTCTCTGAGGTATAACTAACTAATACACATTGAAGATTTTACAGTCATGTAAATCTTTTCTTTGTTGGAATTCCAAGCCTTTTCAAGTGGATAGTATTATGCAACTGTAAATGAAGCACCCCAAATTGCGTACAGACTCAAACAAGAGGGGGAAATGTGAGGGTGGAGCATATATTGAAAAAAAAAACAAGGTAATAAAAATCCTCTGCAAAGGTCACAAAAGACTGTATATATGTAAATCTACCTCCCACCTTATTCATGTAAAAAAAAACCTCTTTCATTCCGACAAGACGTTAACTCGGTGTATCTTTTTCATTGAGTATAAAGAATGCTAGGTTCTGTTTTTGTCACTGTGAAACACAGCCCTGAGGCGATCTAGAGGCCAGAAGAGCGTTGAGCGAGAGGAGGCAGTGGGGGAGCTACTGCTTTTACAAGAACAGAGCAGTAAAGAGCAGGGAGGACGGCTATGGTGAATAATGGCAGACCCTGCTGTTCTCACTGTCCATATGTGAGTGTCCATCACTCAAAGGCAGCCAGCATTTGACTGCAGCCAGGCCTCCTGGGAAAGTTTCCTCTGCACCCGTCTCCTATTATAGCAGTGACTGGGCGTAAAGCAAAACTGGCTTGATGTTAGGGGCCATTTGTAAATTAAATGGTTATAAAGAGTCGCTCTCCCACTACATTATGATTCTTGTATTACTCTGAGGTAAATGTCCAGAGAGAGACAAAGATTAATAAGAATATCTTTTATTTCCCCATCTGAATGGAAAAGTCTGAAAAGGCCAATAAGTGAGGAACTTATTTAGGTTCAGTGAAATAATGTTATTTTGCATTGTAATGCAATTACCGGATGCACAGTTGTGTTTACCTCTTCGTGTACAATTTGTTAACAAGTCTAAAGCACTTCACTGTCCTAGAAAAAAAAAGCAAGTGAAGCAACAGGCTATTTTTACCCCTGGGCAAATGTGTCCAAGCTGAGGCACCTGCTAACCACCACAACAACTCCAACAAGAGGATATTTATTTTGATCCAAACACTTCACTTCAATGGGTTTACAAATTTTAAAGGCCAAAATGAGGTAAAATTGAAAAGGTTTGAGCATGACACTAGCTGAAAAGCATGTTTATATCATTACTTTGTCACTTGACACCAAATGGTCAGCCTTCAGCCTGTGTTACTCACTCAGCTCAGGGACTCGCTCTCTGAAGTCACTGCTATTTCGGTGTATTTTCTACCACTGTGTCTTGGCTACAGCCATGCCTCTATTGGAGCAGGGGTCTTAATCGTAAGTGGGCTTTGTTTCTCTTTTTCGTTTCCTTTCAGGAATGAACAATAAAAAAAAGTGTTGCCACGATGTGAAGTGCTAGAATTTAACAGAAGGCCATTCCTGCAAAATTGTGAAATCTCAATATGATCTGGATTTATGCTGATTGTGTTCTAGTCTAGAAGAGTTGGAAACAATTTAACTACAACATGGAATCCAAGGCCAAACGGTAAGCAGAGTGATCATTTTACATGTTTTTGTTGCTTTTTTTTTTTTTTGCTATTGATGTATTTTTATAGAAACGAATTAGAAATCATGGTATTCACCATAAAAATACCATGAGGAATGTTTCTGATATGGTTTTGGTGGCTCATTAATTCTGCTATTATAAAGCACGATCTTCATATTATTTACTTTAGATATAGCATTGATAAATAGCCATCTATCTTCAATAAAGCATGGCTTCAAGATATCATATTCTATCAGAGAAATTGGATAGGTTCATAAATATACCTGACATACAAGCAAGTACAGAGCAATCAGACATTTTTGGTGCTAGGAAAGGCTCATGATTTTGTTTTTGTGAGAAGACAAAATTTTTTGATAGGGTGCTTGGCGGCATTTTCATTACAGTATCACAAAATGCAATATGGTTCATACAACATTCTTTCAGATTAGTTTGTCTTTTTTTTTCTTTTTTTCTTTTTCTTTTGATCAGTACTGTATGTGGTTTAACTGAAAGCATTTGTAACTGAATATGATATGGCGGTGCTTGTTCCTGAGTGGCAGTCTGAGCCAAGTGATAAAAGAGGATTTTAGAGGAGTTATTCTGGGTCATGTATGATTACTGTGCAGCAGCTGCAAAATTAATGGAAAATAATAATTACATATTTGCTTAAAATATATATATATAGCTATTACTAGGTAAAATATCCTGTGGAATAACCTGTAAATTTCATATAATACATGCACATTAATCTAATTATATAATTTTAATGAATAATGTATGTAAAAAATAAACAAAAAAGGTTGTTTTTTTTAAACAGAAAGAGAGATGTGTGGCTATTATAGCTTCTCTGTGACAATGCAATGAAATATGCCTAATAACCAGGTCTCAGATCCTTCAAGATATGACTAAATATGTACTTACAATGTCCAAAGTTTATTATTATCCATTCAAAATAAATTCAACTGAAATATAGAATGGGTTCATTAGTTGCATTGTGATTTTTTTTTTTTTTTTAATTTTTTAACTGAATTTTTAAATAGTTTCTTAACTATTCAGTAATACTTATAAATGTACTATCTATCTATCTCTCTATATATCTATCTATCTATCTATCTATCTATCTATCTATCTATATATATATATATATATATATATATATATATATATATATATATATATATATATATATATATATATATATACGGTATACTGACATATAGCATTTATGCTTAATCCTTAATTGAAAATGGAAAGGATCTTGCTACTCTAAAAATAATTCATATGATGTAAGTTACACTCTTTCTTGTGCATAGCAACAGCATGTCTCTATTAACCGCATGTCATGAAGGTCATTATTGAGACTCATACTGAAGCTAGACAACAATATTTTATGAGCCCTGTAACACATTTTTAGCATGCATAAAATGTCAAAAGAAATATTCAGAATTGCACTCCTGAGCAATGAGTTAATATTTTAATATCCGTTTCCTTAGAAATCGGTGTTCTGTTTGGTACTGTCTTGTGCCACACTTTTGACACTACTGTCTGCTTCTGTTGCAGGAAAGAAGCACAACCTGTTCACCTTTTGGAAGGTGGACTGCTTAAAAGCAAGACTTCATAAGTAGGCAATCTGAGAGACCGATAGAAGCAACTGTGTCCTGCTCATGTGAGCAAGTATTTGAAATGAGCTCTCTGGAAAAACGCCAGGCAAACCGACGGGGAAGCATACATGGCCCTCGCAACTGCTCTGATGGCATCAGTGACACATCGAGTGTGGGAATCTTCATGGATGATACAGACAGGGAGGTAAGCAGCCTCACTGATCGAGCCTTCAGGAGCTTGTGTATTGGAGAGGATGCGATCTACAATGACTTGGAGGTTTCCTCCCCTGCGGATCCACACAAAGCCTTTGCTCAAGAAACCCTGCAAAATAAAGATTTAAGAACAACCTGCCAGGAGTCCTCCTCTCATGGTATTCAGTATGAGGAGGCAGAGAAAAAATATGAGGTGGCCTCAACATTCCAGCATTCCTATATGGACACAGCAGAAGAGCATGTTCTCAGAGATGAGAGTTTGTCTTATATAAGCAATGGCTGTATGGAAGCGATGTGGCAACAGAAGAGAAGCACTTCCAGAGTTTCATCACTCATTAAGGCGTTCAGTTCAGGGGAGAGTTACTGTGAGAGTGGGGCTCTTGACACTGTAAAGGAGAAACACAGAGACTTTAATAAGGAGTCATGGGACAAATCAGCTCTGCTAAGTATTGAGAGAGAACTGTCCGAGTTCTCTTCTGGTTACTATCCGAATTTTAAGTCAGGTCCTTCACAGTCTTATGGAAATCATTTTCATGCAGTGGCACGGGTGAACACAGCAACATCCTCAAAAACAAAGTTCAAATTACTAAACACCACTAACTTTTTCTTCCACAGTGAATTCAGTCCTTTCCAGTTGTGGAAGGATTATAACAGGTTCCCTTTTGAAAGGGGGGAACCATCAGGGTTTGTGTCAGCCACTGAATTTCCTAGGTGGTATGATTCTCCTCTCTACAAAGAACTCACAGCCACACACAGGATTTCAAGTGCTCCAGCAGAAGGCAGGCAGTTTACTCGAAGAAAATTTGAGGATGTTGCTGCCTCTCAGCGCTCTAGATCTACTGTAATCCAAAAAGCCTCAGCCATAGAGAAGAGATGTGAGTCTGAAATGCCATCTAACTGCCCCCCATGGAAAAATAATAACTTTGTGAAAAACAAATTGCCAAGCAACAGGCCCTCCACAGTATCACCAACCAATGAGAAAGTGCACAGGCCGGATTCTAGCCTGCTTTATCATAGTAGACATACATATGAAATTCAGCACAAAGTAGGGAAAGTGGGCAGCAGTGAGATGTCCAGTAGAACGACTCCATTCAACATTACTCAACTTCTGACACCTGTAATTCCTGGAAGGCAGGAAACAGAAACATCAGAAATTCTGCAGTTTGCACATACTCCCTTGGTTTCTGAGTGTGACAGTGACCTGAAACCACAGTCTGATGCTAAACAACTGCGTGATAGCTACAAATCCAAAGCATCGAGTCTATTGTTCAACCTTAAGGACAACAGAAAACGAGTCAAGAGCACATACAGTCCTACAAAATTTAAAGGTTTAGAGATATCAGATAGGAATAAGCAACCATCAAAGCTAGAAGGTCGTGAATCAAGACTTTCAGAAGCATCAGGATCAAAAGTACCCATTCAGGAGCATTCTACAGCTCCTGGCACTTGGGAACTTTGTAACCCAGTCCAACCAGATTATGAGCTTTCCTTATTCCAAACTGTAGAACACAAACAGTATGCTAATAAATCACATAACAATAGAACCTTAATGTCTCAGTATGGCACTACAAACTGTAATATCCCTTATTTGGGCTCACAAAATAACCATGCTGATGAGTTTACTAACAGAGAGAGTGAGCATTATGAGATATCCACAAATTCAGGACTTGGTAATAGTGGTGGGAGCCCAGTGGGCCACATTAATTACAGTGCTAGAACATTTGGCCCAACAGAAAATATATTTTCCAAAGCACATATGTCAGCTGAAATGTCAGCAAAACAAACTTTCTATAGGAGAGATGCAGATGCAGGCCATCAGAACTTTGTGAGAAACCCAAGTTCTGGATATATCAATAACCAGGTGACTGAAGAAAACCTTTCTTGGAAAAGAACAGGACCTGTAAATATGGTGACCAAGGAAATGGTTAATAATAATAGGATAAAAGATGAGCTGCCATATAAGGGAGAAATAGCTGCACTGATAGAAATGGACAAACAGAGGAAAGCCACCGCTAAGCAATATTTGCCTTCAGCCAATGAGAACTACACTATGAGAAAGGAGATGTGCATAAATAAAGTGAATGAGAACATAAATGGGAGTTGGCTTCCAAAAGACAAACAGATTCAGGACACAAAAAGCTCTTTCCAAACATGTGCTGATAAACATTTCTCAAACAAGCAGGTAAAAGACAATCATACAAATACATCTGCAATGTCCCAAAATTTGTATGAATTTCAACATAATGGTCTGCAAAAAATGCCATCTCCTCATAAAGAGGCAAACTTTACAAGGGGATCAGAAATTACAACACATGAAAAGGCTGAATTTTGTATTCAGAGACATATGAAACATGCTACAAGTGATAGAGGGACTGAAAAAGATTATAGTCAGAGAACACAATTTTTGCAATCAATGGAGGAGAAATATCGATATAATGAAGGATCTGTTGCTTATCAGCCATACAAGTATGAGTCAAACAAACAGTGGCATATTGCAACAACTGAAAACAGACACACTAAAGGTGAAGAGTGTATGTCAAGACAACTGCAGCAATCTGAAATGAAAGCAGAACAACCTGGTGAATCAAGGACATCTTATATTCAGCAGCAAAGCACAGTATATTCAGCAAGAACAAGCCAAAGAAATTTGATAACAGAGGACAGAGCCAAAACTGAGCAACACAAGCCAACCTATTCTATTGCCCCCAGTCAGATATATCACAAGCAGGGCAATATGAATACAGACCTTAACATACCAAATACTCAAAGAACTTTGCAAAATAATAACAGTCAACAAACAAGAGGGGACAGATTTAACATTAATGACATTCTCTCTGTCAGAGACAATGAACAAGCAAAAAGAGTCAGAGAAAATAAACACGGTTTTAATGGTAGAGCTGGTGACGCAAATAAATTAGAGCATCTAATTTCTCCAGTTACAGCTGATGTAGCCGAGGACTTAGCAGCTAAAACAGAACCATCTAAAGTTCAGTCACAGGCACAGCAAGATGGAAATTCCTATTGCAAACATGAAAGTACAAATGTATCATACGGCTATGTCAGAAAGGAGTCACATATTCCAAATGACATGAAAGAGAGGACAGGAAAAGACATATTCATAAGTAATGAGAATGATAAAATCACACTAAGAGCACTTTCATACAAAGAAAAAGGACAAACCAAACAAGAGATACTCACCTCAAAATTAAAAGCACATGCTCAGAAGGAGATATCGGCAATTAAAGAAAAAGGCCTTGCTAAACATGCTATTCCATCAAGAAATCCAGTAAAGCAAAGTACAGCTGTAAGCAATGAAAAAGGAAAAATAAAACAGGAAGTTCTGTCACCAAAGAAAGAAATTACTGCAGAAAAACTGAATCATCTTTTTCAGGACATTACTTATTCAAGTGTTCCCTTATACAAAGAGCAAAGAAATCAAGGCAAGGATGAGCCAAAATATGAATCTCTTACAGCAGAAAAAGTGGAATTACCTACAAGAGACATGGGATCTGAGAAAGGCAAAGTTGCTACTGAGAAAGAAAGGACAAAGATTCAAATGATAAAACCTCAAGAGGAAAAGATTACAGAGGTAGACAAGAAAAACTGTGAAGTCCATAACTTTGTTCAAAATTATTTTCACCAGCCAAACGTGCAATCCAGAGAAAATCAACCTAGCAAACCTAGCAAAGACAATGAGAAAGAGCGATCTACAAATGATACAATTCCAGCCAAATGTTTCTCAAGCTCTCCAACTCTCAAGGTTTTTAGTGATGAGGAATCTGTTGTCAATAAGGAAGATAAAACCTCATCTAACCTGCTCAAAACATACACTTCAAATAACACAAAGTACTTAACATTTAAAGCGAATGGCAAGTGGCAAGTTGATAGTCCAAAACATGAGGTCTTGGTAAACGCAGCAACTAACCATCTTACACTGCACAACATTTCAGGGGAAGCTATAACCCTTGAACGCTCTGTTAACAAAGCAGAAGAACAGCTGTCAAATGTTAACATAGATCAACATATTGGTGATAGTAATACAGCTTCTCTGAAATGCTTTGACTTGGAAGAAACAACCAAAGGAAAGAACAACACAAGAAAGGAAAAGCCTTTAATACTACCAAATGCAAGACAGCTTGAAATTAATACTAGACAAGACAAAACTCCATCGGATTGGACGAAAGACGAAGTACCTGCTGTTGAGGTGTCAGTGGAATTTACAGACACCAAAACTACTTTCCCTTATAAACAAATGGCAAATACTGAACAGGAAAGGGAAGATCTTAAAAGTGGAGATGGTGGAATCAGTGAAAATCAGACAGTGCTTTCTGAAAGTTCACCAAAGGCCAGTAATCAGGTGTATTGTAAGCCAAATACAGAACCCCAAGAAAAGGAAACATTGCAAGAAAAACAAGCCATGCAGGCAGAGGCCTTCCAAACATCTAAAAAGAATCAAGATGTTTTTCTTCAGCAAGTTCAGAATACTGATTTTGATACATTGAAGTCATCGCAAAATGCACATGCTAGCAAAGAATTGGGATATCCAACAACTTTAAGCTTAAATAAGGCAGTAAGTATGAAACTTGATTCTTTAGAGGAGAATAAATATTCTCTGCAGCAAGAACCAAAAATAAAGAAGCTGCACTGTGAAAACAGTGAAGTTCAAGAAACTGTGTCTCGATTAAAGTTAAAAATCAGTAATGAAAACCAAAATCAGCTAATGATAAAGGATAAAGAAGTAACTGAAAACAACAATCAACAGTTACAACAAGACAGTGAAAGAGCTCAAGACACTGAACATCTTAACCAAAAGGCAAAGGATTTCAATGAACATATAGAAACTACACCTATGGAAAATAAACAGTCGAATGATGACATAAGAACATATAGTAGTAATGGCTCAAAGTCTCCAGGCACTGAACAGTCAGAAGAGGAGTTTTTCATGCCAATCATTACGATAAACAGTAAAGATCAACAGCTCAGTAGCCACCCTGCTCCAGACAAAAGTGCTGACATTACAAATCCAGTATCTGAAACCCATGTCATTCACATTGCTAGCAAGGAAGACAGTTCACCAACAGATGAGCCTGTAATATACAGTATATGTGTTTCAAGTACATCAGAAGCTGTTTCAGAGGATGAACCTATAATCTATAGCATTTCTGTGTCAAGCTTGTCTGATGCTTCCATGACAACTGTTCCAGAAAATCTAGAAAACAGTCAAAAACAGCTTTCAGTAGAGCAAGAAGAGAAAGATGACAAAGAAACAATCGGCAATAAAAATAAAGAAAGTGACTTCCTTGAAAGTAAAGAGGATAGTAAAGAGGTAAAATTGCTTTTAAACACCGATATGGCAGAACAAGAAACTGTGGTAAGAAAATATGATTCTCCTGCAAGCAAAGATAAACTTGATTATTATAGATCAACAGAGCTGGACAATATTAGTTTATCTTATGAGAGTCTCTTGGCCAAATATGGGCTTCCTAATGGAGATACAATTCATCTGGAGTCAGACCAAAAAGAGCAGGATACAAAGCATGGAGATGAAAAGGAAGAATCTACCCATAACTCTTTACAAAAAATACAGGATAATACAATGGATAATGACCATGTGCCTGTTGAGAAAATGTTGACAGCTGATTTCACTAAAAAGCATTCTCCAGAATCCAGAAAACCAAAGTCTCCAGAAGCCTCCCCTGAACTTTTGAGGAACATTGAGGGAAACCATGAGCAATGTGTTACGCACTCAGAGCATGAGCATCAGACAGCTAATGGAGGAGGCACACAAAGAGCTGGTGGAATTGTGTACTCTGATAGAAACACTAAACAGGATGTTTCAGCAAAACAAGAAATCCTGATGTCAAAAGTTGTACCAGTTTGTGAAGACATTGCAGATAGTCAGTCAGCAGAGCAAATCGTGGCAAATGGAAATGTTCAACTGAAGGAA
This sequence comes from Cranoglanis bouderius, assembly GCA_023630585.1. NCBI lineage: Eukaryota > Metazoa > Chordata > Actinopteri > Siluriformes > Cranoglanididae > Cranoglanis > Cranoglanis bouderius. The sequence continues at coordinate 19,103,010 of CM042536.1, read as the reverse complement.
AACAAGCAAGTCGGACAGAAAGTACAAACAATAGAGACAGGACTGAAAGAAAATGACGATGATGTAGTTAACAAAAATACTGAGATGGTACAAGTGAAATGTGAGAATGATACACAACATGCAGCTGGATTTAATTCTGCTAACATCAGCAATAAGTCACACAATCACTTATGTGATGATTCACCACAACTCGGTTATAAAATCTCTACAAATGATTGTCAGATCATGATTAAAACCCAAGACACTGGAGTATATTCTGTTCAGAATGGTCAGAATGCAGTTAATCAAATAAGTAATACAAAAAGCCCCATATTGCAATACAGGACACAAGAAGAATGTGAAAGTGATGCCCTCAAACAAGTAAGCAAAGAATGTCTTCAAACTGGAGATAACAAGGCTTTACAAAACAATAGAAACGAGTTGGCCTGCAAAAGTGAATACCCAGAACCTGAACAAGTCAAATTCATGACAAGCAATGAAGTAAAAATCAATAGGGTGATTGTTTCACAGAAAGAAATTTCAACCTTCACTAATGAACAGACCAAAGAGAATGGCAATGTTAATCAGAATCAAATCCAATATGCTTTTCCTGCTGGAAAGAGAGATCAGAGTGTATTTATAGGGGCAGGTATTCAACTGGAAGATAAAGAAGTGCATAAAAATGACATTGAGTACCAAATAAAGGCAGATACTGTATGTACCAGAGGTGCTGTGCCAGCTAATAATGTAAGTGAAAATGCTCAAAACATAGCACCTGCAAAAGTAACAGGAACAAAAGCATCATCTGCTCCGGGCGTGACAGAGGATGACTTAGAAAATGAGAAATGGAAAAGGGAACCAGTACAAAAAGAGAGAGAAATCATAAAAGATGAAATCACAACATTAAATAAAAATCCCAAGCCAGCATCATCTGTAATTAAAGGTGACGAAAATGCAGAATGTGAATCCAGTAAGAGTGATAAAAATCTTAAAGAGGCAAACGCCCAGCCACAAGACAAAAAAGATGATCACATTGAGAAACTGATAATTGATAAGACTAGAAAAACTAGTGGACAAAAAGAAATCAAGGCTGGCATTGGGACATTTAAAGAAAGTAGTGATATCATTAGATGGGATATAGAAAGCAGTGGAAAGGTTTTAAGAGACAAACATGATCAACTTAATAATGTGTACAGTCCACAGAAAGATGCTCTTCTAGAAAGAAGGGGAAATACATATGATGGAAAAAACATGTATGAGTCTAATCAAAACAGTCAATACCATGATACAGTGCTTACAAAAAAAGAGGGAACCTTCACTAAGACTGAGGTTACACAGAGGGAGAGGAAAATGACTAGGCCAGAAATATCAGCTTTAGCTGACTATGCAAGGCTGAGGGTTATCTCGGCTGAAGATGACACCATTACTGAAAAGGACTTACTTCAAAAAATGAACACGTCTCAGAAGTATAATTTATCAGCTGTGGAGCCACAGAAAGTAAATTTCTCCATGTCTGTGGGAGGTACAGAGCAAAACAAACAGCTGTCTGTAAATAAGAAGTCTGAGAATATGAATGCAACAGCAACGCTTTTAAAAGTCCCGGAACGACAAACCTACAAAATTACAGATGAAATACTTGCAGGACATAATCAGTGCTCACCCAGGAGTGAGATCATTGCTTATCCAAAACCTGGATCATTGGCTAAAAGCTCGGATGATAGAGTATTTGCTGTAAAAGGTACAGAAAGCACCAAAGAAAAGACATTAACCAACAACATGCAATCAAACACTAAAAAATCTTTGACTGCACAAGACTATGGATATTCAGAAAGCCATGAAGTGTATCAACCCCAAAATCCTCGAGCTACTCATCCTGTACAAACACAGATTGAGAACAAACATGATCCCAAGCTAAAACAGGAAGTTAATGCAAACATGCTGGAAAGGAAGATTTATCCTCAAGTTAAAAATTCACAATCTGTACCACAAGTGTCAATCGTAACTGAACTTAATAGTGCAAATAGACATGCAGATAACCAAATAAAGGAGGAAGTGAAAGATGAAGAAACAACAGAGGAGCTACAGTACTACATTGTCAATACTATGGAAAGTGAGACAAAACCTAAAAATAATCATGAACCACTTTCATTAAGCCACAAAATTGCTTCAAACAAAGACTTAACTGAAATTCATGCAACATCGCCACGGTCCAGCACTTCTTCTCCAGCCATGGGGAAGCCCATCATGTTCAAAGTGAAAGACAACACAGGCAAAACTTCCTCAGTTACTAAAACTGTTAGGCCACGCTTTCACAGATCATTCTCTGAGGAATTCAGAATTGGCTCCCCAGTTGACACCTGTTGTGGTTCAGAAAAAGACAAAGTTGAATATGATCATGAGAATGAGCCAAAAGAGTCTGCTAACTCTCCAGTTTTGTATGAGAAATCAGTAACTTCACATCGACTCCCTAGAGCAAAGGAAATCCAAGCTCGAAACAAAATGTTGTCCCCAGGGTTCACAGCACCAAAAGAATCAAGAAGCTACAACACAAGAAGCCACATGACTGAAGAGTATGAATCTCGATCACTCATCAGCACAGTCTCTGAGGATGTGGAGAGACTAGCTTCTAACCCAGTAGTAATGACGGACAGTAGAGGTTTTGCCACTGAACATATTAGACATGCCTATGCAAGGCCAGAATCTTCCTGTTATGAAAGACCAGAATCAGCCTGCTATGAGAGACCTGAATCTGCCTGTAGTGACATAAGATCAGCAAGTAAGCCACCTGCTGTTCCTCCTAAAACGGAGAAAGCCCTTCGTCGTGCTAAAAGGCTCACTACCAGGAGAATCAAAAAGGTAGAGGACAAGATGACATCTGATACTCCAGTACAACCTGAGACCAAGTCTACCCGAACTGTCTCCAGTTTGCCCGCTTCACCTATGGTGCAAATGTCAACACCTCAATCAGTACAGGCCTCACCTCCAATATCACACTATCATGTTGAACCAAATTATGCTCCTCCTGCACCTAGCATTGTGGCTCATTCTTTCCCAATGACCCAAAGAAAGCTCTTACAAGATCCAAACTCGGGGCAAATCTTCATGGTGGACATGCCAGTGCAGGTCAAGACGAAGACATTTTTTGACCCTGAGACAGGAAAATATCTCCAGCTCAATGTGCGTCAGAGGGCCCAAAGCACTTTGTCACAGCCAGCATCTGTGGAGGTGTTGGGCCACCCGTATGTGTTGTACCCTGGCTTTCTGCCCATGTCTGTTTCTGTCCCATCCTTACCCTCCGTAAGGTCAGCATCCCAGATGTCAGCACCAGCCACTGTCACAGAGGAGCCAAACCAGTTAAAAGCAAGTCATGAACAGGAGATTATCGAACCAGAACGTCACAGAAATGTCCAACAGCACAATAGACCTGTTTGTAAGACACGTGAACAAACTGGCAGGGAAATTTTGCACACTGAAAATGTCCGAATGACTCCAAGACAAACACATATCATAACAATGAGTGAATTAGAGGACTTTGCAGTGGAGAACACCTGACTGTACACACGAATAAATGTATATCTGACTTTGTGAATAAGAACTTATTTAAGGATTCATTAAATACAAAAATATGCAGTTTGAGAATTATTTTATGGTTTGTTTTTAAGCTGCAATATTCTTTGCAGATGTGCTATAAGAAAAGCAGTGCTATTTATTTTATAAAGGAGATATGCATTCCATTTTAGAAGTCATTTATAATCAAATGTAAATTTCTCACAAATCTTCCCAGTCTTAAATGAACCATGTTCATTCAAAGAGAAAATTTATATGACACTGTCATTTTGGAATTAAGTGCTTACCAGGTAGCCTCAGTTGTTTTGCCTAGACACATTGTACCACAAAAACAAAATATAACCTCTCTTTTTGAGGAAAAAGAATGATAATCATATAATATATATAATTGCTTAATGGTTTTTAACACTTTCTCAAAATTGCAAGGTTTACATTGCAAAATTCACACAACTCAACTTGTATGGAAACCAGTGTGAATGTTTAACTTTAGAATTATGAGTTTGTGGTTGCAGCTTTTTGTGACTTTATTTGCATGAAATGCAATGAATACTCCCTAGTTCATTTGAAATTCTGTGAATATGATTGGCTTAAGGCTTTAAAATGTCACAGTTTCTTTTATACACTTACATTTTAATGGATTTCAGCATATGTCTGCTTTGTAAAGTTCCTGTTAACTGACATTCAAGCTATTTAACACCTGACAGCATATAAATTGCACAGAAATAAGATTTGCTCAATTATGATTACACCAGACATTATGGTTACACAATTTTCTACACAATCATGGTCCACATTATTGATTAAAATGCCAATCCATTTTTTATTTCAGATTTCTAAGCAATAAATTGTCTTTTAAGTTGAATGACTCATAGTGTTTTAGAGTTCATTCAATGATAAGTACACATGAATAAACTAATATGATGTCTTTCATAATGGTCTGTTGCCATATAATTGTGTTACTAAAAATAAGTCATCTTTGTCATTTTATTGATGATACTTTTTTCAATGAAAAGTTTTTAAAAGATTATTTCTTATAGCACCAGGTTATTAAAAGGGAAAAAATGAATGCAAAGTGTTTGCAGAGTATTTTGTTATATACCACTAATATTATAACAAACACGACATTACATTAATATTCATTATGACATTAAAGCAGAAACATTACCTTCAACATTTTTTAAACTTCTTTTCACTGGGCTTAATATTCATTCTTCATCTGTTACTGCTGGATTTCTTTGTGTTGAATGTTACAACATCTGCACAATGGACCACTCTAGTGGACTGAGATAGTATTGTACCCTTTTAGATCACTTTCCATGGTGACATTTAAAGTTAGTTGTGCAAGGGTATATTATAATAGATAATGTCGTACAAAATAAATTCTGTAGAAACCTTTAGCTATGATGAATATTTTATGGTCTGCTGTTATTTCAAATTGTCAGAATGTTGCATTCATAATGTATAATAGGCTGGTGTCAAGTTGCAAAATGAATACATACAAAATAACTAAGAAACTTTTCTTTAGTGCATGCATGTAAAATATTAATTATCTAGCCTAGAAAAGTACTGGCTGCAATTACAAACACAAATTTCCCTTATTATGCAATTGCGTATAAAAGGAGGTTTCGAGATGTTTCTGTTTTATTTCTGAAGAAAGCACAGGGAAATATTAGGGCATTGTCAGATGCATTAACACACACACACACACACACACACACACACACATATATATATATATATATATATATATATATATATATATATATATATATATATATATATATATATATATATATATATATATATATATATATATATTTTTTTTTTTTTTTTCCACAAATGAACCCAATTCATTGATTTATTGATCTTCTAATGAAGGAATGGGCTGTTGTGGTACATACAAATGACCTTATCATAGCATGTGCAGCAGGCCTACATCTCAAAACTAACAGTGCTCCAGAGTTTGGATACAGCGTCACTGACAATGCATCATTAATGGAACAAAAAAACCCCATTAAGGCTTACAAAACAGAATTTAAACCAAATGATTTTTGTTATCATTTTTTCTAGGTTTTGGCTACTCTCCAGCTAATTTAATATAACAATGCTTTTCAGAACGAATTAAGAGAATGTTGAAATGTATGTAATGGCACTGAATAATCAATAATCCACATGAACATGTAAATATTACTAAAACCTCTCTTCAAACATACAACTTTTGAGTGTTTAACTCAGAGCAACTCGTTTGTTTCAACAGTACAATAACTAATTTGAAAGCAGATTATTATTAACAAATTTCTCACTTTCCCCTCCTTTCTTAAATACGTACAAATTTCTTTCCCAAAAAAGAAATGCCAGCTGATGCAAAGAGAAAATGTCAAAGTTGTCAGCTGAGAGCAAATTAAGCTACTGTTAACTTACTACCCTTAAAGGCTTTTACAAGGTTTATTTTGATAGTTAAAGGTTCCACTTGGAGCCCATTCTAATAGAGAAATACTCAGTTGTAGGATTTCTTTACCCTCTTCGGAACCACATAAGAACCTTTACGGGTTATAGATTTAACCTATTTGTGTACATGTAGAAAGAGGACTGACCTGCGCAATTTACTATAACATTTAATCAATATTCCCAAGCACAAAGTAATTTATTAACCTTTTTTTAACTAACCAATTTCAATACCAACAAACTGACCCTCTCCGTTGATAATAATGCATTTATATGTAATCTGTCTGTATCATTTTGTAATTAATATATAATATTTAAATTCACTATACTGAGGCCTATGTACAATATAAAACACACAGCATCAAAAGAATATTAGAAATTAAAATGTAAATACATTGCAAGACAATTAGCAAAGCAGACAATTAAAAATTAAATATATGCAGTGCTGAACAATGTGTTCCCCTTGTCTGTCTATATTGTGTGAACCACAAACGACACCGAAAAAAAACTGTGTATAACCTTGATTTGCTACTGAACAAGTCAGAATTTTATTAAACTTTGTACACAAATATAGTATACAAAGTTTAATGCCAGTATAGCTGAATTGAACTGCTACAAGTGTAATTTATTAAACAGGTAACTGACAAGAATGGCTCTGTAGGAAGAGCCAAATGTTTTTGACTTCTGTTCTGTAAAGGTATCCAATTCAACTTCATATATATTAAATTATTTCTATGAAATTCCCATGGTGAATAACTGACCAAATCTTATCAATTTTGTCAATTTTTTAAAAGTAAACAAAACAGGCAATAAACCCAAAAACTAATTATTCTACGTTGGTCATCATGCAACAATATTCTTAAGTACCGCATGTACTTATTGTTTCATTTATTCAGACCTAGATTTATCTTTTAATATTTTACAGAAATATCAGAGCTCTAAGCTGGGCACAATATATAGATCTCAAAATCTGCATACTGTATATTCCTCAAAAAACTTGGCATTAGGAATGACTTTAAAAACATTCTTCTTCGTAGTGTGGGCTGAACAATCCTAAACTAATCCAAAATTAAGTTTAAATTAAACTCTATTTTCAACATTTAAACACTGAGCACACAAATTCACTTTGATATACGGTACATTTTAGAGAAACACAAGCATGCTCTGGCAGCACGCAGCTCTTCTGACATTATCGAGCTCTGCCATGTCAGTAGGGTGTTGCGTCATGAATTATTAAGACAGTACTTTGTGATGATACATAATTCCATATCAATTATTCATGCTAATGTGTGTGTAGTTTACTTAATTGTGTTATTGACTATCAAAAGTAATTTCCTGAAAATCCTCAAGGACATGAATTTAATCAGTTTAAGTCCTTTTCAGATGCAGTCCTATTAAGGACGTGTCTGGCCCTTAATTAGTGATTTTCGATGGAATTCAGTGAAGAAGATGATAATAATCTACTGATGATAACTGATGATACTATATGAAAGGACTGCACAAATGAGAAACATACTAATTTTACTTTTCTGTAACAATTCCCAAACTCACTCTTGTAGTATGGTGACTATGAATACTAAAGTTGACCTCTATCTTGGAAACATACCAGTGTGATCTTAATAAAGAGAACTATCCAAATTGATATACTTTTCAAAAGACCATAATGTCATACAGTGCCTGTCTTATTGTCATTTACACTACACCAATAACTGCATTTAAACTATATTTGTTTAGAACTCATATTTATAGCCCAACATAACATGCATACACACTATAGGCCAAAAGTTTGGAATTAACATTGTTATAATGAATAAACATAGAGCCAGCTAAACATCATGGGACCTCCAACAGTGGACAACTAGACCAAAAGTTTAGTTTTTCTTTCTTTCTTTCTTTCTTTCTTTCTTTTTTTTTTTTTTTTAAATAATTTTTTGTAGTAAACCCAATCAAATACATCTGATTCAGACATTCAGTTGCATCTGAACACTTATATAACTCAATCAGATGTGTTAATATCTGTGTATAAGAGTTTCTTATACACAGAAATGGTCAATGCAAGGAAGTGTTATCAACAAAGATGATAACGATTAAATCATTACAAGATAAAGGATTTTTTTTTTTAAATCGCTTGCTTGCTACCTTTGGCCTGTAGTGTATATTGTTAGTCTCAGAAATAGCTTGTTAAAATATTTGTATGTATGACCAGCTTCAACCAAAAGTATCCTGATGAACTCACAGCATTAAACGCACCTCATCAACAGTAAAGCCTGTACATTACACCATCCTAATAAGCATCTACTCAGCCTCAGTAAAGAGTCTGTGCATCAAATGCAAAAGAGCCAGTGGTTTAGCGTAAACTAAATAAATAATAAGACCAACCCTTGCTTCCGTTTTTCAGCTCTACCTTTCGTGTACAAGGAAGTCAATTAATAATTGATCACAGCCAGATGGTGTGTGCAATAGGCAACAGAAGACGTACATGAATGTCTACATGTTTAATTGTTTTAAAGAGCATGTCAAAACAGGACTAGAGTGAGAACACTCAGAGTCTGTCATTGCCTTGCAGATGTGATGACAACAAGAGTGTCACATCGCATGACCAGTGAGACGAAATTGCTTTTACTTTTACCAGATCAAGAAAACACAATAGATATACACTTGCATATTATTTCACATTAGGTCATTTATATTAGCGCATGGTGTATTTATATATATATATATATATAATCTTTTTTTTTTTTTTTTTTTTTTTACATTTTAGAAAAAAATTGTCCTTCACACAATGCAGCTCCTTATATCACCTGACTTCACAGTATACAAGGCAGTATAAGTCTTACATCAAAGTAGCTGGAAAAATATATGAATTCACATTGGCAGCCAGGGTAAATTCATCCCACAGTCTCTTCACCATTAAAACCATTTACAGTGCCAAAGGTATATAGGCAATATATCATTCATAATAATAGGCAAAATGTAACAATGATAGATAAACAACAATTGAATAAATAGCTTGATGCACCCACACTCAAATTATAATACAATAGTATATAACACTGAACACCTTGCCCTGTTGTTTTGACTGCATGTGAGGAAAGGGGCAGCAGGCATTCATTATGAGATCGTAATTCCTTATGTCCGGAAGTGGGAAACGTGCTGTGTAGGCAAAAATGACTCCCTTATTTCTTATCCGGGTTCTCCTTTGGGCAGTGCAGCTGCTTTTCGGGGGTAGTTCCCTGGGTTGGTAGCTTTGAGGAACCAGAGGCAGGACTGGAGTCTTCCCCTCCCACTGCATTGGTGCTTTGAGTGAGCCCAACAGAAACTCTGGCCCCTGGCCCTGGTACTGCCCCAAGTAGGTTGGCTGACTGCAGCAGAGCCTCGGAGTGTTCCCTGGCCTTCATGCGCAGAGCTGCCACGCTGGCTGTCCGGTTACTCTGGCACCCATAGGGAGGTAGGAAGGAGAGGCCCATAGGGTCAGGCACGCAGCAAGAGCACAGGGGGCTTCCTGCTGTAATACACAGCAAACAAACATGAATGTCAGAGCTGTAGATACACTACACATTATAAGTACAGTAAAGATCTCACAGGTAAAAGCCAATCGGTAGGAATACATTACCGAATATGTTAAATCAATTAGTAAATATGTTAAAATCAATCACAATCAATAAAAGCAATCATCGATAGCTATTTTAAAAAAAGATACAAAGCAGGGAATTACACCTTACACTATGCAATAAAGGTTTGTACTTAGGAATTTGTCAGTATATGATTCGATAGACAAATAACCAAAAATTTTCCAAAAACAAATTTTAAGCAAAATGTAGATAATTTTAGGAATATAGGACATAATACAATCAAATCACAGTCCCTAAATTCAAAATGTGATATTGTATATGTACACTATATACAAAATACACAATGTTAATTCACTTTGTTATTTCTAATCAGGCTTCAGACCCGTCCTATCAGTTGCATATACATATTGTATTACAGGTTATAGAATATTAACTGTATTTGTCATGATATGTATAACCATTTGAAACATCTTACTGTACCTTTCAAAGTTGCCACTTGTGACAAAGCTTGGGCATATGTCGCAGTGTTGAGAAGAGTCCCAGGCAAACAGGATGGGAAAAAGGGCCCTCCAGGACCAACAGCTCTGTTAACACTGTGCATGAAAAAGAGCACATGGAGTCAAACCTTATGTGAATTCAGTAACAGTATGTGTGATACATCAGAAATAGCGTCATAGACTTTGTGGCAGATAATCAGCACACTTTTGTTGTGCTTCCAGAGGTTCTTTTTTGTTTCTGCTTTGATCCACAGGGGACTGGTTGAGGTTTCTGGCAGAAGGAGTTCCTTCACTCATTTGCTCCTTTGTGCCCTCCTGATCCGAGCTGCCCCTCTCTGTTTTTCTCCACTTTGCTCTTCGGTTCTGAAACCACACCTGGACAGACAGCATAGGATTTATTAACATAACCGTTACAGACTAATGAATAACTTTCTTGCTGAAAATGTATTTCTCTGCTTTTATAGCAAAATATAAAACACTGCATATAAATTTTAATACACTCTTAGAAAAAAGGGCTATTTAAGGGTTTATTGGTCCCCTAAAAGGGTTCTACTTGGAATCCTTTCTGTTAGCAATGCACTCTCTTGTAGGTTTCTATATAGAACAATTAAGCATTCTCCCAGAGGGACAACTGAAGAACACTTAATGGTCCTACATTTTCTGAGAGTACTTTCCTTATGACTGCTGTCATAGCCCTTTAAGTGTCAGCCTTATATGAGTTGATGGTGACTTACTTCTAACTTCATGAACACAACTGCCGAGCATATGCACCCAAGTTCTTGTATCTTAATTGAATGAAGGTCATTGCCTATAACAACATTTAATTGAGCAATTTTTCATTATCATTTTTTAATGACTTCCTACTGACAGTCTCCCTGCTTCTGAGAGGGAACTGTGATGAAGTCGTTTATTTCCCTATTTAGTGATTGTTTGACAACATCAGATTCGATTAAGGCTGCGCTCTCGAATGCATTAATCATGTTTGAATAGGAAAGGGCTATAATGGAGTCATATCTCGACTGCCTGCCCAGCATTGTGCAAAGGTACAATGATGTCAGCAAACAAAAAGGCCTACACACTGAGCATTCATTCAGCATAATAGGAGGCAACATTTTACTGGCAGGACAACAATATTCAGAATGCAATTGTGGCAACATTATCTCACCCTTGCACCTTCCAGCTAGGAGTCATGATCCCCTAACACTGCATGCTCTATAATTGCACCATTAATCTCAATTTGCAGTTTGGTCTTAGTGCAACCAAAACCAATTGACACTTTCCAAAGGAGGAGGAGGATGAGGAGGAGGGGTCGCCTGCAACCCTATACAACAAAAAGAAAATTTATTTCCTAATAATAATGTAAGCTTAATATCCCCGCATGCTGCAACTGATTCATGTTCAGATTTAATAATGCGAATCTGGTAATCCGATTAGAGAGGCAATAATTTGTTTACAGTCCCTAATTTACAGCAGCGAATGCCATTATGGCTTTGCCGTCGCCGGGTTTAAGCGATAGTAAAATGACCCTGGGGAACACAAGGCCAACTATTCCATCTCCTACAATTAGATCTAGGAAAGCCAATAGCAAATGTGGAACGCAGGAAATTGCATACGGGTATACGTGGATTTAATTACACCTAGACGAATTTATAACAAACATTATATGTGTACTAAGGCTGCAAAATACGACTGGGGAAAGTTTCCAGATGCGCAGCACCTCAAGAAAAACATTTAGCTTTCAGCCACACACAAGCAATTCCGCTTCAAAACCTTTTGGGTTTTTTTTTTTTTTTTCTTCTTCCTGAAGTAAAGAAAAACACCTAAGTAATTTTCATACCTTGGAGACGCGGACAAATTAGTGGAGGACATTATCACTAGTTAATTATGAATGACCGATTAATCAACTTAATCTAATATTGCCCATTATGTTGATGTTATTAAAGTGCGCCGCGCAAATGACGGAGAGCTTTAATTTAGTGTCTTTGGCCAAACGTGCTAAGAGAACAATATGGGCTTTATATTTGTTTAGTGCAGACTGACATCATGCACTGTGAGAAAAAAAAAAAAAAAAGGATACTTAACTCTATTTTTCCTTGTCGCTGGAGTGGTGCCCTTAAGGCTACTTTTAGTATATTTTACCTTTTTGGAAAGCTGCATGGAGTGTACCTTTAAAGCTTTACCCTAAAAACAAAGTCTAGTCGAATTGTGTACCTTAAATGTACCTTAATTTTTTAATCCAGGTTTCCAGGAGAAAGATACATATTAAAGATACAGAAGATAGCAGTACTACCGCAGAGAAAAGGAAAGGTACAGTTTAGTACTATATTTCTGAGAGTGCACTAATTCCATAATGAAGTTTATTCCCATCACTAGTGTATAATTTCTAAATAACCAAAATGAAGTGGGGAATTGAGTACAAGAATAGTATTATCATAGAGCTCTTATATGACGTGTTGTCCCATAACAGCTGAGAGCAAGTTTTACCTGGACACGGGCCTCTGTCAGATTAATCTTCATAGCCAGTTCTTCTCTTGTGAACACGTCCGGATAGTGAGTTTGGGCAAAAACTGCTTCCAGTGCTTCTAACTGCAAAATAAAGAATTTGTTTTATCAATAGTTATAAATCATAATAACGATATTGACTTTCCTAGAGGCAGAGCAGCCTGTTATTTGACCCAGAACTCGTTTCCAATAGTCATAACTCATAGACTAAATAAAGTTGGGGCTGTTCCATCAATAAAGATGCCACAGAGCCTAGTGTACAATTTATTATTATTATTATTATTATTATTATTATTATTATTATTATTATTATTATTATGAATAATAATAATAATAATAATAATAATAATAATAATAATAATAATATTTTTGTTTGTTTGTTTATTATTTTTAAAGAATATCCACCCATATCTTATTGTCGGAGAATGTTAAAAATCTAAATAGCTAAAAATCTAACCTGAGCTCATTAGGCTACCTGTTGTAAAGTGAAGGTTGTTCTGTTTCTGCGTTGTTTCCTCCTGAGAAAACCGTCATCGAAGTCCCCAGAGGCATGGTTCCCAAAGCCGTTTGAGTTCACTGAAATTGTAGTTTAGAATTTAGTTTAAAAAAAAAAAAAAATCGTAATATGGAAAAAAAAACTATATGAAAAATCGTCAGCATATTTTTAAGCATGAATTTCGAATAATTACTTCAATGAAATGGATTTGTTTGTTTTATAGTTGTCAGTCTGTGGTCTTATAACTAACTGAAAGACTGAAATGAGTGAATAAAATGGTGAAAAAGACTAAAAGGCATGACATTGACCATCTGTGGCCAAGCAGACGGCACTAAAAAGGCCTTGACTGGAGGGCAAAACCGTTTCAAGTTGTGGGGAAAATGTTAAACGCGATACTGACTACTTTTATTCCCATGAGTATGCACTAAATAATAATAATAATAATAATAATAATAATAATAATAATAATAATAATTAATTAATAAATAAATAAATAAATAAATAAAATGTGTACTGGGCCATGGTCGCTGTATAGCTTATATTTCTATAGCTAATACCCAAGACATCAATATAACATATTTTATAATACAGCATATAATAATGCGTTGTTTATATAACTCCAACTGGACACAAGTTAACAATGGAATTAAAGGTAAAGGTTTATCTGTAATGACAAAATCGAATAAATATGTCTGATTGGGATTTTTAAAGACAACACATGCAGGTCAGTTGAGGAACAACGTGTTAACGCGAGTAAAACAGTGATTAAGTTGTTTTTTAAACTTTGAGGTACTCACAGGTATTAGTTCTGCAGCACTCCCCATCCAGCTGTGGGGGACAGTGGAAGTAAAACATCCTGCTTCACTGAGCTCGAAGAAATCCAGCCACGGAATATTCCAAGTGCTTGTGCGGTGAGAAAATAATAATAATAATAATAATAATAATAATAATAATAATAATAATAATAATAATAAAGAAAACAGTTTTCAGTAGTATTGAGCTTTTATAGCTAACTGGATAATGTTTACGCGAAAGCTCTCAGAACAGAGGCTTAAAATTGACAGGCAGCTGTGTTTAATATTGCAATAAAAATGACAGTAATATTAGTACCTGCAGTAGGAGTTGTGGTGCGATCGGAGCCGTGAAGAAGAGTCTGTGGGAGAATACGAGTTCCTTCTGTTCAGCTTCAGATATCCGGCACTTCCACTCCCACTCTTTTCTCTCTCTCTCTCTGAACTACTCACTCGTCTCCCTGCTTTCTCCCGGCTCGCTATTGAACATATGGATGAAGTGGCCACGTGTCTTTACAGCAGTCCGCGGAATGTGTATGCTTTCACCAACTCGCCTTTATAATCTCACGCGTAATCGGACTTAACCCGATTATGTCTTGCTATGACTTCTGCGCTGACTGGTTTGGGACGGGGCACCAGCACGCGCGCCCAATGACACGGTCACGTGGTGCTGAACGTCACATTCTCTGCAGCGTCTCCCAGTTGCAGCGCGCGCGCGCCTCCAGCCCACTTCACCCGTCGCCTGGCGTTGCGCCTTGTTATTCCCACATCATAAACTCTCGCGCACTCAGTGCAGTTTTTGCACACAGTTGCTTTTTATATTAAAAAATCCAGATGACTGTTTTTTGGATTTTAAATTGGCTGTCAGCGCAATAATTGCTCGTTATATGGGTTAAGGGGTCCGCTTTGCGCGGTGATGCGCTCGTCGAGCGCCCGGACATCCACAGTTTGATTTTGTTCACAGCAAGGGGTCCGTGGATTGATTTGCCTCGAGCGCGTAAATGACGTGCACCGGGACCCTTTCAATTACTTTTAAGACGCGCGCGGGACGGAGGCCGATCCTCCGCTTGTGGAAAATGAGACTCCGAGTAGCAGCTGAAATTTTGCAGTCGAGGGCGGGATTGGACGAAATCACATAAACGGCAAAAAGAGGAAGTGTAATGGCGCATAATTGGTTCTCTAATAGCATTACCCAAGGATAATAGCCCGTTACGGCCCCCGTGCACGATGAAGCGCTTCCCTGGCGTAAAGCGTTTACGATATTAAAGGAGAGGAATATAATGATATTTTGGTTATTAAATGCGTGTAATTAATTTATGCACAGCTGAAAATAAAGTTGTTATTATGACCTCGGAAAAAAAGCATAGGAAAACTAGAAATAGAAAAACTGTACAACTTTAAAGTGGTAGGCTATGGCGTGTGTTTAGTTTTCAGGAAATGTAAATATCCTAAACAGTTACTAAGCTGTCCATCTCTTTAATTCGATGTAAGCATGTTTAAATCACTAATAGTAGTAGTAGTAGTAGTAGTAGTAGTAGTAATAATAATAACAGCAATAATAACTGCAGCAAGTAATTATAAGTTTTAATAAACAGAAGCAAACAATCGATCATATTATTATTATTATTATTATTATTATTATTATTATTATTATTATTATTAAATGAACCATATTCCACTTCGAAATTTAATGCTTCCCCCCTTTAAATTTATAAGTCTAACCCGATTTTCAATATACACAGAAAAAGCCCCTAGTGTTTCATTAATACATACAGTGTTGAATTATTTCTCACACTTTATTTAAGTCATTTATATAAATAACGTCGGTCTTCCTTCAAATCTGTATATTTTTGCTGAATATAATCTCAAAATCATTTGTCTAGCAATCCTAGTCCTTTTGGGGAGATGTTCGTCTTTTAAAAGTTTTATTTTCCTCTGAAAATAAGATGAAGTTTGCATTAGACGGAATAACAAATGAAAGAAATAATGCATTTATATTAATTAGAGAACATTTAGGAGCGTGGTGGAAGGCACATGAGCAGAGTAAAGTGGAAGTTGAGTTTTCAGCACCACGGTCAGCGCGATCTGAAGCCACACTGCGCTCTTATTGGCTCATGCAGTCTAAAAGATACCAGCAATCTAGGCTAATTAGGTGTAATTTTATATAAGATTACCTGAGGGTAACCTAAAAGTAGGTATATGTTCCACCTCTCTAGGAGGGCAAAAAATACAGAAATTGCCAGTATACCAAACTGTCAATAACCATTAACACTTCAGCAGTTAAACCAACGAGTTAAACAGAGGAATAGTCCAGCGGAACGTCAACATCCCATATAGCACAATGTAACTGTGAGGAACTACTGCTTTTATTTTATAAATGACAGTGATGGCCACTGACAGTGTCAGGCTGCAATAAAAATAATCTCATCCACAATTAATAACCCTTTTATTCACTGGTTGTATGTGCAAAATATGAGGAAGATGTATTTGGAGGATCTTTCACCAACAGTGAATTCTAGAAAAAAATAATTCAAAGGTGAATCATAAACCTACCTATATTTGAACCCATTTAGCCGGTATTAATATAGTATTACATGATGCCTTACTTAACCATCCAAATGCAGTCACAGAGAATATATTATAATATGAACAAATTAATGATTCCACACTAACAGATCTCACTGGAATGTAGCACTGGAATGTGTTCAAACCAACAAGTATGTAAACAGTAATGATGGCATTATTTGTACATGCGATACAAAACAGAAACATCATTGCCACACTAAAAAAAAAAAAAAAAAAAGAAGATGATCAATCAAGCTTACAGTTGAGGGGGAAA
Source organism: Cranoglanis bouderius (assembly GCA_023630585.1). NCBI lineage: Eukaryota > Metazoa > Chordata > Actinopteri > Siluriformes > Cranoglanididae > Cranoglanis > Cranoglanis bouderius. Next base: position 19,086,322 of record CM042536.1, on the reverse strand, counting down.
AAAACAATGCTTTATACAGTCACAGTTGTAGCCCATGTTTGTTCCTGAATGACATGTGTGCATTGTCAGTTATACACAGCATATTATCAAGTAAATGTCAGGTTTAACACAAAAATTAAAATACAGAAGAAAGAAGCAAAATCTTGTCAAGTAAAGATATTTTAAAAGGTTTTTTTTTTTTTTTTTTTTTAAATCAATCACATATCATTAAACAACATGCTACATGACATCAACATATATACTATACATTAACCATGGAAAATGACTGCATTTATCATAGTGCAGAGTTCAGTCATACTGTACCACATATGGTAAGCATTCTAAATTTATGAAATCTATAAACATTATACATATTCAATTCATGTCATCTATACTCAGCTTTGAGTTTCCACATCCCCTCTTGTCCAGGGAGCCTGTGGAAGTCACAGATGTTCCTAAGCAATTCTCTGAACACTGGAGTCTGTGTGGAAGTTAGTCTCGGAGTGAAATACTCCAGGATCTCCGGAGTGCTGGCTTGGCCATCAACCTGAGCCTGGAAGGCCACAAAGTTCCTCAAATCCACCAGCAGCTCATCATGCTCAGTAGTGGAAGCATGTGGAGTGGAAGACTGTGCTCTTTGCTCGTCATCATCATCTTCTTCATCTTGGCTCTGAGGTAAACTGACGTGATTCCTGGCCCTCATTCTGGCTAACAGTGAGGAGGAGGAGAGGGAGGTAGAAAGCACCTCTTCCTCCACTCCCTCTCCACTGAAGTGGGCAGCAGATCCTAGTTTCTTGATGCCTGCATTCTTTATGAACTCTGCATCCTAAATAAAAACACAACTTATTAGATTAATCTAGATTAAATAGTTAACAACACTTATAGGGTACACAAGACAATGTACTTTTTTTTTTTTTACCTTGCATTTCTCTCCTGCTTTTTGTGCTGTGTTCGAGGGCTGGTTGAGAAGAGAGTTCTTCTTCTGTCCAAATCTTTTTCTAAAACAGAAAAACAAGTATACAAGTAATATATATATATATATATCTCTGTCCTTCAGCCTAGCGCACAGGTTTTCCCTGCTATAACAGACCCACTTCAACTCAGGGAGGGCTGTTAATGAGCTGATTAGTTTAATCATGAGAGCAGTGAAAACATTCAAATGTGCAGAACAGGGGATACTCCAGGACCAGTGTTGGGAAGTTGTGGTGTAAGGAATAAAAAGACACAGGATTCTGTAGCGGCTAAACCTAGCTTACCTGGCAGGGGCTGGAGTTGCTGGTGCAGATCCTCTGAATGGCAACCTGCAGTGCTGTCTGGACACTTTCAGAGCTTTAAGGGCATCTTTAGCTACCCGGTTGGCCTCAGCTTCCACCAGGACATAGTCTGGGTTTGATGCCTCCATGATTGTGTCATGTTTCATAACACTGTGGATCCCAGACTTCTTGAAGAGTTTGGCGAGAACATAGTCGTCGTTCTTATGCTCATCTTTTGTCTCTTTCTGATCTTCACTGTCTTCTCTTTTGTATCTCCTCTTCTTCACCAGGTGAGAGATTCGATGACCCTCAAACCGGACTTCTTTGTGGTGCTTACGCTTTTTATGCTTGTGTTTATGCTTATCTGAGGGCCGGCTCACAGCATCAGTCACGTCACAGTGCTTTTTCTTTTCCCTGTGTTTCTGAGGGGTGTTGGCAATAAAGAGATCCTGCTGATGACCATTTGTTAATGAACCATCAGCAGAGTGTGATGTGGATGTAACGTTTAAAGAGTCACTTTCCTTGTTGGAGTTACTGCTGGATAGGCCATTAAGAGCTGGAGTATTTCTCTTAAAAGGTTCAGGTGAAGCATTTTCTTTACACAGTGAAAATGACTGGGGTTTCTCTGGCTTTGATGACATCTGTTTTGGGTTTGATGGCGAATGATGAGGTTCCTTGGGTCTCTTTGGAATCTGTACATCTGAGCCAGTGCCTAAAACGAGTAGTAGCAGAACCGCATTGTGGTCAGTTTGTGAAATGTATTACACAAACAATTGGATTACAAATGAAATTACAAATGAAAGCTCAATTTTCAAAATATGATGAGTGATGAGTGATACAAGAAATAATAAACTTATATAATCTAATAAATATAATAAATGATGACTTGAAGTCACATTTTCAAGTATTCTCCAAAACGTGCTATATTCAAGATGGAACTGCTTATGGTCTCGATACAGAGAAATCAACTCATGCTTTTTTATCATTTCATTAATACCTGCAAATATTGCACTGGTCTCAGTTCCCTGGGAGCTGTCAGGATTGCTAAGTGTGAAGAGCTCGTAAATGTCATTGGACTTGAAAAAACGGCGCTGCTTTGGATCCTTCAGCACTCGATTTGTGAGAAACTGCTTGAAGATTTGTCTACGGAATCAGACAAGAAAAGCAACCTAATAGATTTTCAGTGATATCTCTTACAACACATGCTAGACCCACATTTCCGTCATTTCAATAATGACTCGTATCATAGCAGTTTAAATTCTGACTTGCTTTAACACCACATTACTGATGGTACAAGCATATCTATCAGCTTGTAAATCAGCCACAAACTAATAAATTAATGTATTAATAATATTATTTTATGTTGTCTGAGAACTCCCATTGGCTCCTTTTATAAAATCACATGATTATTTAGGATTGCCTTTAATGGCCAATTTGCAAATTTTGTTTTAATATTTAATACAACCCATTTCAATTTCTGTCAATTAAATCATCTGCAAAGAGTAGCACTGAGGAATAGAAAGCAAAGTATTCTTAATATCAACTACTAGGCAAAGGAACCATTAGAAATAAAGCAATGTTCTTAAAAAACAATCAAACAAACAAAAAAACAGGCTTAGCCCAGCAGAAAAGACTACATGGCTTACTTAAACCTACATCACTGAGAACTAACCTGTGGTAAATCTTCTCTTCGATGGTCCCAGCGGTGAGCAGCCTGTAAACAGTCACCTGCTGTTTCTGCCCTATTCTCCAAGCACGTTCACGGGCCTAAAGACAAGACACAAGTACAGTCTAGAGACACTGTTTCATCAGAGCTCCTCCTGAAAACATTCAATCAGCTGTAACAGTCAAGGTGGATATATGCACATTTTACCAAAGCATTGCAAGCATGTTCAATTGTGGCAAACCTGAGTGTCTGTGCTAGGGTTCCAGTCTGGATCATAGATAATTACTCTGTTTGCACCCGTCAGGTTGATACCTAATCCTCCAACTTTGGTCGTCAAAAGGAAAATAAATATATCCTTGCTCTGCAGAAAATAGTTTTTATTTTCAAGACGCACCATTTAATACATTTATCACAATTTAGAACATAAAACAAGATCACATGTATAGCATAGAATATCACAGTAGGTATGAGCAATCAATAATCACTCACCTCATTGTATTGCGTTATGAGCGGCTGCCTAGACGCGATGGTGGTGGTGCCATCCATTTTGAGGCAGGTGTATCCATTTTCCCTGACAAACACCTCCAGGATCTCCAGCATCTGTGTGTGTGGGAGAAATGGTTTCAGACAGAGCATTGAGAACAGGATTAGTGCTAATAGGATTAAGGGAGATTAATATTACATGTACAGAAGTACCAACTGTGTGGGTTTTAGGTTCTCTCTGAAGCCAAATCTCATTTCTATTGAACAAAGACAGCTGGGTCCTGACAGACACCCTACAATGCAATAAGAGCTCATAATGAATTCTGTTAGAGAGGAAAATGACATAATAACTTTATTGGTGCTTTAGCTGCTTCTTCTTGAGACACGGCAAGCGCAGCTTATCCATCATACACAGGCTTTATTCACATGTTTTTCCTTAAAGGCATGTCCACAGAGGCAAACAATAAATGGGTGCTCTTAAAGGAATTTTGAAAAGGCAATGGCAAAATATTTTTCAACTGTGTTATCTTTTTAGTCCACCAACTTAATAAACAGACAATGTCATCAGAGCTACGCCACTATTTGAAAGGTGTTAATGTTGTGTTAGAGAGATGGTTGAAAATAATTCAGTCAAGTATCCTTCCTGTTCCTATTCTATTTAAATAATATATTAAAAACTGGAAAATATATATTTAAACATTTTAAATATAAACATTTAATAGCATAGATATTTCAATATTTCCAAAACTATTTGTATTACAGTGGGTATAGTCAAATTTTGTTGCTTTTCAGCCTGAAATGAAGACAAACACAGTTTTTGCTTTATCCAGCTGTATTTACTCAGTGCAGCTTATAACATCCAAGTGAAAGATATAACACCAACATGTCAGACAAAAAAATAAAAAATTAAAAAACAGAATCACTGAGTTGGAAAAAGGATCACCCCCTTGCTTTAATTTGCCTTATTTTTTTAATTACAGCCTTTAGTCTGTTGGGATATGTCTCTACTAACTTTACACATCTAGAATTTGCAATATTTGCCCACTCTTCCTAACAGAACTGCTCAAGTTCAGTTCAATTTGATGGTGACCGTTTGTGGACTGCAGTCTTCAAGTCATTCCACAGATTTTCAATGGGGTTTAAGTCTGGGCTCTGACTAGGCCATGCAAGGACATTCACCTTTTTCTCCTTCAATCACTGTGTGGTCAGTTTTGCTGTGTGCTTTGGGTCATTGTCATGTTGGAAGGTAAACCTTCTTCCCATTGACAACTTTCTGGCAGAGGGCAGCAGATTTTCCTCAAGAATTTGACGGTATTTTGCCCAATCCATTTTCCTTATATCCTGACAAGTGCTCCAGTCCCTGCTGCAGAGAAACACCCCCATAACAGGATATTACCACCTCAATGCTTTACTGCAGGATTGGTGTTATTTGGATGGTGAGCTGTATTGGATTTCCGCCAGACATATCATTTGGTCTTGAGGCCAAATAATTCATCTGACCATAACACCTTTTTCCATGTAGCCTCAGAATCTTCAAGGTGCGTTTTGGCAAAGCTCAGTCGTGGGTGGCTTTTTTCTTGCAACCCTCCCATACAAGCCACATTTGTGGAGAATTTGTGATATTGTTGTCACATGCACACAATGACCATGACCACTCTTTGTCATAAATTCCTGCAACTGCTTCAGAGTTGCTGAAGGCCTCTTGGAAGCCTTTCTGACCAGTTTCCTCCTGGCTCTTTCATCCAGTTTGGAGCGACGTCCTGATCCAGGGAGGGTCTGTGTTGTACCAAATACCTTCCACTTCTTAATAATGGACTTCACTGTGCTTCTAGGCATTGATAAAGCCTTTGAAATTTTTTTGTATCCATCTCCTGACTTGTGCCTGTCCACAACTTTATCCCGGAGATCTTTTGACAGTGCCTTGCCACCCATAGTTGATTGTTTGCTTCAGCTGCACTACAAAATGCTCCAGGAAAGCTCTTTTCATGCTGAGCTAATCAAAATCACCACAGCTGATCACAGTTGAAAGTCAAATGGGTTTGTGTGCCATTGAGAAGGTGATTAGCTACACCTTATTGAGTTTACAAGTCATTTTTTAGGAGGGGGTGATCCTTTTTCCAACTCAGTGATTCTGTTTTTTTATTTTATTTTTTTTATTTTGTCTGACATGTTGGTGTTATATCTTTCACTTGGATGTTATAAGTTGCATTGAGTAAATACAGCTGGATAAAACAAAAAATGTGTCCGTCTTCATTTCGGGCTGAAAAGCAGCAAAATGTGATTATTTTAAAGGGGAGTGATTCTTTTCTATACCCACTGTATACACATCAGTATTTATTTCATGATATCATATTTCTTTCAAAAGACTAAAGAAAGTTGTGGTCTTTTGTCATATCTCTCAGCAATTATCTGCTGTCTCTTTATTCAGTCTTTAATGTTCTGCTCTGCTTAAAACACTGACCTGTCTGGACTGAGTGAAGAGCAAGACTCTGTGTCCCTGTTTGAACCACAACCTGAGCAGAGACTCCACCACTATTAGCTTGCCCGAGCGCTTCCAGTAGCCAAAGTGCTCCTCCTCGGTCAGTTCCTCCGCAGGTATGCCCCTCAGCATGCGTGGTCCACCGGTGAACAGGTCTGGGTGGTTACAAATCTTCCTCAAGGCTATCAAGCCAGAGAAAATCTGGAGAATGAAAATAATAAGATTTAGCTTCATATTGATAGAAAGAACAGAAAAAACAGAAAATAGATTCCTTATGTCAAACACTACTCATGAAGCCTTTAATAAATTCAATTGATTTAATAAGGGTCATTGAGCAGGGTAAAGTCTCTTACTTCAGAGTGTTCAATGTTGCATTATATATGTGGGTTAATGGACTACAGTGACCACAAAAAATTGGGTTTGTAAACTGCACTAAAGTTGCAGAGCTTTCACTTCCGTACATAGAGCTCTGTGATAAATAGCTTGTTTGGAAAAAATATTCATCAATGCATAGATAAAAGTAAAGAGTTGTGGAGTTGTTGGTCGTATATATAATATATTTGTGAATCTGTCAGTTTTTGCATTGTGTGAATGCAATTAATATATCGGACCCTCCATACATTTAAGAAAGTGAAGCAAAGGTACAGCCATATTGCTAGAGAGTAAAGTGAATAATGAATAAGGGTTTTCTTATTCCAGGAACAAATGAACAGTGAATGAACATAGTACCCCCATCTGGAAACATTTTATTTGAGTACTACATCTATGGATAGTCTACACTAACCCATCTCCAAGCTATCAATAGTTAATCAGTAGCTTGCTATCTATGGCAAGTTATAAGCCGTTTTCACCAATAAACCTTCCTACATTCGGATTTTTCACACATTTTAGGACCACTTGACTTCACCGCCAAGGTGAAAAATTACCTGCATATCTCCATTCAGAATCTGATACACTTCCTTGGAATCCAAAAAGTTTTGATAGACTTGCCGCTGTTCTTCAGTTAATCTACAGAACAGTACCTGAAAAAATATACATATGCATACATTAAACAATGTATTAAACAATCGCAACAATTAGTCAGGTTGCTGAAGTCAGATTTATCTATGCATTTGAAAATGTATTTCTATGCATTTCTGAAGCCAGACTGGGGTCATATGTACATGTGTAAGACACCAGCATTGTTTCTATGCAGACCTGCTCATTTTTGTCTGGTAATGAGAGATTGGCCTTTACATCAGCCTTCATCCTCCTCAGCAGGTATGGATTGATGGTGTCGCGCAAGACACAGGCACATTTATAGGCTGTCTGTACCTGAAGAGACAAACAGAGCAAAAAATATCAACAACTTCCTGAAATACTTTTCCTGAACCTAAATGATCATACCTTAAGGCAGGACTGACAGAAGTTCAATTATGAGTTTTCAATTTCATCAAACCTATTTTAATTCAATTGCCTTTTCTTGGATGCAGAAAAGATTCACTTTAAATAATGGCAAACAAGTCACACTTTATGAAGTGCTAGCAGAGTAGTGTGTCCTGAGGCATGTCAGCAGCATCCCCCTCCTCTCTTCCTTTCAGCAGATTGACACATTAAAGATTCATAAGAGTGCTGCTGGACTCCAGAGGGGGCCCAAACGCTTTTATCAATAATGTTCTCCTGATCCAGTGTTAGGCCAAATGCCATTTAGCAGTAATTTAAAGGGATCCGCAGATCAAAAGGAAGCCAGCAGTCGGCCCACAACACTGCAGGGCACACAATAAGCCTGGATTAGAGCCCACTCGAGAAAACAAAAGAGAGCACCACGGAGAGGGAAGAAGAAAAGACTGAGGGGAGGACAGTGCGATTAGATGAATGAGTGCATGTGTAGGGTGGGACAGCATATGCTACAGTAATGGAGCTTATGGAAAATGCTCAAGGCACCATGTACACCTCTCATTGCTGATTAACTCAGTAGCAATATCAGTCCTGACATATGGATACAGAACTCAGAGGAAATTGCTAAATTACTATTAAGTAAATTACTACCATTTACTTACAGTATTTTTATTGTGTATTTTAAAAAAAAACAATCTTTTATTGGGTAAATAAAAATAATTCTCTATCAGCAAAAATAAATAGAATGCTTATAAAATTGAGATCTATGAGTATACAACAATGCAAAACCTTTTATGTAAATACATAAAAAGTATATGATAATGATATGATAATTTAATATGATATGATTATTTTTGGTAATGGAAGCATTAGGAGTTGAATCCTTTCAACGAAGAACAAATGTATATTGTTAAAGAATGAATAAACATACATCCATATAGCCTTCATGACACTTAAACATCCTTGGTCTGGATTCTAAACATTGTATGCTGTGTCTGTTTTAATTAATTAACTCAGGTTCATGATTTTCAGTACAGGCAGTTGATGAAATGGAGAAGACCATAAAATGCTCCTCATTAAAAGTAAAATAAAATGAAATTTAAAAAAAAAAAAAACCTTGATGTGAAAAATCCCATAAATCAGGTGATTTCTTGCAACAGAAATGAAAATGAAGAATGTTAAGCATACAGCAGGATACAGAAATTATATACACACACACACACACACACACACACACACACACACACACACACACACACACACACACACACACACACACACACACAGAGACACAGTATCTCACAAAAGTGAGTACACCCCTCACATTTTTGTGAAACTTTTATTATGTCTTTATTATGCTGAGTGTACAGCTTGTATAACAGTGTCAATTTGCTATCCCCTCAAAATAACTCAACACACAGCCATTAATGTCTAAACCGCTGGCAACAAAAGTGAGTACACCCCTAAGTGAAAATGTCCAAATTGGGCCCAAAGTGTCAATATTTTGTGTGGCCACCATTATTTTCCAGCACTGCCTTAACCCTGTTGGGCATGGAGTTCACCAGAGCTTCACAGGTTGCCACTGGAGTCCTCTTCCACTCCTCCATGACGACATCACAGAGCTGGTGGATGTTAGAGACCTTGCACTCCCCCACAGATGCTCAATAGGGTTTAGGTCTGGAGACATGCTTGGCCAGTCCATCACCTTTACCCTCAGCTTCTTTAGCAAGGCAGTGGTCGTCTTGGAGGTGTGTTTGGGGTCGTTATCATGTTTGAATACTGCCCTGCGGCCCAGTTTCCGAAGGGAGGGGATCATGCTCTGCTTCAGTATGTCACAGTACATGTTGGCATTAGCTCCCCAGTGCCGGCAGCACTCATGCAGCCCCAGACCATGACACTCCCACCACCATGCTTGACTGTAGGCAAGACACACTTGTCTTTGTACTCCTCACCTGGTTGCCGCCACACATGCTTCACACCATCTGAACCAAATAAGTTTATCTTGGTCTCATCAGACCACAGGACATGGTTCCAGTAATCCATGTCCTTAGTCTGCTTGTCTTCAGCAAACTGTTTGCGGGCTTTCTTGTGCATCATCTTTAGAAGAGGTTTCCTTCTGGGATGACAGCCATGCAGACCAATTTGATGCAGTGTGCGGCGTATGGTCTGAGCTCTGACAGGCTGACCCCCCACCCCTTCAACCTCTGCAGCAATGCTGGCAGCACTCATACGTCTATTCTGCAAAGCCAACCTCTGGATATGATGCTGAGCACATGCACTCAACTTCTTTGGTCGACCATGGCGAGGCCTGTTCTGAGTGGAACCTGTCCTGTTAAACCGCTGTATGGTCTTGGCCACCGTGCTGCAGCTCATTTTCAGGGTGTTGGCAATCTTCTTATAGCCTAGGCTGTCTTTATGTAGAGCAACAATTCTTTTTTCCAGATCCTCAGAGTTTTCTTTGCCATGAGGTGCCATGTTGAACTTCCAGTGACCAGTATGAGAGAGTGTGAGAATGATAACACCAAACTTAACACACCTGCTCCCCATTCACACCTGAGACCTTGTAACGCTAACGAGTCACATGACACCGGGGAGGGAAAATGGCTAATTGGGCCCAATTTGGACATTTTCACTTAGGGGTGTACTCACTTTTGTTGCCAGCGGTTTAGACATTAATGGCTGTGTGTTGAGTTATTTTGAGGGGACAGCAAATTTACACTGTTATACAAGCTGTACACTCACTACTTTTCATTGTAGCAAAGTGTCATTTCGTCAGTGTTGTCCCATGAAAAGATATAATAAAATATTTACAAATATGTGAGGGGTGTACTCACTTTTGTGAGATACTGTATATATATATATTTTTTTTTCCCCAAATAACTACGTTTTAACAGTCCAATCTTTCATTCAAACTCCAATGTCATGCTTCTACCTGGTTAGAACAAAGACACGGTTCATTCTGGTCCTTTTACAGGCTCTATGTAGACCTATAAAATTGTTGGTTTAGAAATAGTAGTCTGTGTTTGTCTTGATGGCTGTTGAATTTAATCTAACATATAGCTTTGCAATAGCCCATAATAATTTACCAGAGGGTGTTATCAAAATAAGTCCAAATGCAATGTTACATTTTATCAGTAGAGTTCCAATTTCCTTTGAATGTTTCAGTTCCAGAACAGTTGAGGATTATTATATTTCCAGCTTTTCTTTTTGTTCCTTGAAACAGTCTGAAGCCCTGGTATAGACTGATCATCTATTTACATTAAAAAGACATTCATTTTAGAGGAATAAGAATATGATCTTATTAGCATTAAATTAAAGTTTATGCTTATGTATACGTAGGCTCACCTGCACTGGAGAGGCATTAGAATATCCCCCCATGGTGATAGGCACTGAGAACTGCTCCATGAAGACAGGAAGCGTCCCCAGTTTCCCTGGGAACACAAAGTCAAAAAGGGACCAAAGTTCCTTCAGGTTATTCTGCATGGGTGAGCCAGAGAGGATGAACCGATGAGGGGTCCGGAACTGAGGAAGAAAACACAGACATTGATCAAATTGAAATAATATGAAGCATTCTTTCAAAAACAGATTGTAGATGCAAATATGTGGACTGAGAATATTTTTGGAGCCTCATTGGTATGAGTATGCAGTTATTAATCAGAAAATTATTTGACAATCAAAACTCTTCATGATACATTAGCCCTAGAAGCACCATTAGCTTCAGTTTATTCAATATTAAATCGAAACTATGTGGAACTTCCAATGGACTTTTTAATACAGTAATCCATAATGCTACAGCACACATAAATTAATTAAGAAGTGGATGGCAGTAAAATAAGATATCTATGCAAGGTAAGCTGATATTCCAGACTACAACTAAGACTCTAGAGTGAATGCTTTAATCTGAGCTAAATATTTTGCAACAATATACAGTCTGCTTATATACCTCCGTCACCTCATGTGAACACTAAATCTGTAGCTTTATAGTTCATACCAAGTGAAATAAAGGCCCAGTTACCTGCTTGCATGCAACAGTCACGCCTGCATTTGGGTTCCTGATTTTGTGGCCCTCATCCAGGATGATGTAATGCCAGTCGTATTTCTGAATGTAATCCTGCATAATGCGCATATATGAGTAAGACGTAATGAGGATCCCGTGGCTAGCGGCTATCTCAGGGATGAGCTTCTCCTGAAAAACATGACAAAACGTTTATGATTATAACTCTGCTTAGAAAAATGTGTCCAGTTACATTCATACATTATTGTAGGTCACTTGCACTAGGCTCCAGTCTTTATAACGTGCTGGAGTCCATGTCCACCTCCAGAATTCACACCAAAAGCCTCAAGTGAATTCCAATTAAAAGCACAGCAGCCATGTAACCTCTTGTTTTTCCCCCTTTTCACTTTGCAGCCAATTAATAAGGTACATCTGTTCTGAGGCAGTGTTAGCCTGAGCATGAAAACGCTGTCATTAGGCACAAATGCAGCAGAACTAAAACTCCTCCTCCCCACACCCCCAACTCCTGAGACCTATCCTCCTCCTAGAGGGCAAAGCGTGGATTGCCAGGCAACAGCCCCCATTAATCACTGTGTCAGGCAGGGAGATGGGGAGAGTAGAGAAGAGCATTCAGAGTAAACACTTCACAGCAGCCCTATAGCAGCTCCAGCTACCTTAGCTTTAATTAATTTAACATTTCCTTGGAGCCAGATCTACTCCACACTAGGATATCTGTTTACGGGAGGAAAAATACCATGCTGGCATAAATACAGTAAATCAAAGCTGCACTGCTTCATCTCAGTCTTGTTGTCGTGTTAGGCTTTGGTGTGGGAAAGTTTGCGAACCGGAATGAACATTTCAGGGGAGCTTTTTCATATGTCGTACAAAACATCAACTCTCACTGAGGGCTGATTATGTTGTTATTAAAAAATAACGCAATCCTTTACAAAATGTTCCACTATTTTTTATTCTTTTTAACTGGTCATATTACTTGCAATACATTTACATATATTCATTTGGCAGATGTTTTTATCCAAAAAGTGAGGCAGAATATGGGCTCTTGACTGGCGCAACAGATAATCGGTTGCTCAATCATTACAACAATGCCACAGCCATCCATGGCCAGGAGCCATGAGAGCAAAATTGGCTGTGCTCTCTGGGTGGGATGGATGGCATTACTCTCTCCCCTGTCAATCAGAACACCACTAGCTATTTGTGGGCGCCTGGGAGCTCACATATGCAGAAAAGTGCAGTTAGTGCTTTCCTATGAGTGTGCTCAGCTGCCTTGTAACGTATTGAAAAGACACAGTGGCTGGAGGAATCACGTGCTAGTCTTCACCCTACCTGTTTGGTAGCTGTCATGTGATAGGAGAATGCTAGCAGGTGGGTGGGAATTGGCAAAAGACTGACTTGTGAGGAAATAGGGTAAAAATACAAAAAAAAAGTAAGTGAGGCAAGAATTAAGTAAGTTGATGTAACCCCAGCTCCCAAACTGGCATGTAACCCATTTTAAAAAACCCATCACGTACAGCAAAATGACAAAAAGTCTATTTATTTATTTATTTATTTAACATCATGCTTTTTTAGGCTTAAAAAAACATCCTGTGATCAGCAAATTGATTACCATCTCTGATAGGTGGAATCTATCAAAGATTTCCAATAAGACTGACAATTGGCTAAAGTCTACACATGGACCTCATAGCTGGATTTCTGGATAATACTTTATGATGCACCTTCTTATTATTAAAGGAACCCGTTTCATGGAGAACTGCTACACGGAATGGAGGCCACCAGGTATGGAACTCCTTCACCCACTGATGCATGACTGTGGCTGGGCATACGATGACTGTGGGCCCCAATCCAGCATACCTGCGCACATACAAAGCCATCAGAAATATTTACCACACAAGAGAGATATCATTTTTATAGTTATGGAGATTTTCATAAAAATGCCACATATGTCCAGAATGGTATATAGAAAAATTAGGAGCAGAAAAAATAAATTCAGTCAAGTAATTAATTAATGTTTAGACGACAATAACACTGCATACAACCGCAAGGACCGGTCAAATTAACACACCTTAGCAGCTAATTGAGAGCATGAGGTAAATTAAATTTCTAAATTCAGGTGAGATTCTTATTCAAAGGCTAAACAACAAACAAAAGACCCTGGGGGCTGACATTTCCAATCAACGTTAAGAGAAAATGGTGAGAAAAAGTTATTCGGCAGCACATTTAAACTAAATGAGGAGGTCATGAACTCTGAGCTGAAGCTAGGCCAAGATAATGTTCCCTTTGAGCGTTCGCCAATGGAGATGAATCGACAAAATGCACTAAATGGCTCTAGGAGTCTTATAGCATATATGATATGATATTCCGGATCATGGCAGCCATTGATATTGAGCCATAATTGAGTTTGCAAAACAATCAATTTGTGGATGGATGACGCCAGACATAGTAGTATTGACCAGGAAGGAGGCCCCCACCCTAAGCAAACACGGTGCTGAAAAACAAGAAGGCACTGTTTTAAACGTATTTAATTATGTGTTTCATGTTTAATTTCCCTCCCTGCCCCTCCCCTACAGTTACTCTCATTTCACGTCCTTGTTCTTCCTTTGATGTCGCCACTAAGAGAATTAGAGGGATATCATAATTGAAACGTCTTTAATAATTCACACCAAACCTCTCTCCACCAGCAATCCAGCTGCTGAAATATTCATTGCAATCAAGACTTTCCAGTCTGGAGGGATGGGGTGAGAGTGGGCATTGGCATAAGATAGTGTGCGTTTGTGTAAGCTTTAAAAAGAAAGCCTGCGAGAATAGACATTTGAGAGTTAGGATTACAGAGTTACAAATAATTCAATTATTTACCTAGGTTCTAAGTGTGACTATTCTGGCCAGTGAATGCATATGTGTGTGTGTGTGTGTGTGTGTGTGTGTGTGTGTGAGAGAGAGAGAGAGTGAGACCACAGGAGCATTTAAGGGGTTTGGACACGTGGGGTCTCTTGCCTGTAATTGGAGCCGCGTGTCTTCAACTTGCTGTAGCTCAGGCCTGCCAGGAAAGCTATTACTTGGATGGTCTTGCCAAGGCCCATCTCATCTCCCAGAATGCCTCCAGCCTGCTGGCAGTGCAGTTCCCACATCCACCTGACACCTGTCTGCTGATACCTGGACAACAAAAGCAGGCATGTAGGACAAAACGCCAGGCCAGCACAACACAAACACCGCACCTGATCAATTAATCATAGGGCCATTATCTCTATTGATTCTAAATAAATGGCCTGTAAGTGTTGCCCAATTGATTTGCTGTAAAACACAATACAATAACAGAGGCTTCCTGTTGTAAGCCTAAACTCTAAACATACACAACCATAAATCTATCTACCAGAAATCCTGCTTTCCATGAACTAGTTTTCTTTATAGAGCTTGCACATAATTCTATCAAATAAATAAGTAATTTTAATAATAATAAAAAAATCAATCATGGCTCTCAAAAGCTGATACTCTGCATACTGCCTAAAGCAAATACAAGTCAGCATATAAAGAATAAAATAAATCATGCATTTCTCATTTTAAGTGTAGCTCACTTGAAGAGTTTCTTCCAAAGAAATCCTGGCATCTTAAACCCTTCATCAAACTCAGCATCACTCTCTTCAGACTCGTCCTCTCCTGCTTGCCTCTTCTGCTCTTTCTCTTGGAGTCTCTGCCTCTTCCAATTCCTGCAGGAGGACAGTCAGTGCATTACCGAAAATAGCTCTCATGCTGATTTGACATAATGTCCAATCTAGGTTTTGATTAGCCAAATGAGTCTGACACAACTGAAATGATTCGACTGCACACATTCTTAATTTGACTCAGCAAGCACTGTTTATTTAGCCACCTCTGGGAAACTTGGTTTAACATGGTGAAGTACTGTATGGGCAGGTAGTTTTAATTTCCTAGCCTCTAAGAAAGAGAGAGAGAGAGAGAGAGAGAGAGAGAGAGAGAGAGAGAGAGAGAGAGAAAGAGAGAGAGAGAGAGGCCACAGCGTTGCCTTAGTTAGCTCCCTCGCCATCATTCTTGCTGGGCAGCTTTAATTGAACCACTTCTGGCTGCAGGGATATGGCAGTTAGTGGCAGTGTCATCATCGAAGTAAATTAAGATTGATACAGACAATTAGGAGTTTGAGCTCCCCAAGAAAGGTGTGCAGAAAGGAGTGAAAGGGGAAAAAAAATCCATCTTCATTTGGACCTGGCCCTGTCACTCCACAATGAAACTGTTCCCTTTATCTGGGGCTTCCGAGACTGCACTTGTAATTAAGTCAAGACTAAGCATTGGTTCAGTTAATTATGTTTTTTCCCCCCTTCCTCCTTCACTCCACACTGCAGCGCCAACAAACTGCCAATGTGTATCTGCATTCACTTCCAAATCACAGTGCAAAAAGTACAGAAAACAGTCACTGTGCCAACTCAATTTCTTACTATAAATACGAATTCTAAATCTTGTTAGGTTTGGTACCATCTATTTTCACATTAGCATATATTTTCACATTGTGGAATAAATACATGCATATTATAATGAGAAGACTATGAATGGAATTTTAGTTGAGGAACAGCTGCCAGATTATCAATTCCAGCACTCATAATAAGCAAATGATGGTCACATGAATCATTAACTAAATATTTTTGTTTGTGACAAACAATGAACTTTCTAAAACATTAACACAGACTGGGCAATTTGGCCTTACCTAATTCTTTTCCTGTAGTATTCAATATCCCCATCGTCTTTGTGCTTCTTCACCTTGACTTTTCCTTCAGCGTCCTCATCCTCAGAACTGCTAGGAAGGTATTCATCGCTTTCATCTTCTTTTTTTGACTTCTTGGTTTTAGCCTCCTTCTTCTTATAAGGCTTAAGTTCATACTCTTCCTTTTCATCCTGCCAGAACTCGTCATCTCGTTCTGGTTCCTCAGGATCCATAAGCTCATCACTAGGCACATACTCGGAGCCCTCGCTGTCTGTGCCATCATCCCTGTAGCCCTTCCGTCTGGTCTGGGGAAATTCTTTCTCTGTTTTAGGCCTTGCTTTGGGGTGAGCCTTTAGGGCAGTCCTTTGGAGTTTCTGCATCCGTTTCTGCAGCTTCTTTTCTTGCTTGGAGGATGCCCTGTTATTTGGGGCGTCTGCAGAGGAACTCCTGGAAACCTTACCCTTCTTTTTTGGGGTTGGTTTCTTTCTTCTCTCTGCCATCATAGCTTGGTCAGCGAGGTACTTGTCGAAGCCAGAGTTTTCGCTCAGCATCACCTTGCGTGGTTCCTTCTTCTCTTGCTTTTGAAGGATGCGTGTGCCAAAAGGTGTCATTTGACCTGTGCGGATGAGCTCTTCCCACTCCGTCTCCTGAGCGGGCATGAGCATGCTACCCTGTGTGGATGGGCCTGCCTCTGACATAAATAGACACACACACACAGTTAATAGAGATTCATAGTTATGTGACCTACAGTTAACTTGTTTCTGTCCATCATTTTATTGTTCTTCGAAGTTTTTTTTCAACTGAAGGAAACCGGAAGGTAGAAAGTTTGGAAGAACTTTAGTATAGTAACTTTGGCGTTGCAAGGGAAGGAATGTCAAGGTATCACTGTTCTGGTGTGGCCTTTCTATAAGTTTTCAAATCTAATGAACTTTAGTGAAAATAGTGAACATCCTAAAAAGGAAGTGCTCCACACAGAACAGTACAGGAAACTTCTTATTTATATAAAAAAAACAAACAAAAAAAAAAACACCACCACTAACTTCTCTCCCTGCCCTGTAACCTGCCTCGAAATCTACTAATACCCATGTAAAATTAAACCAGGGGCAGTATGTATAAATTTTGTGAGAATTACTCTTGAAAATAGTCTAAGTCGTCTACATCAGACTGAAAAATGTTTTAATCTTAGTTAAAAGCCAAGATTAAAACATGTTCAGAAAAGTTCTTAGAGCAAGTTAACAAGGAGTAGGAGTTAATCCAAGGACTAAATCTTAAAAAATGTAGGAGAGGTGGCATTGATGTAACTTGTTCAACTACACCCCTTTGCATAGTATTTTATTTAATAACATAAATAAATAAATAAATTTTAAAAAGTGCACAAGAAGCAGGCTACACACAAAGCACAATCATGCCATTCTTATATTTACTTATATTTAACAAAAGCAACAATAATAATAACAACAAAAGAGAAAAAAAATTAATAAATTAGCCATGCTTCATACAGTAAATATATTAGTGGGGATTCTGATCAATGTTAATACGTCTCGATAACACATTTAACCATGTCAAGAGCAGTTAGAAAAAACTATGTGAGAAAAATGTGCGCGACCAAAATGGTCACAGCTCAAAATGTTGGTCAGAGCATTTTTACATGTATATGCCACAGACTAATGATTATTTCTGCATATAACAACTTACTATTAAAACCCACACATAAATTTTACATCAGTACTGATTTTGCCACGGACGGAAGAAGCCTCACTGGCTGAAATTGTTCATTCTGTGACTGGTCATTACTGGTACTGTGATAGCCCAGTGCTCCTCAAAGCATAAGAAATGAAACCAGAGATACTGTGATTAGATGTGAGCAAATGCAGGATAATCGGCCTGGGATCCAAATTACTATAACTGAACTGTGCGCTGTGTGTTTATATTCACAGTCCACATTGCATTGTGCCTTTTTAGTCTTTGAGATCAAATGAACAGAGCAGCCAGAGACTGTGGTGAGTATGAAGTGGTTGTGCATTGATTACTAATCAAATCTATGATAACTTCATGATCAACATGGATCATCTTTATGAGCTCTGAATCTCTCAATGGCATTACATGTTTCTGAGTGTGGAAGTTAGTGTGTGCATGTCTTTTCTGTCTCACTGCTGCCACCTTTCGCTAGTGTTAATAGTTTGACTCAACTCTGAAGCACTCCTAAATACTTGCTCATTTATGAGTACTTTTAAGGTTAAAGAATTTTTGCACGTTGCTCCCATTCTTAGACCCAAGTGTAGGAATAAACTTTCTGATTTCCAAGAATTTGTTGGCACTTAGGACCAGTGTTTTAGTCCGAGTTGCTTTACACATACTGGCCCAGTCACTGCTTTATACATGACGTTGATTGAGAGCATGTTGTTCAATAATTAATCCCCAGGACCTAGGCAGTCCCTCCAGAATTTAGCGATTTTGTGATTGCAGAAATTAACGCAAAATCAACCAAAATCTGCAATATTCTGTGGAGCTTGCAATTTTTTTAAATTACCGCAGATTTTCTGCAGATTTGGGCCTAGACGCGTCATGTGACGTCATCACAACACACACTCAGCCAAGGCCCACTTCAATTCACCTGCACTGAGTATGAGTACCACTAAAACGTCTCATCACTGTGAAAGGGCGTGCAAAACAATTTCATGCAATTGCAATTTCACCAATTCAAGTAGTTCTCCCCCCCAAAAAAAGTTGCATCGCAAAGTCTGAAAAAACAAACAAACAAACAAAAAACAAAAAAAAACATGGCAAAATCAAGCATTTTTGGCCACAACAATCACAAATAACCCAAAACCCTGTACAGACTGCCTAGGGTTGCCATACAGTACCTCAATGCTCCCCTAATAAGCACTGGACATAGTCCAACTGTATAAAACAGGGCTGTATTTCATTCTCACCTGTGTCATCCTCAGTCAATAACTCTGCCTCAAGCTTCTGAATATCCTCTCCACTCAGAAAGGCCTGTAACCGCCTCTGCTTGGCTCGGATCTTTTTTAACTGCTTCTCCTATAAGCGATAAAAAGATTCCAAAAACTTACCAACATGCTGATACAGATCTCTAACCTTGTTTTATCATCGCCGGAGCTAAAATGTCATCGTGTGATAGATTACACATGGTCACATCTTTTGTGGAAAGTGATAAAAACTTAATTACCTTGTTTTCCTTTTGCCTTTTGACAGAGTCGATTTTCCGGCTGATGTCCTTGCTGGAGGCAGCATGAGGAGTGAGCTGCTCTAATATCTTGTTGATGTGTTTCAGAGCACTTGTGCATGACCTAACGAGATGCAATACAAAACGCAGATATTTGGTATGTAGTAGAACAAAGCCTGGGGAATTATTTTAAAATACTAAGAGGCCATAGAAGATCAGGTCCATCCATTTACTAAATATACATACACCATTGTACAAAATATCACCATGGCACTGATGCTATAGGTTTGTACACAAAGTGTGAATATAAAGTATGCCAATTACATGAATTAAGACAAACGCAAAGTCCTAGATACCAGGTTTTTGCTATCAAAGTTCTAAATACCCTTCAAAAACCAGTACTGACTTTCTCCTAGTGTTTTCACTCTTGGTTCACTTCAGCCAATTAAAGCGGACGTCCCCCCCTCAATCTGGTCCATGTGTGAATACTCCAAATGAATTCAGATCATCTCAAAAGGTGGTTCCTTTCAAGTCTACTGTGTGCGTTCATTTATTGATGCTTTATGAATGCTTATGAAGCTTTATGACATTTGGAGTGAGCATTATATGAGGAACCATATAGTTACAACTCATAAAAACACTAAAGTGTTTGAACAGTTTTCTGAGTAAAAAAAATTAATGGGGATCAGCAAGACTCCTAATACAATTCTGAAACAAGCTAAAGAAAATGACACAAAAGTACATGCAAATTGAGACCAACTGAGACAGTCAGTATCTAAGTACTGAGACAGGTATTCAAGGCTAGAAACAGTATGAATGAAAAAAGTAGGAATGAGTACTTATTCTCTCAGTCCACATAAACAGGGCTATATGAAAGGTGAAAGCACTTTTTTTGCAAAACACAGAAGAGAAAAAGCATGAAACAGGATAAACATGTCATCTGTTTATCCTGCTTTATGCTTTTTCTCATTTTCTATATGCCATAGTTAAAATCCAATCTGATACTGATTTTGGTGTTATATTTTCAAGTATTCCTTCCCCAATGGATCCAGAGCCCATCCTGGGAACAATGGGTGTGAGACGGGAATACTCCCTGGAAGGGACACCAGTCCATCGCAGGGCACCAAGCACACACATTCACACACTCATTCACACCTTCATAAAATTTTGCATAGCCAATCCACCTACCAGCATGTTTTAGGAGGTGGGAGGAAACCAGAGAGCTCAGGATCAAACCTGGAATCCAGGACAGCATAAATAACTACATGGTGGACACTAATTCCCTGGCAGCTCTTTGACACTGTCCGTACCTGACATCATCCAGAACGGACTCGTACTCTTTCTCTGCATCGGCCCTCGCCGTGGCCTTATTGGCCTCCTGGAAGGCTCGGTCCACCTGCTGCAGGACTCCTTGCTCCAGAACATCTTGATCATAGACGTCCACTCCCAAACCCTGGAGCTCAGCTGCTTGATCGTTCCGAGCCACCGCCTGGATCTCCTGACGGTTGATATGGAGCAGGAGCTGTGATTTCCTGGAGTTTTCCGGCCCAGCATTACCGGGGCAGGCTGTGGCAGCTGGCTCTTCCTGGCTGCTCTCCGGGATGGAGAGGCCACTCGAGGCCCTGCTGGACCCATTGTCCTCTTTCCCTCCTGGCGTTAGAGCACTCACTGGACTGGACAATGCAGGACAGTCTGGGTCCTCATTATTGTCTATAGGCATATTAATGTAGCTGGAAACGGGGATGGGAACATCAGAATTTAGAGATACAACATGAAGGCTGTCTAAATGTCAGCACGCAGGAAATGGACAGAGACGGGTGTCACACTTTTTCTTGCTAAGTGTGCAGAACCAGAACTGCCCACTACCAGCAGGTGTCGAGTTTGGTTGTATAAAAACTTGCTCATGTAACAAGCTAACTAATTACACATATATAAAACCTTTAAATGTATGCTAACTACAATGTGGCAAAACCGTGTTCAAGCTAACTTTACATAAGGTGTCATTTCGAGCTCTACTCAGTGTCCTATTGTCTGCTAGCCACCAAGATTGTTGTTGCTAGTTAGCTATCTGGGAAACAGCTGATATTGAGACACAATTCTTTGCTACACGCTGTTTCTATATTAAGTCAGCGACGAAAAAATTATATCCAAGCAAGAACAAACCTTCCAAACGATCTGTTTCTGTTCAAAAATTTATTCGTTTACAGTTACATCCATTTAAATTCGCTTTCTTCACAAGTGTACTACTCACAGCACATAGGCTAGTTACACAATTAACCAGTCTTGTGAAGGGAGAAATAGCAGCTCAACAGTTTCCTGGGCCAGTAAATATTCAAAATAAAAGTCGCAGCTCTCTTTTTTTTCGATGGCTGAAACACAGATTCTGCTAAATAAAACAAACCTTGTATGAGATATACTGGCAAAAATACGCCAGGTTATATCTACAAATTAGAACACTCTTGTAAATATCACTACAGCTCATTAATGTTTACTTATTACTTAGTTATTTCATTTCTTTCCACTAGAGGACACCAACCCCAAAAGACGCAACATGACCGCAAACAGACTGAACTGCTCATTTACTATATACAGCTTGTGGCTAGACGCCAATGATGGGAATTCCGAGTCTTTTCAGTGATTCAGATCATTTGACACAGCTCAGTGATAGGAGCCGACTCTTTCGGCTCCCAATGACTTACTGCCATTTATTTTTCTAAACCAATTTGCGAACTTGTGATTGTTCTTTGCATGCCTAGGACTGATTTAATCTTGCTCTACCTTATAATTAAAATGATCAGTTATTATTATTATTACTATTATTATTATTATTATTATTATTATTATTATTATTATTATTATTATTATTATTATATTTATATAGTATACAAAATGTATTTGAATAATCGTTAAATCAGCAAGGATATACACTATAAACGTGCTTTGACAAATGCAGTCACTGTATCTGTTGTGCCACAAAATTTATATATATATATATATATATATATATATATATATATATATATATATATATATATATATATATATATATATATATATAAAATTTAAAGTAATCGTTTTTTAAATTTATCTTGAAACTATTTATCCAACATTTATCCTTAAAACTAATCGTCTCCCCTATACTTGACTACATACATAAACAACATAAACAAGTAGTGCAGATAGATCCTCTCTATCATCCCTGCTGAAAAACAAACAAAACAATAGAAACCATCACAGAAATCCTAATGGTTTTCACTACAAATACTATTACAAACCATCAGCTGTTAACCATTAAAACAATTACTGGTCCTTAATGGTATCCACTAGACATAACATGCCACCAGTAGAAGGCAACTAATTACCAGTGGAGACGCACAGGGACCATTACAGTTTATATTAGAACCAATACAACTGCCATTATAACCATTAAAACCATTACAGATTCTGAAGGTTTCTATTGTTTTGTTTCAGCAGGGATGCTACCTCATAGGCCCTCATCATTAACGCTAAAATAAATATTTAAAAAAAAAAAAAATAAATAAATAAATAAAATAAAAAATAAAAATAAAGAAACAGTTGCGAGTTCGCGTAAAAGAACCGGCTCAAAGAGTCGACTAGCTCGCAAGCGACTCTCAGTTAGTGGAAGCTGAAACAAGTTGAAACAGAGACTTGAAATGTACACGGTAGGAAAATAATAAAGTGGCAGTTTGGTTTTAAACATACATACAAACTCTACCATTACCTAGCAGTCACTTTAACCGTTTGCTGTTGGCCTACAACTGTGGAATGATTCGCGCGTGCATAAACCGTTAGTGTAAATCTACATAGCTGTAGATTTTGAATGTGTATTCTTACAAACACACACAAAATGACGAATTAATTATGTATGTATGTATGTATGTATGTATGTATGTGTTTTGTTTTAAACAACACGAAAGAGAGCTCCAACGTCTTTTCAGCTACTTTACTTAACTTCTAGCCCGTGCACACACAGCATTAATCCAACAACGTGTGCCCTTCTATAAACGACAACACACAGAACCGGAACCAAAACGACATGTTATCAGACATAACATCACAGTATGTATGTATGTATGTATTTCATTTGTAAGCGAATGCCTGGAAATATCCTTTTGTGTACTAATGTAGATAGCACTCACGAGGAGTGTAATCTTATATACAACGGCTACAAAAAATGTCGATTTTCTCAAGTAGGCTAGTTATATTGTTATTTAAGACGTTCATCAAAACATCCCCTGTCTGAGGATGCTTTCAGGACTGGTATCAAATGTAACATGTAGTCCAAGTTATAAACCGCCTCTAGATGGCAGATATGACCTGCTGTGGTGTCTTGCAGCTGCTCCATTTTCAACCAGTGGCAGTCAACAGCAGCGTCCACACAGTTCACATAATCCCTCATTCTGACTCCCTGTCACTCAGGATCATTCCTCAAAACCACCCCTGTATCTGTGCTGTCAGAATAACTGGAGAATTTAGCTGGAAAAAAACCCTTTAATGATAAATTATTCAGTCACACTTTCACGCAGTTAAAGAAAGATTTAAAGGGTTTTTTGTGGGGGTGGGGGGGGCTTGTTTAAGGTTGTTTAAAATGGTTCTACCTGAAACCTGTTCTCATAGGGAAGCACTCAGCTTTGGGGTTCGACATAGCACTGTTATATAAAACCAGGACAAATGGCAAAATATGGCTCTTATTATTTATTTTGTTCTGGTAATACTGTCACCTACGTTGTTTGTAGAACTTGCCTAATGGCATACATCACAAACATCAAGTAAAAAAAGAAATTAAAAATACAACATGAAATGTCAATCGTCCACCTCACTGTTAGGTTTTATGGCCTCATGAGGGATGTACTTTTTTGTGTGTGTGTGTGAAATGGAATTAACACAGTTGAGGAAGTGTTGAGTGATATTTCCATCCTTTAACTGAACTTATCTTGACCTCACTTGTGGATGTTTTTGCTACTCTGGCCAATTTGTTGATTTTATAGAATTGTTTTAATTGTGCACAGACATAGCATGAATGAGCTGTGTTACTTTTGTCTTGATATATAGCATGTTTAAATATATAATTAAAAATAAAGTCCTAAAAAAATGTCCTATTGTCCTAAAAATTTGTATTGTGAGGTACATGTGGAGATTCTGTTATTTTACAAAATAACTCAGAGACCAATAAAATAAAAGGTATGTAATTCACATCTAGATAAAATATATAAGTACAGTGTCACTAAATTTTTACATTCTGATCACAGGACAGTGTGGGATGGAATGAAATTTATGACAGGTTTACAGGAAAGTAATAGGACTGTGGAATCTTTAAATGGGTAAACTTCTAATGTGTGTTTAGCTAATGAACTAAACCATTTTTATTTAAGATTTAATGTGGATTATGATAATGTAAAGTATGATTCTTGGCAAAGTAATATGGTGTTTAATATCGATGTTCCTACGGTGGTAGTAAATAAGGACCCTGGAGCAGATAACATTAGTGGTAAGGTGTTGAGAGCATGTAGTTTACAGTTAAGTGGTATATTTACACAGATTTTTAACATGTCTCTTAAAAAGCAAATTGTCCCACAAATCTGGAAACATGCTACAGTTGTCCCTGTGGTGAAATGCAGGACCACGAAGGTTTTAGATTTTGGACTGGTGGCCCTCACTTCTCTGGTGAGAATTGCTTGAGAGTCAATGGTTCGCTATCTCCCAAGTTATGTTCTTCTACAGGTTCCCCTCAGGGGTGTGTTCTTTCCCCTCTGCTTTTTATATTGTACACTAATGATTGCAGAAGTACACTTGACAATATGTTGAAGTTTGCAGATGATACTGTTATTGTGAGCCTCCTAGCAAATGAGGAGACATCTCATGGACCTGTGGTGGAGGATTTTGTTTCTTGGTGTGCGAACTGTAGTCTAAACTTAAACATAGCTAAGACCAAAGACATAATCATAGACTTTGGATAGTCTGCCATTTCTATTTCTCCTACTGTTATTCATGGAAGGGACATTGAGCTTGTGGATGAAGATTGATATCTGGGTACAGTGATTGACAACAAATTAAACTTTGATGCTAATACTGCTGCCATTTGTAAGAAGGTTCAACAGCGTTTGTTTTTCCTGAGAAAAATTAATTATTTAAAGTTATGTACAGTGTTAATGACACTGTTTTATCAGAGTTGTATTGAATCTGTTATTTCTTACTGTGTTGTAGTATGGTTAGACTGTATTAGCTTGTCTGGTAAGAACAGAATGACTAAGCTGATTAAGACTGCCTCCAAGGTGATCGGGGTTCAGCAGAACTTTATTCATGTTCTTATAATGTCTTTGTTTGAATGTTTATATGTGTGTTAATGTGATGTGTGGCACCTGTGCAAACCAAATTTCCTAAGGGGTGAATAAACTGGACATGAACCAGAGTTTGTTCCTCCACAGTGTGTGCATCTTTAGGTTAGCTTGCCTTAGACTCTCCAATGATGCTATTAATTAACCTGTCAGCTCTTTCCGTCCATTTGTAGTTTTAACCCCTGAAGTGAAGTCATATCAGAGTTAGGATTACTTCATGCTGGGGCCTCTCATTGATTAATCTGTGACCCACTGAGAGTGTCTAACACTCCATAAATAACGGTAACTCATTTTCATCTATAAAGATTAGAGCCAGAACTACAGTTAGTTGTTATTTATTCATTCTCAATACAGAATGGAGACTGGCCAAAGTAAAACACAATATAAATATAAGACCCACAATAAAGTCATATTCACATAGCTCTCGTGCATCCAAAACTGAAGCAGCTGTATGTTGCATTTTGAAAATCCCATTTGCTGATGCATTTTTTTTTTTAATAACTATCCTTTTGCAGGAATGTCTTGTTTACCAGGTATTAAGTAATCTTCCTGGTATAAGATGATTTATCACCCCCTAGATGATGCAGGAATCAAGTGATAGCCTGTTTTAAATCAAAGTATAAAATCAGATATTATTGCTCAAGTTCAGGCTGCATCACAACTCTACAGGCTTTGTCTTTTTTGTTCCCTTTACAACAGTAGCTTGATATTTCACTACCTTATCTGTTTTGCATCAGTCCTTTTCTCTATATAAATTGCTTTGAGGTTGGAGGAGTGATCATAATATTCATTTTTGCACATTAAGATGAAGATAAAGATATACACATAAGCATATAGAAGATGAGGGATACGCTCACAAAGGTGGGAATTGAGTTGAGGTGGCAGTTACAGTGCAAGTCTCTGCAGGCTGCTTGCTAAGTGATACGGTTCGGTTGAAGGTAATGTTCTCCGGTGTTGTTGGAGCAGTCAAGTGGAACGTGTTTGCTCATATGAACATAGGAGCCAGTAATGAATTAGTTCAGAAGGTATTATGCTCTTAATGTCATTTTTTTTTTATCAAAGGCTTGTCTATTAAATGTAAAAAAGTAAAAAATAAATAAAAAACCTACCTCATCGTATTTCTCAGTAGAAGGAGCCATGTTTTAATAGTGTTTTATATAGTGTTTATTTTCTTCTAATAATTTCATCCCATTCTGAGTCTTGTTAACATTTGGTAGGAAAAGAACGTTTAGGGCCTAGACCTCAAAAAATAGCATGTACTTCATTTTTCATAATAGTGCATTGTGTTATATTTCAGGTGAACTTTATCCTACAATGTGTTTGAGAAAGCGGACACTGTTCAGTGTCCACTTGGTTAAGGTATTTTTACACAGTTGTACCATACCAACGCCCCTCAGAGACTAATATTTCCACTCTTTAGCACTTCAGATCTTGGTGCTGAGAGTTTTTTTAGTGGGTCTGCCATATCAGTTGCAGGCAATAACATTTGCAATGGTCTAGTTACTTACCACAGAGATTTTAAAACAAACAAAAAAAAAACACACACACACACACAAAAAAAACGTGAACTCTGTAATGTGGATTTACAAATGTACACCAGAGTGCAGGATTACAGTAATAATGTTTGAGAGGAATTAAATGCCTGCATGTGTGAAGCTGAAGGTTTCTTCAACAAAATGGCATAAATATGTTTCATGCAGGTGGAATGTACTGATTTCACAGCCTCTGCATCATCCATGGTGAGTGCTGTATATTACTATAGTATTATAGCTACAGTCTTGGAAAAAGAAAAGGTTCCATCTTAAGGAAAGTCTTAAAGAATCTATATTGGAGCCATGCATCATTTCAGAAATGCTTTTTACAGAACCGTTAACTACTTTTATTATTACATGTTGATTAAATATTGAAGTCATCTGGACATTTACATCAAACCCTCTGTTGTTCTACTGTCTGGTTCTACATAGAACATTTAAAGAGGAATAAGCCACAGTGAAACTTAAGGGGTTTTCTTTTTTCAGATACGACCTGTTTAGAAAGAACTATCATACCCTTAACTATCCAAAACCCTCTTAAGAACCCCTTTTTTTTTTAAAGAGGGTACTGGTACTGGTTCTTCAGTTGCCAGGTTTGAACATACTCACACATTCAGTTACCTCTTTATCCCGGTCAGGGTCACAGTGGCTCCAGAGTCTATCTCGGGAACATTGGTCCTGAGGCGGAAACGCACCATGGATGGGACACCAGTCCATCTCTGAGTTGTCAGGCTTGAACAATTTATTAAAATGATTGTTGCAAATGTGTTGTTGAGTGATTTTCTCTTTCAAACACCTGTACACTATAAAAATGACATTATACATTATACTGTATGGCCAAAAGTATATAAACACCTGACCATCACACTGATGGGGTCTTTATGTGGCGATATGATCTGTGTTGCCACAAAGTTGGAAACACATTTGTCTAGAATGCCTTTGTATGCTGTAGCATTACAATTTCCTTTCACTGGAACTAAATGGCCCAAACTTGTTATATCATGACAATGCCCCTGTGCACAAAGCGAAGTCCATGAAGACGTGGTTTTCCAAGGTTGGAGTAGAAGAACTCGAGTGGCCTGCACAGAGCCCTGGCCTCAACCCCACTGAACGCCTTTGAGATGAACTGGAATGCCGACTAAACACCAAGTCTCCTCGCCATGTACCAATGCCAACCTCATTATTGCTCTTGTGGCTGAATGAGTACAAACCCCCACAACTCTGCTCCAAGATCTAGTGGAAAGCCTTCCCAGAAGAGTGGAGGCTGTTATAAGAGCAAAGGGAGGACCAACTCTGTTTTAATGCCCATAGTTTTGCAATAGCCACATATGGGCATGATGCTTAGGTGACCACACGCTTTTGTCCATATCATGTAAAACAACAGGCTTTCTTACACATCCCCATTCTAATGCTAGTTGCTAGTAATCTCAATATGGTTGTAATTACACTTCACCTTCAGCTACATCAGAATGCTTCTGCATATGGTTCAGGTGATCAGTTAGGCATGCCTTTGACTGTGATTAATGGCGTGGGTCTTTGCAACATATCTGGCTTTGAATCATCCTGTCCATTCCCCATCCAGTGCTGTGCTAAATATACAGTACACCTGCAAGCCATTTGATAAAAGGAAGGTCCATTTGATCCTTCTCTGGGCTGACACTTCTATCGATATTGCTAATGGAACAGGGAGGTCTTGTGCCTGCTGGTGTTGTGCACCTGTGTTGAACAACCATACACCCTCTCTGTAGACTTGTGTCTTTCTCCTGCTGATGTTCAGATGGTTTGGATCCTGTACTGTACAAACAGTGCACAGTTGCTCAGCTTATTGGATTGGTGCCACCATATGTCTTCACCTCAGCAGTATTTTAAAATGTAACATATGACTCCCAGAGCTCTGTAACACTTATCAAATCATAGCCATGTTATTGTTACCTCGCTGCTCTGTGTCCCAGTGGAGTATGAAAGTTCATGAAACATGAGTGAAAGCAGCTGTAGTCTAAATAACGATTAGCCCAATGACTAGACATCTACCCCAGGCAGTAAAATGTGGTGTCTGTAGCCATGCACGAGTGCGTGCTAAAATATGCTGTGTGTGCATCAGTGGCACAGACAATCCCACTCACTGACATGACTATGAGGGTTAGGGTTACCAATTTGAAGGAGCTTGTTCCTGGCTGATTAATAGCCAAAGAAATGAGTAAACAGCCACAACACAACATGTCCTAATCTGCCATCTGAAGGCTGGTTGATACTGAGCAGGCTGCATGCTTCAGCTCTTAGTAAAATAGAGACCTCTTTGTTCCCTTTGAAGGCAATGATTTGGGATGGCAAGTTCTTTAAAATCCTAATGGAAGACAAGTGATCCTCAGCACAGTGAGTCGTAGCATGATTTTCCTGCTGAATGCATTTTCATTCATGGAAGAAATTAGGCAGAATGAGAGAAAATGTACAAACATCTAATGAAATTATAAATCATAAAAAGGACTCATGTAAGTCCAAAGGTTTTGAAGTATAGCTCCAAGAGAAATTTGGAGTTCTGTGGTTCCAGATAGATTTTGGAGATATTAGCCTTTTTAGATTCAGAAACATGAGGAGCATATGGTCCTAACTCATTCCAAGTGTGTGGAGACTTAGAGTGAGAAGGTAGAGTCGCATCCTCAACCTTCTCATAAAACAGGTCAAAATCTTTACGATAAATTCATGTTTTCCAGACCTTAGACTGACCCAGTGGGCACACACTGTTCCTGCAGGAAATCTGTTTTTATTTATTGTTTCTCTCCCTTGTGAGAATTCCTCTTTGTTTTCATCTCCTTTTATGAGAATTTAGTCTTGACAGTATTAAGTAACCATCTTACATCACTGTATACCCAAGCCCTTTTTATTACATTTAATTTTCTGCTGGAGTGAGAAGATATAGAGATTAATCATGAATAATCTTTTGCTTTTGCCACATATAGGAAGAAGGGATTTAGGTTTATCCAGCTTTTAGCTTGAGTTATTGTTCATTATTAGTCTTCTGTGAAGACATTCTTTATAAATAAGACCACTGGAGCCCAGTGGTAGCATATAATATGATAACATATTATTCCCACAAGGTCAGTTTGTTTGCAGCAGGCTCCATTGTTCCAAATGCAGAGATGATCAATTGCTCAGCATAGTTGCTGAATTCCTGCTGATGAAAAGGGATTACAGTATGTCCAGTTCACATTTTTTCCTTAGTTTGTATTTCGAATTATTTTTGGCAAAAACATCTGTAGGCATACTAAGAAACACACTGGCTTTCTTTAATAAACAGGAAAGCCTGGGTTTATCCAAATGTGTTTTATTTCATATAAACACCAACTAATATTTTGATTCCTAGGCAATACTTTTACTACATTCACAAACGTGCATGGGTCTGTGCATTTTTATTGTTGAAACCTGAAGTTTACTGTTGAAATTTGATGATGAAGTTTTCTCTCTTAATTTGATAATGAAAATAAATCTAGACCAGTAGTAAATATAGGGAGTAATGTATGAGTGGATAGAGTAGTTTTAATATTTTGGTTCTCAAAATCTTGTAATCCTATAGCCCAGACCCTGGAAGCCTGAGGTTCTGAAGTTCTTTAATGGCAAGATTATCAAAATCCATAGAATAAGGTAAAAGTAGGTTGTTTACATTTCCATTTTTGGTTACAAGCACACTGTGCATGCTTGTGCTTCCATTTTTTTATTTATTTATTTATTTTTACCAGCAATAAGTGTTTTTGTGTCTTGTTATTGTGGGGTTTTTTTCCTATGTTTATAGTGTGGGTCAAGTGCAGCAGCTGATTACTTTTGAATTGTGTGTTGCTCTTGTTGATGGATAAAAAAGTTTTCTCCTTCACAGATGTATGATTTTTAATGTTTTCACATTTGTAATTAATTCATTTATCTTTAATAATGCTTTATCCTGATCAGGGCTGGGCAGGAGGCAATAGTACACCCTATATGGAACACCAGTCCATCACAGGGCAACGTTCACACATACATTCAAATCTAGGGGTGATTTAGTTCAATCCACCTACCAGCATGTTTTTGAGAGGTGAGAGGAAACCCACAAGGGCCCGGGCAGAACATGTACAGAAACCCCACACAGACAGTAACCCGAGCTCAGAAGCTGGGAGGTGGCAACACTACCTGCTGCTCCACCGTGCTGCCCATGTGAATTTTTACTTAAGTTTAAAGCGATTCAATATAAAATGACTAGTTCATATACAGTACTGTGCAAAAGTTTTAGGCACGTGCAAAGAAATGCTGTAGAGCAAAGATGCCTTCAAAATAATTAAATTAAATGTTTCTACATTTTAAAAAAATACCATAAAGAGCAGTAAACAGTAGTAAATGAAGCAAAGTCAATATTTGGTGTGACAAAAAAAAAAAAATAGTAGTCTCTGGTACAATTAGTGCAGTTTTATAAGGAAATGAGCTGGTAAGTTTTATTGAGCATCTTGCAGAACCAGCCACAGTTCTTCTGGAGACTTTGACTTTCACACTTGCTTCTTATTTTTGCAGCAAAACCCAGCAGCCTTCATTGTGTTTTTTGTCTGAAAAGTGTCTCTTATGTAATATGCTGCTTTCTTTAATGACATACAAACATTTTTCTGTAACATTTAATTTTGTGCTAGAAAACTAATGTTTGGGAATCTAAAATGTTTTTTGTACTGACTTGATAATGTAGAAGTCATAAAATAAAAAAATCTATAACAAAGTTTGTACTAAAAAAATAGGGTGCCTAAAACTTTTCCACAGTACTGTACGTGTAGGTTAATACCCAGCACTGCCAAGCTGCCACTGTTGGGCCCTTGAGCAAGGCCCCTAACCCTCTCTGCTCCCGGGGCATCGTATCATGGCTGACCCTGCGCTCTGACCCCAACTTCCTAACAAGTTGGGATAGGTGAAGAAAAGAATTTCACTGTGTTGTAATGTATATGTGTCAAATAAAAGCTTCTTCTTCTTCTTCTTCTTCTTCTTCTTCTTCTTCTTCTTCTTCTTCTAATCTTTCCATAAGCAGAACTATGTGGTACAAAGACTATGCTAGTATGCTAAACAGTGTTTACATTTAATGTTACCTGACGCCAACTCCAAGTAATTACAGCATTTACCATTATATTTATGGGGATAATTAGCATTTTACACTAAGAAGGAGGAGTGAAAAATGTGTTGTTGGGTTAAATTGCATTTGCTTTATAGAAGTGTGCACTTGGTTCCTGGCCAACATCTTAGC
The DNA here is from genome assembly GCA_023630585.1 of Cranoglanis bouderius. Classification (NCBI taxonomy): domain Eukaryota; kingdom Metazoa; phylum Chordata; class Actinopteri; order Siluriformes; family Cranoglanididae; genus Cranoglanis; species Cranoglanis bouderius. The sequence continues at coordinate 19,054,048 of CM042536.1, read as the reverse complement.
AGTCCATTATCTCTAATGAGACAGTCGTGTGTGGCATTGTCCTTTATAAGTCTGGTGACTGAATCAGCAAAAGCATGTCTCCATAAAGATCCCACTTAGGGGCAGGAAGCAGGGTTGTGTGAGGTTCAGCAGGCAGGAACACTGGGTTAGCCGGGGTTTAGTGCTCCCACTTTCACATCCTCTTTTACTGAATAGTGATTGTGTTGTTTGAGAAAAACAAACTGATGTAGCAAAGTTTAACAGCCGGTCAGTTAATTTGTCCTGGGCTTTGTTTTAATTTTCTCAACAGACAAACTATCTCAACAGTACTACACATTGCAATCATCCACTTTAGAATTCATAACATCTATTTCTCAAAGCTTTGCTTTTTTGTTTGTGATTTGTTCTGATGTTTCTTCAGTCTCTAGCCATTTGGTGCGTTACAGAATTTATTATTGCCTCAAATATCTTTTTGTGTGCAGATATCCTAAAACACTGTTGCAGTTCCTCCACTTATAAAGCAGCCAGTGGCAAGGAACAGAAATGCTTGACTGGGCTTCAGGTTCGGGGGACACACCATGTCCTTGGCCCCAAGAGGTCGGTCAGGGCCAGGGAAAGGACACAGAATTTGTTGACTGAGCCTTGTGCTCATGGGGTACCATTAATCTTCTAGTCTTTTTTTTCCAGTGTCAGCTGCTGGAACCATTCATTTGTTCCAGTGTCTGGATGAGGCTGAAGAGGTACAGAGTGGGGTGTTTTTTTCAACTGGTGAAGTAGATCAACATCAGGCCCCTACAGCCGATTATTTCGATGTGTTCCAGAGCCAGATCATTCACATATCCTAGGCTTTGTACCAATTGGACAGGGAATAAGCCTGCACAAAAGTAGTTTATGTTTCCTGCAGGCCTATGAGTGCATGCTCTGAAATTTAGAAATGTAATTTACAGTGAAAGTTTGGCACACGCTCAGAGTCTAAAGTCTGTGCTGTCTCTATAGATTTTAGAAAAACAAAGTAACATGCCCTTTTTGGCCTGTTGGAAACAGAAACTGCACTTGAGAAGCATTTGTCCCGGTTAGAATGGCATTTAGCCTACTGTAAATGTAACCTTTTCCTGTACTTAGTATCTCTTTGGGAATTGGTTGATGCTCATTATGTTATCATCATCTTGACATAAGTACATATTTCTATACCCAAGTAGTGAACTACGGTAGTGATATCACATTTTTCCACTGAATGGTGATATTTTACTTTCATTGCAATTCTATCTTTGTTTTGAGTTTTCATCCATTTACACAGTGTATTGGGATATGTTTCGTGCTCCAATTTTTTTTCTATCTGTATCTGTGTTTCGATTTACACCCAAAGTGGACATGGCCAAAAACAGTTTTGGGAGGGAATTAAATACGAACCCTACTACTCTCCCTCCAGAAACACTGGAAACACTGGTGGAAAAAACAGAGGTAGAAAAAACAGTAAAAGTAATAATGTTAATAATTACTTGAGTAAGAGTAATAAAGTATTCAATAAGAAGACTATTCAAGTAGCAAGTTACTAGTTACTTCGGATCTGATTAAAATGAAGGGAAAAATCCTGAATCTCAGACTTCATGGAGAACTGTAAGTCACACCTCTCCTTGAAAGTCTGTCTGTTCTGTTTATATGATATAAAACCTGGGTTCAAGATGAAGCAGCATATCCCAGTCCTGTGATGGGTACAATAACACACAACCTGTCATTTTCAACACAAAATCTCACACACACACACACACACACACACACACACACACACACACACACACACACACACACACACACCAAAAAACAAACATTTTTTCAATGGTTGACTGTCTTTATTTTTTATCTGTTACCAACACAAACTTGTCAGCATCTGCATTTAAGACAGAAGAGAACAGAAGTACAGACTATGGAACAGAACAGAAAGTGTGTGTGGAGAGAGAGTGAGTGTTATAGTGTGCTAGTATGTTTGTTAGTGTGTATATGTGTGTGTGTGTGTGTGTGTGTGTGTGTGTGTGTGTGTGTGTGTGTGTGTGTGTGTGTGCGTGCGCGCATGTGCACATGTATGGGTATCTTGACTCCGTTGACACACTCACTTCTTCCCCCTCTCCAGGATTGAGCCACTAAAAAAGTGAGCAGTTGCTGTGTCCGCATTCAGACCACTGCAGCGTATCGCGAGACTCGCGACCTCATTATACGTGATATAAACTAATTATTAAAACTACATATATTCATTAACATTTAACAGTAATGGAGGAACGCCACCGAATGTAACAAAGTAAAAGTGCATTTCAGTGATTAAAAATTAACTTGAGTAAAAGTATAAGTATGGCCAGTTAAACCATTCTTAAAAGTTTTTTTGTTTTTTGTTTTTTTTTTCAAAACATTCATCAAGTAGATGTAACGAAGTAAATGTAGCCTCTGGAATTCTGGCTCTGACAGTTCCTCAACCTGAGCTACATCACCCGAGTTTATAATTGATCTCAACTAGAGATGTACACAGGACTGTTATTATTTTTTTTTTTTTTATTCCGCTCACACAATTATTATTTTGTGTGTACCTGCCCACAACATATTTTAACAAATTTAGTTGGTTATTTTTCCCAAAATATAACTCAGTAGCCTAATTTAAACCATGACATTGACCAGGCAGTTACTAAGGATGAGTGAATGAACCTTATAAATGCATCATGCCATGACTCACATTCAAGCCTTCTTTATCCTGTAAGCTTCATGTCTGACCAGTTGTTCATGCCCACAAGCTTCATATCTGACCGCTGCCTGCTTGAAAGTAAAGACCTGCATCGCACAGGATCCCAATCCGATGAAGAAGAAACAAAAAGTGCACCCCCATTCATATATGTTTGTATATTTGTATCTGTTTAGAAATAATTATCTGTTCCTTTCTAATATTATTGTTATATATATATATGCTCAGTAAGTGCAAATGGAAACCATTAAGTTATAATATTGATTAGTTATAAGCTTAGACTTGTTCATTATCTTTTAATTGCCATCATTTTATCAAATCAATCTGACCTCCCAATTTCTTTTTCTATTACATCTAAGGGGAGTTAATGAGTGAAAATGTTCAAACTTTATACAGACCTCAAAAAAGAACCTCCTGTCCTTATGGAAGGTAGTGTAATGCAGTGATGAAATGAACCATTAGAAAGGTTCAGATGAATGTTTAGAAACTGTCAGGAAATTAAAAAAATATATATAATAGTGAAACAAGACTTTACAATCAAGTATACAGTACATTATACATATAAAAGTTAAAGAGAGTTCTTAGGTAAAATCATTCAACTTCTCTATCATAGCAGCTGAAGATTCATTCTGACAGTTCTCAATTTTATTTCGGTTTATGTTTCTGTGTGATTTGCATACTGTATATTGTTTGTGACATTTTTTAAACCAGATGATCATACCAGATTTGTCTGTCTGTTTTCTAGTATTCTTCAAGATGACTCTGAAGCCTCAAAATCTTTGTGGGTTTTAGTGAACACAGTTAATTTCTGTTATAACCCGTGTAATGGCCTCAGGCAGAAATACACTGTTCTTGTTCTTATTAAAGCAGCTAGAAGGACAGTTGGCGTGTTCTGAAGAGAGAGAGAGAGAGAGAGAGAAAAAAAAGCTGTATTTAATGATAAATTTGCAGATTGTTACAGGAAGAGTTGTAAGGGTTGAAAGGGTCTCTTAAATCCAAAAAGTTCACTGCACTAAAAGGGTGTAAAAATGCATGAGTGCAGCTATGAATAACCAGTAAGAGCTGACACAAACCCAAGGTCTGAGTTTGTAATTAATACTTGTTCAGGAGTCAAGCAAACAACATTGGGGTTATGTAACATCCATTGTTAAGATATAACAAGAAGATAACCCTTACTGACCATAATACATTATGGGAATAAATTGTTTAGGGCGGCACTTAAGACAAGCTCAACAAATTTGACAGCAATTTCTACCAGATAATTAAGTTTATTCCAAACCGCCCGGTGTCAGGCAGTGTTGCCAGGTGGTTGAGTTTTGATGGAATGCATCAGAGTTGAACAAACAATTACTTTTTAAACAAGAAAATCCAAAACATATTTAAACCAAAATATGCCTGGTGTATTGTTTGCATGCTGGAAGGGAAGGATTGGCTTGGCACTGTAGAATGGCATGTTCTTGGCTGTGTTTCATTGCATCTCCTGTTTTTACTGGGAAGTGACCAAGGTGTCATCAGTCAGCATCTGGCACTGGTGCCAGTCAGGTAGAGAAGGGTCACCAGAAACATCATGTGGGGCTGAATTTTTAGCTGGCGCTGTTTCCTTTCTCAGGATCATGTTTTTCATGATTGCATCAGCTTGTTTTGATAATATTAAACTTGACTTTGAGCTTTATGTCACCATGTTTATATAACTTTTTGTGATGTGACATCTGCCTAATTTTAATATTCAGCTATTTATAACAGTTAATGGTTAATGAATGCATAATCAGATAACCACTAAGAGAATGAAAATGTGTGAAAGGGTTGAAATGTGGCATAATCAAGCATAATGTTTCCACTGCAATTAATCTTTCCTCATGTCGGCTGTGACATACATGTGTATGTTTGTACACAGTGGCAACACGTTTGTAATAATCTCTCACTACACATACAGTGGTGCTTGATAGTTTTTGAACCCTTCAGTATTTTCTATATTCCTGCATAAATATGATCTAAAACCTCATCAGATTTTCACACAAAAAGTAGATAAAAGTAGATAAAGTGAACACAATTAAACAAATGGGGAGAAAATATTATATTTGGTCATTTATTTATTGAGGAAAATGATCCAATATTGCATATCTGTGAGTGGCAAAAGTATGTGAACCTTTGCTTTCAGTATCTGGTATGACCCCCTTGTGCAGCAATAACTGCAGCTAAAAATTTCTGGTAACTGATCAGTCCTGCACATTGACTTGGAGGAATTTTAGCCCATTCCTCAGTAGAGAACAGTTTCAACTCTGGGATGTTTGTGGATTTCCTCACATGAACTGCTTGCTTCAGGTCCTTCCACAACATTTCTATTGAATTAAGGTCAGGATTCTGACTTGGCCATTCCAAAACTTTATTAATTTTATTTTACTTTGGTTGAGCTACTTGTGTGCTTAGGATCATTGTCTTGCTGTATGACCCACTTTCTCTTGAGATTCAGTTTCATGGAGAGATGTCCTGACATTTTCCTTTAGAATTTGCTGGTATAATTCAGAATTCATTGTTCCATCAATGATGGCAAGCTGTCCTGGCCCAGATACAGCAAAACAGGCCCAAACCATTATACTACCACCATCATGTTTCATAGATGGGATAAGCGTCTTATGCTGGAATGCAGTGTTTTCCTTTCACCAAACATAACGCTTCTCATTTAAAATAAAAAAGGTCTATTTTGGTCTCATCCATCCACAAGACATTTTTCCAATAGCCTTCTGGTATGTCCACGTGATCTTTGAACTGCAGAAAGACAGCAATGTTCTTTATGGAGAGCAGGGGCTTTCTCATTGCAACCCTGCCATGCACACCATTATTGTTCAGTGTTCTCCTGATGGTGGACTCATGAACATTAATGTTAGCCAATATGATAGTGGCCTTTAGTTGCTTAGAAGTTACCCTGGGTTCCTTTGTGACCTCGTGGACTATTACAGTGCTGTGAAAAAGTATTGACTGATTTCTTCTGTTTTTGTGTATATCTCATATTAAATTGTTTCAGAACAGGCCCTTCTTGCATCAATAAAGGTCACTGTTCATGACTCCACTATCAGAAAGACACTGGGCAAAAATGGCATCCATGGAAGAGTGGTGAGCTGAAAACCACTGCTAACCCAGAAGAACATTAAGGCTTGTCTGAATTTTGCCAAAACACACCTTGATGATCTTCAAACTTTTTGAGAGAATGTTCTGTGGATCGATGAGTCGAAAGTGGAACTGTTTGGAAGACAGAAAGAACAGAAAGACAAAAAGAACATCATACCTATGGTCAAGCATGGTGGTGGAAGTGTGATGGTGTGGGGATGCTTTGCTGCTTCAGGGCCTGGGCAACTTGCAATAATTGAGGGAAACATGAATTCTGCTTTCTACCAGAAAATCCTAAAGGAGAAAGGAGTCTTCAGTCCGTAAGTTGAAACTCAAGTGCAACTGGATTATGCAGCAAGACAATGATCCAAAGCATAGGAGTAAGTCCTAGTCCTAGAAGTAAGTGAAAGACTGATCTCCAGTTATTGGAAGTGTTTGGTTGTAGTTATTGCTGCTAAAGCTGGCACAACCAGATTCTGAGTTTTTAAATTTAAAATATTTCTCATTTTGAAATACTTCAAAATATTAATGCAAATGCAAAATTTACTTTCATCTGAAAAGAGGACTTTGGATCACTGAGCAATGGTGTTTTAAGTAAAAAGGTCATTTCCATGAGCTGTAAGCCGTAATCATCAAGATTAAAACAAAAAAAGGCTTGAAATATTTCACTTTATGTGTAATGAATCGAGAATATATGTAAGTTCCACATTTTTAATTCAATTACAGAAAAAATGAACATTTCTGCGATATTCTAATTTTTTGAGCTGCACCTGTATATGAATTATAACAAGTGAGCAATTAGCCACTTTGTGTCTGGTTATTCAGTTTAGCGCACTGTATCAGGAGGACACAATCTATCACAGTGTCTATGCAGTAAACATTTTTTTAGTCTTTGTTATCCAATAAAACATTAAATTCTGACAAATAACTTAACTGAGCATATATATGCAATAAATGTCAAACTAAAGACAAATTGTTTTAACAGGTTCTTGGGATTAAGCGCCTTCTTTAACTTGGATCTGGGTATGCCCTCCTGTACTGGTCTAGATCTCTGGTGCCTATCAAGGAGTCATACCCAATCTAATCTGAGCCTTCAATTTTCATCAAGGTGAATATGTTTTAATACTATTACTGATGGAGCCCAAATAAATAAGATGTATTACACACTATATACTAATGTGTATTGTGTCCATATCTATTCAAACTATTGAACAGCTAAAATTTAGAGCTGCAAATTGGAAAGTATCACATGCTCAAAATCCCACGAACACTGTTATTTCTCTTCTGATCCAAGAACTAATCTTTGGAGAGACTCTCAATGGTATGAAATGCTATAGTTTTTTTTTTTTTTTTTAACTCAACCTGAGAGAGGTGAGCTGGTCATGTCAGTGAGAGGTGATATATGTTGGAGACACATTTCCTTTATTGGTTTTCCAAACACCACTGATGTCTTACATATGAGACGATCAGATGTTTTGCCACAAGGGATGGAGCACCTTTTGCAAAAAGTCGGAGGAGTTTTGGAGGATTTGTTCCACTCTTAGTAAAGTGACCCTTGTGTTAGTTCACTTGCTCTTTAGAGAAGTGCTTTTACCTTTCTGAGGCATGGATGAAATATGTGGGACATATGGTTAGTTAGGTCTTCTATTGTTTTTTGGATCGGATGTTATGTTTGTCTGAATTTGGTACAGTTTCACTGTGAAATTGTACCTACCACCTAAGAAGGGAGAAGGCAGTAAATCGTGTGATATCACATCCCTGTAACCTCTTAAACTCCCATGATTCCAGGTGGATCCGGGTTTAAATTCCTGTCTTGTACCTACATACCTTTCTGATTAGTTTCACTGAAGTCACTGAATAATTCATAGTAGCTACTGAATAATGTGATAAATAAAATGAATAAATGCCAGGAGTTTAAGGGCTTAACTGATTTTACTGCTCATCCTCATATTACGTTATAGTGTCTACACGGTATATAATGAATGGCAGTTAAAGCATTTGTTCTGAATTTTAATGCCAATCCACATTTGTTACTTACTTTGATGTATCATTTTCACTAAGCTCATAAAGATCTTTTATGTGTGTGTATTACATGTATACACTCACCAGAAACTTCCAATCTTCTGGCAATGGCACAGTGTAAAAAAACATGCAGATACAGGTCAAAAACTTCAGTTAATGTTCACATCACACATCAGAGAGTGGAAAAATGTGATCTCAGTGACTTCGACCATTGTGGCATGGTTGTCGGTGCCACATGGGCTGGTTTGAGTATTTCAGAATCTGCTGATCTCCTGGGATTTTCACACACAACAGTCTCTAGAGTTTACACAAAATGGTGCAAAAACAAGATTGGAAAAAATACCAGGTAACATTTTTTTTCCAATCTTCATCTGCGCAGTTTCAGTGAGTCTGTGGCCACTATAGCCTCAGATTCCTATGGGAAGCCAAACAACTCAAAAGCTGGTCCAAACTGAGCTACTCAGAAGAAGCACGCAGCGCAGACCAAATAACTGCGTGACCCATTGTGTAGCACGGCACAAAAAACTGGACAGCGCACCAGGGGCACTGGACAGCACAGTGCAAATTCATTTGTATTCTTCCCCAAAATTCTACTCTAAAATACTTAGGCTACTGCTATCAAAGTTCGTATAACAGTTTGCAAACAGGGCTAGGAGAATATCTGAAACTATTTTAAATAGTCCTAAAATTTTTAATGATATTGACGAAGCCCTTGAAAGAAACACAGAGACACACAGCAGAGAAAGGTTTATGAACAGAAGAAAACTCTTCAGACTTCAGAGCTCATTGAAGTGTATTGATGTTCAGATTGTTTATGTTTAAAGAGCAGGAACATGTAACTGTAAGCCTATTTGCATGGCTGTAAGTAATCAAATGATTATGTATTTAGTCTCTCCCAGTCTATTTTGCATTGTGCCGCTCAGTGGGTTGTGCAGATCTCGTGGCTCACGCTGGGAGATCCAAACTGGTCCACGCAACGTAGTTAAAACCCGTCCACGTGGCACTGTCCAGTGGGTCACACATATCAATTGGTCCACTACTACTAATCTTCTGAGTAGCTCAGTTTGGACCAGCTTTTGAGTTGTTTGGCTTCCCATAGATTCCTGCTCCTGGCTGACAGGAGTGAAATCAAATGTGGTTTTCTGTTGTTATAGCCCATCCCCCCTCAAGTTTTGACATGTTGGGCGCTCCTCTGACCTCTCTCTTCAACAAGCCGTTTCCGCCCACATAACTGCCACTCACTGGATGTTTTTTGTTTTTAACACCATTCTATGTAAACTCTGGAGACTTGTATGGGGAAATCTGGCTGATTGGATAATTGAGCGACTGAGCAGGAGTACATATGTTCTTAATAAAGTGGCCAGCAAATATACACTTGTATTTGAACTTCAGAGTCTACAGCTTTAAATAATAGCATCCTTAAATGTTATCATCTGGTAGGTTATTACCCTAAGACATAAGAGAAGAAAAAACATCGTCCTCAAGCTGGTAAAGGTCATGTCAAAAACCGACCATCCAAATATATCCTATTCTCATTCAACCCCAAGGGAGTAAAATCTGCCAGAGAAAACAATATATGAGACACAGTTCCCAAATTAAATTGATCTTTGTTTACTTAAGGACTGGAAAATAGAAGGGACTCTGCCTTGTGAGAATAAATAGCTGTACTGGTTGCTGTTTGCCCTCTTGATCCATAAGTCATTTTGACAATAACATACCCAATGTTCCAGGACAGTGTTAGAGAACATGCATGCTGCATTTTTGGATGTTGCTGGATGAAAGAATATGTACCTGTAATATTTTTTACTGCCAATCATATATGTCTATCCTAACCTACAGTGATCTTCTTAATGGTGCTTTAAAACAAAAAATCATTAATGTTGCCCCATTGCTCTTTATTATGTAGCTTCCAGTCTGACCTCTATCGGGTACCTAGATTTCCAGCTTCACTGTTATTGATTGAGCTGGATCTGCATAAGGATTTCTGTTTAGACACAGAGAGTGAAGCAGGCCCAATTTGTAACGCAGATAAAAATGTAGAAGCCCCACTAAGCTGTATTTAAGTCAGCCTCTATTATCCTTCACACTTCTAAAACAGCACAGAGCTCTTTCAAGAAAATCTCCCTCTTAGGAAAACAAGCCCCTGGTCAGAGCAGCTCTCTAAGTGTGTGAAATCCCTGAACGCTAGTGTTTTTAGAAACTCAGTCGCCCAGAGCCAAAGGTCAGGAGCACTAGGCAGGGCTATACATCAAACTTCCCCAGCAATGTTTCTGAGTACCATGAAAAGTATATAAACTTCCTCCCAATTTCTAAGTCTGTGATAAAAAGATCCATCTGACAGAAGAACAGATGGATCCTTTAGTTATAGAACACCTAATTGCTCATGTAATTTGTTTTGTTTAAAAGCTTATCAGTTGTAAGTAGTGATACCTATCTAGTTTAAAGCATTTTGCAAATAGATAATCATGCTTAACTTTTTTTAAACAATTTTACAGTGTTTCCAGACCTAGTCTGTTTGAGTTTTACCTTGAATCAATTCTTAAATTTTTATAATGTCACAATTTTGTCAAGTTACAGATGGTGTTCTCACAGGTTTTAAAGGGAGCAGGGAGGATTGTCTTGTTTAGGTAGCCTACACAAAATCGTCATCAACTGCATTTCAGATTTTCATTTATTATAAGCTATTTTGTTGCTCATAACAAAGAGAGCTGCAAGGAGGATTTTTGTCAACAAGATTTTGAGCAATTAATAAGATCACCTTTATGTGACTACCCAGGAAGCAGCAAACCCATGTCTCATACTGCTTAACATGGACATACAGCAAGACAATTTCATCATACCCAGGGCTTCCTTTATTTGTGTCTGATTTCTTTTACTCCTGAACCAAACTGCATCCATGTTTGCTTAGTATCATGTCAAAACTACATTTTCTAGTAGAAGCAAAAAAATATATTTGATTATGACATTGAATATCCCCCCATACCCCTTAACTGAATATCAATTCACTGTCCATCCATTTTCTGTATCACTTCTCCTACACAGGCATGTGGGGAGCCTGGAGCCTATCCCAGGGAACTCGGGGCACATGGCAGGGGACACCCTGGACCAACCCATCACACACACACAATGGACAATTTGGAAATGCAACACATGTCTTTGTACTGGGGGAGGAAACTGGATTGCCTGGAGGAAACCCCCAAAGCAAGGGGGGAACGTGAAAACTCACACACAGGAATCGAACCCCCGGCCCTGGAGGTGTGAGGTAAACGTGGTAACCACTAAGCCATCATGCCACCCGCTTATGGAGACCCAATTTATAAATTCAGACAGAAGACACAACCTATTTAAAGACTATTTAAGTGGGCTTTTACTGGATTTGTATTCTTATTCCTCTAAACATTTGTAAATACTCTCCGACCACATTTCCAGCATGACCTTGCAATCATGAGAGAATTTGTGAGGTCCAGGCCTAGCTTTCAGTCTTTGGGTTGAGTTTTAAAGGGCATCATTCCTTAACATTTACAAAATCACCCAATTTGCATTACTGTTAAGCTCAGTTTTCTTGCAGTACTACTTATTAAGGCTCTAAAAATGGTTGCTTTGCAATACACCATGGGTAAGTTTTAGAAGCAATATGAGGAGTAGCTCCCATCCTGTTAAATAAAAGGTATAGTGATTAATAACATCCACTGAGCTCCTAGGGGCTAAGGAACAAGATAAATATACATTCAGCCTGACCTCCTGCTGTTCTTGGTGAAATGATAACCTTCCATTATAACATACATACAGCAATCCAAACAAACAGGCCTTTTTTATCAGGTTCCCATTTAATTTCATACAAATACTCTTATTTCTGTGGAGTACAAGTATGTGGTATACTCAAACCATTTGAGTATACCGAGATTTGCTTAAAAAAAAACAAATACATTAATAGCCGATTATGGCTACTGATAGCTAACACGACCCTGTTATTACTGTAAACACTCTTGGATGTGCCCCATTTAGAAAGAAGCTCCAACACAGACCATACGGCCTTTAAGTCAGATTACAGTAGGTAGCTCCATCACACTCTTTGATGTGAGAATGGGGTCTTTAACCCAGCGAGCAGTGAGATACGTTTTCCATCAGCATGTTTCTGAAGTCATGTATCATATCTGATCTCTGTAGTTCTATGTAGGCTTGATGACAAAGAACACAAACATGAACAAAGCGCTGACTTTCCAACTAACTACAAACTTAAATAGCTTTGATGCTCTCAGTTAGGGGTCTGAATATCTTTCTCTTGGCAGAGCTCAGTGAGTTCTATAGTCTGAAACCTGTACTCTTTTTACCAGGGTTTCTTTGGCAGCTGACCCAAAGAGCAACCCTGGCATAAAGGGCAGATATTGCAGCGTTGATTTACATGTGTCCATCAACATGGACTATGCCAACCTGGCCCTATAAATAAACCAGAGAGCTGCCCCATGGCCTTGCCTAGGTGTCACTGCTAGGAGAGAGTTTTCAACCAGCTCTGCCACAGAGGGATGATATGTGCAGACAGAGACAAGTGTTTCAGTGCAAGCAGCAAAATGGCTAACGAATACCATACAGTACTTTGACTCACCAGGGTGATTTGTCATGGCATGTTCAAAGGCTGCCCATGGTGCATGAAAGCTGACAGAAGCAGGTCTGGCCACTATTGAATACACTGCACTGTTAGCCTATAAAAATCTCCCAGAAGAAGCCATAGACCTAACAGAAAGACTGGTCCACAGGCTGTAAGGAGGTCTCTGGTGAAGGACATATGCACTGACTGCAGATGGCCTCAGATGAGATATCTCTGATGTCATATCTAAAAAGAGACTTAGATAGCTTTTTTGGCTTCTTGGTCTGCTAAGCAGTCAGCAGTAAATACAGGAGATCAGAGACTCCTTTCTTAAGATGGTGAATGCTGAGGCAGTGAGCACATAATGTTTCTTATCTTCGGCATACACATGCACACAAGACACATGCACAAATATGCAAGCAGTTCAGAAGGGTAGAACTAAATATTATCAAGAGAATACAACGATAAGAAAAACTAGTGTAATTAGCTTTCAGTCATTGTAAGATCTGCAGCAGATATAGCAGACAAACAAAACTGATGTACAGATACTTTTCATTGACTGTTTTAAAACAAAATATGTCTTATTTAACAAAATATACACATCATAAGAATTGTTTTTTAAAAAAGCATAATTGGATTCAATTGTGTAGTGTAATTGTTTCTGCAACATAAATATTTATGTACTGTACAGTGTCTGTGCTAGCAGAGTTGTGTCTGTCTGTCTGAGCTAAGCAAATGTCTTAAGAAATCGCATGTCCATATACATAACTATTACAAAAGTGAAACCACATCAGAAACCTCTTTCGTTTGCAACGTGTATTCCTTAAAAACTTTTTTTTTTTTCACATTATACACTTAGCGTTTTCTATAAACAGCAGTAAGATTGACATTTGCACCAAAACAATAATCTTGGTTTGGTCTCATGGGTTTGTAATTACACAGAAACTAATATCCCTATAATTTCCCAGGGTCACAATGAACTGCATACTTCTCACCTTTACAATAACAGACACAGCAGAGGTGTGAGGTGCTCCTTCACCTTGCTGTTTTTACTTTTCAAACTGGTCCGTGTTGGACACAAGTTTCAATTTAATATCCTGAAGCAGCTATGCTGTCCTTATATCAAATGTTATCTAATAATTAGTTATACAACATTCATTACTGAAATATTGTTGTAGATTTTTTTTTATTGTGAATTAACAATTCAGTACAATTAAGAGCCATTCAGATTGCATTCCTAGAATTAAAAGGCTTTTTAATTGTGAATTGAATGATCTCTAGCAGCATTAGCCCTTTCTGCTCATACAACTTTACGTCTTCCCAAATGGGCAAACGACTCTGAAATAGTTTAGATTTCTTCCAGATGACAATACATTACAGCCTTTGTAGTCTGGGTCTGGCTTCATACTAAAGGAATATGTATTCTTTAATTAATGTAATCACAACATCCCTCCCTTATTTTTGGCAATATGTAGTCTGGAAGAGAAGTAATAATGAGGCGAATAGACGGTCTTTTCTGGTCAATAACAGTCAGAGGCTTCATGTAAAGAGTTAAATCATACCTAATTGCCTCTCACTTGCATCTAATTTTCTTCCTTTATTCTTAAAGTTGCATTCAAGAAAATTAAACCATCAAAATTCATTGAGAATTTCAAAATTGACTAGACATTTTTATATTTATTCATGCAATTATCCAGTCAGCAACAGCGCAATGTATAATTTCATGCAGATACAGGCCAAGAGCTTCAGTTAATGTTCACATCAAACATCAGAATGTGGAAAAAATGCCAGACAGGCAGGTTTGAGTATTTCAGAAACTGATGATATATTGGAATTTTCATGCAAAACAGTCTCTTGTGTTTACGCAGAATGGTCAGAAAAAAGAAAAAAAAAAACACTGCCAGAAACGCCGTGTTGATGACAGAGGTCAGATAATCAGTCTTTACAACTGTGGTGAGGAGAAAAGCATCTCCAAATGCACAACACACTGAACCCTGAGAAGGATGGGCTTCAACAGCAGAAGATCACACTGGGTTCCACTCCTGTCAGCCAAGAACTAGATTCTGAGGCTACAAATCCCAGGAGATCAGCAGTTTATGAAATACTCAAACCAGCTGGTCTGGCACCAATGACCATGTCATGGTAAAAATCACTGAGATCACATTCCCCCATGTTTGATGTGAACATTAACTGAAACGCTTGTATCTGCGTGACTTTATGCCTTGTGCTGCTTCCACATGATTGGTTGATTGGATAATTGCATGAATGAGCAGGTGTCCAGGTCTTCCTAATTAAGTGTTCAGTGAATGCATATTACCAATATTTTATTATTAACCTTAAGGTATTGGCTTGCATGCTACCTGACCATTCAGTCACCCTTACCATCCCGGTTACTATCAGTCTCCAAATCTGTTTGTTTTCTTTTATTATACTTGGAATTTTAGTTCTTTCTTTGCTTCCATCTCACTCTTTTCTTTAAGTCCTCTTGCAATTTTTCCTTGGGTTGAGTATTTCTATTTGCCTTTACCAGTTAACACTTCCACACATAACCATTAACTCTGCCATTATAAAGTAGCCATTATTTATCATTTAAGTCTCATTCTGTATTCATTATTCATATTTGTGTAGTAACATAAAATTGTTTCCCACGTAACCTGTGTCTCAGTGCATGATATGGCTGAATAAGTATTCTCTCCTGGGGAAGATGAGGAAAAATCCCAATGTATGTGTTCAGTGCAGTGTGTGTAGCCCAGTGCAGTGTGTGTAGCCTTGGGTAAGAATTTGTATGTCCTAGTGTCAAAGAGCAACAGAAATGGTCTCAGGCATCTTACAGAGCACTGCCTATTCTCTACAGTGATGGTCAACATGACTCACTTGTGAACCTGATGGTGTGTTTCTTTGGAGGAAGTAGTTCTCAGAGACTAAAAATAGTGGTGTGCTGACTATTAATTAAACTTACTATTGGTTATGACTGTGGTTCTTATACAGTGTGGCCTTAAAAGTTTGAAAACCTTTATGATTTAACTGTGACAGTGAAAGAGAGCTGCATATTTCTAAACCACTTGCTCTCTGGATTATGTGAATGATTGATGACTATGGCCATTTATTACTTTATACATTGTACTTTATTCATTGCATCATATATTGTCTCATCTTAGCTGTGTCAATGTGGTTCTTGTCATTCAATAGGTCAGAGCTGACATTGTGGTTTGGCTTTGGTTAAAGGTTTGGCTTAAATCTTTTCACGAAACTCCCTCAGAACGTTTACATTGTGCAATAAGAATTTCCCCAGAGCATGCTGACATTTGATGACATAGAGAAACAATTTCAAGTTTATTTTCATGCCCTTTCAAGTGTTAGCTTTCACAGTGCATGTGTTGTGTGTTAGAATATGACCACTTGCTTTGATTTATTATTTACACAATATAGTAGCTGTTTTTCTAAGAATGTACTGCAGGATGTTTTCTGTATGCTTCAAGGTGTTTCTGAATTAAGGAAGATCTTGATACTTGTGTATGCGGATTACTTGGTTAACCTTAGTAAAGCCACTTGGGGAGATGGCATATGAACTTTGACCTGGTATCAGTTACCTCTGCATCTCCACCGGTGGAAAGTTCACCCAGGTCATTTGGAGGACTCCGAGACTATTTGGGTCAGTTATTTGTGTCCACACAATTCTTTAACACATACTAGCTTTGGCTGGCTTCTGTGTGTAACTAGTGGTGGTTTATGGATGTTGATAGATTTATTGCCCATGGAAGAATCCAGCTGCAGTTTATACACAGCTAAATTGCCAAGCATAAAACATGTATCAGCTTTCATCTCAAGCAGGACATACTACTATAATTCTGATAATCCATGGCTGTGAGTTATGGGAAGGCTGGTCAACATGACATGATAGCAGTTCAATTCTTGGGGCCTCCTCAGATGTACACATGTAGTGTGTGTGTATATATATATATATATATATATATATATATATATTTTATATAAAAATGCAAAGCCCAGCTTATTAATAGACAACAAAATATATTGTTTTTTTTGTTTTGTTTTGTTTTTTTTTAGTGCTGTGGGATCGAGACTGTGGTTTCTTGGAAATCCTCCAAGTGTTGACTCACTTGTTGATTCAATAGCATGGCACAACAGTACATGAAACATTTTGTAAAAGAGTTCAGCTTGTTAGGATAACTAGATAGGTTTCAGAGACTGTTTCGACTTTTTGTTTGCTGTCATTTTTGCACTAATACTTCTACAGAGTCTGAAATTATTAAACATGCTTTATGGCTTGTGCAAGGCATGTAAATTTTGGGATATTTGAATTGGTGTGAAGTATTCTTTTTTCCAATAGTGTAATAGTAATGTAATGCAATAGTAATGTAAGCATGTAGGCATTTCAAATTAATTGTAATTGAATATTACATTTTCACTGTTTAATTAAAATTTAGTATCCATATACTGTAACTACTGTATATGTAAATGCTGTGATGATGGATATTACTTACATAAACATGGGCTATGCATTGCTTATATGCTGAAGCTGAAAGGATTGTTCTGAAAGGAAAGGAATCTTTACTCTGATCACTCTTGTTTTTGCTGTTACAAACGGTTTTTTTTTTTGTTTGTTTTTATATATATATATATATATATATATATATATATATATATATATATATATATATATATATATATATATATATATATATATATATATAATTAAACGCACTCAGCCTATAAACAAAATGAACTTCATGTGGGCACACTATTTTTGTGTTGTCAGCCCTTTAAACATTTCCAGTCATCAGTGAGCTGTTTAGAGTTAGATTCAAAGGTCTTCGCCAATTATTTATCCACAGTGTCTACGATTCAAGCCGAAAACTGCAAGCCTGCAGCTACTCACTCACAGCTGTTGGGTACCTTTGAAAAAATATGGAATGACTCAAATAATTGCTTAAATGGATCTGTGTACACATAATGTACCCTATGCAAATACACACTTGGCTCACCCGGATTCTGGTACCCATGATTAATCAAAATGAAGAAAGCTTGACACTGGTTTGGTCAGTCAAATCATTAAAACAAAGCAACATATGTTCCTTTGGCAGTTTATTTATGATACATTTGCATCTTGTTTCCTGTTGATTACTGGCTACAGAAGAGGATTAAATCTCAATTGTTAATGTATTCTCTGTGTTTCTGAGATTCTGAGCACTTTAGGTCCAATATTAGTGTGGGATTATTGTCAGAATTTTCACATTCAATATGTATAGTGTGTACATTTTATGTTTTGGGTTGTTTTTTGTTTTGTTTTTTTGTTTGTTTGTTTTTGTTATATTTCCAAAATGGTTAACAAAAATGCATGAATATTCATTCGTTTATTCATTCATTCAACTTCATTACTTCTGGAGGGAATGGGGATGTCATTCCAACAGATGGCACCAGGCACACACTTGTTCACACCTAGGGGCAATTTATTGTACCTTATCCACCTACTGGCATGTTTTTGGGAGTTGGGAGGAAAACAGTGAACCCAGAGGAAACCCACAGAAACTCCACTCAGGAACATCTCCCCTGATTTTGGGGCTGGGGTACTGATAAATTTCCTCCCTCCATAGCAGAGGGAAGCTCTATCACAATAAGTCTAAGTCTCCAACAGCAAATGCCATTCATTCTCCTGGGAAAATTCATTCATTTGATTTTTGGATAGATCTCCTTAGAAGTCACATTGCATTTAGATCATGTTGAAAAGAATTATGCACACAATTAAGAACACAATTATTCAATATAAACAGTAGTTAACTGGCTTAGACGCCACTTGCTTGTGTCCACAGGAGATTTGTTCAGTCTAAACCTAAAGATCTTTACACTTCATGAGAAGTGAGAAATGTGGAGCCTACACGCTGTGCATACTGAATCACTCTAAAGTGATGTTATAAGAAGGATTAGACAGAGGAATGTGGGCCCAGACCAGAGGAACAGCAGGAATTAGTGCACTTCTGTATCTATAAATCTAACTTGGTTCTCCCAGTTTCTGTTTTTATTACCAATATAGACGTGTGTGTCATCATCTGTCAGTTGTCTCTCTGTGAAGGGCAGATGAACCAGTTCTGCATTGGTCACTGCCCTCTTCATAGTTTTAAGAAAAAAATAAACCACAGTCACTAGAGGGGAAAAAACTGGCATGATTCTGAATAGAAAGGGCCACTCAATTTGAGGCTAAATAGTGGAAAAAAGATTCAAACCTTCTTAGGCTTTGCCTTGGAGGTAACCCCCACGCTGCCCACTGGGTGGGCCCTTGTTGAAGTCTATAGATGAATAAGCCTTGTATGTTCATCTCCTCTAATAACCTCCTTCTCATATTAACACATGAAAGCTAAAGCAGCCATTGGGGGCCATTTTCTGTGATCGTTCAAATCCTGAAGGCCCCTATAAAAAGTCATGTACATCTGTTATTATGCACTTCTACTCTGTTCATCTTCCCAAAAATTGATTGTTACAAGTCTTCTGAGACATTCGACCAGATTTTGTTCTAAAACAGATTTATGTTTCGTTTGGTTGGGAGCACAATTAAAGGCATTAAATTACCCTTTTAACTCTGCGTAATCAGTGAAACTTTCAAGCACAACCATTTTGCAATCATTACTGCCATTTCACAGAAAGTATGTGAACTTTCTGTATTGTGCAAGGTCATCAGATACAGGAACCTTTTGTGAATGTGGCACGATTATCCAGAGGATGCTAACTGTGTTGCACAAACTCCCCCAGGCTTTGACCACATGTTTGCAATATGACAACAAGCTACATAACCACGTGCTAAATCACAAAATGTTAGTGACATGGTGCTGAGAAAGTGCAGCAGTCCTTGTTCTGTTTGCCCCTTAGAGATGCAATTAAAGGAGATTCTCTGAAAGATTAGATATGAGTCATATATGGCTTGAAGCAAGTTATGATAAATGCATTTAAACGGAATCAAATGGAATTAAATCAATTATTTATATACAGGCGTACTGGCAACATTTTATATCATTATAATATTAACATTTTTTTAATCACCCTGTATACGTGTACACAGTCTAGCCTTGCTTAATGCCGAACATTTTGGCCAACATATTTTGATTAAATGCTAATGGATCCCCTGGGTCCCCACCCAGTGCTCCAACTTCCCAGTGCTCATAATGTATTTGAATTAGATTGCAGAAAGATCAAGTGCTCGAACATTGAAATGAGGTAATGTGAGAGATGATGGATATATTTGTCAAGTTGTGTAACTAGTATGTTTGGTCGAAATGAATTTTACGTTGTCTGAGTGAGAATGTTTAGAAAGTATAAAGTGTTTTCTGAAGTGTTACAGCCTTAGCATATGTTGTAATTTCCCCTTGGCTCTACATCTCATTTGAACTCCAACTCTACATTCTTTAAACACTTCATTACCTACTGAGTAATTCCAAACAGTTTTCACTGGGTAGTAACAACCATACAGCAATAATTTGCAAACAAAAATCTAAAAAAAAAATAAATAAAAAAATAAAAAATGCACTGATCTAAAAGCATGTACAAAGCATACATTAATGGTGGCTAAATTACAATTGATATAAAAAGTCTACACACCCCTGTTAAAATGTCAGGTTTTTGTGAAGTAAAAGAATGACACTAAGATAAATCATGTCAGAACGTTTCCCACCTTTAATGTGAAATTGCAATGTGAAATGAAAGTATAGAGATTCTGTGAAAAATTGTCAGAAACTTTTTAGGGAAAAAAAGAAAACTAAAAAAAACTTATAATAACACACACCCCTATGCACACCCCTAAACTGATACTTTGTTGAAGAACCTTATGATTTTATTACACCACTCGTCAGTTTGGGTAAAAGTATCACATCAGTGGCATATCTTGGCTTAGCAATATTTTCCAACTCTTTCTTCCACAAAAATTCTAGACCCGTCAAATTGTGAGGGCATCGCCTGTGCACAGCCTGCTTCAGGTCATGGCTCTGGGCTTTATCTTCTTTTGATTAAGCCATTCATTTGTTGATTTGGATGTATGCTTATGGTCAGTGATGTGCTGAAAGGTGAAATTCCTTTTCACCTTCAGCTTACTATCAGATGCCTGAAGAATGCCTGAAAGTTTTGCACTAAACTTGAATGGTATTTGTAGCTATTCATGATTCCCTCCACCTTGATAAAAGCCCCAGTTCTGGCTGCAGAAAAGCAGTCTAAAGCATGATGCTGCCACCACCATGCTGCACCGTGGGTATGGTGTTCTTTTTTTGGTGATTTTTTTGTACCCGGAATTATTATACTTTTTGGAATTGTTCTCATCAGACCATAACACATTTTGCCACGTGGTTTGGGGTTACTTGGATGTTTTTCGTGAGAAAGGGCTTCTATAGCAACCCTAGGCAGTAAACAATTTTGTGTTCTTTATTAATGAACATCCTAAAAGGAATGATACTTTAAACTTTTATTTACTTTTTTATTCACTATTTATCAAGTGCCAATTATATGGACAATATTATAGTCTTGTAGTGCCATACTACACCACAGTATAGACCTTATTCAAAACTTTTGAAACTATTATTCAGATGATTTACTCAACAGTTCATAGGAATGTGGCATCAAGGGGGCCAGACAGTGGCTAAAAATGATAAAGCTGTCCTTAGTGATATGAGTGAGGCAGATCCTGAATAGAAAGTTGAAATTTTCCCTATTCTTTACCTTCTGTCAATTTGCCATAATTTTACATTAGGATTAAGACTAGAGCACGTGATGTCCTGAGGTTATATACATTAAAATGTAGTATAATGTCATCCATGTTGAAGTGTAAACTGTGTCTGATAAAACTTGTTTGTCGGCTGTTAGATAATGCTAACCCGTTTATACTGAAAGATGTGTGACTTGGTGGTATATGAAGGTGCTGGAATGTACCACCGATTATGTGGAATTGTCTGACAGCATGTCTATCACTATACATTAAATAAATATTTCAGACAGAATTCATAAATCCAAGATGATTTATTTTTTAAAATAACCAGTTTATAAATGAAATTAAACATGGGTACAGATACAAAATATGTAATAGAATAAGCTGCCATCTATAAAGTAATGTTCTTCACATTATTTGGGAGGTGTGAGGGGGATGTACATATTATCAAACACCTCAATCACATGTTGATGACGGTAGCATCTTATTTTGTAAAGTGAGAGATCAACATACTCATCTCATCTGTTTACAGAAAGTGCCATGGGCTAGGAGTAGTGTTTATTCTTTAATTAAAACAATTAATTAATTTTAAAAAGCCATTAATGTTAGGATGGTAAAGTATTATTCGAATGTGTGGTCAACTGATTGCTACATTTTCATTATCATTATTATTTTAAGACACTCCACATAACTTTGTTTTTCATTCAAGTTAAATTGGTCCTGAATTCAATGTTGCATAGTTCATGCTGTTCACCGACACTACAGAAATGTATTGTTAATGCCCACTAAGTGAGTTAATCAGCAAGTTATCAAGCTCACTGGTTTCATTTTCCTGTATAAGCATAAGTATTTTCTCAATATGTATGCTCTTAGCCAGTATGAAAGAAACCAGGAGTTTCTTTTTCAATTGGTAATTAATCATTAGGGTCTGTTCAATTTTGACTTTTTTTTTTTTTTTTTTACCACTGTATGAAATGGAGTGTAACTGGTGGCTTAACCCCCACAACACTGCCTACAGCCTTCCTTTCTAATGCTGATTGGGCATTATGTTTCCTGGCCTGTGTGCCTGCAGGCTGCCAGTGTAAAAGAGGCCTGGCTGCTTTAATGACTGCTTTAAATCGCTTGACAAGATCAAGTTGGCAGCCATGCTACTGACAAATTTCATACACTAATTTCCTTGAGATATGTCTGACAGACAGAAATATAGGTTAGTTTTGTAGTGCACTGAATGTTTTTTTAATAGTTAGAATAGCTATATACACTGCTGTGACAGTGAAACAATATTTTTCTATTTTGTATAGCTGTATAAAATTGATTGTTATAAGGGCCTGTTTTCCCAAAAGGAAAAGTACATTTGTCCAATCTAATGTCTTCTTACCTATAGAAAAGTGAACTATTTGCTGTGGATAGTATTCCTTATAATTGATTAGCTCCGTTTTTACAACAGGACACAGTAAATAAAGTGCATTAATATACCATTAATGATAGGTATCATGGATTTTAGTCCAGTAATTTAAAATGTCCACCTCTACCTCTTCTTAATCAATCTCATTGTATTGTGCTTAACAATATTTTAATCTAGTTAGTAAGTTAGTATCATTTCTGTAGAAGCTTGTTTCCCTGACATATGAGAATATATTATATAGATTTATCTCGTAATTGCGAGTTGATATTACACAATTACAACTTCTTATCTCACGGGGGAGAGATATCATGCAACTGAAACTTTTTATCCTGCAATTGAGAGTTTAGATCACAAAATTGAGACTTTTTATCCTGCAGTTGCAAGTTAATATCTCAATTGTGAGCTGACTTCATGCTTCCGCTTATTAGGCTGTCCCCCTAACCCTAACCAAGCCACAGCAACACCGCAGGCACGCTATCCTGTTCAACCTAAGACATGGAGTGGAGAGAGATAAAACGTCGCAATTGTGATTTGTGTATTATCTTAAAATTATGAGAAAAAAAGCATATGATATTAACTCACAATTGTGAGAAAGATGGTGTGGCAGCCAGAATTATTTGCAGTTATGAGATAAAAAGTAATTGCAGTAACTTTCACACAACTACAACTTTTCTTTCTCACAGTTGCATGATATTAATTCACATCTGTGAGATAAAAGCTGCCATTGCAAGATAAATCTGCATGTTTTTTTTATATGTGGCGGAAAAAACTTCCATACATGTGATATCTTCTATATTGACCGATTATTTTTATATTGTGTATAATTTTATGTGCATTTAATGAAATTATTCTGGTTAATTCTAAATTATTTGGGTTAATTCTCAATTATTCTGCTTGCATGTGTATCTGTTTTAAGTTTTATCCCTTCCATACACTGGCTGCTCAATTAAGTTAGTTTGACTCCAGATGTTTCTTTGCTTACACAATGATAGAAATTAGGGGGGGGAAAGAGCATTCCTTTCCATTTCTTTTCTCACAAACTACTTCAAGGGGAGTATGTTTCCTGAAGGAATTCAGACTGCTTAGGCTGATCTAAGGTCAAGGTTTTTTGGTTTAATTTTGTATAAAATAACACCTTGTTAGTCATAGCACAAAAACACAAGCAACATTTCGCTTTTCGTGTATATATACATATAATATTACATTCACATGCAATATGCAGTGTTACATTTTTTTAAGATATGGGTTAATTAAATATGATTGTGAAATGGGTGGAGAAAGTCAACTCCCTTCCTATTTGTTCTCCTGTCAGGTATGCTGCCATTGGGGCTCAGCTCTGCACCAGTGTGTGATTCCCACTTTACTTTTTCCTCTTGTATGATATAGTGTAAGAGCACTGTGAGTTTGCAAAGGTTCTGATGTTTGCTCCAAAATCATCAGTACTACATTCAGTGCTACCTAACTCTGTAACAGACAGGCAAGGAGCAAACACAACTCCAAAAATATCTCTTTACTGTTTAAAGTCGATATAAAAAAAACATTTTATATACAGCTCATAAGTATAAAAACACACTCATACATATATGTAATTGCACATTGTGCTAACACAGGAGGTGCCTATAGCGGCGGAAGAGGTGGTGATGATGATGTGGCGAATCATTGAGAAGGAAGCAAGGTTTGCAGGTTAAGTGCTGGTTCAGCAAGCATGCCAGAGCAGTATATGGTACAGGTACATATCTGTGGTGGTGGCTCACAAACGGGCTTGCCATCCAGCTGCTTCCTTAGTTGCCCTGTTGTTTGGCCTTCTTCATTCTGAAAAATAAGGCAAGGAAAAAAATGCCATTAGTAACATTGATATTGAAATAGCATGTACATACGTTTTCCACTGCACCCTACCAAAATTACAAAGAACTAAGTAAGCACTTTAGGTAGTGAGCAGCACCATTATATTAATAGCCATGTGTTAATATTGAGTGCTGAAGCAATGTGACAGTGAAGGGAAACAGGACCATTTCATAGTCTGCCAAACTCTGAACAGGGAAAGCACTTAGAACACGAGCCAGTGATGTTGGCCATACTGCATAGCAGACATGTCAATGGGTTTTACGAGCAGTTTATACTTCTAATTACATAGTTAGAGAAAGGTCTGGGCTTTCCCCATGAGAAACTGGCTGCGTCCAAATATCCCTACTACCCTACTATACAGTAGGCGAAAGGCAGTATGTCCGAATTCTCAGTATTCCTAAAACAGTAGGCGCGAAATACCTGGATGACGTATTGCTTCCACCGAGATTCTGCAGTATGGAATCGATGGACACTGCGATATCCCATAAGGCAATGGGACTGGTGCGGAAGAGCTGTCCAAATCAAAAATGACGGAAGGCAACGTCGTTGGCTCTTTTTAAGTGTAAGCTATAGGTATTAAATGTTGTTCCTTGTGGTAAAACCGTACTTATTTAACAACACCTGATAAACTGTTAACTTGTTCAAGGTTTAAACAAGAAAAAACAGTGCAGGTGCTCAAATCTGGCGGGCTCTTTACGTTTTTGCGGTTATGATGACGTTGACATGACAATGCCAACATGGCAGACGTAGTATGTACGGATTGTATTATTACTACACACATATACTGATCAGTACGTACTGTATCAATGGCCGAGGAGTAGGTGCTGAATCGAATGCAGTACATACTGTCACAGTACGCCATTTCGGATGCAGCCACTATCATGCCTGACAGTGAGCTATCTATTACACCATTGGTCCACAATTCAGTAGTCAGATCAACAGCAAATCTAATAAATCTGAAAACTACTATATAATACAAATTTGGTACATCTCACATATCTCAACTATCATTGGTATGCCAACTTCAGTTCCCTTTATTTAAGGCAGATGTACAACTTCCCCTCTCCCTGACAGAACACTGTTCCTGATTACACATTATGAGCTCATCAGCACCTAGTAGCTATTTAGAGGCACTTGTGTCCATTGTCCACTTACATCTGTGACTGTTTTGTTGTGCAGACTTGACTGTTCACACCTTTTACACAGTGTTTACATCAGATGCACAGTGGACACTTTTAAAATCTGTGTGTGATCTGTGGATGTAGTAGTACACACACATTCTTTTACCTAGTAGGCTCCCTTGCAAAATATGATTTAAAATGGTCTGTGTGAGAAAAAACAGGACTGACAGTATAGTGTGCACTTAGTATTAGAGAAAGTCTAGGAATATTTAGTGCTGTACAGTAAGTTAAATGGGGTGTCCTGGGACACTCAGTAAAAAATATACGCCTTTTTAACTTTCCTGATGTCTTAATTTAGCTTCTTCAGGTGTTTATCGGCCAAATAGCATTATGCAAACCATATGTTTGAAAAATATTATTTCTCATAGAATTTCACTAATACAATTTTACATAAATATTCAAAAAATTGCAGCACTAAAGACTAATACACAGCACATTATATATATATATATATATATATATATATATATATATATATATATATATATATATATATATATATATATATATATATATATATAAAACGGTATGTCATAAAAAGCTAAATATCAAGCATATATAACTCCATGTGTTTTAAGGTAAGTATACACTAATTTCAGCATACAGTTGTATTGATGCTAATTGGTGGTTTAGAATGGCATCCAACTGGTAACCCTAATCCTTCACTGCTTGCTAGCTATGCTCATATTGTAATTCCTAGAATGCCTATAAAACCTAAATTTGGACAGCAAGCATGTCTTGTCTGATCAACAATAACTGCGGTAAGTGAAAAATCTGTATAAATTTGGATTTTCCTTGAACCAGGCCAGGGCATGAGAGCATGTTTTGCATTAGGACTGTAGACATGGGCTGGTAAGCATTAAAATTATGTTCAGCAACCAAAGGTATACATATTTCACAGCTGCTTTTGAAGTATGAAACCAGGGTTCATGACTAAAAAGCACATGGACAAGGACATTTGTGGAAATGTGAGAAACAGAAAAGCATGAAATACCACTGTATCTTCAGTTACCTGTTTTAATGTGAATACTATGCATACCTTGTATTTAGGAAAATCTTAGGGTGTTTATAGATCTGGTTGATCACATGTAGACATGTGGATCATGTTTGGTAAGTCTGATGGGCAATATGTTAAAAGATGTGAAAACAAGGCAGTATTTCAGTATTTCTCTCCTCAAGATTTTCTACTTACTTTTCAAGGGCTTTCTCAAGGTACTGCTGTAGCCATTTTGTCTCAGGATTGAGGCACACCTCTTTATTGCTCTTCAGCTTGGCACTGTGGGGGGAAAAAACAGCATAAAATAATGAAATTATACTTATTCAATCATACTTATTCAACCGTACCACTCATCCATGTAATTATTACATGTCTTTTAAAGCATTAAAGCATTTGGTCCATTGTAAAGAAGGTTTGAATGCAACACAATAGATATGCCATAGTCAGCACTAGCTATACAAAAGCACACATAAACAAGGGCTGAAGCAGCTGAAAAGCTCACTGCCGCTCACTGAAGCAGTTACTTTTCTCTTCTAGTAAGTGATATACCGTGGCAGGCTTGTATTGTCTGTTATTGTTTTTCTTTGTCTCTTTTCCAAATCTACTTTCCCATCTTGGCAGATTGTCTTACAGATTGTTATCAAGCCTTCAGCAAGGACTGCTAAAGCTTTGTCAGATTCATGTGTGTTCTAGTAAGCAAGCACAAAGTTATGAATGCAAACAAACTACCAAACTGTGTATCTATATTTAGTAAGCTGTTTTAAATTTCTTTAATGCTTTACCATATTTTTTGGATGTAAAGAGCGCTTTTGAACAATAAGATAATTAGGCTTCAATCTACAACCAATTTAACTACTGGAATCCAGTTTCTTAAGATCCATAGGATTATGGTTAATATCTTATTATACATAGTTACCAATGATAATCAAACATCCGACTTAACCACATGCATTAAGTCTAAAACTTCCACTGAAGGTCACACATTCAGGACAGAAGCATTTCTAACCCCTTGAGGATCCAGAACACACTGACAGGTCCATACTTACATTTCTGCCTCTCAAAATCACATATTTTCCCAGACTTCCCACCTTAGTTTAATGATCTTATCACTTAACACTGTGTCATACTGATGTATTATCATGCTGTGCACTCTTAACAAAAGCTTTATAGGAGTGCATCTGAGACTGGTATTTGCCTGTCTGTCTAGATTTTACTAAGAGGAGTTATGCATGTGAGGTCTCTGGACAGCAGGTATTAATTACTTCACAGCAAGTGAAGGCTAACAAAAAACTGTGGCATATAATGTTACCAGTTTCACCCATCAGGACAGTTTTATGGTATAAAGGATCCCTGAGCTTTGAGTACTGCTTCTGATCTGTCCTCTGAGGACATCACGATAAGCCCTGTGTGTGTTACATAGGTCTGTGTATTTGCCCATGTATGCCAGGTGTGCAGTGCTGTTTTTTATTTTTATCCTTGCATTGCTGACTTAAATGCTATAGAGTTGGGGGATTTTTAAGTTGTGGATTGGAGACATGTCATAATAGATTATAGTTGCATTTTACAGTGTTGCTGTGTTTGTTTGGTAACTATGAACAACCTCCAAACAATGTGCTTATTTCCTAAATGTTTTATTTGAGCACTGGTTAAGGTGAGTTTTAGGTGACTGGCTGGTAATTGCTGGATGTTTAAAATGTTTCCTGTCGACTTAGATGGAAGCATAAAAGATTATAGATGATTCTCATCAGCATGCAAGGATATGATATGTGAGAAGGATTTTCAGGCACAATAGGTAAGAAAGTCCTTCAAGTGGAACCCTGTGACATCTTCCTGTACAAAACAAAACTACATCGAAGTCTAGAAACCCACCCCTCTCCTGTAGCATTTCCTCTGCATGTGTGTAATTGTGAGAGTGTGACCCACAGCATAATGCCAGAAAGGGGAAGCCTATTCCATCTCCATTCACTGCTCCTTCAGCAGCAGGAGATTGATGGTGTGAAATGATGGGTTGAGGGGTTCCGTAAGACACCCCCCAAGAAGCAGTGCTGCATCGGGATCAGTGGGTGTGTGAGAAAGGCACCAAGGTTGATACTCACATGACTTGGAAAGGACAGTTGGGTGTGTGGACGAACTTCAGTTCACGGATGTTTCTCTGTGAGACCGTGCTGACTGTAGAACGGCACCAACACCTCTCGACCAGGCTGATAGGCTTGGCTATACAGGGTTAAATAGAAAAATAAAGACATATTTAAAAACCCACCTTTAAATTCACTGTGTATAGTACCAGCCAAGGCTAAAAACAGAAAACACAGCTTGAACAGAACCAATATTTCAACATTTTTGTGCACCAGCTGCATCATAACATTCCTAGGGCAGTTAAGTCCATTCCTGATTCATTAGATCATGAAACATATGTGAAATGCTGCCGCTTTGAATTTGTATAACCCCATGTAATCGATGGAGAATTACAAATATTTAAAAAAAATAAATAAAAATATAAAAAGCACAAATAAATCACAATATTTTGATGCCAGTGTTAGTTGGTGAACAATACTATTTCCTTATTCTAATGTAACCTAACATTTGTAGCAGAGGAATATTTTAACACAATCAGGTGTTTACAAAATGTATATAAAACATCCATCTATAAATTTAGTACAAATTACATCACATACAATGTAGCCATCTCTTAGTCATTGACGTAGAGCTCTAGTTAGAGCTGCTGTATTGCAAGACATTTGAAAGTGTGTTGGTAACACAAACTATTAGGCTATAATTACTGGTGACTATTGATAAATGTTAAATATTTCAAATGAACCTTTCTTTCTGAAATTAATACTACTAATAATACAAATTATTAGCCTACGTTTACATTTTTGTTTCTACCATATTCTTTGTTTCGTCTTTCGTTTTTTGCTCCTCAGTCATGTTTGGAGACCTGCAACACTAATTACTGAGCTTCACAGAGGTATTTGGCCTTTTGCTTTTAAGTGTGATCTAAAACAGATGTGCTCAATCACAGAAACTCATAATGATGTTTCAAAATGTTCACTACAGATAGTTAGGCTGAATAATTAAAAATATCTTATTGCACCTTTCCAGCAGGCTTATCATAATTAATTATGCAAGGTAAGACTTCTTAAATTCCTCTAAAGGCCTTCAGTTTGCTCATTAAAATTCTTCACTGCTGCGAGACAATAAAATGAGGAAAACAACTCAATCTTAATGTTATAAAATAAAATAAAAAAAAGCAGCTTTGTTAGGAAGAAAATAAATAAATTGCTGGCAAGCAGCTTTTTAATGCTGTTTGTTTGTGCAGGCGCTTTGACTTTGGATTTAATGTGTATATATTTATTGTCCAATCCACATGTTCTGGTAATGGATTTTTTTTTTTTTTTTTGGCACAAATAGGAAAATGTCTGATTGGACAATAAAACAGGGGGGAAATGTTGACAGATTAAACTAATTACAACAGTTTCCCACGGCGTAGTAGAAAATGGCATACTTGTTATATCAGCATTGCAAGGTATTGATTCAGCACAGGCTTTTCGGCAATATTTCGCTCACATTCATGCTGACTGGATAACAAAAAAAACAACTTTATTGCGCTCCGAGAGGAAATTTGGTGCCCCAGTTGCAAGCGTGCACGCATAATAAACAATGCGCGCATAATGCACAAACACACAATTACTTCTGATTATACACAGTCATGGCGCAATATACGTTAGTGGAAAACATGGACAGTGCGCACTAAGACATCGTATGCATCCAAACTCTTAGCACTATGTGAAGCCATAGGGTGTTGAATTAACTCGTGCAGTGTTTGTTTGTCCCTATACAAACGCTGTGGGTGAGAAGTGAACACATGGATTTATTTTTTTTGTTTTTTTGTTTTTTTTGCTACGTGCAGGAGCATAGCCACGAGGCGCACGTAGCCCAAACGGACATTGCCCACTCTCACAGAGGCTCGAGGGTGAGAAGTACTTGCATTGAATCGACCGCTTTAAGATATGCAAACGCCATTCCAGGTAATCTGTCAGCATTGTTATGCTAAAGAGAGATGGATAGAGCCCCTGCGCTTTTGTTCCACTGAAGTGCAGACTGGCGCTATCTCTAACTTTCTCCCTCTCTGCTGTTCGGGTCCCTCATTTGCAGGTAATTAAAGGAAAACAAAACCAGTGACAAATACACACATTGCTCAGCCACATGTTGCATGTCATGCTGTGCCTCAACACGCTGCAGGAGTTGGGATATGATGCGGGATGATTTATGCACAAATAAGTTGCACTGAACTATTTTGAAAACTATTTTGAGTCGAATGACAAAGAAAAGTGAAAGAGCTTATGCTGATCGAAAGGACAAGATTTCATTACATTGCATTGCATGTCTGCATTCATTACAGTCGTAGAAAATGGTGTAAACTGACAGGCTATTTAGACCTTTTCAAAGTTTGCGTTTATGCACCAGAATTACGCATATCAGCAGCCTCCAGATTAAATTAAAGGATATATAATAACAAAGTGAAGCAATTAGGGTTATTTTATTTAAGTAAAAAAAAAAATGAGTATCCTTATAAATAAGGATTTGCACATGAATTATTCCTATAAATGAGCATGAGTAACTTACCGTCTGAAACAGATCCGTAGATAGTCACCGTTACCAGAACTGCCACTAAGATCACTTTCACATCCATGTTGAAGAGAACAGCACTGCAGAGTCCCGCACTGAGGAGAGAAGTGACCGCGTGCGCGTGTTAAACTCAACCATGGCTCAATCAACACCCCTGTCCTGCCCCCTTTACACCGACAGAGTGGGCGTTCACTCTGTGATTTACCGCCTCCTGGCATCCTGCAGAGTATTAAAAAAAATTTTGGCTTTGCTTATTGTTCTTGGCTTTGCTTGCTTATTCTGTACCGTGACGTTAGATTTTTATTCTCATTTTATATCTTGCTGTGCGCCCCTGAATGTAAACCAGATCCCAGCTCTGTCATTGCATTATTTCGTTATCTGAATTCTTCCCATCACAATGGTTATTTCTTGCATGTTCACTTTCCAAGGATGAACATGGGATGCCAAACAGCTCTGCATCCTTCACAGGAATAAATCAAAAGCAGGAAGGCTACCCCCCCCCCCCCCCCCCCCCCACACACACACACACACACACACACACACACACCACCTTTAGTCTGTACATCAAATAAGATTTGTCACTTAATGCTGTGCCTTACTGAAATTGAAGCCCTCTCAACTTGCTGTGGTAAACCATGTCCGTGTTCAAACAGTGTTCAAACACAGTGTGAAGGAAGCCCTGTGGTTTCTTTTTTAAAAATAACAATTAGATTTTCATTGGGCTAGAACTTTCCATTAAGTTATCCAGCCTAATCTGTGATTAGGTGGAATGGAGCAGTATGGGTATTAGGATGTGCTGCATAACAGGACGCAGATGTGAGCTCGGTTTCCAGGAGTATGACTCGAGCTTGCCAAGTCACTCACCTAAAATAAAGCAGAAGAGAAGAAAAGAGACCAGAACAACACAGCAGTGCATTGCCCACAGAAAAGCCAGCATTTCATGTAGCTCAGTCATTACTCAGCCTTCTCAGAGTGCTTGCATGAATTACCAGCTTTTAGAGGTTGATGAGGCAAACACAGTGCTGTTTTTACAGCCAGATCCATCCAAATTGGACCATTGGTCTGATTACAGTTTGATCTATATGCACCTTAATGTCATTCAGAGTTTCCATTTGATTGACCGTTTTCATCGAAAATTCTAAATGTCTATCTGTAAATGTTTTTCACCTCTCTTTCATTTGTATGTGCTGATGGTTTACCTTCATTTCATTGCCTTTAAAGTACTTTGAGTTATTAGCTTTCTTCTCTTCAAAAGCCAGGCGCTGAATGCAGATGTCGTTTTACAAGGTGGAACTAGTGGGAGAGTTCACACCCGCTCTGAGATTCTGCAGACCCGTTCTCAGTTGGCCCTGGCTAACGAGAGCGAGTAAGAATGGGAAGAGAATGAGTCAAGGAGGCACAACTGTGGGTGGAAAGCACTAGGAGTAATTCATCAGATCCCAATTATTAAGGAGGCAGAGTGAGAGACGAGGCTCGATGTTCTGTTGCTGCACAGTGTGTGCATTCTCTTGTCTGTGAATTAGTCCTGCAGGCTGGCAGATTGGCAGCTCTGGTGGTTTAAAAGTGCGGCCATATGCTGACCCAGACAAAAGAAGCTGTCTATTATCACACCAGAGTACACCATAAACTCACTAGTAAGGATTTCATTTTTAGCTGTTTTGCAATTGAGTCTCTTTGACAACTAATGTTATTCTTGTGCCGTATAGTTCTCAGGGGTCCTATGTAAAACAACCCCAAGCACGTATATAACCATGTCTAATAAACACCATGGATTACACAGACCAATCTTTCATCTAAGCATTTTTTAAAATCTGAAATGTAAGAATGCAGCAGATTTGCTGTGATAACCTGGCAGCCACCCTAATGAGTAGTTTGACGGAGATGATAAGTCATAACTCTTGTGATTTTATTTCTCTTATATGGTCACTAGTGTATTCTTGCACTTGCTTTCAAAAACAGCCCCCTTATTTGTTATCCAAACATAACTTTGAAAGCTAATACACATATTAAACTGGCCCAGTCTGCAAACACTGCTTTATTTTCAAATGGTAAATTAATTTACTCTTTACATGGCATCAAGCAGCCCAGTGTTTTAATGTTAGAGATTTGCTTTGTGATTCAAATAAGCTGAGCTTATTTTGTAGAGGGGCAGTTAGATTTAACATAATGTGGAGATGGAAACCATTTAAAATGGACAATACACTGGATCAAGTAACTATATAAAGTTTTGGTTTATGGTTTAGTCTTTCAGTGGCGTGACATAACAACTATTCTTTTTCCTTTCAACTTCTCTTAGATCAGCAACGCATTTCAAATGACTTTTAAAGAAACTTCATTATGGTAATGGGGTATTTATCAGGATTTCTGGATTAAAGCTCATTAACTATTCTGGCTATCATCTACTTGTAATGAGGGAAATGCCATTTACAATGAAGTGTGAGGTCAGTCTTTGATTACCCCCTGTCCCTGTAGGTCCTGCATATGAAGATGAGTCTTTGTGAGCAACACTCCTGAGATAAGAAAACACTGGGTCAAAGGGAGTGTAGGAGATGAAGGTGTTATCAGTGACGCTGGCATGGCCTGCTGGGATTTTTCTGAGCCCCGCTGACTCCAAGTCCTCCGAGATCCTGCAGAGTGATGGAGCTCCGCTCAGACCGCAGGGCAGCAAGCCCAGGTTCCTTCTAAGTAAAACACTCAACCCCCGTGCCCATTGTGAGGAACTGACAAAGTAAATCAAGAGTTTATATTATACCCTTCCTGTTTGCAATAAAAAATGAGCTAATCAGATGCGTGTCACTCTCCAATCAGTGCATTCAAAATATGAAATATCTACTTCCCAGACACTGCTTCAAAACTGGATACATGTGTCTAGCTAAAAAAAAAACATTAATATATATTCTGGAATAAGTTGTCGTGCAAGACGGTTAAGAACAGACTGTGCAAAAGGTCTTTCTCCTGTCACTGAAAGCTCTTTATAGTGAAGTTCTTTGTATTTTTTGCAGAATGATTGGCAATTTCAATAGTTGGCAATGATGTTAGATTCTTATTAAAAAGAATCCTTCTTGTAATGCAGAGGTTTTCATGTTTGTTTGTTTGTTTTTTAAAGAACACTTGCCAGAAAGGTTCACATGACATGGTGAGTGGTCACATATGTAGCTCTCGGGAAAGAAATTAACAAGAGCCCTTTTACAGTGTTTATTCGTCCATCCTTAATAACTGCCCGGTCAGGGTCATGATGGTTGGCTGCTAGTTTATTTATATTTTGTCAAATAGAACTAACTAAATTTGTAAGAAATGTCACAGGCGGGAACAAACAAAAGTAATAACTGTGTGAGTGGGGAAAAAAAACAGTCCCACAATCATCTATTGCTTAATCCTTCCAGTTTAGGCCATGCGCACTACAGATTTAATATGAATATACAGTAGAGTAGATACAGATATTTGGAGGACTAAACAAATTTAAATACAGATTGCATGGCATTGCATTACACAGATGATTTAAATGGGATGGAGATTTTTTTTTATTTACTCACTATATCTATATCTATCACATAGATCAATTTAAGTTTTAAAAATTGTGGTATGAATGTCATATTTAAATCTTGGCACTTCCACTGGCAGATGACAGAATGCGAATGTGGCTGCTTTAGTATGAATTGTATTTTTATTGCAAGTCAGGAGGGTAAATGGGCAATCTGCCTCTGTGATAGGTTCACCACAGGAAGTCTCTGTGCTGTTTGTCATGTACATTTTGCGCTGTAACCATGACTCTGACTGAGATGGAAATGAGGGTCCGGCTGCAGTTAAGCCCTGACAAGGGTGCTCAGAGGGGGCAGGGCCGAAAGTTGAGCGGCAGGCACGTTCACCCAATGGACAACGTCTAACATGCATGCCACAGGGTTCAATATTACAGGGTTTAATTTTGAGTGCAAAGGAAGTAATAAATAATTGTGATGACAGTATTAAAATGCACATATGTTTATTTTTAGTGTGTTGTTCCTTTCTTAATTGTACCCCCACTGCCTCCCTTAATCATTTCTCTTTTATTAAAGGTTTATTGATTGGCTTGTCTGATCCTCTTATGCTTCACAGATTCTTCTTTTGGTCTTGTGCAGCTGTTGAGACATTGTGTGGGATCGTGTGCATGACAACTGCTATTGCTCTTTGTCCAAATGGGGAATCCATTTTTTTTTTTTTTTGGTCAATGGCTCTATGGCAACTACAGTTTGACTGTGATGATTCTTGGGGGAGTGCAATCAATTGAACCAGAGATCAAGAGCAAACTGAAAGAGCTAAAAGCACCACACATATTTACTTATCTCACAGCCCGAGAAGAGGCCATGTTTGTGCAGCCGATCGTCTGCAGAAAATCACATGCATGAGAGAATGGCTGCATCACATTGCCAGAAGGCATCGTATGTGACACAGATCAAAGCGGGCTTTGATTTCTAGGACAAATAAAGCACTTTCTTTCCACCTTAACAGCCCTGATAACTTTCACATCTTAGACTAAGCTCACCCTGAGTCCCGTTCTTGTAAATCACTGTGCATCTTATACCTACTGGGACATCACCTGAAGTCAGACCTGACTGTTTAGTTAAAGTGGGTCTTGGCTCTCACTTTCCCTTGTTAGATTGGTAGAGCTAATTCAGGCTGTATGTGTGCTGAAAGGAGACGACCCTTATGAAAAAATCACATACAGATTCACATGATCATAGGTTTTTCACGTGAGCATGAAAAACCCGCGAAGGTGCATTTCACTATGCATGACGTGAAATTCCACGTGAATTCAAGTAAATGTGTGACATCATGTGAAAAATGTGATGAAACATGCAAAAGAATCACATCAGAAAAATGAAACCACACACCCCACATATGAAAAATGTGAAATGTGAAAATAAATGAATCATTTGGAAAAAGAAAAATCACATATAATCACAAATCATGTGAAAATAAAGTATAGTGTGAAAAAATCATGTGAACATAAATTAATCATGAAAATCACATGTGAATAAAGAAACCATGGTAAAAAGAAACCATGTTAAAAGTTAACATGGAAATAAATGCACCATGTGGGGAAAAATCAAATGTGAAAATAAAAACATACATGACATTTGAAAAATGTGTGAAACATAACAGTGTCTAAAAACCATGTGGATATTTCTTTTGTGAATCATGCAATTATTCATGTGTGACATTTCTGTAAGATTTCAGTAGTGCTGTCTCACACCACCTTGTAGGGATTAAATACAAAGTAGAGGGTCCATATGTTCAGTCTGGAATGTCATCGGATTGTGTATTAAATTGTTGTGGTCACCATGAATGGCAGATGATGTGAGAGCCTGACTGAGTTACTAAGTTACTCTATGTGAAAATGTTTCT
Source organism: Cranoglanis bouderius (assembly GCA_023630585.1). Classification (NCBI taxonomy): domain Eukaryota; kingdom Metazoa; phylum Chordata; class Actinopteri; order Siluriformes; family Cranoglanididae; genus Cranoglanis; species Cranoglanis bouderius. The sequence continues at coordinate 19,017,495 of CM042536.1, read as the reverse complement.
GTCATGTGGGAGACGGCGCAGTTCTCCGAAAGGGTAAGGACTCTTTTCTTTTGCTTTGTTCTTATTTTTAATGGTGAATATAAAGAGGTATTTTGTCTTAGCTGAGATCTGACTCAGTAACGGATATTTCCTGGTTTCTTCTGTTTCATATATCAGATGTTAGGAAATATGTTGAGGTCATAAACTATACATCAACCAGATCTCCAGAATTTCTGTAAAAAGTGGTTACATGATCATATTTATTAAGGTTAAGTTTTAAGTTTAAATAATTTTTAAAGCCACCGTTTGGGATCACATCACATAGAATTGAAAATGAATGTGTGAAGAATTTTATCTAATCTCATATCTTTATGTCAGATGAGAAGGTGAAGTAATATAAGTTCTGTTAATTTTGTTTACAGATTGAAGCCAGTGTTAAGAGTGTCTAAACTACTGCTATACCTTTTTCACTATTAAATTACTGAATTTCAAAGTGATGTATTTGTGCATCAATAATATTTTTAAAAAAGATTATTTGGATGCATAATTGACTTACTTCATAGCAAATAATTGGATTCCCCTAAGCACTGCTAAAATTTTGCTATGCAAAATAGGTTATGCAAGCTATTTTGGCACAACAATTTGGAACCTGTTATCAGCGTTCTGTCTCAACAAGACTATTCATGGTACAGTGCAAAAAAAGAAACATGTCAGTAACTGTTCTTTTTAAGTGTTTCATATTCTGATCACTTTCTCTCAGTGACGTTAATAAAACGTCAGAGGGATCTGCATCCCTCTTAATACAGCAACAAAGTAAGAAGTGTTAGTCTTGAGCATTGTGCAATTGACATTGAGATCTGTATATAATGCCACCACCAGACTTTTTGGACCCAGTGCCAACTGTAGTTACATAACCTCCTGCATTAGGAGACAGTTTATAGTAGAACACACAAGAAGCTAATTATTCTGGAGTACAATGTTTACCAGGCATGAATGAATTCCTAACTCTGTTTTGTATGAATTTATTTATCTAAACTTGTGAATACTGGCCTGTTGCTAATCTATCATTTCATTCTGACTGTTGTGTGGCAGTGTTTCAAAGCTTTAGCAGACAGAACAGGGGGAGGTTTGATATAGTAGACCTGTTATTCTTCGGAGGATTTGTTCCACTTTCTCGAAGACACTGACGTCTTTCGCTCTTCTGCATATGCATTAGAAGAAAGATTTACAGTTCACCCTAAACGTTCACAATTGTTGCACCACAGTCAAATATATGTCGGACTTATAAATCCACACTGTTGGAAAGGATTGTAACTCCAAACCTTGACTTCACTATGCAATTTGATCATAATGTGCTCAGATTTATTTGCCCTGGTTACATACTGAAGGATATTTTTAGTGAGCTCTAGGTTAAAAAAAAAAAAAAAAAAAAAGTATATGCAAACTGAAAGGCTCCATATGAACAATGTTTAGACGAGCACATGACACAGCTTGGCACTGTGGTTCAGTAGCATCTGAATGGTTGTACACATAATAAGAGGGACGTCTTCTGGGCTCAGATAAAGGCCCACATGTAAGGCTCACCCTGGGGAGAGGGCGGCACTGAAGTATCAGACCCAGCGGGGATAACTACTGCTGGCTTATTGTGGATCTGAAGTGGTGAGAACTGCGCCTTTGTGCTTCTTCCTTTACTTCCTCTGGTACAACACAAGCTTTTCCTACATGGGTTAAAAGATGGGCTAATCAACAGATGGTACAGCACTTCACTGATGGAGGAAAGGGGTTCTTTCATGGTTGAGGCAGTGAAAGCACAAGACAATGCACAGTTGCACAAGGTCTCGACTTCAGTAACGCACAGGGGGATTAGAATGATTGGGCTTCTTAATGAGTGCAGACAACAAGTAAAAACCTCATCTAGAAAGAGAATGCTGTTGGTTGCTGAATCCAGGAATCCAACAGTTAAAAATGATTACTATGTTTAGATATGTGTTTTATGCTGCTTCAAGAATTCAAGAACAATTCTCAATTTCTTCAGATGTTATACTTTCACTTTTAGAACAGCTCATTCTTCCAATAAGCTGGAGGGCTAATGTGCTTTTCTTTCTGACTTTCTTCTGAAATCATAGGTCAGCGACCTCTGTTGTGAAATAAGAATTCCTGGAAACTCCAAAAGACCTGAAAGGTCCTGGTGCTTGCTGGGAAGAGGACTTCACAATTAACTTTCATGTCTCAGCATAAAACACAAAGTAAGTCATGAACCCTTACAGTAAAGATATGCAAACTTCACAAGTGAATAAGCACATGGGGAATTTGCACAACGTCACACGTTGTTTACACAACTTCATATGTTAGGGTTTACACATTTTTCACATATACTGGGTGTCCCAAAAGTCTCCATACATAGGGGATTATGTTTGCCAGTACCACGTCAGTTGTGCCTTTGTCAGGGGATGTTCCTGGACATCCGCTTCTCACTTGGTCCGCAACAGTTCCCCTCTTTGAAATTTGAAATTTGGCAACAGTGTCGTGTGTGATGTGATTGCCATGTTTCCTATTGAAGTCCATCACCACCTTGCAACAGCCATAAGAATGATTTCAATATGTTCTTCTTTTGTCAAAGGCATTCTTAAAGGCTATCTGTAAATAAATAAATAAATAAATAAATAAATAAATACAGGTGCATCTCAATAAATTAGAATGTCATGGAAAAGTTCATTTATTTCAGTAATTCAACTCAAATTGTGAAACTCGTGTATTAAATAAATTCAATGCACACAGACTGAAGTAGTTTAAGTCTTTGGTTCTTTTAATTGTGATGATTTTGGCTCACATTTAACAAAAACCCACCAATTCACTATCTCAACAAATTAGAATATGGTGACATGCCAATCAGCTCATCAACTCAAAACACCTGTAAAGGTTTCCTGAGCCTTCAAAATGGTCTCTCAGTTTGGTTCACTAGGTCAGCCACAAACATTCATTGCCAAAGAAGCTGGCTGTTCACAGAGTGCTGTATCCAAGCATGTTAACAGAAAGTTGAGTGGAAGGAAAAAGTGTGGAAGAAAAAGATGCACAACCAACCGAGAGAACCGCATCCTTATGAGGATTGTCAAGCAAAATCGATTCAAGAATTTGAGTGAACTTCACAAGGAATGGACTGAGACTGGGGTCAAGGCATCAAGAGCCACCACACACAAGACGTGTCAAGGAATTTGGCTACAGTTGTCGTATTCCTCTTGTTAAGCCACTCCTGAACCACAGACAACGTCAGAGGCATCTCACCTGGGCTAAGGAGAACTGGACTGTTGCCCAGTGGTCCAAAGTCCTCTTTTCAGATGAGAGCAAGTTTTGTATTTCATTTGGAAACCAAGGTCCTAGAGTCTGGAGGAAGGGTGGAGAAGCTCATAGCCCAAGTTGCTTGAAGTCCAGTGTTAAGTTTCCAGTCTGTGATGATTTGGGGTGCAATGTCATCTGCTGGTGTTGGTCCATTGTGTTTTTTGAATACCAAAGTCACTGCACCCGTTTACCAATAAATTTTGGAGCATTTCATGCTTCCTTCTGCTGACCAGCTTTTTGAAGATGCTGATTTCATTTTCCAGCAGGATTTGGCACCACACTGCCAAAAGCACCAAAAGCACCAAAAGTTGGTTAAATGACCATGGTGTTGGTGTGCTTGACTGGCCAGCAAACTCACCAGACCTGAACCCCATAGAGAATCTATGGGGTATTGTCAAGAGGAAAATGAGAAACAAGAGAACAAAAAATGCAGATGAGCTGAAGGCCACTGTCAAAGAAACCTGGGCTTCCATACCACCTCAGCAGTGCCACAAACTGATCACCTCCATGCCACGCAGAATTGAGGCAGTAATTAAAGCAAAAGGAGCCCCTACCAAGTATTGAGTACATGTACAGTAAATGAACATACTTTCCAGAAGGCCAACAATTCACTAAAAATGTTTTTTTTTATTGGTCTTATGAAGTATTCTAATTTGTTGAGATAGTGAATTGGTGGGTTTTTGTTAAATGTGAGCCAAAATCATCACAATTAAAAGAACCAAAGACTTAAACTACTTCAGTCTGTGTGCATTGAATTTATTTAATACACGAGTTTCACAATTTGAGTTGAATTACTGAAATAAATGAACTTTTCCACGACATTCTAATTATTGAGATGCACCTGTATATACAGTACTGTGCAAAAGTTTTAGGCACATGCAAAGAAATGCTGTAGAGCAAAGATGCCTTCAAAATAATGAAATTAAATGGTTCTACATTTAAAAAAAATAATACTGTAAAGAGCAGTAAACAGTAGTAAATTAAACAAAGTCAATATTTGGTGTGACAAAAAACTAAAATTAAAAATAGTAGTTTCTGGCACAATTTGTGCAGTTTTATAAGGAAATGAGCTGGTAAGTTTTATTGAGCATCTTGCAGAACCAGCCACAGTTCTTCTGGAGACTTTGACTTTCGCACTCGCTTCTTATTTTTGCAGCAAAACCCAGCAGCCTTCATTGTGTTTTTTTTTTTTTTTTTTTGTCTGAAAAGTGTCTCTTACGTAATATGCTGCTTTCTTTAATGACATACAAACATTTTTCTGTAACATTTAACTTTGTGCTAGAAAACTAATGTATGGGAATCTAAAATGTGTTTTGTATTGACTTGATAATGTAGAAGTCATAAAATAAAAAAATCTCTAACAAAGTTTGTACTAAGAAAAATAGGGTGCCTAAACTTTTTGCACAGTACTGTATACATATAAACTAAGTATGAAAAATTTTGGAAGACATTTTGCTAAAAAGGGTTAATTTCCCCTATGTATGGAGACTTTTGGCACACCCTGTAGTGCATGTGAGTTAAAAAAAAAAAAAAAAAAAAAAACATGATTCATTTATTTTTCACGTGTGATTTTTGCCATGATTAATTTATTTTTATGTCATTTTTTTACACACCATTCCTTTATTCACATTTTTATTTTTCACTTATAGAACAAGTGGTTTTATTTATCAGACTATTTGCATGATGTCATGTATTTACTTGCGTTCACATGTGTAATTTACACATTTTCACATGGCCATTCACAATCAAATGTGAAATGCATGTAATTTATCCATAAAGGAAATCAGATTTTTTTTTAAAGTAGTATAAAATATATTTATATAAAAGTATAAATATATTTTCTAGTCAAATAAACTCAGAACATTATTTTCCGTAAAAAACACATCATAGTGCAGGACGTAATTGAATTCTGTTTATCTGTGTGTGTGCCCTGTCAACTGATAATGATAAGCTCATTTCCTATAGGCTTTGATGTATTTGTTGCTCAAATCAAAGAAATTGAGTGTTGACATAAACAATGTTTACATCGGTGTGATGACAACATGCTAAGTGTAGACTGATCTGTTGACAGTAGCAGTCAACATGGTATAGAAGCTCTGTGTTGTGAGTGCCTTTTCTGAGAGTAAAACAGGACTAAATGTTCGCTTGAACAAATCAGTCAGTAGTATCAGTCCCTAAAGGCCTACCGAAAACACTGACCAGCTCATTGGAATGGATGTCAGTCAGCTCCAGTCATTAAGTGGGGTTATATTCTGCTGTAAGAGAACAACGTCCTCCTTCCTTTCCTGAGGCCTTGAATAGTGAGAATGATATCAATAATTCAACACTGCAGAGGTTATGCTGAACAAATGTTAATCGTATTAACAAATTATAACCTATGGAGAGTTCAACGAGTTCAGTTCTGATTCATTCATTCATTCATTTGTCATATTCATTTCTCGACTAGGCAGTGATGGGCTTGAGAGGGAAGGTGGGATTCGATTCTTGTGTGCTGTGATCATTCTCTATTCCATGTAAAAAAAAGAGAAACAGTGGTCAGACAAGAAACATAAACATTTTGCTTCTGAGGCATAAACAGTTTAACTGTTCAGACAATGTTCGAACTATAGTTTGTAGCAGTAATTTAGAAACCCATACCACAACAGACCACCTCAGGCATAAAATCAGACCACAGCATTCCTCCTCCTAACATTATCCATTAACTCTTTCGGTTTGGGATTACTGTGGACAGCACCGGTGCGAGTTTGGTTTAGTCAGTTCGCAGGAAAGCTTGTGGAACGTCATTCACTGAGCTCTGAGAGGGAAAGCAGCCAAGCATGGCCAGGTTAAGTATGGCACATATATAGACTGGGTGTCACAAAATGGTGGCCAGCAGTTAAATGGCTTTCCTCATGCCTTCCAGAATCACAAGGTGCAAAAAACAAACCTGACTATTTAATTCTCTTTATCCAAGGCAAAAATAAATAAATAAATAAAATCACAAGCAGCTGTCGCTTAAAACCCTTTGACTCACAGGTTTCAGTTGCTTCCTGCTTAAAACGTGTAATACTCTTATATGCTTTAATCAGTAAATGGGCTCCCTCATCTGGCACAACATTAGAGAAAATGTGTCTTTTGTCCTTTTCCTTTCTTTTTACTGTAGATAATTATGATCAGGCAAAGGAGATCCAGAGCCTGGTAATTTAGAGGAAGTCAAACACTGATTTTATCTTAATGTTTATCAGGATAAATCCATTTTTACAAATGCCTTTAAAGACATTGTTGAACATTTATTTTCATTATTTGCTTTTGTTTTATAGCTTCTTATGTTGCTTTATCGGCTGGGTTTATTACAGCGCCTTGTTTCATTAATACTTGCTTTATCAGTTTTTACTCCTTTGTACATTTTAATTGTAAAACAAGACACTCTACAAATATAGTTCATTGGAAACTGGAAATTTTATCTTAAAAATTAAGATAGTTTATCTTAAAAAAGTCTCCAAAGACACCATCATATAAGCAATAATTAAAGCTATAATTAAAGTGTTTGAGATCAGCTTAGACTAATTTCAGTTAAGATCACAGGTAAAACAGCATGGCTGATCCCTCTGACAGGCCTGGTTGACACAGTTGATGGGCTCTGCATGTGTCAGTGAAAGTGTATAGGTAAAGCTTTTTCTCTCAGAGAACATTACAGAGTCTTTTTCAGGGTTGTGTGTTGCTGTCCATCACACCTTCTCTTTCTCAGAGCTGTCAGGCTTTAGTGCTGTGTGCTCCATAAATTGGCATCTGTTAACACTTTACAGCACTATTTGGCATCATCATAAAGAATAAAAGAGTTTATGGGTGTGTTATAGGTGCATCTGTGTCCAGGCAGTAGCTGTCCATCAAGACAGTAGATGAGAGCACTCAGCTTTTTTCCACTTTCTTCAGTTCTTCCATTTTGGTTTTATTCAAATATCCCTCAGTTCCAATAGTGTTCCAAAATGGATTTGATGTACTTACATACAAATTACATAACATTGTTTAAGGAGAATTTCTTAGTTGGTTACGGAATAAACTGTTTAGCTACTATTTATAGACCTCTGCTTCAGTGTGTGCTGGGAGCAGGCTGCTTTATAAAATGGTGAGAACTTCTCAGGACACCACTCCATTTTTCTGAATTTGCCGCTGCGTCATAGAGAATTCTGGGCATTGCCAACAGCCATTTTGGGGAGCACTGTTTACCCAAAATGGCTTCATTGTTTAATTTGACTTGATTGTTTTTTGCTCCAGTTTTGTGTGGTTCCTAATTTTGCATGCACAAGAGACTTCTGTGTTTTCAAACATGGAAGTGTTGCGAAGTTGTGGTAGTTTCTCAGCTCATTCTTCTACCGTGGAGCCGAGCACTCTGGTTACTTCACCAAATGCCAGATCATCCAGACTCAACTCCATAGAGAGAGAGAGAGACAGACAGACAGACAAAGAAAGGAGAGAGGAATGAGGGTAAGCGGAGGTTGTCTCCAGTGTTTCCAGAGCTGTGTTTGATTAGCCGCTCACGGCCACGCTCTGTTCTCAATTAACTCCACTGCCTCAATGCGTTACTCCAATGTCTTTTCACTTTTTTTTTTTTAATTTTTATTTTAAGTATGTTAGAAAGCTGCATGAGGTTCCATCAGCCATGTCATTTACATCCTGAGAGAGATAGAAAACATGTAATTACCTCAATAGTGTATACACATATGTATTCACATTTCTAGGTATGTTATTCAATGATTTATCAGCAGATAAATTTTATTAGTAATATTTTATTAGTACAGAAAACAAATTCAAAGCCATCACATTTCATTTTGTTTGGACAAATTATTCCACTAATAAAGGTTCTGAAATCACAACTGTGTAGTAACATTCCATTCCTGTGACACAGATTCCTTTAGTCTGCAATCATTTGGAATGTATTAGAAAATTAAGCGCAGTATTAATATGACCCACATTAATTCTTAAATCGTTTTATTAAGGGGAAAAAGATTACTTTTTAAAAGCCATTCACCTCAATTGTCATGTAATTTGTATTTAAACAACCATCACTGCTCATTGTATAATATCATTGTTATAATATTGGCCATTTGGTAGAGGCAGATGAGAAAGAAAAAAGGTTTGGCTGTCATGGTCCAGGTGATGTGGTATGACGATATAGCTGGCACGACTCTGATGTTTAGGCAGCTGTGCATGTTAGGTATGCGAGAATCCACTTCGGCATGAATCAGCAATCTGGCATGGTTGAAGCCCCCTGCTCCTGTGTGGTGGCCTCCATAAAATCCCATCCAGATTTTCTCATGTTCTTATCATGATGGAGAGGGCAAGCATCCACAGGAGGTCCTCCACTTAACACCAATTTGCATCCCTGCATGTGCTCTTTGATGTAGCTATTGTAGAAAAGAGGGGGAGGCTTAAATATGTGCACTTTTCAACTTGCCCCTCTGCTGCGCAGGCACAGGGACCAGACCTGGCAACATTTCCGATCCGGAGGTCATAAACCAACCAAACAAGACAACCAGGCACCACCAACCACCAACAGCCTCAGTACACACAGCTGTACAGCAAATTAAGTCTAATATTGTACTCAGAGTTATACAGTAAAATATGTACAATTCATCAAATGTTTAATTGTCCATATTGTTGAGCAAATATTAATTTATTCTTTACATGAGTTCAGTTTATTTGGTATTTGAACAATAATTTTTATCTTGTTTTAATTATTCATTCAGAATAAAACATATATTAATATTTCAAATAATAGTTACATCTTAGTCAAAGTTAAAAAAATAAATAAATAAATCAAATGTTTCATAGTCACCCACATTATTTTTACCTGTTGAGTTCAGTATACAATATCAGAGTGTATATCACTCCAAACAAATCCAACAGTAAGACCATAGTGTTTAAGCCAAAGTCCTTTTTATGAGCAATTTAAAAATCTTGTCATGTAGCCATATCCTGAAAAGATGATGATGCCAGTTGGCAGCCAGAAGGTGTTGACAGTGCCTACTCCTCTCACACAGCAAGAGCTCTGACCAGAGGAACGAAGATCCTTGACCTGATACAGCAATGCAAACTTGAATTATGCAGCACTGACAAGGCAGCACAAAGAAAAGCAGGCTGTTGTGGGAAGTACAGAATATATAGTTTGCACGGTTAGGGTGTAAATACATTAGACAATGTTGTTGGCAGACACTTTTTGTGGGAGGAATTTACAACAAGTGTCTATTCCTCAAAATCATTCCCCTCTTTACCAGTGCTTCCGTACTGATAAAGTACAATCAGAGAGTGGATTTTGCATGTTCAGAGAGCTGGGGAAATCCATCTGGCTGGCAAGGTTTTGTTCAAAAGGGTGTCGATGTTGGCCTGTTGCACACAAAAAGGGGCCTTCTTGTTAGGCCTCAAAGACGAACACAAGAATGAAATGCTTGGAGACCACTTCACTGGATGGAGAAGGGTCATCTCCGGATACTGACAGAATTCTGTTAACCCCTGACTTACAACACAAAAGCTGTCATTGTAGCAGCAGGCTGGATGTGCATTTTGTGGGGCGCTGTGGGTGAATGTAAAATAAGGCTTTCTTCCTTTTTGGCATTTTCTTTCACTCTCCTGCTTTTATTTCAGACAAATGTAAGGAAAAGCCATTTATTTCGAATTCAGCCCCATTAAAACAAATTATAATAGTCCAGAAAGCCTGCTGGGAAAATAATCTGCTGTTTTTAGTAACGGGCCTGTCTTTGAAAATCAGGCCTGTGAAAGCCTGGGTTTCAGCTGTTGTCCTCTGACTTGAATCCCATTAACACAACACGAGGAATAGACCTGTTTGCAAAGGGTCACAGGCCTTGAGCGAACTCCTGCTTTTTTCCCCCCACTGCAGGCTGCCCAGTGTCACAATGCAATTTACTGGGGAACAAAAAAGAACGGCTTGGCAACGCTCTAAATGAAACAGAATTCGGCTTTTATCAGGCAAAGGCACAGGCAGGCTGCGGTTCCATGTGGTATGAATTACAGTGTGGTGAGAACCAACAGGCTGTGCAGAGGATGGTGGAAGTGGCTTCTGCAATGTCATTTCAGCATTCTAACTTGCCAGTAATCTGTAACACAAGCAGCCAGCGATGATGGAGAACGCTTTATATTGAGGAGTGCCATTGCGAGAATCTTATTAAAACCATCTGTATTGAGGATCACCTCCAGCATCTCGGATTGCTTCTACAAACGTAACAGAATGCCACAGGAAGCGCAAGAAGTGTCTCTCAGTGACCTCAGTCCAGGTGTTAGAGTGCGGTTAGGGACTGCGTTCAGTAAGCATCTTCTCACAACGCGTGTTGTGTGGATGCAATGCTTAAGGAGCTGTTTTCAATAATGCAGCCGTGATTTGGCAAAAGTTATTGAATCTGGAGCAAGTTATATTTACTAAACAATGTCAGTTTTCTGTTACAGAGACAATAGCACATCTCCCAAGCACTGTAATTTAAATGAATGTTTTAAGAGGATGTTTTTGATGATTGATGGTGGTAACCCAAATCTATATACTTTCGAAAAGTGATTTGGTACTTAAAACAATTTTTTTTAAGTCCATATTTTTTGCTGTTGTTGATTCGATCCTTATTCCCTGCTGGTAATGTTCTTTTAAGAGTGAAATGCTCCCATCCCCAGCAGTATTGAGCTCTTTAGTGTGCAGCTGTTTTCTAGTCTGGGACTTGTGTAGCTGTTTGCATCTATCTGCTTGTCTGCTTGATTCCCTGCTGTTCTGCGCCTGTGGGAGCAAGCAAAGCTCAGCATGCTTTCTCGCACTGGACAGTGGTCTCGGCTGAGCAACCATGAGCCCTATTTCCAGGATCAATCTCAGATAAAGCGGATTGGCAGGTGACAGACCACAGATCTGCGCTTTGTGAAGCCCTTTGTTTATGTGCGCCTCTTCAGAAACGACTCTTGATGATGGGTCAGTGAGGAGATAAGCACTCCTGGTGGAGAGGGGGAAAGTGTTAGGGGAAGAGGCTATGATCATTACATGAGACATAAAGTCATAAACTAAGTGAGTGACCACATGAAAGATCAGTTTAACCTCACATTCCACAACAGCTCTTTATACATGAAAACGCATGTTTGCACGAAGAAGGCTTGTGATGGCAAAAACAAAACAGGAAAATGGTTGTTGTTTACTCACCCAGGTTTTATAACTCTGATGAGTTGCTCTGTACTCATGTAATAAGCTCAGGTGTTAAATGTGATTCATATGGTTTCCTGTTTCACTCTATAGTCTCGTTTGAAGCAAATAGTGTCACTGCAGTTCCCAGTGTATTACAAGTTCTTTGTGAACGATTCCACAGGAATTCAGCATCAAGAGTCATATGTTGATATAAATAGCACAAATATCCATGAATAAATTTGTTCTCCATAAAACTAAATATGTCTCTGGTAGTGATTTATAACTGCCATGTCGGTATCCAAGAAAAACATAGTTTTACCTCATACCCCTTTAATTTTCTGTTGAAAAGCGTACTAAATTAACATCCAACTTTTTTAGAAAGTGCTTCCGAGAACACACATTGAAAGTGAACCTCTGGCTGGACGAGGACTCCTCAGCCATTGAACTGCGTTTGCACAAGAATTGAAATACATATTCCCTTTGGGTCGACCAATTCATATTTGTGCAGCTGGTGGAATGAAGATGGAACATGCTAAAGGTGTTTACAAAACTAAGCAAATATAACAAAAGATCTATTAACATTCCATGGTGGCAAAGGTTATGTCAGAATGTTCTGACATCTCACATATGCAAAAAGGGGTTTAAACCATTTTCCCTTCTGAAGCAGAACTATAGCGTTTACTCAGAAATTGACAGGAGTGGAGAAACTTTACTTAAGTAAACATATGTGTACTGTGTCATAAGCATACTCAATTAGGCAAAAGTCTACTTGAGTGAAAGTCAAAACGTATCTACACTCAAACATAATCAAGTATTCAAGAGTACAAGATAAATATCTTTACCTGAAGAAAAGAGCTGGAGTTCATCCTGCCTTACCCTGCATGACTAGCTAGTTTGCTAAACAGTCATAAGGAAAATATTCTGCTAACTATGACAAAACTAGAAGTTGCCTTGCTGGATAACTAATGTTTAATAACCCTTTTAAAATTGATTCTAATGCGTAATAGCTAATGAAAGCTAAGCTTAATTAAGAAAGCTACTTTACAAAACTTAACTAGGTAGCTAACTGAACTAGCTAAATTACAAAGCTTAACTAGCTGACTTACCAAACTTAAACTTAACTTTACTCAACATAATTGTTTAGATTTGATGGTGAATTTTAACGTTTATGTGAGAGGAAAATGAAACGTCTCATCCTGTATGAATCGGTAACTCCAACAAAAGAAGAAAAAAATAATTGGAAAAAAATTACAATAAAAAATAATCTTGTGGTGTTTGAGATTTGTAATGAGATTTGTACTTGGGAGGTCAAAATGAATGTAAGGATTTTTTTTTTAAAGCTTGTTTTTTCTCTCTTGGAAATGTATTTGAGTAAGAGTATAAGTATTCAATTTCAATCTACAAAAGTGGTACAGTAACAAAGTATATAACTCAAGTATTTTTACCACCCCTGGAAACTGGAATTTACTTACTTTATTGTCACATTTAAAAGAACATATGAAAGTTCCAGCAATTTTGAAAGCATAAAGTTGATGAATGTCAATTTCTACAGTTCTGTGAGTTACTTAAAGTCATGTGAAAAAATAAGTACATCGCATGGATTTCTTTTCTTTTTTTTTCTTTTTTTTTTTTTTGACATTTGGACAAGCAAACATTTGATCCTCTTTGAAACAGCGCCTATTAACAAAGTTGATACATTCTATCAAATCACAAAAATACACATTTTGTAGTAATTTAAATGAACAAAAAAAAAAACAGATCAGTCACACTGAAAAAGTAAGTATACCCCTACATTTATCACACCTTCAAATACATATAATTAGAATCAGGTGTTCAGGATTGGGTGCCAGTGATTAGAACCTGCCTAGGGAGTGCAGGTGGAACTTGTCTTATTTATACCCCTCTCATATCTAGTGTCTGGTGTTCCCTTTGCTATTGAGGTGTGTGGTGTCATCATGCCAAGACCTAAAGAGTGCTATAAGGCCTTCAGAAAAAAAGGTTGTGGATGCCTATAAGTCTGGCAAGGGATTTAAAAAGATCTCCAGATTATTTGAAATACATCATTCCACTGTGAAGAAAATCATGTACTAGTGGTGCAGATTTCAAACGACTGCCAATTTGTCCAGTACCGGCCATCCCAGCAAATTCAGCTCAAGAGTAGACCGTCTGATGCAAAAAGAAGTCTCCAAGAACCCCAAAATTTCATCACAGGATTTGTTAGTAAGTCTTGCAACTGTTGGTGTCAAAGTGTATGCGTCTACAATCAGAAAAAGATTGCACAAATTTAACCTGCTCGGGAGGTGTGCCAGGAAAAAGCCTTTGATGTCTAAAAAGAACATTAGCGCAAGACTACAGTTTGCCAATGAGCATATAGGCAAAGATCAGGCCTTTTGGAATAATGCGCTCTGGACAGACGAATCAAAAATAGAGTTGTTTGGCCACAGTAACAGCAGACATGTTTGGTGCAGACCAAAGACAGCTTTTCAGGAGAAGCACCTCATACCAATTGTGAAGTAGTGTGGTGGAAATGTTATGGTTTGGGCTTTTTGCCTCAGGGACCGGACAGCTTGCATCCATCGATTCAACTATGAATTCTGCATCATAAGAGTGCTTGAAGATGATGTGAGGGCATCTGTCCGAAAGTTGAAGTTGAACTGAAAGTGGACCTTTCAACAGGATAACGATCCTAAGCACACTAGAAAATCCACGAAGGAATGGCTCAAAAAGAAGAAATGGAGGGTTATGGAATGGCCTGGTCAAAGCCTGGATGTGAATCCCATTGAAATGTTGTGGGGGGATTTGAAACAGGCAGTACATGCAAAAAAAACCTCAAACATCTTGCAACTGAAAGAATATTGCATGGAAGAAAAATAACACATCTATTGATATTTCTGTTGAATAAATGATTGAAAAAGCTATTTTCCTTTTTGTTCAAGTATATCAACTTTGTTTCAAAGATGATCAAATGTTTGCTTGACCAAATATGTCAAAAAAGCCAAAAATTTCCATGGGGTATACTTATTTTTTCACATGACTGTAGGTGTGGAAGTAATTAATGTTAGGTTTGAGTAACGAAATCCCTGACTGTTAATGGCACAAAGAAAATATTTGGTTCCTTAACTGGTGTCAGGCTTCAATTTCCTCTGTAAACCAGCTGTCCACAGGGTTCCCTGTTAAACCACAGTAAAGAGGGAGGAATGCTGTGACACTGAGAGATGTTAACATTCCCCTCTGGCTGATGAAGGGAAGATAGGGCACAGCCAGATTGTTTTACTGCCCTGTGAATGAGGGTGGCTTTTACCAGAACCAGAGGACAGAAGTTTTACTTAGTGTCCTGTCAGTTAGTGAACCCAAACATGAAGGTTCATCTCACCATTCATTGTTTATCACTGTTTGCTTTACTGCTAAGCATCTCTGACGGTATGTTTTGTCTTGATAACCGTGCAGATAAAATGCTATAAGCTTTTCTGCTTATATAAAGGAGTGCACAAGTTAATCTCTTACAATGACAAATCCATCTACACTCACAAATCAGAACTTTAACACTTAACCGAAGAGACCATTTTTCTTAACCTAAAGGATCAAAGAGCTTCACATCTCTCAGCGTAGATGTCAGTCAAAGGAGTGGAGTGTTTTATGTGTTGTGTTTAGGGGCCTCCGGGAGCTTATAGGGTTTCAGGGCATAGAGTCTTGGGCCAGGAAATGCGCATCATAGGCACAGGTTTCAGCACTTTAGTACACAAGGGAGGCATGATGGGTCTGTCTGCTGCTTGGTGTTTTATAGCCGTATAAAAACCACATGGATAAATAAACCTTATCAGCACTAATGTCACTTTTCACCATGTGTGGAGGTTTGAGGAGACTGTTTCTTATAAACTTTTCATATAGTTATTTTCCCTTGTTCTTGTGTACATTGTTGTTCTTCTAACCCTTGTATACTGTATGTATAATATTAATTAATTAATTGATTAATATGCTATTATATATTATGCTTTAATTAGACCTACACCCATTTTGACAACACTCCCTCATACTACTTAACCTGACATGTACATGTATATAAACTTTATATACCTTGGTCCTTTTCTATGCATGTTTATTTAATATCTTGAATTTTACATAGCCTAAACTTTTAGTTTATCACTGTGTTTTTTCTTTGTTCAGTACAATACTACTAAAGCACTGAGTTTAAAAATAAGCAGGCAATAATATATTGTATTAATAAGCTAATTTCCTCAAGCTTTCCAGAGCACAATGAAACCAAAAACAAAAGAAAACAAAATTCCAATTTATAGTCCCATTATAAGGCATGTCATGAATATGGTGAAAATATTAAATAAAGTTTCGTGTGGATCATGAGATGAGATCATGCTCTTAAATCATGCCAGGATATGTTTGTGCTTTATAATGTATACATACAAAATGTCTGAGTATTAATGTATTGTACTGTATACCCAAATTCACAAAAATGTACACTACTGTTATAAAGGCATCATCATTCCATCAATACATTATCCAATAACAGTAAAAATTCAATAACAATTAGCAATTTCTTTCTTTCTTTCTTTCTTTCTTTCTTTCTTTCTTTCTTTCTTTCATTACATTTGTTTGTGGATTTGTGCTAGAAGACTACTACCACCAACAATTGCTTGCTTTAAGTGTCTTGAAGAAGACTCAATAAGTGGTGATTAATTGACTACCATTAAATAGAGAGAAGATGTGTAAATATTTAATTGTTTTAAAAATGAGCCATGATTTATATTTTACCATGTAAGATCTAAAAAGAGCTTCAGACTGTGGTCATTTTAAATATTTAAACAGAAGAAAGCCAGTAGACAATCCCAGTAGACATTTGGCTTGAAATGTTCTCACTGTGTAACATCAACCACTGGAACTAAAACAACACTATACCATGTTTGTACACAGCCTAAAGACAACTGAACCCTGGCCAGAAAATATGCCGCAAAATGAGTAGTGTGGCCTGTCAATCAGAGACTGAGTGGCTCTTCTGTTCTTACATTCCCTTGGCGTGTGAGACTGATTATCACACTCCAGCAGGATTCACTGCATATGTCTGAGCAGCATTTCTCATGTAAGTGAAGAAAGGCAATATAATGTCTAATTTCTTAGAGAAATATTTGGCCTTATGACAAAATGTGTCCACAATTATCCTGGAAAGATGAATAGAAAATATTTGTCAGGATGAACAATGAAAAATTTTATGACAGCAAGCATAAATATGAACTTTGTAAGAATGTTGTATATTATACTCTTATGTATTTAATTACCACTTTAAAGCAGTTTGTAACATAATCAAAAGTTGGATATAGCATTAATACTCATTTCTTCAGAAAAATCTGTAATGATAATTTGAAGACAACTAGTTATCAGGGGTGTGGCTGCAGATGCCATCCTTCAGATAAGTTTTGCCACCCCAACTCTGACCTCAAATCACATTTCTGAGAGATTTATTACTTCTGTGTAATTCATGCAGACTTAATTGATCATATCTAGCTCAGGTTGTTTCACATAATCAATGTGTTGTAGGAATTTTGAACACATCTCTCAAGGTGGCCTCTCAGTTGCTTCTCTAATCCCCTCTTAACCCAGTCACTGGCTTTGGTGGACAGCCTGCTCTAGGCCAAGTCATGGCTGTGTCATTTAATGGTAGGGCATGATCAATGTTTTTGCTTTTTTTTTAATAACCAAACACTGACTGTTACTTTTCCAGAACTTTCCTAGACTTGTTTTAATAGTTTGATAGTTTCATAGTGTTCATGATGCTATTTTGTTGTTGTTGTTGTTGTTGTTTCTGGAACAGGTGTATTTATACTGAGATCACATGACATAATTGCACTGAAATCACATGACATAAATGACTTAATTGCACACAGGTGTACTCCATTCAACAAATCACACAAAAGTTTGTGGACACTTAACCATCACAGCCATATGTGGGTTTTCCCCAAACGGTTGCCACAAAGTTAGAAGCACGCAGTCATCTTTGTATTCTTTAGCATCACACTTTCCTGTCACTGGAAAGAAGCACAAAGCTATTTTAGCATAACCCTGATCACAAAGCAAGGTACATAAAAACATGGTTTGCCAAGGTTGAGTGGAAGAACTCGAGTGGCCTGCACAGAGCTCCCCACTGTACACCTCTGGGATGAATTGGAACACTGGCTACGTGCCAGGACTCTTTGTCCGACAATAGTGCCTGACATCACTAATGCTCTTGTGGTTGAATGGGCAAATCCCCACAACCATGTTCCAAAATCTAGTGGAAAGCCTTCTCAGAACAGTGGTGATTATTATAACAGCAAAGGGTGGAACGAACTCTTGAATGGGATGTTCAGCAAGCACATATGGTTGCAATGTGTCCACATACCTTTGCCTATCATAGTGTGTGCAACTTCTGATGGCACATTAACTAATTTAGGGGTTTCTCATTAACCGTGTTTGCTTTTACTTTTTTTGTGAACATGTTTGCAAATTATATGTTTTCCCCCTCCACATACAACATTGCAAGTTATTTTGTGCAGATTCATGGCACCTAATCCCAATTAAGTGCACTTCAATTCCAGGTTGTAACATTGCAAAATGTAGAAACATTCAAGGGGATGAATACTTATGCAAGGCACTGTATAAAGCAATACAATTGTGTTGATCTGTGACTGTTCATTTTGCACCAAGGAACAAATCAGATATTCTGCAAATGTCACCTTTTCCTGCATAATTTGGTAGATATGCCTGTTAGACATGCCTTGTCTTAAATGAACAATGTAAAAATATGTTGACACTCAAACTCAAACGTCATACTAAATAATGGCATATGATAATCTGGTTATCAATCAGTACATGTAGATTCACACCTGACTAGACGGTTTAATCTTACTCAGAACTAAATGGCCCTGTTGTCCTCTTGACATGACCACACAGGAACTGAATAAAAAACTGTTGTTTTTTTTTAAAGCTTCTGTTAAAATCTGTAATCTACAGCAAACCACCAGCAGTCTGACAGCAAGTGAGCATGGCCTATGTTTTATTTATATTACATGTAATAACAGGCTGGCTGTCCTGTTCAGAACAACTCCCTTTCATCCAGCTCAGCCTGGTGTTGCACAAGTGTGAGAGATGAGCTGTGGAGAACCGTAGTGCACCCTCATCTCCACATGCCCTTGCTCTCCTGTTTATTTCTCTTGGCTCACTATATACGTATTTCATCCATTTGTATTATTTTAGCCTGTATAACACTAGAACAAATGCTTGCATGTCAGTGAATCTCCACTGTGCATTCACCATATGGATTAAATTATGTCCGACTCTTTCTGCATTCCTTAAAATATAATTGGTTGATAAACTACCAATATGAAATCTCGAAAAGCAATGCAAACAAGGGTCTTGGATTATTTTCAGATGGTCAAATCTGTGGCTTTTCGCTATGGAATACTGGTTTACATTCATCTTTGTGTATACCTCAGGGTTTTGTTGTTCCTAGTCTCCAGGGCTGTGGCATTTCTTTATTTAATGGTTAAAATGTTGGTCTTACTATGAAAACATAGGATGAAACAGGGATTTCTGAGACCACACCCTAAAGCAAATATTATCCCAGTATGTTAATGCTTTGTAATATGTAAGTGCTTTGCTTCGCCTAAACTTAATTTCCATACCTGCAGGCAAGGTTCACTGCCACACTGGGATTGGAAACCTGCCAGCACCAATAGGTTATTCTCCTGCAGGGTTTTATAGTAAGCTGAACATTTTTTAAATTAATATTAATCTGTTCATTTACATTTTTTGTGATTTTTTTCATGAAGTCAAAGTCAGTTTTGCAATTATGTAATCCATTAAATTACATGATTTCTCTTCTGTTTGTGGATATAATACTTCAAACAACAGGATATGTCAGATTTTCAGTTTACTTCAATTTTATGAGACTCATATGCTCTCAGTGATCCAGGAAAGAATATGCAAGCCCTCAAACCGAAATATAATCCATGTTTATATGGAAGCCCAGTGATTAACTGCATCCAGTGAGCCTCTGTTGGGTCTCTGAGCAAGCCTTAATCGAGCCTTATAGTACTAGAAATTTGTAGAAATTCCTCTAATGCTTTCCATAATACAACCCTTAAAAATATATAGCTACTGTCAGATTTCATATGGTGTGTCTTGCTTGGCAAACTAGAGTTTCAAGTTCTACAACACTGTTTACCCAATGTCTGAATGTAAGCAATAACTACTATATATATCATCAGTATATTTTCATTCATAAACAGAGTGTCAGAGCAGTGCTGGTGTAAGCCCTGCCAAGAAAAACTCACTTTAGATCAGCAGACATCACAACTAATTAAATCAGCAGTTTGTAACTACCAAGAAAGCAATCAGAACAATATGGGGTGAGCAGCACTCAAGGAGACTATTGAGATTTTTTTTTTCCAGAACGTTTTCTCATTTCAGAGCTTTGCGTGAAAAGGGCAAAATGTTCCTTGGTGTGTGAAGTCTAAATATTTATTTTGAACACTTTCCCTCTAGAAACAGTTTTCCCAACTTTTCCCAAGGCCTTATTTTTTATTTGTAAAAATTATTATTTGTAATAGTTGTAGACAAGGAATTTGTTTTGTAATTCGTCACATTTATTTTTGACAGACTGTGTATTAGGCACCACATGTTCAGTTGTGACATCTGAATTTCCAAAACCTTTCCAGCATGCAGCAGTAAAAGCAAAAGAGAAAGAAAGTGAGAGTGGGAGGGAATTTTGTTTAAATTGTGGCCATGACCCCATGTCTACCACACTCTGTGAGGTTAAACTGGGAGGTCACTGATAGTCACCTATGCTCCGGCAGAGGTGATCAATAATTATGACTGTGTCAGGTCTGTTTTAGCCGACCACCAGTGTGGTTAGCGCTCTTACGATCTTTACAGCCTGATGAGCTCTTCCTTCTCCTAATGGCCACTTTAACACTGGGTAATGTTACTCTTTCACCGACAAGCCAATCTCCCACAATATTGTTGGTGCAAGAAGAAGTACAATTTAGTTGGATTTCAAAAGAATTATATTTTTTAAAAGCATTAAAAACTATTAAGAACAGTCCATCACTTTTAGTCTTGCATACTGTAGGAGTTGTCTAATGCAAAGTTTTACAAATTTGCATCATGGGACCATGATGGAATTGAGGGCCACTGCATATTCTGTGGCACATAAAGTCAAACTCAACTTTATACCAGCAATGGAATGCGAAGAGATGTTTTCCTCTTAGAGGACAAAATAATCTAAAGTAACACGAAAAAAATCTAAATGAACAGAAAAAAATCTGAAATAACACAAAGTACCTAATTTTGCCCATTCTAAATTCACTTTATTAAACTTTTTATTAAATATAGTGAAACGCTTACAAAATGTGATTTACTGTCATCTGGACTTGTCTGTCATGTGCACATGTAATTTTAAATATCATGATGTCATGACAAGTGTGGAACTTTGCTAAAGGCTTGTGCAAGCACTAAGGACACCTTTAGTGTTTGTTTAACTCTTTATGAGGTACTTAATTCTCTAGTCTGACTCTACATTACCCATGGCCTTTGCGTGTTATGCTCAGTTCCAACACTCTCTGTTCACATGTTATGGCCAGTGTAAGGGTCTTAAATTTTATTTTATTAAAATGACGCAAAGGAAACATGTTAATAAGCGCACTGATATAAATATAGCACAATTCACTTAGACACTTTGTAAATTAAAACAGTAATCAGTGATTCATTAAGCATTTGGTATCACCGCTGTAGCACCAGTAAATCATGATGGAATGCAGGACCTGAGTTCAGAATCGTTTGTCCTCTGAAGATGACCACACTGGGAAAGTAACAGTGTTGGGAGTTCTCAGCTGCTGCTGACTTCGACTGCCTCCACACACACACACACACAATCAATAAAATTCACAGGTTCGAGCCAAATGCACTAGGCAAAAAATAGATTCGAAACTGCCTCATGCACTTTTTTCAAATAAAGAATACATTCCAAGGCTTTACGAGCCACGAACCTTTTGGCACTTTTGCCGCAGCACTTTGCTGTATTTCATATTTTACTCTATAATGTGTTTTGGTCTTATATACCTGACACACGTATGATATACACATCTAAGAACTGATGTAATTAGTTCTGCTAGTCTAAATTTTAGCCTTAATGTGTTTTTCTGGGAAAACCCCAGTCTCAAGGGAATCTGGTTGCTCTCAGAAACCATTGTTACATTAAAATAGCAAATCGTAATGAGAGGTGATCCTATTATATGTGGGGTGGGGGGGGGGGGGCAAATAAGCACGGGATGCATTAAATGTCCCTATTAAGGAAATCATTGGCAGAGGGAGTGAGAGATCTAAAGTTCTCTTCTCCTGTATGTCTTTTCCATTCACTAGTAAAGAGGAGAGTAAGTATATAAATGTCGCAGCTGGGAACAATTTTTGCCTATTTCCAGTCTTCAGCTGTCCAGTTTTGGTGAGCCTGTGCCCACTGCAGCCTCAGCTTTCTGTTCTTGGCTGAAAGAAGTGGAACCCGATGTGGTCTTTTGCTGTTGTGGCCCATCTGCCTCAAGGTTTGATGTGTTGTGTGTTCTGAGATGCTTTTCTGATCACCACAATTGTACAGAGTGGTTATCTGAGTCTCCCTCTCACCATTCTCTCATCAACAAGGCATTTCCATCCACAGAACTGCAGCTCACTGGATGTTTTTTCTTTATTGCACCATTCTCTAGAGACTGTTGTGAGTGAAAATCCCAGGAGATCAGCAGTTACAGAAATACTCAAACCAACCCATCTGGCACCAACAATCATGCCATGGTCCAAATCACTGATATCACATTTTTTCCCCATTGTTATGGTTGATGTGAACATTACCTGAAGCTGCTGGCCTGTATCTGCATGATTTTATGCATTGCACTGCTGCCACACGATTGGCTGATTAGATAATTGCATGAATGTGTAGGTGTACAGGTGTTCCTGATAAAGTGTTACATGAGTGTATGTTAGAGCAGGATATCACCAAAATCTCCAATCATCCAGGACTGATTGCTCAAACTCAAAAAATAGTTTTTATTCATTTATAACAACAATAACATGGCATGGTTACACAGTGTATAGAATCCCAGGCCCCCAGTTCAATCCTGAGCTCAGGTTACTGGCTGGAGTTTCTGTGCATGTTCTTTCTGTGTCTGCAGTGGGGTTTTTTCGGGTTCGCTGGTTTCCTTCCACCTTCGAAAAACATGTCACTAGGTGGATTGGCTGGGTTGAATTGCCTCAAAGTGTCAATTTGATATCCCTGACCAGGATAAAGCAGTTACTGAAGATGAATGAATAAATGAATGAATGAATTTGTTGAATGTTTGTTGAACTCTTTATGTAGCAGTAGTGGCTTCATATAATATTTGTAAGACATAAGAACAACGACATTATGCTGTATATGTTCGCATTAATACAAACTGAAATGTGATGATTCCAGTATTTGCGAACTCAGGCAATTTACACAATACTCAATCAATCTCCCTTAGGCCTTTTGTTCTCTCACCTGGTTTGAATAAAAGCTAATCTCTTGAAGCCACTCAGTGTATTTAAGACTTGAAAAGATAAACACACTTGATGAATATCTTGGCCAATTATAATATCCCCAATTTACCTCAGACTGAAATTTCAGCAGCTACTCTTGATCATGTTAACAGATGCAAGGCTTTTCTGACTGATGCTGCGATGTGATATTCAGCCTTCATTAAAAAGGCATTGATATTCTCCTTTGGGGATTCTTTGTCCAGTACATTCCAAATCATGTTTCTTGTCTGTAAAAACATTGCTAGAGATCTGAGCATAGTGGGTAATGGCAGCAGAGGCAAATGCTTGTATTCCATTCATCCTCGCTGACAGTGTTGTCTGCACCAGGTTTATTCACTCTCATTCGTTTCCCTGACAAATCAACCTTGTGATTGCAGACCAGGTCATTAGAGCTTCTTCAGTTGTCCATGTTCTTGACTGCAACTCTGGACATAATCCAAGAAATGATTATGTAATTTGTCACTGATATCTTATCTAAACATGACTGGAACAAGACATAAAGAGACTAAACATATAGTGCCCTCCACTAATATTGGCACCCATATGAGCAAAGAAGGCTGTGAAAATTGTCTTTATTATTTAACCTTTTGATCTTTTGTTTTAAAAAATTCACAAAAATACTCTGCTCTCATGGATATCAGACAATTGCAAACAAAACACAGGATTTCAAATCAGAGGACTAGGATGGCCATGGCAGGACCTTGGTTTTGTGGTCAGTAAACCATTTTTGTGTTGATTTTGATGTATGTTTTGGATCATTGTCCTGCTGGAAGATCCAACCATGGCCCATTTTAAGCTTTCTGGCAGAGGCAGTCAGGTTTTCATTTAATATCTGTTGATATTTGATAGAGTCCATGATGCTATGTGTCCTAACAAAATGTCCAGGTCCTCTGGCAAAAAACAGCACAAAAACATTAAAGAGCCACCACCGTATTTAACCGTGGGCATGAGGTACTTTTCCATAAGGCTACCTCTCTGTGTGCGACAAAACCACCTCTGGTGTTTATTGCAAAAAAAAGCTCTATTTTGGTTTCATCTGACCATAGAACCCGATCTCATTTGAAGTTCCATTAGTGTCTGGCAAACTGAAGATGCTTGACTTTGTTTTTGGATGAGAGTAGAGGATTTTTCTTGAAACCCTTCCAAACAACTTGTGGTGATGTAGGTGACTTTGGATTGATTCTCTTTGTGTTGAAGTGATTTCCAGTTGGGTATTTTTGTAATTGATTTTACTATCTGAGTCCAGTTTGTGCCAACTGCTGAAGTTTACGTGATGTGTTAAGCGGAGTTTTTAATCCATTTTTCTGTGCTTTAGGAGCCAGCCTGCGTGGGAGTACTTTCCTCTGGGGTCATCCAGGCCTTTCCTTTCTTCACTGCATGTGGCATGAGATTTCCTGTACTGCATAGGTATTGATTTGAGAGTGTAGAGTTATTTGCATTTCTTAAAATTGTGATTCCTTTTTTAAAATATTCACAAATTAAAGTTGATGGTCTATTCAGAGGGTTTCCTACCTATTGTTAATAAGTGTTGAACTTGAAGGTCACATCTCTGTTCTTCTTTCATGTACTGGCTATTGAACTTGTGTTGCTGTGTTAAGTTATTTCCATGGTGAACTATCAGTAGCGTAGTCGGAATCAAGTCTGACCTTTTAGTATCGTTCGGTTACATCAGCATGAAAAGAGCTTTCCTGGAGCATTTTTCAGTCCTTGGTAGTGCAACTAAAGCAAACAATCAACTATGGGTGGCAAGGCACTGTGAAAAGATCAAGATAAAGTTATGCCTAGAAGCACAGTGCAGTCTGTCCCTGGATCAGGTCAAGCACATTCAACAGTGGTTTCCGGCCTTGCCCTTTACGCAATGAGATTTCTCCAGATTTCCTGAATCTTTCACAATATTATGCACTGTAGATGGTGAAAGACGTAAATTCTTTGCAATCTTGCATTGAGTATTATATTTTTTGAACTTACTGACAATTCTCTCACGAAGTTTGGCACAAAGTGGTGAGCCACGACCCATCCTTGCTTGCAAAGACTGAGCTTTTGGTGGATGCTCCTTTTATGCCCAATCCTGATACCCTCCCCTTTTACCAATTAACCTGATCCTCCAAAATGGTATTACTTGAATATTCTGTAAACGTTTCAGTCTTATTTTGCCTTTTGTGTGTGTTGTAGGCATCAAATTCTAAATTTGTTTATATTTACAAAATACAATTAAGTTGGTCAATGAAAACATTGAATATCTTTTTTCTTTGTACTTTTGTCAGTTAAAGATTCAAGAGTCTTGACAAATCACAGATTTTTGTTTTTATTGCATTTTAGAAAAAAATCCCAACTTTTATGGAAATGGGGTTAGTACATAATATATTATGTAATATACTGTATATTGTTTATAATATATTTCCTGGATTGAGTGATATTTATTCAAGTTAATTCTTTTATGCAGATCAATTTTAGAAAAATAGTTCTTCAGTATGTTAACGCATATTTAATATATATTAAATCTTGCAATTCAAAGTGACATTTCTTTGGGTTGTGGTTTTTTTTTGTTTTTGTTTTTGTTTTTGTTTTTTTTTTTCTTAGAAACATTTTAGGTTCTGATTATATGGGTGATATATCACATATTTGCATATTTCATACACTTCAATGTCTACAACAATGCTTCTCTAATAATATTTACACCCTCTGGCAGGATTTAAACCTCTTAAACTGTCTGCAGGTCCATTCTGTTATATATTTATATCTGTAAAGTTACAATACTGCAGATATGGGAACTGTAGCTTGCACTGGGTTTCAAATACATTTAAAAAAAAACATAAACATCATACAAAAAAATTAAAATCTAAAATGGCCAGCATTACTAGTTTGCTTATGATATGAAACAGTACTGGCAAATTTACCAAGAAAAATGTATGCAGTTTAATTAAACTCAATTCAATGCCTTGTTTTATATATATATATATATATATATATATATATATATATATATATATATATATATATATATATATATATATATATATATATATATATATATATATAATGAACAAACTCTGATTTATGTAAGTTTATGTAATGTGGACGCAGAGGAAGTAACCTGCAATGGATGGTGGAAAGAGTGCCTTCCGGATGTTTGTAGGTATTGCACATCGCTCCATGTAGAATAGTATCAGCATGAACCTTATTTTTATAACCTGCACCAGTAATTTGGAACGTAGAAAAAGTTTTTTCTAAATAGAAAAATAGTTTTTCTGCATTTGTATCATTGTTAACTGTATAATGCATTTAAATTTATAAAGGTAAATGTACAATTCATTGTCAAAAATTGTAAGGGATTTTAAATATAAACTGCTTTGTCTCTTACATATTTTTGCTGACTCTGCTTCTGAAATCTACAATCCATTATGCTAGATTATAGCCAGAGTGACACAGCACTGACTTGGTGAAATTCAATACTCAAATGAGGATAATACTAACCATTAAGGATATACTCATAACTTAGATCAGACTTAAAGTCACAGGATGTCTAGGTGGTGGATTTTTATTTATTTATTTATTTATTTTTATTTATTTTTTTGACCCATTAAACTGCAGAAAAATGACAGCAGTCTGGTATCAATACCATGCTACATACAGGTTGCCCTTAAACTATCATTTTGTTGCTGTTTCTGCTGACTATTTATGCATGAACCTTTTTTAATCAAAAATTCTTTACATGTTTTGTCACTTTAAAAGATTTGACTATCTCTATGATTCATGTCTCCTGAAGTATCAAGATATTTGTATGGCATTAATAGCTTACTTGTTCAGTGTGTTCCCATGATCACAGCTCTCAAATTCATTTCCCAACTTAAGTAGAAGCTGACTCATCAGATAAGCTATCCTGAAATCCCCATTTCCAACACCCATGAGAAAAGTTTCTCTGTAACTCATCCTTAGTCAAAAGCTTTGTACAGCATGAACATTTTCCATCACTTTATTGCACTCCTTTCCTTTGGGAACAGAAAAAAATATATATTTCAAATGTAATATTATTGCTTTCTTCTTACAAATAAAATAATTAAAAATACATTGCCAGACTGGATTTGCTTCTGTCATTCAAGCTTTTCCTGGCATTCATGATGAAGGCTGGTGCTTCCTGAATTGACAGTGTTGCCTTACCTAGGTTTTCTTTTTTTTTTTTTGGCAGAGGGTAGGAGGCCCTTGACCCTGGTTATATGTGGTCATTTGATCTGGTGTACACTTTTAGAGAAGGGACTTTCAGTGCATTCTTTGTAAAGTTACGGCTTCCTAGCTTCCTCAAAGGGTTCTAGATTTGACCTTTTTCTAAGAGTGTGGTGATTGAAGAGCCGCTGGACCTGATAAAGATTCTGTATAGCAAATTTAAAAACAGCTGTGCACTAGGTTGGAGGTTTGTGTTTCTGTGATTTTGTGCTGTGGTGGGTCTGGCTCAGTATTAAACACCAGACAGATGCTTCATCTAAAAGACTCCACATGCAGTCTCAGGCCTGTCATCAGCTATGCCACTGCTCATTTGCCATAATTCATCCTCCATAGCTGAAATCTCAGGTCAATCCTATTACTGTACCTTCACTGTGTGAGGTGCTTTTATATTAGGTTTTTGGCTGCCGCTTGCAGTCTCTTGATTACGAGGTTACATAATGAGGGTATTACTTCAGCTATTATATAAAGCTATTAAATTGGATACATATGTTATTTTTGTATTATACCACGGCCCTGTTGAATGTGTGACTCTGACTGGTCAATGGGTGTTGCTTAGTTTTCCATAACAGCAACTTTGGGAGTAGTTCTGGCTGTAATTCAATTGATAGGTTTATATTAATGTGCTCATTTTAATACATTATTGTTTCTATAGTAATAACTCATTCACAGGGGCACTCACAGGCGGATGCTCTACATACTCTAAGGCTAATAATAAACTAATTTAAAACGTTTTTACTTAACAATGAAAAAAGCATAATCTTTGATATGGTGAACCTTTCTGTAAGAAGACATTTCTTTTTAACATTTAGAGAATGAGTCTCCAGTGTCAGAGTTTTGTAATGGTCAGTATGATTTTCTGCCACAGGAAAGACTTATTAACTTCAGAAAAGAGGAAAAAAGGGAGTTTGGTGAGGTACTGACTGTTTAACTGTTATAACAGAAACTAACCTGTCTTGCACAACATTAAATTGTAAGGATGAATGGTTAAAAAGCACAACATGTTATTGAGTTCATAAGCGTTGTTGTGGTATAAGAGGAATAAAACATTTTGAAATGTGCTGTTAATTCAGGGTGGAAATGGCCCGACACGAAGCATCACACCAGTCTGTCACTGATAATTTTCTTATAACAAAACCCCATCATGTTTATTCCTTAATTAAACATTTAATGAGTGATGAAAATGTAACAAATTATTTACTCTAGAACATAATGACATGAGTGTGATACCAAGAAGCATATTTATCAGTATTTTTTTAATTGTACTGTATATTATTGTATCTTCCCATTATGTAACTTGAACATTGCATCAAATGAGATGTTTATGTAGCCAGAAGTGATGGCTGTGATGAATAACAGATCCACATGAGAAATTGGATTAAAGGTAGGAGTAACCGTAAAGTGCAACTTTATTTTGGCTATGACAAGAGTTGAAAACAAAAACGAAAGTTAATTCATGACCTTTGGGGTTCTGTTGTTATAAAACTGACTTGCTGAAGACATGCTTAATCATGTCCCTGCAGCAGAAACTATAAAAGTAAATCCAGAAAGATGTAATATGATATGGTTCCTTGCTATTATATAGACTTTCATTTTCATAGTGCACATTTTGAGGTTGTATTGTCTGATCCAGTTACCTTGCTTTTATTTAGATCACTATGGATCCTGTGCTGCGACTCCTTTCCATTTATATTTCAGTATTGGGCAAGATGGCTTCAACATGTGGTCATTAACACAACTGCACTGTTACATGTTTGATTAAATGTAAGATTGTCGTACCACTCATGGAAATTATGAACATAAATGACCCCTTTATCTGAGAGCACTTTAGCAGTCTGTCTGTACTTTACTACTCTGTTTTATTTAACTCTGCAGCCTGTGTGGCAGTAAGATTAATGTCTTCAGTGTCATAAGCGATATGTGCACCTCATCATAGATAAGGCTCTCTCAGGGGGTTGAGGAAAATGCCAATTTCATGCATCATCATTCACATTATGCTAGACTGTCTAAATAAAGACATTTTATTTAAAAATTGATACAAATTATAATAACATTATAATTATAATTGCATGGATGGAGAAGGGGATGCATTTGCAGATAAAATAAAATGCAATACAATAAAATGTTTGTTTTTTTATTGTATGTAGATATTCAGTTATTGAAATAAGTAAAGACATTTTGACATTTAGCTAGATAACTCCCTGACCATCCTGAAGACACAAAATATATAGCAGACATACACTAACTGAGCACTTTATTAGGAACATCGGTATACCTACTCATTCATGCAGGGCTGGCTTGAGTATTTCTATAACTGCTGGTCTAGAGTTTACTCAGAATGGTGCAATAAAGAAAAAATATCCAGTGAGCAGCAGTTCTGTGGATGGAAATACCTTGTTGATGAGAGAGGTCAACGGAGAGTGGCCAGACTTGTTTGAGCTGATGGAAAGGCTACAGTAGCTCAGATAACCACTCTGTACAATTGTGGTGAGCAGAAAAGAATGCACAATATGTCGAACTTTGAGGCAGATGGGCTACAGCAGCACATCGGGTTCCACTTCTGAAACTAGAAGTTGAAGACTGGAAAAATGTAGCCTGGTCTGATGAAGCTTGATTTCTGCTGAGGCACACAGATGGTAGCATCAGAATTTGGCGCCAACAGCATGAATCCATTGACCTAACATGCCTTGTGTCAACAGTCCAGGCTGGTGGAGGTGGTGTAATGGTGTGGGGAATGTTTTCTTGGCACACTTTGGGCCCGTTAATACCAATCAATCTTCTCTTGAATGCTACAACCTATTTGAGTATTGTTGCTGACCATGTACTCCCTTCATGGCCACAATTTACCCATCTTCTAATGACTACTTCCAGCATGATAATACACCATGTCACAAATCAAAAGTTGAACTCATTGTCTGAACATGACAATGAGTTCAGTGTTCTTCAGTGGTCTTCCCAGTGACCGGGTCTGAATCCAGTAGAACACCTTTGGGATGTGGTAGAACGGGTGATTCACAGCATAAAAGTGCACCTGAAAAATCTGCAGGAATTGTGTGATGCAATCATGTCAACATGGACCAGAATCTCAAAGTAATGTTTTCAAAATCTTGTGGAATCCATGCCATGAAGAACTGAGGCTGTTTTGAGAGCAAACGGAGGCCCTACCCAGTATTAGTATAGTGTTCCTAATAAAGTGCTCCATGAATGTATATCTCCTGGAGAACTATTAAGTAACTAACAATTAAATGACTATCACATCATCATGTCAAATGCTGTACTACCTACCTATTACAGAACTACTAGGTGATGCATGTAGCCTATTTCTACACTTTAGTAACTACAATATAAATGTTTTTATCATTTATTATTACAAACATAAAAATGTATTCTCCGAGGAGACAGAAATTGACACACCCCATATTCACCACTGCCCCTTCAGAGCTCTCTTTGAACCTTCATATATGGCAGTATGAACTAATTTGCTCATTGGCCAACAAACGAAAGTCAAGCTAAAACATTAGTGTCTAGTAGAATAGATTTCTTACCTTACACCCTTCTTTTCTGCAGCAGTAAGTGTGTCAGTGTTTCTTCTGGATAATCACAATCACAGAGAGGTGACTCACATAAATACAGGTGTGTGTCTTACTTCCATAGACATTGAGATATCTTTTCCAAATGAGTATGTAATTTGTATATATTAGATTTGTATGTTAGATAATGATTGAAGTACTATTGTGTCGAGCTAGCAGTGCTCCTGTACATTTGAGCTTTGAGTTGTTTATGCTTAATCAAATAGTGTGCAGTTTACCTACTTAAAATAAGCCAGATTAAATGGCATGAACATGTTGTTTGAATATTCTATGTTGTATCTTCAAATAAGAGATTGTGAATGTGAATATACTTACAGGTTGGTGTATTATATCCTGTACTCTCCATACCAAAATATTGCAGCCATATATAATATATAGTATATGCCAAATACCTCTGACCTTGCTTTTGTCTTTAGAGCAACAGAAATGATGGTCCACTGAACTGGTATCAATAAAGAACAAACAGGCAGGGTTCTCAGCTGGAGATACACATTATGTTGGCAGAGGACCAAAGACCTGCTCTGGGTGGGAGAGTGAATGAACCTCATCTGACTCACACTGACACCAGATTCAGGAGAGAAAATCCAAAAAGTCTGGGTGCCTGTGTGCTCTGCCAAGTATTTCTAAGAAAAAACTTCATTGGATAAAACATAGATAGGAAATAAATTGTTTACAGATTGACATACTGATTTTTTTGTGACTAATTGAAATGGTCAAGTTGTCTTTTTCATACTAAGTAGTAAAGATAAAATCCTTGGCATTGCTCTAATTCAGTGTTTGTCAAACCAATCCCAGGGGATAGCATACAGTCTGCATTTTTACTTTCTCCCAGCTTAAATCACATCTGCATTGGAATGTGTTCATGATTGCTTGATTGGTGTGTTGGAAGATGGTAAAGAGGAAAAATATGGACTGACTCAAGGTCACCAAGGGACAGTTTGGAAATCACTGGATCTAGTTAGTATTCTGTACTTGTTTATGGCTGGTTCAGATGCCTGCTTTTTGGGTTAGGAAATCTCACACACGCATACATACACATACAGACACATACTTACATACCTGAAGTAATAAAGCATGACTTGAAGCCAGGCTGAAAACAAAGCCAGCCTTGTGTGCATAAGGAGATTTACATTTTCCCTCTCAACAGGAGTCTAGATACCAACCATAAACTGAAAGAGAGTTTTTTCGAGGCCAATTCAACACAGCTTTAACTGCCTTTACCTTTACCTCATACTGTGGTTTCGAAGAGGCCTCGTCAGGTTACTTGTGCAAAGGATTGTAGGTTTTTGAGTACACATCATTTCCACATACTAAGTAAAGTCTAAACCCATTTACTCAAATATAATAATTACACTATATACATGTTGAAGTAGTAAATTTAATTCATTCATTCATTACACTTCAGTAAGTGTTTCTTCAGGGTCGCTGTGGAACCAGAGCCACTGGTAACACTGGGTACAAGGAAAGAGACTTCACCTAGGATGGGGTGCCAGGCACCATGCATACACACATTCACACACTCATTCACACCTAGGGGCAATTTAGTGTAGCCAGTCCACCTACCTGCATGTTTTTGGACAGTGGGAGGAAACCAGAGGACCCTGAGAAAATTCACATGAACATGGGAAGAACATAGGAAATTCCACACAGACAGTAACCCAAGCTCAGAAACGAACCAGGGACCTACACATACAATTCCCTGGGGAAGTTTTGTAATATCAATTCCATATAATTCCATTAAATTGGCACCCTATATTTTAGTACAAATTTTGTTATAGATTTTTTATTTTATTTTATGACTTCTACATAATCAAGTCAGTACAAAAAATATTTTAGATTCCCAAACATTAGTTTTCTTGCACAAAATTAAATGTTAAAGAAAAATGTGTGTATGTCATTAAAGAACGCAGCATATTACGTAAGAGACACTTTTCAGACAAAAAAACACAATGAAGGCTGCTGGGTTTTGCTGCAAAAATAAGTGTGAAAGTGTGAAAGTCAAAGTCTCCAGAAGAACTGTAGCTGGTTCTGCAAGATGCTCAATAAAACTTACCAGCTCATTTCCTTATAAAACTGCACAAATTGTACTGGAGACTATTTTGATTTTGATTTTTTTGTCACACCAGATATTGACTTTGTTTCATTTACTACTGTTTACTGGTCTTTACAGTATTTATTTTTTTAATGTAGAAACATTTACTTTCATTATTTTGAAGGCATCTTTGCTCCACAGCATTTCTTTGAATGTGCCTAAAACTTTTGCACAGTACTGTATATCAATACATAATTTGCAAATATGTTGCACAATACCTCACCTCATATAAATATGACCAAGACTCCTTTTACAGCACTGTCTGAACCATCGTTTGTTCCAATCTTGCCCAATATCTTGCACAATGTTGCACAAATACCGTACACAAGTCAATAGAATCTCTGTGTAGTAGTAAATGGTCTGCACTTATATAGTACCTTTTAACCTTAGCGGTTCTATAAAGCACTTTACACTGTTTCTCATTCACTCATTCACACACACACACACACACCTATGACAGCAGAGCTGCCATGCAAGGCGCTAGCCTGCCATTGGGAGTAACTTGGGGTTCAGTGTCTTGCCCGAGGACACTTTGGCATATGGAGTCATGTGGGCCGGGAATCAAACAGCGGACAACCCGTTCTACCACCTGAGCCACAGTTAAATATAACCATGACAACATTTAATGTCATTTTTTATTTTATTTGTTATTATTTATCTTTTATTTAAAATCTACTGCAGCATCCATGAGAATGTGCCAACTAAGAATTTCATTGTAAATGAAAGCTTGCGCATGACAATGAAGTTCTTGAATCTTGAATGTGGAATTACATTGTTTATATTATATTGTAGCCTTTTTTGGTTTAATCATGCTGTAATGGTTTTAATCTTTCATAATATGCTGTGAAGGAGAGAGGGTGTGCATGTGTGACCTCTGACACGGGCATCTTTATGCTGCTAGAAACAGTGTCTGAGCGTCTGCCTCATGTCAGAACTGGTGTCTTTACATGTTTGTATGTATGGCAGGCCTGCTCGCTTACCATTAATCATTTCATTTAGTCCAGCTTATCAGCCAGACATGTTAGAGTCTCTCACTGCACATCCTGTTCAGGAGAAATACAACTGCTACTTTGGCATGAGCATTTTTTGATTAATAGCTCAGATTTGTGCAAGGTCACTTATCCCTCAACAGCTCTGGGACAAACGATTTCTTATGTAGGGGAAATACCTTACTGCACTCTTTGTGTGTGCATTTATGGTTTATCCACATAACAGAGCGTGCTCTTACCCACAATACTGGCTAACACAAAAACAGTAATCCTCAGCTATTTTTCCACACTTTTATCCCTCACCTTGAAAGAAAGTGGAATGTGTGTGAAACCAGCAGGCGTGGTCAGTGTGGACGTTTAGCTATTTTATTAGGCAGATTAGCAGGGAAAAGCTTTCCCTTGTCGCCATTTTATGGCACCCTAAGGCTGAAAGATTATCAGCCATGAGCCCATGCTGCCCTGGTTATACTACTTATACACACAGCCACAGCTCTGAGCTCCTTTTACCTGTTGAATAGTATTACTCCAATTGATATGTTAAAGGAACACTAAAAAGGAGCAAGACTTTGGATATGGCAATGGGTAGCTCAGTTTTGTGGGTTATGGTGGAGCATGCATGCAGAATTCTTGGCATCTCTACTGCTGCAGGTAGGATTAATGGAATAATAGATTGAATCAAATACAAAAAGCACTTTGTTATGCTGCCCATCTTTGAAGTGCTCACTATAACAGTTAATTATATAGTATAACTGCTTGTTTTTAATGTGTTCAGAAGGGAAAATGATTAGATGCAATTACATGCTGTTCAGAGTGTTTTAAAATGTCAAAGAGATCAGATAATTGAAAACCAAATAGATGTGATTTTCAGTTTAGTAGATTTGTGATTTTCTTATCAAAAGCAAATACAACATGAGTTATTAATATGGTTCCAATTAAGGAACCATACACACATTCTTTAAACACATAGTTAGCTGGGAATTTGAGTTTACCACATGCCGCTCTTCCACTGATATTTTCTTTTCATTACACCTCTTCTACAAACATGACACTACCGCAAATGGCTACCTTAAATCATGAAGAGGAACGGACTTCTCCTGAAACTATCTCACAAGAGAGTTCATTGTTTAACTGTTCCCTGAGGAGGACCTGATTTAAATGCTCCTGCCAAATGGTCTCAAACATGTTTGAAAAAACATATTTCTTGACTTGACTTTTTATGACCATTAGCAGTCATAAATCAGTTAATTAAAAAATCTATTAGAAAATTAATCTCGTTATTATATTTGTTACAACTGAATTGGTAGTGCAAGCAAAGTGGGTGGAAATCAACACTGGATCCAGCAATCCCACACATTTTAATTACTGAATGTTCAACTCATGTGATCAGATGTGAAGGAGAATGTAGAAGATGGTAAACTGTAACTGAATTGCAAACCATTCATCTTACTGGGTTATCCGGTTTGTTGTCTCCAAATTCACACAATTTACACAAATTTCATGTAGAATTCATAATTTAGATAAATAAAATATAAAAGAAGGTAATACAAAATGTGAACCTCCTTGTACTATTGGACTTTTCTTCATTGGGTATGGTGGAAGGAAGAAGGACATGGAGGGGCCTGGGGGTAGAAACATGCCCTCTTCTTCATCATCAGTAACCACTTTACTCTAGTCAGAGTCACAGTGGCTCCAGAGCCTATCCCAGGAACACTGAGTGCAAGGCAGTATATACACCCTGGATGGGATGATAGTCCATTGCAGGCACCATGCATACAGACATCCGCACACTCGTTCACACCTAGGTGCAATTTAGCATAACCAATACACCTACCGCTATATTTTTGGGAGATGAGAAAAACATGTGAAACTAGGTTTCACGCACAGGAACAATATTCAGGATTGAACCAGGGTCAAGCTGTGGAGCTGGAGTTGTGAGGTGGCAATGCTACCTGCTGCACCAGAGCCATACCTCCTCTCAATTTAACCCATTTATCTCGGTACCCACCAGAGGTGGACAGTAACAAAGTACATTTACTTGAGTACTGTACTTAAGTACACTTTTTGAGTATCTGTACTTTACTTGAGTATTTTTTATTTTTTTTTGGAAACTTGTGACTTTAACTTCACTACATTTGAAAGACAAATATCGTACTTTTCACTCCACTACATTTCTATCAAGGTCCTCAAGTCGAAAGTCGTTACTATGTAACAGCTTTGAAAATCAGTGGATGATTTTTTCTTCTTCTGTAAAATATGATTGGTTTTTTGCAGGTGACAGACAGCCTATCAATAATCACTCTTGTAGGGTCATGTGTCGTGAAGTTCAATGATTTCCCAGCATTTTGAACACTGATCAGTTGGCAGTGCATGCACCCATGGCCATACTTAAAAAGTATGTTCCAGCTTTCTGAAAAGGTCAAAGATTCTTTTTGTTTTAAATGTTTGCTTTGTTTGCCTAAAGTAAAGCAAATCACAGCCTTCAAAAACTCGCCGTCCAACCTGCGGAAGCATATTGAGGTGTGTAAACTTCTGTAAATTTCTTGTGAAATTGTCTTTTTTTTCTTTTGAAATTGTCTGTGCTTTAGAGCTAAAGTTTCACTATGAAATATGGTCGGTCAAATGATTTATGGATTTGCCCACCAAGTTGCCATAGCCTTGTGGATACACCACTTATGCATAGGTAAGGTTCGACAATGATGTTAGTTAGCATGCAAAAGCATGAATTCAAATGTAAATGAGTTTAAGAGTTAAATAAGTTAATATCTTGTAACTTTTATAGTTTTTTTGTTACCTTGCATAATTACTATAGTTATGTGTAGAGCTGTACAATTAATCATAAAAAGATCACGATCTCGATTCAAACACACGATCTCTTTCGTAAATGATAACGATTCGCCTGTCTATTAAACC
The DNA here is from genome assembly GCA_023630585.1 of Cranoglanis bouderius. Taxonomy (NCBI): domain Eukaryota; kingdom Metazoa; phylum Chordata; class Actinopteri; order Siluriformes; family Cranoglanididae; genus Cranoglanis; species Cranoglanis bouderius. The sequence continues at coordinate 18,980,646 of CM042536.1, read as the reverse complement.
TTTGATAAAAATCACACCGGAACATTCAAGCCAGAGAGAGCAGTTATCATTCCTATAGGTTTTGTAACATTCTAAAAGCCCTTTATTCCACAGATACTACAAGCTAGTCAGTGTATTCAGTAGGTTGCTTCAGAGGCATAATGTATTGTAAGTATTACATAGAACAATGCAGCAATAATAAAACAATGCGTTGACATAAAAAAGGAAATTTACTTTTGATACTTAAGTACTTTTAAAAGCATGTACTTCTGTACAGTTACTTAATTAAAAATCTGTCTTTACAATTTTCACTTGTAATGGAGTAATATTTGACCAGTAGTATCTGTACTTTCACTCAAGTTATGGAGTTGTGTACTTTGTCCACCTCTGGTACCCACTACTCTTGATAAATATTATGAATTGATGAAAACTAAATGTATAGTTGCCATAAAACTCAAAAGCAAACATAAATTGCCCACAGAGCAGTGTAACATAATTTGGTAGGTGTATCACTGATGCTTCACTTAGCTGCATGGTTGAGTAGGAAACCATGGTCCAGTGAGAATTTTAGTCAGGATGTTTTTCCAAAACTCATTTCGCCTTTATTACAATTTCCAGTTATTCTGTCCAGCACAAATATAATTAATGGGACCACAGACCTTGACTCTCTGATAGTGTGATCCCAAAACGCCTTTAAATTGTGGCACTGCAGCCTTTTCCGCTATCTTCCTGTGCTTGCCATTTACATTGTGTACTGTATTCCAGCAATAATCCATTGGATTCAGTCATTTTCAATCCTGACCTTATAGGACTTGAGTTGCTGTAATGAAGATAAATTAATGGTTATGAAAGGATCATGTGAGGGCAAGATCTGCCTGCTGTGCCAAGGCATGATGGTGCAGAGTGTACAGGATGTAATGTAGTCATGGGTTGTGACACAGAATATCAGCTTTTCAAACTGCAGTTCATGCTGCGTCACAGGGCAGCATAACAGTAGCAAGAGAACACACTCAGAGTAAACTGCTGTCTACCCTCTTCTGCATACATGAGCTCACAGACACCTGTGATTGGCTAGTGTCACTCTGTTTTACAGGTGAGAGAGAGTACTGTTGTGTTTGACCTCAGAAATTGAAATTTAGAACTTGGTATTATTTTCCACCTCTGTGCATTTGAGCTACAAAGTGGGACAAACATGGACGGCTCCATGTTCATCATTCGTTAGCAACAAGTTGGCCAGTTAACTGTGATGACTGATGTATATTTAGCTCCTCAAAACAGTGAACTGTATAATCAGTGTTATTGATTTAACAAGCGAATGTCTGTATGTCAATTGATCTATAGCAAATATTAATTGAGCCTATTCCCATTTTGATAATTTATTTGTCCCTATTTGATAAGGATGATTCTATGGTTTGAGTACACCATTTTGGCATCTCCTTTGCTTGTTTTTTCCCGCCTTTTTCCCAACTCTGTGTTGTAACAGCACCTGTCCCATCCATAGCCAAGCCACCTAGTGGCGCGGTGGTAGCGCACGCACCTCTGAGGGCAGAGATTCAAAATACATTCCAACCCTTTCCTAAACCTTCATCTTACATGTAAACCCTGCTTGCACATTTATTTATAAGCATGCAGGTGTTTACTCTGTCCACACTGAACCGTCCTGTAACAACTAGTGCAACATAACTGCTACTTTGTTTACTGTTGATGCTGTGAGCAGCCATGTTGATTTGATGTCAGTTGCTGAACTTGGGGTTGAGGAGACCTTCCCACCCAGAGAGCAGAGCCAATTTTGCTCTCTTGACTGTGGCATTTTCACGATTTATACAGATTTTTGGTTCTCCTGCTATTGTCTCTAAATAGTTTATGTATCAGATAGATACAGTCCAAAAGTCCAAATGTATTGGAACAGCAAGGCCAATTCTATCATTTTTGCTACATATTGAAGACATTTGGGTTTGAGATCAAAAGATGAATATGGGACGATTTGAATTTACCAACCAAAATGTCTTGCTTTTCTCCCATAGACAGCTCTCTGGTCTTCATGTTGGTTTATCCTTTTTAACAACAAATGCAGTGTTCACAGGTGAAACCTAGGGCTCAAACCACGAGTAGATATTCAGAGCTATTAAGTCTTTAAACAATCAGTTTAACATGGCACACCCAGGCAGCAAGAAACACCTATCAGTCACATGTTCCAATATTTTTGATTACTTAAAAAATGGGTGGTTTTGTTTGATTACTTCAAACAAAAGGTGCCATGCTTTAAGTTGTTTAACTGAAATTCTGATTTTAAAACTCATGCAATGATTCAAAAGAGCAAAGGAGAAAGAAAGAGGAAAGGAAAGGCATTGTGGAGCAGAGGTAGAAATTAATTTTGAGTAAAATGAAATGCCGCCGGTTTTGCTCCATAACATAGCCTAGTGCGCCCTCTAGCTGTTACATAGCAGATCTACAGTCAAGTGCTTTCTTCTAAAGCCCAAGTTTGCAATGTAATGCATAGTCTTATGTAATGTAGAGATGCATGACAAAACAATGACCTCACAAACTAATAACAAATCATTAGTAGCTGCCACTCTGTGTAGATTAATATACACATATTTTCATAATGATTATATATTAGATTTATCCTGACATGTTCTTGATTACAGGAGTACACGTCATGAAATAAACAGGACAATCTTTTGTTCAGTCCAGATATTTCGACATTTCATCTAAACAACAAAATCCCAGATAAGCCATCCCTTAAGTGAATGACTGAAACAGAAAATGTCTGACATACAGTCAAGGAACCCATCCACTTTTCTGCTCAGTGTGTCTTGCATTATAATACCAGATGCATTTTTAAGGCCTGAGATAGTGTATTTATGAAAGGAGGCATGCATTGCAAGAATTGCATTCTTTTCTAATTTAACACAATAATATTCATTACAAATTATATTACTGACAACACATTGGGTGAAAATTAGAATCTTTGAAATATTTACATGAATAAATGTGTTTGTTACATGAGAGTTTCTTAGTATTTGGTATGTCCTCTTTTTGCTTTAATGACAGTGTGTATTCGAGCTGGCATGGACTCCACAAGCTTGTGCAAAACCTTATGATCCATTTTAGATCAAATCCATCAGAGTGTCGTCTGAATACATGCTTCAGTAGAAGAGATTAGACCTGAAGAAACTCTAACCTTTTGTACAAAGCAGTCAACATGGTCAATATCACACATTTGCTTACATTTACATAGGGACCTAGAAATAGTGCAGAATCCTGAATATTAAATATTCAATATTTTGAATTTCTTAGTTTAAAATATTTCAAAATTCTAAAACCTTCTGTTTATTTCCAGAAGGTACTTAATGTGGTCTTAGACCATAGTGTACATCAGAAAAGAGAGAAAAGCAAGGCTAAGAGATCCTAGGAAAGCTCTATTTTCTCAGAACTAGCAGACCAGGCATCTGCTTTAGGTGGTAACTAATTTCAGTACAGAAAATAAATAGGCAAATTTTGGAATATGTACTTGAGGTAATGAAAGTAACTGATCCATACACTTAGGAGACAAACATGAAATTACTTACAGTATAGTCAGGAATCTTGAACTTAGACCATGGTAGTTTTATTAAGATGAGATTTACACCATTGCTAGAGAGAAGAACAGTTCTGAAGGAGTGTGCCAAATCTGTGACTTTGCAGAAACTATTGATAAATCTTTCCATGATCTTTCCAAGATTGATAAAACCTGGGAGAGATTGAAGATCCATTTGAATGGGTATAACATCAGGCTAGTTAGTCATGTAGTAAATCCCTGAAGAGCCTGAAAACATGGAGCAAAAAGAGCAAAAGTTGATCTGTACGAGAAATCTGTCATATATACTGGCATCTTGTGCTGCTGGCCTGATAACTATATTTTTGTTATGCATACAGGTTACTCCTCACACTGTCTGTTAAACAAGATCCCTGTGGGACCATTTTTCTACCCTGAAATCTGTAGAAACCTTGAATACTCAGGGGGGAAATGAAACTTTCCCTTTTCAGTCTAAAATTACATTATAGAAAAGGTGGCAAAAAGTAGTGAATTGCTCTTCTGTATGATGCTCTTTTTACAGTGAGAGTTTGAGTGATAAGGAGGTGTTTATTAATATAAATTACTGAAATGCAAGTATCCAAGTATTTCTTTACTGCAAGCTTTCTTTTCTGCAAGCTCAGTTACTTTCAAGAGCATCACTTTGAAAATGGTGTGTGCTCCACATGTATGCCCCTTCGCTCCAAATGTTTCACCATTACTCTTGGGTTTATATTGTTTATATGTATATAAATTTATATGTATCACTTTTGGACTTCCTGTGCTCCTCCTTCTCTGTCATCACATCACCTCTTTGACATTTTGAGGGTCAGAAAATAAGTGCTACTCATTTTATTAGCTCCTCTTTTTGGTGACCGAACAAAGACATTGTTTAAAATTTGAATTTAAACTTAAACATCTGTTCTTATGTGGTGTCTGATAACATACAGTAGATGTGACAGGGATAGCCATATGATCTAATCACTGAGCCCAATGAATTAGTATACAGAGAAAACAAGAGTAATAAATAAATTAATCCCAGAATTTCAATGTGGCTTCGGACTTAGGACCCCACTGCAGCTGAAATCATTTAGTTGGAAATTCAGGCAATTATTTGGAAAACATCTCAATTAAATTAAATGATAGCAATTTTATTAAACTGTATCACACAAAGGTCCATCCATTCATCCATTTTCTGTACCGCTTACCCTACACATGGTCGCAGGGAGCCTGGAGCCTATCCCGGGGAACTTGGGGCACAGGGCGGGGGACACCCTTGACAGGGTGCCAATCCATCGCAGGGCACAATCGCACACACATTCACACATTACAGACAATTTGGAAATGCCAATCAGCCTTCAGTGCATGTCTTTGGACTGGGGGAGGAAACCGGAGTACCCTGAGGAAACCCACAAGGCATGGGGAAAACATGCAAACTCTGTGCACACAGGGCAGAGGTGGAATTTGAACATCCAACCCTCGAGGTGCGAGGCAAATGTGCTAACCACTGTGCCCCCTTACACAAAAGTCCTCAACATTAAAAATACAGTATGAAATTCATAAATATTTTATTGAACTTTAATACTGATCTGTATAAATATGAACTAAATGGTCATTTGATTGAAAACAAAATGTTCATCTCTAGCTTTAGCACAGTACTGTACTGCTATAAACAATACAATAAGTGGCCATGAAATATAAATGTGCATGTGTTTATTTTTGCTGCATTTATATTATATTTTAGTATAACTGTAATGTCTAGGGGAGGCAGGGTGGTCCAGAGTTTAACGTTACTCTTTACAGCTCCAGGGTCCCCTGTTCTACCCTGAGCACTTTTTGCTGTTTGTGTGAGGTTTCACATGTTCATGGATTTCCTCCAGATTCTTTGATTTCCTCCCACTGTCCAAAAACATGCCAGAAGGTGGATTGGCTACTGTACATTTCCCCTAGATGTGAATAAGTGTCTGAATGTATATGGTGTCCTGTGATAGACTGGTATCCAATTTTAATACCTATGAGTTATTAAAATACACCCCTATATTTTAATACCTCATAGGCAGTTTTCTAGGGATGATAATAAAATAATAATAAGTTGTTAAGCTGTGTGTCAAATCTGACATCTAGTGATAATAGGAAACATTTTCCCACATATTAATGGCAATGTTTAAGCACTAATCTTCAATACCAATCTTTAAAAAACTTTTAAAGCCAAAATATTTTCCATGATTATGCAGTATATATTGCATTTTCCTGACTAATTATTATTTATTGCATTATTTATTGCAACTGTGGCCATTTGCCTTCAGTTATTGAAGGGAAATTATTTACAATCGCACTATCCAGTGTCACCCAGATGAGTATGTGTTCCCAGTGGAGTCTGGTTCAAGGTTTCTACCTCATATTGTCTTAGGGAGTTTTTCCTTGCCACCGTCACATAAATTTAAATTTATATCCAGAATTGTCCTTCATACATAAATATACACAACAGCAAATGCAGAAGTGGCCACATTAATGTATGTGTGAGCACTGACTCTCAATCTCCTCATCTCAGTGTTGTGTGCTGTGGGAGTGGAAACAGTGCATCAGACAGACTTCTACAGCCTGGCTGTCTACCTCCTGTAAGTATTCCCATTGCTTAAATTAGCATGACCACATTCTGTAGAAACTACTAATTTGCAACAAGTTTTCCACACTGGTATAAACAGTGTTTTTTTTTTTTTTTTTTATGTCCAGACAAGTGACAAATTAAAGGAACATAAAGTGTCTTAGTAAGGTGTTGGTTCACCACAGGCATCCAGAGCAGCACTGATGCACCTTGGCATAGATTTTACAAGTCTCTGGATCTGTACTGGAGAAATTAACATCATTTTTCCAAAATATATCCTTCCAGTTGGTGTTTTGATGATAGTGGTAGAGAGCACTGTCTAATACATTGCTCTAAAATCTCCCAAAGCTGCTCAGCTGGTTTGAGATATGCTGCCTGTGGATTGAGTAGATTGGCCATAAGGCCATAAGCATATGATTTACATAATTTTCTTATCAAACCATTCAGTGAGCCCTTGTGCCCTCTGGACTGGGATGTGTCATCCTGGAAGAGACCACTCCCATCAGGATAGAAATGTTTCATAAAAAGCATACAATTCCACAGAAATGTCAACTTTACCATGGAAAAATAAAGCTGTGAGGACAGGAAAACTACTTTTAAAATGTTCACCCATCTATCTAATCAACTCTGCAATGATGCTTTCTGCGAGTTTATAGAAAATGTGTAGTCTTTCACAAAAGTTCGTTTAATGTAACATTCATAACTACATAGCAAATTGCTATGTATTTGAAGCATGTGAATGAATACATTAGTTTTTAAGATTTGTCTGCATTGTTGCCCAATATCTTTGTATTCAAAGATATTAAATATCCTATTTCTGAGGGGACAAGTGAACACATATACAGTATGTCACCAAAATTCCCCTAAAACGTAACAGAACCACTGGACTCCCTCACTGAGGTTTTCCTTTCATTTGTCACCAGTCTATATGAAACATCCAGAGGCTATGAATGTAGTATATGGATTATTTATAGATGTGTGTGTTCTTATTGGTGACATTTCATGAGGCAACTATTGCCTACCACAAGCACGTTTATCAAGGCATGATGTACACTGGGTTTGGCTCAGATTTCTGAGCAACCTGTTTTTCCGTGCATTTTATTGTGCCTTTAGGGTGTGGAATATGCTGGGATCCTTGTCTTAACAAATATAAAAATGTATTGTATGCTAAGGGAGCAGGGGGAAACATAATATAATTAGTGGCAAACACCTTCAGACCCAATCTAGACTTGTCTAATTATCATTTTGACCATGTCCCTATTTAAAAATGAAATAAGTCTCAATCTTATTTTATGTCACGTTGTTTTATAACCATGCCATATATTTTGAACTGAAACAGAATACCGTAAAACCTTAATTATTTCATCTGTCTGGTCTTGCCTCGAAAACTGAAAGGTTCGGCATGAATCAACAGGAGAAATATTTGAGAACCACACAACATGATTGCTGGAACATGACAAGTTTAAACATGAAAGAACATAGACGTGATTGCTGAACTGATAAGGGTTTATGCTTAGACACAAGAATGACCAGATTATAAAGTCTAGTATATTATGAAGCTTGAAATAGTCCTCTTTGCTACTTTTGTACAAGTGACTTTATATGCCTACATTGCTAAAAAAAAAAAAAAAAAAAATGATTTTGGTTCTTGCTTTCTAAAGGGTCTCTTCAGCTGGAATGATGCTTTTTGAAACGACATATTTCATTGATGCATTTTTGGTGACATGGCTTCCGTAAGTTCCAAATTATACAGTAATAGCAAAAACAATTTCACTTATGTGTTATGTTACTATAATAATATACTAATTGCTCTATATACTTTATTGCTATTGACATTTCTTTGAAATGTCATGTTCAATTTATTACAGGTATCCACTTACTTCTAAATTCTTTGTCATTTGGAAAAAGATGGCTAATGTTGGAGGCTTCCAAAAATTCCTCTATTACACTGTTATGTCAGTGATGTGTTTTTTGCATCCAGTGTTAGTCTGGCATGCTGTCATACCAGGTACAGTGTATATTTGTTCACTGTCAAAACCATCGGACTTGTGGTTGTGATTCTTTAAAATGATTTGCCAGTCTGATCACAAAGTAATTAGGACAATAATAATATCCAAGTACTCAAAATTATACTACAAATCCTATCACTTTGACATACTACTACTAGACAATTCTACTTTACTAACCATTGAAATTTTTACTAACCATTTAAAACTGCAGCACTCATATATATTTTTCTTTACAATTCAGTGTTATTTCTAAAGTGCTTTACACAATAGGCATTGTCAGACAGCAGCTTTATAGGAGTCCAGTTATAAATTTAGATTCCTAATGAGCAAACCAGAAGTGACAGTAGCAAGGAAAAACTGCCTCAGACGACACAAGGAAGAAACCTTTTGAGGAACCAGGACTCATTAGGCAGCAAGTGAATAGTCAGTCTCAAAGATGATGTGTTGGAAGCAGGAAAAATGGGTAAGCATAAGGATCTGAGTAAGGCCAGACTCACAAGGGAACCAATACTCTTCTTAGTGACACCAAATAGTGGGATTATAGATCATTTTTAGACATGTAAAGACAAACATTACTCAGTATGCTGAAAGGATGTTCAGTATGAGTTTATTGTGAATGAGTTTAGTGTGGATGAGCACAGAACAGTCTTTATGATTACAGCAAATTGTAGCTGGTTCACTATCATGAAAATACATTGAAGTCTTTATCACTCTTTAGGGACTATGCTGCTGCTGACAGGACTGCTGAACTTTATTTTGAGCAAAAGGGAAAGGACAAGTCCTCCCAAAGAATCCAGGGAATCTTCTGGTGACTCAACTGTGTGCATCACTGAATCGGAGGAACCTGAGCAAAACTTTTCCTTCTTCCACATTATCTCAGGGAAGAGAGCCTCTTGCCTACCCAATATCAACAGATTGAACAGCTCCTCTGACTGCTCTCAGGCCATGCTTGGACCAAATCATTCCACACAGAACATTTACAATCCACTGAGCAAAGCTGACCAAAGAAATGTGCACTTCACAAAGAGTTTTAAAGATGACACTGAGATGGAGGAGTTTGACATGGATCCAGAGGAGACCACCTCAGATAAAGCACCAATGATAAGAATGTGAGGTGGAGACTGCAGGAAATTTTAAAGGATTGTTTTCCAATAAGACTCATGCAATTACAAAAGTGTTTATCAGACTTTTCTTTTTTTAAAGATCAGTGGAATCTGCTGTGAAATCCCAGGAATGTCCAGTTATTTTGCTTTCATACGCAGATACATTCACATACATTAAGAAATACCTACAGCTTGAATGGACATGAGCAGAATACTATTTCAAAGCTGCCAATGAAGACTCTGGAGATTGAACTGGAGTTTTCAGATATGCCAGATGTATATTTAAAATAGCAATTCACAATATAATCAATAGTTGTTCTATATATTTAAATTATGTACATTATGTTTTAAGCAAAGAAGATTAACTCTGAAGTATTTTGAAATGATCAGCTTCATGTGGCCTCCAGAATTATGGCATCCTTCATAAAAATGAGCAAAGCCTGCAGTAGGAATATTACACACAATAATTATTCACTCAAACAATAAGAGAAACTATTCATCTTAATTGTTATTTAAACTATCTTTGTTCGAATGTTTTTTTTAATAATAGTGCCAAAATTGTTGACACCCCTAAGGAAAATGTTTATTATTATTTTAAATAAAGGCAGATGCTCATTCTTAGGAGAACTACTTGTTGGTCATGCATACCATCAGCATCCAGTTTGACAGCACAAGGAGACTGCATACAAGGAAAAGCATCTGTTACCTGACTGTAAAATATGGTGGTGTTTCATTGATGTTTTGGGGCTGTTTTGTGATTGAGGGTTCAAGGACTCTTTTGAAGATTGATGGCATCACGAATTCTGCTAAATACCAGGTTATTTCAGCCCAAACCTTGGTTACTTCTGCCAGGAGTGTCAGACTTCAATAGAGTTTTCAATAGATAGAGTTTTCAGTAAGATAATGAGTCAAACATACTTCAAATCAACACAGAAGTGGAAGACACAAAATCATTATTTTTCACTGATCATGTCTGTATTTGAACACTAGTGAAAACCCATGGTATGAATTGAAGAAGAAGACATTTATGGCATTTGGCAGACGCCCTTATCCAGAGCAACTTACATTTTATTCATTTCTGAATATACATCTGAGCACTTGAGGGTTAAGGGCCTTGCTCAAGGCCTCAAGGGTTTGAACTCATGACCTTCGGCGCAGTAACCCAATGTCTTAAACACTGAGCTACCACTGCCCACAGAAGCCTGAAGACCAAAGAAGGAGTTTAAAATTGGATGGAGGAGCGGACCAAGATCCCTCAACCAGTGTTTTCAAACTTGTTAGACATTAAAGAAAGCGATTCAGTGCTGTCTCCCCCTGTCTTCCAAACAGTTCTACTTTCGACTCATCATTCCAGAGAACATTACGATAAGGTTGCTGATAATTTTAAATAGCTGTTTTGTAGAAGTAAGTGTAAATGTTTGAAAAAAGATGTTTGAATAAAATGCAAGGTAGTTTTTCGGCCTCACAGCTCTAGGGTTCGAATCTGAGCTCAGGATACTGTCAGTGTGGAGTTTCCTTGCATGTTCTCTCCATGTCCATTTCCTCTGGGTTCTCCCATTTCCTCCCACTGTCTAAAAACAAGCCAGTAGGTGGCTATGCTAAATTGCCTCTAGCTGGCATCCCTCCACACAACCAGTGTTCCTAAAATAGTCTCCAGATCCACTGCGACCCTGAAGAGGATAAAACGGTTACTGAGATGAATGAATGAATGAATACTGTACAATGTCACAGTTTGAGTTAAAGGATCACTTACTGCATGTGTTATTTGTTTGTTTGTTTGTTTTTTGCTCATTTTCATAAAGGTTGCCAATAATTCTACAGGGTTCTGTATGTGGTAAATACATATAGCATATTTCGACTAATCTATATTCTATTTAACTATTCTCTTTTCAATCTAAGATCCTTTACAAAATGCCAACATTACATAAATCTAATCTCTCTCATTTACATGAACCATGTTAGATGAATAACTGTTCTGTCAGCTGTGTGTTCTTTGTTTTGAGAGCTGAGCCTTGGAGAGATGAACCATGGTGATGGCGGTGTGGTTCTGACTGCAAGCACACAACCTCATTTGCTTTTATACCACTTGAACGCTAATCCTCCTAATGATTTGGAGAATGCTTTGAAAATATGAGTGTTTTACATTTTGAATGCTGAAATATATATAGTTTTCATTCTTGTGCTTGAACCATTGTAATACTGCTCTGACTGATATTCTTTTAAAGCAGTGCACTCCTCACCCCTATAGTCATACACATCAGTCCATTTGGGGAGCTTTGCCTTAAGACAGTATCAGCTACATCGAGGCTCCAAAAATCAATAAAGTCTAAGTGTCCATTCATCATCCTTCTTCTTGCTAGTCAGATCCAGACAAGATTATTTTCCATCACAACTGGATGGCTGCAATTATCTTGGGGTTAGCAGTCTGCTCACAATCTATCCTTCACATGCATTCTCCACTGGTATAAACCTCCTGTCAACGTCATCAAAGGATTAAAGAAAAAATAAAGGATAAATTTCTCTCTCAATTCTGGCCTATAGTGATCACCTATAAAATCATTGTTTAATATTATACAGTGCTGAAAAAGTATTTATTCTGTTTTTGTGTATATCACATACTAAATAGTCTTACATCTTCAAACTGTTATGATTCTGGAAGGAGGGAAGCAGGATGCACTCGCAGGGGAAAGTGGTCAGTTTATTAGGCACAATCAAAATAATAAGAACATTCAAAAGAAAGGGGACAGTCTAACAAAAGTCCAAAATAAAACAAGACAATAATCCCAAAACATGCTAGGGCAGTAATTCCAAACAGGTTAGTCAATTATCCGAACACTTACAGGGCAAAAATCACGGAAGTCATGAAACAGTAATCCAAAGGCTTACAGGGCAAAAATCCAGGAAGTAACGAGGCATGAATCCAAGAACGCGGGAATGCAGAGTAAACAAAACCATAGGAAAAAAACACAGGAACCAGGGAACACCTGGTAAACAAAGACATAGGAAAATAAACTACAATTCTTTATCTTTGTTGCTACATAGGGTTATACTAAATCATTCTTAAACACTTTCAGTTACTTCCAAATCACTCTTTAACAATACTCCACGACGAAGCGGACACAAATAGGAGTTTAAGTAACAAAGTTACTCCAAAGCAAACAAGATCAAACAAGCGACACCTGGAAACAATAATCACATGGAGAAAAAGGAGAACCAATGACAGAACACAAACCCAGCAGACCAATAAGGAAGCGGGGGCAGAGACATGACATAAAACAAAAACAAAAGCGTACATGGCAACATAAACAAAACCAGAGTTCATGAATTAGTCCGGAGAGTTTTTATGAATCGCGCTGGAATGCACTCCGTGGAATGCAGAAGTGCGCTGCTCCGCTAGCGGTGCAACGAGAGGGAGATGCTAACAGAGCCCCCCCCCGAAGGCAGGTCTCCCGAAGCACCGGAAGTTTTGCCTGTTCTGGCAGACCTGGGCCCCTGGGTAGAATTAGAACATCTGCCCCCCCGGACCCGAGGCTGGCAAAGTTCAATGTCCCATGGCCAGAGCAGAGCGTGTCGCGTTGTCCCTGAGAACTTGGACGAGAACTTGGATGAGAACTTGGACGAGAACTTGGAGTGGTGCTTGAACTAGTGCTTGGCCTGGATCTCAGAGCTGCGCGTGACCTGGTGCTTGGCCTGGACCTCGGAGCTGCGCGTGACCTGGCGCTGCGCCTGGATCTCCGAGCTGTGCATGACCTGGTGCTTGGCCTGGAACCCGGACTGGAACCAGGACTGGACTCGGATTTGGCACCTGGATTAGGGACAGACTCAGAGACAGACTTGGAAACAGACTGGGGAATGGGACAGAGGACAGGACAAAAAACTGGACAGGGGATAGGACAGAGAATAGGACAGAGAATTGGACAGAGAACTGGATAGGGAACTGGACAGAGGACTGGACAGAGGACTGGACTGGAAACTGAACTTGAATTTGAATAGTCAACAAAATCAAAACTTTGACCCGGAACAGACTTGAAAACCTGACTCAAAGCAGAAATGGGAGCAGAGCTGGAAATCAAACCGGAAGCAGAGCTAGACATCGAAGGTGAACCAGAGTTGGAAATTGAAGTGGAGACAGGGCTGGAAACAGAGCTGGAAATTAAAGTAGAGACAGTGCTGGAAACAGAGCTGGAAATTAAAGTAGAGACAGTGCTGGAAACAGAGCTGGAAATTAAAGTAGAGACAGTGCTGGAAACAGAGCTGGAAATTAAAGTGGAGACAGGGCTGGAAACAGAGGTGGAAATTAAAGTGGAGACAGGGCTGGAGACAGGGCTGGAGACAAAATCTGAAACTGGAGTGGAAACTGAGCTAGGAAGGTAACAGGAGACAGAGGAGGAGGCAGAGGAGGAGACAGGATCATGTGCAGAACTGGAAACTAGGCTAGGGACAGCACCGTCAACAAAATATAGAACGGAGCTGGGAACAGAGCTGGGAACGGAGCTGGCAATTAACTCAGCACCCAGAATAATAGGGCTAGAAATTAAATCAAGAACTGGGTTGGAAACTGGACTGGAAACTGGACTGGAAACTGGACTAACAACAGGGTTGGAGACAGGGTTGGAAATGGGACCGGGAGCAGAACTGGGAGCAGGACCGGGAGCAGGATTGGAAACGGGACCGGGAACGGGACCAGAAATGGGACCGGGAGCGGGACTGGGAGTGGGACTGGGAGTGGGACCGGGAGCAGGATTGGAAACGGGCCCGGGAACGGGAACAGGACTGGGAACTGGCTTTGGGCATAGGCTGAGGCATGGACTGGGATCAGGACTGGGAACAGGACTGGGAACAGGCCTTGGAAGAGCACCGGAAACTGGACTGGGAACTAGATCAGAAATTGGCCTAGGAATAGGGCAGAAACCTGGACATGGACTTGGACATGGACTAGGGCAGGAATCTGGACCTGGACTTGGTCATGGACTAGGAATAGGGCAGGAACCTGGACATGGACTTGGACATGGACTAGGAATAGGGCAGGAACCTGGACATGGACTTGGACATGGACTAGGACTAAGGCAGGAACCTGGACATGGACTTGGACATGGACTAGGACTAGGGCAGGAACCTGGACATGGACTTAGAAATTGGACTAGGAATAGGGCAGGAACCTGGACATGGACTTAGACATGGACTAGGAATAGGGCAGGAACCTGGACATGGACTTGGACTTAATTTTGTGCTAAAACATGGGCTAGAACTTGGAAATGAGGTCATCCTGTGGACCTCAGACATGGCCTTGGCTTGAGAAGAGGCCATCCCGTGGTCCTCTGACATGGACTGGGCTTGAGAACAGGCCATCCCGTGGACCTCTGACATGAGCAGGACAGGTGAGGAGGTTTCCTCGTGAACTTCTGGCCGGACCATGGCCTGGGCGGAGGTCTCCTCGTGGGCCTCCGATATGAGCAGGCCAGCTGAAGGGACCTCCTGCTGGGTCTCTGGCTGGAGCTAAGAGCTGGAGGTTGCCACGTTAACCTCCAGGAGCAGCTCCGTTGAGGAGACCTCCTGCTGGGCCTCCTGCTGGAGCTCGGGGCTGGAGGTTGCCACATTTACCTCCAGGAGCAGCTCTGTTGAGGAGACCTCCTGCTGGGCCTCCTGCTGGAGCTTGGGGCTGGAGGTTGCCACGTTAACCTCCAGGTGCAGCTCTGTTGAGGAGACCTCCTGCTGGGCCTCCTGCTGGAGCTCGAGGCTGGAGGTTGTCACGTTAACCTCCAGGTGCAGCTCCGTTTAGGAGACCTCCTGCTGGGCCTCCTACTGGAGCTCTGAGGGTGCCCGCCTGTGGAGCCACTTATGCACCCGCCAGCTGCCCTTAAAACAGGATTGGGAGCAGAAGTAGCTGCTCCTTACTCCCTGTTTCCTGCAGGTGGGGCACTGCAGGATGGCTGGTCGGGTGCATCCTTCGGTGGCACACTCCTGGGTCAGGGGATGAGAGGTGCAGGCCGCCATGTTAGCCCGCTCCCTCTCATAAAAGTCCAGGAATGACTGGCCGGGTCGGTCGCCCAGACGGTCCTTCCCCAAAAAGGTCCTGAGGTTGGGTTGGAAGTCTGGGCTCCCGAACACCTGGACCAGTAGATCCGCAAAGCCCGAAACTGTCTTGAGCTTCGTGAATCCACTTTCGAGGTGAAGCTCCGCCCATTGGCAAGCGGAGCCAACCAAACGAGAGAGGAGGAACCCCAACCACTGTTCTTCATCAGGCTTGGGGTCCTCCAAACGCAGAAAATATAATTGTGCCTGCAAAAAAAAAAAAATTGCGGTTTTTATGAATTGCGCTGGAATGCGCTCCGTGGAATGCGGAAGTGCGCTGCTCCGCTAGTGGTGCAGCGAGATGGAGATGCTAACACAAACAAAATACAAAATAATACAAAGGCAACCTGAATAAACACAATACAGTTTTTATTTATTTATTTATAACAATAACTGTAACCAAAAATGCTTCTGATAACTGGAGATCAGTCTTTCACTTACTTCTAGAACTAGGATTTACTCCTATGTTTTGGATCATTGTCTTGCTGCATAATCCAGTTGCGCTTGAGTTTCAACTTACAGAATGAAGACTGGACAGTCTCCCTCCTTTAGGATTTTCTGGTAGAGAGCAGAATTCATGTTTCCCTCAATTATTGCAAGTTGCCCAGGCCCTGAAACAGCAAAGCATCCCCACACCATCACACTCCACCACCATGCTTGACCATAGGTATGATGTTCTTTTTGAGGAATTCTGTGTTTGGTTTATGCCAGATGTAACGGAACCCCTGTCTTCCAAACAGTTCCACTTTCGACTCATCAATCCACAGAATATTCTCCCAAAAGGTTTGAGGATCATCAAGGTAAAGGTTCGGCAAATGTTATTCTGGGTTAGCAGTGGTTTTCACCTCACCACTCTTCCATGGATGCCATTTTTGCCCTGTGTCTTTCTGATAGTGGAGTCATGAACAGTGACCTTTATTGATGCAAGTGTAACCCAGGTCAGATTTGAGCTGATCAAAAGCAAATAAATATAATTTGTAATAATTATATTTTCACTCAAAATACTAAAAGGAGTTATGTAATGTGTCACCAAAGTTGTTTTGCTGTGCTATGAACATTAAAATAATTAAAATAGCTAAAATAATCAAAGTATGACGTTTGTCAAATGACGGGCGCTGCATATGACATCATTGAGATGAGACGCAATAATCGCAGAAGGAGCACGCGCTTTGCAGATCGCGGGTGCCATCAAAACATGTTAAAAGGCAAATATAACAATCATCTTTGTTTAATATGCATAAATAATATGTTATATGATGTTGTAACCTTGGTGTAAATCTTTTCGGGTCATTTTAGCGTGATTGTTGATGATATCGAGGTGGATGATAGCCGATTGTGAGTCCTGTATAATCTGACGTGGTTGATTAATTCTGTATTGAAATCCCCGCATTTGGTCAGGTTTTTTTTTGAGTCTGGAATAAGCTGTGATCCTGAGATGGCGAGCCTCCCAGTTTGAGAACCCTAGAAAGATGAGAAGAAGAGATTCTGCAATTCGTCAAGTGATCAGTGCCTTATCTGCTGTCATAAGTGGAATTCTTTCAGCTTTATTGGTATTTCTTATCGATTACCTCAACGTTGCACAGAACTGATTATTGCACTATTGAACATTTACACCACAGACATTCACACTACACTCTACTAAGAGACTTTGGCATTCATTGGATCTGTTATTTAGATTCAAAGGACTATTTTCTTTTTTTTTTGCACACGTACACTCGCAATTGCTCCATGGACTGAGAACTGTTCATATATGGTGAATTATTGTTGAGTTTTGTACTATTTCCAGTTATATTGTTATTTTTCTTGAAGTAATCTGTTCATTGAAATTGTATTTTCTTTTATGAGTTAAAGGTTCTAGTTCAACCAAGGTAATAACAAAGCTCCAAGACACAAAGCTCCAAAAAAAAACTAGAAGAAATTAGCAAGCGACATCAACTAAAATCGAATTTAAGCCGACTAAAACACAAATATAATATAAGCAGATAAAATTAAATCAGGAAAATACAAAGGGGCTCAAAACCTGCATTTCTTAAAGGTAAAGAGACAGAGACAATTTCGATTGTGTATCATTTTATTGTTTCATTATTTCATTTCATATTTGCATTCATTTAAACTTTCCTGCCAAGTAAACAAAACCATCTTGGTGAAAGTCATTTTCCTGGTCTGTCTGATTTTTGAGTTGATGTTATTTGCCTCATTTTTGCCCTCTGTAGCGAATCTAGTATTCTGGTCCATTACTGTGTATCCTGACATGCAGATTGATACACAAACCAAAGAAGTAGCTATGGTGCACTACTAGTGTTACCAGGTACACAAGAGAGGCCTGTAGGTCCTTTTATGTTTTCCTTGGGTATTTTGGGACTTCCTGGATGAGTAGTTGCTGTGCTCTTTGAGGAATTTTGGATTGTTGGCCAATTCTAGGAAAGTGCCAAGTTTTTCTATTTGGAGATAATGGCTCTCACCGTGGTCCTTTGCAGTCCCAGAGCCTTTGAAATAGCTTTGTGACCCTTACCAGACTGATGTATTTCAATCACCTTCTTCCTCATCATTTCTGGGCTTTCTTTCCATTTTGGCATAGTGTGTTACTGGGTAAGACCTTTTAACCAGCTTCATGCTCTTCTATTTAAGTGTTGATTTGATTGAACAGGGTTTTCAGTAATCAGGCCTGGTTGTGTCTAATCCAGCTGAACCCCATTATGAATGCAGTTTCATAGTTTGGGGGAATTAGTAACTACAGGGGCAAATACATTTTCACACAGGCCCAGTTGGTAGTGGATAACTTTTTTGCTTCAATAACTAACATTATCATTTAAAAACTGTATTTTATGTTTACTCAGGTTGCCTTTGTTTTATCATAGATTTTGTTTTATTTTCTGAAACAATTTAGTATGAGATATACACAAAACACTTTTTCATGGTCAACAGACAAGTAAATATTTAAGCTAAAAAACCTGCTTCTATGTTGTCCAGCCACAAATAATCATTTGTTAGTGGACAGTCCTAGAGTGCAATTGGCTATATAACAAACATTAGTAGTCTCTAATAATAAAGCAGTTAATATTAAAGCTCCCTAAATGAAGAATGAAAGAGCGAATAAATTCCTGATGTGACAACAAGCTCTTGTTTATGATTTAGAATTAAGTCCCTTCTTTAGTGCTCTCATTGTAATCATATCCTTTTTGACAAAGCTGGCTTCCTGCTGGGGAAGTGTCTTGGCAACTCAAAACTTTAGCTTCCTCAGACATTTTATCAGTGATTGTGGTGTCACATGCTTCTAGCTGGTATTCCCCAATAGACCAGGCTCAAAAACAAGATGCTTAACACCAATGCCGTCAGAGCAGCCAGAGATACAGATGTATACAGACAAGTGATAAATTAAAGGGAAAAAGTGGTGATACTTATGACCAGCTGATTTTGCTGGTTTGTGTCCACACATACAACCCCAATTCCAAAAAAGTTGGGACTCTGTGTAAAATGTAAATAAAAACAGAATGCAATGATTTCTATATATCAGAAACCCATATGTTATTCACAATAGAACATAGAAAACATATCAAATGTTTAAACAGAGGAAATGTACCATTTTAAGAAAAAAATAAGGTAAATTTTAATTTGATGGTCGCAACATGTCTCAAAAAAGTTGGGACAGGGGGCAACAAAAGGCTGTAAAAGTAAGTGTTACAAAAAAGAAACAGCTGGAGGCAACAGGTCAGTAACATGATTGGGTATAAAAAGAGTATCTTAATCAGGCAGAGTCTCTCAGAAGTAAAGAAGGGCAGAGGTTCACCAATCTATGAAAAACTGCATCTACAATTTGTGGTACAATTTCAGAATAATGTTCCTCAATGTATAATTGCGAAAACTATGAATATCTCATCATATACAGTACATAATATCATCAAAAGATTCCGAGAATCTGGAGAAATCTCTGTGCGCAATGGACACTGGTGAAAATCAATATCGCATGCCCATGATCTTCGGGCCCTCAAGCGGCACTGCATTAAAAACAGGCATGATTCTGTAATGGAAATCACTGCATGGGCTCAGAAACACCTCCAGAACTCATTGTCTGTGAACACAGTTCACCGTGCCATCCACAAATGCAGGTTAAAGCTCTATCATGCAAAGAAGAAGCCATATGTGAACATAATCCAGAATAGCCGCCATCTTCTCTGGGCCAAAGCTCATTTAAAACGGACTGAGGCAAAGCAGAAAACTGTTCTGTGGTCAGACGAATCAAAATGTGAAATTCTTTTTGGAAACCATGGATGAAAAATAAAGAGGACTAAAGAGGAGAGGGACCATCTGGCTTTTTATCAGCGCTCAGTTCAAAAGCCTGCATCTCTGATAGTATGGAGGTACATTAGAGCCTTTGGAATGGGCATCAATGCTGAAAGGTATATACAGGTTTTAGCAACAATGTTATGGTTGATCGGTGTATATCACATCATGTTTATTATTAAAAAAGAAAACAGATCTGATTTTTTTTTTTTTTTTTTTAAGTCTTTCGTCAAATACAGGACCCATTTGGTTAAGAGCTGATTATGCAGTTTCTTCTTTCCCTAATCGATGTGTGGTCTTTACACACACACACACACACACACACACACACACACACACACACACACACACACACACACACACACACACACACACAAAGACCACACACCGATTAGGGAAGAAGAAACTGCTTAATCAGTTCTTAACCAAACGGGTCCTGTATTTGACGGAAAGACTTTTTTTTTTTTTTTTTTTTTATCAGATCTGTTTTCTTTTTTAATAATTAAATAAAACACAATAGCAATTCAATTTATGATATTTAAAGTTAGGTACTTAGTCAGGCAATGGTACTTTTGAGTCGTATTTTTTTTTTTTTTTTTTTTTTTTTTTTGGTCGTTGTTGTTGTTTGACAGTTTTAAATAAATACTGGAAAATATACGCCATTAGGCAACAGCGTCCCGCGGATTGGAAAGCCTTGATCTAGGTGTTTCCGTGGTAACCAAAAAGACCCCTCCTTCAGGCGCATTTTATTGGCTACGTTTGTCACATGTTTAATTCTGATTGGTTCGCAAAGCCGCCACTCACTATAAGTTCTTTTAACCGAAGCGTCTGGCTGATATTGGACGGTCATGTAGATTACAGAGAGACTGGAAGATAAAGACAGCAGGAAAACCTACCCATCTTACCGTGATTTCTTTGTTGGCGGTGAAAAAAAAAGGCGGCGACGTGTGATGAGATGGTAAGGTTAAAATGCGAATAACCTAATAGAAACGTGTTTCTGATTGTAAAATCCTGTCGCTGAAGTGAGAGAGAACCCGTGTGGTTGGTCATATTTTCCACTGTTTAATACCTTTGCAGATAAACGCTCCAGGAAACTGAGTTCCCTGCTAACTAAACTCATTCAGATTGAAGCATGGAGCGAGTATTCGGCTATAAATCTGCTGGACGTGAAGTTAGACTGTCTCTGTAAGCAGGCCATACTCCGTTCATGCCAGTTACATCAGGGATTGTTCCTGCTATGGACATTAACTCGACACAGTCACTTTTTTGTGGCTGATCTGTTTTGCAGAACTTCTGCAAAATAGCTTCATATCCACTGACTAAATCTGATAAAGCTATATGCTGTGGGTGAGAACTGTGCTACATGATCAGACTCATACTCATGCACATATCCTGTAATATCATGCCTTCCTTCATCTTCAGTAATGCTTCATCCTGGTCAGGTTCATGGTGAAACCAGAATCCATCCCGGGAACACTGAGTAAAAGGCAGGAATACACCCTGAATGGGATACAAGTCAATTGCATTGCAACACACACATTCATTCATTCACACCTAAAGGCAATTTAGCATAGCTAATCAAATTACTGGCTTGTTTTTGGTCAGTGGGAAGAAACCTGAGAACCCAGAGGAAACCCGCACACACATGCACAAGCAGAACATGCACAGAAACTCAAAAGGATCGAACCAGGGACTCTGGAGCTGGGAGGTGATAGCAGTGCATCCTAACACAGCTTTTAGATAACAGTAATTAGTTTAGAAATGGGGTTGAACTTGTATTTAAACTTAAATCCAGTTTCTGAATTGACTGGTTTAATTCGTTTTGCTGTTCATTGAACTTTCCTTTTGTCTGGTACAGACAGGTTTGTTCATATTTTATATGGCAGCCATAAAAAATTCAAAACAGGTTTTACAAAGCAGTATAAGAAAAGCAGTACAAGAATAAAGCATTACACAAAGTTACAGCTGACAAAGAACAGAGTCTTTGACTAGGGTTATGGCGTTTTTGGCTTTTTTGGTCTCCGTTTGACTTTTCCGTGCTGCAGACAACCCTTCTTCTTCCTTTCATTGAAGTTAATCCTACAGAAATCAAAAGGTTAAATGGTCATTATCAGTGTTCAATCTGATGAGAGCCACAGAAGAGCTGAATTTATTAAGCTCTAGTGTCTTACATGGTCCGTAACATTAATCTAATTCAAGCACTGCTGAGGCTCAGTCTGTGCAGAATCGCACAAGTAGTACCTTCTACAACACAAGCAACATCCTGTAGTAAGCAATACCACAAGACAGTTACATTCCTCATAAATATTCTTGTGGCACATGGCATTAGTAAATCTTTGTGCTTATCATTTAGAAATGACTTTTTAACCACTTAACAAACATTTTCAATTAATTGTATTGTGCTCTTAGAGACAATGCTGTATTTCTTTGCTTTGGAACATTTTTGTAGTAACTTTGCTGTTAAATGTTTCTCCATCCAACAGTCTTTCAACTTAAATTGCTTGATAGTGTAGTATAGGGTCTACAGTTTGGAGATAATTGTTTGCACTGGTTTATATGCTGCTGTAACTATAAAACTGCACAGTTATTTTCAGACCTTTTTCAGCCATGCCATTTAATCCATCCCAAAAAATTTCAGTTGTCCCGTCTAGTTAGCGAGCACTGTTCTGTGTACTTATTGTCCTGTGTATTTATTTTTGTATACACGTCTTATAGAGACAATAAAACTCAAGATTGAATTCAATCTTATCTGCAAACGGCTCCAGGTTTCCATTCCAGTAAAAGAGAAATGTCAGCCAATAGTCGTTTGAAGACTGACTAGATCAGTGGAACCAGGTGTTGCTTCTGCTTGGTTGGATTAAAAACCTGCAGTCACTCTGACCGCTTTGTGAATCCAAATGAAGACCCATGGCTTATGGCTTCATCGGTCAGCTTTTGAGAAACGGGTACATGCAGATTTTTTACTCTAACACTAGGTGACAGTGTTCACCAAATTCAATTGTTGATACACTCACTTGCCAGTTTATTAGGTTTATGACAAGACTAGTATTATTACATTATACTAGTATTATTACATAATACTACATTATACCTATACCGAAAGACGTCTTCTTGTGTGTATATAAATAGGAGAAACGTGCGATTTCTACAGAAAAATCTCTATTTATATAATCACTTACAATACATATTATGTCTGTCTGATTTGTGTCTCCCTGACTGTGTGCGTGTGAGTGGCAGGCACAGCGAACTGGCTAAAAAAGCAGTAGTTTCTGTCCTGTACATCATTTACATCCTACTACGTTTTGTTTTTAACATTCACTTTGATAATGAAACAGGATGGATAGTCTTATGTCATGGTTGTTAAAAGCTAACAGCAGGATTGGAAGTATTAGATCTGAACACTGAGGAAGGGATACAGGATGATTAACACAAACTGCTTGTGGTCAAAACAAGACCTATTGTCTCTTACTAATCTCTCTCTCTCTTTAAAAAAAAAAAAAAAAAAAAAGTCAGCATTTGCTGTGGCTGATACAGTCGCACTAGTGCCTAGTGTGTTGCAACACATTTCATTGACGATTTATGTTTTTCATGACCTAAACAGTATGCTTGCCTGTGTAAACATTTTAGTAATGTAAGATACACAATAATTACATATTTTCACATATGTGATGGACTTTTTGACCATTTTATTTTTATTCATAGTGAAAACAGTTGAAATTGTACTTGTTTAGAGAAGTGTCCTCGTAAAGTTTACATACCGCTTCCAACATTGCTGCAGCATCTTCCCTTGTTTGGAATTTGGAGCCAGACAAACAGATTTACTTCCCATTTTGATGCTAGGGTTGAGATCATGACATTATCAGGAAAAAACAAAGTTGTCACTTAGTGATTAACATCATTAAACTTTTGATTAATCATTAAACTTCTGTAGGAGTAATTTGTGGACAGGCAGTTGTTATAAACACTTTTATAAACACTTCTATAAACACTTCTACCAGCCAGCTGCAGTAGGAAATTATTGTCGGTTATGCCCTGTTTTTTCATTCTTATCAGTAGTTTTTAGAGCTCTGTTAACGGTAATCTAAATGTCTACTGGAAGTGTGTATTTTGCCAATACATGTCTCGACAGCTCTCTAGTGAAAGAATTGCATAAGTCAGAGGGAAACCTGAGGACAACTTTCCCACAAACCAGTGCAGTGCAGACATTGAGAGTAAATTAAGCATGTAGATATTTCAAAAGGGGTTGAGAAAAGAGTGAACAATATTTACAATTAAGCATAGCAACCTTAGTATGAGGTGCTGAGCTTCTGTGTTTAAGCACCCGCTATTCTTCAGTCCAAAATATGGAAGGCTGCTTTTTAAAGATAATGACAGCCAGTGATCATGCATTGATCCATTCCTAGTCCCAAATCCTTCTTGCTCAGTACCAGTTTTCCTTTTTTCTATCTACCGGTTTTCCTTTATCTAGTACATCTGACTACTCTAAAATGGTTATCAAATCCTTGATTTGATTCAGGCATGCAACAGGAAAGAATAAAAACCAGAAAATGTATGCAGTTAGAGAGAATGCGCTTTCAGTACAAACCAGAACTGATCCTTATTCTATAGCACACACACACATTGGTAACATGGCATCTTTTTATCAATGGGGCATACTTACATGATCTGAACTTTATAGCAATGAGGCCCTGCATCAATCACGCTGAAGTCCGTCATGTGTCTCTGTAATACAACATTACTCTCTCCGATGCACATACATTTCTCCCGAATGTTTACTGCTCCTGTCTTCTTATCTAGAAACAAAAAGAGGAAAAAAATAGGGTTAACCAAACTTGTGAAGTGTTTATAGAAGAGCACAGACAGTACTGTACCTTTGAGGAGGTTTATGCAAAAGAGAAATAGCAGTAGAGTTAAAGTCTCTTGCACTCTCCTGAAAGTCATGTTAGCTGCAGCTGCAGTTGCAGTGAAGCAATCTTTGAGCGTGATTTTGCTGGAAGAGGTATGTGCCTCTCTTCACTGTTCCCTCTTTTCTTCCTGCCTGCCCATATTTAGCCAGAACAATGTCACATGATTTCTAGTGTACACTAGACGCCCCTGAAATCTCTCTTGAGAAACATCAAATCATTGTTAGCTTGTTAAATATTAACCCATCAACGGCAGTCATTCTTGAAAAGGAAATCACTGCCTAGGCAAAACAGAAATGGCAAAAACAAAGAAGTTTCACGTTAAAGTAATTAAATCATAGTTACATACTCCGCTATATGTAGTATATCATGTTGTGTCGTATGCTGTTAGAGAAAATATTTTTTCAAGTCAGTTTTCAAAACACAAGGCAGCAATAACAAAAGCAGTAAAATTAGTGCAAAATTAATGCGGCCTGGAAAATAGAACTGCAGAGACAGCTTCTCCGGTTAATGTATGAGCAGTTTGTCTTCCCAAAATCATGCCAATAGATGGATTGGTTATTCTAAATTGCCATAATGTGTGAACATGTGTGTGATGCCCTGCGATAGACTAAAGCCCCATCCAGGGTGTATTACATCCTTTGAACAAGTCCGACCTTGATAGATCTGTAACTGAAAATGAATATATTTAATGAATTAACAAACAGTGGTTTGGTCTAAGCTTTCTGACTTGAAGATTATTACATTATAACCAGTTCTTCACTCACTGTTGATTATTTGTTGTGAAATGCATGCAGTAATAATGAATTTAGAAAAATGAAAACACGACTCTTTTGCTTAAGTTTTTTTTTAATTTATTATAAAACTTTGTGGAAAAAAATGTAGTTACATAGAAAAAATGTACAAACAGTGTGCAAAATACATTCGACTTCTTTCATAAATCATCTGGCAATGAAACATAACCTTTTCACTTTACTGTATGTTAACTAGTTATGACTGGGGCCAGCCCTTCATACACTTTGTTAAACAGTCACACTGCTACAAATAGCTTGTAAACTGAATATTGCACTGATTATCTTTTGATTGTCTTGGATTTGGCGCGCTGCTTTTTCTGACGCCGTGGTCTGAGTCTTCCCATGCATGTCTTCCCATTTTTGCCCTCCTCCCGTTTTCTTTAAAAGAAATCAAGGCAATGAATCACTTAAATTAAAGGGTATGTAAAGTACAAAATATCCTTGCACAAGGATTAATGTCCTGAGCTTCTCCACAATTATTTATTTATTTATTTATTTATTTATTTATTTATTTATTTTTTAGTGTTCCACAGTATCCAGGTTATAACACTACAAAATATGGAAAAGTTTACGGAGGGTGAATACTTATGCAAGGTGCAGTATTTAATTGCTGTTCTCTTACCTGTGCCAGCATTTCAACAGTCTTGTGCCTTGTGGTCCATGAGGACTTAGACACACCTTTCGGTTGTCCTTCTTCAGAAGCACGCTACATTACAAACACAGATTTTAAGACTCAGAGGAGTGCTAAATAGGTAAGCTGAGCACACTTTGGACTAATCTCAGGTCAGTGTTACTCACATGATCTCATCTCTCATACAGCCAGGTCTTTTTAAGGTGATCGTGAAATCTGAAAATGGTCCCTGGACTCCGTTCCTGGACTTTAGACAAACACAGCGGTTTGGGACATGCTGACTCGCTGCCCTGTGAACTGCATTTAAGAATCGTGACGTAATTACATTTCTTATAGATTTTGGTCTTTTCTGCAATAGCTAGATCAATATAATGAATTTTAATTAATTACAAATTGATTGGTTACATATTTACAAGATAAAAAAGCTTGTAGTCTCTGTGTGATTCTTTATAACTCACCTGTGAAGTGGATACAGATTCCAAGAACCAGAAGAGCAGGGAAAGTGTGCAGTGTGGACTTCATTGTAACACTGCCAGCATTTTGCTCTGGGTTGCTTTTAAATGCCGTGAATGGGGTTTCCCGGCCCTTTTGCCACTCCCTGGAAATTCCTTCACTGTTCAGCTAAACTACAGGGATTTATAAGAAATGGGATTTCTCTAGGCAGCCTTGAAAAACGGAACAATGACCTCTATTTTTAAAAGAGGCCTATGACTATAGGCTATGAGAGTCTAGATTTTAGTTATCAGTTATTCATAAGAATTAATCAACAAATAATCACTTCATATACTTAAATGTGGATTATAAATGAGAATGACTGAAACAAATATGTGACATTTGATTATTGTTTTTTTTTTCCCCCTAAACTTTAATATCCCCTAACTTTAATATTATGGAAAAATTAATATTTAACATCCTGCTTCTCTACTGACTGTATTAGAGTTAATCTAATGATTAACAATTAATTTACATTACAAGTAAGAAATTTGATGAGGAATTTATTTTAAATAAAAGCTCAAGATACTTTTGGATTTAAATTTTTGGATTTAAATTCATCTTTGTCTCTACCTCTTTATCTAAACTCTACTAAATCACATTGACATTCATAATCATTAATGTTAACAAGCCAAAATCTAAACAGGCTAAACTTTACCAGCCCAATTAAACTATGATATTGCTACACATATTATACTACTACATCAAAAAATATAATCAAGCCTCTTGAATGAAATGTAATATGAGGCTATAACGTTAACTGTTTTGTAGAGATGTGGGTGACTTTTGGTGATTTTAGATCATGAACAGTAAAATGTCTCCACAGTCTCTCTACAGAGGGATCATATGTATTATGCTAAACACGTTATGTCAGTTGCACTGGAAACGCTCGGACATGACTTTACTCTATTCACTAATCCAGCTCACGTTTTTCCCTGACAGACACATGAAGAAACCAATAATAACTAGGCGTAGGTTTATGTTTCCTCTTCGTTTTGTTTGGGAACATACAGTAACAGCATGGCTGAGAACACCCAGGAGTTGGTGCCTAAAACATTCAACATCAGTTATATGGAACTATTGGATTTTACCCGACTGACACGGCACAAACAGTCGTTTGGAAAATAATGCAAAGGCAAGATGGGTACATCCAGGAAACATGACAAACTTTTTTAACCACCAAGAAAACACCCCAGAGAGTGCAGTGATGGCCAGATAACATTCGCTGAAGTAAGCAAATGTGTTTGTAAAAAGCACTAGTGTAAATTCTATTAATGCTGGAAATACATCACTGATGTTGTGACATTGTACCATGCCAAGGCTCTAATACCTATCAAAACAATCGAAAAAGTGGGTTTTTAAATGACTTCTAAAAATAGTTGATCCAACGGAAGTCCAGAAAGATCTCAAGATTTTCTGATCTCAAGATAACAAAAGCTGTTTTCTCAAGATAACAAAGGTGGTTTTCTAAAGATAACGACTTGTTTTTCTTGTTCTATCATAACAAAAGTTGTTTTCTCTAGATCACGACTTGTGGGAAAAAACATGTCAATGCATTACTGGGCATACATACAATACATCAGGGAACCTGGTGTAAAAAAACAAAAAGTACCTGGTACAGAGGTAGAATTACAGCCTTACAGCCTTGTGGTTCTGGGTTTGTTCCTGAGCTCGGGCGACTGTGTGTTGTTCAACTATATTTTTCCCAAATTTCCCCTTAGGGATCAAAAACATACAACTAACTAAGTGACAATGGATGCAGACCAGCCCCTCAAATTGACTATCAGTGAAACTGAGCACCCGTTCAGGATCACTATAGTGTTCACTACGGTATAGCTGCAGATTTCCTTCTCAAGTGACTGACCCCAATTTGTAAATATAAGGCTAGATGGATGGAAGGATGGATGGATGGTTGGATGGATGGATGTAGTTTATTGATCCCGAATGGGAAATTTGGGAAAAATGTAGTCAAACACCACACAGTCACTCGAGCATATGATCAAACCTGCAACCTCAAGGCTGCGAGGCCATAATTCTACCACTGTACTTTCTCTTAAGGCGCTCACTGGTATAGTAGGTATGCCTAATAACGCAGTTTGTCGTATGAAATAAGTCGTGAGAAAACAACTTGTTATCTTGAGATCACAAGAAACAAAAAGTTAGAATGTATGACCTTTCAGGACTTCTGTATGAACCTGACTTACTGAGTCACAAAGTTTCTTTTTTTTTCACTGCCATTTCTCGGGTGTACACAGAATGGTACAGAGTAATACTTGCAATAAAAACCAAAACAATGAATATTCACTCACCTGTCAATCACCTTTACATTTATTGCACTTTTAAATACTGAATACATTAGTAGACGTGATGTGCTTTTTATTTGCTTAATTTATTTGCTTGATATGCTTGGTTGTTTTCATTTTAGAAATAACTGTTTAATTTTTGTTGGGAAGTGTACTTTATTTAATATTAGTTTGAAATGGTACTTTGGCCTAAGTGGTCTCTGTTATACTATGCTATTTTCTTTTTAGGATATGTTTCCTTGTAAAGCTGCATATTTTCATCAGTAGGGAATTGAATTCATTTGTTCTGTTTAGTAAATTGCAAAATATCCTTAAAAAACAAGACTGAAAAATCACTGCGATAATACCGGGAAGCGTGATCCATCCTGAAAAAAATCCTAATTTTGCCAGATCACCCCACCCCAACTCTTCTTTTCCTTTCGGCTGTTCCCTTCAGGGGTCGCCACAGCGAATCATCTGCCTCTATCTAGCCCTATCCCCTGCATCCTCTTCTCTCAGGCCGACTACCTTCATGTCCTCCTTCACTACATCCATAAACCTCCTCTTTGGTCTTCCTCTCGGCCTCCTACCTGGCAGCTCTAACCTCAGCATCCTTTTACCGATATATTCACTCTCCCTCCTCTGAACATGTCCAAACCATCTCTAACTTTGTCTCCAAAACATCTCACATGTGCTGTCCCCCTTATGTACTCATTCCTGATCCTATCCATCCTCGTCACTCCCAAAGAGAACCTCAACATCTTCAGCTCTGCTCTAACTCTTCCTCCTGTCTTTTCCTCAGTGCAACTGTCTCCAAACCATACAACATCGCTGGTCTCACTACTGTCCTGTACACCTTTCCTTTCATTCTTGCTGGTACTCTTTTATCACACAACAGACCTGACACTTTTCTCCACCCATTCCAACCTGCCTGCACACGCTTCTTCACCTCTTTTCCACACTCCCCGTTGCTCTGGATTGTTGACCCTAAGTACTTAAAATCCTGCACCTTCTTTATCTCTTCTCCCGGTAACCTCACTGTTCCACTTGGATCCCTCTCATTCACACACATGTATTCTGTCTTGCTGCGACTAACCTTCATTCCTCTTCTCTCCAGAGCAAACCTCCACCTCTCTAGACTTTCCTCCTCCTTCAGGATCACTCCTACTCCATTTCTCTTCCTGTCCACCCCATGATAAAACAGTTTAAACCCTGCTCCAATGCTTCTAGCCTTGCTCCCTTTCCACCTGGTCTCCTGGACACACAGAATGTCGACTTTCCTCCTCTGCATCATATCTACCAGCTCTCTGCCTTTACCTGTCATTGTACCAACATTCAAAGTCCCTACTTTCAGTCCTATACTCCTGCCTTTCCTCTTCTCTCTCTGCCTACAGACACGCCTTCCTCCTCTAACACACCTTCCTCCTCTCCTTCTTCGACCAACAGTAGCCCAATTTCCACCAGTGCCCTGTAGGTCAACGGCACCGATGGCGGTCGTTGTTAACCCGGGCCCCGACCGATCCGGTATGGAAGTCATGTTAATGATTCACATATTGAATTTGGCAAAAGTTTTACGTCGGATGCCCTTCCTGACACAACTCTCTCTATTTATCCGGGCTTGGGACCGGCACAAAAAGTACACTGGCTTGTGACCTCCTGTGGCTAGATTGTGACCTCCTGTGGCTAGATTCTCACCCCACCCCAACTGTTTGGTATATTTCACTCACCAAACTTGGGTGCTGTCATTTCTAATCCTTGTGTACTGATGTGCGCTTATGAAAGGCATATCTGCTTTTTTGTATGCAGCATTATACCATACTGTACCATATGGTACCATACTGTTTGGAGTTGATTTATTAGTGTTTTATTTATTGCTTTTTTTTTTTTTTAACCTGTGTTGTATCCGTCGCCTTCACATGAACTACAAACAACATAAAACATTTTTTCTTATCGAGTTCAGTCTGACTGCTCCACTTGGTATCTTATTTACTAAGCAAGAAGCATGTGTGTTGCAAGTGAAATCAGTTGGTCTGTTGTTTTTTTTGTGTGTGTTTTCTGCATTGACAATGTTGGGCCTGAAAACAGGTTTGTGACACAATACTGCTGCCTTCCCAGCAGCTTCATTATTACATTCTACTCCGTAATAGAGGCTTGAGCACTATTACATAAAACATTTCTGTTGTCGAATATAAAAATCCATTTGACTGATTATTCTAACTAATCGTTGCAGCTGTAAGCTATATCTTTTTGTATTTGGATCAGTGACCTTGTAGATCAGTTAAAAAAAAAACAATCTGTGAGATGAAATGCCAAGACATGCCAGTTCAAGCTCACTTGTTGTCACATGACTAAACGCCAAGAGTTTTTGTTTTTTCTTTCCTTTTTTTCCCCCTCCCTAATCTCTGGCATTTACTTTCACTTGATCCAGCTCCTGAAGGCACTGAATGAAACACCATGGCAGTGATTTAACGAAACAATGAAACTTTGTTGCCTTTGTGTTTTCTATGCCTTGCTTAAATGATCTCTCTCTCTCTCTCTCTCTCTCTCTCTCTCTCTCTCTCTCTCTCTCTCTCTCTCCCTCACTCCATCTAGCTGAGAAGATAACGGAAATCTCCCATCATGAATCCTGCTCAAATCCCCTTTGTCAGAGTGAATGAAGAGAAAGTCATCTCAAAGTGAGTTCAACTCTGAGTTCAGCTCTTCATTTTGAGCATCTCCGATGTGCTGTCCAAAATTCAGACCCCTTGTTTTTTTATCTTTATTTAAGGTCAGAGTTGTTGTCCCTTTTAAAAACCTATAACTGCTACCATGAAGGAAAGAGTTTTCAGCTCCGCCTCCGAGAGGTATGTGCAAACTCGGATACCGAAAGTTCAATCCAGGTATCAAGATAATGTTTCTCTCTTGTTCTTGTGATTGAGTTCTGTGGGCAGTCAATGAAAGGCTTTGAAAGGTTATTTGTGTTTCAGGACGTAGTTTAGCTCATACAGTGGATATAAAAAGTATACACACCCCTGTTAAAACAGCAGGTTATTGTGATTGTAAAAAATGTCCACCTTTTTAATATTAAAATTACAACCTGTACAATGTCATTGAAAACCAAACACACATTTCAGAGAAAAAAGATTTTAAAAAATTAAAAACGTAGAATAACCTGATTGCATAAGTGTTCACACCCCTAAACTAATGGCTCTTGCAGTAGGATGCAAGCAAGATGTCAGAAAAATCCTACAAGAACAGCTGAGATTTATTAATGTACTAACTATTATTTCACATGGGCTTGATTGGTTGATTCTGAACATAGCCACATACCCAGTTATAAAAGGGTGTGCACACTTATGTAATTAGATTATTATAAGTTATTTATTAATTTATTTTTGCTTTGTTTTGTTTTTCTCTGAAAGCTGTTACTTTTTGGTTGTACAGTACAATATTACAATACAATTACAATACAATGACATTTGTTACAGGTTGTAATTTTTACATTAAAGATGGAAATGTTCTGATTTATCTTTTATTTTGTAGTGTTTTATAGTGTTAGTGTTACAGGACAAAAAAATCTTGCACCACGGAGAAGAAAGTTCATAATTGTATGTTTTGTACAACGCCTCATTACAACTGGCCTTATACAGTAATATGCCTCAAATGATTACATTTTGTGTACATTTTGTGAAATGTCAAAATGTTAGCCACAGTATATTACTCAAGATTCTCAAGATTATATTTGTAAGACATGTTGCTAACTTCAGCCCTAGTATTGTTGAGGTCTTTTTAGCTGAACGGTGAAGCGGAGAGGATTCTTGATCTTGACATGACCCTATCATGGACTTTGCAATTTATTCTTTCTTCCCAAGGGCTTAATAATGCATTATATTTGGATCATTAACAGCAGTAAGCTCAGGCAGACAGGAAATGTTGTTCAATATTGCACACAGCAAGTAAGTCCACTCGAACGAACAGGCTCAAACATGCTATAGCATGATTATACTCCTGTGTACAAAGCGAGGTTCATAAAGACATGGTTTGCCAAGGTTGGTGTGGAAGAACTCGAGTGGCCTGCACATAGTCCTGACCTCAACGCCACTGAATTTGGTATATTGACTATGCCCCAGGTCTCACAGCTCCACATCAGTACCTAAACTCACTAATGCTCTTATGGCTGAATGAGCACAAATCCCCACAGCCACATGGAGTCTATTATAACCGCAAAAGGGGTACAAACTCTGAAATGCGATATTCAATAAGCACATATGATTGTAATGGTTAGGTGTCCACATATTTTTGGACATATACTGTATTTGTGTACTGTGTATACTTTGTGATTATAACTTTGCTGTAACAAAAGCTCCGCAGTGGTCTACAGTCTGCACTGCAGGCATATTTACTCTTTGATAGTATGTCAGATATGAATGTCACTCTCTGAAAGGCTTTTTAAAAAGATTTCATTTTAACGGAAACATCAATGCCTCTGGGAGAGTTTCAGAAGTAACATGGTTCTGTTAATTCTTTTGTTCAGCGTTTTTTTTTCTTTTTTTCCCCTTTCTTTTCTTTTTGTTTGTTTGTTTTTTAGGTGTTTTTGGCTTCACTTCTCATTTGTGGACAATAGAGCTCTGAATGTGAAAGTCTGAATGATAAATGCTGTCATGTTGTTTGGATTTGCTGTATTAGGTCAGCCCTGTAGGAAATTCCCAGCATGCAGAGCTGCTTCAGGAAGGATGACAAATGAGCGTCAATGGGCTAATCACAGAAAGTGGTTTTCCACTGACCTGACATTGAAACTGCTGTTTACAATTGATACATTTAACTGAAATTCACTTCATGAAGTATTATGATTAATATTCAAGAAGCATCATGATTAAAGTTGGCTCTCCCTCACTAACAGCCATGTGCTGGTTATATATATCAAATTCATGTGTTTGTAAGATGTTTGTTGCAGTGATCTTACATAATGACATACTTAGAGTGGATCCGTGCTTGAGCAGGATGTGAGTCAGATGAAGTAAACAATCAAAGGGTGAAAAAGTTGTGTGGGTGTGTTTATATGTGGTGAATGCTTTCATTGTATTTTTTATTTCTCCCAGAAAAAGCTCATCACAAATACTGTCTGACTAACGGTTATCTAACTTGGTCCAAAGTAAACATCACTTTACATTCTTTGTGACTTTGTAACTCTGTTTTAGCCAGAGTAAAGAAGTTTTTCACTTCTAATTTGTATAAGGTATGCTTGGAAGTTTGCATTTAATACATAAATTATTGACTGCTGAACCTACAGTGGTGTTTGAAAGTTTGTGAACCCTTTAGAATTTTCTATATTTCTGTATAAATTTGACCTAAAACCGCAGCTGATTTCTAAAAGTAGACAAATGGATCCCAATTAAACAAATGAGACAAAAGTATTATTGTAACAATTTAAGTTACAATAGAGTGGAGGCAGGCTTGATCCAACTCAGATCCTTTTATTTTTTCTTTATTTTTTTTCCTTTCCACTTTTCAGCGTTCTTTTTATTTACTCTACACACATGCACGCACACACACGGCTCTGTGCCGGCGTCTCTCTCTCTCTCTTGGTGCGTGTCTCTCCTTCCTTTTATCTTCTTCCCCTCACAGCAACACAGAACAATCATTAGTCTCATTTCCTACAGGTGTGTATTCCTTACCACTCACTTTCTCCAGCTCTCGGAGCTCAAACCGACACAAACCGGCGCTCGACCACGCCCCCGCCTCCACATACCCCCACCGCCTGACTCAGTCCGGGGAGCCATCCGGCCTGCTGCCGACTTTGGCAGAGGGTGAAGGCCCACCCCAGCAGATAGCAGCGGAGGGTGAGGACCACCCATTTGATGGCCAGGCACTCTTTCTCAATCGTGCTGTACTTTGTCTCCCGCATGCCGTTTTTTCCAGGGATATTGGAGTCAAGGGGATCTGCCACTATCCCTTTGTCAAATCCAGTGTCGAATAAAAGCGAGCCGTGCCCAACCGATCGAGCAGTTCGTCAATGCGAGGCATTGGATATGCGTCGAATTTAGACACTGCGTTGACATTTCTAAAGTCCACACAAAACCGGACCGTCCCGACAGCCTTGGGGACCAAGACCACCGGGCTGCTCCAGTCACTGTGGGACTCCTCGATTACCCCCATTTTGAGCATGGCCTTAAGTTCATCCCGGACAACATTTTTTTTTGTGTTCGGGCAGCCGATAGGGGTGGCTGCGAACCACCACCCCTGGGGCTGTCTCAATGTGGTGCTCTATGAGGTTGGTGTGACCGGGTAGAGGCGAGAACACATTGGAAAACTCCGCGTGTAGTTTTTGAATGTCTGTGATTTGGGCCGGAGAGAGGTGAATCGCCGATTTTAAGTTTACCTCCGGTCCTAGCTCCTCCCTATCGGGAACAAACATCGCCAAAGCCACAGACACCATCTCCCTCCACAGTTTTACGAGGTTGAGATGGTAAACCTGTCGCGCTCCGCCTCTATCCGTTCGTCTTACCTGATAGTCGACATCCCCGACTCGCCTTGTGACCTCAAAGGGCCCTTGCCACTTGGCGAGTAATTTGGAGCTTGACGTGGGTGGTAATATGAGCACTTTATCTCCCAATATAAAGTGCCAAGCACTCCTATACAGCCGGGATTGACGTTCTTGCGCCTGTACTGTAGCAAATTCTCCTGAGTTAGGTGACTTAACATGTGGAGTTTTGCTCTCAAGTCAAGAATGTACTGAATTTCATTCTTACTGGTTGAAGGCCCCTCCTCCCAATTTTCCAAAATGATGTCAAGCACACCGCGCGGCTTGCGTCCATACAATAATTTGAATGGGGAGAACCCCGTGGAGGCTTGCGGGACCTCTCGAACTGCAAATAACAGGGGCTCTAGCCACTTATCCCAATTCCGTGCATCTTCCTGAACGAACTTACGAATCATGTTTTTAAGTGTTTGATTAAAGCGTTCCACCAGAAGCGGGCCAAGAGTCGACCTAATGTTTTTCCCTGCCCTAAGTGTCCCGCCATGGGATTACAATGAGCCACCTGAAATAATAATTCCCGAAGGTTCCTCAGAACCAACAATTGGGTTATATTCTCTTGTGTCTGCGTGTCCTACGTCACTCTATATAACCTATCCTTAATAATGGCAAAGTATGGGTGGGAGAGCGCAACATTGGGCTGGATCGGTTGACCATCGATTACTCTCACTTGGTCAAAGGCGTGCTTCAGGGTCTCGTCACATGACTGCTCCAAGGGA
The DNA here is from genome assembly GCA_023630585.1 of Cranoglanis bouderius. Taxonomy (NCBI): domain Eukaryota; kingdom Metazoa; phylum Chordata; class Actinopteri; order Siluriformes; family Cranoglanididae; genus Cranoglanis; species Cranoglanis bouderius. The sequence continues at coordinate 18,944,705 of CM042536.1, read as the reverse complement.
AAATCCTGGTGGGGAATCCCTGCTAAGAGGGGGGCAGAACCACTCCCCCCACCCTCGTTGTCATGCTGACATGGAGCTGTCGTCGAAGGCCCTGGCACCGCCTCTCCTGCCAAGGCTGTGCACATTCCACACCGCTTCTCTCTAATGCAGGACCCATCCACAAACATTTCTCTCGCCAATAATTGAAACCCCAGCCAATTGGTCCCTAAAATTAGTGGATGGGTGAGACGAGGACTAACCGCTGCCTCCACTATATTTTTTCGCCCCTGAAATTTGATGACGATGGGCACTATTGGGTACTCGTGAACATCCCCATGCACACACCTCACCTTCACCAAACATGCATTCTCCAATGCCTCCCCTTGAACCAAGCCTGATTGAGGTCTGATTGCAGGTATGGGGCATAGGTCGGGGAGGAATCAGCCCCTGTCTTCGGGGTGTAGGGACAGGGAAGGGGCGAGGAGAGGCACGAGGGCGAGAGATAGAGAGAGAGAGAGAGAGAGAGGATGAAGGGTGGGGCTCGCCTGCCCCCGGATATGCCGCCAGGTGATCCTCTGCCAGCTGAACTGCCTCATCCATCGACGCGGGACGATGGCACTGGACCCACTCCGCCATTCCTCCGTCGAACAATTGCTCCAGCACCACCAGGTCGATCACTTCCTCGGCGTCGCCTCCGGCAGGTGTCCCGGGGCTTCTGGGCGAAGGCAAACGGGCGGCCGAGCTCAGTGAAGGTCAGCGCTCGGCAGCACTGACGGTGCTGTTCAGAGGTTCGTCGTTTCAGGTCCGGGTATTCCAGCATGTTGGCGACGGACAGCTGCTGGGCCGCGAGCTGGGCTTCGCCAGACAGGAGCAGCACGAGGCGGGCCGCCCACTGACCCTCAGGCCAAGAACACTTCCAGGTCGTCCCATCTTCGCAAGCGCGACGTGGGGCGGAGCTATGGGAGCCGCTGCTGCAGCTGGAATCCCGGCCTGCTGCACCAGGCCCTGGAGCACCCAGTGGTCCTCGGCCTGGGCGTCGAGGAGATCCTTGATTCGCTGCTCCTGATCACGGCGCAGCTGTAGGAGGGCCTGGTGTTGGGTCTGGTGGAGGCTGGCCAGGGAGGTGATGAGGTCGGCCAGAGGTGAGCCTTCCATGGCGGCGATTTCCTTTCTGTCCCGGGTTTCGGCACCAGTGTAACAGTTTTAAGTCAGGCAAGGAGGAAAACAGAGGGGATGCAGGCTTGATCCAACTCAGATGCTTTTATTTCCCTTTTTTTCTTTTCCTCTTTGCGCTTTAATTTTTTCTCACTCACGCACGCACACACACACACAACTCTGTGCCGGCGTCTCTCTCTCTCGGCGCGTGTCTCTCCTCCCTTTTATCTTCCCCTCACTGCAACACAGAACAATCATTAGTCTCATTTCCTACAGGTGTGCAATCCTTACCACTTGCTTTCTCCAGCTCTACCCTCCATTCACAAACCTGCGCTCGACCACGCCCCCGCTTCCACAGTCTCCATACATGGTAGATATTAACACTTTATTTAAAAACATCCTCTACATGTTTGCCATTTCTTTGTAAACACACACAGAGTCGTCTCTCCCACTCATGATGAACTCGTGTTAACACATCCAGTATTATGCATTTAATTGCATGTCCATCACAACCTTCCGACAGCCTCCTGATCCAGCCATGAGAATGATTTCAATATGTTCTTCTTTTGTCAAAGGCATTCTTAAAGGCTATCTGAAAAAAATAATCTATAATATAAACTATGTATGAAAAATTTTGGAAGACATTTTGCTAAAAAGTGTTAATTTCCCTTATGTATGGACCTGTACACTCTCTGAGCACTTTATTAGGAACACTATACTAATACTGGGTAGAGTCTCCCTTTGCTTTCAAAACAGCCTCAATTCTTCGTGGCATGGATTCCACAAGATGTTGGAAACATTACTTTGAGATTCTGGTCCATGTTGACATGATTGCATCACGCATTTCCTGCAGATTTTTCAGGTGCACTTTCATGCTGTGAATCTCCCGTTCTACCACATCCCAAAGTTGTTCTATGCTGGAAGTAGCCATTACATGATGGGTAAATTGTGGCCATGAAGGGAGCACATGGTCAGCAACAGTACTCAAATACACTGTGGCATTCAAGCGATGATTGATTGGTATTAACAGGCCCAAGTAAACATTCCCCACACCATTACACCACCTCCATCAGCCTGGACTGTTTACACCAGGCAGATTGGGTCCATGGATTCATGCTGTTGGTGCCAAATTCTGACCCTACCATCAGTGTGCCTCAGCAGAAATTGAGGTTAATCAGACCAGGCTACGTTTTTCCAGTCTTCATTTGTCCAGTTTGGTGAGCCTGTGCCCACTGCAGCCTCAGCTTTCTGTTACTGGCTGACAGAACTGGAACCCGACATGGTCTTCTGCCGTTGTAATGCAACAGGTGAAATTTTTAAACACCTTCTGCAGTGTTGGCTTTTAACCAGCAGAGGGAGCCTTCTGAATGCTAATAATCTGCAGTCCCCTCCAAAAGTATTGGAAAGGCCAGTTGTTTTGTTTCTCCTATACACTGAAGACATTCGTGTATGAGATAAAATTTAAAAAGATACATATAAGATGGATCAGAACGTCAGCTTTCATTTCCTGATATTTACACTTAGATGTGTTAAATTAGAACATGGCACCTTTTGTTTGAACCCAACCAATTTTTCAAGCCATGAATAATAGTTCATGTGGCTGACAGGTGTTTCTTGTTGCCCAGGTGTGCCCTGTTAGATTGATTGTTTAAACAGTTAATAGCTCTGAATTAATAGCTCAGTTGCATTTATTGTAATGAAAAGACACTTTAAGGCATGTTTATAGGCATAACAAGTAAGCATCATGTTTGATTATTTTGACAATTTGTATATACTTTCTTCACTCTCACTGTAGTAATGGTACCCTATTTTAAAAACTGAAGATATGCATGCAGCATGCAACACAAATACTGTGTTGTTAGTACTGTTTATCGTTGTTTCAGTGTAGAACCTGTTACTATCACAAAATAATTTGTGGATTGCTCGCACAAGTCTGTTTGGTTACATCATTCTCAGATGATCTGCATTTCAAAATATTGTTGTGTTGCATGCTGGGCATGAAGATACAGGTTGTCTCAATTCTATCGTGTAGATACTTCACATATTTCACACTGTTTTCATTACAAAACAGGTGCAAATTACCTGTTTTATTAGTCACTGAAATACAAACTAATATATAGTCAGATGAACATTTATGAGTAGGCCTATACAGAACTTCTTTTCTAGGCTAATTATTTTCAAATAAGCTGTGATGATATTTTGTTCATATTGCACAACCATAGATGTTATAAAAAATGTATAGGCATCTATAAGGGTGGTTTATAGATACCATTATAGAGATTTTGTTATAGGTCAGGAAGAAGTGTTCTTACATCTAGCTCTTGCCAAATATGTATAAATTAAGATGTAGGTCTTTTGGCTCTTAATTTGGTGCTGGTTAAATGGCGATGGTTGCAAATACGTCTTTCTGAGTAAATGAGTGTGGCAGAGTTGAATTTTTTTTTTTTTTTTTTTTTTTGGTGTACATTTTCAGTCAAATTGCTAAATAATAGGATCTGAACATATTTAACATGCTTGTGCAGTCACAGATCTGTGTAGCTTGATGCTAATATTAACATAAAATTAGACTTATACCCTCAGATTCGTGGTCACAGAATAGTGCCTTTTAGTGTGTATAATTTTCCTGGAAAAGTGAAGTCTTTAAAACTAATTTCAGGTACAGTCATGGTCCTTAAGGTCTAAAATGGGGTTTAAAGGTACAGTACTGTGCAAAAGATGCCTTCAAAATAATGAAATTAAATGTTTCTACATTTTAAAAAAATACTGTAAAGAGCAGTAAACAGTAGTAAATGAAACAAAGTCAATATTTGGTGTGACAAAAAAATAAAATAGTAGTCTCCGGTACAATCTGTGCAGTTTTATAAGGAAATGAGCTGGTAAGTTTTATTGAGCATCTTGCAGAACCAGCCACAGTTCTTCTGGAGACTTTGACTTTTTATTTTTACAGCAAAACCCAGCAGCCTTCATTGTGTTTTTTGTCTGAAAAGTGTCTCTTACTTAATATGCTGTTTTCTTTAATGACATACAAACATTTTTCTGTAACATTTAATTTTGTGCTAGAAAACTGTTTGGGAATCTAAAATGTGTTTTGTACTGACTGTACTGATAATGTAGACGTCATTAAATAAAAAATCTATAACAAAGTTTGTACTAAAAAAAAATAGGGTGCCTAAAATGTTTGCACAATACTGTACACAACGTTCACTTTCTCAGGAGATAAAGAACAAACTTCAGGTAAAGAAGATTTATCACCCATTGTACTGTTTCAAAACATTTTTAGAGTGTACCATAGTGCTCATAATAATAAATAAAAATTAATGTTAGCAAATTTAATTAAATAATAATTTAATAAATGATTGCTTAAACCTGAAGAATTAGAGAAATGGGTTACTCCATGCAGTTTTAATATAGCAGTTTTAGTATTTAAAAAAAAAAAAAAAACCGCATACAGATTTATTTAAAGGATCATCATAAGATATTTAAAAATAGCTTAAATGATCACATTTTCCAAATTTTTAAACTTTATTTAAAAACAGTGTAAATATAAATACACACACACACACAAATAAATTAAGCTATTATTAAGTCTGCATCCAACATCCTCCAGTGTATCGTTTCTCAGTTCAGTGCAACACAGTTCCATTGTGTGTAGTTTATTACAGTAACCTCAGGGCAGCTGGTGCACTGTCAGTCCTGCGCAGCTCATCTCGAGGTGCAGGTAACTGTGTCTGTGCAAAGAGCCAGTCCACTGGGTCTCGGTGGCTGCCGAGTGTGAGCTCGTCTAGACTCAGCGTGGTTACACGTGACCGTGGGGTCCTGTAGGAGCAGTGAAGTGGGCTGCTACTTCCCAAGTGTTTGTCTAGAGGCTTGGAAAAGAGACGAGGCCTCAGAGTCCGCACAACCCGCACAGGGCCGTATGCAGGCTGGGCCAGCTTTTTAATGGAGTCAACATATTCATCCATAGACTGCGAGGAGCATCCCGTCTGTGAGGCATCCTCATGCATCTCTGTTATTGTGGGCAAAGGAGCCACGGATAACAGCAGTCTTCTTGGCTTCATCCTGGAGAGACATCAAAAAGTTTGAGTGAGCTACTTCTGGATGCTCTGGAGCATTTTCAGCTTTAATTGTAATGAAAAACAAGCAAGAAGCAGTGCGTACACTGCACAGGAACTCTTTTTATGCAACATGAAATTTCTGAAAGACTTTCCAAATGAAAGCAAGTACTCACCTGTAGTAAATATATTCTTGAATCTTGTGAGATACAATGTAGTCCTGATACTGCTCTGTGACAGGGAGCTGCTGCTTGCTCTTGGTCTTTGAGTTGGGTCTGATCTGCTCTTCAGGCAAAGCCTTTTATACTGCTGCTGGGTGTAAGCCAGGCACATGACACTAAATATAGCTATGCACTGACCTTGCTCTCTCTGGAGGAAGTGTGTGTGTGCTGGGCTGAGAGGGTGGAGGAAGCTGTGGCGTGGCAGATGACTGGGCTTCACTGCTGCAGCTGCCCTGATTGTTTATATTTCAGACACAATGAGGCCCTGGGAGCACTCGGCCCTCCACCTAGCTCACACAGGAGAACACACACACTCGCCCTCACTCAGTCTGCTGCCAGCAGTATATCAACCACTTCACCCTGTTATACACTTACAGGGCCTCAGGGATCCATGTGGGGATGTTTTGGAAGGCTTCAACTTTTCAGTCATCTGTTTTATTGTTAGTGTGGTGAATGATTATTTTAGGACTGACAAATGGACAATGACAAATTTAGGGAAAAGCAATACAGCATTCAGCTTTTTTTTTCCCCAAATAATTAAACGAGTTGAAACGTATCGTGAAATTACACTCAAGTTGAAGTACAGGTACTGTGTGAGATGTATAAGGAAATGTTAAAAGTATACATACATAGGACCTCCTTTTTTTTTTTCTTTTTTTTTTTAACCCACATTGCAAATCCATATCAAGTCAGTTTGTCTGAAAAGTGGAAGGTTGAAATTAAGGTTAGGAACAGGTTTAGAGTTTTGATAAAACTTGATTCATGAAATCGAAGATTAGCCACATTTCCTTTATTTACAAAGGGGGTTATGACAGGAACTCGCAATCCTCATTGTCGTACACATAAATGTGCTAGTTATATGTGCTGCTAGTTCCTTGACCACATCGAGTGAATGACTCAGTGGAACAACAGAAAACAAGTATGTGGAAAATATTTATTGAATATGGATTTACAATCCTGAGGACAAATAACAAGATGAAACCAAAATACAGTGACAACACGGTACCCAGAAATGTCTTTGTGTGCCATGAAAACAATGGTCCCTTTGCAAGGTGTGTAGTTATGTTACATGTTACTGGTATGGTCAAATGTTCAAACGTTACACTAATAACTAAATTATGAATCTGCAATAAAAATGCAGGGTGGTCAAGGCTTGGGGCTGCAGAAAATGTATGATGTCCATTGGGGTTTGTTTGCTCAAAAAGTTTGGAAACCCTTGATTTAAAGTATGAAAAGCAATTGAGACTAATAGGGAGTTCCTGCTGAAAAGAGATGGTTTTGGTTTAAAATCCACAGAAACACAATTGATTCGATAAATATGATAAGTAACTGGGCAAAAAGTCTAAATGAAAATGAACCTAGTTAAAGACTTGCTTTTCTTTTCTATGGAAATGTAATTGAGTAAGAGCAATTAAAGTATAATTAAACATTAATACTCAAAATACAAATCCCATTAAATGGTATATTATTGTAGGGTAATGAAGTATAATGAATTATTAATTGAAGTAAATTAAATAAATTACTGTAAATAATTTCTACTACAAATGTAATTAATGGCTGTAAATCCTGTCAGCTGTTTTGGTGTAAGAAGGCTGTAAACTTGAACTCAATGTATCGGTTGTTACTAATTCAGTCCAGGCCCAGAACCCGGAAACATGCTTTCTAATACTGTCCTTTGCAAGACATCCGGCACAAAGAAGATTAAATTAAGTGAACTAAGTGCTATTTATGTAGTGAATTATTTCTCTGATTGGTGTACTAGACATTAAACCATATTAGATTATCATTAAGCAACAGTGAAAGCATTAAGCTAATGTTGTTTCCATGTGTTTAACAGTTAGCATTGCTAGCCAGGATTTAGGACACAGACGTGTTAAAGGCAGCTATATCTGGCGTTCAATTTTAATCTGATGCTTTTTTGGCCATGTCAAGTGCAGTGCTCACACGGGGATTGCAGGAGGATTATCCAGCTAGTTCCTGAAAGGATTAGACATGTGTTCACATGACACGTTTAGCACTCAGCTGCTATACTGCACTTTGTAGTTGTACCTGACCTGATGTGACCCCCTGAAACTACTGAAGTGGGCATTCAAAGGTGGAGAACAGGAACTATGTTGTCGGGGTATTTTGAGAGAAAATGTTTGTCACTGCAGAATCTTAGAAGGGGATGCAAAAATCAAACAGACTTTGTCTTTCTGATGTGTTCCATGATAGCCATGGCCTGGTGTGTAATATAAATGAACAGTGATACAGGATGAAAACACTTTAATTATTCATTGTATATTCTAATATATTAATCTACAACCCCAATTCCGAAAAAGTTGGGACAGTATGGAAAATGGTAATAAAAACAAAGAGGAATGGTTTATAAATGTACTTTGACTTGTATTTAAACAAAAAAAAATGTTTAAAGACAAGGTATTTGATGTTTTACCTAATCAACTGGAAAGTTTTTTGAAGATAAACGTTTATTTTGAAATTGACGCATGCAGTATGTTCCAAAAAAGTTGGGATGGGACAATTTAGGACTAATAGCGAAGTGACAAGTTGAAATAAGAAGGTGATGTGAAACAGGTGAGGCAATCGTCTAATCATAGTATATAAGGAGCCTCCAAAAAAGGCCTAGTCCTTCAAGAGTCGAGGGTCGAGGCTCGCCAATCTGCCAACAGAATAATCCAGCACTTTGAGAACAACATTCCCCAAAGACACATTGGTGGGATTTTGGGCATTTCACCTTCTACAGTGCACAATATGATTAAAAGATTTAAGGAATCCGGTCAAATCTCAGTGCGTCAAGGGCAAGGCCGAAAACCATTTCTGAATGCGCGTGATCTCCGATCCCTCAGACTTCACTGTCTTAAAAACCGTCATGAGTCTGTAATGGATATCCTGACATGGGCTCGGGAATACTTTGGTAAACCTTTGTCAGTCAACACCATTCACCGCTGCATCCACAGATGCAAGTTAAGGCTTTACTATGCAAAGCAGAAGCCATTCATCAACACTGTCCAGAAGCACCACCGACTTCTCTGGGCTCGGTCTCATCTGAGATGGACAGTAGCACAGTTTGTGGTCCGACGAGTGAACATTTCAAATAGTTTTTGGACAAAACAGCTGTCGTGTTCTCCGGGCCAAAGAGGAAAAGGACCATCCAAGCTGTTATCAGCGTCAGGTCCAAAAGCCAGCGTCTGTCATGGTATGGGGGTGTGTCGGTGCCCATCGCATGGGTAACTTGCACATCTGTGAGGGCATCATTAATACAGAAAGATATGTACACATTTTGGAGCAACATATGCTGCCATCCAGAGCAGGACAACGCTAAACCATGTTCTGCCCGTATTACAAGCACATGATTGCGTAAGCAGAGAGTGCGAGTGCTAGCATGGCCTGCCTGCAGTCCTGACCTGTCTCCGATTGAGGATGTGTGGCGCATTATGAAGCACAAAATAAGGCAACGAAGGCCCCGTACAGTTGCGCAGCTGAAGAAATGCATAATGGATGAATGGGGGAAAATTCCACTTGCTAAACTTAACCAACTGGTGTCTTCAGTGCCCAAACGCTTAATAAGTGTTATTACAAGAAAAGGTGATGTTACACAGTGGTAAACAGTCGACTGTCCAAACTTTTTTGGAGTGTGTTGCAGTCATCAGATATGAAATGAGTATATAGTCTCAAAAATAAATTAAATTCACAAAGTAAAACATCAAATAATGGGTTAATAATGTGCTTTGAATATAGTACAGGGTGAATTGAATTTTCAAATGACTTTTTTGCATTTTCCATGCTGTCCCAACTTTTTCGGAATTGGGGTTGTATACTGAAGAATATCATCCATATGCATTTCATGTTTTACAATAACAAAAGAATGTGGACGTGACTTAATACAGCATTGTGTCATGATTCAGTGTCACACTCCAAGAAATGACCTAAGGTAGATTGTCTGAAGCGGATACCTCCCAATGTGACTTTCCACTGCTCAAGAGTCTCAGAACAGGAGTGTTGGGCCCGTGACTGCCTTCTAGCACGTAGACTTGAAACAGAGCTAGGCTGGACATGAGCCAACAGGATTTCCTCTGTCCAACAGAAGAATTAACGATTATTATTATTTCTTGTGTCACTGCAGGAAGGGGGCGAGTTGATCATGGAGGGTTTACTCAACATCTCCTGGGGTCTGAGGAGGCCAATCAGACTGCAGATGCAGGATGACCATGAGCGCTTCCACTTTGCCAATGCAGGATTATGGAGGCCAGAGAGCCCAGGGAGAGACCACAGGTGGGTGGGACTGAACTACACCCACTACTAGCTTTTGCCTTCATGAAAGTAAATCTCAATCTTTTGTTCCTTTCATCGTCTCAGTGCATTTGTCATCTAAATACACAGGAAAGATTTTGCTGGAGGTGAGACTTTTTTCTGATCACATTAAATTATAAAGGTCACATAAGTAATTGAATTACAAGAATAAGATAGGAAAGTACAGTAATATAAAGGGGCTGGCACATACATTTGAAGCACACGGAATTTCAAATAGTTCTTATCATTTTTGTTCAGAGGTCAGCCTGTCAATCCATAGCCTATCGATGCAGGTTGATGAAAATCATAGTTCTGTTAAAACATCTAGAATGACCCACACTATTACTGATGGTTGCTGAGCGTGCACAGGTTGTGTGCAGTCATACTCCTCTGTGACACTCCCTCCTCTGTCTCACGTGTAACATCCTCCTTACGCAAGGCAATATTAAGCTTCCATAAGCACAGGTCTAACACTCTAGTGACTTTGTCGTACTGTATGGTTGCTGGAAGTGCTCCATCAAGACATACACCGATCAGCCATAACATTAAAACCACCTGCCTAATATTGTGTAGGTCCCCCTTGTGCCACCAAAACAGCTCTGAGCTGGTGAGGCATGGACTCCAAAAGCTCTCTGAAGGTGTGCTGTGGTATCTAGCACCAAGATGTCAGCAGCTGATCCTTTAATTCCTGCAAGTTGCGAGGTGGGGCCTCCATGGACCGGACTTATTTGCACAGCACATCCCACAGATGCTCGATCGGATTGAGACCTTGGGAATTTTGAGGCCAAGTCAAGACCTTGAACTCTTTGTCATGTTCCTCAAACCATTCCTGAACAATTTTTGCACTGTGGCAGGGCGCATTATCCTGCTGCCACGAAGGTCTGCACTTGTAGTAACATCCACATGAATGCCAGGACCCAAGGTTTCCCAGCAGTATACGAATACATTATAGGATATAAATGGGAGAACTTGTATCTGTATACAGTACATCATCTTTAGTAACTGCCTGGTCAGGGTTGCAGTGGTTTAAATTAGTCTACTTATTTGTTTACATTTTGGGAATAGAACCAACTAAATTTGTTAGAAAATGTCACAGGCACATTAATTAAAGAGTTATGTTGTTGAACTAAAGTGCACTAAATCTTCTGTACAATATATTCTCTGTGCTGACAGGAATGAAAACCAACAGAGTCCTATTCAGTTTTCATTTGAGTCCAACAACAATGAAGTTACTGTACCAGCAAAAAACAGTAAGTTCAAAAATAGTCTCTAGCTTTTGTTTTCTCTGTGCTTACCAGTGACGGACAGATCAAACTTCTATGAAACTTTTAGTTTCATAAAATGTGTTTGGAATAATCCTACATAATTCCAAACATGTGCCATGTGTATTTTCTCCAACAAAGGCAATAATTCATGACTATTTGTGTACTGGCAGTGATTGGTTATATTTCTGTATTGTTTATTTTTAGCCATATTGTTTTTCTAGATCACTTATCCATGACGGAGAATTTCTGCCATGTACACATGCTAGCCACTGGTCCTCCAGGTGTTCATGCAACGAATTTATTTTTGCGTTATTCTGGAATATTCACAAGTGTGTTTAATTTGTGATGGTGAATTTGTACACAGCATCATGTTTCAAAGCGTGAAAGTGCTATATTAAAAATGTGTTCACTGGGTTTGTCCTGTCTTCTGTAGGTTTTGATGGTCTTAGCTCAGAAGAGGAAACTCCTCAACTTCCAAGAACGAGAAGTGATGCCAGCTTCATGAACGTCCAAAGAAGATCCAAACAGCGATCCTCAGTAGACTTACAAAGGGTTAAAAGGCATCGCTTCTCCATCAACGGGCACTTTTACAACCACAAGGTGACATGTTACCTTAAGAAACATCTTGTATTGGTAATCTGTTTAAATGTTACTTCTAACAGATAAGAAACTCACGTAATGGTTGTCTAAAGGAACATCAGCTAAGATGAGCACAGCACAATAGTGTTTGTAGGGAACTATCACAGACTGTGGCTGGTAAAGGGCACTTGAGCTCTCACTAATGACTGTAGCAGCATGTGTAAAGGGAAGTGTTGGTGGTGGTGTGAGTCCTGCGGGTCAGAGAGCTGTGATAGATAGATGCAGGTGTTGAGAGGGAGTGCTTTCCTGTGCAGGAGTTCCTCTGGCAGCAGCACGCTCTTCACAAAGGCCTGTCACCTGCTTTTCTCATCAGCACTCTTCAAGGTTAGGGATCAGCCTGGTCATGAAGGTCTTTCTGCAGATGTGGAGAAACTGGAAAGGAAGCTGTGTGTTTTAAATGATTTGTCTTAGGGGTGGATGGTGATGGTGGATGGGTATGCTGCCCTCAAGAGTGTAAAAGTAAACTAATGAACAGGAAATAAAAGAGAATTACACATGAATATCTGTGTACGTTGACATTTCTTATGAGCTACATGACAAGACATGAAGTAAAAAAGTAGGGCAACATACTGTAAGTCCCTGTATTTTCTTATACTGACGAATAGTTTGTTTTGGATTGCAAAATAGAGAATAGTTGTAAGTTTGCTCTTTGTGTAGGATAATGATGGCGATCTCATGGAAAGGATTAGATAAGCATTTAGGAGTGAATGCAACACTGCTGCTTTACCTTGTGTGTCAGTGAATGTTTTTTTTTTAATAGTGATGAATAAAAAAAGATATTATTCGTTATATGTTCTTTGTGTGGCAATAGCTACAGTAATTTACTGTTTGCATTTCAGACATCGATCTTCACCCCAGCTTATGGGTCAGTAACTAATGTTCGTGTGAGCAGTTCAATGACAACACAACAAGTGCTCAGTCTGCTACTGAATAAATTTCGGGTATGTAATTTTGTAATATTTTGACAGGACTTTGAGAATATTACATGAATGACCCTTCTAATATGAGTAACCCGTAATAATTCTTCATGTCTTCAACCCTGAAGCTATACACTTTATCATACTGTATTTCTACAGGTGGAAAATAAAGCAGATGAATTTGCACTTTATATCGTCCATGAATCAGGAGGTAATTTTTGCCTCTTTGCTTTTCTTGTCCCGTTCACTTTTAATTACTGCCAGCATGGTGTGTATGTATGTATAATATTTGTAATATTATTTACACTTCAGAAAGGACGAAGATTAAAGACACTGAATATCCCTTGGTGTCACGTGTGCTACATGGCCCATGTGAAAAAATTGCCAAACTTTTCATTACGGAAAAGGATCTGGGTGAAGAGGTTACTTATGATGTGAGTCTTTCTGCCTGTATATATATATATATATATATATATATATATATATATATATATATATATATATATATATATATATATATAATGTATGTGGCAGTCCGGGAAAACCCATATTATAATGATGTAGCTGAAATCTGGAAAACCAAATCATCCAAAATGACAAAAGAGTATGTGATTTTTCTGCCAGTAATGTAGTTTCACATGCCTACATAAATATACATTCACAGGCCACTTTATTAGGAACATCTGTACATCTGCACATTTATGCAGTTATCTAATCAGCCAATCATTTGGCATCAGCACAATGCATAAAATCATGCAGATACAGGTCAAGAGCTTCAGTTAATGTTTACATCAACCATCAGAATGGGGAAAAAATTTGATCTCTGTAATTTTGATTGTGGCATGGTTGTTGGTTTTAGTTTACTCAAAATAGTGCAACAAACAAAAAACCTCCTGTGAGCAGAGGGTCTGCAGTCTGAAACACCTTGTTGTTGAGAGAGATCATAGGAGAATAAACAGACTGGTCTGAGCTGACAGGAAGTCGTAAATAAGCACTCGTTACAACCGTGGTGAGCACAAAAGCATCTAGGAACACACAACACACCAAACCTTGGGTAGTGGTAGCTCAGTGGTTATGATTTTGGACTTCTGATCGGAACGTCATGAGCTCTAATCCCAGCACTGCCAAGCTGCCACTGCTGGGCCTTTAACCCACAACTGCTCAGTTGCATAAATGTAAGTCGCTCTGGATAAAGGCGTCTGCCAAAATGCCATAAATGTCTCAAATGTAAATGTACCTTGAGGCGGATGAGCTACAACAGCAAAAGACCACATCAGATTCTACTCCTGTAAAAATGTGAGGGGTGTACTCACTTTTGTGAGATACTGTATAATTGTGTATGTGACAAATAAAATCTTGAATCTTGAGATGAGGTACAACAGCAGAAGACCACATCAGGTTCTACTCCTGTCAGCCAAGAACGAGAATCTGAGGCTATCATGGGCACAGGCTCACCCAAACTGGACAGCTGAAGACTGGAAAAAAAGACCAAGTGATATTTTTTTCTAACCTTCAACTGTCCAGTTTGAGTGAGTCTGTGCCCATGATTCCTGTTCTTGGCTCACAGGAGTAGAACCTGATGTGGTCTTCTGCTGTTGTACCTCATCTCAAGATTCAAGATGTTATTTGTCACATACACAATTATACAGTATCTCACAAAAGTGAGTACACCCCTCACATTTTTGTAAATATTTTATTATACCTTTTTATGGGACAACACTGACAAAATGACACTTTGCTACAATGTAAAGTAGTGAGTGTACAGCTTGTATAACAGTGTAAATTTGCTGTCCCTCAAAATAACTCAACACACAGCCATTAATGTCTAAACTGCTGGCAACAAAAGTGGGTACACCCCTAAGTGAAAATGTCCAAATTGGGCCCAAAGTGTCAATATTTTGTGTGGCCACCATTATTTTCCAGCACTGCCTTAACCCTGTTGGGCATGGAGTTCACCAGAGCTTCACAGGTTGTCACTGGAGTCCTCTTCCACTCCTCCATGACATCACAGAGCTGGTGGATGTTAGAGACCTTGCACTCCTCCACCTTCCGTTTGAAGATGCCCCACAGATGCTCAATAGAGTTTAGGTCTGGAGACATGCTTGGCCAGTCCATCACCTTTACCCTCAGCTTCTTTAGCATGGCAGTGGTCGTCTTGGAGGTGTGTTTGGGGTCGTTATCATGTTGGAATACTGCCCTGCGGCCCAGTTTCAAAAGGGAGGGGATCATGCTCTGCTTCAGTATGTCACAGTACATGTTGGCATTCATGGTTCCCTCAGTGAACTGTAGCTCCCCAGTGCCGGCAGCACTCATGCAGCCCCAGACCATGACACTACCACCACCATGCTTGACTGTAGGCAAGACACACTTGTCTTTGTACTCCTCACCTGGTTGCCGCAACACACGCTTGACACCATCTGAACCAAATAAGTTTATCTTGGTCTCATCAGACCACAGGACATGGTTCCAGTAATCCATGTCCTTAGTCTGCTTGTCTTCAGCAAACTGTTTGCGGGCTTTCTTGTGCATCATCTTTAGAAGAGGCTTCCTTCTGGGAAGACAGCCATGCAGACCAATTTGATGCAGTATGCGGCGTATGATCTGAGCTCTGACAGGCTGACCCCCCACCCCTTCAACCTCTGCAGCAATGCTGGCAGCACTCATACGTCTATTCTGCAAAGCCAACCTCTGGATATGATACTGAGCACATGCATTCAACTTCTTTGGTCGACCATGGCGAGGCCTGTTCTGAGTGGAACCTGTCCTGTTAAACTGCTGTATGGTCTTGGCCACCGTGCTGCAGCTCAGTTTCAGGGTGTTGGCAATCTTCTTATAGCCTAGGCCATCTTTATGTAGAGCAACAATTCTTTTTTTCAGATCCTCAGAGAGTTCTTTGCCATGAGGTGCCATGTTGAACTTCCAGTGACCAGTATGAGAGAGTGTGAGAGCGATAACACCAAACTTAACACACCTGCTCCCCATTCACACATGAGACCTTGTAACACTAATGAGTCACATGACATGACATTGGACATTTTCACTTAGGGGTGTACTCACTTTTGTTGCCAGCGGTTTAGACATTAATGGCTGTGTGTTGAGTTATTTTGAGGGGACAGCAAATTTACACTGTTATACAAGCTGTACACTCACTACTTCACATTGTAGCAAAGTGTAATTTCGTCAGTGTTGTCCCATGAAAATATATAATAAAATATTTACAAAAATGTGAGGGGTGTACTCACTTTTGTGAGATACTGTATATAGTATATAACTTGCAGTGAAATGATTCCACCTCAAGATTCTATGTGTTGTGCATGTTGAGATGCTTTTTTGCTCACCATGGTTGTAAAAAGTGATTATTTGAGTTACTATATCCTTCCTGAGAGCTCAAACCAGTCTAGGCCATTTTCCTCTGACCTCTCTTATCAACAAGTTGTTTCCACCCACAGAACTGTCGCTCACGTAATAGTTTTTTTTTCACCATTCTATGTAAACTATAGTACAGAGCCCCTGAAGTGACCTGTGAGAAAAAAAAAATGACAGAAACTTTTGCGTGTGCACGAGAAACTTTTGCACAGGTCACTTTAGGGGCTCTGTAATATAGAGACTGTTGTGTGTGAAAATCCCAGGAAATCAGCAGTTTCTGAAATACTCAAACCACCCCATCTTGTAGCAACAACCATGTCACGATCTAAGTCATTTTTTCTTCATTCTGATGTTTGATGTGAACATTAACTGAAGCTCTTGCCCTGCATCTGCATGATTGTTTGCATTGCACACATGATTGGCTGATTGGATAATTGCATGAATTCTCTTTCGACATCTCAAAGGTGTGTTTAACAAACAATCAAAGAGTTTTTCTCTAAAGTAATTGCTGATAATGCACCATCAACCAAAAGTATTGTTTAATACAACTGATTGTTTTAAACCCTAGGAGAGATGCTTTTTTGGATGTTACCCAAGAGACCTGTGATGATTTTGTAAACTTTTTTACTCACAAAATTGAGATTAAAGCTGTTGTACCCTCACAATTTGACCAACCATTAATACCTTCTCCATCTAGCTCTCTGACTCACTTTGAACCAGTTTCATCGGCACAGTTGGCAGATGTCTCCAAGATGAAGTGTTCCGTTTATAAGCTGAATATTCTTCCTCCACGTCTTTTCAAATACATTTTTACAACTGTTAGCTACAGTGTGACATCTATAATTAATAGCTCCTTAGCGAATAGAGTTGTTCCAAGCAGTTTTAAACATGCAATTCTACATCCCTTGTTTAAAAAAACAAGATCTGACAATAAACAATTATAGACCAATCTCTAAATTGCCTTTTATGTCCGTGATTCTGGAGAGAGTTGTCTATTCGCAGCTCTGTTCCTATATAAATGCACTCAACATTCTAGATACATTTTAGTCGGGCTTTAGACTTTTGCACAGCACCGAATCTGCACTGTTGAAGGTCACTAATGACATTTTGCTCTCCTTGGATTTTGGCTCACATGTTGTTTTAGTTTTATTAGATCTCAGTGCCGCATTCGACACAATCGACCATAACATTCTTCTCAGTCATCTCAAATGTTTGGTTGGCATCCAGGGAACTGCCCTTCAGTGGTTTGCCTCCTATCTGAAAGACAGGACGTTCTCTGTTAACTTAATTGGCATTGGCTTCCTGTGAAATTCAGGGATTCAGGGTGGATTTAAAAATTCTGCTCTTTGTCTATAAAGCACTCTGTTCTCGCACCCAAATATCAGTGATCTTCATCCTTACTCCCCCACCCACGAGAGCTTTTGGGTCATCTGATCAGCTTCTTTTGAGAGTTCCTCGTGGTCGCTATAAAACCAAAGGCGATCGTGCCTTTTCTGTGGTAGGTCCTAAACTCTAGAACAGTCTTCCTTTCCATGTGAGGTCAGCTTCTTTAATAACCACTTTTAAATCTTCATTGAAAACATATTTTCATTCTCTAGCTTTTGAATAGGTCTTTTAATAGGTTGAAATATGTAACTACTTGATGCTGTATTTAAAGGGATCTATTAATTATTATTGACACTATATTTTTAATCTGTGATTGATTTGGTTGATTGATTTGTAAAACACTTTGAGTCAACTTCTGTTGTTTTAAATGTGCTCTATAAATAAAGGTTGACTTGACTTGAATGTCGAAATATACAGGTGTCCCTAATAAAGTGTTTTCTGCCGTTGAGAAGGGAGCCAGTTTAGTAAATGCATTTAGTCTGCCTAAAGATGCCAAGTGCAATTCCTTACATAGTGAATGTCAAGCTTTGATCAAGTTGAGTGATAAGTTACATTCCATATAGCCAAATGGACATAAGCCTAATCAGTTCTGTTTGTGATTAGACATTGGCCGTCAAAATGTCTGCACATCATCATGAGATACATGCAAAAAAAAACAAAAAAAAAAACATATTTCCGCTCAGGAAAATCTATAGATTTCGGAACTATATTTAGTAGAAAATGTCCAAATTTGACCATGTGAAGGGTTTTCCCAGGCTGCCTATCTATTATAGTAAATAGATATGTTCTGTCTAAACTCAAAATTAAACTATGGGATAAGTCTATTTCGTGACATTTAGGATGTTAATACCACAATACAAGTGTTATTTTTTCCCCCAGGTTGCACAGTACATAAAGTTTGAGATGCCTGTGTTGGATAGCTTTGTCACAAAATTGAGGGAAGAAGAGGAGAGAGAGATTTCAAAACTGACAGAAAAGTATGTAATAGCACACATATAACTCTTATTACTCTTCTTATTCCACAAATGACATCAACTGCAAATGTGATATTCTTTACTGTGTTTGTTTCTACTCTGATACAATAATGAATTTAATGCTAGATAAAGTAATTATTTTCACAAGGACAGTATCAGCATGAAGCCTGAAACATTGCTTACATTCTCTTTTATAGGTATGGTGTACTGAAATCACTGATACAACAGCAGCTAAAGGATATTTCTGAAAGTGCAGACTGTGTGTGAAGATATAGATTTCTTACTTGTTATTGACTAAGGACATACTAGATACTAGATGCAATACGTTTTATACTTAGGAGTTTGTAAGTACCAATAACTGATTTCACATAGTATACTCAGGTGTGACACATAATTCCAGATGCTACTGTTAAAATACTTTATAAAGCACTTAAGTATTTTTAAATGCTGAGGGTTTTTTTGTTTTGTTTTTTTTTTTGTTTTTTTTTAAAAAAAAGAGTTAGTGACACTTCTTGAACTACATATCATGAATTTACAATGAATGTATTTGCTTGAACACAATACCCTGTTTTAAGAAAATATAATAAAACATTTTTATACAGATGCTCAGTCTATTTCTGTGTGGTTCGTGGTAATTCTAGCAAAAAGTATTCATTGTAAGGTATGTTTCAGATATATTTGATTCCACAATGCAAAAGGAGGCACTCCAAACATACGTAAGTGCAAAGAACATACAGCAGCAGAAAATCAAAAAGCACAACAACAAAACCAAAAACACAGCAGCAACTTCAGAAACACATCAGTGTCAACTAAAAAAGGTTGGCCTGTACTGACATCACATGCTCACTGCTGCTTTTCAGTCTGTTATTTAGTTAGCCTAGCGAACACGATTATTATTGTTATTATTGGGAGGAGTCATTCATAACCTGGCTTCCTTTTTCAGCACTCACATGCTCATATTAATGCTGTGCAAAGTTGACCGCATATGTAAATAACATTATTTGAATGTCCTTGATTTAAAAAAAAAAAAAAAAGCAAAAATATTATGTTGATTCATTTAAACTCATATTTCCTGCACTCTCAGTGTAAACATCCTCCAGATTTCTATTTTTGAAGGTCTTTCAGACTGACACACACTGTAACCAATCAGCAGCGAGCATGTGATGTTCGACAAGGACCCGCCCTTTCTGTTTCGACTTAAAGCTGATGTGTTTTCTAATCTGCTGTTGTAATTTTGCATGTTTTGCATTTTCAGGCCACCGTAGAAACAAAATACAACATAATCCACCAGGCCTACAAAGAATACGATTTCCAGTTTTCAAATCACTACTACAGTTAAATATTATGCATTTTCTTTGCTCTGCTCTCATACCTCACTTTTATATACATGTTGTTATTATGTTACATGATAATATCATTATCTCAATTCATTGTCAGGGTTGTTTTCCTTGAGGAGAAAAAAAGTAATTTGCTGTTTCCTGCATTCTCACAATGAGTCCTGCAGAGTTACTCATTGTTCTGTGAGTGAGCTATGGAGAGTAGCAGTTCCCACGAGCTATTCCCGGAGCTGTTTTGATGAGAATAAGACAAGTAATCAGTGTCTGCTGGCAGGAGTGCCACTCTTACACAGTGGCATCATGGGAAACAACGTAGAGCCAATTTCTCAGGACCCTTTTCTCTGATTGATATTTCAGCTCTCATTGTGTTGAAATCCTCAGTGCTCTGTCTGTATACTAGTCTGTAAATTGATTTCTATTGATGATGTTTTAAAAACAAAATGGCCACAATAACCCAATCAGATTTCAGGAGACATTTTGCAGGTTTAAATGGATAGGCTTAGAATGGATGGCAAAACTTGACTTGTTGCTCATGGTGTCATCTGGATACAGTTTGCTGAGCTTGACAACTGTGGCAGTATTTTATTTTTTTTAAATATTTAAGTATATTGTAACCATTAGTATTGGTAAACCAGGAAACTTTATGAAAACGTGATCAGACACTGGGATTGTAGGAGACATGGCGTAAAAAATAACTAGACGTTTTACTTCTGGTTTTGATATGACATGATTTACCATTCAAATCCTTTACTGTCATCTCCGTTGTTTTATTGTGACTCTTTTATCATTTAACATTTATGCAAATTTTGCAATGTGTGCATGTCACATTGGATAAAACCTGCTGCCATATGTGCATGTGTAAATGTAAATGTGCCACAAGAAGAAACCTACAGTACATAGGCCAAATTGAAAACTGTTCCTTTATGAAGACTATTTCTTAATGCATGTCCAAAGGTATGCTAAATTTAATGGGCTGTAAGAATGCTTAAGTCTGCTCAAATAATTTTGCAGGGGGAAAAAAGGCAGTGCTTGGATTCAAATCACAAATTTGCAGACTTTCATTGACTTGTGACTTAACTTGGTCTTGAGCCCTTTGACTTGGAAAAGATTTCCAAGTCCATTTTCAAGACCAAAGATTAAAAATGATAAAAGTGTGTAGTGAATCAGCGTTTTCCCAGCAAATCAGCATTAACTTGTACTAGCCTTGTACTAGATGACAACAAAGTTGCAAGATCGCTCATCCCCTGACGACAGAGGCACTATGCGATAGCCATGCTCCCAAAGCTAGTAGTCTTCGCTTACAAATATTGTGTCGTTTGCAAGAACAAATGGGTTGTAACATGGACTGTAGAACCTGTGGTTCAAGATTATCAGAAGCAAAAGCAGCAGCTCAAATTTTGTTCGGCATTTGAAGTTGCCTAAAGCAAATCCTAAAGTAAAGCCAAATCGAACTGATCTACATGGGTACACTTAGTGAAAACATTCTATAACTCATCTCATGTGAAATTTAATTGAAATATTCAGTTTTTACCCGCCTCTTCCCTGTGTGCATGGAGTTTGCATATTCTCCCTGTGCTTCAGGGGTTTCCTCCCCCAGTCCTCCACATGCATTGAAGGCAGATTGGCATCTCTAAATTGTCCGTAGCGTGTGAATGGGCGTGTGAATGTGTGTGCGAATGGGTGTGCGATTGTGTCCTGCAATGGGTTGGCACCCTGTCCAGTGTGCCTTGTGCCCTGAGTTCCCCGGGATAGGCTCCAGGCTCCCTGCGACCCTGTGTAGAATAAGCGGTACAGAAAATGGATGGATAGTGATGAATAGTAATGCATCTTTCAAATACCCATATATTTCCATTGAGTTATAAAGTTTGTCTAGAAATTGATGGACACCAATTTTTAAAAACCTGCATGATTTGTATAAATTTACTATACTAATTATTCTGGCCTTAAATTTGGTAAAGAGCAAATTATGACTTGTTTAGGATTCGAAACTTAAAGTTAAGGGCTTGTAACTTGACTTGGACTTATCAGTCTTGACTTGGGACTTGAATACCAAGACTTGATATACTTGGGATTTGCAAAACAATGACTTGGTCCCACCTTTGAACAAACAAAAATGAGGTCACCAAAAGCAGCAGGCTGTGAAACGTTTACATGTATGTAAAGTACTGTGTGAGAAACTGCATCAGGAAAAGAACAAGACTGATCATGTGAGTGTATTGACTAGTGATTAATATTTAGGCCTATGACAGCCTACTGGTGAATTGTGTTTTATCCTAGTTTAAAGTCTACTGAAAACCTGACTAGCTGTTTTACCCTGGGTTTTTTTTTTACTGTGAGAAAATCTAGCAGGTTTGGTATATGTCCTTTTTTTCACTAGGATATAAGCTTACAAAATCATCTGCGTGTACAGACACTGTTTGCTGTTTGGAGACCAGGTGGCCAGATGACTATTCGAACATTCCTAGCTTCATTCTGACATATCCTTAAACTGTTACTCTATTAAATGTTGGGTCTTGCAGGAGAGAAACACATAGGAGACTCTATCATTTCACCATGTACCAGGCTTTAACTCAAACATGTAGTAAGATAACTACCAAATGAAACAATAATGTAATATAAAATAAACATTATGGAAACATAGACTTAAAATATTGAAATTTACATATTGTTTTATTTTTGTTCTTTCTGTGCATTCCATAACTATTATATAATTTGTTTATCTTTAGTAACCACTTTATTCTGGTCAGGGTCCTATCCCAGGATCACTGGGAGTGAGGTGGAACACATGGCCTATTTAGATAAGCCTTTACATAGAAATTGCAATAGACAAGCCATTGTTTAAACCATTTCACCAATTAACAGAGAATGTGGATCAATAAATATTCTGTATTACATATTTTAATCAAAATTAATTGTTGTGAGTTCATTGTGATTATTAGCATAGGTAGTTAGCAGTGTTCTAGATAGTTCCATTAAGTTAGTAGCAGTAGCCTAGTTAAACATTTTGTATGTTATTATTAATTGATCTTTAGTTTACCATATAAACAAGTATAAGTTAGTGTTCTTTGTTATTGGATGTTTTTTGTTGTTATTTTTATATTACCTATTATCCACTAGCTAAATTAGGCTGACTAGTATAGCCTTAGATCGGGTCATAGTTTCTTTTTAACCACATTACCACCTCGGGTGTGCATTATTTTACATTTACATTTACATTTATTCATTTAGCAGATGTTTTTATCCAAAGTGACTTACAAATGAGGAAATACAGGCAAAGCAATATATCAAGAACAATACTTTAAAAAAATTTTAAAAATTTATTGATTTCTAGAGAAGCAAAGTACGCAGAGTAGAGGTGTAAGTGCAGGTTATTTTTTTTTTGGTTTTGATTTTTAAAATTAGGGGGGGGAATTAGGGGTTGGTTAAGTGTTCACAGAAGAGTTGGGTCTTTAGCAGTTTTTTGAAAATAGTGAGAGATTCTGCTGTCCGGATTGAGGTTGGAAGTTCATTCCACCACTGAGGGACAGTCAGTTTGAAGGTTCTGGAAAGGGACCTCATGCCTCACTGAGTAGGCACTACCAGGCGTTGGTCATTAACTGATCGCAGGTTGTGTGAGGGAACATAAACTTCAAGGAGAGTGTTGAGGTAGGGGGGTGCTGTTCCAGACAAGGCCGTACGTGAGCATCAGGGCCTTGAATTTTATGCGGGCAGCTAAAGTGGAGGGAGATGAAGAGGGGTGTGACATTTTCTAATAATTCAATGATTCCTATTGTCCCCCCATCCCCACCCCCATGGGAAATCACGGTTGTTCTGAGACAGGGGTCTCTGCAGGTCGGCGTAATGGGCGTGTTGAAAGTTATGGGCGTGGCGAAAGCTTGGGGGCGTGGCGAAAGGCTATTTCAATTGGCCGAGAGCGCTGTCGGCTACACATACAGGCGGTCCGTAAGTTAAATTGCAGTGCTGCAGGGATGACGTACTGTAATCACATGCAATCATAAAACGTTACCTGTTTAAAGATATAAATAAGATAGAGAATAAAACTAAATGAACTAATTAAATTAATTATTATTATTATTAATATTATTAATAATAATAATAATAGTAATAATAATAATAATAATAATAATAATAATAGCATCTTTTATTATTATTATTGTTGTTGTTGCTGTTGTTGTTATTAATAATAATAATAATAATAATAATAATAATAATAATAATAATAATAAAAGATGTGTTTTCCAGGGGCGTTGGCTGTACTGTTAATCATCCGGGCTGAGCCCAGATTCGTCTCCATCGAAAAACTTACTTCTAAATAGATTGTTTCCATGCATTTATTCTTGCATGTGAGGGCCAATTGCTTAAAAATGTTAAAACTGGAGAAGGAAGGGTTTGGACAGTATGGAAAATGGTAATAAAAACAAAGAGGAGTGATTTGTAAATGTACTTGGACTTGTATTCAAACAAAAAATGTATAAAGACAAGGTATTTGATGTATTATTTAAACAACTGCATAGTTTTTTTTTTAAGATAAACGTTCCAAAAAAGTTTGGACAGGGGCAATTTACAACTAATAGCGATGTTGCAAGTTGAAATAAGAAGGTGATGTGAAACAGGTGAGGCAATCTTCTAATCATAGTATATAAGGAGCCTCCAAAAAAGGCCTAGTCCTTCAAGAGCAAGGATGGGTCGAGGCTGCCAACAGAATAATCCAACACTTTGAGAACAACATTCCCCAAAGACAAATCAATAGGATTTTGGGCATTTCACCTTCTACAGTGCACAATATAATTAAAAGATTCAAGGAATCTGGTCAAATCTCGGTACATAAAGGGCAAGGCTGAAAACCACTTCTGAATGCACGTGATCTCCGATCCCTCAGACGTCAGTGTCTTAAAAACCGTCATGTCTGTAATGGATATCCTGACATGCTCGGAAATACTTTGGTAAACCTTTGTCAGTCAACACCATTCGCTGCTGCATCCAGTGATGGAAGTTAAGGCCCGTTCACACCAATAACGATAACGATAACGATAACTATAACGATAAGTATATTTGCGTCCACACCAACGAACGATATAACAGTCTGTTTAGCTCTCACCCTGTGGTTCCAAAGCGAAAATCGATGAGACTTTACAACTTTAACCAGCAGATGTTTTCCATATATCGGTTTTCTTTAAAGCATCTTTGTAAAGGGGGTTTGACTTGTCAAACAGTGAAGGCTCGAGGGCTTTAAATTTGAATGGATTCTGATTGGCTGTCAATGTTTTATTGTTCATCAGCTGGAAAAAATCGTTCTGAAAGTGATCCCAACGATATCGTTCCACTATATAGTTATCGTTATCGTTTTTGGTGTGAACGGGCCTTTAAGGCATTACTATGCAAAGCAGAAGCCATACATCAACACTGTCCAGAAGCACTGCCGACTTCTCTGGGCTCGGTCTCATCTGAGCTGGACAGTAGCACAGTGGAATCGTGTTTTGTGGTCTGACGAGTGAACATTTCGAATAGTTTTTGGAGAAAACAGCCGTCGTATTCTCCGGGCCAAAGAGGAAAAGGACCATCCAGGCTGTTATCAGCGTCAGGTCCAAAAGCCAGCGTCTGTCATGGTATGGGGGTGTGTCAGTGCCCATGGCATGGGTAACTTGCACATCTGTGAGGGCATCATTAATACAGAAAGATATGTACACATTTTGGAGCAACATATGCTGCCATCCAGAGCAGGACAACGCTAAACCACGTTCTGCCCAGATTACAAGCACATGAAGAGAGTGCGGGTGCTAGCATGGCCTGCCTGCAGTCCTGACCTGTCTCTGATTGAGAATGTGTGGTGCATTATGAAGCGCAAAATAAGGCAACAAAGGCCCCGTACAGTTGCGCAGCTGAAGAAATGCATAATGGATGAATGGGGGGAAATTCCGCTTGCTAAACTTAACCAACTGGTGTCTTCAGTGCCCAAACGCTTAATAAGTGTTATTACAAGAAAAGGTGATGTTACACATTGGTAAACAATTGAATGTCCCAACTTATTCAGTGTGTTTCAGTCATCAGATTTGAAATGAATGTATATTTTCAAAAATAAATTAAATTCACAAAGTAAAAACGTGTTTTCAATACAGTACAGGGTGAATTGATTTTTCAAAAGTTTTTGTTTGTTTTTTTTTGCATTTTCCATACTGTCCCAACTTTTACGGAATTGTGGTTGTACCATATAATCTGCACATGAATAAATCAGCCACTCAAATGTCTCAAACCAGCATCATATCAGATACCTATTTCTTAGGCCTCCATGATGGAAAATCCTCAAAACCAATAATACTGTTGAATGAGAGTTGAAAATTGCTAAATGCTCAAAGTGACAGAGTAAACTTTCATAATCTGGTTGTAAAAACCTTGCTGATGGACCTACTTGATATGAACCAAAATTCCCACCTCAATGGTACAGGTAGTAAAACATGAGAAAAATAATGGTCAATTTTCCAGCTCACTGTTCTCAGCTCAGCTAGTAGCCTAAAGTTTTGTTTTATGGAAGCTGTGGTAATTTGGCTGTCAATGTATGACTGACTGTATGATTAGACAAAAAGTTGGATTTATCATAAAACTTGCCTCGGGTGTTATCACTGTTTGCATGACTACCAGACCGGTAAAATATTTTAAATATTAAAACTTCTGCCTATTTAACACGAGAGGCTAGTTTGGTGTCACTATCCAAGGGGAGGCACAACTAAGCTATCATTTTATGGTTTTAGCTGCTACAGCACCATATAGAGTACATTATCTGTCCTTATGCTCTGCTCATATCATGTTCATGTAAACTGGAACTTATTGAGACATTGACACACCTTGTTTTCCTGGCTCAGCAGCAGAGGATGTTGTTGTAGTTTCAAAATCGGTGTATATACATACCCCGCCCTGGGCAATAGTAATACGTCTTATCTTATATTATAGTTTATATTATAAACTAGATTGCCCATAATCGAGATTTTCATCTATACTGCCATTTTTCTCCAAACCGACTTTTACGACAAGCTCCTCGTTTCTGCTGAGCGACTGACATAGTGGATCTTACTGTAGTTAGTTGGCGACCTAACTTTTGTCACATTCTGAAGGTTTCCCAAAGAGAAACAGTTGAGGCAGGGGGAAGTAGCTGTAAGAAGGGAAGGTTTTTCCACAAGTGAGTCCTCCATGCTATGCAGTGAGAACTTCAAGCTGAAGGACTTTGACAGGACAGGACAGACTGTCAGGATTAGAGATGGAGATAAACCACCTGTCTTCAGTTTCCTGACTCATCTCCAAATAGTAGGTGTGTCGATAGGCTATAATGATTTAATAGCTTGTCATCAAATCTTGCAAAGTAGTGGTAGGAGAGAGTGTAGCTAGACAGCATAGGATGGTGGTGTGTAAGATGACTCTGGTGGTGAGGAAGATGAAGAGAGCAAAGGCAGAGCAGAAGACAAAGTGGTGGAAGTTGGAAAAGGAAGAGTGCTGTGCGGTTTTCAGGGAGGAGTTGAGACAGGCTTTAGGTGGTCAGGAGGTGCTTCCAGATGACTGGACTACTACAGCCAAAGTGATCAGGGAGACAGGTAGGAAGGTGCTAGGTGTGTCATCTGGAAGGAGGAAAGAAGACAAGGAGACTTGGTGGTGGAATGAGGAAGTTCAGGAGTGTATCCAGAAGAAGAGGTTAGCTAGGAAGAAGTGGGACCGTGAGAGGACGGAGGAAAGTAGGCAGGAATATAGGGAGATGCAGCATGAGGTTAAGATAGAGGTGGCAAAGGCCAAACAGAAAGCTTATGAGGACATGTATGCAAGGTTAGACAGTAAGAAAAGTGAGAGGGATTTGTATCGGTTGGCGAGGCAGAGGGATAGAGATGGTAAGGATGTGCAGCAGGTTAGAGTGATTAAAGATAGAGATGGAAATGTGTTGACAGGTGACAGGAGGGTGAGGGAAAGATGGAAGGAGTACTTTGAGGAACTGATGAATGAGGAAAATGACAGAGAGAGAAGAATAGTAGAGGCAAATATTGTTGAGCAGGAAGTAGAAAGGATTAGCAAGGGTGAAGTTAGGAGAGCTTTGAAGAGGATGAAGAGAGGAAAGGCGGTTGGTCCTGATAACATACCAGTGGAGGTATGGAAGTGTCTAGGAGAGATGGCAGTCGAGTTTTTAACTAGGTTGTTCAACGAGGTCTTAGAGAGTGAGAGGATGCCTGAGGAATGGAGGAGAAGTGTTTTGGTGGCGATTTTTAAGAACAAGGGAGATGTGCAGAGTTGTGGAAACTACAGAGGTATTAAGCTGATGAGCCATACAATGAAGTTATGGGAAAGAGTAGTGGAAGCAAGGCTAAGGGGAGAAGTGAGCATTTGTGAGCAGCAGTATGGTTTCATGCCAAGAAAGAGCACTACAGATGCAATATTTGCTTTGAGAATGTTGATGGAGAAGTACAGAGAGGGTCAGAAAGAGCTGCATTGTGTCTTTGTAGATTTAGAGAAAGCGTATGACAGGGTGCCAAGAGAGGAGCTGTGGTATTGTATGAGGAGGTCTGGAGTGGCAGAGAAGTATGTTAGAGTGGTGCAGGATATGTATGAGAGCAGTAGGACAATGGTAAGGTGTGCGGTAGGTGTGACAGAGGAGTTCACGGTGAAGGTGGGACTGCATCAAGGATTGGCTCTGAGCCCCTTCTTGTTTGTGATGGTGATGGACAGGCTGACAGATGAGGTCAGACAGGAATCACCATGGACTATGATATTTGCGGATGACATTGTGATCTGTAGTGAGAGCAGGGAGCAGGTGGAGGAAAGTCTAGAGAGGTGGAGGTTTGCTCTGGAGAGAAGAGGAATGAAGGTTAGTCGCAGCAAGACAGAATACATGTGTGTGAATGAGAGGGATCCAAGTGGAACAGTGAGGTTACAGGGAGAAGAGATAAAGAAGGTGCAGGATTTTAAGTACTTAGGGTCAACAGTCCAGAGCAACGGGGAGTGTGGAAAAGAGGTGAAGAAGCGTGTGCAGGCAGGTTGGAATGGGTGGAGAAAAGTGTCAGGTCTGTTGTGTGATAAAAGAGTACCAGCAAGAATGAAAGGAAAGGTGTACAGGACAGTAGTGAGACCAGCGATGTTGTATGGTTAGGAGACAGTTGCACTGAGGAAAAGACAGGAGGAAGAGTTAGAGGTAGCAGAGCTGAAGATGTTGAGGTTCTCTTTGGGAGTACGAGGATGGACAGGATCAGGAATGAGTACATCAGGGGGACAGCACATGTGGGATGTTTTGGAGACCAGGTTAGAGAGGCCAGGTTGAGATGGTTTGGACATGTTCAGAGGAGGGAGAGTGAATATATTGGTAAAAGGATGCTGAGGTTAGAGCTGCCAGGCAGGAGGCCGAGAGGACGACCAAAGAGGAGGTTTATGGATGTAGTGAAGGAGGACATGAAGGTAGTCGGCCTGAGAGAAGAGGATGCAGGGGATAGGGCTAGATGGAGGCAGATGACTCGCTGTGGCGACCGGTGAAGGGAACAGCCGAAAGGAAAAGAAGAAGTCCTCACTGCAGCCTGTAGCGCGATGACGTACTGGACTAGAGCCACTACGTACCGGATGTTGTAACCATAGACGTATGATTAGTTCCTTCTACAGACTCACTGCTGTATTATTCAGTTTTTTCAGGCTCAGAGACAGCAAGATGGCCCTCCATTCCGGTGTTGATGCAAGAGTCCTTATTGTCGGATGCGGGATTTCTGGAATCGGTGCTGCGCAGAAGTTAATCAGACAGGGATTCCGAAATGTCCGCATTATTGAAGCAACGTCAAGAAGCGGAGGAAGAGTTAAAACTGGGAGACTGGGTAAGAGAGAGCGAGTAAACACCTGTAGCCTGTGGTAGCACACTGGCTAAGACATTTGACTTCTGATCGTGAGTTCAAATCCAAACTGCTACTATAATAGCAAGGGGTTATTTCTTTTTACAGGCTACTCACAGGGTCCTGTGAGTCACTTAATGCCTGTATTAAATCTTTCCGCTAGTCAGGTTAAACACTTAAATCTGCAGTGGGTTTGTTTAGGGGGTGCGGGTGTTTTTGTTTTTACATGATAGCTGTTGTCAAAACATGACATTCTCTGGGGTTTCTGTCGTGGAAAATCATCTTCAGTAAAAAATAAAAACTTCTGAGTCTCGAGATTTTTGTGTTAGACTTTACGACCATAGTAACAAGAGCCGAGTCGGTTTACAAAGTGACTTCCGGGATCTATCTTGATACACTATTTTATACACTTTCAAAACAAAGACTCCCTACAGCTCATCTATCTGTTATTTGATAAGAGTATAAAGGAAGTCTTTTAGCAAACTAACACACGCATCTCCTTGGACATTGGTGCATCTTCTGGTGGCCTTATCAGTACATGCATATTCTGTGTTTTCCCAACTTCTGCTATTTGAACAATGGACCACTCATAAAACTTGGCAGTAATAGTGGATACACGCTAAAAGAAATGACAGATGACAAATTAGGGAGCTAGGAAGAAAAAGATATAAACTTCGAGTGAGAATTGTGTGCTCAGTGATTTCCCACAAGCTGGAGTTAAATCAATTTGTCCTAATTTCACCCCCATGAATATTCTCTTATTATTTTCTGATTAATAAAATATTCCATGTACTATTACAACATAATGATGTTTAAATGCTGATTTAAACTTAAGTCACTCTCTCTTCACGATTGAAATACTTTTCACAATCATTATTAGACCTTTGATGGATTAAAACATTTCTTATCGCTCTGATTATTTTAACTTTTGATTGGACCTGATGGCTTACATAATAATCATATTTAAATCATAGTTAGATCAAAGAAATTCTTCTATATTTCAAAGTTTGGAGCATGTGTATGGGCTCTTACCCTTTCCTTACCCTCCCCAGTTCATTGCTTCCATAACAACAGCTAACAGTGGCAACATTAACTACATCTTTATAACATTAATGACAAGTCTGTCTCTAGTTGTTGTTACTGGAGTCATAAAGTCCAAAAACAGCTCATCTACACTCTTGGAACATCTGTACCTCCTGGGAGTGAACATCATGTTTTGAAAATGAGTGTTGCACATCTAGTTCCATTTTAAATATGAACTGGCTACACTTCCTACAGCCTCAGAAGCACGAGGCTTAAACAGCTGATGATGGGCTTTTTTTCTGAAACTTCCTGTTTTTTCTGGAAATGTTCATTGTTACACTTTTGTTGCCACCTCATATCCCCAGGGTCCCCAGTATCTTCAGTTTGCCAGACACTACTGGAACTTCAAATGGGATCAGGTTCTATGGTCAGATAAAAGCACAATAGAGCTATTTGGCAATAAACACCAGAGGTGGTTTTGTCGCACACAGAGAGGTAGCCATATGGAAAAGTACCTCATGCGCACGGTTAAATATGGTGGTGGCTCTTTAATGTTTTGGGGCCATTTTTCTGCCAGAGGACCTGGACATTAGGATACATGTTAGGATACATGGTATCATGGACTCTATCAAATATCAACAGATATTAAATGAAAACCTGACTGTCTCTGCCAGAAAGCTTAAAATGGGCCTTTGTTGGATCTTCCAGCAGGAAAATGATCCAAAACATACATCAAAATCAACACAAAAATGGTTTACTGACCACAAAATCAAGGTCCTGCCATGGCCATCCCAGTCCCCTGACTTGAACTCCATAGAAAACCTGTGGGGTGAACTGAAGAGGAGAGTCCACCAGCGTGGACCTCGAAATTTGAAGGATCTGGAGAGATTCTGTATGAGGAATGGTCTCAGATCCCTTGCCATGTATTCTCCAACCTCATCAGGCATTATAGGAGAAGACTCAGAGCTGTTGTCTTGGCAAAGGGAGGTAGCACAAAGTATTGACTAAAAGGGTGCCAATAATTGTTGCACACCGACTGTATATTTAACAAAGATATATTTTTTAGATAAACCTGTGTATTGTTTGCAATTGTTTGATATCCATGAGAGCAGAGTATTTTTGTGTTGTTGTTTTTTTTTTTGTTTTGTTTTGTTTTTTTTTTACCAAAAGATGAAAAGTTTAAACAATAAAGGCAATTTTTCACAGCCTTCTTTGCTCATATTTACCAAGGGTGCCAATATTAGTGGAGGGCACTGTATCAGTATAAATATTATTAAAATTCAGAACAGTTCTGTGCTCTAAACTTAAGCAGGAGTATGGCAGGTTATGGCAGGTTATAGACTACCTCTGTGACTCTGTGGCAAACAGGAATGGTTTTGTGATGTTGGTACCAATCAGTCCAATATAATCATTACAATGTTATGTCACCTCTTTAAGTTACTGTTTTTTAGTTGGTTACTGTTTTCTTTGAGTTCACTGAATGAACATGAAATTTAGTGATAACTTTATAGACCTGTACCTTTGGACTGTATGAACTATGCACTGTCACTCCCTCAGTAATGTAAAATGTAAAATGTAAAGGTTACAAATGTGTCCTTATCAGCATGTTCGTTTCTGCATGAGAAGTATCAGCAATGTAGTACTGTAGTCTACCATTCACAATGACATAATGTTTGCTTTATACCACAGTGCTGTTGAATTCTTAAAACTGATTGGTTAGAAGGTTTATTAAAAGGTGATTTTCTTTAACAGCACTGGCTCTGACCGTTCCAACTGGAATTCAGATAACAGGTTTATATTAATGTGCTTGCTCTAATACATTATTGTTTCTAGTAACAGTTAGGCCTAATTCACAGGGACTTGTATGGCAGACACTCCAAATAATCTAAGCCTAATAATAAACAGATTAATAAAAGTTACCCAAAAAATGAAATTACAGTGGGTATAGAAAAGAATCACCCCCCTTTAAAATAATCACTTTTTGTTGCTTTTCAGCCTGAAATTAAGACGGACACAGTTTTTGTTTTATCCAGCCGTATTTACTCAGTGCAACTTATAACATCCAAGTAAAAGATATAACACCAACATGTCAGAAAAAACGTTAAAAAAATAAATAAAATAAAAAACCATAATCACTGAGTTGGAAAAATGATCACCCCCTTGCTTTAATTTGCCTTAATTTTTTAATTACAGCCTTTAGTCTGTTGGGATATGTCTCTACTAACTTTGCCCACTCTTCTTTGCAGAACTGTTCAAATTCAGTTAAATTTGATGGTGACCATTTTTGGACTGCAGTCTTCAAGTCATTCCACAGATTTTCAATGGGGTTTAAGTCTGGGCTCTGACTAGGCCATGCAAGGACATTCACCGTTTTCTCCTTCAACCACTGTGTGGTCAGTTTTGCTGTGTGCTTTGGGTCATTGTCATGTTGGAAGGTAAACCTTCTTCCCATTGACAACTTTCTGGCAGAGGGCAGCAGATTTTCCTCAAGAATTTGACGGTATTTTGCCCCATCCATTTTCCTTCTATCCTGACAAGTGCTCCAGTCCTTGCTGCAGAGAAACACCCCCATAACAGGATATTACCACCTCAATGCTTTACTGTAGGATTGGTGTTATTTGGATGGTGAGCTGTATTGGATTTCCACCAGACGTATCATTTGGAGTCGAGGCCAAATAATTCATCTGACCATAACACCTTTTTCCATGTGGCCTTAGAATCTTCAAGGTGCGTTTTGGCAAAGCTCAGTCGTGGGTGGCTTTTTTCTTGCAACCCTCCCATACAAGCCACATTTGTGGAGAATTTGTGATATTGTTGTCACATGCACACAATGACCACTCTTTGTCATAAATTCCTGCAACTGCTTCAGAGTTGCTGTAGGCCTCTTGGTAGCCTCTCTGACCAGTTTCCTCCTGGCTCTTTCATCCAGTTTAGAGCGATGTCCTGATCCAGGGAGGGTCTGTGTTATACCAAATACCTTCCACTTCTTAATAATAGACTTCACTGTGCTTCTAGGCATTGATAAAGCCTTTGAAATTTTTTTGTATCCATCTCCTGACTTGTGCCTGATTCTTTTCTATACACACTGTATCTAAGGACATTTATTTTTTATTCATGGAAGGAGTCATGGGTGCTAGAGCTTTGTAACACGCCATGGGAAAGACGTCGAGACAGGATTTAAAGCTCTGAGAAAAGATATTGGTGAGGGGATGACAGTTTAAAGGCCCTGTAATGTAAGTGATAACAGGAACTTGTGTCATGGCCATTACACAAAATAAAATGTAACTAGATACTGATTAAAAAGTACCGCATGTTGTTCTTTAATTAATAAAAATCTTACAGTTGAGGTCACAAGTTTACATACCTCTTGCAAAATGTTTAATAATAATTTTTAAAAAATAGTAATAACAGGGATCATTAAAATTTCATTTTGTTTTTATTTAGTACTGCCCTGAATAAGTTATTTCACATAACAAATTTTGTTTACATATAGTTCACAAGACACAATAATAACTGAATTGACAATAATTGAACCCATTGAATTGAACCAGTTCATTGATTCTTAATACTGTGCGTTGTTACATGGATGATCAATGACTGTTTTTATGTTTTGTGTTTTTACAAAAGGTGCAAACATTCACTGATGCTCAAGAAAGCAACACACTACATTAAGAGCCAGGAGGTATCAACTTCTGAACAGGATGATTGATGTAAATTGTTATTATTTTGTTTAAAGATCTTTTAGAACTGCGCATCAGAAGTTACATAAGATATTTACATGTTTCCCAGAAGACAAAATAACAATTTACACCTGATCATCCTGTTCAAAAGTTGACACCCATCCCCACCCCCACCCCCTCCCTGGCTCCGTGTTGCCTTGAATGTTTGCACCTTTTGTAATAGTTGTGTATGAGTCCCTCAGTTGTCTTAAGTGTGAAAAGATCCTGTGATCTGCTACGATAAAAGAGAAATAAAACACTTTAGAATGTACTGTTATAGGAAAACAATTAACTAAGCCATAGTGACTGTTTTATTCCTTACAGGATTCATATTCTTAAGCCATGCAACTCAGAAGCAATATCATAACCTGACCTTAAATAAAATTCATGTGATATGTCACAAATCTTTGCATTTTTTCCCCTCCAGATGGTAAAATTATAGAAATAGGTGCGAACTGGATCCATGGTCCCTCACAGGAGAACCCAGTGTTTCGCTTGGCCTGCCAGTACCAGTTACTTGATGAAGAGTGCATGTCTGAGGAGAATCAGTCTGTGGACATTGGTGGTCTTCCACCTTTGTTTTCTACTTGGCTTTCCAGCTCAGGCAAGAAGCTTGAGGCTGAGGTAATGGCACCTGCAGTGGAGGTCTTCATGACATTACTTAAGAAGTGCCAGGAGTTCTACAACAGTAGCAGAGCACCCATGTCTAGTGTGGGGGAGTTTCTTAAAACAGAGGTTCTCCGGATCAGCAGTGATGAATGGAAAGAAGATGAGGCCAGAAAGCTCAGACAGGCTCTGTTCAGCACACTGCTGAAACTTGAGTGTGGCATTAGTGGGACGCACACGATGGATGATGTGGACCTTGGAAGCTTTGGCATGTATAGGTCCCTTCCAGGGCTGGACTGCACTTTCCCAGGGTGAGCTGGTAAAGGACAACTGTGTCCTTCAGCTTATCTTCAGCTTATACTAAACCATGATAGCCAAAGCTGAGGATACAGTTACATTTTCTATTTAATGTATGGATTTGTGTCCTTCTTGCAGAGGCTATGATGGCTTAATTACACACATGATGAATGAACTGCCTAAGGACATTGTCTTATTTAATAAACCAGTCAAGTGCATTCACTGGAATAAGAACCATAGCCGGTTGAGCTCAAAAGAAGGAACGTGTCCTGTTACAGTTGAATGCATTAATGGAGAGACTTTTGAAGGAGATCATGTCATTGTTACCATCCCACTGGGTATGTTTAGTGGGTTACGCCATCTGTCATCTGTCTCCTTTGTACATTTTATATAGTCTCATCTTTATCTCCTCATTATTTCATGTATCTTAGCGCTTATTTAGTATTATTAGCTCTAATATAAGAATTCCATGTTTTTTTTTGTTGTTGTTTGTTTGTTTGTTTGTTTCATATGTAAAGGCTATATGAAGAAGCACCATGACACTCTTCTGAATCCTCCTCTGCCACAACACAAGTTGCACGCCATACAGAGATTAGGTTTTGGGACCAATAATAAAATGTTCTTAGAGTTCGAGCAGCCCTTCTGGGATGAAGATTGTGAAATTATCTTCCTCATATGGGAGGACGAATATAATCTTCAGAATCCTGTTTCTGATATGAAGACTGCCTGGATTAGGAAGCTGTCTTGCTTCACTGTACTGAAACCCACAGAGGGGTAAGCAGAATTCAGTCCAGTAATTTTCCAGTACTTTATGTTGTATTTTAAGGTTTTATTTCTCTCTGACTACACAGGTATGGCCATATTCTTTGTGGTTGGATTGCTGGGAATGAATCTGAGTATATGGAAACTCTGCCTGAAGAGGATGTGCTGCACTCAGTGACTCAGCTCCTTCAAAGATTTACAGGTAATTATAATAATTGTAGTTAATCTCTGTTCATACTTAATATACAGTGGATATAAAACGTTGACACCCCCATGTTAAAATTACAGGTTTTTGTGGTGTAAAAAATGAAACCAAGATCATGTCATGTCAGATAATGTTAGTCATGCTAAATTCAGGAGTTTATTTACACCCCAAATAATTATAAACATTTATTGTAATGTTGCAGGAAATCCAACAATTGCACCAAAGAAGCTTGTACGGTCCCGGTGGTTCCATGATCCCTACACTTTTGGATCGTACTCTTATGTGGCAAAAGGTTGCTCCGGTCAAGATATCGATAACCTCGCCGAGCCTCTTCCACTGACGGGTTCAAAGGCTGAGGTATATTACAGTATCACTGTATAATCGTAGGGTTGGCGGTTCAATTCCTGGCCCACATGACTCCATGTGCCAAAGTGTCCTTGGGCAGGACACTGAACCCCAAGATGCTCCAGTAAGGCATGGTTTTCTGATTGCTTTGGACTTCAAAAGTCTGTATATTGGTGAAGCCTGCAGAGTGTTGTATTTTATAACATTCTGTTATCTTTGCAATAGCAAATGTATTTCTATCATGTCATGGGGTGAACTTTAACAGAGTGAAAATCTTATATATATATATATATATATATATATATATATATATATATATATATATATATATATATATAAATACATCTATTGTCTTCATTAGTTTGCAAATAATTTAGTTATTATTATTATTATTATTATTATTATTACTGTTATTGTTTGTTTTTTTTAAAAAGTGATCTAGCTCAGCTTTCTTCTTCAGCCCTTACAGGTGCTGTTTGCTGGAGAGGCCACTCACAAAACTTTCTTTTCCACTGTCCATGGAGCTTTGCTTACTGGCTGGAGAGAAGCAGACCGTCTGATATCACACTACAATCCATCACCAAGGAAGGTCACAGCAAATCTGTAAAGAGTGACCTGTGTGCTTGTTTTAAAGACATGAAAATTAGATAGGACAAAAAGATCCCTCCATCTTTGAATATCAGTTGAAATAATGAAGGTTTATAATTTTAAATGGCAAGATTACTTTCAACCTTCTATTCTTTGTCAGATTGCAGCCAAATATACCAATCCAACTGTCCAAAACTGGACATCAGGACAAATTATGAAACTAAAAAAATTTTTTAAAAAAATCAGGATTTATGATCAAGTCATTTCCGAGCAATTAATTTGATTGAGCAGATTTGTCAATGTTCAGAAACTGTTGCTGTAATGGTATTGCCACCTTCTTTTGAAAAACACTAGACAGCTGAAAATCTCTGGAAATTCTGAACAGATAAATAGTATTACCATCACCTTTACCGCAATCATTGTCATGGCCCCCCAGGGGTAGTTCTACTCTGGACCACTAGAGGGCACCTTGTTCCCCATGTAGAAATTCTTCTTCTGTTGTCTCCCCTATTTCCTGTTGCAACCATGCTCACCTGTTTATTTTCTGCGCGATCAGTGCTCTATTTAAGTTCCTTGTTTTTTTTCTCTTTAGTTGCTGGAGCATTGCATCAAGTCAGGTTCAGGTTCTGGTTCTCCTGGTTCCC
Organism: Cranoglanis bouderius; assembly: GCA_023630585.1. NCBI lineage: Eukaryota > Metazoa > Chordata > Actinopteri > Siluriformes > Cranoglanididae > Cranoglanis > Cranoglanis bouderius. The sequence continues at coordinate 18,907,096 of CM042536.1, read as the reverse complement.
TAGTGTTTCTTGTTCCTTGATTCTGTTTCCTTGTGCTTTGTCTGTAATAAAGAAGTTCTGCATGTGCATCTGTCTCCCTGAACTCTCCCTCATGACAATCATGGGATTCAGTAAAAGGTTTATTTCTTAGACCTTATGCGAACAGAGAGCACAGCAACAATGTATTCCATAAATAAATAAAAAATATAATATTTTTGCAGTGTGAATCAGTACATTATAAATGATACAGTCTTATACAATTTACATAATGCAACGGCCTGCATAGGGAATGAAATAAGTAATCACTATGTAGTGTTAGACACATGATCAACACGCCATATAGGCCAGTGTCATGTCGCCTCCACAGCAGTAGATGGTGATACAAAGTCAGCTCGATGACCGACAAAATAGGACGTCGTATTCTGTGCCTGCATGACCACTGGTGAGTGATTATAAACTACCCATCCTTTTCTAATCCTTTAGTGACTGTGTAGCGCCTCTGCTCGGTTGTATTGCACTAAAATACCGCGGCTCAGTTTTCAGAAATCATTTTTCTCTGCAGACTCGTTTTCTAGGCTGAGAGTTTTCTACTCCTGTTCCTGTTCCTGCACTGTCTGTTTTGGGATTTTCTTTGCTCAACACTAATCACGGATCCCGTTCATTTACTAAAGGTTTGTCCGAAACGTAAAGATTAAGGTATGGAGTCCGAATCAAATGTTTGCATGTAATGTTGCCTTTAGGAGGTGCCTCTATCTGGCCGCTTTTTGAAAGCACCCTGCACGTATCCTTTACTGTCCTACATATCCCAGAATCCTATGTATGTGTAAACATGGCGGCGGAAAAACAGAGGGAACAGCTTCTGGACAAATGCGTTATTTATAATGAATTTTGGCTTAAGATTTGATTTTATTTCTATCGAGGATTTACTGGTGTAGTCACAGAATATATTTCCCTCCAATGATGATTTATTTCATCAGACCTGACGGACGTAGCGTATGTTGGTAACCTAGCAACGCGGTGACGTATGCTGCCTTCGAAGCTTGTCAAACCGTCAAATTAATCATGATTTTGTAAACTGCAGTTTTCAGAACATGGCGCTTATAGGAAGCCGCTTTCTCATAAAATGGCTTTCACCTGACTATCCATAATTAAAATGGATTTACAAAAAAATAAACGTTTTCTTTCAGGTACTTTCGAAGTGCTGCCTTATAAACAAATAACTTCCTTGATGAAAAACAACAACAGAAATCCTCATAGAATTTGTGATTGTTTTAATGGGAATTGTATTGGTTTTAATGGAAACTGTAATAGTCTCTGTTGGTCTCTACTGGTAATTTGTTGCCTTTTGTTGGTTGCATGTTGTGTGTAGTGGATACTATTAAGGGCCAATAATGGTAATGTTTTTAATTGTTAGCTGATGGTTTGTAATGGTATTTGTAGTGGAAACCATTAAAAGTTCTGTGATGGTTTCTATTGGGTTTTTTTTTTCCCAGCAGGGAGACAATAAGGTATCAAGCCGGTTTGGGGAACAAGAAAAGAGTGAAATAGACAATTGGATTAGTCTCAGTTCTTGATCTGTGCTTTCTCATTTGTTTTCCATGCTCCTCCCTCTCTGGATGATTTCAAAAAAAATTAAATTAAAATTTCTAAGTTACAAAATACAATACCACAAAACTAAAAATAATAATTAAATCAATATCACATTAAGAGAACAGTGCCAATAACATGCATAAAACTTTAAAAATGAACATAAAACTAATAATAAACAATAGTAAATAAATAAATAAGAAAGAGACATGAGCTCATTGAATCAGCAATTAAGTAATTAGGGTACAGCTTGGAACATTTCATCATAATGTTTCAATAATAAGTTTATTATTATTATTATTATTATTATTATTATTACTACTACTACTACTACTGCTGCAGATTCTCAAGGAGCAAATAAAAAAAAATCACCTTAAAAAGAAAATTTGAAGGTTTGGGGGTGATTTATTTATTTATTTATTTTTTTGTCATTTTTGGAGAGATGTAATATTATTCAGTATCATATAATATTTTCCCAAAATGTTTAATCCTCTCAGGATACACCCACCCAGGAAAACGATAGCTGTCATGTTGCCAGTGGTGCTAGCTATTATATTTTGTCAACACATCTACTGTACTGGAAGGAGGGAGATTGGATTTTAAGACAACATTTAAGCCAACAGATTTGATCCACTTTGCTAAAATCGGGTGTGACCTGCTTTATTTTCAACCCGCTTTGTACAAAATGTACTTTGTTGCAAATCACTTACATTTCTGCAAATTGTCAGTGTAAATATACTGCATGTACATAATTGGGTTTAACTCTTGTAACCTACCAGCAGAGCAGTGATATAAGCAAAATGATGGGTGCACATAAATGATCATAAAACCATGAGATAAGACAGTATTGAGCAAATATTTTACTGCTATTGACCATCTGTGATCTTAGGTTTTACCTGGGCGAAGAGCTGTTTGAGATATGGGACATCAAAGTTATCAAAGACATTTTATCTAGAAAATGGACAGAAACGTACACTTTAAGGTTCACTTCAAATTAGCATTATGGAATTATTGAGACATTTAGAAAGTACATTTTTGAACAGTGTCTTAGCACAGATTTTAGACTGTTTGTAAAATGCTTTCTAAGTTTCTATGTTTTCTAAGATTTTGTTTCTTATTAAACAATCTCTTTATCTCATTAAATAACTAATAAACGGTGAGAAAAAGACATTTTGAGCCTGTTAAGAACACAATATGATCATAGATGCTCTTAGTAAGTTTTATTCTTAATTTATTCTCTAAAATCTAAAAGATAGGTTTTTAAAGTCAATTTTTAAAAACAGGAGTTGTTCTATAACAATATATTTTACCATGAAAGTTCACCTGTACTTTACCTGGTTTTACATTTACTTTCTTATTACTCTCATGGAGCATATATAAATCATCTACAGCTAAAAGTTACTTTCTCCTCCAGCTTGCCATACAGAGGCTTCAGGTCTGTTTTTCAGTGTCATTCAGAGTGTAAATAAAAATGCGAATGTTCATTGGTCAAGGCCACATATGTTACGATTATTCTGTGTTCATCCTGGATGATGATTGTCTGGCACTTACAAAATCAGGGTTTATCCGTGAGTTTGGAGGTAGAACTTTCACCTTTTTTAAATATGACAAGAAAAACTTTGCAAAATAAAAATAAATAACACCACAGGAGAATAAAGTATACCCAAGAGATGACATTTATTTGTTTATCTCATATAGATAGAACCTTATAACACATAGGTCACGAATCTACACATTTTCTACACTACTTATTAAAAGGATATGCCTCATTCTTGTGACAAGGATTGCTGATTGCTGGATGAACATAAAAGAAATATATGCTCTACATTTAACTACAAGGGTGAAATTAAAACCTCGAAATAAATGAGAGGAATATACATTAAATTGGTAGTTGCAAAAGAAGAAATGTACTACTGGTCCATCGTTATCAATAGTCCCTTCTACTGCTGCCTTAAACCTGAAACACTTTGTAACACCTATTTGCAATAAACAATGCAAAAAATTGTTTTCATGAGGTTCATCCTCATATTATAAGCTACAGTAATAATAAGTACTTCTTTCAGTTTGATTTAATTATTTAAAATCATTTTTGGCCTTTTTCATGAAAGGTACCAATAGTGCTGGAGTTGAATGTATTCTCTTTGCTCCTGTGAGCATTTTTTTAAAAATTAATATGTCCTTAATGACATGTCTTTCATTTTTTAATTATTATAGCTTATTTCATTTTGTGTTGTTTTATTGATTGATATATTGATTGATTTATTGATTGACGTACCTTTCTTTATACACATCATTCATTTTATTTTGGATTCTGTAAAGCATTGAAACTATATATATATATATATATATATATATATATATATATATATATATATATATATATATATATATATATATATGTATGTATGTGTGTGTGTGTGTATATGTATGTATGTGTGTGTGTGTATATATATGTATGTGTGTGTGTGTGTATATATATGTGTGTGTGTGTGTATATATATATATATGTGTGTGTGTGTGTGTGTGTGTGTGTGTATATATATATATATATATATATATATATATATATATATACACACACACACACACACATACACACACATATACATATATATATATATATATATATATATATATATGTGTATATATATATATATATATATATATATATATATATATATATATATATATATATGTATATATATATATATATATATATATATATATATATATATATATATATATATATATATATATATATATATATATATATATATATAAAAGGCATTACAGGGGTTATTATTCTTTAATTCATGTTTTTGTTCTTTTTTCCCCCCACAGGTTTAAAATAGATCAGGATCGTTTGCTTATGCAGTTGGAATAAAAGTGTTATTTTTTTCTTTTCTCTTGGATGGCTGAAGAAGTGAGAGATGAGGTTCTATCAGCAGTAGTGCACACTTCAGGAAATGCAAAATTGCCTTAAGAGTCATGGAGACTGGTTTGCCATCTGCACCATGTCTACGTCGGATAAAATCGGAACAAAACACCCCACCACCTAAAAATGGCTGCATCTTGTCATTGCAAACTGTCGATCTGCCCTCTGACTTGACCTGCCCTGTACGAGTTAAACAGGAATCGGATCTACCTCAGTCTGAATGTTTGCCTTGTCCTCAATTTGAAGAAATAAAGGAAGAGTCTGTTGAGATGAATGAATTCATTAAAAAGGAACAGCATGATGACTCTGGCCTGACCCTAACCAGTGAAGCATCTCACCAGTATGATGATAACTTACCGCATGGCCTGATTCCTCCCATTGAAATGGAAGATGACGAGTGTGATGTAGAATGTGCGGAAAACGTAAATACATGTCTAAATACATTTTTAAATAAAAAAAGAAATGCTGCTAAAGTAAAGCTTCGCGCTTCAAATACAGACAAGAAATGCACAGGCAAACAGAGAAAGGCACAGAAATGTATAAAATATCGCTGTGTCAAGGGCCGTGATGGCAGGACGTTGTTAAAAACGCGCACACGCGCTGACAGTGAAGAAGCATTCTGGTGTGAAACTTGTGGAAAAGAGTTCAAAAGGTTTGACTGTCTCAGTAACCACAGGAGAGTGCATGGCAGAAAAAGGCCGTATGCTTGTGATCAGTGTGGCATGATGTTCGCCAAACCCGCTTATCTGAAAATCCATCTGCGCAGACATGCTGGGGAAAGGGCATTTCCTTGTGACCAGTGTGACAAGAGGTTTTTTGACAAGTACGATTTAGGGGTGCACCAGCGAGATCACACAGGAGAGAGACCATACGTCTGCCAAGAGTGCGGAAAGAGCTTCAAGCGGATTTATATACTAAACAAGCACAAGAAAACTCATTCAAATGAAAAACCTTTTGAGTGTAATGTTTGTGGAAAAGCCTATAAATATGGTTACAGTTATAGGTTACACATGAAAAATCACTCGGCATAGTTTTGACCATAAAACAGTTTTGAAATGTTTTCATTAATGCACTGTTTTGACATTTTGTTTTTAATTTCTTTTTGATGGAATTATTCCTTTTAGCCTGGCTACACAGATATAAAAGGTTTTAACATAATATCATACAATGTAATACAACTTTTTTTTTTTAAATAGCAATAATAAACTTTGTGAAATAGCTTAAAAGTGATTAATATTTTGCAGTTTTATGCAGGGTTTTTTTTTTTTTTTGCAGTTTGTACTGAGAATTTATGGAATTGTTTATTTGAAGATCATGTGACTACTGTGTATCCGAAATAAGAAGTCGTCTACTATGTTAGAGAATTCATTCTACCAGAGGGTGTCTGTCTTTCATCAGATTTGATTTCAGAGTCCACTATGAAAGAATTGCACTGATTATTCCAGAGTGTGTTTAATACCTGTATAATGATTCAGCATTTTTCTTTCCTAAAGTGAGTGAAGTGATATACTAGTTTAAATATAATAATAAACATTTTTGGAGACGGTTCTTTGCTTTGGGATCTTTTCCTGACAACACCAAAATGACTGAACAATGAATGTTTATTGTTGTTGCTCAAGTTATGTTTAGGATGTTAGGACATGAGTACATTTTCTCAAAAAGCCCTGGTTATTCTCAGGGCCTGTCCGATGCTCTCAGTATTTAGTTCAACAATGAATAAATGAATCACTTAAGAAATTTGCAAATCAGTGAAATGAATAAATACATAAAGAAATTGTTCAAATAATCAACAAACTGATAATTAAACAAAGTTAAATTATATAAATAATATAATTAAAATAAAGCAGAATTAAGTGATATTTTTTCCATTATGTGATTTATTTTTTTTTTTTAATTTGTAAATTTTATTTGTGTACTTTTTTTTTTTTTTTTTTCCATCATATATATTTTATGAAGAAGAAAGATTCTTTGCAACACCACAAGGTGGAGCATCAACATAAAGCATGGAGAGCTACATGCAGTTGAGTCAGACAGTATTTTCTGATATTTGATGTATCGCATTAATACACTTTTAATAGTTTTATTCTAACTCTGGGTATAATGCATTGTTACTACATTAAACCATATTTTAAAGAGATATATCTTAATGTATATTATAAATAACATGCCAAAACTCTCTGGAAGCAGCTCAAACCCCTTAAAGTGCAGCATTGTTAATTAGGGGTAGTATTACTGGGTTTATTTGTCTGTTAACATGTATGCTTGATGCTTGCCCTTTAATAGTCCTGTTGCATTTATTTATTTGTCTGTGATAGCAATGCATCTTAAAATACACAATACTGTATATTTTAAGTGACTGAGCTCATCTGGCAATTTAAACTGAGAACATATTTTTACCAAGTTTAATTATAAATAGTATGTTTTTACCATGAATGGTAATCATTTAATCAGTCGTAAGCATTCATGTTGCTACTTGCATTCATCCTGAGATTAAAGTAGTGAAAGAAACTGTTATATATCTACTCGGGAGCTGCTCAGAAATCTCACCTCTAGCTAAATAAACAGAACCATTTGTTTTATGTGAGTCTGTTTTCCTGATGAGTGGAATATATAAAACTACACACCTAAAGCCAGGGCTGTTTTAATGTAGTAATTACACTTAATGGCTTAAAGGAGAGAAATGATAATTTGAAGAGTTTTAGTTTTGTTGCTGTGATGTTTCCAGAAAACAGTGTGAGAATAGAAGTTTGTCAATGATCAGCTCTTTATTTCTAATTCCTTTTATCATAGAATTAAAGCTTGTTTTTCCTCTAATCTTCCTGATTGATATGCTATATAAATGATATAATGTCTATAAGTACACTTTGTCTAACTTGACATCATGGTACCTGCATAAACATAATACCAATCAATCTATCTGCATGACTCAAACAGATTTTAATAGATTCTGCACTACAGTTTCTGTGTTGTTTCAGATTCTGTGTTGACATGCCCTAGCAGCTTTCCAGTATGGATGTTTAATAAGTATTTAATAGTAACCAATAATGATCAAGTCTCCCTAATATATATGCGCATATATTATACTCCGTGCGCTGATTGGCCTTTGCAGCTGATGACGCACACAGTTACCTACTGAATACGCAATGAGGTCCTAGCTGTAGCTGTGCAAATAAAGAGAGATAACGGGCCGCGAACAACGGGTTTAAAACTCATTTTTTTCGTTGTGACATGTTAGAGGAATAGTTTACCAAGTGACTGACAGGGATTCCAGTGGAGGAATATCGCTGTTCGAGCGGGGAGAAGGGAGACATTTCCAGTTGTGTGGTGTGGAAAAGCCCGGGGACGCGCCGTTATAAACTTAGCCCTGCAAGTCATCGAAGTTGTCTAAAACAAGTGACTGTGGCAGAGGAGAAAGTTAGCCGCGGTTAAAGATGAGCTTGTTGTCTGCCATTGACAGCAGCACCTCGGTGTACCAGCCCGCACAGCTTTTAAACTGGGTTTATCTCTCTTTACAAGACACGCACCAGACCAGCGCTTTCGATGCTTTCCGACCCGAAGCGAGTTCTGGCCATCCGGATCTGAGCTACAGCAAAACCCCTGCAGCCGAGCTCAGCTCCTCTCTCAGCTCCAACTATCTCAACAGCTTCTTCCAGCTGCAGCGCAACGAGGTAGGCCTTTCTCTGGAATTTCACAATTTATTTAGTGCCAAGAAAACTTCGTCAGTCAAATTATTATTTATTTATTTATTTAAATTTTTTTTTGCCTGGTGTGTAAGCTTACAGCTCTGTGTGTATTCCTGGAGTGTATAAGCAGCGCCATGACGCTTCATAAGATCATAATGAATCGTTTGGTTATCGCTGATTAGCTAGCTTACACAGTATTGACCATTGAAAAACAAACAAACTGTTTCTTAATTACATGCTTAACTCTTGTTTTGTTATTGGCCTCGGTTAACAATATATCAGTAATACAACTTGTTTAAAAAGTTCGAAATGAAATTTTGTCTCAATATGAACGCAATGAAGAATTCTAGTGAATGTCACACTTACACTGATTCATAAATGAGCCGATTTTGATTTGACTCAGCAAATTGCACAGCTTCTTATGTAGACAGTCCCTAATATGTCTTAACTGTGTTTAAGGCCTACTCGCTAAAATGGGGAAATGGATATAAATTCACCCAACATTAACCCTAAGTGTATATATATATATATATATTTTCATTTTGTGTGTCTAGAATGTAACATGGGATATTATAGAGATGTTCAGCAGTCTCAAATACCTCCCAGACTAAATGAGTCAGTTTGAGGCACTTTTAATGATGTGGTCATTAAGGTCACAGGCCTGCTTTAGGAAAATGTGAGGAAAAAAAAAAATCACTCTTAATAACTTTATGATGAGTTTACAAAATGACCTTACGTTGGCTATGTCTGCATTATTCATTGTTTTAGGCTTGCAGTTTCACAATAATGATGAATATAACAGATCTGATGTAATATGTAGTCAGCGTGAACACGATTCTTTGATAAGCACATTATTTTTTACAAAATAAGGCAGCACGTGAAACCACATGACGTCGTTAATTCATATGTGATACACAAAAACTTGTGACAATAAAATAAAAAAAAAAAGTTGGCCTGGTGACCAGTTAAATTAAACAGCATCTGAATTTGATTATACAGTGGATTGTTTAATGACAAGCAACTGTTGATATAAACTGTACATCGGGGCCTCAGAAGATGAGTGCAATACATTATTACTGTTGGCACTGTGTAGGGAAAGACCAAGCTTCAGGAATAAACATTGGATTGTAGAGATGCTTTTGAGATGAGGGCGGTAGAGAATGTTTGTCAAGAGAAATAATTGATTCCAGAAGCTTAATCAGATGCTATAAATATAAAAATGCTTTATATTTGTGTTATAATGTTTTTCTTATGAAAAAAAGAGAGAATAACACATGTTTGGAAATGTATGTTTGAAGTAGTTATTATTTTTATTTTTTACTTCTGAAACTTGGCACTTGTGCTGCGGAGATGCACAGGGAGAAAGTTGCAGTGAAAGTTACAGTTATTCAGCCAGTTACTTTACAGTTAGCCCTATTTTCTCTTCCCGTGTGTATTCTGAATTAAATACACTATACCAGCTAACAACTTTTTTTTTTTTTTTTTTTTTTAAACTACATCAGCTGATGACCAGATGATTTTATGGCTGCAGTGTCAGCGTTAATTTACTTTGTGTTCAGGTCAGTTTGGTTTGGGTCGGTTTTCATACTGTTTTCGTTGGGGAGTGAAAATAGTGGCCTTCGCTATAAAAAAATGTGCTCCAGATGAGAGTCAGCAGGGTTTAGTGCTGTTTGTGAGCTCTGTAAAAGCAGTGAAGTGCGCAGAGCAACACCTCTACTCCTGAGAAAGCATTCACCTAATCAAAGGCCTCGTAACAGCAACAGCTGTGTGCGTGTGTGTTTGTGTATGCGTGCATATGTATATGTTTTTATATGCGTTTACATGCGCATGCTTTTAAGCGTAAGCATGTGGCTCTCTGTGTGTGTGTGTGTGTGTGTGTGTGTGTGTGTGTGTGTGTGTGTGTGTGTGTGTGTGAAGTGGCACTAAGGTATAACAGGGCAGGAATAACCCCCTGAGAGGCTCTCCTACTGAGTGAGAGAGCAGAGAAGAGACATCTCCTCCATTAGACGAAGTCTGTGTTGGCCATCTGTTCTCACTGCGAGCTACTTCTGTACCTACTGAACTTTATCATACTCTTAAAACATCTGAGTTTATTGCATTATTACTACAATAATATATACACTTGATATCCATTTTATTTGATATCATAACTCTTACATTAAGGATTACTTTTGTTATGCTTTATTTTTTTTTAAATTTGACGGTGGGTTGCATGAATATTAAAAAAAAAAAAAGATCAAAATGTTTTATGCTGCTGATTATGCTATTAAAACTGTGTAGGCTGATTGAAATATCGTATGTTGCTATGTTCATGCATATGCTATAGATTTAAAAAAAAAAAAAAAAAAATCTAAATTTAAATTTATGCTTAAAGACTATTTGTTCTGGATACTTTATATTTAGATGGTTAATACAGTACTGCTTTTATTCAGTAATGGAAAACACACACACACACACACAATGCATGTGCAGACTATTTATGTGATGATGAGAACACTTATTTATTTGTCCCAACTTAGTAGAAGATTGAAGTTATTTATGTAAGCGTAGACGGCACATATCTGAATAAAACTGAGGTTAACGCGTGTTACTCTTATTTATTATAGATTACTGTCATGAAAACAATAAGCTGCATTTCAGCGGTCAGGACAGAAAATGACAGGCAGATGTAGAACCATGGGGAGAAAGCTTTAATAAAGTGTGTTTGATGTATCCTGACTTTATCTAGCCCATGAGCAGAACTTGGCTAAAAGGCGAGAGCTGGTCAGTGTCTTGCGTTTGTAAGAACTGCACTCCACTCATTGCGACTTGCCAAGTATATGTTTTCAGCAATATGTTAGACATCAACTGTAACATATCAATCCAGTGTAAAACTCTTTTCTCAAGACATGACTCCTGCAGTTTATTCACCTCCAGACTCTGTAGCATTTGTGTGTGCGTAACATTCCTGCGCTCACTGTGGTTCGAACACACCTCAGGCTAAAGCACTGATCATGATTGTACAGTTAGAGAAGCCAAGCTGACTGCAGGAGCAAATGTTGTGAGGTGTTTAATTTTCTTCTGAATGCTCACTGTGCCTTGTGAAGTTAGCAGATTGTATTTAACTCAGAGCAGTAATGTTGTCTAGCAAATTTGAGTACTTTTTCACCCCCGCTGCTTTGTGGTTATACAAGCATTATGTAATTGTTTATAAGCTTTTCTGCTCCTGTTTTATGAGGTCGTTGACATAATGTGACTAATATGATTTAGACCATCAAGCAGGTTTAAAATGACAGTCACCGTTAGTGTATATGACGATACTTCCAAAGAAAGGTTTTGCCTCATGTTTGGCTAATTTTTTTAATTTAGTAAATGAATTTTAACGAGTGCCTTTTGTTTTCTATTCATGTGCAGGCCTTGAATAATGGCTTATATAAAAGCGTTTCTCCGTATGGCTCTCTGAACAACATCGTGGACGGGCTGAACTCTCTAACGGACCACTTCTCCGACCTCTCCCTGACCTCTGAGCCACGCAAGCCCAGCAAGAGACCTCCACCCAACTACCTGTGCCATCTCTGCTTTAATAAGGGCCACTACATCAAGGATTGCCCTCAGGTAAATCCTATCAATCCCGATATCATACTGTATGTATTGTTGGATTTCATTTGATTCCGTATGAAGGCTTTAGAAAAGACACTACTGCTTTTGCTAACCCCACCCCGATTCCTAAGTTTATCCTGTGCAGCTTTTTACGCAAAGTGCGTCGTGTGAGTTGTTAGGAATTTGCAAGCATGAGGTCATATTGGTATGCAAAAGACAAAAAGAGGGAGATGCAGTGACCTACTTTGTGAAACAGGCAACTCTCAGTCTTTTTAGTCACGTGTGTCCAGTTCATTTATCAAGTAAATACTATCAAGTCATAATTTTATTAGCACATGTTTCTTCTTCTTCTTCTTTTTTAATTAGTCATGTATCATATAATCTTACTTGTTTACTTTACTCTCACACTAGTAGCTCTTGTTTCTGAACACCCACTCTTCCATTCTTAATAATCACACTCGTATGAATTTTATAAGCAAATGATGTTTTCTAAACAAATGAGGCAAACCCTTTGAGAGAAATCTGAAGCAAAACGTGAAGAATTCTACTTCAGTCTCCAGTTTGTCTACACAGAATCTGACCTGCACCATGTAACCTACATTACTGTTGTAATCTACATGACGTAATTGTATCGATAAGAGTGAGAACGTTCGGTATTCCGTTTTACTTGTCAGTTTTGTTCGATAAGATGATCAGAGCGGACCACTGCCTTACAGCACAACACAGCATATCAGATTTCCCATAACTGAGCTTTTGCAGCTACGGTACTTAGATTTCTGTGTTGTCAGTGAATCCTACAGTAAAATGCAGAACCTTTGTAAATTATTGAATTATTTACAGCATCTCTCTTCCACAATCCTCTTTAACATGAACAGTAATTTGTGCACAACGATCTTGTCAGTAAGCAGCATCACCCTGGATGTTTTTATGGTTTTTGGACACAAAGAGAGGGTGAGGTACTCCGTAAGATCCAGACTTGAGTCAGAGCTGCATGGAATGGTAATGCACACCAGATGTGGGATTAAAATGGCAAGCGTCCCTTTATGAAATATGATGAGGGTTCCCTGCAGACTGTTAAAAGACCTGTGTCATGATAAAATACCTCCACCCCTTAGACTGTGCCTAAGGTGAATTTAGTGACAGGGCCTCTGACATATTTAGTGTTGTGTGTTGAGACGGATGAGCAACTGCTAATAACGTTTATAGTCTTTAAAATCTGCTAATAGACGTACTCTGTTTAGTCATCAATAACCCCACAAGAGACTGAACTGCAGTTGTAGTTGTAATGATGTAATGATATTGGTCACCATCACAATATTTAGCATGACAATGCTTATTGCATTCGTCTAGTAAAATATGAGCAAAAATAGGAGCCCATTCAGATGGGTGATTGAATCTCTGCAGTACAGACAGTGACTGTGTGCACTTCCTTTGACTTTAATCCTCCTGAGAAATCCTGTGTTTTGTGTGTGTGTGTGTGTGTGTGTGTGTGTGTGTGTGTGTGTGTGTGTGTGTGTGTGTGTGGCTCTGGAGTTGGGGCGTAGTGTAAATCATGAGCCAGATCTGTCCTGTTTTAAATTTCAGCTGCTCAGGTTAATGCCAATGGAAACAGAAGAAAGAGCGGTCCCCAGGCAGCATCCACACCTACACACTTCAAATGCAAGAAGTTTAGCTCCCCCTTGAGTCTTCACTATATATGATTTACTTACCATTTCTCACAACTACACACAACAAAACCCCCCACTGCTGAATTAGCACACACAGTGTTCGTTTATATTAAACTGTAATAAACGCTGGAAATGATTTACATTTAAAACTAGGGGGTTGTTGCCAGGCAGTGTCATTAAAAAAATGACTGTTGCACCCTGCTGCATAAGGGCAGATCTTGGATATCTTTGTAAACTCTGTCTGAAAATAAATTCCAGCATAAGCTGGTCCCCACTACGGGTTCGTCAGTGTCCAGAGGACTACAGGCCCCTTGCCAACACAAACAGGAGGATATGACTTCACAGGGTACAGCAAACTCTGTGATCTAAGGCCAGGTCTGAGAATCACATTCTCCCGCTTTCTCCTGGCGCACACTCTGCATCCTTGCTCACTACCCAGCTCTTCAGACGATGGCCTCCCCTCAGGACACACAGAACGGGGGTGTGTGTAGCATGGGGGCAGGAAACGTTTGTGCTGGGTTGAAGCCGTCTGGTGCATAACGTCCAACGTGTCAACCATGGTGGGAAATGACGAGGGCCATGGAAGGCTGGTCCATTGGGAACACTAGTTAAAAGAGTGAAAACCACTGTGTTGAAAGTTATTTATGAAACAGGCCAGCTTTTGTATTTTGTTTATTATCAGCATCCTCTAAAATTTTGGCTCTAGGCCTGAGCTGTCTAGTTATCATTGTAGAAGTTTTGCCACTTGCCAAACAGTTTGAGTGCATGCTGGCGTGTAGTGGGATTTCCTCATGGAAAATGCGCTGCGCTGGAATGCAGGTTGCAGCACTGTGACTGGCTCGGCATGTTAGCTAGGCTCGTGAGTCACGAACTCTGCAATGCATCCCTCATGCCAATGCCCATGTCTGTCACACAATCATTGTGAGACTGCTAGTAATTCACGGCAGGTATTCTTATAGCTAGACACATTAACATCACTGTGGCTCTTGTTAGGAATACAATGTGTTGTGTTTTATGTAGGGTCACAACAGGATCCTGTTATGCCTTTTGGCTTTTCACATTGTTTAAGCAGTGTTTTTTTGTTTGTTTGTTTTTGTTTCACAACTTGGTTAAGCTTCTGCATATGAGTTGTGTATATTGTGCCAAGTACACCTCAAGTCTGCACTGCTTAAAAAAAAAAAAAATTAGGAATTTGGAATGCCATTTGGAAACAATATGTGGCTCTGAAATCATCTTATAAGTGATCTCAGTACAGAGAAAGCTCATTGACATTCCAGCAGCTGAGGCCACAGAATGCTGAAGAGAACCTGAGGCCAGAAATTGAATGGTGGCTTCGATTGGCTTATATGCAGGGATTTCTTGGCTTCTTTAAGTTTGGAGCTCCATGATATATTGATGTAATGTTAAACAGTGCATGAAATCACAAAGCTGTTCATCATATCAGTCTTATCAGAACGGGTGGGTCATTACTGTATTGCGGGTCGAGTATTGTATGTTTTTAGAAGGAAATTCGCCTAAATGCATATGCAGTAACTGCAAAACAATAGAGACCTTACACTTGATCTGATTATAGGAGCCAAAAGCCGTTAGCGTAAAGCCTAGGTTGCGATGGCACAAAAGGTTATAAATCTGTCCCTTAATGTACTAAATGGTCTTGTAATGTAGTTATCATTAAAAGTTGATTAATCAAACTATTTCACAACTGTCAGAGGCTCTTGCAGGAGCCTGTTCCAGCAGACAGTCTAGCAACTTGTTACTGAAACACCTACTCAAAAGCAGCAAATTGCAGACGAAGAATAAAGGACGGAAAATGGACATTGGAAACATGGCTAAATATACACATTCCATTGCCATGATTACAGTTCAACAGAAGATACATTATCTCAAAGGAATAAAAGAACCTCTGTATGAAATCAATGGCATCCATGTGTTCTTGATTAACATGAGAATATCATCATATTGCATTTCAAAGATGTCAGACTTCCAGATTTACTTTAACGCATCTGTTTTAACTTCTTCAAATATTATTTCCTTTATTGCCATCCCCTGATCATGTTACAGAATTTCTGGAATAATTTAAGAACCAAGAACTTGCGGTTCTTGGTTCAAGTCAAATGCGCACGGCATATCATTAACATCCGAGTACATTCGTGGTGAGGACATGCAAGCGGAGGTTTTGAATATAATATTGAACATCCCAGATCTGCCTGTTTGTGTGCTGAAATTAAGACATGAGAAAAACTGGTTAATATTGCATCAGCCACATGTCTGTGTTCATGCACGCTCTTAGTAAATTGCTGGCTAAATTGGCCAAACCCATATGATCACTCAAATGTATGTAACCTGAGCTTCCTTGCTCTTAGATTAATTAATTGATGTACTTGCTGAAGGTTCTCTCTCTGTTGATCAGGATCAATTCACAGTGTAAAAATGTTACTTGAAAAAAATGCCACTTGTATCCAGTGAACTGGCAAATCCGTTCATGTATTCATCTTCAGTAACCACTTTATCCTGTTGAGGAATGCAGTTGATCCATAGCCTATCCTGGGAACACTGGCTGTGAGGCGAGAATTCACCCTTTATAGGATGCCAGGCAATAAGAGGGAAACATGCACACACATTCACACCTAGAGGCAATCTAGCCTAGCCAATTCAGCATGTTTTTGAGAGGTGGGATGAATCTGGAGAACCTGGATGAAACCCACAAGGACACAGGATGAACATGCAAAACTCTGCAAATACAGTGACCCAAGTTCAGGATTGAACCGGGGACTGTGGAGCCGTGAGGCAGCAATACTTCCTGCTACACCACCCTGCTGTTCCTGGCAGCAAATTGTTGAGTGAAATCAGCCGACTCAGGTTCAATCACAAATGTTTCCCTCATGTTGCACTGGCTCACTTCCTCTCAGTGTAGTGGTTCTCACAGGTCTTCTGATCAACTGTGGCAGATTTAACACACGGTGGCATCTTGTAACAACGTATGGCTTTGGAGATCTCACTCTTCTTCAGCAATATTGAAACATTTAATCTGGTTTGTCCATCCCCCTAATGTTACAGGCTCATTAAGACTGAAGCAAAAATGGTTTTAAACTTTGCCTAACTGTTTGCCCGCACTTGGTCCAGGTGATAAAGTCTTGATGGTTTGTTATTGCTGTTGGCGAGAATATTTGTATTTTGTAACATATTGAAATGGCAAATATCAGTCCTGGGGTTGTGTAATTTTCTTTGAGACGAAAGCCTTTGTTTGTACGAAACCTCCATTAGAACTAGACACATCTGTGAAAGCAAAACACTCTGATGTAAGAGGCAATCAGAGATCTTTGAGGAGGCAGCCACCTTCTCTCAAGGCTCTTGCTGAGATAATTGCATAAACACAGATGTAATAACCAAGGCCGTGTTGTAGTACCCATGCTGCACTGAGTCCTCAAATATACATATATCCATGCAATCTCTTTCCAATTTGGCTTTGCAGTATCTTACATCACAGATGACCCTTTACCACGGTCGGGAAAACAATTAGTTTTCGTAATCTGGGCACAGCCAATTTCCTGACGAGTGCCTCAAAACAATGACTCTGAACGGACATGCTATATTTATCCTGTACTTTCAGTTTCTCCAATCAACATAACTTATCGTATTCTACATAGTTGTCTGTCTAGCTGCTTCTCTAATCTGATCACTTAAATAAAAACCAACAATAGCTGTGATCATTCAGTGTTGTAATAAAAATGTACAAGCTCTGTTTTGTGTTACAGCCACACAACCACTATTGGACTAGCCGCCTTGTGAATTTGAGTGCACTGTGGCAATAAATCATGTGTTTGCATTCCTTGATGTCTAAGCCAGCTGCTATGTGTTTTTCGCAGTCCGTCTGTCTGTGGGCCTGATAAACTGCCTTCGTTCTGCAACACAGCATCATAAAATCATTAAAAGTGTCTACTAGCATTCAGAACATAAACAAATGTTTCAGTTAGGCCTTGCTTTTCGTAACAACATAGACAGTGCTTCCCGCCGTTTCACCCTTATTGAAATAATAGCTTGCAGTATGTTCAATTAGGATTGCAAACATGTAACTTCTCTTCTTTATAGACATATTAATAGCCACATTTCCCCTGTTTTATACAGTTAGACATTTTAGCCGATGTGGAACGGAACAGTCAGCTTTAATTGCATGCGAGTGTGTAGTTTATTAAATAGTGTTTACCATCAAATAGGAGAGAAAGACAGGATTTGGAAACAGCCAGAAGTGAAGCGTCAGTGTCAAAGCGGACACGCTGAGAACCGTTCCTTAAAAAGGAAATCAAAGTTGAAAGAAAATGAAAAGAGGCTTTCCTGCCAGATGGTTTGTGTTCAGTACAGGAATACAACTCTTCCTCTGGGTTTTGCTGATACAACAGCCACAGCACTTCCCTTTGTCACAGATAGAGATATGCACCCAGCCTTTGCTTTGGCATTCGTCTTTTATGGAAGGACAAGATATTAACCGAGTGACCACAGCCAGCCTTATACTGTGCTGACATATGTAAAGATGTAGGGGGGAAATAACTAAAAATTGAAGCTGTATTTGGTCAAAGCTTTTTTTTCTCCTTTTGGGGCATGTTTTTATCTTCAAAGAGTGTGAGATTGTGATTTATGAGGGCTTAAAAAAGTTTTGTCAGTCTGGTTTTCTCAGTCTTTTAAAAATGCCTTCATTAAGATTAACAAGACAACGGTTGTATGGTCGTGCTGCAGAAAGGCTGTTTTTCTTGGATAAAGAGTCAGAGAGAGAGAGAGAGAGACAGAGAGAGAGAGAGAGTCAGTCTGCTTTCTCAGCTCATCATTCTGCTTCTAAGATCCTGCAGGGTTTAGTGCAATTACAAATGAAATCCACTGTAATTATTTTTCCATGCATGTTTATTTTTATAGCAGGTCCTCTATAGGCTTCAGTTGTCTTCTAACAAGGGGGCCGAGTCATGACATGTCTCTTAAGTTCCAAAGCTAATGAAAGAAAACAAACAATAATAAGCTTCCTTACTTCCAAGGCGATGTAACATGCCAATGAAATGGACATGAGGTTTTTTTCATGTTAATGTTTACTATTAGGAGATTTTGCACCTGGTTTGTTTCATATATTATATTTATGTTTAGTGGATTCGATTTCATGTTCGATTTAATTTCTCTGTTGCATGATCTGCACACAGGATTGAACACTTTTGAATATCGTTACAGTGTCTTGAACTTACAAGGAGAGGATATTGCATGTTGAGAAATGTTTAATGAAACATGCCCTGTGTGATTGAAGAGGAATGTTTACAGCAGCATTTCTGTAGTATGAGCTCTTGTCATCAGCAGACTGCATTTTTACCAACCAACATTACCATGTAGTAAGAGACTGAATTCCACATTCACATAAACAAAGGCCATTTCTCATATTTGACTCATAGATAAGAAGGATTTGACTATTCCCACTCTCTGCTGAAAGGCAATATTGCTGTGGCCTGAATGGTGGCGATCATGCTGTGGAGCCTTGCAGCCTGGGCACAGTATGTGGTGTCAGAGGGACAAACACAGCAGGCTTTGTGTGTACGCCTCAATTGGAACTGTTGGGAAGAGCCTTGCGCTGCTCGGAATGGTCAGTGTTAATTAAGGATCACATTGTTTGCCTTAAGATCTCCAGACGATGGGGGTCAGGAAGTCAGCGCATATTGTTCCCCCTGTGGGCTGCTGACTAAGGATACAGATCACTTTTAAGTCTGATTAAGAGACCAGATTAAGAGAACAGAAAAGACAGCTTCTGTTGTTCATATTTTTTGCACTGTTGCTTAAGACTTGAGATGCATGTTTAATTTCAAGTAAGTGCATAGTAACATTTCTGTCTTTGGATGATTAATTCTTGTTGACAGCTATGCTCTGAAGTGTTCATGCAGGATTAGGTGTTTCCTTATGTCAAAACCAAAAAGGGAATATCAAAATGTCTGAGATGGTACCACTGTTGATCGTTGTTAAATTTTTCAAAAACTGATGTATACATCTAAACGTATGTTAAGACTTATTGTTAAAGCTACTCAAGGCAGAAAATGCGACAGAGTGTACTGATTCCTTCAGTCCAGCATGAGTGCTATATAGAGTGGGCCTTGTCATGGGCAAAAACGCCCTGTGTCTAGTCCTAGCTGCTGGAAAGAGGTCTTCAGGGAAGCGCTGGAGGAGGGGGTGGGAATGAAGTGAGCGAGCGGAGAATGTGGGGGAAGGGTACTATGGGAATGTTTTTACAGTCTGACCTGAGATCTTCCTTCTATTCTAACTCAGTCTTGCAGACATCCAGTTACTCAAGTTCCTAAACCCCATCATTTGTGTGTGTGTGTGTGTGTGTGTGTGTGTGTGTGTGTGTGTGAGAGAGAGAGAGAGCGAGAGAGAGAGCGAGAGAGAGAGCGAGAGAGAGAGCGAGAGAGAGAGCAAGAGAGAGAGAGAGAGTGTGTTGCACAGATTATGTGAAGGAGACGGAGAAACATTTCTGTGGCTATCTGAGAGCAGACAGCGAAACAGAGGCTGAAATGTAAACAGATAGGGCTTATCTGGGACGCTGGAGATATAACAGAAGGCTTTTTCCTCTTGAAACAGACAGTCGGCATTTAGGTTGCAGCTCCATTCTGTTGCAGAAAGAGATGTGCATCTTCATGGCTGTGTACCACACAAGAGGCGACTATCAAAGCTAATTTAAAGAAATGGGCAATGTGCAGATACATCACAAAAACAGCAAAGAAAACTGCACACAAACTGAACTGCAGTTCAGTATTAATGTAACCATAGGCTATATTAAAAACAGTGTCATGCAATTACAGTTACAGTTTATAATCCGTGTGATCTGAAGTAAAGTGGATATGTGTAGCTATTATTATTATTTTTAATTTTTTACTTTTGTATTTTTTTGGCAAGGCAGTAAACCTGCGCTTGTCATTCATCGTCAGGGTAACTTAATCCCATTTTGCAGCTGTACGAGTTGTTATGGGGAGTAGAGTTGGAGCTGGCATTGTGAACATGGAGATGACTAATGCAGAGCTTAGTCTTCCAAAAGCAAATGAACAGCTACCAGCTGAGCTGACCTACTAAATACCACTGTAGAATCAAGAAAAACAGCTTGGCAACAACTGATTGGGCAACCTCTGTGAAATTCTAGGAAGCAAAAGAGTTTAGCTGGATTTTGTACAAACTAAGTTGTAAGAAAAACTACAACTGCCCTGACCATAATGATCTTTTCATGAGTTTTCATATGAGCTGGATTGTACAAATTCCTATGACGATTTATTGTGTTGATTCACCGTATCATCAGCACTGAGGTGATTATAGAAGTGACCTGTTTTTAAAGAGAGCCATGTCATGGTCTACATGAACACATGTGGTCAGTGTAAAATCTGGTGTTTTATTCCTGTGGCCCTGTCAAATAGTTTGCTTTCCATGTTATGTGCTGTTACACACACGTGCTTTGTAGCAGGGAGTGTTTAAGGTGTGAAAGTGGCCTCAGAGAATCTGTTCGGTCTTGTCTTCAAACTGTCAACTCAACTTTATCTGCTGAAGACATTTGGCCATACCAGCTAACGCTGATGCAAACGCAATCTTTTTTTTTTTCCAGTGAAACCTGATGCACTGAAAACATTTATCTACACACCAGGCGAAGAGAAAACCTTCTCCTTAGAAACTGAAGAACACAATGGGCCTATTCACAAATAAGTCTCCCACCCAAACTGTTCTTAACTTCAACACCTATTTAAACCCACTCATATTTAGAAATTAATTAGTGGTCGTGACGACTGATATGGCTATTGTAAGGGGTGACACAGATACCAGATTTATAGATGGATGACTGGTAAACTGTCAACTAGATTGTAATTAATGCTGAACTTAGTGGACTAAAAAGTCTGCACTATCCTTAAGGTGAAGTGAATAACATTGATTATCGTTACAATGACACATGTCAAGGGGAGGGATATATTAGGCAGCAAGTGAACAGTCAGTTCTCGAGGTTGATGTGTTGGAAGCAGGATAAATGGGTAAGCATAAGGATCTGAGCAACTTTGACAAGGTGGCTAGACGACTGGGTCAGAGCATCTCCAAAATGGCAGGTCTTGTGGGGTGTTTCCGGTATCAGTGGTCAGTACCTACCAAAAGTGGTCCAAGGAAGGACAACCAGTGAACTGGCAACAGGGTCATGGGCACCCAAGGCACACTGATGTGTGTGTGGGGAGTAAAGGCTAGCCTTTCTGGTTCGATCCCAGAGCTACTACAGCACAAACTGCTGAAAAAGTGAGTGCTGGCTATGATAGAAAGATGTCAGAACACACAGTACATCACAGTTTGCTGCGTAAATGCAGACCAGTCAGAGAGCCCATGCTGACTCCTGTCCACCACTGGTCTGTTGAATCACGTTTTCTTTTACATCATGTGGACGGCCGGGTGTGTGTACACCAGGATGCACTATGGGAAGAAGGCAAGCCGGCAGAGGCATTCTGATGCTCTGAGCAATGTTCTGCTGGGAAACCTTGTGTCCTGGCATTCATGTGGATGTTACTTTGACATGTACCACCTAAACATTACTTAAACATTGATGCAGACCAGGTACTTAATTGATAAAAATCTGATTGGTCAGTCTAATCTGAGTATTGTGACATAGCAGTAAGGATGTGCACTTAAAATTCCTTACAGTGGATCAGCTGTGTTCGCTTAGCGCAGCCAATCACATACTGCTCGGTGACGTTTGTTCTTGTAAAGAACAGAAAGAGCTGACGCAGACTAGTTAGACGCAGTGTCTGAGAGGAGACTAAACAGCAGTCATTGTGTATTTCTCTCAGGTCCAGTGTGAAGGAAGTGTTTATTCACTGTTACATTCCTGTCCTCTAAGGGATCACAAAAAGCAGGTCTGTTTGAGGTATAATATCTGAGAAATGTCAGATAATGTGCAGACAGATAATCAGCCAAGATCAGTCTGCGGGGGGGGGTGGGGGGGGGAGAGACACTTGTCGTGTTCATATATCACTCTTGATCCAGCAGAAATACTGACCAAAAATATTAGTGGGTAAGACAGTATGCATGAGTGTTACCACAGCACTGAGACTATTTATCCGTTTATCTAGTTTATCTAACACTATACTGTATGTGTTATTGAAAGTGGGAACATGTTTTGACATCATGAAATGTTCAGAAGCTCTTCCTGCATTAGCTTTATGTGTAGATGCTTCCAGCTCTCAGTCTTGGCTAAACTTAAGGCCCCGAAATGTGAAGCTATTTCACAACAGCACCAAGAGAGGTTTTGGTGTCACAGGAATGTACTAAAGCTATAGTTTATCTGACTGCATATTATGAATATCTGGAGTAGGAATGCCACATGTGTTGGATACAGTGATGTACAGGCTTTTGGCTCAGCTGACTATTGACACACTAGATAAACACACGCTGAATAAGGAGAAGTGTTTATAATTTTTGAGCTGAAGCTAATGCATAAAACACAACAGAGTGTGCTGTTATAGGAAAATTCAGTTCAGTTTAACAATGGACATTGTCTCAAAGCAAATATATAAATTCAGGTTATATACATTTTACATGTATGGATTTATCCCCAATGAGTCAGCCAGAGGCGACGGTAGTAAGGAAAAACTCCCTGAGACGATGTGAGGAAGAAACCCATCCATATCTGGGTGAATACTGAAATTATAGATAAATCCCTTCTATAACTGTGTACTACATAGTGCAGTTGTGTAACCCGGAAATTCATTACAGTTTTCACATGAAGTCTATTTTGTTGAAGTTATCAGCTGCTCACCAATGGAGACTTGAATGCAAAACTGAAAATAATAAATGACTTGATGCTGCGAGGCAGCCCAATGTAATGCGACTCTGAACTTGATCATTTTCCTATAACAGCATGTCCTGAAATATTTTATTCCTCTTATAAAACATCAATTTGCCTATGTTTACAATTTAATGTTGTGGCATGTCTGCAAAACAAAGTTCCTATCATCACTTACATTATAGCAGCTATAAAGACATCCCCTCAGCAGCCACATTTTCTCTCTTGAAGTTAATAATGTTTTTTTTAAAAATGCGTCTTGTCATGTTACTGAGAAAACGCAAAGCAAAGTCATCTGTCCAGAAGATGTTCACATGGAGGAAAACCTTACACAGCTTTACCTCTGCCTGTTACAGAGTGATAACATAGCATCCGACTTCCATAACATCTTCAAGCTTCATCATAACAATTATTATGTGTTCAATAACAACACATTTTTTAAAAATTTTGATTATGCTTAGATCATTGCTGCATCCACCATACAAGTCCCTGTGAATGAGCATGAGCTGTTACTATAGAAACAATAATGTATTAAAATGAGCACTTCTATTATTCACCTTCTGACCAAACAGATTTGAGAGTTCTGCCCAGCTGTGTTATAATACATGACGTCTGATAGGTGTTTCATAGTGACTGTGTATTAGCAAAGTGTTTATAGACCAACGTTTTAGGCATCCTATTTTTTTATTTTATGACTTCTACATTATCAAGTCAGTACAAAAAATATTTTAGATTCCCAAACATTAGTTTTCTAGCACAAAATTAAATGTTACAGAAAAATGTTTGTATGTCATTAAAGAAAGCAGCATATTACGTAAGAGACACTTTTCAGACAAAAAACACAATGAAGGCTGCTGGGTTTTGCTCCAAAAATAAGAAGCAAGTGTGAAAGTCAAAGTCTCCAGAAGAACTGTGGCTGGTTCTGCAAGATGCTCAATAAAACTTACCAGCTCATTTCCTTATAAAACCGCACAAATTGTACCGCAGACTACTATTTTTATTTTTATTTTTTTTGTCACACCAAGTATTGACTATGTTTCATTTACTACTGTTTACTGCTCTTTGCGGTATTATTGTTTTATGTAGGAACATTTAATTTAATTATTTTGAAGGCATCTTTGCTCTACAGCATTTCTTTGCATGTGCCTAAAACTTTTACTCAGTACTGTATATTACTTTTACACAGTAACAACTTTTACACAACTTTTACACAGTACTGCATATTTGGTAAAGCTTCTGGAAAATATCAGTGGTTTGCCATGTATTTGCTGGTCACCAGGAATAGGACTCCAGCGAAAAATGCGGATGTGTCTGGTTTGTGGATCTGGCATCAAGGTTGCATTCCTTGTTTCTTCCATTAGACATTAATGGTGTCACATGTTAAAGTCTAAGATTATGGGAAATGAATGCTGTAGTACAGTACAGGAAGAATCTGATATTTGGAGACATTTTATTTCATTGTAATTATAATTTTTCTTACATCCTGTAACCTGTTTTTGTTTTTTTTGTTTTGTTTAAACTAGGTATCTTGACCATTTAATGTGTTTAATATATTCACTTAATTTGATACCACTATATATATAAAACTTGGACTGGTCTCTTGTTAATTCCCTGCTCCTTGTCCTGGGAGGGATTGAGCAAATTTAGTGGTATTATAATAACATCTCCATTTGTTACTGTAACTGAATGTAATTTTACAGCCTCTAAATTAGAACCCTGCTGGTTTCCATGAGCTGATTTATTGTGTGTTATGTTATTTAATGTCCACTGCATGCATATTGAGGTTTGAGTTCATTGTGTTTTAAAGCACTCTTTTGAGTATTGAGAGAATACAGAGCTGTGGTGCTTCTTGGATTATTATTTCTATTCCTGTTATCAGTGTTTCACATTATTTCTGTTCCTTTTGGCAGTTTCAGTATATGAACCAAACTAAACAAAACCATGTAAATATATATACAGTGCTGTGAAAAAGTATTTGATTTATTCTGTTTTTGTGTATATCTCATACTAAATTGTTTCAGAAATTAAAACAAAATCTAAGATAAAACAAACCTGAGTAAACACAAAATTCAGATTTTAAATGATAATGTTATTTATTGAAGCAAAAAAGTTATCCAATACCAACTGGGCCTGTGTGAAAATGTATTTGCCTCCGTAGTTACTAATTCCCCAAATCTATTAAACTGCATTCATAATGGGGTTCAGCTGGACTAGACGCAACCAGGCCTGATAACTGCAACCCCTGTTCAATCAAATCAACACTTAAATAGAACTTTTTCAACAGTGTGAAGTTGGTTAAAAGGTCTTACCCAGTAAGACACTGTCAAAATGGAAAGAAATTGCAGAAATTATGAGGAAAAAGGTGATTGAAATACATCAGACTGGGAAGGGTTACAAAGCTATTTCAAAGGAGCTGGGACTCCAATGAACCACAGTGAGAGCCATTATATCCAAATGGAAAAGCTTGGCACAGTAGTGAACCTTCCCAGAAGTGGCCTGCCTTCTAAAATTTCTCCAAGAGCACAGCAACTACTCATCCAGCAAGTCACAAAAGAGCCAAGGACAACATCAAAGGACCTACAGGCCTCTCTTGCATCAATAAAG
Source organism: Cranoglanis bouderius (assembly GCA_023630585.1). Lineage (NCBI taxonomy): Eukaryota > Metazoa > Chordata > Actinopteri > Siluriformes > Cranoglanididae > Cranoglanis > Cranoglanis bouderius. The sequence goes on along the minus strand of CM042536.1, from coordinate 18,881,245 downwards.
GTCACTGTTCATGACTCCACTATCAGAAAGACACTGGGCAAAAATTGCATCCATGGAAGAATGGCAAGGTGAAAACCACTGATAACCCAGAAGAACATTAAGGCTCGTCTGAATTTTGCCTAAACACACCTTGATGATCCTCAAACCTTTCTGGGAGAATGTTCTGTGGATTGATGAGTCGAAAGTGGAACTGTTTGGAAGACAGGGGTCCCGTTACATCTGGCGTAAACCAAAAACAAAATTCCTATACCCACAGTCAAGCATGGTGGTGGAAGTGTGATGGTGTGGGGCTGCTTTGCTGCTTCAGGGCCTGGGCAACTTGCAATAATTGAGGGAAACATGAATTCTGATCTCTAGCAGAAAATCCTAAAGGAGAATGTCTGGTCTTCAGTCTGTAAGTTGAAACTCAAGCGCAACTGGATTATGCAGCAAGACAATGATCCAAAGCATAGGAGTAAATCCTAGTCCTAGAAATAAGTGAAAGACTGATCTCCAGTTATCGGAAGCATTTGGTTGCAGTTACTGCTGCTAAAGGTGGCACAACCAGATTTTAAATTTAAGGGGGCAATTAGTTTTTCACATGGGTGATGGGTGTAAAAACAAAAACTGTATTGTGTGTTTACTCAGGTTTCCTTTGTTTTATGTTTTATGTTGAAGATCTAAAACTATTTAGTATGAGATATACACAAAACCAGAAGAAATAAGAATGGGGGCGAAAACCTTTTCACATCACTGTATACAGGGTGTTCCAAAAGTCTCCATACATAGGGGACTATGTTTGCCAGCACCATGTCAGTTGTGTCTTCGTCAGTGGATGTTGGTGGACGTCCACATCTCAGTTGGTCCAAAACAATTCCAGTTTTTTAAAAATTTGTTAATAAGTTTGGCAACAGTGTCGTGTGTTATGTGCTTGCTATGTTTCCTGTTAAAGTCAATCGCAACCTTGTGACAGCTTCCCGATCCAGCCATGAGAATGATTTTAATATGAATTCAAAATAATCTTTCTGTAAGCATATATATATATATATATATATATATATATATATATATAAAGTATGAAAAATTGTGGAGGACATTTTGCTAAAAAGTGTTAATTTCCCCTATGTATGGAGACTTTTGGGACACCATGTATTTTTATGCCCTGCTATTTTTGAAAGAGTGTGAAGTCTTAAAGCAGTGTTAACTGATTATGCAATGCTAATGTTTATATTTAGCAAGGAAAGCATGATTACCTCAGCATTAATCTGGCAGTGCACACTAATATGCATTTATGCATAGCTGGTCTTTGTAAAACTAGTGCACATACAGTATGTATTTGTGTGTCAAGTAAAATTTGGCCATCGCTCATAATTGAATGGAGGCCAAGGATGCTTGACTTACACAGTGTATAAATAAACCAGCATAAATAAACAGGTGAATTATCCATGGCTTGATTTAGCATAAAGAGAGCTTCTCATTCATCTGTGTTAGTGGCTAACCCTGAAAGCACTTGGCCTGTGTGCCCTCGTTTTCTGCGCCCGTTACTGTGCATGCATACATGCTATATTAGTCTGGAATGCACTAAGTGCAAACTCCCACTGACAGCAGTCTTGACGTGGTGAAGCAAATAAGCAGACTCGCACAGGATGTTGTACTTTCATAAGTATCATACCAGAGTTTATGACTATTGTTTTGGAGAAAAAGAAAATATGTTCCAAATTTAATTATGGTTCAGAATTATAACTGTCATTTATAGGAAATGGAGCAGAAAATAATATTCAAGGGAACACAAATCATGCCCTAAGCTGTTTATCTGATGAACACATGCTTGACCATCTACTTAAATCAAACAGTGTGAGCTTCCATTAAATGATAAGATGACTAATCGAACACTCTGCAGCTAATTGTTTAAGTAAATATGAGATAGGTGGCTGAGCTGTTCAAAGAGGCCAAAACTGATCTTGGTGCTTTTGCATATCTGTAAATCTATCTCCTCAGTATCTCAGCCAAGTCAAACACAGATTAGGAGAAGTTGAGTTGTATGTGTTTTTTTTCCTTGCTCTTCTCTGTGGGGTAATTGAGCATGTTGTATCTGGTGGGTTTGCTTTTCCAGTGTTATGTGCAGTGGAGTCTCGTGGGATCCGGCGCAGGGGCTCAGGCTCCGAGGCCTCCATTGTTTACGCTGATGGTTTCCATATGCTGGCAAAGGGAGCAACCAAACTCTCAGGGCCTGCGCCAGTAACCAGGAAGCTGTCCAGCGCTATCTGGAATACTTGGAAACATAGCGCAGCTTTGTAATAACCTAGAAGTGAGTGCAGGGCCCAACAGTTGGGCTGCGTTTAATTATTAAGTGACCTCTTGGAATGAGAAAATCCCAAGATGCAAAATGTTAGGAACTGGGCATATTATTCTTACAGTCTTACAGTGCAACAAAAAAACAAATTTCCTCTGGGTGAGATTCAGCATTGTTGCATATTTCTTAAATAGATTGTTATCTGACCTTAAACTAAACCCCAGAGATAAATAGGGAGTGAGTGTATAATGCCATGTTTTATTCCTTACTTTGTTTAATCCAGGCTATACTCCATACCCAGAAAAAAACAGCACATAGGAACAGTGGAACAGACATATAGACTTAGATTTACTGTAATATTTGTCTGTGAAGTCATTCTAAACTAACAATTATATATATAATAAGAATAACAGTAAAAAGGAAAAAAATGTTCATTTGTGATTTGAAGAAGTGTAAATTAAAAGTCACAACTTGGAGTTAGGGGGCAGTGTGTATGCTAAACAAATGTAATTAGCAAATAGGAGTAAATAGAAGTTGTTGTTGTTGTTTTTGTTTGTTTACATTTTATCACTGAAATTATTGCACATTGAGGGTGTATTTTTACACTTTCTATTACTACAGATGTTAGAAAATTACAGACCTGGACAACAAGAGTTGTTTTTTTTTTTTTTTTTTTTTTTTTTAAGTATTTAGTTAGATTTATTAAAATGGTGACTTAATGTCAGGTTAGATTTTGCAAGCTAATCATCACACTCTACTTTCAGCATTTTCTTTCCTCTCCTACTTTGGATCCAGCTCCAGAATCATCTATCCTAATGCCGTGAATAGCGAAGCTGCAGTGCTGATCCCAGGTCGGCTGCTAAGACTGTGTTAGTGCCAACTTAACTTGTTTCTCAGGAGAGGCCTTGCTTAATAATTTGTGGACTCTCTAAGTAAGTCAGAGCTCTTGGTTTCAGGAGGGCAGATTTCACTAACACTGAGGCATTGTGTGCGTGCAGATTTATCATTTAACAGCACACCTGTTCCTCCTCGTCAGTCTGGGTGATGCAGTCTCTCGCTCTCAGGCAGAAAAGGAGACAGCTGCACCCGGAAGAAAAGAACCTGGGAAGACCTAAGGAAACACTGGCTTCATTTAAGCTCCCTTGTGGGAATTAATAAATAACACCAGCACGCACCTGACTGGAATGCTCAGGCCTTTTGCAGAGCTTGCCGGAAATCACACACACACACGCAGCTGATGAGGGTGACACTGTCACTCCTGTGTGTGTCTCCAGGGAAGGCCATCTGCACACTAAGTCTTGGCCTTGGCTGAATCTCTCTATCTAGCGCAGACAGAGCATCGCTTGATCTGCTCTTTGCATTGTGATGCTAATGGAGCTGTGTTACTGAGCACGCCCTGGTACTCCCACCATGTTTACGTGTACAAGGCACATGCTCCTTTTATAAACAGGAGATCAACTACTGACAAATTAATACTACACGCTTTTAAATTGTATTACTACTGTTAGAAACTTATTTAAAACAGTATAAAACTTTAATATGCCTCACAATGGGTGTTCAGCTTGTAGTTAAGTTTGTTTGTTTTTTTGTAAATAAAGCATCAATCATGAGCTATTTCCAAGAATACATAAAAGATCTGTGTGAAAGTTGTAATTGTACACCAAAGTTCCTTTCCATTTTACAAGCCTAATTATTTTCATGTGAATGTTCAGCCCACACTGAAGGACTCCAAGCTATTGTTTGCTGTTACCAAGCGTGGTTTGTGTGATTAGTCAAAGATTATATCTGCTGGTCACTTCGAAATTCACCACATCTATTGTGCAACCGAAAGCAGTCCTCTGATTTGTATAGGCTTTTCTCCATCCTGTGTCTCAAAAAGATGGCATGTGTTTCCTAACAAAAACAAAGTGCTCAGACGAAGCCAGAAAAGCGGTCTTCTACTATTTCCACCAAGAATGCGCATAAATGGCACAGTCGTGCTTCCAGTACATGCTTCAAGTAAATCATGTCTTCTAGAAGACATTAACATATGACACAGAAGGGAAGGGTGAAAGATGTTGTAGGTGTGAACATTAGTACATTTCTGTGTTAGATGTGCCATTCATTTTTAGAGTTGTAAAAATATTTAATCTGCAGGTTATCGGGATTTCTTTCAAAATTTATTCAAATGAGCAAAACATGTTTGCACATGAAATATAATGTCAGTGCCTGGAACCACAAAATTCCACAAGAGGACTAGCATTAATTCATTAAACAAAAAAAAAGGAAAAAGACAAGACAAGGCCAACCTCGCTAGTGAAGATACATAGAACGTCCATCATTCATAGAAATAAAGAAACATGAAGATGATGAATTGTGATGATTTGGTATTAGTTTTTTTTTTTTTTTTTTTTTTAAATCAAGGATGGCTCACACAACAGATAAATAATCTGAAATATACAGTACTGTGCAAAAGTTTTAGGCACCCTATTTTTTTTAGTATAAACTTTGTTATAGATTTTTTATCTACATGATCAAGCCAGTACAAAAAAACATTTTAGGTTCCCAAACATTAGTTTTCTAGCACAAAATTAAATGTTACAGAAAAATGTTTGTATGTCATTAAAGAAAGCAGAATATTACATAAGAGACACTTTTCAGACAAAAAACACAATGAAGGCTGCTGGGTTTTGCTGCAAAAATAAGAAGCGAGGGCGACAGTCAAAATCTCCAGAAGAACTGTGTCTGGTTCTGCAACATGCTCAATAAAACGTACCAGCTCAGTTCCTTATAAAACTGCACTAATTGTGCCAGAGACTACTATTTTAGTTTTGGTTTTTTTTTGTCACACCAAATATTGACTTTGTTTCATTTACTACTGTTTACTTCTCTTTACGCTATTTTTTTAAAATGTAGAAACATTTAATTATTTTGAAGGCATCTTTGCTCTACAGCATTTCTTTGCATGTGCCTAAAACTTTTGCACAGTACTGTATGTGTAAGTCTGCTGCAATACAGTTTGTACATGTATCAATCAAAAGGTGCTTTATTTAAAAAAAAAAAAAAAAAAAAAGGGATATACAAGGACTCGCTTTGGTTTAAAAACCATCTTGTATTAAATGATTATAACGCGAAAGTTTCTTTTTTTTTGCTGTCATGTTATATAGTGCTCCTAATGTTCCTCTGCCACGGAAGCCACATATTTATCAATCATATGGCAGATCTTTTCCAATGATAATACGCCTAATCAACTGCGGTCATAGTGAATGTTTCAGGTTAGCACTTTCCTTAGGTCCTTGTTTGCTAACTTAAAGGCCTAATTCAAAACAGATCAGTGGTTTTATGAGGGGGTTTTATTTTTTTCTTGTGTTATACCAATGTGGGACCCATCTGCTTCTGATTTCCTCCTCCCTTCAGTCATGTAGGGCTTGACTGGAGGGCCCTCTCCAGCTGCGAGCGATGACTGCCGTGCTGTGGTATTTGTCCTGTTACAGGGAGGTTGGCTCTGTTGCTCGATCTCAGCCTCCTCCATCCTCCTTAGGGGACACAGCTGGAGGGCTGAGGAAGGGGGAGACACTGCTCAATTTCAGTTCCCTATTTTACCTCAAGAACAGCTTACAGTCACTGGATACATGCCTCTAATGTCCCCAGCAGCCATCAGTGCAGAACCCAATGAGTTTTCCTTGAAGGAAGCTAGAGCATGCTGATTCCAACACAGATAGACAAAGTGCTTGCAACATCTCTGTGCTGAGGTGCCCCTGTGCTTGTGGTAATAAAAGTAGATTTTTGTGGTCCAATGTGCTCCTTATTTTATTTATTTATTTTTTTTAAGCATACAGCACAGGAACAGCCTGAACTGTCTTTAAACATCCTTCTACTTTGAGCAATAGTCTAGGGCCGAGATTCAGGGTAAAGTGATGCTGCTTTTAGAGCAGTTCACTGAGTTCAACTGTGTAAACATGCAACCAAAATGCAAAGGCCTTGGCATCAATCTTTAATTTAGACTGAGCTGTTTATTGGTGTATTCATTATAAAATGTTGCCTTCAACTACAGGCACTTGGTATGATTTTGGAACAGTACTGTGCAGATAATTATAAACCAATGAACATTGTGTTATGGACCATTAAAGCTTGTGGGGTTTTTGTTTCTCTTCTTTGCTATTTTCTTTTTTATTCCTTGTAAAAGAGACATTTAGACAAACCAGATGTAGACTAAGATACGAGCTCTTTTTATTTGTTATCCAAATACCCTCATACAATTTACTGTTTTATTGAATTCTCATGTATTAATGAAATGCACTTGCCACAATTTTGAAGCATGACAATGCCCCTGTGCACAATGTGAGGTTCATGAAGACACGGTTTGCTAAGGTTGGAGTGGAAGAACTCAAGTGGCCTGCACAAAGCCCTGACCTCAACCCCAACAAACACCGCTGGGATGAACTGGAAAGCCGACTGCACCCCAGACCTCCTCGCCCGTCATCAGTGCTCAGCCATCAGCAGACTGAGCAAATCCCCATAAGCAGACATTAAAGCGGAGATTAAATCTGGAATGGGATGTTCAACAAGCACATATAGGTGTGATGGTCAGATGTCTACAGACCTTTGGCCATATAGTGTATGTAATATCTCAAATTCAGATCACAACTTTCTCTAACCCTTGACATATCTGAAATCTATTAAAACACAAATCAAAATAGGTCAAGCTTTTGTAAACAAAATATCACTAGCATGGGCTAGTGCAGAGCAATTCTGCTGCAAAAGATAGAGCCTTTTTACATGAGTAGATACAGTTTTGAATTGTCTAGGAATGTTCATCAGATCTGTCTCACAAGAACATCGATCATGTACTGTATTTGACTGATTCAGATTGATGTGATTTAATTCAGAAAATGTGGAATGTTAGCTAAGGTTGATGTATTGCTGATGAACTACAAATGAATGGCGCAAGACTTTGCACCAGGTCATATTGTACATGACATCCTAACACAGGACATTATGCCGATTAAAGGGCAGTGTTTTTTAGTATGTTCATTCCATTTAGCTGGAGTTCCACCTAATGCTTAATAAATCACAACAATGGAAAATATGAATCAGTGGGACTGAGGTCAGTTATGCTAGGGGTTTTATTATTTTTCCCCTGTCCTAGAGCTCCCCACCCACACCAGTCCTACAGCGATGCTTGATCGGCCTTGCGTCAGTCCATTTGTGAAGTTTAGAAATGTAGCCACAAAACTCATGGTTTCCAGCTGCTGCTAAGATGGGGGATGGTTTGTTGACAGTGGTTGAGTCATATTGTTTAAGGTTGGGGAGGAAGGCCTGTCGCATGCAGCGAGCCTGTTGTGACGCATGATGCTGGCTCTTTGCACACTGTAGCAGATGCTAATGATTTCACCTCACATAACTCATCTGGGACCAGTGCAACATGTCCACCATCTCTCATCCTCACTACAGTCTGAAATCAGCTTCAGGCACAGAAACCCATCACCCAGAAACAGGAACTAATATGATATGATAAGTTTCACATGGACAGACCAGGGCCTCAGAAGACTCCCTTTATCACCTGTTTGAAAAGCCGTGCTTGGAGCTCATGGCATGAAATATTTTAAGCCAATGACTGATTAGGTTATTTTCTGTCTGTTTCATCATTCTCTGTATCTCTCCTTTAAAGACAAATTATTTGACAAGGAGCCATAATAATATGCACATGCTGGACTGAATGAACAGAACACACAAGGAAGCCACATCATATTCTGTGAAGTCTTATCTGTGCATAAATAATTAAAAATTCTTTGGGATTCTGAATTTTGAGTGCACAAATTTGAGGATCGGTTGGATTCTGCAGTTGAAGTTATTGCTGTAGCTTGTACTGCATGCACGTCTGGTTTGCATTATAATGGCTTTGGTTTACCAGTGATGAACTGGTGACAGTAGGGGAGTTTTTGCTTGGCAGTGTGCATGGCTGTAATATTACTCTGCCGTAAATTTAATGCATACTGTGTTCTGTCCTGTTAAAAGGAAATAAACTGACTTGTGGCATTTTCTAAAATTGTTTGTTTTGGATGTTGGCATTTCATGATCTCCCATCACAGTGACTTAAAACTCTTGTTTGTGACACACAAGGGAAAATCTGAGTTTTCCTTCTTGCAGTTGTGGCCTAGATATCAATGCCAGCATTAACTCACTCAGCTAAAACCATGCCCAAGTCTGTTTGTAAATTTGTTTTTTTGCATTTAAAAGCCCTTTGGAGCACATTAAACAAATATTTATAATACCATCAAAGCCTTGGCTAATATCATAAACAGCTTATAGAACACTGTGTCTACAGTCTCATTTGCTGGACAATTTTACTATAAAACTATTTGTCTAAATTTGATGATTTCTTGCATTTGAATTACAAATGCAATGAGGTGAATCAGGTGACAGGTTCTTCCAATGAACTTTAGTCCAGGCTTATACAAACTTTCAGCTTTGATCAGAAAAAGGAAGAGACTCATCTAACTGAATATTCTGTTATTCTATTTCAGGCTCGGCCCAAAGGTGAAGGACTGACACCTTATCAAGGAAAGAAGAGGTGTTTTGGAGAGTACAAATGTCCCAAATGCAAAAGGAAGTGGATGAGTGGAAACTCCTGGGCCAATATGGGACAGGAGTGTATCAAGTGTCATATCAACGTGTACCCTCACAAACAGGTGCAACACCACTTTCACTACATTTCCCAGTATAGTTCACATACATCCCAGAGTATATACTGTGCAAGCATATCACATTAACATGTGTGCATGTTGATAATGCTAATACGATAGTGCTGAATGATAAGCATACCTGCATAATGTACACACACACTGCACTGTGTGGTGGATGGGGCACCTTGGGATACCTTGAAACTTGAGATTCCCCCCAAAAAAAGAAGTCCTCTTCCAGGACATTATGTTCAAATGAACAGATGAAGTCTGATTAAAACCACTAATACTCTTGTATAGTCTCACTAAAGATTATTAAGTGTATTTAATGGCTAAAAAAGTTGACACACACACAAAAAAAACCCCTGCTTTAGTTGTTTCTTATTGTATTTTAGTCCCAATTTCTAGGATGTATGGATTACATTAAAGGGTAATTATAGACGCATTAATTGTAGTCATTGTCCTCAAATGTGGCTTTAAAATAATGAGAAACTAACCAGTCTCAGGAGACTCGTGGGAAAAGCATGCTCTTTTCATTGAGTTTGTTGTGGTTAACTTTTCTCTTGCAGGCAAATTCTTTGCCTTTTAAGTATCGCCACTTAACATATTTGCCCCATTCCGCATTTGAGGTGTGCAATATGCAGTCTCTGTGACAAGGGTTTGGGAGGTTTGGGAGCAGGTCTCTTCTAAGAGGCTTACCACTCTTGTATGCATCTGAGCTTCTAGAGAAGAGATGCTGTTGCTACAATTGTCACCATCAGACTGGCTGATGTAGAATTGTAAATTAAGTGTCATTTGTGCAGGGAAAAAAAAGGATATTTTTCAAAAGCATCCTGGGATGACACCTCATGTAATGCAGTTTATATTATTATAATAAGTAAGCCTATTTATGACTGAGGTGGTTAAAAAATATAACAATCAGACAGTTGACCAATTTCTCAGTCTAACATAGCAAACTATTTTAATAGTGGTACAAACAAATACAACAGAAATGTATTGTTTAATTAAATCACAATCAAGAATATACAAGTAGATTGTAACCAGTTGGCTTTATGGTAACATAAAGTAGCTACAGCTAATTCATTGGCCACCCATGTTGGTATTCTGTAATTAAACATATAAACGTGTTGTACTGGCCACAATGGTGTTGCAGTGGGTAGCCTCACAGCTCCAGGGTCACCCAGTTCAATCCTGAGTTCTGGTTATTGTGTATGTGGAGTTTGTGCGAACGTTCTCCCTATGTTCATGTGGGTTTCCTTTGGGTTTCCTCCCACCACACAAAAACATCAGCTACACTAAATTGCCACAGATGTTAATGTCTGTGAAAGTGTGTGTATATGGTACCTTGTGATGGACTGGCATCCCATCCAGGGTGTATTCTCACTTCATTCCCAGTGCTCCAGATCCACCGCAACTGAAGATGAATGAGTCAATGTGTTGTACTTTCAAATGCATCACCAAACCATATCAAAACTACACAGCATGTATTTTTTACATTGCTTTAGCTATGTAAGATGGCTAGTTAAGCACTTGCACAGTCTGCCATGTTGAAATACATTTTCATTCACATGATGACCTCAAACAATGTGGTCATTTCCTGAACTCGGGGAGGAGGTCTTATAGCCAAGGTGGACTGAGAGAGAAGATCCAAGGCTAGACACTGTGTCTCTATGGTTATGTGTAGGCAGCCAACTCTTGTTCCTGTAAAACTTAAGCAATAGCATCAAATGTGTGTGTGCTTATGCGTGTGTTTATTTTTTCATGCTGAAGAGGTGTTGCTGTACCACAATGTAGTATTAATCTTTCTCAATAGTTTCTATTGGGTGACTAAGTGAAAGTGTCTCAATAGTGCCCTTTGGTACACCAAAGTCCAATAAGAAAACTGTGCCAGACATTCATTTAAACAGCTTTCGGCACTGCTTCCATCAGTCTCCAATTTAATGCCTTGCTCTGGGAGTGCAGCTGACATCTCGTATGAGCAGACTAGAAGCAGAGGTGTAATTCTACAGCCTCAAAGTTTGCTGCTTGACTGTGCTCTTCTCCTGTTTGAAGGTAATTCATTCCAGTTATTAGGCACATAAGCCAAATGCTTAATCCAGAGCGGTATCCGATATTCCCTAATATTATCATTCACAAAGCCCTTCACTCTTGAATAAACACTCTAGTGTAATACTACATTGCCTCCTCCCAATGACCCGTGTTAGTCTGATTTTCCATCATTTATAAAATACAGCTGAGACACACTGGAAAGAATAACAGGGTCATGAAAAGATTCAGCAGCAGCAATGAGTGGGAAAACAAATGATTGTGGAGGTATTGTTAGTGATCAACAGCCAAAACCTGCTGGCTCCCACACATATTCTTAGAGTCGCTTGCATAATTTCCAAGAATAATATTCACCTTGTCAATGGTCATGCTGGTGTGAAACTTTGCAAGAGTAAGCGTACAAGAGATATGGAATCCTGAAATTATTTCCAATACCACTGAAATTGTTTAAGTGATCAGAGTATAATATCCAATACCAGTTCTATGATGTTTGACACACCCTGTCTGATGGATCCGGACTGTGGTTTGAAAGCTGAACTCACATGATTTTCCATAATACTGGTCTTCAAGGCCTCATCACCATTTTTAAAGCAGCCACAGCCCTAGTCGGGTATTGAGGTGAAGAACGATTTATGGTCGGAAGAACCAATTTGAACTAAATTTTGAGTATGAATGGCAGTGTATTCTCTTTTCCCAGCGTCCTCTGGAGAAGCCTGATGGCCTGGATGTCTCTGACCAGAGCAAGGAGCACCCGCAGCATCTGTGTGAGAAGTGCAAAGTCCTGGGCTACTACTGCCGCCGTGTGCAATAAGGACCTGCATGTCCGTGCCCATTGCCCATCTTCCCCTGTGCCCTACCCATGAAGAGCTCCAAGAAAAAGTGAAATGTGCCAAAATGTTTTTGTAAATATCGCTAATGCAATTATGGCCTTGTGTATCAAAAGCATAAAACACATTTATTTGATATATGTGTATAATTGATGATAGAAAATATGTTTTAGAAAGGCGTCACTGCCAGTATTGATATCCAAACCGGGCACAATGGGTGACCTCAACCTTGTGCTCTCTGACTGCGTGTTTACAGACTGCCGTCATTTTCCCTGTCAAGTGAACTATGTGGATGTGCTGAGTGGTAAAGGTATTATATTAGTTCAGTCACACAGGGCCAAGTATGCCTTGCAATGTTCTTTGGGTCAACAGCACACCAATTTAACTGTGAATTAACAGGGGATATTGTACTAGTCATCCCTGGCTTTTATTTGCATATTTATTTGTAATGTTTTTATATCGTCGTGCAATTGATTCAACTAAACTGGGATTTGTATGCACATATTGTTTAACCCCACCTCTTGCCATTAGAAACTACTGTAGGATAGAACTGTCTTGTAAGAAACTTAGCAAAGTTCCTACTTTTGACATCCCTGTTTGAGATGTATATATATATACACAGTACTGTGCAAAAGTTTTAGGTACACACAAAGAAATGCTGTAGAACAAAGATGCCTTCAAAATAATGAAATAAAATGCTTCTTCATTAAAAAAAATACAATAAAGAGCAGTAAACAACAGTAAATGAAACAAAGTCAATATTTGGTGTGACAAATAAATACATGCATGCATACATGCATGCATGCATGCATACATACATACATACATACATACATACATACATTAAAAAAAGTGGTCTCCAGTACAGTTAGTGCAGTTTTATAAGGAAATGAGCTGGTAAGTTTTATTGAGCATCTTGCAGAACCAGCCACAGTTCTTCTGGAGACTTTGACTTTCGTACTTCCTTCTTATTTTTGCAGCAAAACCCAGCAGCCTTCATTGTGTTTTTTGTCTGAAAAGTGTCTCTTACGTAATATGCTGCTTTCTTTAATGACATACATTTTTCTTTAACATTTAATTTTGTGCTAGAAAACTAATGTTTGGGAATCTAAAATGTTTTTTTGTACTGACTTGATAATGTAGAAGTCATAAAATAAAAAATCTATAACAAAGTTTGTACTAAAAAAATAGGGAGCCTAAAACTTTGCACGGTACTGTATATAAACGGCATGCAAGATAACTTAACCAAACACTTCAGCAGTCATTTTATAGGTTTTTTTTTTTGTTTGTTTGTTTTTTGACAACAATGAAATGCAACATACACAAGTCTTAGTCATGTTACTGAGCAGTAGCACATGTAGATTCACAATATTCCAGGTCTGAATGCTACAGGTCCTTTATTCTGTTCAGGATAGAATCAGTATTAGAATCTCCACGTATCATTTCGAATGTGGGTACCGTTACATTTAAGATGTCATGATGTTTAAGGCCTGCTAAAGGCAGGATCCTGTCCTTTGTGTATCTATGCAATCCTACATTGGTTTTGTCTTCAAATAGCCGAAGTGCCACGTTTAAAGTGTATTAATAGCATTTATTAGTGGATCTAAAAGTACTAAGATTATGTGCTAAAATCAGTCAGATCAGCTCAGATGTATGCATACTTATCTGATATCTGTCAAGTACTATAATGGTGTAAGAACTCCTTTTGAATTTATATGACAGTTTTTTTAATACACAGAATTTAGGGACGGTAGTGATATCACCGTATATATATTTCATCTCTTCTAAAGATTTATACATCATGGCTGTATAAAAGCTTTGCTTCATCCAAATTACCAATAGAATTGACAAGTGATGGATTTAGTCCCATCAGAGCAGTGATTTTTGGGAAATAATTGCCAGTCTAGATGAAATTTAGGTAACGTGGCTGAAAAGTGAGAACAGGACAATGTATGTTATATTGAAAAGCCTTGAAAAGTCTCAAACTGACAAGACATGGTTTTGGTTACAGTAGACTGATCATAGGATAGCTTGGAAGTATTTGAGGAATGTAGTTTATTGTAAAGAATTTATCATGGGAGAAGGACAAAAATATTACAAGATGGAAAGACTATACTGTAGTTTACCTCTGTTTTATAAGCAATTACTTTACATAATAAGTGGTCACATCAGAGTGTGATCAAAGAGCAGTTCGTATTTTATAACTTTAAATGTAGCTTTATTTTGTATAACAAAGGTCATTTGTAGACACATTTGTAAGCATTTGCTGAAGTTATTACAGGCAGAATATGATCTTGTCAAAAGTCTAGATGTACATATAAAGTGAAACACATTTCTCGATTATATAGAATGTGTATAATTGTTTACTAAACTTTAGAAGTCCTAACCTCATACATACATACATACATATATATATTTATGTGTGTATGTGTATGTGTGTATATATATATATATATATATATATATATATATATATATATATATATATATATATATATATATATATATATATATATATATATATATATATATACACACACATACATACATACAGACATACATACACACACACACATAAATATATATTTATGTGTGTGTGTGTGTGTATATATATATATATATATATATATATATATATATATATATATATATATATATTAATTATGTGGTCTATAATTGTTGTTTTGTAGAGGAAAAACTGATACTATAAGAAGTAAACCATGCCTGAAGGGATAAGTGTAAAATGCTTTAAGAGGTGATGTGAAACGTTGAGATTCCAGGAGGTAAATGTCATGTCTCATGTTGGTCTAAGATGTGAATTTGATGGGGCGGTAAAGTAACGGACCCATTAGCACTGAAAACATGAAACCGTCATATATTTCCCCCTCCATATAAAACTGTTTGTGGTGCCTTGGATTTGATTACCTGGTGGTAAATCATCACTACAGTCTGCTGCTGAGGAATCAGTAGCGAGATAGAAAGATCACTGTCTCAAAAAAGAAAAAAGAAATAGCTCTGTGCAAAATCGGCCATGCCATTTCATCAGTGTTAGTCTTCTGCTAGAGCTTCTTCATTACTCAATAAATGTAGTTTTACTGTGGAATCTTGTTGCTAATAGCTCTTCTGTGCCCACATCTGTACATGGCAAGTTTTACTTCCAGCCTTATTTAGCTTGGAAGGAGTTACACTGTGTTTTGATCATCATCGTAGGAGAGCAGCCAGAGCCTGTTTTTCTCAGTGAAAAGCCAAGACTACAGTTTCGTAAACGTTCAACACAAAACTGTCTACATCACTATTCCTAAATAGTATTTTCCTCAGAAGTTAATTTACTGATCTCTCAAAGTAGTTGCTATTTACTCCCATGCACCCTTTCAGGCTTAAAGATTATACTGATTAGGAACATAACTTCTTTTGAAAAACTTAACTGATTTATAAAAGTCATAAAAAGAACAGATTACTATGGCTGAGATTAGAATTACATTCGTTTTTGTTTTGTTTTTTTTGTTTTTTTAAAGCCTGTGATTGATGTGCTCGTTTTTGCTCTTTCAGCCAGAGAGGCCTGGAGCGATTGCAGGTAGTGATGTACATGCATTTATAGTACAAGTGCTTTTGCGCATGTGTTTGTCTTGAAATACGTATACTTGACTTTTATAGCTCACTTTCAGCATAAACTTATTTTTGTGAACGATATGTGTATTTTGGAAACCGGTATAGATGTGGAAAATGTTGCAATTTGAAAGCAGATTTTTTTTTTTTTCCCTTTCAAAGATACAATTTTTATGTTCTCTTTTCTGTATATATTCGATGGCCGTAATTTTTAAGTTAGCTCTTTTAAATGTTATGATGCAATATTAAAATTGTTTATGTGAAAAAGGGCAGATTTTTGAGATACAAAAGAGCTGGGAGTTTTTACATAGTTTTACACTAATCTTAGGTTTATCCTACAGACATATTTATGGAAGGTCTTTCTGCATTTTCTTTCTCTTTTTTTTGTATAAAAAGCAACAGAACTACACTATGAAGGAAATATTGATGATGACATAATATTATTCAAAGGTTGGTACATAATTATTAAGCCCTTTCAAGCCATTTTATGTTTTGTTATTTTAGATATTCTCAGTATATATGGTAATTTTACATACTACAAATATAAGTGCTTTAATATGGCTATAAAGTCACCGTGTGTCTGCACAGATGTTTTGAATAGCAGTCCTAGGCAAGCAATAACATTGTAATAACTAACACTTCATGTAAAAGACTGACTCACACCACTGTAAGTCAAACTGTATCAAACTGTGAGTGTTTTAATGTCACCAATTAATGCCAGGTCAAAGAATGAATATGAATTTTCTTCATCTTATTGAAATCGAGATTTGCTTAATTGTGTGAGACAAAGAACTGTAGTCGAGTTTGCATGTGCATGTATTTTAACAGAGTTAATAAGTATACTTTTGTGCAATTTATTATTTAATATTAGTTAATGTAATTTCTCGGAGACGTGCTTTCATAGAGTTCACCTCGCAAATAACTGATTGTTATAATTAAATGCCTTTATTCACGTGTAGAGTATATCGAATAATACATATTTACTGAATGTACTGATGAGTCTCTCATGTGATGTTAGAAACACGTGTTTATGTTTATAATGTCTGTAACATTTTTGAAATCATATTGGATTGGACGGAGCAACAGCGTGATAAAGGAGGTTTTTAAAGAGAGAACAACTGTTGCTTAATGTCCATGAAATGGCATTCCGATATGTGCCTTATTTGTTAGTTAGGAAAATCGAATACTTTGTGCTTTTAGGGTTTGTCGAATTAAAACATTGAATCTAAATTCATTTTTGTTTCTCTCATTTTTTTTTTTTTTTTATTATTATACAGCAGGATTCATTTCTTGTTAGATCCTCCTATATGTGTGTGTAAAGATTCCTGTATATGTTTTGGCTCTCGGTATAAGTAGAGAAATCTCCGGTCTTTCACTCGGGAGGCCGTATGCTCCTGATTAATGATTAAGAGTATGGTCCTGGAGAGTGATGCTTGTGTAACAGAAATCCAGGTTTAAATCCAGCCTTAGGAATAGTTGTCATTCTGACATCAGGTTCATATAATGTTTTAAAAAAAAAAAAGAAAGGCTCAGGAAGAGAATTTCCATCAGTTCATACTTTCAGTACACTTCACTACAGCAAATTTATATTCTTTGCCACAGAGCCCACAGTAAAAAAGACAGATGTCTCTTTTTTTTAACCGTTCACATAATGGCTTGTGATGATTGTAAACATGTGAGTGCTACATGAGAAAGTTGGCGCTTGGCAGTCGGACAGATGTTCCTCTCGAAGCCAAGTTTCTGTAATTGGACTACATATTCCAAATCACTAAAAACTTCACAAGAGGGTGGAGGCCCAAATTATATCAAGTTTGTTTTACAACAATGTAGACTTAAACAGAACGGGAATGTGAGCATCTCCATGGCAACTCTGTAATCTGAGAAGTCAAACAAACCTTGTGATCTCAGCTTACATATGGTTTCATTTAAGAGAGTGGACTGTTTTTCCACAAAGATTCATAATTTACTTTCATAAGGCATTACTGTGATAAGCTACACCTCCATCTCAAACTCACAGAGCATAGGGCATGGAAGCTATAGACTTTTTGGCAAATACTGTGACAGAAATTTTGGCTTGCACACCATAAAAAAGAAGCCAGTCTGACCTTAAGGTGGAGAAGTTTCATGGACACAGATATGATGTCACATCCTGTTCTAGGGGACAGGAAGTCTTGGCTTCACATCATTGTCAGGAAACTTTTTTTTTTTTTAAAAAGGGGGTGGGGGCAACTAAATTAGCTGTTAAGAGAGTTCAAAATGCAATGGTGTGGAATTGTGGAAATTCACTTTATAACTAAATCCCACGTGTATATTCTGTAGGCCTGTGCTTAGGGATACAGGGGGAAAAGTTGTAACCCTCATCTGGAAACAGCGTTTCAGCCATTAAAAAAATAAAGCCAGAGGCACACAATAGGTTTCATATACAGTTTAGTTTATTCTGTGGAGTTACACAAACTACATGGACTTTTCCAAACAAAAAAATGTATGTACAGTTTTTAGGTTTGATTTTACTTGTTAAGATTTAGCAGGCAGTGCAGAATTGCTTACTTAGCAAGCATAAAGCACTGAAACACTGAAACTAATTTCCCCACACATAAAAGTGGGCCATATTTATTTAAATCAAAAAGATATAAAACATTACATCCCTTTAATCATAAGGAATTACATCCAAATGCAGAAATGGCTATAAACTTCAAACTGTTTACCTTTTGGCTGGAGATTAATCATTTACATGAGAACAGTCAGTTGTCAGTGCTGTACAGTGTAAAGTCGTGTATTATTTAAGTTCCCCACAGTCTGTGATGACAATCTTCTTAAGTGTTCCTCCATCATGCAAACCATACGACTCCATTACCCTGACAGTCTCCATGCCCTCTTTCACTTGGCCAAACACAACATGTTTGCCATCAAGCCTGAGGAAGAATGAGAGAGAGAGCATAAAGCAAACACTATGATGTGTTAGACTTCATAGTTAATAAAGCACCACAAAAAACAAAGCTTAAACAGAGGAATAGTGTGTTTCATACACTACAGTGTCAGTAAGAGAACTTGATCCTGTGTGAATGCAGGCTGGGTCTGTGTACCATTCTGTTCTGGCAGTGCAGATGAAAAACTGAGATCCATTGGTGTTCGGCCCAGAGTTCGCCATTGACAGCACACCTGTGAAGACCAAGACAAGCAAACATTACACACAGCAGTGTCAATCCGTAATGCACTACTGACATGTATCATATTGTACAGTTTAGTAAATCCTTTACAACTGAAAATGATTTAGTGGCCACATCATAAAAAAAAAAAGTTCCACAAGGATAAGAACATCAGGGGGGGGTACGGGTTGTTGGCAGAAAATACTAGTGCAGAGGGCACATCTGGATTGGGTAAGTTATGCTTCACTACTATAATTACATCCAGGCCAGTATTGCACAAGCTGACAATATTTGGCCTTATCAATCTATCAGGAGGGTCTGTTGGTTTAGGAACCCCCTGGCACCAAAAATGCACTGTGAGGCACTGATGTTGACTTTCTCTAAAAGTAGGTCATTCGCCAGGGAATTACGAAATCTGTGCTCTTTACTACTGAGTCCTGTGCCTCCATCTAGTGGCACGATCTAGAAGTGAAACAGGCATCTACATCCCCTGGCAAAAATTATGGAATCACCACACTTAGAGGATGTCCATCCGGCTTTTTTTTTTTTTTTTTTTACTTCATAGCAAATAAACAAATCACAGATGTGAAACAAAACAATTTTTGTTTAATAGCTGAACATGAAAAAATTATTAGGCAGTAGTAGCTCAGTGGTTAAAACGCTGGACTACAGATCAGAAGGTCATGAGTTCAAACCCCAGCGCTGCCACTGCTGGGCCCTTGACTAAGGCCCTTAATCCTCAACTGCTCAGTTGTATTAAAAAGAAAAAGAGAGATAAATATAAGTCGCTCTGGATAAGGGCATCTGTCAAATGCCTTAAATGTAATTATTGTTGTGTACAGTTCTCACCTGGTTCTGTGTTATACTGTATAACCTGCAGGGTTTTCCTTACCATAGAAAGGCTTTGGCACAGCACCTAAGTGTTTTTGCGGAGCACCTTAAGCCAAATGAACGTAAAAAGGCATTTATTTTCATTAAATCTCAAACATGTTATTTGGTGAAATTAACAGAATTTTGACTATAAGTACAATAAGTGTTCCAGCTTTCTTTCACAAATATGATAAGGATAAGGATCAAAAACATGTAAAACTTAAAATAACTTAAAATTTCCTTCGAATAATTTCAAACCCCTACCAACCACCACCACCACCCCCCCCGGAACCCAGACAGCACCTGAGCCCTCTGAAAACCTAGGAAAAACCCTGACCAGGTTCTATGTTAAGTGTTTATAAATAAAATGTTCATTTCCTTATTATCCATGAGTGAGAACCAGTAGATCCCAAACGTTATGTCTAAGGTCAATCAAAACGAAAAAAGAAAGGAAAAAAAAGTGCACAACTAGTTAGATCACCTGATCCAGTGTGTTTCAACTTGAAATTCTCATCTTTGAATGTCTCTCCGTAAATTGATTTTCCACCAGTGCCATTGTGATTTGTGAAATCTCCACCCTGTAGAAATAAAAGTGATCAGGCTGTGGAACAGGCCCAAGCACACAAACTGCATTCACGCAGTGCAGATGACTAACACTTACTGTTTAACACTACTTTATTAAGGCAACATCTGCTATGCTGCCTGAAGTGTAAGTATAGGAAATCTCAAGGTTATATAATCAAAGGCTGTTTTATCAAGGTATATTTACCTGACACATGAACTCAGGAATGATTCTATGGAAAATGGAGCCCTTATATCCAAACCCATGCTCTCCTGTACACAGCGCTCTGAAGTTCTCTGAAAAATAAAACAATTCCATCTCATATTCAGTTATGATAATTACGCCTAACCTTTATGTGAGGAGTAACAAAAAAAAAATGATGGGACATGCTGGAAAATAATCCACGACAAGTGGTATGATGCATCCCGACACGAAGCAGAGTTACTGTTACAACCAGGAGGTTGATTCGTTTCCAAATAACAGCATATAGTGAAGTGCTTTATTCCTCTTATACCACAGCAATTTGCCAACAGTTACAATTTTGAACTTATAGCCAGCGACACATTGTGCTTCTCAACAGGTTGTAGTTGTATTTAATGTTGTGGAACGCCGCAAACAAGTTAATACCTGTTGTTACTTTGTAGCGGCTGTAAACGTCATTCTCTTATGATTGTGTACATTTTCTCTCTCTTGAAGTTAATAAGACAACCAAACAAACAAACAAACAAATAAAACACAGCTTGTCACATTACAAGAAACCAGAAAGCGACAAGTCTTCTGTCCTGAAGTCTTTCTTTTGGTGAAAAACTTACTGACTGTTACAAAGAGCTGACACCTGAGACTCCTTAAATATATGTGAAATTAATTTCTCCTTACAGAAAGCTTCACCATAAAGGATTGAATATATGCTTTTCTTCGTTAAATAAAAACACATTTTGAATCTGTTTGTTATGTAAGGGATAATCCACAAAAATTTGACTGAAAGGATTAAAAAAAAAAACGGTTAATTTTCATTAGTTATTTTATATACGGGTCGTTAGATCTGGAATTTTGCCCGCTCTAAATCATACACAGAGATAAAGTAGTGTGATAAGATTACATTTATTTGAATGAATTATAATAAATAGTTATGAGGGAGAGACTGTGCGTGTGTGAATTACCCGCGTCTCCACTAATAATGAAGCTGTGACTGTAACTGTATGTTACTATGGTTACAATTATTTTGATTAAACTGACTGGAACTACCTGTGCATTCAACGGTTTTAACGCACAACTTCCAGCCAATCAGAATCGAGTATTCAGACAGACCATGGTAGAATAGGTTTATATTATGTGGCGTGTCTGTCATACAAGTGTCAGTGTAAATTGTTACTATAGAAACAAGAAAATATTACAACTAGCGCATTAATATAACCCTGTGATTTGCCTTACAGTCAGAACTAATGTCTGAGCTGCTGTTATAGAAAATGAATCACCACCTTCTGACCAATCAGAATTGAGAATTCAACTGGCCGCTGTGGTACAGGTTTAAAAAAGAAACCCGAATAAACAAAACATATGACCTCACCTGCTGTTTTGGGAACCACATCTGCATTAAGCTGGAAAAAAAGATTAGGATCCGTGATTTAGTACAAAAACCTTTACAAAGCAGTACAGCTTGACGATGATATCTAGCAGATAAATTTCTATTAGACCTAGTCTTACTTCGATTATAATTCTGCCAATAAATTCCCCATCAGCCGCGATGTCCAGGAAGACCAGTGGATTCCTCACCGCTCCTGACAGCAGTCGGCTGGCGGCGATTGCGAGTGAACAATATTTTAAGCGATTTTTCATTTGTAACATGGTGGCCGGTTATAAATAAACTGTAAACGTTAAACTAGCAGGACAGTGTTGGAGGTGAAATCGTATCTGTTTACAGAACGCGGCTGTAACCGCCGAGTGAGAGCGTTTTAAAGTGGCGCTGAACTCACCGCGCCCTCGTGTGGCCACTTACTGTATTACATCTCAGAGTGCTGAGCCCAGCAAGTAGACCCACCAAATAGAGCTGGTGCAGCCTGCAGAACGGGGCGGGGCCGCACTTCTGAGTGGGGCTACATGTGTCGCTCCGCCCATAAGAGTTAGGGGTTATGGTTAGGATTAGGCTTAGGCGTCAACATTACAATGCCACGAACCAATAAGAGTTTGTTTTTGGATGAGAGTACAGGCTTTTTTCTGGAAACCCTTCCAAACAACTTGTGGTGATGTAGGTGACTTCAGATTGTAATTCTGGAGACTTTCTGACCCCAAAACGCAACTAACTTCTGCAATTCTCCAGCTGTGATCCTTGGAGATTTTTTGGCCACTCGTAACATTCCTCTTCACAGTGCATTGAGACAATATAGTCACACGTCTATATTCCAGCTTTGTTTCATAGATATTTTTCAACAGCTTTGTTTATAAGTTGCATTTTCAGTTGAATTTGGGGAAACCACTTGAGGCATTCGTTGTGTTGAACTATTTCATTTGCTTTAGTTTGATTTGTTCAGTTTCAACAGCTGAAAGTCTGTACATTTTGACAATAAACCTGATTTGCAATGGGAGTTGAATAATTTTGATTGCAACTATATATATATATATATATATATATATATATATATATATATATATATATATATATATATATATATATAGAGAGAGAGAGAGAGAGAGAGAGAGAGAGAGAGCGAGAGAGAGAGAGAGAGAGAGAGAGAGAGAGAGCGAGAGCAATTAGCTCTAACCTGACAGACCAAAAAACAGACTGACAACTTAATGAGCATGTTTCATCTGAATACATATTTATTAGATAAATATTAGGATGTCACAGCATCTAACTACATACAATTTTGCAAGACTAAAAATCACAATTAGTTTTTTTTTCTTCCGAACAGTTTAGAATATGAAATGATTGTACACAGAATGTACAAAACAAAAAAGACAACTGCCACTTTAGGTGCCAATCACCTCAGATTGTACCTGTTTTCCCCTCTGATCATGATATCAAAATTGTACAAACTATTAATTTGGTTACAATCTTTTGGAACTACGCCAGGCCCCATGCCCCATCCTCCAAATTATTCCCCAGGATTTTCTTCATCTTTTGTAGCACCTTATAGAGTACACAGGTAATGGAGCAATACACGGAAGCTAATTACACAAAGATGAAACAAATGTGTCTCTTTGCCCCCATAATTCCCCTTTTCTAGGAGGCATTGGAAATATTTTACATAAGTGAAACTAAAGAACAAAACAAACAAACAAAAAAAAAAAAAAAATGGAAAGAGGTTCCACAGACGCTAACAAACACAGATTCATTTTACCCAATTCGAGTGTGATAGGAGGTTGCAAGCTTTACAAATTCTAAATACACAATGCACATTCCCCTGGGGAAAATGAATACATTTCTGTTAACGTGTCTCTATTTGTCATTTACATATGTACATGCATCCCTTATGTCCCCTGCTAGGGCATTCTTTCAAACCGTTTCCCATTGAGACCTGTGGCTGAATCAGGGACAAACAGCGTCTAATTCATTTCACTGTAACTGTCTCAATATCGACTCGCTTTCTTCTCCAATAACTGTACAGCTACAGTAAGTGACAGGTCTAAAACAGGGACTCATCTCAACAACCTGCAGTGTATCCAATGTGCAAGTGGAGAGTTCAGTTCCGTTTCTGTCTGTAGGTGTTTACAAAGTAAGAACAGAAATGTGGCAGTGCATCAGTTAAAAAAAAAAAAAGACATACAAGTGAATTACAAACCGACTGGAGCTACAAGCTAAAGCACATTTGCCTGTTTAGGACTTAAAATGTGTCAGCAACGAACATAAGGTCTATACATAACTGAACACCAACAGTCTGTGATAGAAAATAATTTAAAATAGAAATGAACATTGAAAAATAAAATACATTGTGAAAGGTATTCAGCTGTACGCATTTGTGAAGCTCAAACAAGTCAATGTATTGTTTGAGCACCAACTCAAAAGGAAAAAAAAAAAAAACCTTACAGCAAAAAAAGCAAACATACAGTACATTTTGACGATTAACAGAATTTAAATAAGCAAGGAGTAACGCATATTTATTTGCAGTTCCTAATATGCAGAATTTATATTGTTTCATAATACAAAAACTGTTAAACAGTAATCTGATGTGTTAAGTGGTTTCCTTCTTGACTTGTCGAGTTGGGCCTAACGCCAAAATGTACACACGTGGGGGAACTTATAGTTTCTGAGACTCTTTCAGGGGGTTATGGGGATAAAAATTAAACAGATTATGTAGACTTGTACATAGATGTGTAACCTCTACAAAACCAAGACCATAAAAATTATTGTACCATACAATACTATGTGATAATTATATTGGTGTGTGAATGCATTGGCGGAAAGGGAGGTGTCACATGCTTAACCAGCTCAGAAGAAGATTATTAACTTGGTACGACAGGTTTGGGCCATCTCCTCCAATCACTATGCAGAACTTTGGTAATACATGGCCATTTTGTAATAAACGCACATACACTGTACATTTAGAGAGTTACAACAACAGGGCGAAAACAGGAATTATATCATGAAGAATATATTGTGCATAACAAACGTAGTCCTTACATGATCATAGTTCGTGTTTGAAATGAATAAAAACAGGACAGAGGAACACGTCTGAACAAAGAAAAAAAAAGAAAAGAAAAAAAAGAAAATCAGTCTGCACTTGGTTCAGTCACTAAAACAACGTGGGATTGGCACGAGTGCACAATGAACACACTGTATGCACACACGGAGTTCTTGTTATTCATGACATCACAGGCCTGGGAGGGACAAAGCTCATGCATTAAATGGGGAAAGACTCCCAGAAGAGACAGCTGACAGAGGATACGGATGTTTTAACACTCAAACTAGTCTTTAAAAAGTGATTGCATTACCTCTTACGTTACAAAATGAATTGCGTTGCCCACCGACTTTGATTCCACAGTACTCTGAGATGGAGAGATTTGTGAAGGAGGTACAGTGCTGGTTACTGATGCACATTATCACACATACAGTATTGATATGTTGGCGTTCCTATTAAAAACCGTGAAATGAACTGTCACAATGCCCTCGGGAACTTGTTTTGATTTGAATACAACACTCGCGAGTGAATATGATGGACAAAACGTGATATGATATGAATGGGATTCCCACACATCACACGTTCCACGTGAGCTATAGAGGACTTCAGAGGCCCGGCATTAGTCTGTGAGATGGGAGTACCACATCGCTATGATGCTAAACCTCTCAGTAACTGTGATGCAGCCTTTGGTTCCTGTGATGTTTTCCTTTTCAGTCTTCCTGCTGCAGTTCCGCTGAATGTTGTTGTGCTTTTTCCAAGGGACTTCTGACATACAGTGAGGACATCCAGTCAAAAACACTAGATGGGACATTTGGGAAGCTGTGGACATAAAGCTTGGAAGAACAAACCTCAGAATGCTCATGGGGGGACACACACATACAGACGTACAGGAAGTATCTTTTTTTCTATTCAGGTCTTGCTTTTCACAAAAGGAAAAAAATCTGAATTAAAAAAATGCTACAACACTTTCCTAGTGAGCACACATACAGTTCTGTGTGACATATATTCTTATGATTATAGCTGCACAGTTTTTTTTTGTTTTTTTTTCATATTAGTATTGAAATATCACTTTAGTGCCAACCAACATGGCTGCCATACATGTGTGGAAAAAGGACGTCCGTAAAAGAGTGAGATATTTACACAAGTGGAGGCAGGGGGGGGACGAGTGTTTCGCGGTTGTAAAGTACTGAATTGGTGGTCAGGGTTCTGCTTGACTCCTGACAGCTGAACTTGTTAGTGCCTCAGGTAAAGGTGGGTTAGGGAAGTCAGTTGTTCTCAAAGAGGGAGAGCAGATCATCGTTGCTGTTGCTTGGGAGGTCCGGAGGGTCCAGATACGACAGTAACTCATCTGGGTTGGCCAGCTCGGGCAGCAGCTGCACACAGGACCAGAGAAATGGTTTCATATCATTAACAGTGTATATAAAGATTTTCCTTTATATTCATAATCATACAAATCATATTTGCTCCTTCAAACCAAACTGAAATAACCATGCCATAGTCAAAGTCACTGAGATCACATTTTCCCCCATTCTGATGTTTGATGTGAGCAGTAACTGAAGCTCTTGGCCTGTATCTGCATTATTTTATGCACTGAACTCCTGCCACATGATTGGCTCACTGGATAACTGCATGAATAAGAGATGTTCCTATTAAAGTGGGCAGTCAGTGTGACTAATGCAGTGCTGACAGTACTCACCTCCAGAGATGGCTCGGGCATGTCTGCTGCCCCCTGACCGCCCACCTGGCCCTCAGCACCAGGGTTAAAGGTCATGTCACCGTGCGTGTGGCTGTTGGGGCCGGGCTGTTGCTGCTGCGGGGGTGGGGCTTGGCGTGGGGGCGGGCCAGATGAAGGGCCGCTGTGATGTAATGGCTGTGCTGATTGGCTGTTGGGGTGGGGCGATACGTGCATGCCTGGTGGCATGGAGGCATGGGATTGCTCAGCACTCAGAGGATGAGGAATCTACAGGGAGAGCAGAGAGAGGCAGTAAGGCATCATGGGTATTGGGGAGCATACAGGTTAGAGCCATGCATATGGACCTAATACCAGGTTTATAATGTGGAGGTTTAGTCAGCACCACCATTAACCCAGGGGATCACTTTTTATTTCGTAACAATACAATTATACATTTATTTTAAAATGGTATATATGATATGATATGATATGACTTCTCTCAACTATTAACAATATATGTTTTTATATTTAAAGAAAATTCTTATACTTCTGAGTGTGTAACCAAATAAGAAAGAGAGGTCATGTGACAGGATCTTTTTTGTTATTTTAAATCTTTATTGAATCTATTTACTTTTAGGTCAAGTAAACCTGAACAGAACCTCTGTAACAAACTTATTTTTTATGAAATAATTATTCCACTTTTAGTAAATATACAAAATGAGTCATTTTGACCTGAACGTAAGGGTTAAAGACAACTGTGTCAAATTTCCTCTCCTCTCCAAACAAGTGCCTATGAGAGTATGTTGTAAAAATATCAAACAGGTTCTGTCAACAAATGAAAAGGTTTGGTCCAGTGTTCATGTTTGAATAAAAAACAAGACTCTGGAGTGTTTAATATAAACAACACTTGAATGAGAGCAAGGTTCTGGACGAGACGCCGAACCGATGAGAGGAGCTGATGTCAGAAATCTGGAGGGGTTTCTATGCAGGTGTCTTACCGAGTCGGCCATGCCGTGGCTCAGAGGTTTGTCAGGACCCATGAGGTTGCTGGGTACATCAGGAGGGTGCGAAAGCTGAGGGCCGTGCATGAAGTCATTTGTTGGAGCTCCTCCACCAGAATTACTGTGTGGAAAGTCAAAGTTTCCATGGCCCTGGTAACTGTTGCCTGACAAACAAAAGCAGAGAAGAATAATGAGAAGCTGTAACCTCAGGAACTATTAGCCAGAGGCACAGAGAGAGAGAGATACCCACTTTATTGAGCTGTTTAAAAACCTGCAGGTGTCTACCTGACCCAGTATTGTGAACAAATGAGTCAAACCAAAATAAAATGATCTTGCCAAAAAACTTAATACTTGCCAAAAACTTCAATAGTTACAAATGGCCATGTAATTTCTTTGTTTTTCAAATAATGAAACTGTAAAATCTATTTACATGCATCCAATCTTATTTACACCTGAATGATGAGCAGGATAAAACTATATATATATATATATATATATATATATATATATATATATATATATATATATATATATATATATATAGACACACAAAACCCCTATATAAGCTTGGAGATCCTCCCTATGGCAGGTAAATGATCAATACAGACACCAGTCAATTTGTAATACTTTTATGTCACTTACGCTGAAATCATGCTAATGTGATCATAATGTCTGTGATATAAATATGTCATTTTAAAAAAGAATGTCCATGTGTACCTGAGAAGCCAAATGGAAAAATTACTGTTGGAGGGATATAACAGTTTGGTTTGATTTAAGCTGGAGTAGCTGGACTCATGAGTGCTACCTTGGCTGGCGTACTCTGTGTTATTTCCTCCATGCTGAGGTGGGAGGGAGGTGTAGGGTGAGGGTCCCGGCCCCAGCTGAGCAATCATATCCATCACATTAGGCATGATCATCTGACTGGGACTCATGGTTTTAAAGCGCTTGGCCAGAGGGCCATCTGGATCCTCCTTTATGTGCAGGTCAGACTTTATGGGCACCGGCCGCCAGCTACATGTGGGGTCAATGGTGACCTCCTCAAACTCTGAACTATGGAGGGCAAAAAAAGCAAGGGTTATGACAACCCTAAGAGTTTGTACAGGTCTAAACACTGGATGTACACAGAAGACGTTACGTGATAGTTTGGCTAAATAGTTTATGAGAGTACGTGGTTTTTACTCATACATACTTTTGGATGGCATTAAGAATTCCCCACATGTACTGGTCCACTTCCAGACCTTCCAGTAATGCGGTTTTACTAGGGACAGAGAGACCCATGTAAACTATGAAGTTATGTAAAATGACAAAAACATTATCTTGGTCCAACAGTAAAAACACAGTGTTTGAGTTTTGCAACTTACTTGCATACAGGACACCTCCACGTCCCTCTCTCACAGTTCAGCTGCAGGTAGGACTCCAGGTCAAAACACTGCAGATGAGAGGTAACATCAATAATAGTAAAACTATTCTATCCTCGTGAGGGGTAAAAGCCGAAAACCATGGCAGAACATCAAAACGAAATACCCATCACTAATTCACAAAAATTCAACAAGATTTTAATTGGACGCAGCATATAACAACGCACTTGCGCATAAATATCTATAGTGCTACTTTTGTGACATATTGCTTTATTGTTAATTTTTTTAAAAAGAGCACCTATAAGCATAACAGTATATATGGAACATGGAAAGTGGTGACAGTTAAAGTTGTGCCAGCTATAACTGCAACACAGTTC
Source organism: Cranoglanis bouderius (assembly GCA_023630585.1). Taxonomy (NCBI): domain Eukaryota; kingdom Metazoa; phylum Chordata; class Actinopteri; order Siluriformes; family Cranoglanididae; genus Cranoglanis; species Cranoglanis bouderius. The sequence continues at coordinate 18,852,230 of CM042536.1, read as the reverse complement.
ACTTAAAAAAGGTGTCATGACACACTGAGACAGTGAACAAAAAGCACATCTGTGTTTATTCTGAGTATCATTACAGTACAAACAGTTTGCTGTGCAGCTACAGGCTGAACAGTCATAACTTAACATAATTATTGAGTTTAAGTAGCGTTCATAACATAGAACGTGGGATTTGAATGGATTTGTATGGCAATTATGGATTGTTTATGGGCATGTGTGAAAAGTGGGCTCACACATTCATACATAGAAATTGTATGAGCTGATGTGGACTGAAACACTGACTAACATGGAAGCATTTCAGTTATGTGTGACTTGCACCAGATGTGTGACTTAAAAAACCCTGTAGAAATGCATCTGGTGTCAACTGACTTCAAGAAATCTAAGATTTTCATGCCATAAAAATTTCAGCATATTCAGATAACAACCTGAATGTTGTAGAATTCTGAGTTGTGTTTACATGTAATTTTTAACTTTTTTTTTTTTGACTGTTTACCTGCACATGCTTGCAGTCGTGTCCCCGGGCTGGAAGTTGTATTCGCCGGAATGTTATGGGACACTTAAGGGACACTTTGATGGCCGTCTGCTCCACACCATCCTCTCCGTTCAGTGTCGTGTTCCCAGAGGACGCTGCTACACTGCTAAAATTTCTCTTTACTGCACACAGAGGACGAGGGAATCGGCAGGCAGAAGAAGAAAGGATGAAGCAAAAAGCAACAAACGGATATTAATAACAGTCTAAAGCAATAAGCCATGAGAGGGTTTACATTAGAGTGATTTTATCACTTGGTATGGGTGTTCTTAGGCAGGACACAAAGCAGAGTCCCTAAAAACCCACTTAGGTTTGATATAATCACTGTAACGCATGTCCTTGAGTGACTTATTGTTTTTTAAAAAATAAAACAATATGAAAATAAAATAAAATCCAGTGTTAAGTTATTACAATAAATAAGTTATTATTAATAATATATCTCTCTGGGTTATTAATAGTATCGTATATATCTCACTAAACAATTTTTCCACCATGCAATGTAGTCTGTTAACAGAAAGCTTTGGTTTGGCTAAGCTTTGGTTTAAAACCTGTTGTATTAATACAGAATTCATTTACAGGTATTGTGGTTCGGTCAAAGGTGTGCATATATCAAGGATTTTACGCCTTTAAACGCCACTCAGCCAATCTATTCTATAATACAGAATTCAGTTCATTGTAGAGTGTGTGCACTTACTTTTGGTAATGCAGTGTTCTGCTGGCAGGAGCCTCTTCTTGAGCAGGCCCTGCAGGACGGATCTCACTGACGGCCTGTGCACCAGCTGCAGCACGAACAAGTGAGACTGCGACAAGAGCAGACATGTGTTAACACACACCAGTGAGACTCCCACACCATCCAATCTCCTTTATATTAGTGCCCTGGGATAATGATATCTCCTTTGTGCCATTTACTTTTCCAGCAGAAACTGATACCAAATGCACACAGATACAAAACACACACACACACACACACACACACACACACACACACACACACACACACACACACACACACACACACACACACACACACACAGTGGAGGATCCTACACAGAGCACAGAGCTGCTAAACCAAACCAGTGCTGCCATTATATTCTACATTTTAATCATTTAGCCGACACATTTATCCAATATGGCTTATAATTGAGACTAGAATAAAATTTAAGTACACAGCATGAGAGTTAATGGTGACACTCTGGCAGGCCTGGGCTTTAAACTGACAACTTTAAGGTCAACAGCTCAAAGTGTTAACCACTGAGTCGCTACTGCGCCGTTCAACGAGGTCAGTAAATGAGAAGCTATACATTATTCAAAACATGGCTGTTAGCTGAAGTGCAGCTGTACTCACACAGCAGCAGGCTGTGACGGTAATCTGGATGGTGTTCCTTCCCGGCTGACACACATGCTTCAGGTGCAGGGGTTTGTGGGATGTCTTGTTGTCTCCTCTCTCGATGGTGAGTGGCGTGGCATTAACACTGACCTGCACCGATGCTGGCCAGTTCGTGTTCATCTGCCGGTCCTCATGGTGGTAGCACTTAAACTGCAGCTCCAGGTCAGACCTGACACCAACCAGATTAACCTGATTAACACACTAGCATTCTTTTATTTATTATTAAAATCAAACATCTTATTTCCTCTACAGTCCTCTATTCATATTATATATTACATGCATTTGCATTCCATGTATCAAATTTGTGGGATATATGTTTCAATGACAGAAAAGTGAGCATGACAGGAGGTTGTTCACAAAGTTGGCAAGAGGATATGCAAAGACGGTAGAGGCAGTTATAAAGCCAAAGGGTAAGCATCCAGGTATGCATTTTAATCTCACTCTCGCCCACTTCCAAAGAAATTCTGACCAATCCTGCCAGCTCAAGCAGTTATTCTGTTTGTACCTGCCTGAGATATTTTCTGAAAAACTTAGATTCTACAGTACTGTGCAACAGTTTTAGGCAGGTGTGAAAAAATGCTGTAAAGTAAGAATGCTTTCAAAAATAGACATGTTATTAGTTTATATTTATCAATGAACAAAACACAAAGTGAGTGAACAGGAAAAAAAAGTCAATTACATCAAATCAATATTAGGTGTGACCACCCTTTGCCTTCAAAACAGCATCAATTCTTCTAGGTACACTTGCACAAAGTCAGGGATTCTGTAGGCATATAGTCGGGTGTATGATTAAACAATTATACCAAACAGGTGCTAATGATAATCAATTCAATAGGTAGGTTGGAACACAATCATTAACTGAAACAGAAACAGCTGTGTAGGAGGAATAAAACTGGGTGAGGAACAGCCAAACTCAGCTAACAAGGTGAGGTTGCTGAAGACAGTTTACTGTCAAAAGTTATACACCATGGCAAGACTGAGCACAGCAACAAGACAGAAGGTAGTTATACTGCATCAGCAAGGTCTCTCTCAGGCAGAAATTTCAAGGCAGACAGGGGTTTCCAGATGTGCTGTCCAAGCTCTTTCGAAGAAGCACAAAAACGGGCAACGCTGAGGACCGTAGATGCAGTGGTCGGCCAAGGAAACTTACTGCAGCAGATGAAAGACACATGAGGCTTACTTCCCTTCGCAATTGGAAGATGTCCAGCAGTGCCATCAGCTCAGACCCGGCACTGCAGACTCAGAGAAGTCTGGTCAGAAGTTCCCTTCAGTGGCTTTCTAAGTGCAGAAAAATGGCAGCAGGTGCTCTGGACTGATGAGTAAAAATTTGACATATTTGGCTGTAACAGAAGGCAGTTTGTTTGCCGAAGGGCTGGAGAGCGTTAGACGAATGAGTGTATGTAGGCAACAGTGAAGCATAGTGGAGGTACCTTGCAGAGAACTACAGGCAGATCTGATTGGCAGCATCTGATTGGCCCCAAATTTATTCTGCAGCATGACAACGACCCCAAGCATACAGCGAAAGCCATTAAGAACTATCTTCAGCGTACAGAACAAAGAGTGCTGGAAGTGATGGTATGGCTCCCGCAGATCCCTGATCTCAACATCATCAAGTCTGTCTGGGATTACATGAAGAGAGAGAAGCAACTGAGGCTGCCTAAATCCACAGAAGAACTCTGGTTAGCTATCCAAGATGTTTGTGCAATCTACCTGCCGAGTTCTACAAAAACTGTGTGACCTAGAAGAATTGATGAATTGATGGTGTTTTGAAGGCAAAGGAGGTCACACCAAATGTGGATTTGTTGTAAATTTTTCTTCTGTTCACTCACTTTGCATTTTGTTAATTGATAAATATAAACTAATAACATGTCTATTTTTGAAAGCATTCTTACTTTACAGCATTTTTTCACACCTGCTTATAACTTTTGCACAGTACTGTATATCCCAAAATACAAACAGATAAGTTATTTAAAACATAGCAGCAATGACCAACATAAAGCATTTATTAAAGATGAATGAATGAATGAACGTGGTAAATTTGTAGTGCAGCAATCCACCAAATCTAACATGCTCACATGTTAAATCTTTGATTTTCCCCCCCATTTTGTTACAGTGCTGAAAATCACAGCCCACCATTATCAAAGTTATTATAAGTTATTATTATATTAGTTATTTTCACTCATTCTTAAGTTCTTAGCCTTTTTACCTGGTCACTTGAATTAAATTAATCAAAACTTCAATAACTCAAAAATGAGTAGGCCTATAAATAATGTCATTGTGAATCTCATGTAGAAAATGTGTTTTAATAAAAATATGAATGAAACTTCAGGAATAAAAATCTCTAAGGCTCCAATAAATACCCACAATATTTCTGACACATTTTAATAATGAGCCTAATATTTAAGCAGATGGATTATGTTCATGAATTAAATATACTGTTTATACATGTACTGATGGGATCCATGGAGTTTATTTTACAGTTAAAGGGGTTCTTGCAAGCAAAGATTTGAAAACCCCTGACATACACTGATCATTTTCATTACTTGTGGTAATGATGGCACTTCTCTTAATGTGACCAATGACATGTATTGTTATAAATTTATTTTCATTGTGTATACCAATTTTCGTAAGGGTATGCAAACTTTTGCACTCAACTGAATATAGATGCATTCCATGCATGGAAGGTTCTATCTAAATAAACGAAAACTTATTATCATTATTATTTTATTATCACTTATTTATTTTCTTAGCATTCACACACCTCCACATGAGTGTTTGATGAACAGAGGGCCGCAGGTGGAAGACATGGTTGCTGACAGCCAGGTTGTGCTCCAGTCTGAATGGCTCGAGCACCACACCATCACGTACGGGGAAGGTCAGCCGCAGCTCCTCGTTGGGGTTAGCTAAAAGCAATACACAGCATTAGCTCACACACACTCACACAAATGCCACGAGTACTTCGCTTTTTTAACTGACACCCACTGCATTATACGTGGTTGCACTTTGCTTTTAGGGTCACATCGTTTCAACCTTCCCACTGAAATGCATGTATTATGAATGTACTCAGTGCAGATGTGAAGCAGACTGAAGCGAGATAAATGAGCAGTGGGACGACTTCTCACCCACCTGAAGGTGTTAAGAGGATCAAATACTTCACTTCACTGCTGACTGATGACGAGGTTTAAATAAAGCGGACTGAAAAGCTTTAAACTGTGCTGTCAGTGACACTCACTCGGTGGTGGAGGCAGTGACGTCATATTCGGTTTCATATCAGGAGGAAATGGAGGCTTGACATCCTGGTTGGGCGATAGGTAAGTGATACTGCTTCCTGGAGTCATGGGTGGTGTGGGATTCCCAGGAACGGGTGAATGAGGATAGTTCACAACCTGCCGAGGAGGCTAAGAGGGGAAACATACATATACACGTTCATTTATTAAATTTATTTATTTTATTGATAAGCACAGAAGGATAGCCATCATGTTCAACGATCAGGAGCTAAAAATAAAAGACCTAAAGTCAAATCAATTATAAAATAAACAAAATTTCATTATTGAATATATAATGATCCAGTGTAGTAACATTAAATATTTTTTTTTACTTATTACTCTGCAAAAAATTACATCTTAGCAAGTGAAAATATCTTGAATATAGTCAAATTTATCTAGTATTTCCTATTACAAGATTACCACTAACCAAATGTAAGATTACTAAAACCTATTTCTAGAATTTTTTTATTATTTATTTATTTATTTTATTTTTTTTACATTTCAAGCTTGAATCAGTCTTGTTCTAATGGCAGATTATTTTGTTCCCTAATTTTAAACATTTATTTCTAGAAAGAAGCAAAATTATCTGCTAATAAAACAAAACGTTAAGTTTGAAATTAGTAAAAATGTCTAGAAATAGATTTAATATGTAATCTTATTATAGGAAATACTACAACCCCAATTCACAAAGTTGGGACGCTGTGTAAAATATAAATAAAAACAGAATGTAATGATTTGCAAATCTCATAAACCCATATTTTATTCACAATAGAACATAGAAAACATATCAAATGTTTAAACTGAGAAAATGTGCCATTTTAAGGTAAAAATAAAGTAATTTTGAATTTGATGGCAGCAACACGTCTCAAAAAAGTTGGGACAGGGCCATGTTTACTACTGTGTAGCATCCCCTCTTCTTTTAATGACAGTCCGTATATCTCTGGGTACTGAAGAGACTAGTTGCTGGAGTTTTGGGAGAGGAATGTTGTCCCATTCGTGTCTGATACAGGATTCTAGCTGCTCAACAGTCCTGGGTCTTCTTTGTCGCATTTTTTTGTTTCATGACGTGCCAAATGTTTTCAGTTGGTGAAAGGTCTGGACTGCAGGCAGGCCAGTTCAGCACCCGGACTCTTCTACTACGAAGCCATACTGTTGTAATAGACGCAGTATGTGGTTTAGCATTGTCTTGCTGAAATAAGCAAGGAATTCCCTGAAAAAGACGTCATCTGGATAGAAGCATATGTTGCTCTAAATCCTGTATATATCTTTCAGCATTGATGGTGCCTTTCCAGATGTGCAAGCTGCCCATTCCATAGGCACTAATGCACCCCCATACCATCAGAGATGCAGGCTTTTGAACTGAACGCTGATAAAAAAGCCGGACGGTCCCTCTCCTCTTTAGTCCAGAGGATGTTGCGTCCATGGTTTCTAAAAAGAATTTCAAATTTCGTCTGACCACAGAACAGTTTTCCACTTTGCTTCAGTCCATTTTAAATGAGCTTTGGCCCAGAGAAGATGGTGGCATTTCTGGATCATGTTCACATATGGCTTCTTCTTTGCATGATAGAGCTTTAACCAGCATTTGTGGATGGCACGGCGAACTGTGTTCACAGACAATGAGTTCTGAAGGTGTTTCTGAGCCGATGTAGTGATTTCCATTACAGAATCATGTCTGTTTTTAATGCAGTGCCGCCTGAGGGCCCAAAGATCACGGGCATGCAATATTGATTTTCGCCCTTGTCCCTTGCGCACAGAGATTTCTCCAGATTCTCTGAATCTTTTGATGATATTATGTACTGTAGATGATGAGATATTCAAAGTCTTCACAAATATATGTTGAAGAGCATTATTTTGAAATTGTTCCACAATTTGTAGATGCAGTTTCTCGCAGATTGGTTAACCATCTTTACTTCTGAGAGACTCTGCCTGTCTAAGATTTATATATATATGTCTCTTTTTATACCCAATCATGTTGCTGACCTGTTGCCAATTAAACAAATTAGTTGCAAAATGTTCCTCCAGCTGTTTCTTTTTAGTAACACTTACTTTTCCAGCCTTTTGTTGCCCCGTCCCAACTTTTTTGAAACGTGTTGAGGCCATCAAATTAAAAATTACCTTATTTTTCTTAAAATGGTACATTTCCTCAGTTTAAACATTTGATATGTTTTCTATGTTCTATTGTGAATAACATATGGGTTTATGAGATTTGCAAATCATTGCATTCTGTTTTTATTTACATTTTACACAGCGTCCCAACTTTTTTGGAATTGGGGTTGTAGATAAATCTAACTATACTCAAGATATTTTCCCTTGCTAAGATGTAACTTTCTGCAGTGTATATCTTGATAAACGTAACATATCAGGGTGTCCCATAAGTCTAGTATCATAGGGTTAATGAGTATTGTTATACTTTTACAGACCATGATGTATCTGAGCAAGGAAGAATGAATCCAAAGAATCCTTCTCCTAGGAAATCTGAGTCACCAAGAACACTGAGCAAGTTCAGTTTTGCCATTTTTTATTTTTCTCCTATGATGCTGGACTCATGGGACAGTGAAAACACTAACATATCAAGCACAGAGCAAGAAAACCACTAAGGGAAGAAGAGGAACTGCTTACCCCACTGCCTTGATTATAGCCATAACTACCTCCAGAGAAATTATTATTTTGGCCATTAAATGGCTCCTGCTGAAGGAAAAAAAGCACATGATGAGTTGTGAAAAATGAAGCGTGATATTGCTTTGCACTAAGCAGTCTGTGACATTTACCTTGTAGTATTGGCCCATGGGTACTCCTGAAGGTGGGTACTGGCCTGTGCCCTGCTGACCTGGCATCCTCTGGCCAGGGTAACTGGGAGAGGGCAGGGCTCTGGAGGCATTAGGGTTTGGATACTGTCCTTGCTGATTGGGGAACTGGCCATTAGGTCCAAACTGCTGTCCCCCATAGTTGGGCTGGAAAAAAAAATAAACACAATTACTTAATAAACTTAGTAAATTTATTAGTTAAGTTTTTAGATGTAATGTCTACATCTGAAAAAAAAACTGACACAGTTATGACCGAGTAAAGCTTTTAAAATGAACTTGTGTTCTACTTTTTCCAAAAAATTACAACTTAAAATTGTTATTGAAAATACACTTTACTGGATTAATGCATCTTATCAACATGAAAAAATATATGCTTATCATATTTATGGTCACAAAAATATGCAGAAATTATGTTCACGTCATTTGAACTGAGTGTGACAAGGTGAAATAAAATGAACAGACATAACTGTAAATATGAATTTCTTTGCACTCACATACTTGTATATTGATAATACTGATAATAATTTAGATGAAGATAATATATTATGTATTGCCATAATATATTATGTATTGGCTAGAGATGTATCCTCACCTCTCCAGGATAGGGCCTCTTTGTGCCCTGCATTGGCATGGACTGAGGTCTGGGGCCTGGATATCCTTGCTGGGGCATCCTTTGGCCATGGGCCCCGAACGGCCCCATTCCTGGTGCCCGGGGCTGGTTCATGCCCATTGGAGGGCCGCTGATATTGGAGCTGTTCATGCCAGCACCCATGCCAGCTGGGTTCATGCCTCCTGCCATGGCTGGCGGGCCCCGGGGTCCGGGCTGGTTCATAAACTGGCTGTTATAGCCCTGTGCAGGGCCCATCTGAAATGATGAGCACATCTGGAGAAAGCAAACATTACAATTACTCACATATAAAAAATAATAATTCTAACTATACTTTCCAGTTGGCAGTTATTTTAATCTTTAATACATTATTTATTTGTTTATTTTACTATATTTCTTATTCTACTCTTACAATGTCTGTGGCAAGTCACACACTTGTAAATGATATCTTACTTGTCTGATTCTGACCATACTAGTCAATAAGTAAGCAAGGGAATCAATGGCATAGTTTCAGTCTGACTGAACGGACATCATTCACCTGTCCATACTGGTTCATGTCCTTGTTGGTTTCCTGCAGGGCAGCCACAGTTGCCGTGGCAGTGGCTGTTGCAGTGGCAGCAGCAGCAGCGACAGCAGCAGCAGCGGCAGCAGCAGCAGGCTGGGTAAAGTCGGACGGAGGCCGAGTGTGAGGGGGCATGCCTATGCCACCCGGAGCATTTGGACCACCCGGGTAACTGCAAAAATAACAAAACAAAACTTTATATCCCAACCTAATGATCTTAATATACACTTAGGTAAACCAGAACAGAAAGATTCTAATGAACTTTAAGATAAACTAAGAAGACAATTAAACAAATAAAAGAAAGCCTTTCTGACTGATTAAAAAACAACTGACATCATTGAGCCTACTGGATAACTAGATACATTCTTAATCACTATTCTCGCTCTCTCTCAGCTTGGCACCATGGGAAGGTGATATCATCTCTTTTTAGAAAACTCCTGGAAGACTAACATCCCTGAGCTAAGTGTTGGCTTGGCATTGGAATAAAATATCAAATGTCACTAATGGAAGCCTCATTGCCCACGTTTATTGAATTTCTCACAGAATGGGGCAAGGAGAGACTCCTGTCTTTGTGCAGTATCTTTTCTGTCAACGTGTTTCATTCTGGTGCACTGATTTGTTTTGAACACTCACCTCCCGCTGAATCCTCCAGCTCCAGGATGCCCTGCTCGCCCGTACATGCCCTGCTGCATGTAGGCCTGGTTGGAGCCACCTTTGGCTGAGAACTGCTGCTGTTGGCCAGGAAACTGAGGGGAGTTCAGCCCTGGGTTGTTCGCTGACATGCCAGACCCAATTCCATTGCCTCCAGGGTTCATGGGGTTGTTGGTGTTAGCCATGGGGTTGCCCAATACCTATTTTAATAACAGTAGGATTAAACCTTTAGCTGTCGATTATATTAATAAAATACCAGAGATATTCAATTACGAGCTCTTCATACATTAGTGCATGTTGTTACTTGTCTGTCTCACCTGACTTTGTGATGTATTGGTCACCCCCCACACAGTCGTCACCACTGACAGTGAGCCTGGGGCCTGGTTGGCATTCTGCTGCCAGGGAACCGAGTCGTACGGAAAGGACCCATCACTGAAAACCAACCAAACACATCGGCCACATGAGATAAAAACAACATCCTAGCTCTGAAGCAACAATAAGCCATGTATGGGGAGGTGTGCTGACTTTGAGGAAGAATTCTCTCTTCAATGGACAACATTGTTTCTCATGGAACCAAAGCTATAAGATTCACCAGGGAGACTTCCTTGGCAACCAATCAGAGCTCAGGCCCTGAGAACAGAATGTTCTATTAAACATAACTTCATTGAGCCAGCACTTCTCCTCTGCTCAGATGCCCCTGAGACCTTTTGGCACTGTATCAACAAACAATTCTACCTCCCCAAGTTCTTTACTGACTTACACAGATAAAAGTTTAAAGCAAGGTGGGATATCATCAAATGTTTTCTCTATCTTGGGGAGTCTTGAGTTTGCAAGCTATCAAAGTCATCTTGCAATGATGGAATGTTTACACAGCACGGCTGACAAAACTTTGACTGCCGGTGTCTTGGAAAAGATTGCGTAGAGCCAAATGGTGGTAACAACAGATCTCCAATAAAAAAGGAACAGCCTTATCTTTTTATTCATTGTAAACATTCACTATAAGTAGGGCAATACAAAAATGTATAAAACTGAGGCATTGTGCGCATGAAAAAATCCTCTCATTGAAATTACATTCAAGTAATTCAGTTAAGAGTAACAAAGTGAAATAAAAGTGACTAGGCTTTGTAAATAGGAAACAAAGAGATGACTTTAGTTGCTGTTGCATTACCTCCTTCTTTTATTTGCATTCACACCTGTGCACACACACCTCCCATCCCCAAGCTTGTGAAGAGATTTTGCGTATGTCATTTACATTCATTTACATTTATTCATTCAGCTGATGCTTGTATCCAAAACAACTTAGAAGAGAGCCATACTCCAATCCAAGTTTATTCCTGAGCAGTTCGGGTTAAATGTCTTGCTTAATGGCCCTACAGCGTGGTTCTGGCTGTTCTGAGATTAAATTCAGCAGAACCTTAGCATTAACACCATGTTCCCACTGACCCAGTTCCGTAGAAATGTTTCTGGTGTTAATCGTAAACTGATCAAAAGGTATAACTGACGTTTTACATTTTATTTTACAAGTGCATTGCTATAAAATTTAAAGAGCTGGCCTAAGTCAGTGAGATATCTGTTGTTAAAGTGAACAGAACATTATGAAGCTTTAGGTACAGGCAGTGGTCATCTAAGTGATTGAAAAAGGTCCAGTGAGGGACAGGCTAACTCTCAAGGCAATTTATACTGACCCGTGGGAGAGCGAGGGCTTTATAGAGTTCATGGGTGGCTGCATAGGCACTTTGCCCGGGGGTTCGTTCTGCCGATTCTTCTGGTGCCGCAGCAGGAGAAGCCTACCCAGCTCCTCACACCAGGACGACAGCAGTGCTAGAGAGAGAGAGAGAGAGAGAGAGAGAGAGAGAGAGAGACTGATAATGAGTCTACAGATTCAAGGCACAGGAACATTAATATGATACAGTAATATAGGACTTGCAGTGTACTTTGTTCTTCATTTAGATAATCTACATTCATAACCCTGATCCAACTTGTTTATTTCAGTACGAAAAACACAATTTTCACAGACCGTTGATAAATTATACATTTTAGTGAAAGGATGTGATAAATGACAAGCAAAACCATGCTGGAGAAAAGATAACTCCAATAATTCTGGGAGACTGCAATGCAATAACACATCAGCGCCTCACCTTAACCTTCACCGACAATAACATCCTCTTTCAATTTCCAGCTGCAGTTTAAGCCTTTACCACAGGAGGACACTGTAGTCCTGTATTTCCCCAAGCGTTTAAGAGTCATTTCGGCCTCTCTCAGGATCATATGCTTTTCATCTGCAGTGCATTGAAAGCAGTGATCCTACTACAAAAGACTGCTCTTGTCTTCTCGTGGTGGGAGGATGAAAAAGCAGGAGAGGAAGAGAGAGATTGAGGTACGGGAGATAAGAACTGAGGATGGTGAATCATGTCATGGCAACAGTTCACTGTTTGTCCTTCTCTATGTCTCTGACACAAATAAGCGCTTTAAGTGCTCTTTGGACTCTCTCTCTCTCTCTCTCTCTCTCTCTCTCTCTCTGCATGTTTATTCAAACACCTGTGTGCAGTGAAATGGAGGAAATGAGAAAATATAAGAGATCCATGCTGTCCAGTACAGTACTACTCAGATACAGCATGAATAAAAGCCATGAACTGCCTCGCCAGTGTGGTCTTCCCTCCACCATCAAAAAGACAATGCAAGGCAGCGCATGAAATATTTCCTTTAATACAAAATGAGTTCATCCACTGGAACAATGGTCCTCTTTCTTCCCGAGACCCCTCCACGGAGACAGTGGATAGAGAATAAAAAATGCCCTGTGTGCTTATTTCGACACAGAGGGTGGTGTTAAAGTCTTTTTCTCCTTGTCTGGGAGACTGCAGCGCTCTCTGAGCTGAGTGCATGTTCTCTCTGTCTCTGCCACTCTTTCTCTCTCTCTCTCTCTCTCTCTCTCTCTGGTACACAGAGACAGACGTCTGCTTTAGCTCTTTCCTCCCTGTATCGATCAGCCCGTAATGACTAATAAGACTGCTCAGCTGTCTCCAGTGCCCTTAATGCTGGGAGAATGTAAACGAGCAAACACACGTCTGACAAGCAGAGAAGACCCACGTGCACAGAGCACATTTTCACCTCCATCTCAGCTTTATCACACATGGTGTGTGCACGTTTTTGAAAGGCACACGATCCCTCTTGCACACCTTTATTCATTACATTTCCAGTGATTCATTTTATTCATTGTTCACCCAATGTCTGTCTCTGTCTGTCCAGGTTATAAAACATACAATTACAGTAAGGCCATATATTGGTACACATATCAAAAGAGCCGTGTTTGAAAGCGAGTGCGGCTCACCGCACGGCAGGCATGAAAAGCCGTCGCAGCAGGCTCGGAGCAAGAGGCTGGAATCACCCACCTATTTAAATGAGAATTATTCCACCCTGCCATTACAGAGAGCTTATCTCCGCGCTAAATCACCACCTCTGCACGCTGGCGACTGCTATTTTCTCACAAAAGACCAACTTAGAACACATATGACAGGTTACAGCCAGCCACTGCCTGCCAATTCCTCTCTGTAGTCCCCTGCTAGTACGCCTCCTACACCTAACAAAGAGAAGAGCACTCACGCCTGCTATCCAGCCTGTGCATTAGGTGCAAAAAAAAAAAAAAAACAATCTGTACTTAGCCTTAACACCTGAACACCTTTAATCAACAAGCAAAAACACATTTCTTCTATTTAAATAGCCTTCTATTTTTTCATGCTATACCTCCTATGTTTTCATCTGTGTGGTGACATTCCCTCGTCACTAATTCTGCTCTAACCACATCTCCCACAAACACACCCGTTCTGCCTCCATTTCCTTCTCATCCTTCTCTCTGTACTGTTCTCTCCCTCCCTCTTTCTGCCACAGACACCTGCTCCAGTGTTAGCTGTTTATTGGGTGTTGGCGACTTGGCAGCGGGCGAAATATGGCTCGGTCACAGGCATAGTAAGGCACTCCTTTCTGGCATTCATGGCAGCCTGCAGGACAGAGGTGTTCTGGCCTCCAGCGGTTCTATGTGTTGGGCTAATGACTGTAGGCAGCACGGTGTTGTGGGTGGGTTGATACGAATGTTGGGTATGATGAGCTGGTCCGTACTGGCTCTACAGCCTGCAGTATAATGGTGTGTAAGTGTGTGCTGGCTCTGTGGTAGTCTGCAGTATGGTGATTGAGAACAGGATGCCAGGGTTGGCACACAATGGCACGCTTTAGCCAGAGACAGACGCAGCAGGAGGCAGAGAGAGCCGAGACACAGCAGGGCTCCCACTGGGCCAGGCGAGCACCAGTCATCCAGTGCTGAGCCTCTACTAACAACAAATTATCCAGCAGCAGTCATCAACTCATGGTATACTAGCGTAGAATGTCCAGAAGTCTTACAATCCAGTGGAAGATTTGTGATTTAACAATGCGAATCTGTGGATATCCTTTGATTATTTATTCATTTTTACTCATTTTCTCAGAATTTTTGGAAATGACTGTTTCACTGTTCATATATTTTGGGAGACTGATAAAAAAACAGTCTAGTGTTAGACTGTGAATATCCTGCATTATGCCAGCAAAGTCAGCAACCACAATATTATATCATTTAGAAGCCGTCACGACTCACAACACCATATTCCAACAAGCTTAAAAAGTACACCCTACATTACATTTGTTTTCATTTAATACGTAAATGTCAGCAACTGCTAAATGCCATAAATCTTGGTTTACATTTATTATTTTCCTGTCAAAAGCATTAATGGCCTGTTTTTAGTTCATAGCCAACATCAGGCCATTCTGTGCTACAGCTGGTGTTTGGGCACTTCACAGGCACACCTAATATATCAAAGTAAACAAACAGAGGCAGGAAAACATGCCACAGTTATTGGATGTAGGGTACAAATCTAAAGTACAAATCCTCTGGCACAGGGTGCACGTTATAGATCAGTAATTGTCATAGTAACCATGATAGCCACAATAACGTAGAATTTAATACAGCGCAAAATGTATTTTAATTAAGACATGACATTATCAGCACTGATAACTTAGGGAGTCCTGACAGATCTTAATGAGAGACCAGTGGGCTTTAAATTATCATAGAACAGATTGTTGTATTCAAAACTCAGGTGCAAATCTCAGAGAACCGACATTCTGAATACATTTGATACACCTGTACTGTTTTCTTTGCTGTACTAACTCTCATGTTAAACATGTAACATGTTTTAGCCTTATATTATTCTTAGGCCATAGTGTGTTCGTACTAGCACGAGGACGTGTTTTTCCGAAAAGAGACTTCAGTGCACTTCTGTAAGTTGCTCTGGATAAGCTCATCTGCTAAATGCTGTAAATGCAAATGTTTCATAGTGACTCCAAGGAAACAAGCTCTGTTGATCCTAACGTGTCAGATCATTCCGTCGTCCAATGGATCTGCTGAGAGAACAACAGTCCGTGGCTCACCAGAGAGCTGGCAAACAAGCTACAGATTTCAGACACGACCCATCTCAGTGTCTCACTCCCCCTATCCCTGTGCCCTGTTAGCTGCACACTGTGGTTTAGTGAACTGATGCCTATCATTCCCTCCTGCTGATCATGGTAAATCCTCTAACATGCAGGTCTCCAGTGGTCTTTGTCACCCTGGTTACACAAATAGCCCCCAAATCTGCTCAAAATATGTGTGCTCACCCTGTAGGCCTTGCACCCCTATTCCTGCACCACATCTCAACCACCGCCTTGTTATGAGCTTTTTAAGTGCAACAAACTTAGCCTTTCCGTCACTAATAAAATGGAGATTGCAACAAATAGACAGTGGTGTAATGGAGGAAGGCCAAAACGAACAAAGCCATCAAAGTGGAGAACTCCACTTGACTCTATAATCACAGTCTGGCCTTATCAGATAGCAGATTTCAGCCTGGCCCAAGCAGGCAGCCCACTGTGCCAAATGCAGCACAGTGCCCTCGTCTTTTCCATTACTTATTCATTGAATGTATTACATCTCTGCATGTGAAGAGGCAGGCTGTGGGAAAAGAAGATTCGATTATTAAGAGTGGTGAGAATTATGAAGTGATGATGTTTTGGATAGTTACTCTGCAAGTAGGCCTATCTGCATGTTAATTTCATCTGATGAAGGATTTATGTTATATTATTAGGCAAGATTTGCATGTCTAAAGGGCAATATTTTTTTTGTATAATAAAGCAATTCACAGGGAATGAAACTGAGTGTTAGGTTAGTACTGAATATAAGTAATCATTAGAATATATTATTATTATTATTATTATTATTATTACTACTACTACTTATATTCTGAGTAATCAAATTTCTTCTTGATTTACACAATGGACATCTCTATTCCAGACTACATGACCCAAATCAGTATCTTCTAAACATGAAACAATATTCAACCCTGTTTTCTATAATCCTCTATCACATTTCCTTTGCTCTACTTTTATCCCTCTGCTCTCTCTCTCTGTCTGCGTGGTGAGGTTATTAGTGCTCAATCCGGATGGCTGCCATGCTGACGAGTGTTTACAGGCCATCATGTCCTGTTGTCTTGTCATATCCACATGACACCACAGAATAGACCACTTCCTGCCCTACAATGACATCATTCAAACCCCTCACTCAGCCAGCTAATGGATATAAATAATAATAATAATAATAATAATATTAATAATAATAATAATAACAACATATGTTTTATTATATAAACACAGTCGTTATAAGTGTTGCAGGCTAAGGCTGGTAATATTTCACAGTGCATAAGTACCGAACTGGAGTGTAAATAAAACAACAGATGTGGTGAATACACAAAATATCAGTATAAGATAATCTGACACCTAATATCCTATTTACATTTTTTGAAAACGGTACATGCACCCAGCTTTAGAAAAATCTCCATATTTATTTCATTCTGAAATTTTCAATCTGTTCCCATGCAAAAAGTGCAAGCTGGTCAAGAAAAATCCCAAAGTATTTTAAGTTATAATACTAAGCCATTAAAATACCCATCGATGCCAGCGGAAATGTGGATTTCTTGCTACTTTTCAAATAAAATCCTGGAAGAATTTGTGGTTAGATATGCGTTGGCCCACCTCAGTATGAGACTTTGCCGTGATTTCACCGACTATATTCTATTTTTTCTATTTTGAAATGTCAAGTCATAAAGCCGATTTGTAATTTTTATACCATCCAATCTTAAAAGGATGTGTTTAGTAATTTTATTCTACATCACATGCGTCAAACTGGTGAAAAGCTGTCATGTGTACCAGATAATTAGACCAACTGCATAAATCATACAAGCAAGGCTCCTCTGTCAGATTACACCAAAAGTCTCTGGGGGCAATTTAACAGTGTGCATATTCACACCATAGACAGACAGTATACAACTACAACCCAATAAAACATGTTCACAATAATACTCTCTATATGGTTAAGTACAAATATCTTTCAGGGAACTATATATATATATATATATATCATGCAAAATATTTGAGTTAATAATATTTGAGGTATTCCACCACTGTCATCACCCACATCAGAAAAAGGAGAGACATTCTTTGAGATCTTCCTTCCATAAAACACTTCTTGATAGCACAAGGGCTGTCATTGTGTTGTTTAGTGTGTGAAGGTGCAGAAGAAGTGTGCTCCCAGCAGCATTATCTAATGACATCGTGCAGGTCCTGCCTTATGAGGGAAGCCTACATACTAATTAAAACTACAGCTGATCCTGAGTGCAGACTGCATACATGCCGCAGGACCTATTAAACCCTGACCGAGGCTAGTGAGTCACACCGTGGCCTCCCCTACCTCTGATGTAATGGCTCAGGACAGATCTGTACACACACAGCAGATAAGCTGCACACACAGTATACCTAATAAAATTCTGAAGTTTTAAAAACATAAGCACTAGGGGTGTAATGCAGTGCCACAATTTGTATCTATATCTGTTCTGTGCTCCAAATATTCATATCTGAATATGGGATTAAACCCAAAGTAGACCTGGCCTAACCTGGGAGTTTTTTTTATTTATTTTTTTAATTAAATATGAACCCTACCACTATGCTTCTACAAACACTGGGAAAAAATGAGAGGTAGAAATAATCACACTCAATGGGTTATTATTTTTGTTTGTACCTGGCCATGATATTACCTAATGATTTAAACAGCAAAACCAGACCAGGCAATTACTAAGGATAACCTCATATTCATGTTAATTTTTTAACAATTTTTATGTTGTGTCCCGCGGGGTCTGTAGTCTCAAACAGATGTCCTGTGAAACTTTCTACCGAGAGAAAAAAGTTCACCTCCGATTCATATCTGTATTTGCATCTATCTAGAACACTTCATCTGTTCAATCCAAATGATAACATATTCATATTCTGTTACATCGCTACTACGTAAGTACAGCCGTACACTGAGGCTGTTTAGTGTGTAATCAAAACAGAGGAACTGCAATGATTTTTGTCAGTGCAGATATAATATTTGAGCTGCCAGAGATTCCTACAATGCCTGACACGGTCTTTTTTTAAAGCATCAATAGAAATAGCTCGATTCTAGGAGAACTGACAAACCACATCATATTGTATTGTATCTACAAAAGCAAGTACAATGAATGAAATAATGCTTACTCACAAAAAGGCATAAACAACACAGAGGCCGGCCCCAGAAGTGAAGGACACACAGATGAAGGTTTTGCTTACACATACGTAGTAATATGTAATAAAATAAGGAAATAAAGAGGCAATTGGCAATGACTGGCACAGTCTGAAAAGCTTTTCCTTGTCTGCGGTATTAAGTGAGTGCGAAGTACTTTTTGAAAATATGATAAAAACATAACTGAGCAGCACATGCTTCTGTGATACGGTTATGGATGCCTATTTAGCAGCCAACGAGCCACACACACACACCCCTGCGAGAGGAAGCACATCGAAAGCATCTGTGTCACTGTGACTCAGCTCCTGTGACTGCTCACAGATGAATAATAAAAAAAAAAAAATAGAATGAATGTCCAGGGTGACAATGGCAGGGGAGAAAGATAGAGGAACAGAGAGAACGAGCTCTCCACTGGATGTGTCACACAAACTAAATGAAGCTAGAACACAGAAGAGTACCTGAGTCACTTTGACATCTCCTGCAGGTGTTGGTTTCTGTAGGGTTCAAATTCAACATTTTACTCATGGGGGCAAAGCAAATGTCAACACAAACAATGCAGCATTAACAAAAAAATCAGTTTTTAGATGAGTGACTTGATGAGGTGTGAATGGTCCTCAGTCACAGTCAGGAAGCCCTAAGCAGTTCGGTGCAGGAATGCAGAATTTGACCTGCCTAAGGAAGGCAAAAACGTACTTAATTATTCGAGATACCGTACATATTTTTCAAATACTCTAAGCACTAGTCATGAATGTTATATGGCCCACATGTAACTGAAAAATGGATTTGCCTTGTATTGCCGAACTGAGTTTGATGTATTATATTAAATCATTTACAGATGTAGCATTCCTTCCCCAGTCTATATAAGAAAATTAATGTGCAAGCACAGGCCAGTCTTCATTCCTCACGCTTGTGATATCACTACAGTGAACACATACTGAAGATGTGGAGAAATGTCTACATGCTATGCTGTTCCTGGATGGTAGGCAGCAAATATCTCTGCCTAGCCTTCTGAAACATCCAGACCTCAGAAAGCAGCGGCTGAAGTTGATCTTTTCTGATATCCCTGAGGGTTTTAGTCCGTTAAACTGTTTGCTCAGCACTTTTCAGCCTGAACTGCTGGAACACAGTTTAGACGTGCCAAAAAGTCACTGCTGCAATCCATAAATAGCTCAATTCACGCCAATGTTTTATCTGTTAATGATTATGCAGTATGAACGCTGATTTGAACGCACCTTCATCTGGGATTCAACATCCAGGAACATTACAAAGTTTTGACATTGTACCCTGCACTAGCACTCCTTATCACTTCAAGGTGCAGTACAGTCATATGCAAATCTGTTCATGGTAGTGACATCACAACCATGTGATTTACAATGGCCTGCTCTTGGAGCTTGTTTTCAATTCATGGACTGCATTAACTGATACATTTTAAAACATGTTTCATGATATGGCCATGACAGGGCATGATATAGTTGTCAGACAAAAAATATTCTCTTAAACAACACTCTGCCATATAAAATCATACCAGACACTATGCCACAACCTTCAAACAAATTCTGTCTCACTTCCAAATGATATGAATATCTGCAAATCAACACAGTTATGTCTATATTTATTATGGGCCCCATTTCATATGCCACTTACAAAGGGATTCTTGTTTATATGTTACTCTCCTGTTTCTTTTTACTACAACTGCTTTTTACACTTCCTCAATTACAGTTCCTCAATATGCCAGACCTCCTTATTGGCTCCAGAACAACCTAGCTGCATGAAACAAATATATATCTTTCATAGATTTTTATATAAATTAATTAATTGTTTTTATTCAGTGACAGTGTAAATATTTATAAATCATAATTTATAGAATTTATAATTCATGTATTTTCTTCTTCTTCATGTGCATTTTATATGGCTATAGGTACATTTACAAACATTTGGCGGCAATAAATATTTTTATAATCCATTCAGTGTTAGAATCACGGAAGGAGGGGCTGGATGCAAGCGCTGGGGAAAAGTCACTTTATTAGGAATACTCTCAAAATAATAGGAATATCCAAAAGAATAGGAACAGGGGAGATCGTGAGGCAAAAACAAAGTAACACAGGCAAAAGCAAGGTCATAAACAGGCACACAGTATCCAAAGGGCAAGGCAGTAACCCAATAACGAGAGACGCAGCAAAAGATCCAAAAAAAAAAAAAACAGTAACGACAGTCCATATCATCACAGCTTGGTACAAGACAAAGAGACAAACGTAACTCGGCTAATACTTCGCGAAGACGCGAAGAAACAAAGGGCTTTAAATAGGTGAACCAAAACAAGAGTGAAACACAAAACACCTGAAACACATAAAAACATAACCAATGAACATACAGGGGCGGAGACAAGACATGAACCAAAACATAGATGCACGTGGCGAAGTAAACAAAACAAGAGTCGGAAGTGCGCTGCTCGCCCGCCTCGGCAAACAGGGTGAGGGAAAACCCTAACATTCAGCAAAAATACTGACCTAATTAAAGCAGGAGATCCTTTATTCATTACTTAGGCATACTGAAGTGCTATAAAATCATATTTATTTATTTTATTACCATTTAACAGCTATTTTAATTCATCCATCCATCCATCCATTTTCTGTACCTCTTATCCTACACAGGATTGCGGGGAGTCTGGTGCCTATCCCAGAGGACTTGGGGCATAAGGTGAGGTGCACTTTTAATATTACACATAAACTTTTTACACATAAAAAATATAAATTCAAAATGCATTTGAGATTATATTGGTATTGTAGTATTTGTAATTTTCTTCAAGCCAGGAAGTGGCATCTCAATGGTTAAGGCTTTGCGTTGCCGATCAGAAGCTTGTGAGTTCAAATCCCAGCACTGCCATGTGGCCACGGTTGGGTCCTTGAGCAAGATCCTTAAGCCTCAATTACTCAGTTGTATCCTGTCACAATTCCAAGTCTCTTTAGATAAAAGTGTCAGCCAACATGAGCAAATGTAACTCGAATGAAGCGTGTGAGATTTCACATAGCCTTTTTTTTAGTGCGTCACGCTTATGTCTACCAGTGCTCGCCTGTTTGCTGGCTTGGCCCATCATTTACACCTAGTACCAGTTAATAGACTCCTTACAATCCACAGATACAAACAAAGAATGCGTCATCTGGTAGTGTACATAAACACTATCATAAAAAGACAGTGGAAAATTTGCTCTGCTGAAGGATACTCACTAACCAGCTAGCTAGTAGTCTGCTAGCTAATCTGATAATTAGCTTTTCACATTTAATGTACATAAAAACAAAAAATAAACTTGACAGAGGGCAAAGCACTGTTGGTGATAACTAACTTTTGCTTTACCTCACGAAAATGACTGGAGTCTCTCATTTGCCATGTTAGACTACTCAGGGTGTCTTGTTAGAACTGATTCCATCTGTATTAGCATTCTTGATATTTCTGACATTAAGTTCTAAGTAGACAGTAGTGTCTGGGAAAAAACATTTCAGAGATTCAGATACTTGGATTCTTGTGCACTGATGACCTGATCCCAAAATAATAACTTCATTTCAATTGCAGTAACAAGCAATCATATAATTATGGATGACATCATGTAACATCAGTTAGGCTTAAGGGCTCTGAAATGTCATTGTTATCATAGAGCATGACCCTAAAATAATGTTGTTGACAGGAATTATAGTGCTCCAGTCTGGTGTTGTGACTAGTGTAGCTCGAATTATTGTTAGCTGCATGTGAGAGGTTACAGTAACAGAAAGAAAAACACACACAGGGAGATTTGGCAGGATTGGCACATATGCTAATTCCTACCTCAGCTATTCTGAATGAACTGCATTAAATTCATGACTTTTAAGCCTCAGAAATATCCTGTATAGCTAAATGCTCATGCTGTGTGAATGGTCTGTGTAAGAGCTGATTGTATCACTGTCTACAAACAAGCTCCACAAAAGCAGAGCTATTAACCGCACCTTGCTGTGGAGGCAGTGTCACTTGTGAACAGCGGGATCCTGATTATAGAAAGCCACAATGCATTTCACCATTTTGTCTGTTAAAATTCACACTTACAACACCCTGTGCATTAACAAGAATTCACACACGTTTTATAGTACTAAAGACACCTTCAGTTCTATGCTGGACAAGTTATATGTTTTATATATAAGAATTCTTTCAAAAATAGACATGTTATTAGTTTATATTTATCAATTAACAAAATGCAAAGTGAGTGAACAGAAAAAAAAAATTAACTACATCAAATCAATATTTGGTATTACCACCTTTTGCCTTCAAAACAGCATCAATTCTTCTAGGTACACTTGCACAAAGTCAGGGATTCTGTAGGCATTTAGCCAGGTGTATGATTAAACAATTATACCAAACAGGTGCTAATGATAATCAATTCAATATGTAGGTTGAAACTCAATCATTAACTGAAACAGAAACAGCTGTGTAGGAGGAATAAAACTGGGTGAGGAACAGCCAAACTCAGCTAACAAGGTGAGGTTGCTGAAGACAGTTTACTGTCAAAAGTCATACACCGTGGCAAGACTGAGCACAGCAACAAGACAGAAGGTAGTTATACTGCATCAGCAAGGTCTCTCTCAGGCAGAAATTTCAAGGCAGACAGGGGTTTCCAGATGTGCTGTCCAAGCTCTTTTGAAAAAGCACAAAGAAACGGGCAACGCCGAGGACTGTAGATGCAGTGTTCGGCCAAGGAAACTTACTGCAGCAGATGAAAGACACATTAGGCTTACTTCCCTTCACAATTGGAAGATGTCCAGCAGTGCCATCAGCTCAGACCTGGCAGAAACCAGTGGGACATACATCTACTGTCCGGAGAAGTCTGGTCAGAAGTGGCTTTCATGGAAGACTTGCGACCAAAAAGTCATACCTCTGACATGGAAACAAGGCCAAGCGACTCAACTATGCATGAAAACACAGGAACTGGGGTGCAGAAAAATGGCAGCAGGTGCTCTGGACTGATGAGTCAGAGTTTGACATATTTGGCTGTAGCAGAAGGCAGTTTGTTTGCCGAAGGGCTGGAGAGCAGTAGACGAATGAGTGTTTGCAGGCAACAGTGAAGCATGGTGGAGGTTCCTTGCAAGTTTGGGGCTGCATTTCTGCAAATGGAGTTGGGGATTTGGTCAGAATTAATGGTCTCCTCAATGCTGAGAAGTACAGGCAGATACTTACTTATGCATCATGCAATACCATCAAGGAGGCATCTGATTGGGCCCAAATTTATTCTGCAGCATGACAACAACCCCAAACATACAGCAAAGTCATTAAGAACTATTTTCAGCTTAAAGAACAAAGAGTCCTGGAAGTGATGGTATGGCCCCCACAGAGCCCTCATCATGGAGTCTCAACAACATCGAGTCTGTCTGGGATTACATGAAGAGAGAGATGCAACTGAGGCTGCCTAAATCCACAGAAGAACTCTGGTTAGTTATCCAAGATGTTTGGGCAACCTACCTGCAGAGTTCCTACAAAAACTATGTGCAAATGTACCTAGAAGAATTGATGGTGTTTTGAAGGCAAACGGTGGTCACACCAAATATTGATTTGATGTAGATTTTTCTTCTGTTCACTCACTTTGCATTTTGTTAATTGATCAATATAAATTATTAACATGTCTATTTTTGAAAGCATTCTAACTTTACAGCATTTTTTCACAACTACCTAAAACTTTTGCACAATACTGTACAGGTGCATCTCAATAAATTAGAATGTCGTGAAAAAGTTCATTTATTTCAGTAATTCAACTCAAATTGTGAAACTCGTGTATTAAATAAATTCAATGCACACAGACTGAAGTAGTTTAAGTCTTTGGTTCTTTTAATTGTGATGAATTTGGTTTACATTTAACAAAAACCCACCAATTCACTATCTCAACAAATTAGAATATGGTGAAATGCCAATCAGCTAATCAACTCAAAACACCTGCAAAGGTTTCCTGAGCCTTCAAAATGGTCTCTCAGTTTGGTTCACTAGGTAAGCCACAAACATTCATTGCCAAAGAAGCTGGCTGTTCACAGAGTGCTGTATCCAAGCATGTTAACAGAAAGGTGAGTGGAAGGAAAAAGTGTGGAAGAAAAAGATGCACAACCAACCGAGAGAACCGCAGCCTTATGACGATTGTCAAGCAAAATCGATTCAAGAATTTGAGTGAACTTCACAAGGAATGGACTGAGGCTGGGGTCAAGGCATCAAGAGCCACCACACACAAGACGTGTCAAGGAATTTGGCTACAGTTATCGTATTCCTCTTGTTAAGCCACTCCTGGTGTGCTTGACTGGCCAGCAAACTCACCAGACCTGAACCCCATAGAGAATCCATGGGGTACTGTCAAGAGGAAAATGAGAAACAGGAGACCAAAAATGCAGATGAGCTGAAGGCCACTGTCAAAGAAACCTGGGCTTCCATACCACCTCAGCAGTGCCACAAACTGATCATCTCCATGCCGCGCTGAATTGAGGCAGTAATTAAAGCAAAAGGAGCCCCTACCAAGTATTGAGTACATGTACAGTAAATGAACATACTTTCCAGAAGGCCAACAATTCACTAAAAATGTTTTTTTTATTGGTCTTATGAAGTATTCTAATTTGTTGAGATAGTGAATTGGTGGGTTTTTGTTAAATGTGAGTTAAAATCATCACAATTAAAAGAACCAAAGACTTAAACTACTTCAGTCTGTGTGCATTGAATTTATTTAATACACGAGTTTCACAATTTGAGTTGAATTACTGAAATAAATTAACTTTTCCACGACATTCTAATTATTGAGATGCACCTGTATATACACATGCTAATGACTTAACTGGTTCAATAAATGACAGTGTACACAGCAATAACAGCATTACCGTTATTCGTCATGGTTCTTTCTTTTGATGTTACTTAGGTTCTTTTTGGCAATTTTGGCCTTTTCCTTACTGGAACAGATTAGGTCTTGTAGTAAACTTTTTTTTTTTTTTTTTTTTTTTTAACTGATGCAACTTTCTCGGTTGCATTACACTGTTAGCTTATTAAAATGAATCATTTAGCATACTGTATCAATATCTACTATCAATAATCATACTTTCATATTTCTTATATACATGTGTATGCTTATGCAATTATATGCATAATAATACGTATACCTCTATAATCTAAGAGGGGCAACTACCTTTTTCAAGAAAACAATGATTTGTTTTCTCAGAAGTCTCAGAAATCTTGTTAATGTTAAGCAATGTTCTGTACAGGTACTATAGTGTGAGCGATATCTGAGTTCTTCTCACTATCTCTCTGTCTCTCTCCATATAGGAGGAGAGCAGTGTGATGACCCGGGCCAGTGGAGGCCAGTCGTGTCTGCTTCATGACTGGCGCTTACTGTGTGAAATTTGATATCCATCAAATCATATATTTCATGACATTTCACTGTTTTCTAAATGAATTGAACATTCATTCACTCATCTCCATTAGGTGCTGTGGTAGAGCCAGATTAATTTAAAACTATACTTTCTGCAGCTGGATTTAAAATCCTGAGTACACTACCAAAAATGGTTCAATTTTATCAGTTACAAAAAAAAAACGGATATAATTTGGGATTGGTAATATCCATCCATCCATCCATTTTCCATACAGCTTATCCTACACAGGGTCACGGGGAGCCTGGAGCCTATCCCAGGGAACT
This sequence comes from Cranoglanis bouderius, assembly GCA_023630585.1. Classification (NCBI taxonomy): domain Eukaryota; kingdom Metazoa; phylum Chordata; class Actinopteri; order Siluriformes; family Cranoglanididae; genus Cranoglanis; species Cranoglanis bouderius. The sequence goes on along the minus strand of CM042536.1, from coordinate 18,826,108 downwards.
CGGGGCACAAAGCAAGGGACACCCTGGACCAGGTGCCAACCCATCACAGGGCACAATCGCACACACATTCACACACTGCGGACAATCTAGAGATGTCAATCAGCCTACAGCGCATGTCTTTGGACCGGAGTACCCGGAGGAAAACCCCCGAAGCACAGGGAGAATTTGCAAACTCCATGCACACAGGACAGAGGTGGGATTCGAACCCCCCAACCCCGGAAGTGCAAGGCAAACATGCCAACCACTGGAAGTAGTACTAATGATGATGCATGATGCCTACAAAACTGTACTGAGTCAATTTGTTGGTCATTAAGAAATTACAACACTTAGAAACACATGTTAACAAATGAATCATATACATGGGGTCTGTACAGCTTAAACATAGCAAGTCCACAGGGTGTTCGGATTTCTCATACGAAATAGCTAAAATGCCTTTATTTTATATAATGATTCAAGTTTCAAGTATCATAGATCCTTCTGTATATGACAGAGATAATAACACACTGTGTCAGCACTGTCTTAGCACCAACAGCACAACAAAAGAGACATTTGCCAGTCTGAACTACAATAACAGTGTTGTTGAAGCTCAAACTGGGAGGGGAGAAAACTGGACCCAGGCCATGGTCATGGCTGGCCTCCTCCCTCTCCGCTACAAATCTAACTTTGGAAAGTTCACAACTCCCCATATACACTTACTGCTGTATTCACATTTTAAATCCCATACAGTTTCTAACACGTGCATCATTCTGTTATGTTTTCCCAAACACAGTAGCAAACTGATCAGCAAACATAACAATTTTCAGTTCAATTATGGCGAAACATCTGTTACTTCAACTTTCGCCCCTACAAGGTAAACTGAGAAATACAGGAAGTGTCTCATACTCAAAGCAGCTCCATTGGCTACAGATGTAACGAGTATTTTTCTGGTGCATTTGGAAAAATATGAGCCGCATATTAGAGCCGAACAAACATTCAAGTGCAAAGAAAAACTGGCTTCAGATATTTGCTGCCTCAAAGATAACTTGCTCTCTGGTAGTGAAATGACCACACATCCGCTAAGCTACACAGTGCAGACGTGCAGTTGGGTTCTAAGAGCGTCCCGAGCCGCTCTGTGTAATTGGGCGAGCAGTTGGAGCCGAGCTGTCGCACGGCTCATGTCAAACGGCTAAAGGACTGCCAGAAAAAACCCAGCCTCAAGTAGGTCAGCTCTTCTTCGAGAAATAATCAAGCCCATTCGGACCCTCTCTCTCGGTGTGTGAACAGGAAGTGGGTCAAATGTAGTCAGCTGTTACAGCTCTATCATTTGCAGCACTGGAAGCTCCAGTCACGCTTTACAACTCGGTTTCCAGTAGTTAAAGGCACAGTGGGGGAAACCCTCTGGAGCCCCATGGAGGCTAAGCTCATAGCAGCAGCTTGATGCAGATGCAGTACCACTTTGGAACCCGCCCACACACACACATACACATACACGCAAAACAGACACACCTCTGTCTCCAGACATTACTGATACACTCAACTACAAACAGACTTACCGATGTCCAAGCTTTGTCTCTGCACGTCTCAGCCCATTCTCCTCACAGCGCCGGGAAACGGGACTCGAGCGGTTGGAAAACAACTCCAGAAAAAAAAAAATCTTCAAGCTTTCTGATCTCTTCCCTGTTCTTCCCTCCCTGTTCGCCTCTCTGTCTCTCCCCCGCTCCTCTCTCTCTCTTTCACTCGGTCTGTCTGTTTCTCAGGGCACCATGACTCTGTTTTCTCTCTTCTTTCGTCTGTCCAGTGACTGCACGATACACATCAATTATTCAGAAGCGGTCTCTGGATTTCCACGGCAAAGCCAATCACAGATGGAGCTGTGTGCTAATGGGCTCCTGCTGTACCTGCCACTGGCTCCTTCATGCTCCGAGACACTGGGCCACAGGGAATCAGGTTAAGCTCTCCAAAACTTCACACAGCATACACGCCCATACACCCTGGTGCACACAACTCTTCACTTTCTAACACACACACACACACACACACACTCACACACACACACACACATACACACTGCTGGGAGAGTGACCGCACGCCTGTAAAGCATCTGCACTGCAAAGCCACAAATGAACAGGAAGCTCTCTCTGGTTTCAAAGGGGTTAAAAGGAAGCGAAAGAAAAAAAGAGTGCAAAAGAGTGAAACAGAGAGAGAGAGATAGAATGAAGCAAATCCTTTCTCACCTTGGATGTGCGGTGTAACTGATGTCCCCAGTCTCTCTCTCTCTCTCTAGTGATCCATTGCACTTTTGCCTAATGTCCCCATCACATCGAGATGGATGGACAGACACACACATGAGTGCAGACACACACATACACACACTCGCATACACATGCACGGCGTGCCACTTTGCCCCGAAGGGAGCAAGAGGGAAATATGCAGGCGGCTCACATTTCAGACTTGCAAAGGGGGATGGTGCCTAACGTGGCAGACAGTCTGTGTCTTGGCCCATAGCCAAAGCATCACAAGAGAGAGCGATGGGAAAAAATCCCAAACAACAAGCTTGAATCAATCCAGTCAAAGCTGTGTTTGAAAAAAGTGATTACAGCTACCAAAGCAAGGGAATCCTCTCTATTGGTAAAGTTAATCGGTGCGAGTTTACGTGGGTTTGTCTGACACTAGTGCCATCAAATTACGCTGATTAATTGAGTCCAAGGCTGATGGCTGGCCCAACTGAACCATCTTACCCACACTATCCGAGAGGGTGACGTTGATGGGAAAATTGTTAGTTTTTAATTCCCCTGATGATGAGGGTTGATTATAACCACCTAAAGTGCTCATATTTAGAAACTGATCCTGCTATTTTCCCAGGCTGTCAATGCCGAGTCTTCATTAATTAATGAATAAAGAGCTGTTGAATTAGTGTTGCATAGTGCTGTGTCATTTTTAGCTTTAACTTGACACAGCTAAAACCCTAGAAAATTATTATTGTCATGCTTATCACTGTCATCCAATTGAAAATACATCATATGTTCAGACATTTTATATATATATATATATATATATATATATATATATATATATATATATATATATATATATATATTAAAGCATCAGGGCCAGAGCGACCTCGCAGCCTGAGACTCAGAATGAGTCCTTCAATATTATATTTCTGCAGGGTGAAAGAATTCATAGAAACACGAGGACATGTCAGGGCTGCAGGCTACATTAAAGAGGTGAAGAGATGAAGCTGGCTCAGACAGGAAATTGAGCTTCCTCTCACTCATACTGCAAACGCAATGAGTCATAGCAGGTCTCCAACAATACAGTCGCCACTTGTGACACATCTGGGCGGATGCAAATAAGCCTTCAAAGCCGATCCAAGTTCATATGAACTTATTAGATTGTGCGAAAACTCTCCAATGTTCATAGTTTCACACCAAGTACAACATAAGGACTGAACTCCAGTTTAACTGTTGCTGAGCGATTTCATCAGCTGGACAGAGCACAGAACATGTCAAAACAGTGGCCTCGTTAGAGGGAAAACCAGTCCTGTTCATTATTTCAGCCTGCACCTCTCCTCACTGCAGGGGTTGATTACATTACTAGCACAAGAGATTCTGGCTTACTAATTACACATCATTAGAGGTAAAGCTCCACACAGAGAAACCGAGGCAGTGGACTTCTGATCGCTGGGTGGTGAACTGAATAAAGAAGGGAGGACGAATGGTTTTGCGGCGAGTGTGTGCCGCAGGGAGAGCCCTGGGCTTGGGTTTCCTGTGTATTTGCACTCACATCAGCTCTGTAAACTGTGTGTGTGGATATGACATGTAAAATACAGCAGAGCCAAGCTAAAGCGATCCGTCACTGGCGACATGGCAGATTGGGTGCTCTCTTGACGCTGCCCTCCAGTTGGGCTGATTTACAACATGCTGACAGAATTCTTATGCAGAGCAGCGACATTCTTTACATTTGCACTACGGGAGCATGGTAGTTACACCTCACTGCTGCAGCTTTGGAGCTGCTTTCACTTCCACCTTCATTTAGTCATTCATTCAAAACATTAAAAAGCTCATCACTGTGTCTTCTTGAGCAATCAGCTCTGCCTAACAAGGCTATTCTTACCCTAACTTACACAAACAAATGTGATTAAGGAGTAAAGCGCTTCGGCACGGTGCGAGTTTTTTGTGCTGCTAAAATGAGAAGTGAGAAGCATTGCTCAAGGAGACAGGTGAGTGCATTAACATGGCAGCTCACGCTTTGCAACAGAGGGCGCCGAAAATTAAGAGAAGGATGATTTTTCACCAAGCTGCTGTAAGGAGTCAGGGTGCATGCTAGATACTATCAATCTTTGTCCCACTCTTTGGGTGTTAAGCCATCGCTTAGAACCCCAAAAGCCACCAGAGCACCTCTCAACAGCTGACGTCTTTTGGATTTTGTCGTAATCCTGAAAACATTCAAATGATGATGGCAGGGCCATCAACAAGAGACTGATTCTACGATTGAGCAGCCATTTGTGTCCCACTGATATCTGATTTACAAATACTGTATGTATGTAAACTAAGGTAAAAAAAACAGATTTTAAACATAGGTAAAGTGTACTTTACAAAAAAACCTATGTACATATTTCAAATAAATAACTATAAAATCATTAATTAAACCTACGAACAGCACACTATAACTACACTTTGATATATACCTTGATATATAATCATTAAAATAGTTCACAAATCTTATTATTTTTTACAATAATGTGTGAATACATTTAACACCTCGTGCTTGAAACATCCTTTTTCCATGAGTCATCCATTATAAATTATGAAAAATGCACATTTGTAGTTCTGACAACATTCTCTCAGCTCTGTTACATGAACACATTCAACCCTGGGAAATATTTCGGAATATTTCGGGAACAATTCACACGTTCAACAGGAAGCTGCATTATCTGAACATCCTAAAGATCATGGGGCGAATAAAAGTTAGCTTAAAAGTAATCAATTAACAGAAAAATAATAAGCAAATTATAATGTCCTTAATGAACTCATGCCATTAGCATATACGTTAGTTAACCAGATGTTGTGTATTTGCTAATTTAATGCAAAAAAAAAAAAAACCACAAAAAAAAACAAAAAACCAGTCCTGTTACTTTCAACACCGTTACTCCTTTAAGTGCATAACGCAGCCATTGTCAGCAAAGAAACATAAAAAAATGAGAGATGTTGCTTGAGATACTAAGAAATGATGAGTTCCATGGGCTAAATGGCACCCCGGTCATGGAATCCCCCTGGAAATAAATCAGTCCATACAGGATCTCGTTGAGTTTTTTGTGATTGTTTGCAGGCAAAAATGCTACATGTTGCTGCGGCTTTTTCAAAATTTGCGATGCGATTTTTTTCTGCCTTTTTTTGTGGAAAACTATGTGAATTGGTGAAATTGCAATTGCACGAAATTGTCTTGCGCGGTCTTTCGCAACGATGTTTGTTGGTAAATGAGACCTTTTAGCTGTACTCATGTTCGACGCACGTGAATCGAAGAAGGCTTTGGCTGAATGTGCATTGTGATGACGTCACATGACGCATTTTGTCCCAAATCTGCGAAAAATCTGCGGTAATTTTGAAAAATTGCAAGCTCCTCCAAATATCGAGGAGTTTGCGTTCATTTCTGCGATGGCAAAATCCCGAAATCCCGGAAAGACTAATAAATAAGTAACCAGAGCAAACAGTGCAAAATTCACAGAGTTATAAACATTAGCACATCACATTTCCCTTATTAGAAACCGATAAGTCCCTTTTCTTATCTTTTAAAATATAAACCCATCTCAAAGTACAATGCGGATGAACTGAAGCCACAGAGGAGCTGTTGTGCTCTAAACACTTCGAGTGTACTTTGGAAAAGTCGCAACTGTCTTCTGTGCCACTTGCTAAAACTAGTCAAAAGGCACGTAAAAAAACACTCGACCAGGAGCGCACCTCGCAATTAGTCTGTCGCAACATCTCAAGAAGAACAATGGAGTGCTATCTTTGCTCTCGCATGCAAGCAAAAACGGGTCTTATGGAGATGAAATTGGTAGAGAAAAGTGTAAACAATAGCAGGCCGCCTGAATAGGGGTGTGTGAATGAGAGACGCGTCCTGCCAGACAAACACATTAGCTGTCACTCGCTATGCTAATGTACTTTCTATTAAATGTCAACATGACATGCTCTAAGGGAAGAACAAGCTGTTGATCTAAGACAGCTGACTGCTAGCACTGACAGCACAATGTTCAAATAATAAAGAAAAAAAAAAAAAACGACAACGGTGGTAAAATATGTACATTTTAATGATATAAATGTGCGCAGATGAGTGAAATAATGAATCACTTCATTGGTTTGTATTTCAGGATAATTCAGATGTGTTCAGATAAAAGCCTCTGAGTGCTGCAAGTGTTCAACAAAACAGACAAAAGAGCTGCTGCTGGATGTTAGACAAAATAATTATCTTATTGCCCTGTCAGTGGGGCGCCCACCAAAGCCGGGGTAAGGAGTCTGTCTGTAGCATGTAAGCAGATCAGCTCCGAATCCAGACATGCACGCACACACACTGTGGACAGATCACTCCAGCAATCACAGATTAATACAGGAGGCTAATCCTACTGACAGAGAGGTCAGCGTTCTGTTCAGCCTGTCCCTGACAAAACACTACTTCCTCCCTCTCTCTCTGTCTCTCTCTGTCTCTCTCACACACACACACAGACACAACCCTATAGATCAGTTATTGATAGGAAATGGTAGGCTTGTGTACTCTGCACTGATCACATCACTCTTTTTCTTATCTTCAATCTTATCAAACTGCCAAGCAAAAAGTATTGCATACTTTTCAAATGTACTACCTCTGATGTGTATCTCGGGGAGCAGAAAAATGACAAAATGACAAAGATCATCTGAGAACGCAAGATAACCAGACTGTCAATAAAATTCTGATTGTCGTACAGTGAACGACAGACATCAGAGATTAATTGAGGGAAACACAAATACAGTGCAACAGTAATTCCACAAGAATCTTTTCGAATTAGGTTCATCATGGACAGCTGTGGTCTTGTGTGTGTAAAATGTGTTATGCAGGCTGGGGATCTTTGTGTAACTGTGCATTGATCGAGCAGCATGGCTCGGTGCTTGAGTGTGTGGTGTCGGGTGGCCGTCCTTCTGTCGCCATCCTCCCTGTCACTGGCCTTTTCGCTTGAGCTGCACTTTCACACCACAACCCAACGTGCACTGTGTACCTGTGTGTGTATGTTTTGTATGTAAGTGTATGTACGAGAGTGACAGAGATAAATAAATAAAGAGCTAGACAGACATAGAGACGAGGAGAGAATGAGGATGTGAGCATAGGGAATGATGCTAAGGCCAGGCGGAGTTAGTGTTTATGGCTGCTCTGTGCTGTCGTCTCCCAGTCTGGGGCAGCAGACGCCCTTGTGACAGGGCCAAGATGGATGCCTGTACCATGAGAGCCGGGAAGCTCCGGTCATATCTACTTTCCTCCCTTTCTTCAGCAAGCATGCTTCCAAATGTACCCGCTGCTAAGAGGACACAAAGGGTCCTAACAACTCCAGCAGTCGCCACACAGCTCCTCTCAGTTTTATGAGGCACGTGAGTGCAATCCACGTCAATAAATGTCAAATATTATCTTCCCTTTATACTCAGTGCTGCTTAGTATCTACAGAAGAGAACCAGCCACTCTTTTTTGGAAGGCTCCCAGCGTCCAGCAATCCTGGTAATCTGTACTCCTCTAAAACATCTGTTTATCTTCATTCCCCACAGCTCGCCATGTCAGGCCTTCTCCGAATGAAGTACACACACACTTCAACCCGAGGGCTCTCTCGCCATCTATCTGTGTTTTGCTGATGCCCGTTCGTAGCTCACTTTGACAAATGGACAAGAACAGGACACGTCAGGAGAGCTGGGCTTTGGCTGAGCAGGTCAGGATTTCAAACAGGGCCAGTTAGAAATGAACACTACTCTTGAGCAATGCTTTCTTTTTTTTTTTTGATGGCATTTTCACAAATGAGGCAATTCTGGTGTCTGCTTTTTTAATCCAAGTGGTGAAGGGATGTTTAAACAAGGACACAGTGTCACCAGGAGAAAGCAGCGCCTTTTCATAAGCTGCTCAGCTGCCCTGGCTTTCTCAAGGCCATACATTTGGGTTGAACACTTATATAGGAGTTAAATTAATCCTGTCCTTCTTCATAACATATGGAAGTTATTCTGACTTTAACAGAGGAGTCGGAATGGAAGTGGCTGTCGGTTTTTTCAAGCACTTAATTACTTACTTTCCGCTGGAACTGAAAGTAAAACCTTATGTTTTACCTCCTCATGCAACTGGCAAATATCAAGGGGAAGAAAGGCTGACCACCATTTAGCCAAATTCAGCTTTTCTGACGACACCAAATAGACCTGTATGGCTAATAGTTTGCCTGGGTGAAGTTTGAAAGGTGACTAACAGAATCGGAAGCTATAGTATAGTTAAAAACAATATGAAACGAGCAAGCGGGTGTTTTACAAGAAAGGCTCTGAATCTGAAATGTGGTACAGCATGCACAGACATGTCTCCTGTTTGTACAAGTTTGTGATGTATAAAATGTAGCTTGCATTTAAAAATGGACATACTGCATGACATCCAGCCTTTTCTGCGCTTAGACGTGAGAGAAAGACAGAGGAGGCAGTGCATTAAAAAAAAACTGTGAGCGGAAAGGCCTCACCTGCTGACTTTGGGGTGAACTTGTCCCGGTTGGCTGCACACACAGCCAGGAGCCGGTAGCCCAGGTCCAAGTCAAAACCCTGCTGTGCGGCAACACGGCTCACCACCTGTAGGGACAGAGCAGGAGTGTGTTAAAACATGTCTCTGTGTCAGTGCCACTGCATGAGAAGAAACGCTCCTTCCTTTGCTGTGCTCTGCAGAGAAAAAAAAAAAAAAAGCCTCATAAAACTCTCCGCACTAGGGGATATGAACTGAACTTCTCTAAAACATGCTCCTTAGGACTGGGACTGTTCAATTTACATATATAAGATATGCGCAATTATGCTTCCTTAAAATTCCACCCAGGCCCCTCATGAGAGCAGCTTAATCCAGAAGTGTGTTAGCACTACTCCGTTCACCCTGCATATCTCATCCTCTTACACAAAATATCCCGCTAAAATAACTCAGAGTGGAGCAATTTCCCCTATTCCCCATTCAAACACATGAAATATTTACCATATCTGTTTGCATGAATAATGCATAGCAAAGGAAAACAGCCACCTCCACTGATGTGGCTCTGTGTTAAAGCTGGATTGGTTATTTTCTCACTGTAGGACTGATGGCTTTTCCCTGGAGACATGTCTGTTTGTTTTCTCACTCACCTGAGCCTAAACTTGGCCCAATGAACTCAACTGAAGAAAAAAGAAAAAAAACATTTCAGTGTAAATCTGTAGTGAACAAGGCCAAAAGACATGTGGCATGTAATATGAAAGGCACTGTGGTGGAAATGATTCTGCCTCCACAACAGGGTTCAGTCAAACAAAAGAATTCTTAGAAGAACATTAAAAGACATGCCTGTCATTTACTGCGACAGTGCACAGTCCTGGATTGCTACAGTTACAGCTCCCTTTTCTTCAAACAAACACTGATGTTTCTTCACAAAAAAAAAAAAGCTGAAGTGATCGTGCAGAACAACAAACTAAGTCTAGAGACTTAAAGACAGAAAACTAATCTGGCATTGATCAGCAGCATTCCAATACCAGTACTATCTGCTACAACATGTCCACTTTAGCTGAGACCACTGCTAACAAACAGTAAATCATACACCCCTGTATCAGCTCCACAGTAGAATATATCACTTATTAACTCGATTTAACTCAAACCAAGCCTTCTGATGTATGTATTTAGGGCTGGGCAATATGACAAAAATATCATATCACGATACTCGAGGACATTTCTACGATACACGATGCGTATCACGATATATAATTTAGCTAACAAACTGTCTGTTAAACAGTAGTAACATAAACAAAACAAAAAAAAACGTTAAACTGAGTTTGACGATACTTTTCTTTAATGCCTACAAAGACAAAGAAGATTAAGTAAAAAAAAACAAAAAAACAAACAATTACGCTAAATCAACAGCATCCATTCAGTACCATTTAATTTGTAATTTGTAACATTAAAAAAAATACATCACCATACCAGTGATATCTCAGAAAAGTGTATCGCGTAATCATTTATCACGATATCAATATTATATCGATATATCACCCAGCCCTATATGTATTCATTTCATCGTTTGTCAAAAATCAGGTTTCATGAAAAAAAAACACAACCTAACCAGGAAAGACAGCATTTCTTTCATGGTTTAATAGTCAAATAATTCAGCGGTGACAGGACTCTGAGATCTGATGAACAGCATCTCTTATAATGAAAATCCAGAGACATTTTTTATCCTGTAGTTTGCGGGGCGTTTGACAGCAGAAATGTCGAGTTTCTGCCAAACTTTAATTTCCCTTCTGCAACTGCATCTGCCAAGAGTACGGGACCAGGCACGGTGCCACGCAGGCTAGCACGGATTCGAACGGGCTTTAGAAATGTTCCCTCTTATAAGCCTTTGCTTCATAATCTCTTTTCTCAGAATGCTGGCCCAAAAATTATATGATTTAGCAGCAACATTTCAGGTCACTGAACCAGGCTGATCCGAGTTTATGGTTTTATCATGTGCAAGAATATGAGGGAATCAAAACAACAATAAGAACAGTTGAGGATCAGTACAATAAAAGACATGCCGTAAATCAAAACACCCGGGATATTTTCTTTTAGTTAGCAGTGGATATTCCAGTGACAATCTATCTTATCTTACATAAATTAAGATGATTATAAACTATACTGATGGAAACAAGACACACCAGGTCAGTCCTTTCACATGCTTGGGGATGTGAGTATAAATAAGAAATGGAAATAACTTGAAAGGGAGTAATTGTGTTGTATCAAAACTGAGGATTTAAAATCATCGTTTAGTTTTATTTCACCTTGTTACACTCAGATTAAAATAACTTGAACATAGACTCTATAACTGGACTGGCGTCCAATCAGAGGGTGTTTCCTGGGAGAGGAGGCGAATCCACTGCAACCCTGACCAGGATAAAGCAGTTGCTGAAAATGAATGAATGAATGAATGAATGAATGAATACGCTCTATATTATAAATATTGCTTACATATTTCTACAGGGTGTCCCAAAAGTCTCCATACATAGGGGAAATTTACACTTTTTAACAAAATGTCTTCTAAAATATTTCATACTTATTTTGGAAGACATTTGTTTAAAAAATTCACAAAAACACTCTGCTTTCATGGATATCAAAACAATTGCAAACAAAACACAGTTTTATTAAAAAAAAAAAAAAATCTTTGTTAAATATACAGTACTGTGCAAATGTTTTAGGCACATGCAAAGAGATGCTGTAGAGCAAAGATGCCTTCAAAATAATGAAATTAAATGTTTCTACATTAAAACAAAGTACCGTAAAGAGCAGTAAACAGTAGTAAATGAAACAAAGTCAATATTCAGTGTGACAAAAAAAAATAACAATTAAGATAAAAATAGTAGTCTCCGGTACAATCTGTGCAGTTTTATAAGGAAATGAGCTGGTAAGATTTATTGAGCCTCTTGCAGAACCAGCCACAGTTCTTATGGAGACTTTGACTGTCGCACTTGCTTTGGTCTCTTACATAATATGCTGCTTTCTTTAATGACATACAAACATTTTTCTGTAACATTTAATTTTGTGCTAGAAAACTAATGTTTTTTTTGTACTGACTTGATATTGTAGAAGTCACAAAAGAAAAAAATCTATAAAAAAGTTTGTACTTTTGCACAGTACTGCGTGTGTGTGTGTATATATATATATATATATATATATATATATATATATATATATATATATATATATATATATATAATTTTCAGATAGCCTTTAAGAATGTCTTTGAAAAAAGAAGGCCATGGTGTACCGGGAAAAGATACAGCACAAAGATAATTTAAAGGAACGCAGCCGAAGTGCAATTACACGCATAATACCAGAGCTACATAAATACATGAGTTCATGAGTGGGAAAGATGACTCTGTGTGTATTTACAAAGAAATGGAAATCATGTAGAGGATGAGAATTATATTTTGCTAAACAGTGTTCACTTCCCCTATGTATGGAGACTTTTGGGACATCCTGTAGTTTATCAAAGCAATTAATCCACAAACATCCATGTTAAAAAATATTCTCCAATATTGTCTCACTTTAAGTAAAATGGGTCCTTTGACATGCAGACGATGAAGAAGGACAGTGAAACAATGTGCTCCCAGATAGTAGTTGTCAGTATTGCTCCTGACAGGCTATGGGACATGTCATTTATCATTTGGCACAGTGTGGAGAGTGTGTGTGGTGGGAAGAAAGAATGTGCTGGGGACGGATCAGCAGCGGTGAACTACCTGCCGCCTGAGGGGCCAATGTGTAAGACATGTCCACATCTGTCGACTAGCATTCTTATCAGCTCTTCACTTTCATCTCCCTAACAACCAGAACAGTGCTGGAAGGCGGGGATGGGGGAGGAGGATGCAGGAAGCTAATTCTAAAAACACCTAAATAGACCAGACACCTACATGCAAATTGAATTGGCAAAGAAAAGCAATGTTATAGACACAAACTGCATAGATATACTGTACACATAAATGTGTACGTGCTTGTGTGCATTCAGAATTTGTGCATAACAAAACCTGAAGGACTTAACAAAGTAAAAAATAAAAAAAATTTAAAAAAAGATTCACTTGGATATTGGATAATTACAGGAGACCGAATTATTGGACAGTACTTTCATTATGCAGTATAAAGACAATGCCATATACTGTACATGGACACAGGAAGTAGCAGCAGACTGAATCAGAATGAACTCATCCCGAATGTCTGTGCTGGTGGTCTTGTCTGAAGATCAAAGCTAAAGCGATCTTCCTCCTCTACTTCGGGTTCACACTTGTTTTGACATTCACTTGCAATCTCTCATGTCATCTACATTGTGCACTTAGCCTTTGATGATACATGATAGAGTCAGTCGAACTATGCACAAAATTCCTTCCTTTAACTTCTGCTTCTTCTTTGTATGTTTATAACCCTAGCTGTTTTTGCTAGTCATCAGGGACATGAATGAGATCTCAGATGGAATTTGTTCTCTCCATGAGCTCTTGATTGCAGAATTTACTGTAATTAATCAAAGGGCAAAAGGCTAAAATTGGTTTCAAAGAGTGGATGAATTCTCTGGTTGGCTGGTTTAAACAGGGCTTTAGAGGCTTTAAGGACTTATTTAAAGAATAAAGATTATTTTGTCGTTTACTCGATGCTCCTTCAGTTTGCCATTAAGTCCCATAATCTCGCCATAAGCTGAAGATTCATCCAGCATTACCCCCAGCTGCTCCTACAAAAGAACACCCTCGGATCACTCAGCTAAACACGGCTGTTGATAAGACATAAATTTTTCCAATATGTTTTTTAGTAAATCATTATCTGAAGAATAGAGATTGATCACAGGCAGAGTGGAAACGTCTCTGCTGGAAATCAATGGGAGGGATGGCTTTACAGCCACGCTAAGCGCCTGCTCTGGAGGCCTGTGTGAAGCTGGAGGTGTTGGTCACTGGCCTCCTGCCATAATCGATGAGCAGCTGCAGTGGAGGATGGCAGGGTTGACTGCTTCTCCCTGACCTGTGCTTAAGTACCAGTGTCTTATCAGAGCAAAGGGGAGAAGGACAGAGCGAGAGGGAAACCCAGAGATATAGACTACGTGTGTGTGTGTGTGTGTGTGTGTGTGTGTGTGAATGAAAGCGAGGGGGCAGGGCAAGATAGAGAGAATGAACACCAAGACTGAGAAACAGAGAAGGAAAAAAAAAAGGGCAAGTGAGTGGGAGTGAGACAGAGATTATGGGAGAGGGAATAAAGGCAGTCTAAGACAGAGAGAGCTGGGAGAGAGAAAGGGGAGAGCCCAGTTATGTGAAGTGTGACTTTTGCTTTAACCTCCGTCTCTGGCCCCTGATAGGGCAACAGGAGTGGAGTAGCTGATGTCTTACCGTCAGACATCCCATCAGGCTTTGCTCAAAGGGCCTCTGGAATGCTCTCGGGTCTCCACACCAGTCGAGCAGCTCTGTAGCCGCTGTCTGAAAATTGGCCGGGTTCTGTAAGTGCTGTTGGAGGCAAAGAGAAAGCAAATTTACTATATTAAGCACTAAATCCAAACATCACAGCAGACATTCAGTATATTTAATTTATAAAGCATCTCTCATACAGAAACTGCAAGAGACTGGTTACCCAATTTGTCCCTTTAAAAGTGTGGAGTGTACACCGAGGAACGTATGGTACATACGTACTGAAGACAAAATTCTGCAAATAGTAGTGTAGACCGGGTTTTGTAATTATAACATGAAAAAACTGTAGGCCACCATTTGCAAAAGGCACTGTTAAGCTTCAGTACTTATAAATAAGGGCAATACAATATTGTTAATTGGATTAACTGATTAATCAATTGATTATTATATATTATAAATCTGTACCTTATTTGGTTGTCTGGGTTAAAACTATGATTATACAGGCATGAAGGAATGAGTGAATGATTGAATGAATAACATTAACATATTAGCAGGATCATACCATAAGGTAAAAGGCAATTTACTACAAACTGGACCCATAAGTACATAGCTACAATTCACTCATTATACTAATTAGGTAAGCTTGGTATACATTGCCTGATCTTGCAATTATGGTTAAATGGCCAGCAACCAAATCTGTGTGCTATTTTCTCCTCTGATTGGCTAGTAAACAACCTCACACTCACTGTTACAACCACCAGTTCACAATTACAGCAATTCCTTACTCAAACTTGTACACGTTTTTTTCCCAGATGCCCATCTGCTGATTTATGGCCACAAGTAGAGTTTCATACATACAGATTGAAACTTGCAATTACAAAATATGTTCAACATATTTGAAAATGTTGAGTTACAGTTGTGGTTTGTGCTTCATACTTACAAATCATGAATTATGATTACAAAACCGGTTCTACACATTTCCACTTCTTTCAAGGAGAAGGTGGAAGTTTGCTGCCAGGAGTCATGTGATATGTGAGATGCCATCTTATGGGTGTTTTTCGTTTGTATTTGCAAAACGTGCTCTACACATTTGCAAATAGTAAAATCCAAGCACAAACTGTTTCACAATACAAGTACAAAATCTGCTCCACACATTTGCAAATAGTGACGTAGATTATACACTTACATTACAAAACATGCTGTAGATTTGAATCATAACTAACAATAAATATGTTGTCCTGGCATGGGTGTCATGTGTCATGTGTTTATATAAAAAAATAAATAAATAAATAAAAAAAAAAAGGACTGCAATTCTAACTCAACGTCACAGCAATAATGTGTTTAATTGAGGAAGTACCGAGTACATCAGTGTATTCAGTGAATGTTTTCTTATCTAATTCCCTCAATGAAAAGATAAACACAGTATAAACTGGGTGTTGGCACATCTGTTCTCGTATGAGATAATAATAAGATTTCTCTCAAAGCCAAAACCGAATCATTGAACCAGAGCTTAAAAAATTCAGTTTGTCTAGGTCCTTACATTTAAAAAATGGTACAGTAAAATTGAAGCACTCTTTATCAACTTACTTTGACCACTGGACATTCTGACCTTCACAGAAAAGTACAAAATCTTCTTCAAAGATGCCTCAGAGCATTCTGAGATAAAGGGCATTTTGAGTGAGGGTTGTTTATATTTTCAAGTCTCTCTCTGGTGAGAGTTGCAGCTCCTCCTGCTCCATCTTTGCTTAACCTCTGCTGCATCTGTGTGACCCTGTGAAGACCCAGCCACTAAACACAAGGCCTCCTGGCTTGAACGCAGCTGTGCATTCTGGGATGGATCCCCCCCCCCCCCCCCAACAAAGAGCTCAGTACTCCTCAAGGCCTGCTCACACCACCCCTACGTGTCCTAATCCACCCTCCTCATCATCTTTTGTCCACTAAGATGTAATAGATCCGCAACACTGAAAGCAGTAGCCAAGCAGGCCGGTAAACAAAAGAATGCACATGAGGGAAGCTTTGAGGCACTGAATGAGAAGAGGCTTATTCTTTTTCACAGATTTTTTTTTTATTGAGCCCTGAAATTGTTTATCCTTTCCTTGAGTCAACCCCTCCTTTCCTTTCCAGCCCTATCACACTGCTGCTCACAAGACATGATGAGAAATTTAAACAAACGAGCCAGCCTCTTCAGAGCTCTCGTTTTGGAAATGGCCCAACGCTGTTCGGCCGTGCCGAGAGGAAGACCGCGCACACTCTGAAAACTTCCATTATGCTTGTTGACGGGCACCTCCTCTTCCCCGCTTGCTTCAAGGAAGCGGCATTGTCTCCGGGGGGGCAGCAGAGGTCGCCATTTGAATGAGCGGCTTTGGTGTCCATTGACAAAGAGCTCATGTGACAAAGAGCCAGTGTGTGCTGCCGCACAGCCCCGCTGAGTAAATCCCGTGCAACATAAGGGCAGTGTGGGCCGGGGAAAAATCTCCTCCTGCCACAAAGCCGGTTGAGACGAAATTGCGTTTTGAGGCGAGTAATTCTGTGATTGAGTTGGTATTCTGAAATGAATAATGACTGATGGAGGAGGGAACTGGAGGTAAGACAGAGGCGAGAGGGGAAAAAAACGTTTGTAAGTGTGTGTTTAGTGGCACAGTTGAGCCGATGTGTGCGTCGAACCACTGTGCGGTTGGCACAGTTTATGGCACAGGTGTTCCGAAAGCTCCAGCCAAACCTCAGCGCTCCACCTTTCCCCCGCCACGCTGACACTGTCCAAACTTGACCCCTCCACCACAGGACTCCGGCTATTTCTCACCTCACAGTGCTCTTTTAAATTTGGGTAAGACTAATAAGAGATATTTTCCAACATTTGTCTCTCTAATGATAGTCTGGATCTGAAATACAGAGGCATGCCTAATCTAAATTTTAATCTAGATTTTTTTTTATTTTTTATTTTTATTTTGTACCATCAGAGAGGTGAGGGTGCTCATCTCATCAGTATGAGGATGTGAAACTACACATCTGGCTGCTTTAGAAACAGAGCATGGCTCACTAGCACCACACATTTGTATTCCTCTTGCATGCGAAAAGTAATTCAGTCCTGCTCCAGAACATAGGAATAGGCTTTCTAATTAAAACTGAGTTGCTCTGCCATGTTTCCCTAATTAATTTCAAGCACTGAAAGTTCTTGGTCTTGAACAGGCTGGGGTAAATTAATTGTTCTGATCATCTGAGATAACATTTTTAAGTGCTCAGAGGGAAGCGTTGTGAACAATAAAGAGTTATATAGACTCCGAACAGGAGGGAGTTTTGCTCTAAGGAGCTGAAAGTAATGGTGTGCCAGGTCCAGGATAAACACTGTATGGAATTTAGTTTGAAGTGCAACTGTAAGGGCGTAGAGGCTGTCACTGAAGCAGTTCTCATTTTGTTTGATAGCTTTCAGCTGCTCTCTGCTGGGCGTGTGGCTTTTACTGTGCATCAGGGGCTCTGTGACAACCAAAGATATGCAGGGAAAGGCCTGTGTACAGTAAATGAAATCCCTTCAACAATGAAGGGAAGGAAAATATTACTCCTTTCAACTATCAACAGATCACAGATATGAGCAATGTCAATTGGCTAAAAGTAATATTGTTGAGTGCATGCTAAAGCAGCAGCTGATGGGATGTTGGGATTTAAAAATTATATTCAATTTTATAGCATCTTCCTACTGATCCTTAAGACAGTGTCCTTCGCATACTTCTTTTTCTTCATGCAGATGTTCAAATGTATGTCCAAAACTAGCGTTTCAAAAGCATGCTAAAACTTAGATATAGAGAAATTGATAGACAAACAAATAGTGCATTATCTCACTGATTACATGCAATCCAAGTTCTCAAGAAATGTCTAAAGGTGCTTTTTAATAATAAGCCAGAACTGTGTATGTTTGATCAATCAAGCATCATGTTTGAGGCTAACTTTCTGAAACGTTCACGCATTACTTTTTGCACTTACGAAAGTTAGCATCGGACATGGCGTATCACTGCTCAACCGTCCACAGTTCTGGCTTATGTCTCTATGTCTACGTCAATGAGAGAAAGAGAGAAGCAGCAAAGAGAGCAGCATGTCAGAGGCCAAAGAAAGAAGAAAGACAGGAGAAAGTTCCCATCAGATGCAGAGTATCAGCCTCCCAGGCAGCAAGGCTTCAAAGACAGACCTGGAGTGATAAGGTGCCCTTGTTTACCGGCAGACAGGATCAGGCTGTACCTGCTGCAGTGAAAAAAACAGCACACACATACACACACACACACACACACACACACACACACACACTGGCCTCCAGCCAGCACCCCTGAATCAAAACAACACACACAACGCAACTGTCACACCTGATATACTGCACACTCACCACACCCCAAATGTGCCATTTCAATTTGATTTAATGAGTGTCAGTCGATGGTGTTTTGTCTTTTTGGTTAATAAGCCACAATCTGGCATGCATAATAAAGCTAGTAATGTCATTTGTTATGAATTAAGCAGGCGAAACATTTCAATTGGCACCCGTTAATGCCACGGCCTGGTATAATTGAGAGGGCAGAGGTAACAAAAGCCAAGAGTTAACACGCACACACAACTGAGATACTATAAACGCTCAGGAGCACACACAGAGTCATGTACTGCATTCTCATAAAGCTGTCAGCAGCAACAAAGAGTCACACCTGCACTCATAACAAACACACTGTCAACCAATTAGCGATGTTTAAAGAAATGACAAAGCTTTGCCCTGGGTCACAACTACCTCTGTGTTTACTGTATATGACTCGAACCCGTGTACAGTGAATATCCTTCTTCTGTGATGAAGTAATTCTGCGCAAGATATGTGTCTGTCTGATATTTCAACAGACAAACAAAAATGTTGTCATAGACACAAAGCTTCAGAAATGCCTGGGAAAGGGGCTGCACACGAGGACCTCGGCTCTGGCCCCCTTTCTGAAACCCGATCCAGGCCCAGTCAATTGGAAAGCTAACACATCACCATTTAAGGCAGCTCACG
This sequence comes from Cranoglanis bouderius, assembly GCA_023630585.1. Lineage (NCBI taxonomy): Eukaryota > Metazoa > Chordata > Actinopteri > Siluriformes > Cranoglanididae > Cranoglanis > Cranoglanis bouderius. The sequence goes on along the minus strand of CM042536.1, from coordinate 18,807,001 downwards.
CGGGCCGAGCAGCCGTGAGTGCTCAGCTACCAACTGCACACACATGTGCCACTGCACAAGCTATATTTGTATGCAGGCTTTATGAAGGGCTGCAACTGAAATAAGACAAGTGTTGCACCCTGTTTTGACACTATAAAGAAATCCAGGCTATAAGTCTGGATAGGATTGTTTTATTACAGCTGATGAGCTCAATGTACACATGTACGTGAAGCCTGTTTGAGATGATTGTGCTTAGTGCTGTTGTCAGCTTACCTGTTTGATACACAGCAGTCTGTCATTGGTCTGCTGTATATGCCTGTCCATCGAAGGAATCGAATTCATCTTGATTGCTGTCTCTTTCTCTCTACCTGGAAGCCATTAAAGTTCTTCTCTCTGAGGATTGGACAGACAAAGAGAGGAGTGTGTCAGCATGAGAGGGAAAGCACTTCAGTGACGATCACCTCAGCAAGGATCTAAAAGACATTGAGTGTTCTGGTGCCTTTTTTTTTTTTTTTTTTTTTTTTTGGATAACCATTGAACACATCTCCATTCATATTTTTCAGGGCTCTCTGGAGGAGTCGGTAAAGTAGAACATAGAAAGAAACTGAGTTATCTATGAAGTAGTTATCTATCTATGAAATACCAACTGTTTAAGATGAGCCATATCTGCACGGTCATACCCGTGGAGTCAACTTACTGTTTGCATTGCTCAGAAGTTCACCCGTCCTTGATTTACCAGTCCACAGCAGGCTCTGTCATGGATACGCTAGTTTCAGGAGCATAGGCCAGCCACGAAAATAAGATGTTACGGACAAGACATGCACTGCATGTGTGTGCGCGCTGTTCGCAAGCGAAGGCTGCATCCCATCAGCATGTCTATTACATGGTGTTAAAGGTATCATACCTTCCATTCAAGGTTATCAATTCTGCCTTGCTGGCTGATTTACAGTTCTATTCAGCACTGAATAAATCCAGGGCGTCTGGCTCAGAGCTGTAACTCATGTGCCAGAGGAGACTAGGGGCGGTAAGGCAGGACTTCATTCCTCATCAGCCCAACTTATCACCATCACTCTTACAAATTTCCTGAATCCAAACAGGCAGGCAGCTGAAAGAATCCCCCAGCATGCAGCCCTGTGGCAGGCAGATAAAGCTTGCTTCACACGTGTTGTATATATGATCTGGGTGCTTGGCATGTGCTGGAACGTGTTGCGTTTAGGTATCTTAAAGAGAAACAGTTATCAGTGTACTGACAGGCTCATTAATGAACCACTAGACATGTAAGTTAATGCAGGATGACAGGTGTGTACACGCTGTATCAGACTGCCTCTTTAATAGTCTAGTAGGTCACTGTAAGCAAAACGGAACAAATTTATTCCAGGATATACAGAGCTCTGGGAAGTAAAGCTGAGTTAACCCAATAGCAGCAGTTGAGCTCTGAGCTCTGAGATTTGCAGAAACGGGACGTTTCCAGCAGGTGTCTCCCTCCCACACTGCAGTCTCACCACTATCAGTGTACTGCTTCCTCGTGTTCCTTTAAGCCTTTACAAGCGCTACAAATCCCCTACTCCTGCTCGCTGACAGGACACTCTCAAACCTGCCGCATGCCCAGTTGACCTTGTGGCTATTGATTAACCATTTCCTACCAAATCCCCGCTGTCTCTCACCTTCAGCTACCATCTGGGATGCCATAACAAACTGTTAAGGACAGAGAGAGAGAACATGAGAAGGCAGGAGAGAAAGGAAGTAACAAGGAGAAGCTTGTCTGTGTCTCCCTCATAGTCTTGGGTTATGTTTGTTGAGAGGAAGACAATAACAAGAAAACACCGTCATGGCATATGCCGAGCATCCTGCTCTGTGACGCAGGCCAGTTGTGGAGCAGAGCCCAGAGTCCGGTACTCTGCTCCTCCCTCACTCCTCTCTCCTCTGTCCCTCAGGCAGGGAGGGCTGGAAAAACATTGGTTATATAACCCGGCAACTACCTCAATGAAAACAAACTCATGTCTTCATTATCCTGAGAGGAGCGCAACCTAGCCATGAAGTCATTCCAAACACAAAGGCAACAGTCAGATACTCAGACAGAACCAAGTTATCTGAATGCTAACACATCTGTAGGCACAACATTTTGTTATATATCTATCTATCTATCTATCTATCTCTCTCTCTCTCTCTCTCTCTCTCTCTCTCTCTCTATATATATATATATATATATATATATATATATATATATATATATATATATATATACACATACACACAGTGGGTATAGAAAAGAATCACCCTTTAAAATAATCACATTGTGTTGCTTTTCAGCCTGATAATGAAGACAGACACAATTTTTGTTTTATCCAGCTGTATTTACTCAGTGCAACTTATAACATCCAAGTGAAAGATATAACACCAACATGTCAGAAAAAAATGTAAAAAAAACAAAAAAAAAAACAGAATCACTGAGTTGGAAAAAGGATCACCCCTTGCTTTAATTTGCCTTATTTTTTTTAATTACAGCCTTTAGTCTGTTGGGATATGTCTCTACTAACTTTGCACATCTAGACTTTGCAATATTTGCCCACTCTTCTTTGCAGAACTGCTCAAGTTCAGCTAACTTTCATGGTGACCGTTTGTGGACTGCAGTCTTCAAGTCATTCCTCATTTTGCCCCATCCATTTTTCCTTCTATCCTGACAAGTGCTCCAGTCCCTGCTGCAGAGAAACACCCCCATAACAGGATATTACCACCTCCATGCTTTACTGTAGGAATGGTGTTATTTGGATGGTGAGCTGTATTGGATTTCCGCCAGACGTATCGTTTGGTGTTGAGGCCAAATAATTCAATTTTAGTCTCACCTGACCATAACACCTTTTTCCATGTGGCCTCAGAATCTTCAACGTGCGTTTTGGCAAAGCTCAGTCGTGGGTGGCTTTTTTCTTGCAACCCTCCCATACAAGCCACATTTGTGGAGAATTTGTGATATTGTTGTCACATGCACACAATGACCACTCTTTGTCATAAATTCCTGCAACTGCTTCAGAGTTGCTGTAGGCCTCTTGGTAGCCTCTCTGACCAGTTTCCTCCTGGCTCTTTCATCCAGTTTGGAGCGATGTCCTGATCCAGGGAGGGTCTGTGTTGTACCAAATACCTTCCACTTCATAGACTTCACTGTGCTTCTAGGCATTGATAAAACCTTTGAAATTTTTTTGTATCCATCTCCTGACTTGTGCCTGTCCACAACTTTATCCAGGAGATCTTTTGACAGTGCCTTGACACCCATAGTTGATTGTTTGCTTCAGTTGCACTACCAAGGACTGAAAAATGCTCCAGGAAAGCTCTTTTCATGCTGAGCTAATCAAAATGACCACAGCTGATCACAGTTGAAAGTCAGATGGCTTTGTGTGCCATTGAGAAGGTGATTAGCTACACCTTATTGAGTTTACAAATCATTTTTAGGAGGGGAGTGATCCTTTTTCCAACTCAGTGATTCTGTTTTTTTATTTATTTTTTTCTGACATGTTGGTGTTATATCTTTTCACTTGGATGTTATAAGTTGCACTGAATAAATACAGCTGGATAAAACAAAAACTGTGTCCGTCTTCAGTTCAGGCTGAAAAGCAACACAATGTGATTATTTTAAAGGGGGGTGATTCTTTTCTATATCCACTGTGTGTGTGTGTGTGTGTGTGTGTGTGTGTGTGTGTGTATATATATATATATATATATATATATATATATATATATATATATATATATATATATATATATATATATATATATATACACATATATACACACACACATATAGCAGAACCAGCCACAATTCTTCTGGAGACTTTGACTTTCGCACTTGTTTCTTATTTTTGCAGCAAAACCCAGCAGCCTTCAATATGTTTTTGTCTGAAAAGTGTCACTTACATAATATGCTGCTTTCTTTAATGACATACAAACATTTTTCTGTAACATTTAATTTTGTGCTAGAAAACTAATGTTTGGGAATCTAAAATGTTTTTTGTACTGACTTGATAATGTAGAAGTCATAAAATAAAAGTTTGTACTAAAAAAAAGGGTGCCTAAAACTTTTACACAGTACTGTATATATAACAAAATGGTGTGCCTACAGATGTGTTAGCATTCAGATAACTTGTACACTGCTCTGAATATAGCCATATGAAACATATAAGAGCGTACACAATTAGAGGAGGTGATACTCAGGGATTACAAAACCGACCCATCTGGGCATGAAACAGCCCTCCGAAGCGGAAGGAAGATTAATCATATCAGAGAAGCAGCCCTACTAATAACACATACCACCAGAGCGAAAAACAAAAGCCAGGAAGTGGGGCAAAAAATTACTGTGTGGAAACCCATTCTGCCTTAACAGAGGAAGCAGAGGAGCAGAGGAACAGGGAGATAGAGGGAGGAATAGAGAAAGCACGAGAGCTAGAGGTACAGAGAGAAAGAAAGGAGATTATCTCTTTATAATCAGACACACGCCGCATGACTGACTTCTATATTTTCAGCTCGCAAATGACTTCTTGCTCTCGCTCCTAAAATATCATCAGCCGTTCTCCCGAGTTAAGGACGTGGATTGAGGGAGAGTGATACCAGCACACACGGTCGTATAGGAGAGCAAAGGCCAGGCTTAAAGCAGTGGCCATAATTACATATCACTGAGCAGATCTGAACTTCCCAAGCACCATTATATCATAACGTTGTCTGCACCAGGCTGCACTGGTTTTGTAAATCCTGTTATCAGTCACCTCTCATGCTGGGTACAAGGGTGAGAAGGGTGTTAAACAGTGTGCCAGCAGGGGCCGACGCTGTGTGTCTGTACCTGTTGGTCAGAGAGGCTCAACTCTCATGCCGATCAATCAGATCAGAGAAAATGAAAAACACAGCCTTGCTTTCACATGCTACAAGTTGAAACTAAGTGTCTGGATAAGACATGATAGCTGATGAACACTACGTTAACAATTAAAAAGGATGGAGAGGAAAAGTGTCTCGTCGTACAAGTCACAACAAGTTTGTAAATGATGAAGGCATTTTACAAATACTTCCGCTTAGTATGTCATGACAGTGTGTAAAATCTGGTAAGTGGCTCGAGTCATGGTTTAAATGTGTAGGTTTTTTTTTTTTTCTTTTCGGTGCTCCAGATGCCCAGTCTCAGCGCGCAGCCCCTGCATAAAGCTGTGTTTGTTGTGTGTGGGGAGTTGGGCTGGGTAAAGGCACTCCACTGCTTGCCATTGTCCTGTCCCAAAATGTGCTATAATCCCCTGAACAGTCTCTGCCACTCAGTGTGCATGTGTGTGTGTGTGTGTGTGTGTGTGTGTGTGTGTGTGTGTGTGAGTGTGTGTGTGTTGGCCTCCGCCTGCCCCCGCCTCTCCCTTTTTCTTCTCTCCCCATTCCCTCCTGCCACTCACTCGCCCCTTCCTCTGCTCCCTCCCTCCTTCTGTCTCTCCCTCTCTCTCTCTGTCTCTCCAGAGCCCTGGGAGCATGCTGCTTTAACAGGCTGAGGAATGGATTCATTTCATCTAATGTGGTTTGGTCTGCAGCAGAGCCACTCACCCTGAGCAAGAGGCTCCCCACTGCAGTCATGTGTTTTCATACAAGCCAATCAACACGGCTGCACCAGCCTGGCCTCTTTCCCTCCCACAATCTCTCTCTCTCTCTCTCTCTCTCTCTCTCTCTCTCTCTCTCTCACTCCCTCTCCCCTCCCTCCATCTCTCCATCCCTTTGACTCACTCTACCTTCCCCATTCTTCCTCTCTCGCCCACCTCCCTCCTTTTCTCCCGCCTTTCTCTTTCATTCTTTCCATCTGCCATTGGCTCTCTATTTCACACTGTCCAGCAGCTGACTTTCCTCCACAACTACCTCCTTTTAAATGAATCGACTTCTAGACAGGGTCTGTTAGGAGTGTGCCATTTTTTTTTATTCTCTGGCTTACTGGACAGGCACTAGCTCAGAGTTGAGGTAAAGGTGGGGGGGGGAATGTGCAACCAGTCACTCAATACACATCTAACATAGCTATTAGCTCTGCCAGTAATAATACTAGCTGCTAGTACGCAGCATCTGTCAGTGGTAACATCACTACTGCTATTTTTGCTACTGACCACCTCTTCCCCAGAGGGACTGATAAGATTGGACATTATGCACTCAGCTCCTAGCTAATGCTTAATCCTGGCCGATGCTTGGTGAAGGCGGAAAGAGAGAGAAAGAGTGAGAGACACCACTTGATCTGAGATAAAACAACAAGAGGCCACAGAGTGGCAGTAACACTGAACATGAAGGAAAAACGCCTGGACACAGGAAAGCAGAATGACACAAAATGGATTATTTACAAAAGTATACGCACGTTAATAGGCCAAACGTCCAACATTGTTAATTTATCGGGTTTCATTATTCAACAGGACAGCAAGGTGAGAAATCAACAAAATGCAACAAAATTTCTCTGTGCTCAAAGACATCACACAAACCACAGTCACACACTCCAGTTCACTGTGCAGTATATTTTCTACACCAGCCCAGGAATTGCAGTGACCTCAGCGTGTGTGACCTTGCCCCCAATCGCGCTAGAGAGGCAGGGATGAAAAGCACATCACTAACACGGGGCCAGTTTCGCCACGCTGAAAATAATGTCAAGCCAGCATTTCCCACGTACTAACAGCCAACCGGTTTCTGCCCCACGCTGTTGCACCAGGAGCAGGGCTCAGATAATATCCAGTTTAACTTCTCACCTGAGGCGAAGTGCTGCAGAAAGAGCTAGCGTCAGTGCAGTGCCCATTTTTTATGCACAAGCTGTGACTTCTACGGCCTCTCCGGGGTCAGCTCGGAGTTTTAGTTCACAGTGGAAAAGCTCGGTAATTCACCCGAGACGGTCGATCTTACACCAGCAGTTACTGATGAAAGTGCTACTAGATCCATGCAGCTGATGTGCCAGCTCAGACCTTCTAAATTAGAAGAAAAAAAACCATGGTTGTTTAAAGTAAATTAATTAGCTAATAAAGAGACTAATTTGAAACACAAATGAGCTGTTTTATATGGAGACTATTCCTGTGGTCCTGCGCTCTGCGCTTCCCAAAAGGGGAAAATTGAGAGCAGCTGTTTAACAATTTGATATTTGAGAGCATTTGGTGGCTATAAATATTGAACAGCAGCCCGGTGCCAGAGGTCCCTACAATGGCAGGTATGTGCAACCAGATACCCAAGGGAAAATCCCATCATTCCATGAATGTGTTGAGGGAAAAGGGCCGTGGGTACGCTTGAGCTCCGTGATTCACTGTGCTGAAGGGAGTCTGTGAAAACCTCCAGCTAGTTCAGATAAGAACTCGCCGCCCTGCTGTGCCACTCGGCCTGCTCAACCTGACACTACCACAAATCACTGAGAGAGCCTAAATCACAATTTACCTCCTTCCTCGCCTGCCTGAACTGTGTGTGTGTGTGTGTGTGTGTGTGTGTGTGTGTGTGTGTGTGTGTGTGTGTGTGTGTGTGTGTGTGTGTGGCACGGCAAAAGCATGGTTTAGCTTCCCAGTTTGACTGATCCCAAGATTCATGCTCATTTGTTAGGTTAGAGAGTTAGTTGGTCTAGATGTAGGACTGGGCAATATGATGAGATAATATCGATACATCGATTATGCCACAATACACTTTTCTGAGACATCCATTTTCCATACCGCTTATCCTACACAGGGTCACAGGGAGCCTATCCCGGGGAACTCGGGGCACAAGGCAAGGGTGTCAATCCATCACAGGGCACAATCACACTCTACGGACAATTCAGAAATACCAATCAGCTTACAACGCATGTCTTTGGACTGGGGGAGGAAACCAGAGTACCCGGAGGAAACCCCCGAAGCACAGGGAGAACATACAAACTCTGCACACACAGGGCAGAGGCAAGATTCAAACCCCCAACCCTGGAGGTGCGAAGCAAATGTGCTATCCACTAAGCCACTTTTGCCTCCAATATCGTGATATCTTTATATAATTTTCTTTATTTCTTTAAATAAAGAAGTCTAAATTTATCTAAGTAAATGTAAATACGCTCAAATTTTGATACTTTTTTACAGAATTATTTCCTCCGTTTCAGTTAAATATTTATTCCTTTTTATCAGTTAAATTTACATTGCTTCCCTTCATCTTGCATTATCCGTGCAATTTTACACAAATCAATGGAGGTGGGTTTTGCATTTTGCTTTCAGTTCCACGTTGTGAAAAACGCTGTCTAGTCTGTGGTTATTGATGTAAGGGAGGAGCAGTACATTTGAAAAATCAGGTCACACTGAGGCTCATGACCGCCAGTGAATCTCTCATGTGCTGTTCCAGTCTAAAAATAGAGCTTAATGCACATCACATCGAGGCAGCCACTAAAAGTCTCTCAGCATTAGAAAAGAAAGATTCTAAGAATATTGAAGCAGTGTACAGTAGTAGTCGGAGTATGCAGAACAATACTTCAGGAAACGTCATATTCACGCTCCAAGGAATGTGCACGTAAGTATTTACTTCTTTAAAAAGAGAATGGACTTCAGAACATGTTCGGACCACTTCAAGATGTGAGCATCTCTGCCAACATGATGCATTATCAGTGAAGAGGCAGCAGGCTTCAGTCTGAAAGCCTGGCCAGCAGAAAATGTGGTTCCACTTTTAAAAAGATGCTTAAATCTTAAAACGTCTAATTTAGGGTGACAGCAGAAAGGAGGAATTCCAAGCCCAGGCTTTTTGGATACGCTGTAATTTACATTCTTGCAAAGTTCGTCAAAGCACAAGGTTGTATTTCAGGCCAGGTCTTTATCTCAAAACAGAGCAGCTCCTTTCAAGCACGAGGGCTCCGAGTTAGGAGGCTGGGGCTGACAGAGTGCTTTAAACCAAACTTGGCAGGGCACGGATCCAGCACAGAGCACTTGCTGCTGAAAAAGGTAAAGCTGAGAAATTCCACGGCCTTCCGTTTCATGCCAGGCTCGCTCTAAAAGTGCTGAAAAATCAGCTCCCGGATGATTTACGCTGTACTGGCCAAGGAGTTCACCGCCTCCCACACTGGACAGAGACAGAAAACCATGTCCATGCCTGCTTCCAAGCACTGCACAAATACAGCACACACTACGTCTGCATGCAGATTTTATTACACATTTATTCACTTCGACTAACACATGGTCATACAGGGCCTCCAAAGAGACAAAAACTGTAACGGTATGAATGTATTATACCACAGACAAGGACAGCACAAGTAATAAAGGTATTAAAAAGAGAGAGATGGATGAGAAATAAAGAGGAAACTGTGTGGAGACACTTGTGCTCACACATAGACACATCTAGACTGTAACCGCTGTAAATCTACCACTTTTTTCTTTTAGGACCCCGAGTGTGGTGACCTCCAGCGTGACAGCTTTTTCATCTGTTTTATGAAACAAATCTAATTAGCGAGAAACCTCCAATGAAATGAAAGTAAAACCAATTAGAGGCAAAAGTGAGAATCCATGAATAGAAGTTGTCAGTCTTAGCCTCAGCCTGAGTGCCCAAGCCTACAACAGAGAATCTGATTAACCTAGCTCGCAGCAAATGACGCTGCTACGATAATTAAAGGGATTCATCAATAGTCGTGCACGCACCTCCCAGCGCCCATTATTCCAGGGCCTGAGTGCACTCTGCAGCGAGCCTCAAGTGCAAAAGGGCAGAGGGGAAGCAAGGAGGCTCTCTCATTTTTGCTGCTGGATTGGGCAGAGAGCTAATGAGATTAGGCTGTAATGGACTGAGAGTAAACTCACACTTAATACAAGCTCTGCTGGACAGGCGTGAGCTTGATCGGCACTCACGGCGGCTGTGCTAATCGTGGAAGGGCTGTCATGGGAAGGGTTGGCATGAGAAGGGTTGGCATGAGAAGGGTTGGCATGGGGGATCCTGTATGAAGACCGTGTCGGGCAGTAAGGGCGCCAGCGGGCATAGAGTAACAGACCCGCAGGGCTGAGCTCAGCGCTTCACACAAACACAGCTCTGTGTTCGCACTGAGGAGGCTCATTCACGCACACGCAGCTCCTGGACTTCCCCTTACAGAAAGAAAGTCCTGAAGGCAGGCGTGGGCACTTGTAAATATTTGTCAGCAGGAATGTAACCGCTGAGTACTTGCACAGCCTAGACAAAATTCCGCCTGTTTATATTTATTGTTCAAGGAATACTGTAGGTGTTTGTTTTTTTTTATCAACTGATTCTCCATCTCCCACATCTGTAGCATATGTGTGACAAGACAAGTTTCCCTATTCTGAGAAAATACACAAAACTTGCTTATAATAGATATCTAAAGGCACTTGTTCATGCAGTCAATGTGCCTTTATGCAAAAAAAAAAGTCCTTCAGTCAAATATATTTATAATGTCCTGGAAAGCTGGGAAAAAAAGTATTTGAAGTATATTGCATAGTATAAGTATATTACACTACTATGGCATAGAAACATTTTTTTCTTCACTTTTTTTTTTCACTAGAATGTTGATCATGATCATTCTTCCATGACTTAGACGCTGAGCAGTGTTGGTGAAACACGGGAACAGTATTTTTAGCGATAGCAGCAGGGCATAAATAAATAACATTTCTTGAGGGCTTTTCCTTTCTTTAAGAATGTACCCTGGCTTCTCGGCCATTACTTGCAGGGAACCTGCTCCATGACCTGACAATACAGGGTGAGGCGCACCATTCATCAACAGCACCATAGCGGAGCAGAAGATGTGTGTGAGGAGCATGGTGGCAAAATGTCACACTATCACAGAGAGAATCAGCGCACGCGTGGCGGCCTGGAATCAATCCTGCCGACTGCCACTCAGCCCCTGTGGATTAAGATTTAAATTGGAGCCCATCTACGCTGTCACTAAAATGGATACTGTATCCTTCATGCAGGAAGTGGGGAATAACTGCGCCTCCTACCCACCCCCCCACACACACACACTCACTGCTCTTGACAGATAAGTAGTGCAAAGCAAAGCTGCGTGGTGCAGACAGCGCTGCTCCAGACCCAGCGGCCGCCTTCATCTAGGAACGAGCAAATAGAGCCGGAGACGTGTGGCTCTCCGAGTGACACGCTATTGCTTTCACAACCTCACACGCCATGAACTGAGCACAAACAAAAACAGCCGAAGGCAGTTCTCGCTCAAACAAAGCTTTCCAAATAAGAGAGTCAAATCCAAGCCAAGAAACGGCACCACCATAATACTCGTGTACTTAAGTCTCCATTCTGCTCTCCTCTCCTCTCCCCGGCCGGGATGGTGTAGCTGAAAGGTCAGCGGTGGGTAATTTGTTTTTAGCCATGCGGACAGCCTCACAACAGACGCAGGCAGGTAAACCAATTACGCCATGACATGAATCACCATGACGAAGGGCAGTGCAGCCATTCGAGGCCATGTTACTGTCCTCCTTCTCCTGAGCACAGCCATGTCCTTGACACCCAGGCTGCCTCTCTGAGTCTCCCTCATTAGCTACCCTAAAACGCCATTTACACAGAGACTCCAGCAGCCCCTGCTTTAATAACTAACACTATTTTAACAAATCAGTAAAAGGTCATATACCATGAGTATGACTGCTGTTTAAATGGCAACAATCATTTGAGCAAGTCACTGTATTTATTACTTGAGCAAATCAAAAAGTAAGAGCTGCGACAAGCTGTGTCATCGGCTTAATGATATAAACAGTTCTGCTGCATCGAATAAACCATTAGGCTCTCTGGCGCTGTGACGGCTTGAAAAGAATGTCCTTTAGGCCTTCCACCAATGAGCTGAAATGTGAGAGATTTGTTGGGATTTAGTGGCTTTTTGTAAGATGCTCAGTGATATGAAGAGACTTTATTTTTCTTAATAAATGTTTCATAAAGCTTCGCAAGCCTGCCAGGTTTTTTTTTTTTTTTCTTTTTTCTTTTTGCGTCTGGTCTCCAGCACCACCTTGCGAAAACAACAGCTTTCTTGGCATTCATTACCGGTCCTCCAGAGGAAAACTGCAGCTCTGTCTGGTGGCCATGGCTTTATGGATGTGAGCAATTTCATCCACATCCTCCTCTCTGCTTTTAATCAAATTGACTCCCTCATCTACCTACAGTAAGAAAAGCTCCTTCTCTGGGCCTCTCACTCTCTCACTCACTCACTCTCTCACACACACACACACACACAACTACTATTTGACTTGCAGCTGGCCTATGGGCAGAGCAGAGCTCCTCTGTGTCTCTGTTAAATATGCCACCTCTGAAATTATTGATGCAAGCGAGCAGCACTTTTAGTCTCGCTAACTAGCCTTTTCTGCCATCTGGCTCTTTTGCTCATCCACTGTACTCCATTCACCGGCCCCAGAGCAGCCCTCGGCCTCGGCTCAGCTGTTACTATAGCAACGGGGCTCTTTCAGCACTTGCAAAATAATGAAGACAATGTGTTTTCCATTTAGATTAGTTTTTGGCTTGGCGGAGATACAGAGTGTCCATCTTAGCACCTCTTTCATGGCTGATACAATGCAATAAAAAAGGACTCTCCCAGTCACAACTACAGGTTAAGGTTTGCTATCGGGCAGATGGCTGACAAGAGAAACTGGTGTTTTAACACCAGGCACAGAAAAAGTTTAATAACAGGCTAAAAGATGAGATCCAGCCAACAGGAAACAAAGAAAAATGGGATATCTATTCCAAAAAATCATTTTACCTGTATAGTCATGAGGTATTTAATGAGCGTAGAGAGGGACAATTACTTTTTTTATGCCACAGCCTCTGTAGAATATTTGTCTTGTATAAAGGATAGCGCTGTATTCTTTCCATTTTCACACAAACCTTCTTTTTTGTTCCGCGGAAGAAATGAAACAGGTGCGGTGTAACTGTTTACTTTGTTAACTCAGGTTCACAATTTTGAAACTGATGCTTTCTGTCGGCAAGCAACAACCATGCCGTGTGCACACACTCTTACATCGTAACTGATGTGGAAATTAAGCGACTGTGATAAGGTGACTTACAACAGAAGTCAGAGCACACATCAAACACAGGGCTCTTTCCTCAAAGCTCTTTCATTCTGGACTTTCTCACATTCAGAGTCACCACTAACAGTTCAGGCTGAGGACACAGAGAAGTAACTCGCAGTAGTTAAACATCTTCGCTCTCAGATACCTGTTAGCGCTACTGATATAATGTCCAAACAAAGTTTTTGCCTGGTTTGGCCTTTTCCCTGAAAGGAGCCTTGGTGGAAAGAGCTTAGTGCATGTTTACAGTGGAAACAGTGAGTCTGGGACATTTTCTTCAAGTCCCCTTTCCACTGTTTATACAGAGGGGAGAGGAAGAACACTTCCTGAAAGGAAAGCCAGCTTTCCAAGCCCAAATGAAATCCAAGCGTTTCAACAAATCTGCAGACAGGGGAACACTCTGTATCCAATTTTTGTTTTCCACTTATTGGCCAGTAAACACATGCACGCACCATTGGGCCCACGCACATGTGCCTTCTTTCTCTGACACTGACACACACGCACAGACACACACACACACACACACACACACACACACACACACACACACACACACACACACACACACACACAAATAAATGGGACATGCAAGAGATTCCCTTTCATTCTAATGAAGAAAATCCACAATTCCTCGGCTAAATGTTTACTAGCTCTAATAGGTTTTTGTCATGCAACAGCGTTAGAATTTATGAGTTTGCAGCAGCAGTTTATCTGTAAAAAATAAAAATAAAAAAAATTTTTAAAAAAAGTAATAAGCCACTTCTTAGATCTCCTCTTGCCTGAAGTAACTGAGTCGCACATGGCCCAGCTCTGACTGCTTCTCACGGTATCTCTGGCATGATTTAAATAGAAATGCAAGAAAAAGAAATTTACTCCTTAATTACAATGAATGAGTCTAGTACTAAATAAGGACTGCTTCAAAACTCCTCCCGTACAGAATACTGTTATCTGGCTTTGAGATCTAACTCAAATGAACTCTTTGCCAAATACAAAAAAAATTACACAAAGCATGTGCATTTATAGACACTTGCTCAGTTGGCGCAGATGTGACTGTTACTGCCTGATCTGTTAGGTGTGTATCTGCACACAGGTAGCACTCAACTACTCGAGGTCTAACTATAGTACACACAATAAGGCAGATGAAGCAGAGTGATATCTAAACCGCACACTCTAGCAATAATCTACAGGAGCTCCGTCTCATTCTGTAGTATGACACTATACACAGCGGTGTGAAAAGAAGAAAAGTAATGTCAGAGGCCCACACAGGGGAAACACTGGAGGACTGCAGTGATATCGCAAACAGTAAGCAATTATTAGCAATCGAAAACAGTCCCAGCTAATTGGCTAGCTCCGGTCAATACACAGCATGTATATTTAATGAGCCACTGGGGTTCATCTGATCCAAAAAAGATCACAAGGGGATCGGTGGTCAATTTCGCATGGAGTAAATAACCATTTATAATGATGTGTTGTTAATGTTTCATTTCACAAAACAACAGGCCTTCTCTTGTTGCGATTCCTCAATAATCCTCTACTGATTTATGATGAAGTGTTATATGTACCAGTGAACTGTTGAATACACGTATAGCGTATTGCACTTGGAACAAATGGTTCATAATTGTGATGAACTTGGCAAAAAGAATAATAAATGTTACATATTCTGATTCTAGTCAAAACATGAATACATTCCCAAAGACTTTAATAATAATGCTTACACAGAGCAGCCCTCACTAAGGTAAGAGCTGTACCCCACTAAGTACCCAATTATGTGTTCAGTGACCTTAGCGGAAAGTGTCACTAACTCCAGTATTAAACAGCCAAGAGCAGTTAAAATGGCAGTGTAGGGCGAAGGCCTACCATATTAAGTGCATTAAACAAGTTAAGGCCACATTGGCCTCAGGCTCATTAGGAGAGAAAGAGGTTCATCTCTCCCTCCATAACAGCATTAAACACCTACAGCACAAGTGTGCTGATATTCGCAGGTTTAGCTGTAAAATGGCCACTGTGTTTGAAAGTGTCAGCCATGCTGGCCTTGTCCATTCTCGGTTAGAAGAGCCCTGCTAAAAGGCCCATTGTTCCAAGTGACAGGCCTGCTCGGGAATATGTAAAGAGGAAGAAAGAGAGAGGGAGAGAGAGGCAGGTGGAGAGGTTTGATTAATGCCACACGCTGCCTAGGCTGGGCTGGTGGGAGACCCCCACAGCGCAGCCTGCCAGCCCTCACAGAGACCACCAGGTGAGCACCATTCATCATCCGCAACTAACACAGCCAAGCCCAGTCGAGCCCAACCCGCTCCAGATCGGGCATCTGCTCACAGAGGGCCCACTCGACACTGACGCACACACACACACCCCCCACGTGTCTGTGTGTAAAAGCGACACAGAGACAGAGAGCGCGAAGGAGCGAAACGCCCCTCTTCCTCCTGCCCTCCGATCCCGCTGGGGTAGATAGCATGGGAGGTCGCAGGGGCCAGCTTCCAAGCCAGAATCTGTAAGGCCGAACTCGGCCAAGTCTGGCGCAGCACGCACTCATTAAGATGCAGCCGCTTTGAGAGGAAAACGTTCGGACTGATGTCATGGGGTTCTGCGCTGCCTTAGGGTCACACTGCAGCCCATACCACTCGATTTACATAAATGAAACAAAGACACATGCAGTTGGCTATGAAGCACGTGCAATGAGCCATGCATGACAGCAAGCAGAACAGGGATAAAGCCCTGTTCATTATTTAAGCCATGTGGCGTTAGGGGTGGGCGGTATGACCAAAAATCTATTTCACGGAGTAATTTTATTTCATGGTAACGATATATCTCACGTAAAAAAATAGTCATTCTGGTAAATCAACTGTAAATCAATCGTATGCTTTGACATGCTTCATTTTAAGATGATAAAACAGGTTACTTGTGCTACCGCTGCTAGCAGGAACATTCGCGCGACACAGTTTGCAAATAACATTTTTCTGCTCTTTGTCAGATTTTGTAAACCCGAACCACTTCCATACCACCGATGTCGTGCCTCTTTTCATAACAAGTTCCTCCTCCTGCTCAGGATTGGTTTGTGGGACTTCACCAGCGTGCTTATCTTTCTCTATTTTTCTCCTCTCACAACTACTCTTATGTACAGCTTCTCGATCGTTCTCACGTGCGGGAGCGCTACGCACAAAGTTAACCACGCCCACTTATTTACATTTCGCGGTATACACGGAATAGAAAAATCTGTAACGGTAGACATTTTATTCCGCGGTAACGGTATATACCGTCATACCGCCCAGCCCTATGTGGCGTCATGACGTGGTGCTGAATTTGTGTCATGTGATCAAAACTATTTACTCACTTGTATTCAGTTGTATACCAGCGAGCCCTCATTTTGGTGTAATGAAGTCACATAAATTGTTTCCTCATAAAATTAACCACTGGGCAGATTACATTATAAGATGATAACTGCTGTAAATGTGGATGACAAACCACTAGGCTTTCAACTAATTATCAGTCAATTCCCTGCTTGCGATCACAAAAGAAGTATGCTGATGGCTTTTTGAATTCAATTTGAAATTGATTAAAGTTACAACACTGATTTTACTTCACATTACATCGCCAGCAAACACTCAATCGAGCCGTTTTATTCCCGGAGGGTGTTTATTTCATGAGACACATTCTATCTATGTTTTATTCTTAAACTTTGCTCCTTCACCATCAAATCAATAAATTTGCCTAATAAGTATTGACAGTCTCCATTCAAAACAATATGACACGCAGGCCCATTTAGCTGCATTAATTGGTGTTTGGAACTCATCGATCAAACTTTTTTTTTTGTTTGTTTCTCAGACGTAGGACAATGAGTGTGCCACGGCCCTTTCTGAGACGGTGCCATGGACGGAGGAGCAGAAAGCGGGATTGTTTAATTATACAAGCTGAAGGCCTTTTCTCATGCCAGCACACAATGGGCAATGATTAGCAGAAGGTGTGTCTTTGCTGGTGGAGGATGCTAGATGTTGCGTGAGCATTGTGTTTGGCTGGCAGATCAGTGCCAGGCAAGACCAGGCTCTCCACGAAAAACACAAAAGCTCACCCTGAGCTGTCTGACCGCCAGCCAAATTCGACACACACCAACCGAGGAAAAGCATCTGGATTACCTAAATGAATTCTGTTTTCTGACAGTAGACAGAGTAAAGACTGCAAGGGCAGCATTAACCTTTTTATATAATCTGTATCAAACCTGGGAAAAACACACACAGACACACGCACATAATTGTCTTACTATCCTCGTGAGGACCCTAACCTTTACCTGAGTAACAAAATGGAAACATTTTAGCTCTTGTTTATATATATATATATATATATATATATATATATATATATATATATATATATATATATATATATATATATATATAAAAGCTGCCGTTTTTGTAAAACAGAACTTTTCATTGCGGGGATCAACCAAATGTCCCCACAAGGTCAAAACTGTCAAATATTTCTATCCTTGCAGACACACACACACACACACACACACAGAAAATGGGAGTACTTGCGTAACGAGAGGGAAAAGTCTGATTTTATCCTGCAGGATGGACTGAAATCAACTGCCCATTTATATCATATAGCTGTGGGCCAGATTAGAGCAGTCTGAGGGAATTAAATGGTGCTGTTAAATGTTTTTTTTTTGTATTTTCAGGTCTGTGGACAGGTTACAAAGCAAACAATTTAGCACGGAGCACAAGGATAGCTTTATTGTGGCGACACACAGTCAGCATGGTGTTAGGGAACGGGAGCAGGAAAAGCTGGAGGTGTTTTATACTCGCTACGGATAATGGCAGCAGGTTATACCCGAGGCAGGGAAAGAAAGAGAGGGAAAGAGACAAGGGTGGGGGCAAGCATTGATTTTGCACACTGCCCCTCTTTCTATTACAAGAAGCTGATCAATATGCTTGACACTGTGCAGCAGAGGAATACTGCTAAAGCTGCATATCTGCACTGAGCATGTGGCCTGTCTGGTAATCATTCTTTTCTGATTGCGTCTCCCCCACCACTCAAGTCTGTTTAAGTGCGTCTGTAACCCCCCCCCCCAACCCCCCCCCCCCCCCCCCCCCAACACACACACACACACACACACAGATGCACCATATCTAAAGCTACATGTGCACACCATGCACACATGCACACACAAATATAATTATGTTCATGGAAACACACTATAGAAAGCAGATTGTTCTGCTGTGAGTGCACAGATGTACAACAAACAGTTGATGTGACAGCCCCGGTTTCTTCCAGAGGGTAAATGCGTGTGGTTATGAGTGGACAGGTCACTGATCAATAGGGCACAAGCTCTATGGTCCATATCTACAGGCTAGAGTACTGCAGGTCAACTAGTCTAAAGCACAGAAATCTCAAACATCTCTCTCTTTCTCTCTCTCTCTCTCTCTCTCTCTCTCTCTTTCCCGTCTCCTCCTCTCTCGCTGTCTCTCCATCTTTCCCTTTGAATCCACGGCCACAAACACCAACAATAATAATCAGAATCGTACACAAACACCCAGCCCCATTCGGAATGTAATTGCTGCAGCGTGCTGAAAGTGAGTCTCTGCGGTCTGGTCTCTGCCGGGGCTCGCACGGTATGCTGCCTTTGATCAGATAATCATCGCCCGGGTGTTCATTTGCAGAACAGAACATCGGTTGCATCTCAAGAATCAATTACGCCACTCGAAAGTTCATGTCTGCTACCGAGAATGAAACAGAGCAGCGCATACAGGCCTCGTGCAAGTTGAAAAAAAATCTAAAGAAAGTGAGTACGACAGCACTGTGTGCCCTGTGTGTGAGCTTTAGCTTGTGTCAGCACACTGATGTTATGATAGTGGCATGCGGCTATTACCGTTGGCACTACGCTCTCCTGACTAGCTGCAGATTTACCAGCAGAGTGCAGCTTCTGAATCCTCAGCTAGTGCAGTACCTGAAGCTGTGTGAGGGTAAAAGTAACCGGTGTCGAGCGCAGGCCCAAACGCTGAGTCAAGATCGGGTAATGAGGCACTTCCTTTCAGCGTTTGAATAGAAACAGCCTATTAAGTGTGGAAAGGTCTTATAATGCCAAAAGCCTGCTTCAAGAGCTAAATAAATATATGCATTGACTACAAGCTGCTCTATGAGTGCATTTTGTAATCAGCTATTTTTCGATGTAGTCATTTAACACAAGTGGTGAAAGAGGTTCAAAGGCCTCTTAAGTGCTGGATATAACTGTATGTTCACACTAGGGCTGTGCCATATCGTATAGTCCATGACATTCCGGTACGATTCCTCCCCATGAAAAGAATTTGTCATCCCGCAATAGTGACGATATAGGTGATGACATGTTTACATGCTGCAACGTGGGCGCCTCACACACAGGGCAGTGGTAGCTCAGTGGTTAAGACACTGGATTACTGTGCAGCAGGTTGTGACTTCAAACCCCAGCATGCGTATGAATGAAATAAAATGTAAGTTGCTCTGGATAAGAGCATCTGCCAAATGCCATAAATCTAAATGTAAACACAGAAGGAAAACAAGCATGGCAGAAGGCAGAGTTTAAACCGTAGATGAGGAAGACTAATTAATTCCCAAAAAAGGAGCTTCCTCCGTAATACGGAATATACTGGTTTGTATACGGAACAAAAGATGTGACTCAAACGTCTGTGATTTGTAAAGTTTTTCAAAAATCTGTATCAAAAAAGAGTGGAAACACATTAAAATTTGTCCCACCAACTCAAGCAAAAACACCAACCGCTGATGTGACATGTGGCCAAAAATATAGTGCTGAATGTTACTATTATTACATACCTTCATTTACAGCAAAATCAATATTTACAGCAAAAAAAAAAAAAAAAAACATGACATATCGTAATATAGTTTTAAGACTATATCACCCATCCCTAGTTCACACTAGCAAGCAACAAGTCGCTCATGTTATCTGTAGTTTGTCTTTCATAGCTGTACATTTTCAAACAATATTTTAGTTCCAACGAGAAACTATATACCACTATGTCTCTGAAAGCGAAATTAAATAATTTACTAATCAGTGTGAAAATCAGTGTGGTTGTTTGATTTACGGTAAATGCTAGGCTTCATACAAGTTTCAATGCCAGATTAGCAAAGCAAGCTAACTGCAATAGCTATGGACACTCACCAGAGGCACTAATGATCTCTGTAACTTCCTTCCAAGCTCTTCATAATGTCTCTAAATACATTTAATGAGAGATTGTGTATGACAGAATGAGATGAAACCATGGTTATAAGTTTTTCTTCCATTCTTGTCCATCAAACAGTGAAAGGAAATTACCTGCAGGTAGGAAAATTCAGGTAGGAGTCGAGAATTGAAGATACATCATACCACATTCATCTCAGGACTCATCTGAGCAATAATTCGAGCCAACTGTTTGGATTTGTCACTTTACCAAATCATCCATCCATTTTCCATACTGTTTAGCCTACATAGGGTCACAGGGGGAGCCTGGAGCCTATCCCAGAGAACTCAGGGCTGGGGGAGGAAACTGGACTACCAGGAGGCACAAAAACCCCGAAGCACGAGAAGAACATGCCATCTCCGCGCACACAGGGCCGAGGTGAGTTTCGAGCCCCCAGCCCAGGAGGTGTGAGGCAAACGTGCAAACCACTAAGCCACAGTGCCCTTACCAAGTCTACTGTAATTTGCATAAAATGATAGAATTTAGCAAGTCTCAATGTTCAAATGTCCATCTTAGGCTTTCTAGTGTGAACATAGGTTAAAATATAAGAGCGGAGTGATAGTGGGAATCTTTACTGATACTTTATTTGGTGAAAATATTGTCGACGGTTGCGTTGTAGCTGTGTCTTTGCAGATACAGACACTCTCTCAGACTCCTTCTGATCTGAGCAGGAAACAACTGGCCTTTAAAAGTGGCAGCCAATGAAAACAGAGAGGAGGCAGAGTCTTGAGTTAAATGAACACTGAGTCTGGTGTATTGCTGTTCTTAGAAATGAACAGGTTAGACTTCATGCTGCTGTTTAATCCAACTGCATACCTTTTCATTTTTAATACTCTACTTTAATATGTAAGTGCTCCAGATTACGATTTGTGAAAACAAGCATGGATAATAAAGTGTGTTTGCACATGACTTTTTCTGGTATTTTATTAGAATATTTATCACCGTAATTTGTCTATTTCAAATCGCCCAGTTCCATTACACAATCAACATGGCCATGTGTCTGGCTAGTGTTTTGGTGTTAATGATTTTAGAGTTCCATGCTGCTCTGAATCTGGCCTCGTCTGGGTCTGACCGATCGGCTCTGTCTGCACGGAGGAGAGAGTACAGAGTAGAGATGCTGGGCTCAGGTCACAGCCCATAGCGTTAAATGATGTTTTAGGCAGCGGCTTGAGCTATGCATTAGTCAGACACGCTCCCGCATGCTCCCGATGCTGCCACCCACCTTCCATCAAAATTCATACCCTCTTCATTATGATTTAATGCTCCATACAAGATTCTCTAAATGAATCCTACACAAATAACATGGCCATTAGGTCATTTAATATCCTGAGTCTAAACGTGTGGGGCCCCTGGGGTTCTGCTCCTGTCTAGACATATGGAAGCACTCACACATGCACACACTCGATCGCACGCACGCACGCACACACACACACACACACACACACACACACACACACACACACACACACACACACACTCAAAGCAATCCACCCAGTGCACTGGGGTCCCCCAGGAGTACCAAGAGAGACAGAAACTGCTGAAAGAGACCAGGAGCAGAGAAAATAATCAGCAGTGGTAGAATCTATGCATTTATCAGCTCAAAAAGAACATCCACTCATGCTGGCCGCTGCCCGCTCCTCGCTACCCGGACTCATCTCTCCTGGCAGCATTTCCTTGGTTACAGAGATGGGTCTTAGGCGATTAAGAAGAAGGAAAACAAAAGGATTTGCTGACGGACATATTGTGGGAGGCTGGGCCCCTAGAGCGGCCCTCCTCCTGCCTGCCTGCCTCACAAGCGTGACCTCTGAACCCTGCCAGGGGCCCAAAGCGCAGAGTCCCAGCTCAAGCTGAAACTTAAACTCCTGTGTTTCCATTCCATTCAGGCCACAGCTGACAACTGGCCAAAAGGAACCCTCTTTCAGAAAGACAAAGACTTGGGCTGCTCCTCACACTGATAGCGCAAGAAGACCAAACGTGAACAAGCACGGTGCAAGCGCCGAGGCACTCTGCTTCTGTAGTTAACGCTCCCTTTGGTACACAGTGTTGTAAACACATGCAAACACGTGCAAGATCGTTCAATGGCCCCATTGCTTCAGCAGCAACCATTAATATCAGCAGAGCAGGAAGGCTCCTCTATTTTCACACCTCAATAATAAGTTGTCTGATGCTTCGTTAGAAGATGAACAGATTTAAGAGGATGGCGAGGACAGAGGAGGAGTGAGTTTGGGGGGGTGGGGGGGGATTGACAGGGGGAGGAGTGACAGAGAGCGTGTTCTCAGAGCACAGCTACACAAGGAGACACGACGTCCTGTTTTGGTGCGTGCCGTTCGCGATGGCAAAATGCAGCGTGTCAGCTCGCCGGCTGAGTGCGCTCAGGAACAAAGGCACAGTCAAAGCGGCTGGTAATGATCTGAGAAACCTGCACAATGTCTGCAGAAATTCCCCTCGACGCAGACGCCAGCCACCCAGAGGAGGCTCGTGAGTGCAGGACTAGCCGTGGTAATCTGTCTCCCACTCACAAAGAGCGAGAGACAGACACAGAGAGGGAGAGAGAGAGAGAGAGAGAGAGAGAGAGAGAGAGAGAGAGAGAGAGAGATCATGCTGAAAGGCTACTGAGGGGGTGGTTGCTAATGCTACAGTGGATGACATAGAAAATGTTTCTTTTCATGTGTTAGGAAAATCTGTTATGTAAAATAAACTCTAAAAACAGCCTACAGATAGTAAAAAAAACAAAACAAAAACAAACCCACACTCATGGCTTCAATGCGAAACGAAAAGAGCAGCTAGTTGTTAATTAAAAATGAGAAAACAGGTAGTTTCAGTTTTAAATATGATTCGGAGCCGTTGTTAAATCCTCTATATATGCACACTTGTGACCTTATTGCAACAACTGAATTATGTGTTAATGTGCCAAGTTTTAATAAATAAATAAACAAACAAATGTATTATAAATAAATGGTTTTATTGTTTTAAGATTTTAGTGAACACTAAAAGATTTTCAAAATCTAAGGAATGCTGTGCAGCTCACACTACATGATCTGTTGTTTTATTAACACCACTCTGCGCTGGGCCTGCGCCTTTACCCGTGATAACATCGCTGTAACAGACAGTCTCTCATGGCTTAGTGATTTATTATATGAAAACACCTGTTATTACCTGAAATTATTATGCTTTTCAGAAAGATGTTTCTGGCAAACCTGTCAACGTCCCCACCAACTGGTACGGGAACTGAGCTAAAGTTATAGCTGGAGCTGCAACACTAGCAGCATTGCATTTCATGCCTTGTACCATGCTGCCAAATCAAGCCTTTTAAGTAATGGGCAGCTCAACATGGTGGCAGCACATCAGAGGCTTAAGCGCGTGGTGCGGAGACAAGTAGCAGCTCAGACGTTCCACCTCATCGAGGCTGCACGGACGGACTAGACCCATAGTAATTAAGTTCATTAAGGCAGACAGGAAAGGCCAAGCTAACCATAGGGATCCTACTGAATTGGTGCTTAATCCTTATTGGGGAGGCAGTAATCCTTCAGGGTAGCATCGTCTCACCACCCTTCCTGACTGATCTAGATCGTACCTTCACCTTCACCTTCACCTACACCCTGAGGCAGAGAAAAGAGAAGCAACAACCAGGTACAAGCTTGTGGTAATGAGAGAGATGAAGCCTCATTCTGAGGCCGCTGGAGTAATTAAACTCCCACACGGCTTCTTCAGGGGATGAGGAGGTGAAATCTCCTGAGAATGACGCCCATTTTGCGTGGGCTACTGGGAGCTGCAGCGTGCCGTGCTGCGCTGGACCTGGGGGACACTAACAGATGAATGCCTGTCACTGAAATGGAGCCCCTGCCTTGCGGGAATCAGCTATAAGTACCGAAAACTAATCTATAAAAGGAAGATAGGGCCATCACAGAGCCTGGTGTAACCACACACGCACACACACACACACACACACACACATAGTTACTGCAAGCAATGAAAAACAAATAGCTGTTTCCTGAGCCATATTCATGCAACATCTACTTGTTTTGATGATTTTTTTTTCTATCATGCATGCAATGTAAATTTCATTTCAGTTAAAGAGTTTAGTTCTACAAACAGCCTCGCTGGTCCACTGGTCCCTACAGAACTGTTTCCATAATTAGTGCTATTGTATCATACTCTGTTTTCTCTATATAGAAGTGAGCATGTGGGAGGTCAGATGCATGGTGCCCCTTCCAGCTGTCGATGGGTCTATGTGTACGTAGTGGAAAATAGGTTCCATCACATTCACAAGAGCTTTCTAGGCAGCAGCTGCACCCTTAATAATCAAAAACTATGTGTGGAATTTTAATTAAACTAGCATGCCTAATATATATTACCAAACTGGTACACCGAAATAAACCATACAACAACCAGATCGCGGCATATGCTCGGCTGACATACAGCCGCCAAATTTCATTACACAAAACGAGACAATATATGCATCTTAGTGAGCAAAGTGTTCTGTGGTATTTTCACTGAATGTAAAAAGCCTAGTGGAGGCCTCTTTCAAATGGAACTGGCCTATCAGGAGAGTCCATAAGCCCATATCTGGAAGCTGATACAGCAGCGGTGATTGCAGATCATTTTTCATGTACAAAACTGCTTTGGCCAGAACACGCAGGCAGGAGGCAGAGCGGTAGCAGGCAGGGCGAACATGATGGCATCCTGGGACGGGGAGAGCATGACAGCAAATGGGAGGGGGCATTATCTTCCATCAGTTCTCTCCCCTCACCCATAACCCCACCTTGGGCCTTCCTTCCCAGTTGCTTGGCCAGCTGAGCAATCAGGTCAGTCGGCTCTTCCTGCGTCGCCCCGGTCAATTGTTCCCTCTCCACGCCTCGTGTGCAGCCCACAGCTCTGCTAAAATGATGTCATATCTGTTCCTGCGGCAGTCAGACAGTGCCACGGCGTAAACACACAACGGAGGTGGCTGTGACTCTGGCTGGAGACAATGAGCCGGGTTCAGTTACACCAACATTTCTGATGATCTTGGCACTTCTGTCAGGAAAACGGACTGTTTTTAAAACTGCTCAGATGCCATTTCTCTTTCTGTAGTTTCTGCAATAGAATATAAAGAACCATCGTTGGTTCAGTTCTGTTTTTTTCTTCGCTCTCCGTTTAGAGGGATGAAACAAACATTATTGCTGTAGTCAATATGTGCTCTCTGAGGACTGATTATTGGCATGGTACATATATTAGCAGTAGTGAGGGAATTGTGCAGCCATTATATTCACAGAATCATTTCTCTAAGAGATAACAGATGCATTAGAATTGCTCAGAAGCACCTAAACAAGCAGTAGTCTGTCTCATCAAACAACTACAGTCTCACAGAGAGTGAAGCGATGTAATGCAGTATCTACGAACTCGCTGCCACTGATTTAAAAGAATGCAAACTCCAATAACACTCTAAAAGCAGAAAACGTAAGACAGCTCCCCTGCCACCTAAAGTGATTACCATGCACTTCACCAAGCAAGGGATTGCAGCTAAATAATTCACTGCTTCAAAGCATGAAGTCAGAACATACAGCACAGACAGAGTGTTTCCAGTGAGCGGAAGGTGGTGAATGAGAGGTCGAGTCTCCAAGAGCACGGCCTCAATGAACGAGGGGTGGGTTTTTTTTTTCCTCTCCATGGGAGTGCAGAGTGTATAAACAAGCAGGCGATTTGATTAAGTGTGTAATCGAGTGAGAACCGGAGCCCACACAGGCCCAACACACTACAACACTCACACTGCTTTGACACAAACCAGCTCACAGGGCTGCTAATGAGGGGAAGCTCAGAGTACAGGGTACACACCTAACACACACACACACACACACACACACACACACACACACGTACGTAGCACACCCTCTTTAACACCTGTGAACGGTCAAATACCAACATAATTTATTTACCCATGGTTCTTAAATCATACAGGTCAATAAGTGTCTTCCTCCATAACAATTTTATTACTTTCCCCCAAAAGTGGCACAAATGATCATAACAAGGGCATTATAATTTGATGGAAGTATAAATCACAGCATGGTACAGTAATAATACATTAACAGTAATAATAATGATGATGACATAATACAGTTACACACTGCATTATAAAGAAATGGCTTTATTTCAAACCTAGATATTGGTTTCATTCAGTCAAGGCAAATTATTAGCTGCTGTGTATATACATTTGATCATTAAAACAAAATGTGCCAGTTTAAATGTTTTACGTTATTCACCTTAGCCAGAAAAAAAAAAAAAGGTATTTGAGCTCATTATTTGAGCTCATGATGACAAAATTTAACACAACTCCGCCACCTATTAAGTCCCAGTTTAATCCCTGGAAACAGCTGTATAAAAATTATGCTTTATTAGTTATGCTTATTATAATTTGCAGTTTGCTTTTTAAATATATCATTCACAATTATACATTTATACATAATACAATTTTAACATAATTCACCATTTTCTGATCTTTAAACATCATTTTGGGCGTGCTATTCCACTACTGAAATGATCTCGAACCTTGACCTGAAATACTCTGTTAACGAAAAGCCCTGAAGTGCGGCTGTCCTTATAAAACATGCTTAACTTATTAGTGAAAGGTTTCTCAAAGTTAACCATTGACAGATAGGCAATCATCCTTTCACTGTTTATCTGGTGTCTAGGTAAACGTAAGAAAGAATTACCTTATATCTGTGCAAGTGTGACTGCTATCTTTCAGAATCCGACTGCGAGCTCCTGTACGCCCTTTAGATACACACTACAGATTCTCATGTTGACACACCATGTGTTATAGCTTCATAGAGTGTACAATCTGGGCCAAATTTTGCTGTATTTGTCTCCACTTCGTTTTTGTGCCGAGCAAATGGCAATCGTTTTGAGATCGCTGAGGGATCGCGTAAATGTATTGATGTATTATAGAGCAGAAGAAATAATTAATGTTAATGTACTCCATTAACATTAACTACCAGCTTGTCGTCTAAATAATGCAATTTGCGGCTGAAATAAACAGAGCAGAGGGTGTAAAACAAGTTCAAAAGATTACCTGAAAGCAGTAATAATAATAATAACTCATAATAATAACTGAATTGAGAAGCATATTTATGAAATAAGCACCTCGAGTGCATTGTGCTCTTCCAGCACATTGATGAACACTGAAACATGTGTCCAACTATGAAGACAAACAGTTTTTTAAATGCACCATTATTATTAATATCAGTTTGAATTGAATGAATCTAAAGTCTTGAAGGATACTTCAGTTAAAACAGGATCGATATGGATCTTACGATATAAATTTCACTACACAATGCAGAGACTGCATAAGCAAACTTATAAAAACAATGAATAGTAAACAATATTAAATAATCATTAAGAAAGAAAAAAAAAAACATACTTGCATAGTCCCACTGTGTATTTCCTAAAAGACATCTGGTGCAATTACTCAAAATTAAAAAATACTAAAAATTTGCATTTGATCTGGTGCAGTATCGGGGAGATAAAATGCTAATTCGTGGCTGAATTAAATGATTAGGAAATACTGGTATGATGATAAGACGATTTACGCACATGTTTGTTTGTATTCAGTAACCAAGGCTTGGTACGTCCACCTCATTCCTGCCCACATTTAGAAAAGTAGCTCTAACAAACCGATTGAAAGCATGGTGATTTAAATCTGAGCAGCCTGTGCCTACATGTTAGAGCCTTGGCAGAGGCAGATGAGATCATGTCTCGGCCTGCTGTGAAGTCACGAATATTTAAAGCAGTTACTCAATGGCAGCTGCGCATCATGCATCTGCGAGATGCACCGCACACCCATTTCGGCAAGGATGGTGTAGCGGTTGCTCGAGTTAGAGAGAGACTGAGCTTCGGTGCTTTAGTGGTGTGTAGGTCAACCACAGCTAACTGGTAATAGAAGAAACCTCTAACATCGGAGTAAATGTTATGATTCGTCCCAAACGAGATCAGTCAGCTCAAATTGCTCCATGGTTACATGCGTGTCTGTGCGCTAACGGATCCAATGACCGCCTCCTACTTGAATCTGTTTTTCCCACTAATGTTATTTGTCTCTGCTCTATATCCTCGATCCCCTCTGAATGCTGGACTCGAGAGCCATTTGTCTGCGTAAGTAAGGTTAAAAGTATACAAGCCGGGATGTGGCTGGAGCTCAGGAGCACCAGTGCACAGTGAGCCTGGCGAATTCATACACGTTATTTATTATCCATCTGACCACTGATCATACTCTCTAAGCCAAAGCCGAAGCCCATGCGGTGAACACTGAAAGTCGCTACTCCAAAAGAGGAACAACGTCAATAGTCAGAGGTTTTGTCACAGGTCTCAAGCTCATATTATCCTGCATGGACTTATTTGATGGTGTTGGTAATGAATACTAGAACTTCACATAAACCAGTGTATAGGATTTCTGTTTAACATACTTTCTGAAAGAGAATTTAAAAAAGATCTGATTTGTTTTCATAGTTTGTTTCCTTCAGTGATGCCGCTCGTGGGTTGCCCTTGGTGACTTTACACCCACGTTTCCTCTTCCTGAGGTTAACACGGTTTGACGACAAAGCAAATCCTAAGTCAACAATGTGGCTTAGTATAGAATTACTATGATTTCAATTATCATGATTTTTCCATGACATGACGTTTTTCTGCTTCTGTACACGGTCCAAAATCAATGACCTACTTAAATCATTAACAAACAGGCAGCAATGCACAGGCTTGCCCCACAATAAAATGGAAGAACGATTTATTGTTATGCTTCACTTCATACATATACAAAGAAAATCAATCCTAAATATCGAGCAGGATTTATTTCACCATCCGCAGCCACGTCACTCAGGATTTGGTTGAACGGGTAGCTTTGGTGTTTGCAGTTTCGGACTGTAGCTCCCTGTCGCAGCTCGGCCTCCTACAGCTGAGGGTTAAAGCTATTTAAAGGAGACCCTAGAGCAAGCCCACCAAACACACCACCACTGTACAACAGCAGCTCCCAGACAGCTGAAGAATGGCTCCATTATTCATAGACACACACACACACACATACACACACACAGTGAGGTACAAACACCACTGACCTGCTCCTTGTATAACCCATTTCTCTCCCTCTGCCTACCGGAAATTCCCCTGCTTATGGATGTGAGCATTAAGCATTAAGCAGAGCACATTGTTATACTACAAGAATTCTTTACTGATAACAGATATATCACAGCATGCAAGTGCTTCATTTTCATTACTACTAAAGAAGCTCTAATTAGTATCTCAAACCTTTTAGGACTGCACACTGCATCTACACTCAGACTTACATAAATTAATGTAGCACTTAACAAAGCATGGATAAATTTAATCACGCTTTATCCCAAAATCATTTCTTCTCTTGTGACGAGTCGGCTATGTATAATTACCAGGCTAATTGGTTTATAATCTTTAGCAATCACCCACTGCAATGGGTATGAGCAAGGGGAAAGGTTCTTCACTTTAGTCGGAAGACAAAATATGCTAGAGAGAATGAAGTATGGTGTAACACGAATTCACGTGCTTGCAGACACAAGTCGCGGTATTCTCCTAGCAGAGAATTACAGGCAGAGAGGGATCTTCTATATATTTGAGAGGATCAGCAATTTACACCCTGAGTATGCAGAGTCAAGAGGATCACACTGTAAAGTGTACGCTCGGTGTGTCAGGCGGGAACGGCATTGTGAATTATACCTGATGATTAAATACAGTTCACTCAACTGCAAACCCTAATCCTAGAGCACGTGAATGAAAGCCTACTTATTGTGGTCATTCTGTCACAGCCACTGTCTGTAAATGAACAAAATCTGTGTGTGTGTGTGTGTGTGTGTGTGTGTTTATGAAACATCAGGAAATACCAAGCCAGGCATTCCAGCTCGTCAGCACCTCTGTTTCTCATGTGACTGGAGACATACAGCCCAGATTGTGTGTGTGCAAGTTTGCTCGTTGAGGATGATAAGAGAAATTTGGTAAAGTGAGAGAGAGAGAGAGAGAGAGAGAGAGAGAGAGAGAGAAAGAGAGGGCTGGGAGGGGGAAGATAATCTGATATGCATGACTTGAGGTTCTTCCCAGCTTCTCCCTTTCTTTGCTCTGGCAGAAATCACAGGTTGCATCCATAATTTACACGTCTCTCTCTCTCTCTCTCTCTCTCTCTCTCTCTCTCTCTCTCTCGCTCATTAACATAATGCAGATGGAATCTATACAGTATAGCCTCGGTCATATACAAGGGCTGTGGCATGGGCAGGGTTTGCATTCCTGAAGAGGCCCCAGACTGGTTTCAAACTATTCAGACATTGATGCAACTCTGGCATTTTTTAAAGTAAATCTCTTATCTCAGTAATTCCGCCTGTCATTAATAATAATGCAGAAAAACTGACACTAGCTTTGTGAGGAGAAACAACAAAGAGGCAGCATGATTTGAGAGTCCCTGCTGTTAATTATGACTCATGTTGTACAGTGTGTTCTGCTGTTACTCAAAAACACTAAATGAATTTGTCATTTGCCAGCGCTCAGGAAATATTACCTTACACAACACGAGCCATGCATTCCTGCTTTAACCAGCAATTACACTAGTAGGGAAGGTTCCGAAAGCAATCACGCCATGCAAGAAGCATACATGATTGTAAATCTGTGATTGGAGTGAGAGTCATTAGGAGAAATGAGCAGTGAAGGATCATCAATCAAGAACCTTACCAGAGGACGCGGTAGGTTTCTTTGTTTAGTGTTTAGCAAATCCACTCTTATATCCTCATCAATCATAGAGCTGATCTGCAATGGAGAAACAATGAAAAAATACCGTGTAAACACAGAAGCAAAGCAACACCATTATAATAATTTAACTGTGCATCAGTTCTGTAAAGTTTTCCAAGACGGTGTGGATGGTTAACCTGATTAAAGAAAGCAGCATACCACAACTACGCAAATATGGCAGAATATCAACTTATATCTCATATAAGTTGCCAGCGTGAGCAATGACAGAAAAAGCACAACCCACTAATTCAGATCTATTTCACGTATAATTCACACATGCACAAACTATTCCACACAGAGTCCAAACTATTGATGAAAATATTTTTAAAATATATTTGACAAACATGTATTACATAATGTTTTAACACATTTTTTATAAAAAAAAATAAATAAATAAAAGGTGTGAGATTTGTAGCTTCATGGTATAGGAGGCAGATGATTCCGCATCCCAAACGTTGATGACTGATTAATACACAAAACAGGTCTGTATCATTAAAACCAAATAACAGCATCAATCTAAACGTCCCATACAACCCATAGATCATAAAAAATTCAAAGGTAGTTACATCAATCTTACATGCCCCTCATGCGTGCTACTCGTTAAATTAAACATTTTGCACATTCATTAAAATACTCATTCAGATTAAGTTACGTAACAGAGAGAAGAAAAACAGTCGCTTGGTGTGTGTAAAAATATTTGCAATGGATAAGGAAAACATGTCAGTAATGATCTAATACTGATCCAGCAGTTTAGGCCAATATTAACTCTATACCAATATCAGCTCAGTGCATTTTTATTACTAGGTACAACCATTCAGGAATCCATGTTCATGATTACTGAGATTACAGCGCATCCCAGAGCAACTCTTAGCAATCTAATACAGCGCAAACGCCAAAGCATCAAAACATCAGCTTTCCAGATGAGAGACTCTGCAATATGGCTGCATGATTATGAAATAGGAGGCTTAGACTTGATACTGATACTCTTTGGCAAAATTTTTTAACGAACAATATGCATCCATCCATCCATCCATCCATGTATCTTCCATACCGCTTATCCTACACAGAGTTACGAGGAGCCTGGAGCCTATCCCGGGGAACTCGTGGCACAGGGCGGGGGGGCACCCTGGACATCACAAGGTACACTACAGACCATTTTGGAAATGCCAATCAGCCTACAATGCATGTCTTTGGACTGGGGGAGGAAACCCCAGAAGCACGGGGAGAACATGCGAACCCGCCACCCCAGAGGTGCGAGGCAAACGTGCTAAACGTGCTAACCAAGCCTATGGTGAAAGACAACTTGTCTGCATTTTGAATGGCACAGAAGCTATTTTGCCGAAATCCTGAGCAAAAAATAATTTCCACTGAGTATAAAACTTCAGTCATATCCAGGTGCCCAGAGCATCCTTCCAAAGTTAATAAGAAACCAGAAATATTAACAGCTGGTTAAATAATAAGTTGTGGCAATGTTGTTGTTCTTATAACTTATAAGCCTCTTATGAGAAAATCTGTCTTGATAAAGAAGCTCTATGTGTAATGTGTCACTGACAAGTTTCGAGCAAGACATGACTCACTCGCCCCGTTCGCTCAGTTCATACATTTCATTTGTTTAGTAATTGGGAAACTATATAATCAGCCCACAATAGTAAACATGTTTTGAAGACAAATTCTCACTGTAAGCAGGCATTTTGGGTCATTTTAAAATTCAAGTAGATTTGCTGTGCAAGGTCACATGCTACAGCGTGAATGCTCACTGATCACAGTGAGTAAGGGGGAATAGTGGTGCCGTGTTTTATGTAATGGTTGTCCGAGTGCAAATGCCGCAGAATCTACACTGTTCTTGAATCAAACTGTGTTGAGAAACAAATCAGGATTTTAATTAAAAAAAAAACATTTCTGCAGTCCCACTCAGCAACGGCGTTCATTTCTTTAATGCGTCGTATTGCACACTTCATTCCCACCCGGCTGTAATTACACACACATATTTCAGATCAGCTTTTGGATAAGTGAAACTGCTGATATTCTAATGTGCTCAAGCTCAGAGTATTAATAGCCTTGTTTATGGTGACTGTATTTCTTACTCGTTTGTGCTCGAGCATTTGAGACGTGTCAGTCTTCTGATATCGTCCTAAAGTTTATACAGTACTTCAGGTCACGTCTTTCTCCATGGAGTCACTCATACACATCATAATTACACAAATCTGCCTGACAGACGTGACCCTTTCATATATTTGGTGATGTTTGAGATAAATTAAATTGGGTGTATCTGCTTAATTAATAATCGTTATCCAGTTGTCCTATCACACACTGAAACTTGGTGCTGGGGGGTGTGTGTGTGTGTGTGTGTGTGGAAAAATATGACAGCAGAGAACCTCCGCAGGTTTAATTCACATCCCCTCGAGAGCATCTACAGGATTTACTCAACCTAAGGACTTAAAATAAGGTTTAGGCTAAAGAATCATAGTTACTCCCTAAGGACTGCTACTGCTCCAGATTTCACATGAGCCAGTACTGCTTTAATTGGTTCAGTTAGGCTATTTAAGCAGCTTTCTAATGGTGCATCACGTATTGTCTCGGAGTGCCTTTAGCTTGTTATAATGACAGAGTTATAACGCCAATAAGAGAGCGGCTCGCTCAAACAAGGCCTACTCACCTTAAGCCACAAAAAAAAAAAAAAAATGATGTGAAGATGCAGAGCAATAAGATATAAGAGTAAAGTGTACTGATGATGAAAAGGGAAAAGGAAGGTGGAAAGAAAATGCACACGGCGCTAAGGGCTTGATTAGCCGCACTTTCGCACCGACTGAACACAAATGGAAAGACATCTAAGGCGGACCTCCTCCGGTTCTTGGACTGCGCCGGTGCTCAGATGGGCTCTTGGATTGGCCTGTATTGTCTGTGCTCCACACTCATTAGCTGAGTCAAGGAGGGACTTACTGGGGTGTTTAGCTCGCCAGGCTTGTGTGGCAGCTCAACAAGCACTCCCAGCTGGAGCACTGCACTCTCATCACAGCTGCACACATACAATTAGTGCAGGTGCAGCCAAAGGGGTGAACACACACATACACACACACACACACACACACACACACACACTCTCACTCACACACACACCGAGGTGTTTCACACTTCCGTTGACCATCAGCACTCATATTGTGTAGTTTCTATTTTCCAAATCTTAATGCGCTCAAATATGAGGCGTCACTTTGTGTAAAATAAAAAATATTGTAGCTCTGTTACTGGAGTTTGAGTGTTTAATGCAGTGCCTGGTCTGTCAGTACTACATAAATATATCTCAGATCATAGCCCAGCTTGGCATTCCGTTCTCTCATGACACTAAATTAGTCTGAGTCCGAGATAGTTTTAACTTACTGACTGCATTTTATAAATACCCGGCGAGGAAAATGGAATGTGGGCATATGCTTTTTTTTCCCCCTGACCTAATACTGATGCTAAGAGCTCTGCTTGCAAAACATTATCACAGAGCTGTGTGCAATGGCAAAATTACACAACAAAAGCAGGCACTGATTTGCGAGTTGTTTATTTAGGGGCCTCCAGAGATGAAATAAATTCTCCCTGTTTTTGGCTTTGTCTCTCTGCCACATGGAGTAAAGACAAAGAGAGAAGCGAGACTCTCTGCAGAACGTCGCTTATTCTGTGATCGTCTTACATCAGGATTAATCTCCAATGGATGCCATTAAGCGGAGCGGCCAGCAAAACAAGCAGTGCACACATCTGACTGATTCATTTAGGGCCCGGCTCACTAGAGGGATGGGGTCCTGTTCTTTGTTTAGTTTTTTAGGTTTGCTTTTTTTTCTTTTTTTTTTTTTACATCATTTTAATTTTTTTTTTTTTTTTTTGCTTGTTTGTTTGTTTGTTTGTTTGTTTTTTACATAAAATCAAGCTCAGCATGAGATGGCCATTCTGCAGACATTCAACACTAATTAACTTACAGGTTCCTTTATGTGTAGAATAAGCTTTTGTTTACCTTCACACACAGTTAAATGCACCCGCTGATCATACGAGCGTAATGCGGAACTTCGGGGGAGAAAGCAGTCTTTCAGCAGGAGGTCTACAGTACACAGCTGAAAACGATAATGACGGGGAGAAGCAAAGCCACGAGGGTCACCAAAGGAGGACTGAAAGCTGTCGGCAGCATAAAGTATCAAACTTCGTTGTGGCATTACATTTGAATTTCAATCAACCGCCGTTTGACAGAAGCACATGACACACTCGGGTTCTCTTCCACATGTCCCCCAGGGAGGGAACAAATCTGTTCTCTTGAGCTCCGGCTTGCTTTATTGTGAAAGAGGATGGCATGAGGACGCAGAGGATCTCATTATGAAAATACACTGCATACGATAACGACATACGTGAAGTTAGTCATACACATTGTCAACAGTGCTATTAGTGATAGCATCATTTATAACCAATCACTATCTACTAATATATCGCCTATGACCTGCGTCTTGCAATTCAGCATCGAAAAACATATATGTGGGAATTTTTAATTATTTAGCCTGGCAGCTGCAAAATGCCACGGTAGCCCACAAGTTCACAATGGCCCTTTCATTCAAACTCCAGAAAGACAGGCAAGCGGCCAACACTACCAAGCAGCAGCACTGGGCCAAATCGAGCAGACAACCACAGACATGCACACAGGCAGGGGACTGACCGACACTTTCACATGTGTGACACCGGGCAGAGAAACGCATGGAAACATAGTGGGCCACCCTCCACAGCTCAGACTATACACACCTAACAATTACCAGGCCTATTTTATCTGCAGAGCCAAATCCTGTTTATTGGCATTTAATTGTCAAAGGTTCACAGTGTCAGCCCTCAGCAGACACCTCCCCCACGGTCTATTGGGTGAGATTGAGACGAACTCAGCAAAGATGAGCGAGATTCCAGCTCAGACTGCAGCATTCCTCAAGCTGGCGCCCATTACAGGGTAGATGGCTGCTTCTGAAGGGATTAAAACAACTCTAATTCCCTGTGGAAAGGTGATTCTCAAGATGGTGACCTCAGCAGTAGCTTGTAACCTGAAAGTTCAAAGATCTGTAATATGGTATTACAAAAGGTAAGAATAAAGTAATAGTTCACAGAACAAAGGTAGCTGACTAGCCAAGACATGCCTGGTGTTTAAAGTTTGCTTCTTTATATTTGTACTGTAGCTACGATGCTAATGTAGCTAGCAAGTAAGAAAAGCTTACAGCCCTCTGTTTAGCACTGGAAAAAAAAAAAAAAAAGAAAGAAAATCATCACATTCACCTCAGACAACATGAAACTGTTAAGTAATCATACATAATTTCCTACATTGTTTCTGACACTGTATGACACTCTATTGTAACAGTCTCAAGCCTGGATACTTGCTTTTTACATACACTATGATGTATAAAAACAGAAAAATAGTAGCCATCATCAATCACTCTCTTTATCAGAAAATCCAACTCCCATAGGAGATTTTTTTCCCCCAGATAGCCATTAAGAATGATTTTGACAAAAGTAGAACATATTGAAATCATTCTCAAGCCTGGATCGGGAATGTTGCGATGGACTCTAACGGGAAACCTGGCAGGCACATCACACACTACACTGTTGCCAAAATTATTTACAAATTCAAAAAGACTGGAAGTGTTGTGGACCGACCGAGAAGTGGACGTCCACGAATATCCACTGACGAAGGCACAACCGACGTGGTGCTGGCAAACATAGTCCCCTGTGTATGGAGACTTTTGGGACACCCTGTATAATAAAGTTTCATTTGTATAATTATTTTAAAAATACAGATATTCTATGAAACTAAAAAAGGTGTGTTTAGCCAAACACATTTTTGAGGCCAGTGAGATTGATAGAGATTTGAGTATGTAGTTTGTGCAGTGGTTATCTACAGTAACCTCATAGCGCCAGTCAACTTCAGACACCAAACATGTCTTGACAGATCGGTTACATCTGAGGTGAGGGGAAAATTGTGTTTGATTTTGGTCAAAAAAAACAACAAAAACTCCTGTAATGTATGAGTAAGAAGGATCTCCACAAAAATGTCAAAATTAACAATCGAAGACTTCAGATTTACTCCTACAGTTACAAATCCCACACAGCAACAAAGGAGCTCTAATTACACACAAATGTCACAAACCGAGGAGTGAAAGTAGTTT
This sequence comes from Cranoglanis bouderius, assembly GCA_023630585.1. Lineage (NCBI taxonomy): Eukaryota > Metazoa > Chordata > Actinopteri > Siluriformes > Cranoglanididae > Cranoglanis > Cranoglanis bouderius. Next base: position 18,769,936 of record CM042536.1, on the reverse strand, counting down.
TAAAAAAAGGAAAGAAAAAAAAAAAAAAGCACCAAAATGTTGGCAGTAGCAAACTGCTCCTGCTGGAGCGAGGTCAGCAGTGCAGGCACACAAAATAATTTGCCGCTTTCGGAAATCTGCTTCCTCCCTTGTTTCATCACCTCATTCTCCCTTTGTTAGTGCTCGGAAATGCCTTGAGTGAGGAATGAAAATACTGGCATGTCCCTGCAGCTCGGAGCGAGTGTTTCTGCAGCTGCATCGCGCGCTTGGCTCATCAGAACAGGGCGCCCAGGTCAGGTTTCCCCCACAGATAGCCATATTAACCGAAAAAAGCATAAACACCCACATCACATTTCACAGTGAAAGCTTCTGAGTCATGAGGGTTACGAGGCGATCTTTAGAAAAACAAAATCGCCCTCCAGTTTTCAATTTCTAGCATAATAAACAAAATCTCATACATACACATCACAACAGGGTTTGGGAAGGAAGGCTGTAATTTATGGACGTATTTATCAGAAGAGTTTCAAGAGTTCAATGTCAAACATGATTACCACTTGTGATATATTAGGCATATGGCACAACATTCAAGCCATAAATCTAACACTGAGCATGTAAGAGGAGGACTCTGGGAAAAAAACAAAAACAAACAAACAAAAAAAAACATGCTGTTCAAAAACATGATGTTCTGAAGGTTTAGCTGGTCAAACGTCATGGCCATGCTAGTATTCTTATACTCTTAGCACATGCATTATGATGCAGCTGGTGACCGGCTATGTTAGTCTATTTTCTCCAGCACAGGTGTGTCTGCAGCTCTGACAAAAAATCTTGCCTCTTGCTGCTTTGATTTCAGTTCTGCTCCCACAGTTGAGACATCACTGATACTCCGGCGTTCACACGTGCCAGCATGACTGTAAAAGAGAAATGCAACTTTGCGTGCAGCAACATTCCTTTGTCGGGAATGTGAGTGGCAGCAGCCCAGCCCTGGAGTGAGAAAACCGACACAAGACTGACGAACACATTCAGTTCCGGGTTATGCGGACCAACAGACCAACAGCACGATTATTATACGCTTATAGCGAATCTGCTTATGATGTTTCTAATCTCTATCACACATTATCAAAACCGCATGCCCATGTGCCGCTGCATGTGGTGGTATCATGACCTTACTGTCGTCCCTCTGCGCTTTCCCATTAAGTACCCTGCTCCCGGTAATTTTAGATGAGTCAAACTGCCTTTCTGGCTCACTCCAATTAGGCCTGGGTAGTCCAAGCTCGCACTGCAGGCCTTTTTAGCCAAAGACAGCGAGGTGACGGTGATGACATCGAGATGGCGCGTGTGGAAGCCTGAGGGCCACACTAAGGAGACAGAAATATCCCCCTCTGACAGACAGGGATACATGACACTGCGCGTGCAGCTGTCTAAATGTTGCTGCTGTCTTTCTGTCGTTCTTTCTTTCTCTCTCTCTCGCTTGCTCACTATCTCTTTCTAGGCTTAAGCACTTTGACTGCTTGTCTGCGGGCGGAGTGAGAGGTCAGGCCAACAGTTGGACATGAGTATGCGAGATGGATGGGGCTGGAGCGGTTGCTGGAGCCTCCTACATAACCCGGAGACAGCCTCAGACATTATCAATTAAGCAGGTCACGGTGCTGAGAATAATTCACTCTCCGCTATGTTGGTCTGGACAGGGCAACGGTGTGCTGCAACTCATCCTGGCATGCAACTATTTGCTTCTCAAAACAGTGGGATTGGTTTTGTTTGTGTGCATGTGTATGCCGGAGAAAACGCACAACGTGTGTCATTCGTGCTTGCGCAAAACGTCGCTATGGTGAGCTTTGAAACCTGACATCAAACGTGTTCACGTTTCGCGGCACTCAAAGAAAACACGGTACAAAAACATTTTTGTGCTAATCTTAAACATCTAAACATCTGCATTAGTTTACAGCAAACCTGCACGGCATCCAAATCATTTCCAAGCACAGTCTGGATCCCAGTCTGTATCCTTCCCATGTTCCTGAAATTATAAATGCTGCACCCTATCTTCCCAATGCAATCAGAGGAAACTATGTTTAATAGCTAGTTTTCAGTATCTTTCGCTAATTAGACACACCATTCTCTCACTCTGTGCTTCATTAACGCAAATACGCAGGCCTTAAACGCAAGCTGGTTGCTTTTCAACCCGTCCCTGCTCAGGACAGAGCGGAGTTGGAGGAGGCCTCGCTGCTGATGAAATCATTTCCATTCAGATAGCGAATCTCCTGCTGCTTTTATAACGCTCGCCACATTCCTCCCTCTTCTCGTGCATTCACACACATCCTTACTGAATCCATTAAATATTTTCCCCACGCTGCATCTACTTAATTGCTTTGTTTTCGGTAGATCTGCTAGTGCCGGAGATACGCAGCCACATGTGCAGGTGCTGCTGGAAGCCCCGATCAGACGAGAAGCCAAGTCCCAAACAGGAGGAACAGAACAGCCTGCCACACCTGTCTCTCTTTATGGAGTTCATAAAGAGCTCAAGTCTGTGATACAGAGAGCCAAAATATACAAATGGCGAACCAGTGAAAGGACATGGAATATACGGCATCAAAATGACAGATGTCAGATACAAGCAAAGAAAAAAATAATAAAGCTTCCAATATGGCGCACGCTGCCTGCTTTGAATCGCACATAAAAGCTGCAAGTGCAATAAATTCAGGCCAAAGAGCAAGCCAAATTATAATGAGCTCGAGCTTGCCATCCAGCAACTATATATGTAAATCATATCGAGCTCTCTGTGCCAGACTGTAATACTGATCTCTCAGCTGCCTCGATTATTAGTAAATAAGTAAGAGAAATTCATAGAATGTGTGTAGCTGAGCAAAACGGTATGTTCTCAAAGCTTCAAGCTTTATTAAGGCTCAGCTGGACACAAATAACACAGAGCTCCACTCCAGCCCCCCTAACAACCCCCCCAACCCATCTCTTTGATAGTCTCAATTTCAAAATTACACTCCAATTATACCACCCCTTCCAATCGCACTGTGTAGTGCTTAGAGAATATGAAAATATCAATCTCTGACTGAACAACCCTGTGAGATTGCGATGTTATCTGAAGACATATTCAGATAAGTAATTCGCATATCCTGTGCAGATGAATAGCACACAGGTTCGCAATTGTGAGAGCGGCTGTGATTTATTTCTCTTCAGTCAAACCTCGAGGGTTGGCACCACTCACTCAGCTCAGGCCGGGTGCTGCCAGGAACCACACCATTTGTGATATTATTCAAATGAGCACATTGTTTTCCTGCGTGCTGACATGTATGGAGGGCAGAGGCAACACAGCGAGATTAGATCATTCAGACGCAATCAGATGCTGTGCGCTAGTAGCATTCTAAGTGCATCGCACAAATTATGGAGGCCCATTAATGAATGTGTCCACTCCTGATGCACAGTATATTACATTCATTCATCATGGCTGAACTGCCTGACAGGCCAACAGAAAACATCTTCAGTAATCATATAACTTCATGTCAAGAGTGGCGTGCGTTTGCGTCCATTTAATGGCTCAAATGTTGTTTCCCGCTTGTGTGAGTAATAGACAACGAATGACTATAGTTCAGTTTCAGAACCAATGTGTTCAGACATGTATTTTAAACAAAACTGACTTCCAAAACCAAGCCAATGGAATACAGTGTTAACAACGAAATATTACAGAATATGCAGAGTTATACTAATCATTTTGAAGGGTGTGTCTCAATCAGCTCCCTAGGTCATGAATCAGTGTATTGTGTCACTACGCAGTGAGACGCTAATGACTCAACTTCCAGCGATATCACTACGTACTCGTGTTGTAAAACACCACCACTGGCATTTATCAACAACAGGCAGGACCGATATCTTTCTGACATTATATGCCACATAAATTCATTAGCTTAATCAAAACACGTGTTTCTGTCATGGTACTTCAAGCAGGATCGTAGGCCTGCTAGTGGATTTTTTTTTTTTTAAATCATTAAACTCTTAAAATTCGTTAGACTCAAACAAACTGTATATATAAAAGGTCAAATAAAGTTAGAAATCGCTGACATAAGTAATCATTTGAGAGCTACAACAACGATAACAAGCTACTTACATTTGTAGACAAAGTTGGCTGAGAGTTCGTCCCCCATTTTTTTTTGCGAGCTTCAGACATTTCCAATAAGGGAACATAATGAGCATCGATGCTTTTGCGGTGCATTGTGGGATATTTTAGGGCGCGAACGTTCCAGTGCACTGGAAGCATTTTGTTATTGAGACAGCCCTTAAAATGGCCGACTCCCTGATCGGTGCCATGACTACTGAGCTGATTGAGTTGCACCCATATACTGAGTATTCTCAAACATTATTCTAAATAGCTTAAACACTGCATTCGACAACAAAATTCAAGAAATACAGAACACCAGCGACCCATTTTGTAACACCAGCAGTTTCAGGTCAGTCTCGGGACACTTTCTACTGCAAACTCTGACGTCTATAAGACCTAGAAGACAAGCCTCCCTGCTCTTGCTCCCTACATGCTGCTGTCATCTGCATAGAGAGAGCACAGATGCAGCCTCCTGAGGGATGCCATTCTCAGCTTCATCCTAAAGCACACTGAAGGACATCCAAGCAAGGAGAGCGCTCACTGCAGTATTGAGGCGTTGAGATGGTTAGGAGCGGCTACAGCTGTCCCACATTTACTGCACGCGGTAGGTTGACAGGAGACAAAGGGTAATTTCACATATGTAGTATTTTAACCATCTGAACTGAACCCTGGTGCGTTGCTGCAAACTCGGGCACAGACCAAAACAACCGGACAGTCTGCTTCCAAACAATCTCTAGCTGCTCGCAAGCTGACCCTGATTTAACTCGACAAAGTGCAAAAAGCTAGCAGATAGTGTTAGTGTGCTGCATAAAGTTCAAGAACAATGTCTTCTGGATATTTGGGCCGATTTAGTTAGTAAAATTTATTTAGAATTAGCTCCAAGTTTGTTTGATTTCCATTATTTCAAGGTTATACAATTATACAAAGGTGTGTTTACGTTTTTAAATTTCTGTTTCATGGGTAGATGTTCAGTCTCGCTCCTTACACACGCCCCATAGAAAAAGTGTTTCTATTTTTTTGGTTTCTTTAATTACACACAGTTTAAAGGTGAATCAAACCAAATTGCAAACAAAGCAAGGTTTCAATTTCGCTCTGATTAGGACAAAATTTCTCGACTTTTAGAAAATACGATAACACTAATGCATGTACATGTATTTCAGTATGGTTGATCTAATGCTATGAATTAAAAACAGGTGATGATTGAACATACAAAAACACTGACAAGATGCAAAGGTTATCATTATAACACACTTTGTTTTTAATTAAATGAAAGTTTAAGAAAATATTGCGCACATATAGCTCCCAACTTATGTTAATGAAATGTATTTTCTGTAATGGTTTTAATGCGGTGTTAATTCTGGCCAGAGTTCTGTCTCTTGTAAAAGAACTTTGTGTGTCACTCAAAGGTAGAATCAACCTTCCCTCAAACCTGCACAAACACGAAAGCTAGGAATGACCACATGGAGGACAAAAAAAATCTAACTTGATTCATGTCCTACATGTCATGACCTACATTAATTCCTGTAGTGTTAGCAAATGCTGCAAGTGTTCACATCCTTTCCCTTTATCATGTGCACCGTGTGGCATCAACACACGTTGATAGTAAGAAATTTTGCACTGATCTCATTTCTTTCTTCATATCACACACTCAAGTCATCTTTATTTATAATTAAAAAAAAAAAAAAAAAATACAAGTCTATTAGGGCTCATTCTAAAACACAAGAATGAAACATAATAGTGCAGAATTATGTTGTGTGACTGAACACTGGTCACTATGCATATGAAGACCAGATACACTATCCTTACACACCACACACACTCATAATATAGTTATACACAGTTAGTCACTGAGGAAGGGAGAGAGAGAGAGAGAGAGAGAGAGAGAGAGAGAGAGAGAGAGAGAGAGAGGGGTCAAAAGGTTGCATGCATGAGAGGCAAAGAAGAAAAAATGAAAGAAATAGCAGAGAACCCCTTGCAGGAAATATCACCCCTCCTTCCATTTAATGAGGTTATCTGTGAAAGCCTGGGCAGGATATAGTACCCTTTTGCTAGTCACAACGGAAAGATTTCATGTCTCCCAAAGAGGCCCCATCTGAGTGCAAAGGAAGTGTAAAATAATAATTATGCCCTAAGGAACAGCACTTTTCATTATATACTTTGTAATTAATTTTACAAAAAAAAAAGCCCTTCTGACATTAAAAAAAAGCTGTGATAAGCATATCTGTTATCATAAACAGATTGTTCAATCTTCACAGCTATACGTCGCTTTGATCAGTATCAGTGTGTGTGGTGCAGCACTGGTGAAGTGTGTGGCAACAGCCACTAGAGTCACTCTATGTGCGTATGTGTGTATATGTCAGTGCTCCAGGTGGAGTGTGGGAGGAAAGCCTGGCGTTCTGGCTTTTGTAGCGAGCGCAGTCTCCGCAGGCTGACGTTAGCACACTAATCGCTTTAGCTGATCCCACTCGGCTGTGTGTGAGGCAGATGTTTGTCAGGCCATGGCACTGCTCTGCATTCACACTGCACTAAGCGAGATTAACAACAACTGTCCTTATTTATTTATTTACTTATTTCCCCTCCTCTCCCTGTCTTGGCCTGGCCTAAATCTTAAATCTTAAAATCCCTCACTAAAAAGATTGCGGAGAAAATCGATATAAATGTATTCTTTTTAAATCATTTCATAAGGCACTGAAGAGTCATTTCATAGATGCCAGGTGCAGACAGAAAGGAAAAAAAAGAAAAAAAACATCGCCATAACAGAGAAATGAACGTTTATGAAACAACATCACCGTGGCTGTTCAACAGTGTCAATACAGTATAATATCATGTCACCTTATCAAGTCATAACAAATGTTCCTGCTATAAATCAAAGAGAAAAGAAAACGCTCACAGTACAAAGCATTAGCCTCTGTCATTTGATTCTCTCTCACCCCCTCTTTTCCCCCTTTCTCCCTGTTTTTTTAACTCTGTTGTTCCATTCTGCAGGTGCTGGGGCCCCGAGGGCCCGCGGCATCCAAAGACGTGAGCCAGATTCAGATGGAGGCAGCAGCCCCTTGCACGTAAACACTACCAGACGCCTTGGCCACATGTTACCTCCAGGCCCCCCGGGTGACTCAAATGAACCCGGTACTTGTCATGCTCATGATACACTACGAACAAACTTCCTGAAACATTTCACAGCAAATAGAACAGAAAACTGCACCAAAAGCAAAAACTGTTTGAAGGCGAGCCTGGTGCCACAAATTTAATCAGAACACTGTTGGAAGTTTTGTTTGTGTTTGAGAATTTGTTCGTGGAGGAACTTGGACAGATGGAGCACTTTATCCAATCTAGCACTCGATCCACATGTTTACCTCAATGTATCATGCTACGGTTACAATAATGCAAGAACATCTGGTAGAACTTTAGCTGATACAAATGCGTACCTATATATCGTGATTTCTTTACGGCAGATATTAAAACAAGACATTCAGAAGATCGCAAAAGATCAAGAGGCAAAACTGTAAAGAGAAGGCCTTTCAAATCGGAGTCCCAGAATGAAATTTAATGGCCTGCTGTCTTTAACAATGTTTTAAAGCAACATAAAAATGGAAAGGCACTCCAACCTGTTCGCAGTGCAGGCTTGCTGTGTGGTGAGTGCCCCCCCTCCCCCTCCCCTCCCTTCCCTTCATAGAGTCGGTGGGGAAGCTCCTTCTCTCCCCGCTCGGAGCTACACCGGCCTCCAGCGCACCTGAAACCAGATAAAGCACACATTACACTCGGCTCAAAATGCATCTTCCATGAAGTGTTCCTGAGCAGCCAGACTTCACTTAACCCGACCACACACGCGACCTCTGTGCTAATGATGTGTCCTCTGTGGTTTGGGTGGGGCGCATTTTGTTAAAGGCTAGGACGAGAAGTTTTGAGCTACAAATGCAAGTCTTTAACAGCAAGCAGCTGGCATGGCATGGAATCACATGCCCCCGAGGCTCCCTCTCTTCTACGGGTGTCCTTCCAAAAAGGTTATCGTAGAGCCGCTTTGTCGCTCCTAATCCGAAATTCATTACATATAGCAGTTACCACAGTTTAATGTGATAGGTTTCCTGAATGCCTGGCTAAGCTCCTTCACAGTTCACTGCTAACTAAGGACAGTGCCAGTGAGAGAAGGAGACAGTTTATATAAGCACGCAAGCGCCATAAACATGTATGGTGGTGCGTGTCATCGTCAAATCTAATTTACCGATCTCACAACTCATAGCACATCGACAGATAAGCCTATTAAGTCACTATTAACTCTACAGAAATATAAATAATCGCAGTGTGAAGACTCTCAAGTTTCTTGGCTCGACTCAGAGCGATAGCTTTCCTTCCAATAAGAAAGGTCAAGCAGCGCCACGTAAGAAGAATCTGAGGGTGATAACGATGAGCTCTTGCCACAGGACCAGGCTCAGATAGCTGTTAGCTGGATTGAATGGCCTACTGCTTCAATTTAGACCATGGGACACACATGTCCTCCTCTGAGAGCATAGTGAAAATGTGGTGAAACAGAGAATCGGCAGTTTAGTACTTTATCTGGCAACCAACTTCATGTCTTTAGCAGGAGATACTGATGCTGCTCCAAATATTCAACAAATCTGAAACTTTTACATTTTAATCCTTAATATAATTTGGTTAAGTGATGTATTTTACCACTTTTTATGAAACCTCTAAGCATAGTATCGACACCTTTATATGGCAACACCTAATTACTATCTACTACTACAGTTTTCTACTTCATTAATGTGCTGTGGAACAAGCCGTTTCTCTTCCTTATAGCACCCAGTATGTTTTTAGCTACTGCTCAGTCACAACATTTACATTTACAGCTTTTGACAGGCGTGCTTAACCAAAGCAACTTACAGAAATGCTTTGTAGTCTCCATCAAAAAATATCCTGATGCTAGTACAAATAGTTCAAGGTCTGAGAATACTATCGAGTCCAACGACAGCTCTCTACTGTGCCCTCCACTAATATTGGCACCCTTGGTAATTATGAGCAAAGAAGGCTGTGAAAAATTGTCTTTATTGTCTTTATTGTTTAACCTTTTGATCGTTTGTTCAAATAATTCACAAAAATACTCTGCCCTCATGGATATCAAACAACTGCCAACAAAACGCTAGTTACAGGAGTAACTGTTGTTCTGTGAATTCCGGATGACCGCCAGAGGCTGTGCTTAAGCACTAATGGATTATCGAAGCGCCAGCTAGATAGGTCGAGAGAATATACCAACAAAGTCACGTGGTGACGTAGGCTGAGCTTCAAAGATAATAAACACATAGCTCAGCATTCAGCCTCTTTCACTTTCTCGCTTGACTGTGATAGGCCGTTGATTTTTCGTGCTGTCGACTGCAGCTTACAGAGCAGCGAAGTATCGCCCTCGCAAGCTGTATCCTCGCTCCTAGGTTTTTGGGACCTGGAGTGGATACTCTCTCAGAATTGTGTGAGTTTTTGCCTTTTATTGAATCATTTTTGGACGGAATTTCGTGACACTCTGTGCTAGTCGGTGCTATCCGGTGCTAGTGATATTGCACCAAAGTTGGTGGTTCCCCGCTAGCTTACGTTGCTTATTTTGTGACGCTCTGTACTCCTTGGTGCTATACGGAGACTAATAGCTAAGACTAATACTAAGGAGACTAATATATTCTCTTCACATTACGTGAGCGTTCTTGCTGTTAACCAAAAAAAAAAACTTTGTGCTACCTCCCTTTGCCAAGATAACAGCTCTGAGTCTTCTCCAATAATGCCAGATGAGGTTACAGAATACATGGCAAGCTTTCTGGCAGAGGCAGTTAAAAATACAAAATATCCAGGTCCTCTGGCAGAAAAACAGCCCCAAAACACTGAAGAGCCACCACCATATTTCACCGTGGGCATGAGGTACTTCTCCATATGGCTACCTCTCTGTGTGCACCAAAACCACCGCTGATGTTTATTGCCCAAAAGCTCTATTTTGGTTTCATCTGACCATAGATCCCGATCCCATTTGAAGTTCCAGTAGTGTCTGGCAAACTGAAGACGCTTGAGTTTGTTTTTGGATGAGAGTAGAGGCTTTTTTTCTGAAACCCTTCCAAACAACTTGTGGTGATGTAGGTGACTTTGGATTGTAGTTTTGGAGACTTTCTGACCCCAAGACACATCTGCAATTCTCCAGCTGTGATCTGTGATTTTTTGGCTACTCGAATCTTCCTCTTCACAGTGCTTCATAACATTCATAACATTTCCAGTTGACTGGAAGTTCTTAATTATTGCCCTGATGGTGGAAATGGGCATTTTCAATGCTTGTGCTATTTCCTTATAGCCACTTCCCATTTTGTGAAGCTCAACAACCTTTTGCTGCACATCACAGCTATATTCCTTGGTCTTACCCATTGTTATGAATGACTAAGGGAATTTGGCCTATGTATTACCTCATATTTATACCTCTGTGAAACAGGAAGTCATGGTTGAACAATTTCCTGTTCCTAGTCACCCAGGTGTACTAAAAAATGTAAAATATCAATGGGAATATACTTCAAATATACTTTCTCATATGAACTCATAGGGGTGCCAATAATTGTGGCGCACATATATTTAACAAAGATGTATATATATTTTTTATAAACCTGTGTTTTGTTTGCAATTCTTTGATATCCATGAGAGCAGAGTGTTTTTGTGAATTTATTTTAACAAATGATCAAAAGGTTAAACAATAAAGACAATTTTTCTCAGCCTTCTTTGCTCATATTTCCCAAGGGTGCCAATATTAGTGGAGAGCACTGTACATCCAACTGTGAACGGTCAATGAGACTGGATGAAAATATTTGAGCTTCAGGAGTTGTTTGTTTAAAGAAAATTATTCATTCATCTTCAGTATCCGCTTTATCCTGGTCAGTGGATCGGGAGTCTATCCCAGGAACACTGGCTACAAGGCAGGGCTGGACTGGTCCATCATATACATACACACATTTACATGTAAGGGAAAGTTAGAGTAGCTAATCCACCTTCTGGCCATCTTTTCTGTTGCACCCGTAAATGAATGCATGTAAAAGATTAGTAGTTGCCTGTGTGGAGAAATAGGAAACGTATTTGGATTGCATGGGTACATGGGTTATGATACTTCTGAGTTTAACACACATCCTGGTAAGCAGTCTATAAGCAAGTTTTAAAAAAACTAGAATTCAGAATATGACACCTATCGCATATATTTGAACTTATTTATGTCACGGTTGCACGGAATATGGCGCAGGACTGCGATTCCCATCAGCCACTGCATCTCACCTGATCACAACACTCATCACGTGACTGCACCTGATTCACATTTTGTTTTAATGAGCACTAGCATTTAAGTCACATTTGTATAGCACTCTTTCATTGTGTCTCAATCAGCTCCATAGTTGGAGTCAGTAGTCAGGGCACTGGGAATTGGGAGTTGGCCATTTCAAGGGCTGTCTCAATCGCAAAATCCTTCCAGTGCACCGGAACGTTCACTCCCTTAAAAAATCCCACAATGCACCTCAAAAACCAGGGAGCATCGACACTGACCATGTTCCCTTACTGGATACGACATCATATTTTCTGAAGCATCCCAGCTCGGGAAAAAAAACGATGTATGAACTCTCAGACAACTTCGTCTACAAGTGTACGTAGCTTGTTATCATTGTTGTAGCTCTCAAATGATTACTTATATCAGCAATTTTTAACTTTATTTGACCTTCTATATACGGTTTGTTTGAGTCTAACGACTTTTAAGAGTTTAATGATTTTTTTTTTTTTAAATCCACTAACTAACCTACGATCCTGCTTGAAGTACCATCACAGATACACGTGTGATTAAGCTAAAAAATTTATATGACATATAAAACATTTTAACGTTTTTAATTTTGCCCGAATGCGTGTGCATGATATGTTTCACGACCTAGGGGGCTTATTAAGACACATCATAAGTCTAGCATCTGAGGTGAGAAGTGGTGTTGTATGTTGTTATATCCATGTATATTTCATGCCTGTCTAGTTTATGTGTGGGTTTATGATACATAGTTTTAATCCTTGTTCATGTGTGTTGCACTTTAAATAAAAGACTCCGCAATTGCATCCGTGTCCAACCGTTCCATGACCATTTATATACATCTACAGAGCTATTTATATGATCTGGCTCCCATTGCTGATAATATACAATTAAATCATTAAAATAAAATGTCTCGAGCTAGTATTACTCAAATATGAAAATATCTAATATGCAAATTTCTGCTTACTTTTTTGCATGAACATTTTAACCCGTAATATTACTTGATCGTTTTTATTCAAATGTTTCACTAATATAAAATGCATAACCAGGTGTGTGGAAATTTACATTTTCACAGGTGCATTTTTCTCAGAGACCTACATGTTGAGGATCTCTATCTCAAAGCTTAGAAAGAGGATCCTGTATCATTTCAATGCAAAACAGCACCGTTAACCTACGTTGTTGTTGTTTTTTGGGTTTTTTTTTTTGTGCAAGTGGAACAATTGACCGTTTTACAGAAACACAATTATAGTGAGTGAAATGAGTACATGCTTCACTCCAGGAGAGAGAAACTGTCATTTCTGCATATTTGAGTCTACTAGAAAGCAATCACGGAAATATGCAAACATTCATGAGGAAATAAATGTAGTAGAAAATTTGGTGCAGATCTGCAATTGCATTCGGATGGGGAAAGTCAGGACAGAAAAAAAAAAACACACTGCGCATACACACACAGTTACACACACACACACACAGCAACACTGAAAGCACTACACCATTCTACCGGCACTGAATATTAACTACAGAACAAACAGCTTAAAATCACATAAAAAATCTACTAGAACACATGCTCAAGTTCACACCCTTTGCATGTGTTATTAAAGTGTGTGCAAGTGTGAAGAAAGATGTTTAACACGCACAATTAACTCCATGCATTTATCTGGGGATGACTTTCTGAAGGTTATGAATGTACCATTTCTCTAAAAGCCACATTTCTTTCTAAATCACAGCCATGCTAATGTTTATTCATTAATTCTTGGCCAAATCTGAGCTAAAGATGACTGAAATGCCAGCGAGACCAGCTTTTACTTTTACTCAAACCTGGTTTAGAGCATTTCTGTTGAGGTTCACTGGATTCGATGCACCACTCATGTACTTTATGTTCACTTATTGCGTTGTAAATGAAGTAAATAAACCATAAGTAACGACTGACAGCAAATAACAAACCATTCAACAACAGTTTAATGTCATTGGGAGCTTCTTTTCACTAAAATCACTACAGACGTTTCACGCATTTGTCAAAGACAATAGTATTTTTTAAAATCTCTACCATGTTTTAACAGTTCTTACTGTTCTTCTGAAGTACCTACAGAGTCCCACTCACAGCTGGCTCAGCATAACCAGTGAAGACTTGGCACTTCATTTGAGACGCCTCTATGTGCTGTATAAATCAGCACCCTATAATTTCACAGTTTACCAAGTTCCTTTTCAATTTTTAATACACAAATATACCTGACTTTATTGATCTAACATGCACCTATCATGTCTTTCATTCAGATCTCTAAACGCTTCAGCTCAAGTGGTGGAGTTGCACGAGTCTGACTCCACTGAATTAGACGTCCTGGAATTGAGAAGAGCATTAAACTACAGCTTACCTCCTCATAATACACTCTCAATTTAAAAAAAAAAAAAAAAAAAAAAAAAAAAAATACCAACCAGCCTAAGTGCAGAGACATGCAGAAAAAAAATCAATGTAGCCAGCAGAGCAAACGGTTGGTAATTGCAGCTGGAAAGGGGAGTACTAAAGTGATTTGTTAAGGTGAAATAACACGGCTCCCTCCTAACAGCACTCGCTCATTGGAGACAGAAGTATGGCGGCGGAGGCCTGCCAAAAGCAGTAATTGATAATTTACATGCAAATAGAAAAAGCCACAAAATGGGCGCAATTTAGAAAACGCAGTGAGCTCTTTCAGATGCTGTGTGGCACCGGCTTCCTGCAAAATCAATTCACACTCTGAAGAAACCATTTTCTTCAGCCGGAGATAAAGTGCCTGACTATGAGCTGTCAGATACTTATCAATGGGAAATTAGCAAAGGAGTACTATTTCCCCAAAACAAACAGGCCAAGTGTTCCACCTAGTGCAGTTGTCTCTCTTTCAAATGAACTACATCATCATCTGTTACTTTCAGTGATGCTCCACTATAAATATCAACGATAAAATGTCTGGAGCATGTTTTCCTCAGACAGGTCATTTCTCATAAAATAAAATAAAAAAAAGTACTGGAAATACGGCACAATCTGAATGCCACATTTTGAAGGAAACAATGCTGTTGCCGCTTGGGAGATACTGCAGTGCGTAATAGTGCCTGTGCCTACACACAGAGCCATCCACCTCCATGTCTTATCCTATGGAATAATTTCATTTCTCTTTGGCAAACATCTATCACTTATCATTGTTGAAGGCAGTGGTGCAAGACAATAGCGTTCTCAAACAAATGACAAACTTTTCTGTTTACATGAACTGCAATATGCAGGAACATTCCCACTCTCAGCAGGCAGCCCACCCGCTCATCTCGTCTCTCAACACAGGCTACAAACCCCAAATTTGATTCTGAAGTTTCAACCTAACCGCGAGCCATTTTCCTTTTCATCTTAGTTGAAATGTGTTTACTCCGCTCCCTAAATGTGGGTGCCAGTTAAGAAAATGCTTGTTCCAACTACAGCAAAGTAGTTTCTGTTCTAATCTTTCTAGGGTTGTCATGAATACTCGATTATAATCGACTACCCGATAATAAAAAAAAATTTTTAAAAGTCCTCAATGAGAATTGGAAGGTTTTTAATGGACTACACAGTCAGATAGCAGTTTTGGAGCACGGGCTGATCTGTAGAAGAGGGAAAGTACTGGATGCGACAAGGGGAAACTGTTACTGTTTACACTTCAGATATACTTTGATATACTTTCAGTATTACTCTGATTTGAACAATATTAATCAGAATTTGATTAAATGCGCGGAAAATATGTCATGTCTCATTAAACCGTTTCTGTATACACAGACACACCTCCTTGCCAACCAATCAGCTTTCTCCTGACACACAGCACCAAAGATACACACACTACACGTTAGTTAGCTCGTGGGACCTCGTGGGAGGTTTTAAGACGCTATATGATATTGACTACTTGATAATTAATCAAAGGAAACTGTCGACTAATCAAGTATCAAAATAACAGTGACTGCCCTAAACCTTTCGGAAGCAAGTGCCTCAGTGAAATATGTGATTAGCATGCAACAACGTGGATGCGTATCAGAATTAGGCCGTTAAGAGCACGATGTAATTTCAATCACACTACTGCATTTAAATTGCAAGGCCCTAGACATCCTGACCCTAAAATTACACTCAGTATATCCTTCTAATTGTCATTACCATCCCAGCTACGCCACAAGTCCTTCCATGCTGAAGACATTTAGGATAATCTTGGAGATGTGTCTCATGTTTTTCAAGATCAAACGTTCAAAAGAAGCCCTGAAGACAACTTGTGATTTAAAGGAATGGTTGTGGAAGCATCGTAAAGCAGTAGAAACTAGTTGCAGGATGCAAAGGTTTTAGTCTGAACATCTGTTCTTTTGGTTAAAAAAAAAAAAAAAATCAAAAATCTAACATTATAGCGGAACAATAAATGTTGAATGAACATGGCTGTGGTTTTGAATGAAGGATGTCAAATTAAAAATGAAATGCCTTAATTAATTTACAGATAAGCATGACAATCTGCTTAGCATTAATCAAATTGTAATACACTCCATTAGTGGACGTGTGTGGTACAATCATGAAACACATTACTTCAACTTTATAAGAGAATGTGGATTAGGAAGAGACCTATAAAGCACCAAAAACTAGTTTTTATGATACAGTGGAATCCAAAAGTTTAAAATTAATACAACAATTTTCATTACAAATGATATTATTGGCTTATTAGAATCTTTGACATATTTGAAATATTTGAATCTCTGAAATCTTTACATGAATTTCAGAGTTTCTTAGCATTTGGTATGTCCCGTTTTTGCTTTAATGACAGTGTGCGCTCGAGCTGACTCCACAAGTTTGTGCAAAATCTTATGATCCATTTTAGATCAAATCCACCAGACTGTCGTCTGAACACATGCTTCAGTAGAAGGGATAAGACTCAAAGAGAATCTAACCTTTTGTATAAAGGAGTTATACACAATCAGTATCACAAATGTGCCTGAGTTTAAATAATGTCCTAGAAATTGTGCAGAATCTTGAATATTCAATATATTAAACATTTCCTTACCTTGTTTCAGATTTTTTCATCAGACTTTTTCACCTCACTGTTTATAGCACATTCTTTTAACGTCGATGTAATAACAAGCTGTGATCTAAGTGACTGCAATGAAGTGCCACAAGAACTGAGAACTGCCACAGGGCCACATGACACAGCTTTTAGTTGGTTTTGTGTTGAAATGTGGATTGTGTAGTTCTTTCATGTGATATTTCAGCTTTGTTTTCATGAATCCATCATAAAAGAAACACAAAAACTTTTTATATAGCAATCAGGGATTCCACCTGAAATTCAATTCGAAAAGTTATTTCAGAGTTGTTAAATCTGTCTAATGTTTTTTATTTTTATTGCCTTATCAAAACTATCCCTAGGACCCATCTATATCATCATTCCTTCCCAGAAGGCCACTTTTCAAACGATCACACGCTTTATGTAGCAGCTGAATTAACTGTCAGGGAGCTGAGTTCCTGAGATTCGAGCACCGATATGAAAACAAACATGACAAATTCATAAAATTATGACTCCATTTGCTCTCCGCCGTTCTCTCAGTTCCATTTATCCCCTTCACACTGACTGGCTGTTTACAACAGCGGTAATTAACAGACCCTTCTCTACCGGAGGATGCGCCAAGCAGTAAAGGTAAATTATGCAGAGTTTTGCTATGCTAATCCAGGTAATTTGCTTCATGCTGAGCAAACTTCCCCAGTCTTGATTAACGATTCATTTTACTGCATTAGTCATCCGGTCATAATATGACATACTGCAACACGCACACCTCACAAAGCTTGTAAGAGATGCTGATTTGGTTGCAGATTGTTAAGGCTGTCTGTAAATAAGACATGAGACACTGGCCAGTCAGAGGGCCATCGTGCAAGTGTGAAAATCTGATAAATGAATAAATGTCTTGGCAGATGAGACCAGACCTAGCATGTGACTGTGTGATTAACAAAGACTGCATTCTCGACCTCAACAATGTCACACTGGAGGCCTGACGTTGGTTTATGTAGCCCTGGTTATGCAGAACACTTTAGGCACATGTCAGAGGTCTTATCGAGGACAGGATGACTGATGGTCATAGCAAGAGCTCCTTATTACATGGACTAAGACCATAAAGACCTAAAGAGCACTGAGCTGTTATATGAAGTGTAGGCTGAGCAATAGATATTGCCGTACTCACTCTTCATAACCCCACAGGAGACAAAACAAACCCTTTTGGAAAAGAAAAAAAAACACATTTTCTTAGTAAATCAGCTTCCTGCTATATTCTCCATGAGCACTGATGACAGCTTGCTCGTAGCATAGAAAACCGTGCTGTCTGGAGAATGCTGCTGCTTGATGCGTTCATTTATACGCCTGTCACAGAGGGCGGTGGAAATATCTCATTTTTCCCCCTGAACCAATACCTCATCAGTCAATGGTAACAAAAGGTCAGAAACATTACAGTGGTCCCGCTTGGCACGTTTAAACCAACTGCTTCTTGTCTTGTCTGAGGTGAACTACAGCGTAGCCCCAAATGGTAAATGCAATTCCGTGCATAAAAACTAGACTACCGAAACACTCTGATTTGTTAGTGTCTAAAATAATCATTGAGGGATTACAGTAATAGCTGCCACCACCCAAGCCTGCAAAGTGTCACTTTCAGTTGATTGTAAACCACGTCCACAAATGAGATGAGGGGAAAGACAGTTGTTGTTTTGCAGGTTGCTAAACAGACCTGAATGCCGGAGAGATAGAGATAGAGAAAGAGAAATAAGAAGAATGAGAAAGCAAGGGCGAGCTCGACAGCTGAGTAGACACTGATTATGGTGATGATGCAAGTCCAGACCTCAGGCCGAGCCACAGTGAGTCAAAGAGGCGAGCAAGCTGTTTGGATCGCACAACAGAGTCTATTATTACATCTCACATGTGACAACTCCCAGCTCGCCACACGGCCACGACCCGCACCAAAACAGCAGCAAGGCTCTGCAAAACAAACATGCTATCAATGTGGACATCTTAAAGTTAACAGATAAATATCGGCTAATTTGCTACGAATTAGTTGGATAAGATTCAATAAAATGCATTACAATCTGTGGCCTTTCATTTAATGTAATAGAGCTGAAATGACCACTTGACTGAAATTTAAAAAAAAAAAAAAAAAAAGAAAAGAGCCATTTTCAAGGTCTACAATCATCAAAATGTAAAAACTCTTGTACCGGCGACATTCAGCCAGCGGTAATACCGCTTAACTTCATTGAGGTCAGCATGAATCTGGCTCACTATACACATACACACTTTACAAACTCTGCGTGAGTGAAGGTGGTAGGGCGAGTGCAGGGCAGGGCGGCTCAGGCTGGATCTGAGAAATGAATGCGGCAAACGGGCGGCACTTCAGGGCCGCTCTCCACAACTAAAGACCAACAAGATCAATTACCAACAGTGAGCGGCACCTTAATGAGAGAGGTTTCCATTACCTCCATAAAAGGCCTAAGCGAGGCCCGCTGATGAAGCGGCCCTGTAATAGCCTTCCTCCCTCTCCCTCCCTAATGACACTGCAAGTGGATTACGCGGCCAATCCCAGCATCCGCCGTGTTTATCATTTATGTAAATAACATAAGGAGCGGTGACACGGCACGGCAACGAGGCTCCAGAGCACCCACTGAGGGAAAAGGTGGAGGAGATGGCACAGGGGGTTGGGAAAACAGCAATATATAAGCAGGGAAACGGCTTTGAATAGTGTATTACATTATTAAAATTAGGTTCTACCGTGACCATGTTTATTTTCAGGAACAAAAATGTATTAGCAAGAATATAAGTGTATACTCTGTGTGTGTGCGTGTGTGTGTGCACGCAAGATTTTATTTGAAATATAAGGACACTAAAAGCCTTCCTGCTCTGCATCAGCCAAGCTACTCTAATATGCACCACCTGACAGAAAAGGATAAAAAAATGCATCAGCAGAAATATACACAAGTGGCAGTAATCCTCTGCCCCCAATGTTCAGGCTGCGCAATAAGCAAACTGAGCTTATCAGTTCCAACCACCGCTCCTTTTAATAGCCACCGTGATGGCAGTCATTCCAGGCAGGTTTCAGTTCCTGCTTTTAAAGAGCCCTAGTGCATGCTCGTGTGCGTAAACAGTATGCATACACGTCGATGTGTGTATAACAGGTCGATCTTTTCTGCTCTTTGAGCTGTGCACAGGTGAAGACTGAGTCAAAAGATGTCTGAACTGACTCATTATCTGGGCGTAAACAGCCGAAGTGAGCATCCAGCACATTAATGCTTTACCCCCTGCTCACTCCTACCAGCCTTTAAATTGAAGTTTTGCAGCAGCTCGATTTTTGAGGCTGTTTATCATGTAAAGCACAGTGCACTCCGTCTCCAACACCGGCGCCTGATGCAGTGAAAAAAAAAGACCTGTGGTATGACTTTAAAAGCTAATAAACTTCACCGCTGTCCATTGCTGCCTCCCCGAACGCTGTAGAGCACTCGCGCTAAAACTCAGTGATGCGCCAGATCTCAAGTGACGAGGACAAACAGTAAATTCCCGCTGGATCACAACTAAGGCAATTTAGATAAGTGTCAAAACAATCGGGCACACGCTGCAAGTTTCGGGTGACAACTTCCTATAATACCAAGGGGTGAGTTTACATTTCAAATCAAGCAATTCACACATTTTTATTTCTACAACAACACAGAGACACAGCGCTACACAGAGGAAAGGTTTGGCCAATCTAAACACAAGCCGAACTGATTTTCACACAAGGAAGTCTGGTGATTATCTCACTGGTACATCGACTGTGTTCGGAAAGGTCAGCCGACACTATTTCAAGTTCTGTTTCATGAATCACACTCGAGTGCGATTCTTATCATTAAAATTAATCTCCATCTGTAAATCTAACGGATGGCATGCGGATGTGCATGTTACCAAAGGCTTGAGAGAGGAAGCGGATTATATAAATATTAGCTGTTGACACAAGAGTGTGACCATATTTCAGCAAAGTGACAAGGCGAGCTGATCACAGGCGCGTGATAATAAAGTCAGTGACGGCCACTAACGTCAGACGATGTAAATGATCTCAGTCATCCTTGCTGCCAACAACTGTAGCTCTCGTCTGTTACAAACAAGCTTCACAAAATCCCAGATCTCAATAACACGAGGCCGATTTGCACAGTTTCAAGAAAGGTGTTAATTAAGAAAGCCATGTAGATGTTAATAATGACAGATCAACTCTATCACCTAGAGCAGGGGTTCTCACACATTTGTAGCAGCCAGGGACCCCCTTTAACTATAAAACAAATTCCACCGACTACCTCAGCGCATATTTATCAACTATTCACATATCAGGTTTATTATTTAAATGTGTACAATAATGGCTGTTTATCAGTCTCTCCAGGATTTCGTGATTTTGCGATCACAGGAATTAAGCAAAATCACGCAAACTCTGCAATACCCTGAGGAGCTTGCAGTTGTTCAAAATTACTGCAGATTTGGACTAAAATGTGTCATGTGACCTCATCACAGCGCAAATTCAGCCAAATCCCTCTTCGATTCACGTGTGCCAAACATGAGTACAGCTAAAAAGGTCTCATTTACCAACAAACTGTGAAAGTCCGCACAAAACAATTTCGTCCAATTGCAATTTTGCCAATTCAAGTACAAAAAGGCACAAAAAACTTCTTCTTTTTTTTTAAATTGCAGCAAGATCAAGCATTTTTTGGCCGCAACAATCACAAAAAAAAACTCTGTGAAATCCTGTACAGACTGTTTTATTATTGTCATGGAGTTTTTCATTGAAATTTCCACCAGCACAACACATAAGGCCCGAGTTGACATTTATTTTAGGGCTACTTGTTTTGAGTTATTCAAGTCTGGATTAATTACTGATTATACTCAATAATAAATGTAAGTAATTTAATAATGGTGGGTTGTGATTTCCTCTATGTTTAAAAAAAAAAAAATCATGGATACCCTGAATATGCTTTACTGACCCCATTTTGAGAACCACAAAGCTATAGACACCTATATAGGTTTTTGTAGAAATGCTCACAAACAAATATATCATCCTTGTGCCATTAGTTGGCGCTATGTGCTTGAATGGAGTGTGTGAGTGTGGTGGAAAGCACACACGCCAGTGCTTAATCAGGTCTACAGCATGGAAAAGGAGGGGGTTATCCTCAACTCGCTCTTTTGCGCCTGCACATTCTGCACATCCCTCAGGCGCTCCCAGAGCCAGCATGAACTCTCTGTCCATGCTACAGCCTCTCTGTCTCACTGTGGATGAGTCTGAAAGACACACGCACATGAAATACGCAAACATCCCAGCAGCCTGACATGAAATTCCAGCTTGTTAGTATACACCAGCCAGCCACGGCTTTCACAGTGACTTAATATGCCTCACACACACACACGCACGCACGCACGCACATGCACACGCACACACACACACACACACACACACACACACACACACACACACAAACACACACATCTCTATCTGCCATTTCAGGCTAAAGGCCAGGAAGACATTACTGTGCTCTTCAGTGGAATGTTCTAGAGTCTGCCCCAAGGCCACTGAGGACATTATCATGAGAACTCAGAGGAAAGGCCATTGTGTTTACAACAGGCAACTTCCTCTCTCTGATCCCTTTGTGTTTCCACGTTAATGCAAATAGATGGGACTCGACACATACCTGCTATTGGCCTAGAGGAGAGGGGATCCCAAGTGGAAAAAAAAAGAAGTCCTTGCTAATAATATGCATGGTTGGAAAAGTAGACTGTAGTCCCAAAAAAGTGTTGCACAGAGTTTATAGTAATTAGTGAGCAAAAGACTGTTTTTATTTGACAAGTTAAGAGCTCTCTTCAACTTGCTGGCTCCTGGTGACTACTCATAGAGACAAGACAAAACAAATACAAATATCAGCACGGAGCTACGCACACACGTCTCCAGCTCCTCGTGAGCTAAAGGTCAAACTGTCAGTGTACCGCCAGAGGTAAAAGCAAGCACACCGAACTGATGATTATGGCTCTGAGTAAATTATGTGAAAGTTGGGAGTGCTTAGCGACGTGGCGCAACATGACGAGGTTAAAAGGACACATTTCATGTCGCATTCCTTCGAGACTCGAAATGTTCAGCTGAGGTTAATTACAAAATCAAGCCGTAACTGCAACAATGTATTCATGGAGAATTACTCTAGGCCTTAGTGTAGAAGGGCTCTCCCTGTCTTAATCAAAACTCTCTCTCTCTCTCTCTCTCTCTCTCTCTCTCTCTCTCTCTCTCTCTCTCTCACACACACACACACACACACACACACACACACACACATGCACACACTTCAAGCACAAAACACTGTTGAGGAGAAAATGAATAACTTTCATCCTGGGTGTAATTTTCATTTTTGAAAAGAAAAAAAAAAAAAAAGAAAACCAAAAAAACTACAAACCACTAATTCCTTTGACAGGTACTATCAATTTGAGATTTCAAACTGGTGACTGATATTTCATGGGCCACCAAAAGTGCTTTGAATTATTGATAACGTAGGAGCAGGAAGATTTTAAGCAGCTCTGCTCCTTTTATCAATCATTCATGTGGTTTCCATCGAAAACACTTCACTCCCTCAAGTATCAGATCTCACTTGAAGGTGGAGGGCTTACACTTGGATCTCACTTAATTTGAAGGGCTACTCACCAGGATATAACGCTCCCCTGGAAATTAGGAAATATTATCTCAATCAAACAAAATCCATGATAAATTTAGAAACAGCCCTGAGGTAGACCACCCGACAAGTTCTTTTACTGTTTTTCTCATATAAATATCTGTCAACAATTACCTCTTTTTGCAGATCAAAGAACTGATCAGGAAACCAACATTCGATATCAACCAAACACATCTAACTAACACAACTAACAATTTCGTTCTTGGAATCAAATTATTTTCAAGCTTTCATGCTTGTAAAGTGTGAGATGTTTACTACTGCACTCCAAATCACTGAGGATTTTTCTTTCTTTTTTTTTTTTTCTGGCTGAGGAATGAGCTTCCAAATGAATGCTTCCAAAATAACAGGTCATGGTTTCAGCAGACAACAAATGTAATCAAACTGCATGGTCTGTCTCACTCCTACTCACTGTAATGCAACACAAGGGCTCAGTGCAAAGTCCTAAGGTGCCTTTTGCCCAATTAGGGTCCACATGTGAGTGCTTTCTGCACCGGCATCAAACATCAAAACCCAGGGACAATGAAAACCAAGCTTTCACCATCTGAGCAAGTCACTGAACCTCAGGAGACACAGAAACCTAAGTTAATCTTGGTGAACAAAAGAGAGAATGTGTCTCTATGTCTATATTTCAGAATCATGGTCATCTCTTTACTTTGAAGGACATGGAGATTTTCAGGAAACGATTAAACACGGAATTTAATCAGATGTTAAAATGTGGTGTGATTTCTAAAAAAAAAAAAAAAAAAGACCAAGTACAATAATCAGTTCTCATTACACCCGCCCTCTGGATGACACACAGATACAGATGGTAGTCAGTGGAACCTTTCATATGCTTCTACAGCCTGGGTTATTGACTCTCCCAACAACTTAGCATTATGTTCTCTTCCAGCTTTCAACACAGCTAAATTAGATCATCATGAGCTGGACACCAGCAATTACCAGCCTCAGGTATGTGGGAAATATATTAGACAAAAATGTATGGACAGTTTGCATTGAGGACCTCCAAACAGAACTAACACAGAAATCATGTATTACAAAAAAAAAAAAAAAAACTACAGCAAAAACCCCTCAGTTTCGATAGAAAAGTTTTAATAGCAAACTGGAACACTGGGAATCCCTTCAGAAATGTCAGAGAAACTCTGTATCGTGGTCTTCTCTGAGCAAGCTCTCCCTCTTTCCTACCATTGATTTGGCCTGCAGTTTGAAATGACATCTAAACCTATTTTTTATTGCCTCTTATTTGTTCCTTCCCACCACCAAATGACCTTTCATTCAGGATAATGGGCAAGTGCACTTTTGTACAGCTTCGGTGTCAACTTTGTTGAGATCCTATCAGCACATACCTAACATTTCGCAGTCCACCGAGGCCTATGAGGGAAGAGATTCGGTAACATTTTCAAGCAGTGTGATTTAAAGGTCAGCTTGGTTAATAAGGCAATCATATCTGAAATGCATGGAAGAAATATGCTGAGAATGATCAAACATAACACATCTGTTTATGAAGTGTTCATGGCTATGAATTTTAAATGCGTCCTTCTGGCATGGAGTGCTGGTCTCTCATTACACAATCCAGTAAGGGTCTCCGACTCAAAATCCACAGCTCGTACGCTTTCGGTGGACAAGATTCGCTCTGGAGGTCTGTGACTTATTAATCATAGGTTAGGAAAACACACATACTCTGAATCATTCGCTGAGAATTTATTAAATAAATGAGAAAATCTGGGTTAGAATACTTTATATTTGGCAGTGTGTTTACTTCAATTTATTGCACATCGTCTAGACAAAACAGGTCAAAGCAATGTCTTTATAAAATGCAGCTTTAGGAAGCAAAATCAGCAATGATAGCCTACTACTAATTATCATCCAAAATGTTTTTGACAGCAATCCCTATGCCAGTAATCTCAGTCTTGGCGCTCTGCCAGTCATGCTTATTTATTTGATTTCCGTCACAGTCAAATGCAGGGTATAATGGAAGTAGCAGTCGCTGTGGCATCAAAAGGAAAACATGCAACCTTTCCGTTTCCAACCTTTCCTTTACCAATCTTGCTTATCTTGGTCACTATATAGTAATTTCATTTCAGTCACTGAGAACAAACCAAACACTCTTACCAATTACAAAGAACAGTCCAAAATGTTATTTAAAGTTTATATAGAAGGAAACCACAAGATTTTATCTTTACTACAAATTGACTAAAGCCAATTATACCATGTAAAGTAGCATTATTGCAGACGATTTTGTATGGAAAATTTTCCAAATAAATAAATACATCAGTTGCACTCGTGTGTGAGAGAGATTCCTCGGCTCGTGCATTATGCAGCAGACATGAATTTCTACATTTTAGCTACCTAGCAAAATGCTTAAGCAAACATACAATATTGATCTTGCCGCTCCTCTTTTCTGAACACTGTCTATAATTATTTCATAATCCATCCAGACCTGGCTCGTTTGCCAAATAAGTGTCATGACTTAATTAGTTATCAGATAAGGGAAAGGATGCACCTGTGAATGACAGGCTTAAGTGTAATCTGTCTGTGCTGTTTCTTGCTTTTCAATGCTTCATAAGAAACTAAACAAACAGTGAAATAATTCACTGAAGTGGCAGTCATCAAATCTCCCGCTACATTGGCCACATTGGGACGCAGCAGTCTAGCACATACAGATTTTATAATGTCTGTAATAGAGCGCTTTTAATATTAATCATCTGTTAAGTCCTAAAAGCAAATGAGGTAGAAATGTGCTGAAAACACATACTGTAAATGCTGTCAAAACAACATAAAAATGAAAGGTGTCCTTTCTGCCAGTTGTGTAGATCAATTCTGAAATATATTCGAGAAGTCAAAAGGAGATTTACATATCGCATTTAACATGGTTGAGAATTTAAACACTGGCAGCGCCAAAGCCAATAGTCCTGAATTGAGGTTTCAACTTGGCTCACATCAAGCAGCACTTCTGTCCGACATGCTCTTGTGAGAAATTGCTTCACCCTTCTTTAGACTGCAAGGTCTCCACTGCACAAAGAACCAGGAAGCATGACACCTCCATAATTAGAAAAGTCACAACATGCGCTATATACCCTATTTCCTCCTTCTAATGAAGCAATGCCACAGCGGCCAATTCAAAGTAACACCTATGTAACATATGAAACCATTTTGACTTCATCTTTGGCTTTGTGGTTAGCATGTTTGCCTTGCACCTCCAGGGTTGGGGGTTCAAATCCCGCCTCTGCCCTGTGTGTGCAGAGTTTGCATGTTCTCCCTGTGCTTCTGGGGTTTCCTCCAGGTACTCTGGTTTCCTCCTCTAGTCCAAAGATATGCGCTGTAGGCTGACTGGTATTTCCAAATTTTCTCTAGTGATTGAATGTGTGTGTGTGAGTGTGTGTGTGTGTGTGTGTGTGTGTGGTTGGCACCCTGTTCAGGGTGTCCCCTGCCTTGTGCCCCGAGTTCCCTGGGATAGGCTCCAGGCTCCCCCGTGACCCTGTGTAGGATAAGCAGTATGGAAAATGGATGGATGGACTTTATCATTACAGATTAAATGGCCTTGTTTTTATCCACTTAAACCATTCACGCACGGTGTAAAACAAAATCAATGTTTTTTAATGTTTATCATGGCTGGGCCTTTGAGCAGTCATTATCAGTGCGTTATTAGTAAGACTGTGTACTTAAGAGACAGTATAATAAATACTGACTCAGGGGAGATGAAAATGCATCTGTGACTTTCAAAACATAAGGAGATTTAGATTCAGCATGTTATCTCTTCCCACTTTGTAACCAAAACAGAACACACGAATTAAATGGCGTGCAACTGTACATAAAATGGAACGGTGTGTGCTACAGAGGAAATCATTTTTACACGCACAACCCATCAAATGGTCAGTTTCAATAATGACAAAATTCTCACTGACATTTGCATCCTGCCTGCAGTGATCTACAGACAGCAACACGTGAAAAAATCAATGATTCGGTTCCAAAACTAAAACTGAAACACAGAGTTTAATCTGGCAGTGTCCACTGCTGTGAGCGTCAGCGAACATCAACATGGGGTGATAAATGTCTGGCGCAGTGCATGAGGCCAGGCACGAGTGGCACAGGAGAGGAGAGAGGAGCTCTCAGATGTTTATCAGACAACAAACAAGGCTGATCTTCAGGACGTGATGTGCTTTGTCATGTTTCTGACAGCCAAGAACCAGTCTGATGAGTAAAATCTCACTCTTGACAGTTAGCCCAAAGCAGGAACAAATTACCTGTGTGTTATTTAAAGTTAAAATGAATTAGTATCTAATGATTTATGTAACTGCTGCATCATTATAGAGAACATTGATGAGATTTGATGTAATTTAATGATTAGTCCCATTGTATCTAAGTAAAAATGCATTACAATTAGTAGGTGCATAAAATGATGTAACAGTCATTGAAAATATGGCAAGAAAAGTAAACAAAGCACTGCTAATTGCTGGTACTGCCAGAAATGTTAACGTTAATAATATCTTTACCAAAGGCGAAAAAGAAAAAGCAAACAAAAATATAATTGCTCAGAAGAGAAACAACTCCCCCCCCCCCTAAATGAAATAAAAAGGCTTTTAGCCATCGTAATGATTTACAAAGTGACGAGTCAAACAGATTTACGGCGACGGCCTGAAAGGAACCCAACACAAATACAATTACTGCTCACGTGACTGCTGCTCCAACCCCCCTCCACACACAGAGCAAAATAATAGGAGCCACACTACACATACATGCTGTACGCTTCCCCAATTCCTTAAAGAAATTAAAAAAAAAAAAAAAAAAAGAGAGAGAGAGAGAGAGAGAGAGAGAGAGAGAGAGAGAGAGAGAGAGAGAGGCAGGGAATGCTACTTGTTAAAGTTCATTTTAGTGACAGACCCTCGCAGCAGTGCTGAGTAAATTTGTAAGGTTTTAAAGAAATCCAGCCACTCTCATTGCTCAATATGTGTTGAGCTCATGGAGCATGGCCAGAAGGCAGTCACGTGTGCTAATTCTTTAGACACCAGCTGCAGCTAACAACACAGGCTACACCGCCTCATTAAAAGGGTCAATACGCAACAAAACAGTTATTCCTTTACCTAAATAAACCATTTTTATTTTGACATAGAGACAAACAGAATAACTGACCTTGATGGATAAAAACAGCACCTACTCATTTGTTGGGGATTTTTCTTAAGCTACAAACAGATTTTGAAAGCAAGATCATCACAGGGGGAAAGTCAAAAATCAATGACTGGAAGAAAAGCAACAAGGATTAAAATAATATACCTTTTGTCTTTCAGATTATATTTTTGTGTGGACTGTTTTGATAAAAAGGGCACTTGTCTCGTGCAGGCATCCTAATCTGTTGCTAATTAATAATAATAAAATAATATAATTATTGCACATTATTAACAAAAAATTAATCTGTAAAGAAATTAGCTTTATTGGTTTCTTAATTAAGCACGTTGCTTATGTGATTGAAAAACCCCATTAGAATAGGCTTAAATAAATAACTGTGCTGTGCCTCTCACTTTGTCAGCACAGCTTTCATGCTAATTAATGGCGAAGCAGACTCATGTACTGCGGCCCCCGTGAACATCTATTCCACCAGCTTTAGTTATCCCACTTCAACACTAATAAACAAGCAGGCTTGCCTGCTGGGGTAGTCAATGGCAGTGTTGTGACTCATGGTTCACCCCCTTCCTTGAAAGCAAACCTGCAAAAATGTTTGCGTGGGTGTTGGCAGCTATTTGGGTGGGAATTCTCAACCGGCAGAAGCCCTGAGGGCAAGCCAGATTGAGTTTCCCCATTCCGGCGTTCCAAAGTCAAAAGAATTCCGGTGAAAATCAGAAAGACAACCATGCACCCAAAGGCTCATAAGCCAGTACAGAGCTGGACTAAGCGAACTAGCTTCACAAAGATTCAATTACATCAAACAGATACCCAAGATGGTCTGAAAAAGGCACTTTGCTTTTCCATAATCAGGACTGGAGTGAGCATAAAGAGGATCTGACTGTTATTCCTGATCAGGCTGTTTCTCATCCGTCGGCCACAGTGTAAATTCGAGCTGGCATGTGCCACATGTCCCTGGTGACCACTTACTGCAGATGCAAAGTCAGTACACGCACCCAACACACATACACACACGCCATGCCATCGGGTCACTCACACTAACACAACTGGCAAAGCTTCTCAATTCAGCCTTGAGTTGAGAGCGAAAGCCTGAATAAATGCATCCACACACTTTCCAAAGCTCACTGAGGAATACAAAAGCATGGGGTTGAAACACCAATCTGTGAGGTCTTAGTAGTAACCATTCTTGCAGATATAACACCAAAGAGAATGTTTATACTATAAAGATCATTTTATATCTTTATTTGATATAAAGATCATCTACAAGTTTCATACAAGTTCATTAAAAAGAACGCTAATAACAAATACTTTTTGAGTCACAATGCATTATTTTTAACCCACAGCCAGGGTAATTACAGCACTTCTGCTCACTATGAGCGTTCTAAACTTTTTCAAACATCAATGTCCTTAAATACACTCATGCACTTACAAGGTTCTGGTACACAGAGCCAGCAAACCTTTTTAAAGACATTTAAAAGGCCAACTATTACACAATCACCACAAGGATATCACAACAGACAATGATTACATGAAAGGACATGTTTTTATTACATGAACCTGCGTGTTCTGAACATGTACGTGCTCAAAAGCTTTCTTAGCATTAGTATTAGCAGTGCAGCTCCTATTTAATTACAACGGACAGTAAAATGGCTTGTTTCCTTCTTTGAACACTGATTCATAGTTGCAGTCTTCAATGTTATCAGCAGTCTTCAAAGCTTTATGCACTGCTAAAATTTTATTTTAATGGTGGTCATGAAAGGACTTGATTTGCCCCTTAATGATTCGTGGTTCCAGGCGAGTAGTGTTTTGGTGTTCACTGTGACATCTTGTTGGTGGAAAAGGGCTGATAAAAATAATGTATTAAGACTTTCTTTTAATATTTACCACTACAAAAACTGATTGTATCCCGATGTAAAATCCAGCTTAGTCTCATCAGCTGCTAATCACAGACCGAGCTGATCAAACTGGTAGACCATCTTTATCTACTGGTAAGTTATTCTCAAGCTTTCTCAGCAAACAATTTAGATTTTCTAATTGTCTTGTTAAATTTTGTGTTATTTTCTTATTTATATTTTCTTTTCAATCATGTATCAGTAGTAGTGGTAATTCAGAAACTGTTTCCTTTTTTACCAGCATTAACCAGCTAGTAAAGAAGATCTACCAGTTTGAGCAGCTCAGCCTGTGTTTTGGTAGCTGGTCAGACTAAGCTGGATTTTTCAGCTGGGTAAATATAAATGCACAATCAAAAAAAAGTTTTTTCAGTATTCTGAAGGTCCTCTTCTATCCTTGGTGATCTCTTCACGGTGCTTTGACATGCTTTCAGAACAATTTTTAAACGATCTAATGGAGCTACTCCAACACATTTTTCGCCGCTCTTTACACTTTCACACAGTGTAGTTCCATATTCTGAACAGGATGTAACTGTAGTGGCATTTAAGACAATGTCATTACTAAAATTTCTTTCTCCTCAAACCACTCCCTCCTGTCATTTAAGCTGTAAGGTACCTTATACTGTGTCGCTGAACATTTTATGTCCACATTCACATTCACTAACACCTTACTTGTATGGCAGTATACACTAACCAAACACTTTATTAGGAACACTATACTAATACTGGGTAGGGCCTGCCCTTGCTCTTAAAACAGCCTCAATTATTTGCGGCATGGATTCCACAAGATGTTGGAAATGGAAATAATCCTTTGAGTGTCTGGTCCATGTTGACATGATTGCATCACGCAATTCCTGCAGATTTTTCAGGTGCTCATACCACATGCCAAAGGTGTTTTACTGGATTCTACTGGATTCAGATCAGGTGACTGGGAAGGCCTCTGAAGAACACTGAACTCATTGTCATGCTCATGAAACCAGTTTGAGATGACTTTTGGTTTGTGATATGGTGCATTATCATGCTGGAAGCAGTCATTAGCTGATTTGTAAATTGTGGCTATGAAGGGATGCACATGGTCAGCAACAATACTCAAATAGGCTTTAACATTCAAGCGAAAAATTCATTGGTATTAATGGGCCCACAGTGTGCCAAGAAAACATTCCCCACACCATTACACCACCTCCACCAGCCTGGACTGTTTACACAAGGCAGGTTGGGTCAATAGATTCATGCTGTTGGCACCAAATTATGACCCTATAATCTGTGTGCCTCAGCAGAAATCAAGATTAATCAGACCAGGCTATGTTTTTCCAGTCTTCAACTGTCCAGTTTTGGTGAGCCTGTGCCCACTGCAGCCTCAGCTTTCTGTTCTTGGCTTACAGACGTGGAACCTGATGTGGTCTTCTGCTGCTGTAACCCATCCGCCAAGGTTCAACATGTTGTGGTATTTCTACAGGTGTTCCTAATAAAGTGCTCCACGAGTGCATAGTACTGTAAAGTACTCTATATAGAGCACTAAACATGCATACATCACTGTATGGCATTGTATGTAGTCAGTGGTGTGCAATTTTATCTGCAAAGAGTCGGTGTGGCTGAAGGTTGTCATTAAAACTAAAGCAGTAGTCACACCTGATTCCACATGTTTAATCAATTGGTCTCGGCCTTCAAACAACTGATGAGCTGCATCAGGTGTGCTCCTGCTTGGCTGGGATAAAAAAAT
Organism: Cranoglanis bouderius; assembly: GCA_023630585.1. Lineage (NCBI taxonomy): Eukaryota > Metazoa > Chordata > Actinopteri > Siluriformes > Cranoglanididae > Cranoglanis > Cranoglanis bouderius. The sequence goes on along the minus strand of CM042536.1, from coordinate 18,738,136 downwards.
AAAATAAAAACGCCATGCTGGTGCTTTGCAGATACCCCAGCTATGGAGCATAAAGTGTATTCTTCCTGAGCAGCCTAGGCCTGGTAACCATTTTAGTTTTAGCCACACCTGTCAAACAAACACAGGGAGTGGTCTTGGTTTTGTGGTTTTCCTTGTTTAAATGAACGGTGGGGATAGATCCTTTTCAACACATCGAAACTGTTGCCAAGTGTCAGTGCATACATCGAGGCAATACAATGTGCTAGTGTACACTAGGAATGGGCTATATGACAAAAATATAGACATATATACACATATGTCTATCATAGAAATGCCTTTGAGAATCATGATATTTTTGTCATATACAGTGCCCTCCACTAATATTGGCACCCTTGGTAAATATGAGCAAAGAAGGCTGTGAAAAATTGTCTTTATTATTTAACCTTTTGATCTTTTGTTTAAAAAATTCACAGAAATATTCTGCACTCATGGATATCAAACAACTGCAAACAAAACACAGGTTTATCTAAAAAAAATATATCTTTGTTAAATATAGGTGTGCAACAATTATTGGCACCCTTTTAGTCAATACTTTTTGCTACCTCCCTTTGCCAAGATAACAGCTCTGAGTCTTCTCCTATAATGCCTGATGAGGTTGGACAATACATGGCAAGGGATCTGAGACCATTTCTCCATACAGAATCTCAAATTTCGAGGTCCACGCTGGTGGACTCTCCTCTTCAGTTCACCCCACAGGTTTTCTATGGGTTTCAAGTCAGGGAACTGGGATGGCCATGGCAGGACCTTGATTTTGTGGTCAGTAAACCATTTTTGTATTGATTTTGATGTATGTTTTGGATCATTGTCCTGCTGGAAGATCCAACCACAGCCCATTTTAAGTTTTCTGGTAGAGGCAGTCAGGTTTTCATTTAATATCTGTTGACATTTGATAAGAGTCCATGATGCCATGTATCCTAGCAAAATGTCCAGGGCCTCTGGCAGAAAAACAGCCCCAAAACATTAAACAGCCACCACCATATTTAACCGTGGACATGAGGTACTTTTCCATATGGCTACCTCTCTCTGTGTGCGCCAAAATCACCTCTGGTGTTTATTGCCAAAAAGCTCTATTTTGGTTTCATCTGACCATAGAAACTGATCCCATTTGAAGTTCCAGTAGTGTCTGGCAAACTGAAGATGCTTGATTTTGTTTTTGGATGAGAATAGAGGCTTTTTTCTTGAAACCCTTCCAAACAACTTGTGGTGATGTAGGTGACTTCAGATTGTAGTTTTGGAGACTTTCTGACCCCAAGACACAACTAACTTCTGAAATTCTCCAGCTGTGATCGTTGGAGATTTTTTGGCCACTCAAACCATCCTCTTCACAGTGCGTTGAGACAATATAGACACGCGTCCAATTCCAGGTTGATTCATAACATTTCCAGTTGACTGGAACTTCTTAATTATTACCCTGATGGTGGAAATGGGCATTTTCAATGCTTGTGCGATTTTCTTATAGCCACTTCCCATTTTGTGAAACTCAACAACCTTTTGCCGCACATCACAGCTATATTCCTTGGTCTCACCCATTGTTATGAATGACTAAGGGAATTTGGCCTATGTGTTACCTTAATATTAATACCCATGTGAAACAGGAAGTCATGGTTGAACAATTTCCTATTCCTTGTCACCCAGGTATACTAAAAAAAATGTAAAATATCAATGGGAATATACTTCAAATATATTTTTATCATATGAATTGATAGGGGTGCTAATAATTGTTGCACACCTATATTTAACATTAAAAAAAATATTTTTTTGGATAAACCTTTGTTGTGTTTGCAATTGCTTGATATCCATGAGAGCAGAGTATTTTTGTGAATTTTTTTGAACAAAAGATCAAAAGGTTAAACAATATTTTAAAATTTCACAGCCTTCTTTGCTCATATATACTAGCACACTAGCACTAGCACACTGTGTTGCCTAGATGTATGCAATGACAAGGATCTATCCCCACTGTTCATTTAAACAAGGAAAACCAAGACCACTACCTGTGTTTGTTTGACAGGTGTGGCTAAAACTAAAAAACTTTTTTTTTTTTTAATGTATCATGATGTATAGGTGTATTTTGTTTCATCATCTGTTCCATGATACTTTATTTAATGGCTACAAAAATATTTTACTTTACATTTTCAATATTTAAAAGAAATAACATTTCATTTTAATTTAAATGAAAAAATAAATACATAAGTCTATAAATCTGTAAAAATTAACATTTCACAATTTTTAAGATTAAGGACAAATTTTAACATCAGCTGCTTCAAGTCAGTTTGTGATTATTACAAAAAAATTACAGAAATTTAATTAAATTGTAAAAATATACCATAATATTCATGCTATCTCAGAAAAAAGTGTATTTATCAATATTATAAAGATATCGGTATTATATCATCATATCGTCCAGACATTTCAACGCTACACAATATTTAGGCATCCGGTAAAGCAGTCATGTTGCTGTGAAGAAGTGAGTTTAATACTTTTATTTAATGTCCTACAAAAAAAATTATTAAACCTGAAAATAAGGGACAAATATAACACCTAATCTGTTTCTAATTGTTAGCAGAAAAGTCTCACATTGTGTCGATACTGTCATCATATTGACCAGTACCAGTACACAGAATGCGAATTTGCTATAACCAGTGGCTACAGTTTAACATTAAAAGCTGGTATTTAATGTACGTGTGTTTTGTGCCTGTTTATATTTGAATATCTGTGGTGATTTATGCAGACTGTGGTCTGTGTTTCTCAAAAAACACAAGCAGTTGCATTCAGATTGGGGACGAGCACAGCACAGTCGCTCTCTCCTCTGTCACTGAGTGACAATCAGGTATCTGTTTGCTGTATGAAAAGGAATACAGAAAGCATGCACTAAGACTGGAGCCACTGTTAAGAGGGGATGAGAGGGACGAGCCCAATGGAACACTGGCCTGGTGGTGAATACAAAAAAAATGCTTTAAAATGGTTTAAAATGCTAAAAATCTACAAAACCTGTTTTAACGTGGCTAAGCACATATGTCACTCCTTTTCATTTGTATGAATAAACATTGAAAACCAGAGGATCATAAAATGCATTCGGCATTAGATCAGCCCACGGCTGCACTTCAGCTCAGCAAAAACTGCTTTGCCAGACATTCCGTTTTATAATATTTTCACACTGAGGTTCCAAATGTGGCTCTTTATCTATAAAGCCCAGGCTGAAAAAATGAAAAGACATGAGCTTATAAGAGTGTGAAGTAGTACAGTTGCACTGGGAGTATGAAGGAGAGGGGAGGGAACCAACTGCACACTGAAAGCCAGGCTTACAGGACAGTTATTAACAACTGCACGATCCTGCACTTACCTGGGAAGTGGTGCTTGCAATCACATGTCAATTTGGTCATATATACACACACGCACAAACACACACGCTAAATTTACACTACTCTAAATTCATTATGTTCTATCTATTGCTGAGACTGCGCCAGGAATCCGTGAATGTGACTCGGTCGCTTACAGCCGTCACCTCATGAGCTCTACATTCAACCTGTCATGCATGAAATGCATTTGTGCAGCAAGAGTTGTGTTCTCAGATAAAACAGGCTTTTACTTTCCTTTTTGGGAGCTTAATAGCCACTAATGTAATAGTAGAAATGATTTTGTATTGGGATGTGGTCTGAATTTCATTGACCAGAATTCATTTGTCAGGTTTACGTGACACCTTGTGGCTGCTTTCCTTTCAGCTTTCATTTTGTTCACCTTGCTAAAAATGCCACAGTGTCGAGGTAGGTCTTATGATGTGAATGGTCAAAATTTGAATGGGAAATAACAAACGTTCTTAGTAAATTCTGCTTCATTTGCTTTGTCAGAGAGGGGAAAACTATGCATCCCTCGAGGCCATGCTGAATGTAATTGGACATCCGTCCTAGTGTGTCAGCCATCGCTCTTAGCGATGGAGAAAATCTCCTCACACACCGACAAGGCTCACACAAAGTGACATGTTCAAGGCTTTCCATATGATAATATGCAAAGCAACATTTCAACAAATTAAATGAAAGGAGATGTGTTTAGCAGGTGTTGCTTTTTGAGCAGTGTGTGAATGAAAACATGCAAATGTAAGTTTGAACCAAAAAAAAAAAAAAAAAAAAAAAGTCTGTGTTGTGCTAATTCCACATTTACATAGCCCCCAGAAAAAGACATTAATATATATTATATATATTTTATATATATATATATATATATATATATATATATATATATATATATATATATATATATATATATATATATATATAAAATATATTTTAATAATAATAAACTTGACTAGTAAATTGGAGAATAAGATTATAAAGCTCTTAATGACGACACTGTAATCAAATTACAGCAACCATCTCTAAACGAGTTCCACATTTAATTATTATGTGTTACTTCTTATGTATATTTTCATAATGAATTTTTTTTTCTCAGGTGATTAAAAAAACAACACACATGATGTTGGCACATCTTTATAAACATATTACTTCAGTAACAGTCTGGAGCTATAACTCATAAAATTGGACAGTCACAAAAGATTTATTAACCAGCATTATTTTCTTAACACCTATGTTTAAATTGTTTCTCAGTGAGAGATTATACTATGCAATCAAGAGCAACTGACGTTATACATAACACTATCACTAGCAGCTCTGTGTCTCTCTAAAACATGAGCTAGCCTAAATCAATCCTCCCAGAAGACAGCGCTTGCCTAAAATACAGCATTTGATTTTCCTGTGCCTGATCTCCAACTCACAGCTGTCTATTAAGTGAACATGAATAGAGCAGCAGGGCAAACGGCTTGACACGGAGAACATGGCTCAATGAATTTGTCGTAGTCGAAAGGAAACAGTTTGGGCGCAATATGTTTGTTTTACTCAGGACGGCTTTGCAAGACACACAGCGGTTAGAGGAAAGCGCAGGGAGCTATCCCAAAAACGAAAGGTAATTGCTTGTGATCAGGTGAAATTTGGAGTGCGGCAGAACACTTTGTCACACAAGTTGCAAGCTCAAATATTGAGCGAGAGTAGCTGGGTGTCGTTTAGGATTCGAGATTCTTGCTCTTTTGCTGACAGAAATGGGATACATTCACTGTGACATCTTCCGCGTTCATTTTTCAAAGAACGTCAAATCAAACATGCATGAGCCCATGACAGCATGGGTTTGGAAGTCTCTATCTGAGGGCGAAGCACTCAGAGTGGCACAAGCTAGCTAATGCTGTGCCCATCACATCCTAAAGCTTGTGTGGTCATATTGTCAGGCTGACAGCTGGAGGCAGCCGACAACACCACATTCTTATGGGGACGTGAACTCTCTTTGGTTTGAATGCAAAAGAAGTAGCTCCTGTCTCTTTTTGCTTCAGCAAAAAGCAATAAACTGTCAGTGGACATCAAAGAAATCAAGAGGTGCTGATGCATTTAAACCTGCTGTTTATAAAAAATTGTGCTTTACAAGGTGAATATACTTAATGTGATAGAAGCCTCAAAAAAAAAAAAAAAAAAAAAAAAAAAATTGCAAAATGGTTTTCACAGGTTTCCTGTTTTAATGGTATTTATTTATTACACAGCAATAAAAGGCCTTCCTCGTTGTTCTAGAAATCTCACGTGTGTGAAATGGTCACCGGGTTATAAAGTGCGTCTGACTTCACTTGTCAATAGGAATGAAAACTGCTGTACAAATCCCCTGTGGAGCACATGCAAACAGACGCAAAGTCTGACTTATGTTAGAGAGTGGGTGTGTGCAGCTGGTGACGAGTAGGCTGTCCTACTCCGCGATGGATAAACACGAGCCGAGTATTTCACAACTCCCCACAATAGTGCACTAACAGTTAAATGTCAACCTGTCAAAACACTGATTAGTGTTCAAGCAGTTTTAAAGGACTAGCAGGTCTCTTTGACTACAGGCAATAAGGCATTAAAATAACACTTAACACGAGTTAAAGAAGTAGGCGACAAGTTTTAACCCTGCTTTAGACAATACATCAGTAATAGACATACTGTAGTTTCATCCAACTCTCAGATCAAAACAGCAGGCTTTGACGTTGTTCATGTTTCTTTCGTTTTTTGTCATACACACTTGTTTAAAGGAAACTACACTTTGCTCCTTGGTTGGAAGTTTCAGGTACATGTTTATTAGGCCATTACTATGCAATTACTAATTACTAATCTAAACTTCCAACAAGATGTCTAGAACAGTGGTTCTCAAAGTGGGGTCCAGGAACCCCCAGGGGTCCTCATTTTTTTGTTTGCTTGTTTTGTTTTTTTTTTCAATTTTGTTACAGTGGTGGAAACCACAATGTAATTAAACGTTATTATGTTTATTATTACGTTTCTATAGTTATTAGCCGATTTGACTGGTCACTTGAATTCAGTGGGTTTAATCCAAACCTCAATAACTCAAAAACAAACAGGCTTAAACATGCTCAACTTGGACATAATGTGTTCCGTTGATGTCTAATAAATAGTTGTACTGTAATTGTACTGTGCACATATGTAGACACAAATGTCTGAATTGTTGGCTCATGTTCATTAAGAAAAATCTGTACTTAGGAGGTTCATGGAATTTATTTCAGTTTAAGGGGTCCAAGGGCTGCAAAAGATCTGAGAACCCCTTCTCTCCAGCTTTCGATTATTTGATATATAAAATCAGCCCCTGAACACTGCTTTTTTTCATTTACCACTGTGCCACTCAGATGAGCAAAGAAAACAGACCAATACAAGGTCAAATGCCATATACAATCTTATTTAATAGTCACCATCACACAGCATGCTCTTTCAGCTCGAGTTCAAATCTGTAATCTACAACCACTCCTTTTTAACCTGTACCCTTACATGTGAATGGCACGATCGTGGATTTAGTGATATGCCTCACGGTAAAGCTGATTCTCGACCCGAGGCCACTGTCTGCGGTAGTGACTAACGTAAACTCTTCTATACACATTCCCTGTTCCTGACTCACACACATTGAAAGCAGTTTGTCAAGAACCATTCTTGACTCTTGAAAACTTTTTTTTTTTTTTTGTGCCTAAGAACACATAAGTATAGACTATAGACTCAAACGCCATAGAGTCGGTGGATGAAGAGAAAAAGGTAAACCATAAGACACATATGACAACTAATTACCTTTCACCTTTGCACCAAAGGCAAAGGGAAGCAAAGGGAAGCTTTTACATTATCAGTATCCACACAGTCATGTAAACATTGCCTCAGATTGTACAGTGCTTAAGAAGTAGCCAGGCTATTGTCTGGCATGAGCAAAGTGCATGTGCTAATGGTGTACAGTTTATTGTTCTGAGTGAAAAATAAAATTTTTTTTTTTTAAAAGTGCTCTGGATGAAAAATAATACCCTAAAGCAGCAGAGACAGACATTGCTCAGTTGTCATATGATATGCTGTGCATTACAACAGTATTTTTATTCTATTTGAACATGATGGCTGGTTTATTAGTTCTAGTTACTGGGTCTGACAGGACTTCTAATGCTTCAGGAATCGGATGAAGTTGCTTTAGGCTAACAATAGTACACCTCACACTCAACCTTGCCCTTTCGTGCCTTCCTGGTGAAAGTCATGTTTCCCTAAATTCCCTCAGAAAGGCACTAACGAGAGAGGAAGGGGCCGCTCTTTCCTCCTCAGTGCTAAAACTCAGCCCGGATCTGATCTGATCTGATCTTGCCGATCCATCAAACAGCTCGGCGTTTAAAGCCATCGCTCCGGTGTATGAAACGTGCAACTTCTCGCCTGCAGTAAAGCAGCTTTCTGTAGCGGACAAAACCATGATGTGGTCTCGGAGCGCGCCTTGGGACCGAGTCGGTGCAAGAAGCAGCACATTTATTGCATGCACATGCTTTAAATGTGCTATTACAGTGTCCGAGTCAGGTATCGAGTTGTAGGAATAATTTAGGAGAACCTCTGTGTGATAGAAGCATACAATACTGTAATTTTCAGGCTGCTAAAGTCACTCATGCCTGGATGGCGAGGCTCTCACATTTTTCTACAATACTACAAACGCCTAATGTAATGAAGCTAAGCAGCAGCTGAGCGTGTGACAGTGTGTCCCTGTCTAATCTGCAACAAATAATAATAATAATTAATAATAATAATAATAATAAACAACACGGCTAGAGACGTGGAAAAGCAGATTGCTCCTAATATCATTACAGGTTCACGGAGCGCCACAAAAGCCAAATTCCGCGTTCCTTATTCACACCAAGTGGCCAGGAAAAATATCCCCCGATCACCGAGGTGTTGTTTCGCATCGCGCCCTGCGAGTCAGAGCCGAGAGAGAGAGAGAGAGAGAGAGAGAGAGAGAGAGAGAGAGAGAGAGAGAGAGAGAGAGAGAAAGCTTTTCTTTAGGCCAGGCGACAAACACAAGCCGATTTCGGCCACGATTCAAATGCTACACTTCAGCGATCCTTTAAGCCTCCGCTCCATTGTTAGCTGAGGTCGGCGCTAGCTTCGCAGGCTACACACACACACACACACACACACACACACACTCTCTCTCACTCTCTCACTCTCTCTATCTCTGTCGCTCTCGCGCGCACACACACACATTCAAATGCAATGCACAAAAAAGCTTCGTGGACATGAGCGAGAGGTGCGAAAACGGCTCGCAACTTACTTTCAGATCTGATCCGAGTGCGGCTCCGGGAAAAATCCTGCCTCAGCCCAAGTCGCGTAGCTTACCGGTGTTTTTTTTTTTTTCCTCCTCCTTTATACTTTGCAAAACAGTAGAGAAAAAGGCGCACAAGGCTTTCGCCTGAGTGCGACTGCCTGAATCAACTAGCGTAGAGCACGGCAAGTTGAAGTGTCAAATTACACGGGCTATTCTATTACCACAGCCATGCTTGGCGGTTGCTAACAAAACGCGTCCCAGAGTGCGCGCCATAAGGACACTGATCGCACTGACGCGTCATTGATCCTGCTGGATTTACACGGTTCCGCTCTCCTGCTTTTGCATTTCTAATCGCCCATTCAACGCGCCTTTTAGGACAGCCTTTTATTATTATTATTATTATTATTATTATTATTATTATTATTATTATTAATATTCGGTAAACGTTTTGTGGAATAACAGAACAAAAGCGCGCGCCTCATATACTCCTACTGTTGTTTTTTTGTTTGTTTGTTTGTTTTTGTTTGTTTGTTTGTTTGTTTTGTCAAATAATCTTGTTAGTGTATTTGCTTTGGTTGGCGCGTGCCATGCAACAGCAATTAAACCAGATTTCAAAATGGAAAGATTAGGCTCTAGTCACTGATTGTCCGTGGCCATGTGAGTCCTATTCGCCGTTTTGACACGTCGTAGGCTATCTTGTGTAACAGAACTGAACGAGAAGTGACGCAATTACTATTAGAGCGATGACTAATTTTATTCTGGTGTAACATTATCGTGTTACAGCAGCAATCAGCTAGCGTGCGTAATCCCCCTCCCGTGCTTCCTCGAGAAGGAGAGGAGGTGAGAGAGGAGGAGGAATGCCTGGTTCCGTATTTTGCGAGTCGCCGGCTCTGTGCGATAGAAAGCCCTGAATAACAAAGACGTGTTTGAGAGCAGCAGCGGCGGCGGCGGCGGCGGCAGGCTCGCGCTCAGCGGTGACGTCAAGAAACAATGAGTCTCTCCCGACGGTGGAAAGAGGAGAGCAGCGCGAGCTCGCGCACCAATAACGCACTGCGTTCTCCTACCCTCCTCCTTCTTCTTCTTCTCCTTCTTCTTCATGCAACGCCGCGAGGCTCAACTACTTAGGGGGCGGGCAGGTCCAAATCTCTACGAGTGCAACATGGCAAACACTCATTCATTCCACGCGCCGCGATTGAGCCTGTCCAAACACTGACCGACATTTCCATTACCCCTTATTGGTGGTGAAAAAAGGTCCTCTCGGATGCATTATGCAAATTATGACATGAATGCGCAACTGAGTCCAAACGAGCCTTGTGTTAGCTTAAACGCCCGTTCTTGTCAATTGATGTTAGAGCAAATTAGGCGTTGTTTATTTACAGGGCTTTGACCTCCTCAGTGTTATCTCTATAAGCTTCCTTATTCACTATGTTGCCCGGTGCTTTCCAAAGAAACATTAGCTGTGTCTTTTGAACAGTGTCCTTAGCTCTTCCACTGCAAGGCTTTGACACTAATGCATTGGGCTTATTCTGTGAGCACTCTGTCTCAAGGACACTAGCTCCTGTGCAGTTATCTAAGTTGGCAGGGATAAATCTGGCAGATGACATCACTGGTTTCAGGCACTCATTCATTTTTATTTCTGTCCTGTTCTTATATGGTGATGGTCCGAATGACAAGAGAGGTGGCATGGGCAATGTCAGATGTCACATCTTTATCAGATCGGTCATGTTTTCCTCACGTGATTTAATTATACTGTTCTACTTGAGATTGGGCAATCAAATAATGTGAATTGGTACATTTGGAAAATTGGTTAAAATTCCTGGAATATGGTTTTTAAATCCCCCGAGGCGAGACTGTGAAAGTGCTTTAACAGATGCTGAATTTGCAGACATCTGGATTTTTTGCAGATGTAGGCTGGTGCTGGAGATTTTCCAAAGATGGACATACCCATGTTACATCAGTATCAAAGCAAGGTTTAGTTATTGCAAGTGACCCAGCATCTATTGTCATATAGGTTTCAGGCTGCTCATAATATCCTGTGTTATGGACCATTAATCATGTCTTTGTGATGTCGCTCAAAGTTGCATGGGTTCATCACGTCTGGGGGGGAAAAAAAAACACAGGCAGTCAATGAACAGCCACTTTAGTTCAAAGCCAGTTGTTGTACGAACCCCTGGTGTTGATGGGTAGGCTCTCAACTCTTGCATTCTGAAACAATATGGCCAGATGGCTGCCAAGAAGATGGATGGACTATAGGTGGAGTGACTTCAGCTTGACTGAATTGCTGTATAATTTTATACATACACGCAGCTGTGAGGTGTTATTACGGACTATTTTGCATTATCAAAAGGATGCTGCAGCTACCACGTATCTTGAAGTATTAGGATGCATTGCTGCTAGAATAAGGTTCTTATTCATTTTAAATATTGTTTCTATAATCTCTAAATGTTTCATGACAGCCACGGCTGCTGTATTTTTCCTCATATTTCCTCATACCATAATCTGATATTTTAAAAAAAGTAATTGCACAAAGTATTCTCCATGCTAACATGACTTTCAGGCTGAGGTGTAGTGAACTCGACTGCCATGGTGAACCTCAGCTCGGCTAATTCCCTGACAATCACAGGGGAAATGATTGATGCTGTTGGACCTTCAATGCTACATGATGGAGAGAGAGTTTCAGTTCTGCTGACATAAGCTTTCACACACAGGCCGAGCTTTCACAGATTATTTACAGCTCCTATTTGCTTTACACAGTATACTATCGTTCTCATGGACCTCCTCAGAGGAAATATGGGCTATGCTGCCAAACTATCATTAACATGGAAGCAGAAGAGGTTATTAAGAAAATGTGTGACAAACAAGGCGGGAAATGCAGATAAAGTACAAGATGGTGAGACGTTGAGATTCTTGAGATTACCCACCGCAGAAAGGCAGAGGTGCACAATGTATTTGACAACAAGACACAAGAGAAATCTGTTTAAGTACACTATTGATCCTCTTTGGAGCAGAGCCACTGAAAGCAGAGGCAGGAGTGAGACAGCGAGTGAGATGCATCTGGCCAACTGTTTGCAGGAGAGTAGAGGAGGAACTCTTTTGGAGACTCTCTCTCCCCGTCTTTTATTTCAGTGAAAAATGTGAGTGGTGGTAGATAAAGCAGACAGCCTATACCCCATGCTGACTGGCTCGGCTGGCTTTGGAGAGGGTAGAGGCAATCAATGTGTGCTCACAATAGAGCAAGAGCATTGAGAGAGCTAACGGCTCCCTCAGGCCATGCATGGGGGGAGTGGGGGGGGTGGGTGGGTGGATGAGAGAGTGAGTTAAGGTTCATTTTGAACTTCCTAATGAAGAACTAAAGGTGGCTTTATTTGCCCTCCTATACTCAAAAAGTAGATTATGTTCTGCTTGGACACCTTAAATGATGTGAATTATTAGCAATGTTTCACAATCAATATTTTGTGTGTCCTACTCAGTCATTGTATCACACCATGTTTACATTCATACATTTACATAAAATTGTTATTATATGGCAAATATACATTATACAGCTTATGTATGTATAATCATCCATAGAAAGCAACATGGAATAACAACAGCAGCAGCTGTGGGCTGATAGTTATAAATGTCTTAAAATTAATGTACTATATAACATCTTATTTAAATGTCAAGATGCAGAGAATGGCATCCTAAGGTAATGATCACTATGATCAGTCATCCTCTGTACATGAGAAACATACGTATTGAAAGCTTAAAGAACCTGAAGTAGACTAATGCAATCACACTTCTTATACAAAACATTAAATAGCTCAAAGATGAAGAAACATTTAACCTATAAAATTGGATCTCACCAAAACCTATAAGACAAGCATTTCAAACATCTTATTGATCCTAACATAATACTGAAGATATACAGTATATACAGTACTGTGCATATGTCTTAGGCACACGCAAAGAAATGCTGTAGAGCAAAGATGCCTTGAAATGAAATGTTTCTACATTTAAAAAAAAAAAATACAGTAAAGAGCAGTAAACAGTAGTAAATGAAACAAAGTCAATATTTGGTGTGACATGAAAATAAAAATAGTAGTCTCTAGTACAATTTGTGCAGTTTTATAATGAAATGAGCTGGTAAGTTTTATTGAGCATCTTGCAGAACCAGCCACAGTTCTTCTGGAGACTTCGACCTTCGAATATGCTTCTTATTTTTGCAGTAAAACCCAGCAGCCTTCATTGTGTTTTTTGTCTGAAAAGTGTCTCTTACGTAATATGCTGCTTTCTTTAATGACATACAAACATTTTTCTGTAACATTTAATTTTGTGCTGGAAAACTAATGTTTGGGAACCTAAAATGTTTTTTTGTACTGACTTGATAATGTAGACGTCATAAAATAAAAAATCTATAACAAAGTTTGTACTTTAAAAAATAGCATACCTAAAACTAGTGCACAGTACTGTATATATATATATATATATGCATGTAGCTGTTTACTGTGAGCGTAATTCCCAAATGGTCTGTTTTAGAAAAAAAAAACATAGATTTTCAATAATTATCTATTGTGTATGTGAGTTGTAGGAAATGAATCATAATGAGTAACAAACTACTCTATTGTCAGATATCCATTTTAAAAAGCAAACGAGACGTGCTGGAAGGTTCAATTATTGAGGGCTGAACAGCCGACCCTGCAATCCAGCGGGATAGTGCTTAGAAGAAGAAGCTGAATAATTATTACTGCCTTACTCTGTCTTCTGTAAGTCTAAGAGCAGAAAACCTGTTAATGTAAAATATCAAATGTATATCTTGCAGATCAAACTTGCAGAACACAAAACTTTAGCAACAGCGTTTCCAAATGCTCCTCTTGTCACCATTAACCAATATTCATATACTGAATATTCATGAATACCCTCATTTGGTGTAACTGAGAGCTTCGTGCAGTGCTGAGGTACTGAATCACCTCCCTAAGAAATAAATTAAGCTCTTGTCTGAGAATGACCAGCATTTTCTCAAAGCTTTTGGAGGTGGATCATATTACTGGAGAACTGGCATGAGCCAGCAGGATGAGCCTGAGGAATACCTCTCCATGCATGACATCATGTGCCTAAGCAGAAATGTAGCAGACTTTCAAACCTCATTTCATGCCCTCACTGAGAATGCACGTAAGATTAGTTGCTATATAAATACTGTATATAAATTGAGCATTTTGGGCTTAATTGGGAATAGTTGTCTCTATCAGTAGGGTCACAGAGGTGGAACTGAGCTTCTTTTCTTTTCTGCTCGTGGAAAATATATCAAGTTTAGTGGAAATTCTCATTGAACATGGCACAGCACAGTGCTGTGTGCACCACCTAATTTAAAGATAATATTTTAAATATGTTATTGGTTGCGGTCACTGAGCTGAGAAATATTTCAATATAGAAGAAGAAGTCCACACATGACAAAACCTTCAGGAACACAGGGTACAGCTTTAATTTCAGATGTCTAGGCATGTTTCACCAGCACAACAAGTGGGCGCTTCAACTGGGCAATTAGTAGACAAGTGGCATGAAAACATGCTAATGAAGTTAATCCTTCAAAGGAGTGGTGGCTCTCAGGCTCTGATGATTCAATGACAGCGATGCTAATGCCTCTCGCCAACACAAACTGGGAAGAGGGGGTGCACAATAGACTGTGAGATTGTGTTATTGTGTGGGATGAAATTAACTCGCACTCTGTTGCCAGTAAGGGTGGTCCCCCCCATCTTTGCTCAGCACAGCATGAAAAAGGGAGATTCTTCAAGGTCTTATGTCATCATAGAAGATAAGTGATATAAAAGCACAGACAGAGGATACTGATGTCTGAATGTATTATTCATTTATTTTGATTTCTTGCTCAGCCTTAAATACATGTCTGAGTACCAATTTCTTTATTGCTGGTGACCTAGAAGTCAAATCTGAGACATTTGCTGTATTTTAAGGTGTCTTATACAAGTTATCTGGTCAAATTGCCCTGTAGCAAAGTAAAGTTATCAGCTAATCAGTCCTTATTGCAGGAAACCTGCTGTTATTTTAAAGCTGACAGTGTTTGCTGTTATTAATTAATGATCACTGCATACTGAGTGCTGAAGATTTTTGCTGGATTTTCATGTTACTTGAGTAATATGTTGTAATTGAAAAGTGTGCCTCAAGTGTAACATGTACTTCATAACATTGTAATAAACTCTAGTGCTTGTGTTTGAGTCCAATCCATGCTAATGGCTCACTTAGAGACTTGTATCTCACACTTAAATAATCTCCTGACATCAAGTGTTTAACCTTGGGCCTTTCCACAGCCCTCCAGGGTGATGGCATATGGGAAAAGGCACTGATACTACAGAGAAGACTGACATCTACTGGCTGAGCATCACCCAGCCTCCCTCATGATACAGGTTAAAGCTCAAGAGTAATGATATATGCTGTATATGTTACATGTATTTATTGGAAATGTAAGTTTCTGGATGTCCTAAGTTCATGCTTCTGTATGGATATCAACATTGTTGTTTTTTATATACACACTACTAGGAATTTACTACATGCTTACCCAATCAACATGTAGCCTCTCAACAAAATATTCGATTTTAACCTCTTACTTCATAACTACATACCTTATGATTTCTACTGTAGCTTTAGCTCTATACAGTAGATACAGAATACTTTCCAGTACTTACTGAATAATGTGTGTTACAGAATAACTACAATAATAATGTTTTGTTTTTGTTTTTAATTTCTGACTGCAACGCATTTTCTTGATCTTTTATACTATACAAATATCAAATTAAATGAAATAGATACAGTCCAAAATGCTGAATGTATTTCTCATCCTGACTGTCCATAATTTTTGGACTGAATTGTTAAACAAATAACTGAGGATTAATAAGAAACATAAGACTGTCTAAACAAGTACAGACTGTTCACGAGGGACTAAAACATCCTTGAGTCTGAACAACAGATTTCCAGTTGACTACTAATGCATTAAAACACACTTGAAAGCAAGTAGCAGCTTACACACACCTCAGTATTACAAAGCGTTCAAACAGAACTGGCATCTTTCATGCATTTGAATCAGGTGTTTTTATTGAACTCATTCAGTTTACAGGCATTAAGGTGTCTATGTCATAGGAGATTCTGCATTATTACAAGTAGGTTAGGAGTCATTAGGAGTTATTAGGATACTCCCCACTTTTGTCGTTCACAAAGCCTATTTCCCATTTAATAAGTACATGTAAGCTGTATTTCTAGTTCCCACTTTTGTCCTATATACAGTGTGTCTGTGTGTATTGACCTTGCTAACCTATTCCTATAGACATGACTCTGATTTTAACCCTTCGGCCGGTGTAGACTAAGTGCCATGTAAAAGCCCAAATGAAATTTATTCACAGCCTGCTGCAAAATCTCCTGCATGTTAAAAAAGGCATCCAATAGGCAATCACATACCCTCTAACTGTTTTAGTTAAAAAACTAACTAACAACTCTTAAGGGCATATGCTTATGCATTCAACATGTGCATTGCTGCATTAATACTAAGTACAAATGCCTGCATTTGCACCTGTTACATCCTGCCCCAGACAAACTCACAGACACATTTGTTACCAGTTAAAAGGATCACTGATTAAAGACAGCCGAACGCTGGCCAGGCTCCAGGTAAGCGCACTCAAATTATGCTTCACATAACTGCAGAGTATAACAGCTTAATTATTTGGTGAATGATACAGCTACTTAGCTGTCAAGCATGGCATCATTCCCCTGAAAGCTCCTCTTAAAAAGGCTACAAATAAATAAATAAGTTCATACAAATCTGTTGTGAATCACAAGAACAAACCTCTACTAGCCAATTCTGCTAACATTTGGCTGTGTCTGTCACATATGGTCTCTGCTTCATGCTCCCTGCTTTGGCATGTGGCTGTATACGCAACACATGCAGTCTTTGGTTGCTGCTCATTATGTCACTGGCTATAAAGAGAGCACTTTGAGCCCTGGCCTAAAGCAGTAAAATGTCAACATATCAAAATAGGAATGATGTGAAGAAGAACTCCATGCACACTTTGGAATTGTCATGCTGAATAAATAACAACTGAGAAAGTGTATGAATGGAGAACAACAACCTGTTCTGGGGTTTTTTTTTGTTTTGTTTTGTTTTGTTTTTTTGACACAGAGAAAATAGCATTGTTTCAGCAATCAATATGATTCTCCACAAGACTCCAGTGACGTAATTAATCAAAAGCCTTCCAGTCATGCCAGTATGTGGGGTGGAGCATGTTATAGCACTGAGAGCACGGTATGAATTGAATTAAGGATGTTTATTAGATTCGGTTTGCAGAGATTTCTCGCTCTACAATGCATGCCAGAAAATAGTTAATACTAAGCATGCAGTGTAAGTAAACAACTATCAGTTTGTGGTTTTAGTCAGGGCAAATGTCTTCAAAATCTTTTTTTAATGACAAGTCTATCCCTCTAGTAAAGTTTTTATGCAGTGTATAACTTGTATAAAACACAACCAGGTGTCCTGGGTGCTTGAAGAAAAGTGACTATAACGCAAAAATGTGTCAAAACCTGAAACAGGGCTTTTTATTACAGTGGATAAGCAGGTCTATTACATGCTTTTTTCCCCGTGGTAATAGGTTGCAACACTAGTACCTTAATCCCTCACCTTAAAGCTCCCTCTTCATGGTTTTACTTACAATTATTGGCTTACATTAGGCTTTTGTATACCCAGCAGAAGTAAGTTTCCTTTTGTGCTGAGAGTTCAGCTTCCATATAAGGCTCTTCCCGTGTTTCATGAGGTAAGATGCATGCTACTACTGTAACCAGTAGTTTACAATCCTTCACTGAAGTGTAAAAAAATGCATCTGTTTTATTTTTCTGACATTAATGTTTATTAATTGATGACAGAAAGATTCTGTAGTGCTTCGTTGATCTATATTTTAATTGGATCACAAGACTATCTAATGCACATTTCAATAACATCCTCACAGAGAGCACGTGTCAGAAAAGAGCGAGGATATTTTGAGGAAATATTTTTGCAATATGAAGTCTTTTTGGTTTTGCTTGCACTTCCTTTTATGAGTCACAAGAATGTCACACACCACAATGTGATTTTATGTACTCACCTTCATTTTTCACAGCCTCTACATTTTGTTAACAGAAGATATAGGTTTTCTTGTTGCTGTTGTTGTTGTTGTTGTTAAATTCCACTTTACATCATATTAGATGCTGTAGGATGCGCAAATCGTCACCACCAACTCAGTTTAAGCTTTTAGGTCAAACATAATATCACACGGTGACCCAGTTGGTGTGAGGAGTATGTGTGGTACGCCACATTATTTAATTTCCCATCATCACTTAATTCAGTAGTGGAGTGACATTAACACCACAACATTCATTTTGAGTAGACGATGGTTTTGAAGGAAATTTTCTGCACTAGTGGTGTAATGTGAAGACTGGAGTGATTCTGTTGTGCTAGAAATAAATTATATTAGTTCCATTAAAGCACCAATGCTATCAAAGCATCTCTCGTTGACTGAGAATCCCTGTAGAACCTCCCGAGATACTTTATCTGGAGTAGTATACAATATAGTACTTAATATACAGTACAAAGTTTTGAACATACACTATATGGCCAAAGGTATGTGGACACCAGAGCAATCACACCCATATGTGCTTTTTGAACATTCTATTCCAGATGTAGTGCCCATTTGCTGTTATAATAACCTCCACTCTTCTGGAAAGGCTTTCCAACAGATTTTGGAGCATGGCTGTGAGGATTTGTGCTCATTCAGCCACAAGAGCATTAGTGAGGTCTGGTACTGATGTCATGCGAGGAGGCCTGGAGTGCAGTCAGCGTTGCAGTTCATCCCACAGGTGTTCAGTGTGGTTGAGGTCAGGGTTCTGTGCAGGACACTCGAGTTCTTCCACTCCAACCTCGGCAAACCATGTCTTCATGGAACTTGATTTGTACACAAGGGCATTGTCATGCTGGAACAGGGTTGGACCACTTAGATCCAGTGAAAGGAAATTGTAATGCTACAGCATACAAAGACAACAGTTTAGGGAAGAACCACGTATGGGTGTGATGGTCAGGTGTCCACAAACCTTTGGCCATATAGTGTATGCATCTCAGGCTCATGCCTGAATTTTGTCGCTGGAATAGCTTTTACTGAAGGTACTTCTTACATTGACAGGTCTTCCCTGAAGAGGATGGGAGGCATTGTCTAAAATGGTTATTAGTTTCCAATGTAAGACAAAAAAAAGGGTAATGCCTACAAGTGCTTAATTACTTCCAAATACATAAAAAAAAGAAAGAAAGTAAATATTTTTCTTAAATAACTACTCATGCATAAATTTCCCAGGCACCCAAAGGGACCCTTAATATAACTAAGAGGGTGCAAATCACACATCACGGAAAGTTTGTTTAACACTTTTTGGCTATAGGATGATTCCATGCAGTTTTTTTATTTATTTATTTATTTATTTTACACTTTATATATCTTAATAAACAATTATTCTAAAAAGGTCAAAATCTTAAAAGAAAATTGCTTTATTAGGTGTGTCAGATTTTTTAATGGGTATTATATTTTAAACATGTTCAGGAAAGCAAAAACTGTTATTAAATCAGTTCATCTGACTCAGAGACACAGAAGTCAAATGATCAGAGCTTTGGCTGTGTGCAAAGCTGGACTGATATGGGACAAGAGGAAACTCTGTAAAGGGCATCTTTTTGTTCCATCTGCTCATTGCTCTCAGCTCTGTTAGGAATGTGTTGCATGGTAACAGCCATAGCAAACAGCACACCTGGCAGTCCCAGAGTTCCAACAGGAAACCACAACACTCTGAAAGCCCAGCCCACCACACACACACACACACACACACACACACACACACACACACACACACACACACACACACTTTTGCAACTAAAGAGCCAGAGAGGAAATGTCTGCTTCTATGTTGCAGAACACATAGTTCCTCATCAAAAGTAATTGACTTTCGATGACAACTTGACCTTTACAGACCACATTTCAACAACTGCATGATCCTATAGGTTAATTCTGTACAACATCAAGAAAATCAGACCCTATCTCACTGAACAGGCTACACAGCTACTAGTCCAGGCTCTTGTTATCTCAAAACTGGACTATTGCAATTCACTACTCCCGGGCCTCCCAGCCAGCTCCATCAAACCCCTTCGGATGATTCAGAATGCAGCAGCACGCCTTGTTTTCAACCAGCCCAAAAGAAACCATGTTGCACCCCTCTTCATCTCCCTCCACTGGCTTCCTCTGGCTGTCCGCATCAAATTCAAGGCCTTGATGCTCACGTACGACCTTGTCTGGAACAGCACCCCCCTACCTCAACACTCTCCTTGAGGTTTATGTTCACTCACACAACCTGCGATCAGTTAATGACCGACACCTGGTAGTGCCTACTCAGCGAGGCACAAGGTCCCTTTCCAGAACCTTCAAACTGACTGTCCCTCAGTGGTGGAATGAACTTCCAACCTCAATCCGAACAGCAGAATCTCTCACTATTTTCAAAAAACTGCTGAAGACCAACCTCTTCCATGAACACTTAAGTAACCCCTAACTTGCCCCCAACTTTATATATATATATATATATATATATATATATATATATATATATATATATATATATATATATATATATATATATATATATATATATATATATATATATATATATATATATAAAAAACATTCTGCACTTACACCTCTACTCTTTGCTTCTCTAGAACTCAATTAAACATCTTGTATGGTAGCACTACTTGTATTGTTCTCTGCTTGATGTATCGCTTTGATTGTATTTCCTCATTTGTAAGTTGCTTTGGATAAAAGTGTCTGCTAAATGAATAAATGTGAATGTAAATGTAATTTACCTTTATATCCATTATTTGTTTCTCTATTGCACATTTTTAACAGTTCTTGCTTTCCCTCCTATATTTGGAGGACTGTATGCACAATTAACACACCCTAATTTATGACCACTTCCAATGAGGCGTGTATCATTGTGTCCATTATGGCAACTCCCCCAGCTACCTCTCTCTCACTCGGCCATCAATTTATTGTTGTTGTTGGCGGTTCAGCTGAAGCTCATGTATTGATTTCTCACCCTCAGAGAAGATAAGGTGGAGAATCGAGATGGATTCCATATCTATTATCTAATGGAATTCCTCCTCTTAGAAAGGCTATGGATTTTCTGCCATTGAACCTCTGCAAAAGAGAGTGGGGGACAGAGTAGCTCCTGCAACCCACAAGAACTCTCCACTCGATGGATTAATGTGCACAGTACAATGCAGCAGAAAAGCCTGGGAACCTGGTCCATACTGAGAATGTAAAACAGCAAGTTTTGAGAAAAGACAGCACTGATCACAAATGTTTATTGACCTCCTGGTGTTTCTGCTAGTGCATATTCAAGTACTTTGTATATCTTTGCTGTCTCTGCAGGAATAAGCCAAACAACAACAAGCTTTCTAATTGCGTGTATGGCACATTCCAGGGAAACATTCTGATGTTAATTACATGCTATTCATTTCAATGACCCCCAACTGATGAAAATAAAATTTAGCTTGATGCCACAATTAAAGGCCACATAACATTTTATGTATGCAAAACATTATGTAATAATATCAATATTCAACCCCAGAAGACAAAAGTAAAAAATAAATAAATAAAAAAGAAACTTTCTCAAGTAAAAGTGCAAATAATGTGTATTAGCTCTTAAGTTCAAAATGCTTCTCAGTCTAAATTTCAGGAAAAGCAAATATCCTAACCTCAGTTTTTGTATGGATATTAACACAGAATTTTTGCATGCTTACACAATCAAAAAAACATGTAGCCTCTCAACAAAATATCACATTTAACCCCCTTAAACCACAATGATCTAAAATGTAATCTATAAATCATTTTTTTCAAATTGTTTACTCATGTTAAAGTACAAAATAAAGTACCAACATACACTCAAGGAACAACTGAACACCTACTCATTCGTGCAATTATCTAATCAGCTAATCATATGGCAGCAGTTGCAATGTAGGTACGGGCCAGCAGCTTCGAGTAATGTTCAAATCAATCATCAGAATGGGGCAAAAATGTGATCACAGTGATTTTGACCATGGCATGATTGCTGGTGCTGGTTTGAGTATTTCTATAACTGCTGATCTCCTTGGATTTTTGCACACAACAGTCTCTAGAGTTTACTGAGAATGGTGCAGTAAAGAAAAAACATCCAGTGTTCTGTGGACAGAAATGCCTTGTTGATGAGAGAGGTCAACAGAGAATGGCCAGACTGGTTCAAGCTGACAGAAAGGCTACAGTAACTCAGCTAATCACTCTGTACAATTGTGGTGAGCAGAAAAGCATCTCAGAATGCACAACACATCGAACCTTGAGGCAGATGGGTTACAACAGCAGAAGACCACATCGGGTTCCACTTCTGTCAGCCATTTCTTTTTGAGAGCAAAGGGAGGTCTTACCCAATATTAGTGTTCCAAATGTATAGTAAATATACAGTTGATATATGATTAATTTGAGGGTATTTACACCCAAATCTGTTGAACTGTGTAGGAGTTAGAGCACTTTTCATATGTGCCCCCCACCCCCCATTTCAGGAAACAAAAGTAATTGGACAAACTAACATAATAACATAATCATAAATTAAATTGTCATTTTGTAATACTTATATGCAAATATACACCTTAGTTAAGGACTCTTTCAAGAATTCCAAAAAGGTTTTCCATGCTTAGTGGTTTCCACCTCTTTTGAAATCACCCCTTCTCACTGTTAACTTTGCGGTTTTTGTCTGTAACCATGACTAAATGTCATTCTGTAAATTAATTTTCAGGTGTAGTCAGAGAAAAATGGCTAACTATGTTTACACAGTCTGCTGCCACCGTCAGGTGAAAGAAAAAAACTGCAATGTGTTTTACATTCTACATAAGCTACGGGTCAGTTAACATCTGTCCATGGGCCACATTTAGCCCTAGGGATGGACTTTGGTCACCTCTAGAAAAATGCAAACTGTAGCTAATGACAGATATACAGTCATGGTAAAAAGAGAGTACACCCTCCTTCAATTCTCTGTTTTTATTTATCGGGGCCTAAATAATAGTTGTATGGTCCTCATCAACTTCTATAAAAAAACAAATAACCTCAGGTGACAACAAAAATACACAACAGATTTAAATGTGTAGTCATTTTTTCCCAAAAAAATTCCAAAACCAGGTGGAAAACAATAAGTACACACTTCCTACTTCCACAATCATTAAGAGAGTAATTAGCAGCCAGGTGTTACTAATGAAATGCACAAGATTCATTAATCATCAAGAAGTTTGACTACCTCTATAAAAGCAGATCCTTTGGTAGGTTGGTGTTCTGGAGCATGCAAGTGTGTGTCTACATCATGCCAAAAGGAAGGATATCAGCTATTACCTCAGAGAAGCAATTGTTGCTGCTCATCAACCTGGGAAGGCTTATAAGGCCATCTCCAAACAATATGAAATTCACCATTCCACAGTGAGAAGGATTGCTTACAAATGGAGAGCCTTTAAGACAGTTCTTCAAGACAGATCTTCCCAGGAGTGGGTGCCCCAGCAAATTCAGTCCAAGATCAGACCATTTAATGCTCAGAGATATAAAGAAAAATCCAAGAGCTACATCATGCGACCTACATGCCTCTGTAAGCACATTACATGTTTCTGCAATTGTTATTTAGGTCCTGACAAATAAAAATATAGAATTGAAGGAGGACATTTCTGTCCCTTCTAGGATGACACTGTCCCCATTCACGGGGTATGAAGATGGTGTAAACCATATGCTATGGCTTTGACAGTCACCACATCTGATCCCAGTTGATGAGCTTTGGGAGATTTTGGACTGATGTGTTAGAAAGCTCTCTCCAAAAGCATCATTTAAACACCAATTAAGGAAATATCTTTTGAAAGAATGGTGTTTATTCCTCTAAGACTCTTGATGTTGTATTTTCCTTAAATTTACCAATGTCTGTATATTGATATATTGTATATTGTCTGTTTTATAAAATAGTGAGTACGCTGTAAAGTCAGTTTGTACATCTGAAATGTAGTAAGCAAAGGTCAAAAATGTTGAGAGAGAGAGAGAGAGAGAGAGAGAGAGTGAGAGAGAGAGAATGATAATCATATTCTACAAATGGAAGCAGCTAAAAAAAACACAGATTACTGTCTCAATTAAATCATCATTTTGAGCTGTCCTAAAAGCAGTTTCTCCAGATTACAGATTCTGATGACATCCAGAAAATTACTTGTACAGAATGAAGATAAGTACATAGCTAAAGTACACATCCACTGTCCATGTGACAACTGTTCAGACATGTGACATGTTGCTCTATTAAAGTATCAGGGAAGCCTCTCAGCTCCTCTTTCCTAATCAAGAACAGATCAGTATTGGCCAAACCAGTGCAGGAAATGGCTCTATATTTCATTTTTAATGTCCACAAGACAGTAAGTAGTATTTCATCTTCAACAAAAAGCACTTTGAAAAGTAACTGGCGCCATCTTTTATGTCCTGACTTGTGTGTAATGCAAGTTCTCCCATTGGAACAGTAAATCCGTAATAAAAACTGCCAGGTTACTGTTTTTAAGAGCAGAAATAGATAATATAGATAATCTCATATATATGTGTCTGTTCATATTAATTACATATGTGATGTCCCTGAGGGAGTAACACAGTTCCTGTTAAATTACACCATTTATTAGTTTTGCTTGCTTTTATTAGTTTTGCTTGCTTTTATTAGTTTTGCTTACTTGCTTGTGCATGTGTAAGGCAAATGTAATCAATAACCTATTGCCAACTTTAAAAAATAAAAATAAATAATATGAAGAGGTAATACATTTGCTGTGTCTGAGAAATCAATGTGCATGCATAGTGTACTAAGGCGTGTCAGCAATGCCTAACATAAGGGACATTGTTTTTAAATTGTTAGAATAAAATATTCTTAATAAAAGCTTTTCTCGTAATAATTAAGCCAAATACACAAACTATATTATTTTCAATGAAAAATGAGAAATATTCAGTACTAAAGGTAGTACTGTAAATACACTATATGGCCAAATACATGTGAACACCCATGTGCTTGTCAAAACATCCCATTTAAGATTTAGTCCCCCTTTGCTGTTCTAATAACCTTCACTCTTCTGGGATGGTTTTCCACTAGATTTTGGGATTTGTGCTCATTCAGCCATAAGAGTATTAGTGAGGTCAGGCACTGATGTTGGCCATTTGAGTTCTTCCACACCAAACCATGTCTTTGTGGACCTCATTTTGTGCACAGGGGCATTGTCACAGGTTTTGCCCCCTTAGTTCCAGTGAAGGGAAACTGTAATGCTACAGCATACAAAGTCAATCTAGACAATTCTGTGCTTCCAAGTTTATGGCAACAGTTTAGGAAAGGCCCACATACTGTATGGCAGTGATTGTCAGGTGTCCATACTTTACATACTTTTGGCCATATAGTGTATATTCAACGAAAAGCTATTGCAGTGACAACATGAGACAAATATCTTTTATAGAACAATATACAGAAATGTAACACACACACACACACACACACACACACACACACACACACACACACACACATATATATATATTATAGGTGCATCTCAAAAAGTTAAAATATCGTGGAAAAGTTCTTTTTTTCCCCAAAAATTATTTCAAAAAGTGGAACTTTCATATATTCTAGATTCATTACACATAAAGTGAAGTATTCCTTAAAAATATTTTTTTAATCTTGGTCATTGATTGTTTGTTTTAATCTAGATGATTATGGCTTACAGCTCATGGAAATGAGATACTGGAAAAATCCAGTATTCACTCTAATCAGCTAATTAACTCAAAACACCTTTTTACTCAAAACACCGTTGCTCAGTGGTCCAAAGTCCTCTTTTCAGATGAAAGAAAATGTTGCACTTCATTTGGAAATCAAGGTCCCAGAGTCTGGAGGAAGAGTGGAGAGGCACAGAATCAAGTGTTCAACTGAAGACCACAATTCAACTGAAAATGCAACTTATAATGACCTCCAGTTTCAAAATTATTCAACCCCTTCATGGCAAGCATGTTTAGTACTTGGTAGAGCACCCTTTTGCTGTTATGACCTGCTGCAAATGAGATGCATAGCCAGACACCAGCTTCTGGCAGCATTCCTGAGCAATGGCCTCCAGTTTAGTAATATTCTTGGGTTTGCGTGCTGCAACTGCCTTCTTCAAATCCCACCAGAGATTTTCTATGGGGTTCAAGTCAGGTGACTGTGATGGCCCTGTAGAATCTTCCAGAACTTCTTCTGAAATCGAGCCTTGGTGGAATTTGAAGTATGCTTGGCATCATTGTCCTGTTGGAATGTCCAATGATGCCCAAACTTCAGCTTCCTCACAGATGGCATGACAATTTCTCCAAGGATTTCCTGATACTTCAATGAATCCATCTTGCCTTCCACACGCTGCAGGTTTCCAGTGCCATAGGATGCAAAGCAGCTCCAGAGCATCACAGAGCCACCACCATGCTTGACTGTGGACAGAGTGTTCTTTGCAGCGTATGCTTCATTCCTCTTCCTCCAGACATAGCGCTGATCCATTGTGCTGAAAAGTTCCACAGAACAGAATCCCAAAACTTCTCTGGCTTATTTATGTGATTTTGAGCATATTGGAGCTGAATTTGCTTGTGTTTTTGGGTCAGTAGTGGTGTACGTCTTGGATTTCTGGCATGGAAACCTTCTGCGCCTTACTGTGCTCACTGAAACCTCAGTGCCTGTTGCCACCAAGTCTTACTGCAGGTCTTTTACAGTCACTCAAGGGTTTTTCACAACCTGCCTTCTCAGAAATCTGGTTGCAGCCGTTGATAGCTTCTGTTTTCTGCCCCGTCCAGGTAGTGTAACCACTGTTTCCTTAACTCTGAACTTGTGAGCTATGCTTCCAACGGTGTCTCTAGGAACACGTAGTGCCTTCGTTATCTTTCTGTATCCTGTTCCTTGTTTGTGAAGGGCGGTGATATCTTCTCTTAACTTTTTGGACCATTCTTTTGACCTAGCCATATTTCTAACATGCAGACAGCTGAAAGTCTGTACATTTTGACAATAAACCTGATTTGCAATGGGGGCTCTAATCCTTTACCTCAGGGTTAATGTATCTACATTCTTTTATTCTGATTACTCTGAATATACAGTACTCTGCAAAAGTTTTAGGCACCCTATTTTTTTAGTACAAACTTTGTTATAGGTTTTTTTTTTTTAAATGTAGAAACATTTAATTTAATTATTTTGAAGGCATCTTTGTTCTACAGCATTTCTTTGCATGTGCCTGAAATGTTTGCAGAATAAAAGAAAGTAGATACATTAACCTTGAGGTAAAGGATTAGCGTATAAACATAATTCAGGCTATGGAGTCACATATGTTCGATTTAAACAGATAAGGCACAGTGTGCACACATACTGTGGCACTGGCACTCACAGAGACTACTGATAACAAGCTGCTTTTACTTTTTTTTGTTGCTCAATCCTTTGCCTCTGTGCACTGGTGTGGCCCGATCTGTACATGACATTAAAAGACACACAAAAGAAACTATATAATGCAGTTACAGTGGGGGAAAAAGTATTTGATCCCCTGCTGATTTTGTACGTTTGCCCACTGACAAAGAAATTATCAGTCTATAATTTTAATGGTAGGTGTATTTTAACAGTGAGAGACAGAATAACAACAAAAAAATCCAGAAAAAAGCATTTCAAAAAAGTTATAAATTGATTTGCATTTTAATGAGGTAAATAAGTATTTGACCCCTTCGACTTAGTACTTGGTGGCAAAACCCTTGTTGGCAATCACAGAGGTCAGACGTTTCTTGTAGTTGGGCACCAGGTTTGCACACATCTCAGGAGGGATTTTGTCCCACTCCTCTTTGCAGATCCTCTCCAAGTCATTAAGGTAATTTTCAATGCCCTGGCTGAGGGAAGGAGGTTCTCACCCAAGATTTGATGGTACAAGGTCCCGTCCAACGTCCCCCAAAGCATAATGTTCCCACCTCCATGTTTGATGGTGGGGATGGTGTTATGACTTGGGGTCATAGGCAGCATTCCTCCTCCTCCAAACACGGCGAGTTGAGTTCATGCCAAAGAGATCTGACCACACCTGACCACAGCACTTTCATCCAGTTCTCCTCTGAATCATTCAGGCAAACTTCAGACAGGCCTGTACATGTGCTTTCTTGAGCAGGGAGACCTTGCGGGCGCTGCAGGATTTCAGTCCTTCACGGCGTAGTGTGTTACCAATTGTTTTCTTGGTGACTATGGTCCCAGCTGCCTTGAGATCATTAACAAGATCCTCCCGTGTAGTTCTGGGCTGATTCCTCACCATTCTCATGATCATTGAAACTCCACGAGGTGAGATCTTGCATGGAGCCCCAGACCGAGGGAGACTGACAGTTTCTTCCATTTGCGAATAATCGCACCAACTGTTGTCACCTTCTCACCAAGCTGCTTGCTGATGATCTTGTAGACCATTCCAGCCTTGTGTAGGTCTACAATCTTGCCCCTGACATCTTTGGACAGCTTTTTGGTCTTGGCCATGGTGGAGAGTTTGGAATCTGATTGATTGATTGCTTCTGTGGACAAGTGTCTTTTTACAGGTAACAACTGACCCTTTAAGAGAGTGCTTCTAATCTCAGCTCATTACCTGTGTAAAAGACACCTGGGAGCCAGAAATCTTGCTGATTGATAGGGGATCAAATACTCACTTCCCTCATTAAAATGCAAATCAATTTATAACTTTTTTGAGATGCGTTTTTCTGGATTATTATTTTTTTTTTTGTTATTCTGTCTCTCACTGTTAAAATACACCTACCATTAAAATTATAGACTGATCATTTCTTTGTCAGTGGGCAGACGTACAAAATCATCAGGGGATCAAATACTTTTTTCCCCCACTGTATATCTGATAATGTGCCTAAGATGAATCCTTTTAGAGATATAGTACTGCCAGATTTAAAGACATCAAGGTCAAAAAGAAACATTAGCTATAACATAAAGTGAACACCTTGACATTCACTAGCTGTATTAAATATCACCTACCATTTGCTTTAATAGTGTAAATATAATTCGAGTAACTTCTCAATCTACCAGGCTTCAGAGAGATCTGTGCCCACTTATAGGTGAGTCAGTGTGTGGGTGAGGATGAGGAGAGTGGGTGTGGAAGATTTATGACAGTGCCGCCACAGCAGCTCACTGTGTCCCATGACGTGTGTCTGATAAGAGCAACCCGTGTCCTTTGTTAACGCACCACCTCCAGTGACAAATGAAATAATAAAGCCAGGCTCCCCTCCACATCCAGCCCCATCCCTGCTCTCAGAGAGGACTTCTTTAATAGGGAGCATGCTACTCTTAATCGGCAAATGGATGTCAAGTGCAATTAAAGGTTCCCAGTAATAATGGTGAACAGACGGCCAAAACTGGAGGCAGGTTATGGGTTGCACATGTATCACTGGGATTAAAGCCGCAGAGAATGAACATTGCAGGCAAGGACGTCCTGAGGGCACTAACAGAACACACTCTCTAGAGAAAACATGCGCAGTAAACTGCCTAATGCTAAGGGTGGTACATCACTGAAGAATCAGTAGCAAATGTCAATAAGATACAGAGTCTACACTCTTTCAGCATTTTTTGTATGTTTATTAACACTGCGACAAATAACCTATCCAACATTTATTTCACATTATACTGTATGTATATTTATCGGTGATTGTCATAGACTATAAACTATAAACTATAAACTAGCTCTTGATTCATGATTCAAGATGCTTTGTCATTCATCAGCACACAAGTGTATGTGCATGAAGAATGAAATGTTATTTACGCAAGTTCAGCGATGCGGTGTTATGAATAGGCAAGTATTATTAAATAAGACATAGAATTACTTATTAAAGCTGGAGTAATTCCACAATAATCAGATTGGTTTTGGTAACAGACAAACAAACAATCAAATAAATAAATAAATGCAAGTAACAATCACATGATTCACGTGAAATTTACCCATGTATTTTTAGACACTTCATACTGTGTTTAAAAAATGCACACTTTTCACGTGTAATGCATGTTTTCATTTTTCCACACATGATTTTTCAGTATGATTCATTTACTGTATATTCATATGAAAAAAAAAAAAATTCCACATGCTTCATTTATTTTCACATGTTAATTTTTCACATATCACACATAGTTCACATAATATCATGTGGATTTACTTTACAATGTGCAATTTCAGATCATTACATGGAGAAATGCACTTTCACATGTTTTTTGCATGTGGATTGTCACGGATTGATCGAGGAGGTGGATGGAAGTGCAGATAATTTATTGTATAAAATATAAACAAAACAACCAAAAAACTGTGAAACCAAGAACCATCAACATGTACTGTGGATACAAGGCAAAAACAAAAAAAAATACAGACTATAAGCGATGCTGTGGCACACACGTAAACAACTGCAACAGAAAGCTTGACAATGAGACACTGAAAAACTGGAACTTAAATAGTGGTGCTAATCAAGGTGAAACAGGAAACAGGTGTGAGTGATTAGTGACATGCCTTGCTGGGGGTGATGGGTAGTGTAGTTCTGCGCTTAATGGTGCTACCATAACATATGATACATTTTCCTCACATAATCACATATGAAAAACATATGATCACATATGATGTATGTGAGTTTTTTCAAGGGTTGACATAATTGCAATAAATGCTAGCAAGAAAGAGAAAAAGCGTTCCATAGATCTGTTCAAGAAAGTGCAGTAAGCCATGATATACCAGTGTCAGAATTTAACGCTATATCATATTGCGCAATGGGTTTGAGAATTATGCAAAGCAGTTCTGATAAGGAAGGGTTCATTTCATAGACAGTGATTTATTTTTTTATTCTTACTTGAAGTCTTTCAAGAGCAAACCAATATTATCAGTATACACTAGATTGTGGCGCGGACACCTGACATTTACACAAATGTAATTTATAGGTATTTTGAATTGGATTTCACATGAATGGGGTCGTAAGAAATGGCAGTCCAGCTCTAGCCTTAACCAGCTATAGATTCCTAAATATAAATTCCTATATTGGATAACTGATCAAAACCATAACCAGATAAATAATTGCTTCTGTTGTACCTATTTGTTCAGTAGGTATTAGCAATGAACTAGATCGTACACCAGTGTTCACACACCATAATCTCAGTGGTCCCAGTATTGTTCCAGTTCAGCTATAGCGACAGTGGTGTTAATACAATTTAATTTTGTTCAGTCCCTCTTTACTACATTGTAATTTAATGTATAAACCATTACTCTGCCCAGGTGTGGGCAAAGTGATTAAGCTCTAGGCAGCGTGTAGAAAACACCCTTAATTGTATAAAGCATCCTCTTTCAGTGCCTTTTCATGTTAATGACTTGCACAAAAATCCCAGGTGCTATAAATCCACAGTGCACTAATCAAATTCAGCAGGGTCTTAAATTAGTCCTAAAGAGGGCAGACGCACTGCTGTGTACACTTGCACTCTGTCATTTGTAACTCCTTTATTTTTGCATGCTGGAAAGAGAAGCAGGCTGAGACTAATTTGCAGTCAACCTTAACAGGACAGTGAAGAATAAGAAAGGTCTGCTGCAGGGAGACTAAACCATGTTAGCACATTAACCCCTTATACGCAAACACACTGAATCAAACAGACAAGCACTGTACACGTACAGTGATTCTTTACAGTCTCAGAAACTTCTAAGAACTGAGTTAATCATTGTAGCTTTTCTCATGCCTTAATTCAAAGGAAATCCAATGCAAAGGAACTCTCAGACGCTATAAATTCTTTATGAAAATGTAGGGATATTCTAGGCTAGTGCCTTAAATCAAGTGTCTGCCTTAAACTCTGTGCCTTGTTTGCGTCTTGGAGACAGAGAAACCTGTGCTGGCACGTATTGAACGGTTTGATTCAGACACAGGTCTCCTGGGCTCACTTCTGATCCATTACACACTCTTCTGCAGTATAGGAAAGAACACCAGGCTAAAAGTGAACCGCTGCTTTCTGAAACTCTCTAGCCCTGTTTCCCTAACAACAAAACACCCCTGAGTCTCACATCAGTTAGCAAATATATTTTACTACATCTATCCTCAGAACTGTCAAATAAAACTGAGAGAAACTATAGATTTGTAAATACAGAACACAGAATGCAAAATCGATGTTGAAGGATAACTTAACATTCATTAAGGCTGAATTATAGAGTGTTCCTACTTGTTATGGCAGAGAATTACATAAACGCAGTTAAATTCAAATGCATCAGGCTAAAGAGTTGATGTAGTACTGAGGTCTGGTACAGTCCTCACTGTTCATCCATAAAATTATATCAGCTCAGTATGACACTGAAATGAATAAGACTTAATCATCACATTCTGAATTCCTGCAAATGGAAACATGGTGACCTGAGGTGAAGCAGTGAGACCTCAGCCATTGCCATCTATAGGAATGAATTCAAGACAGACTTCAGATTTCAAAACCTGAACATCTCAAAACAATCTCTTGTTGTAGACTTAACACTCTTTTTGTTTTTAATCCTGAATCTTAAAAAGTTCATGTGTCTATCAATATTGGTATTAGGCCTCATTTATCAAGCTGGATATGAATGAATTTATTCCTGAATTGTTCATAGGAGCATTTACACAAGAAATGCGGTATTCACGAAAATCCAGTTAGTTCAGGAAAACATTTGTATCCAGTGAAACTGAGTTTGTGTAAACTTACACATAAGGAGACTCACTAATGTGAACCTTGATTGATAGGCTTTAAATCATAAATTTGACATTGAGTTACTGCATTTTTTAAAATGTGGATTACACTGTCAAATTTAAATTGCTTATTTATTTCAATTGCACACAAAAATTTAGGAAAAGGTTAGTGAAACACATTTTTCATATTAATGACTTAAGAGAAAACAATCCAAAACAAATACATAAATTAAAACAAATAAAAATTGCCATTAAATTAGGACAAAAACAAAAAACAAAACCTCGCACCCTATAAAAGTAGTAAGAGTTAGTGTGTACCTGTGTTAGCTGACACACTGGAATGACTGAGCTGTAGTACTGGAAGTTTTAGCTCTTAAACACTTTCCCTCTTCAACCTTCTTTTTTCCTCATTTTTCTCTGTGAGCTTTGCCAGTTTTGTGGACATCACAGATGTTAAGCACACTTGGTAATTTATGGGTGATTGGGTTTTATCAACATATGCAGTTGAGTATGAAAAACATCATCGTTACTGAAACTTTTGTAAATTCAGCTGGAATTTTAATTTCGGTTTGGCCTACAAAAGCATTTACACACAACTTTAGTAAAAGGTCCATTGATATTAAACTCCAATCAGCGTGCACAGACTACATTCCTTACTAGTGCAACTACAAGCGTTTCCTATGTAGTTAACAAATAATTAATAGCAGTTACTTAATAACATGAATGAAGAGGAATTCCTAAAGAATAAGCTGTAACTTTTAGGCTTTAAATCTAATGGTGAGCACACAGACGACCCAGAACAATTCTGTAACACACACTGAGTTTCAGAAGCCCTTACAGCTTTTTACAGCACTTGGACATCTTGCATTGGTACTAGAGTGAGACTGTCTGCAGTCTGTTCAGTCTCGGAGTTTGGTGCTGACGTTACCTTACTGCTTGCTGAGAGCCTGCTGGAAAAATTACAAAGAGCACCTTCACAATGTAAACTCTTACAGCACTCCTTTTTGGCTTGATCACAGGTGAACATCTGCTTTGATTATTAGGTATTAAAAGGCTCCAGTTGTTTCAGATTACACTGGCTCACTAAACTCACACACTCCAGGCTCTTGCTTGGCTTCTGGGTTATTAAGATGATGTGTCTTTCTCACTCTTTCCCTCTGCTTTCCATTACTGCTAAAATATTGAAGTTTGTGTATAAAAACCCAGCAATGCCTCATCATTCTGTATACAGTTTTTTTTTATTATTTTTTTTATACAAGGCTCATATGAGATCTCAATTCATTATGACCTCCTCAGCAGCACTCAACAAAAAGCAGATAGCAGCTTTTTGTACAGTATGCTCTGTGCTGTCATCTGCAATGTGTTTAAAACATTAGCAGTAACACTGATTTTGGTCAACAGATCTGTAAAATAGATCATGTTTTAATTTCTGGATTTTTTGACTCTATAAGCATCATAACATGGATGATTTCATGTAAAACACTACATTAAGCACATGATTATAATTCGTATGATGTATTCACATTGTATGTATTTGCTGACTGTCATGTGCCTTAAGTACATTTTAAAACCTACTATAGTGATTTGTTTAGATGCCAGTTTAAGTGCTAGGTGTTGGCTCTGGTGCAGAAACAGAGAGAGGCAGGGAGAGAGGGGAAAAAAAATGCCACTTCAGCTTTTGCCCTCCTGGCGCCTGTGAAGTTGCTGCCAAACTCAGCCCTCGGGCTTATGATGCAAGTCTTTCATTTTGAGCTCTTTATTTTACCCTCATAACCCAAATTAGACCACAGTCAGCTCTTTTTGCTGACTGATACAGTCACATTTGGGATCCAAATCCCCTGCTCAGGTACTTTTCCATTGACATTAATAAATGCCTGTGAACGTTGAGTGGCATTAATCTGTATTGTGAAAAGGGAGAGGCAGAAACCGTGGTTTATATCCCATAGACCACATCTGGATTAGATGATGATGATAGACAGCATATACCTTGTGTTGCTAGGAATACATCAGCCTTATAGGAAACCATATCTCTTTTGCGTCATTTTAACTGCTAAAACATAGACAGCTGTTAGTCCACAAATCACATGATGGCTCTATAGCAATGATTATGACACTGAGCTAAAAAAATCGACCAAATCAGCAGAGAATTGCACTGTTCTGTGAGAATACCACATTACCACATTTAATATGCTATAATCAAATGCAAATAGTAAACAATAACAACTAATGTGTTTCATTGCAACTATTTGATTTGTGTTCCTTCCAAGTTCTCTGGTTTCCTCCCACCTCCCAAAAAAGATAAATTGTTCCTAGGTGTGAACGTGTGTGTGTACATGGTGTGCTGTGATGGACTGCTGTCCCGTCCAGGGTGTATTCCCACCTCACGCCCAGTGTTCCCAGGATTGGCTCTGGATACATTGCAACCCTGTCCAGGATAAATCTGTTACTGATAGTGAAAGAGAGCATTTGCTTAGTCTCAACCAACACATCTGTCTGTCTTGTTGCATCATCAAAACCCTGCTGTTCATTTTTGCTGTCTCTTTTTTTATTACTGATCTTTCTGCTACACTTTTTCTCTGTCTTTTTTTCTACCCAGTTGCATGTTAGCATTGTACAGTCTGCAGTGAGCTTTACACATTCTGGGGACCAACACTACAGCAGCGGTGACTGTTACGACTATGATATGGTGAAAACTCAAGTCGTATCTTTATTCTGAAGCAGATTAGTCTCAGTTGTTGAACACACATCCCATATCCCAACTGTCTGGAGAGCCACTTGTTTATGACAACAAATGTAACAAACGCACCAAATGAGGGGGGGAAAAGGGGGGTGGGGGGGTTGGTGGGTGAGGAAAAGAAATCATTCTCTCATTCTTCAGAATTCCCACTTGCATTTTTATCCTTAGCTACTGCAGTGTGCTTAGGTTTGTTTATGTCTAATACAAAAAAAGGAGGGACTCAACATCCTTTCAGTTTTCGGTTCTTCGGCATGGGGAAGCAGATTTCCTTTTAGAACTCAACAGTATTTTTCTTCACTGCCAGCTCGACTTCTGTCCTTCCAATGACCCAATGCCTGCTGAAGAGAAGCAGCTTTTTGAACAAATTATGTGAAGAATGTAACACCCACAAATGCAGTGTCTTGAATGAGTTACTGAAATAGAACCAGTGTCTTTCTAAAGAAAAGCTGTGTGTGTGTGTGTGTGTGTGTGGCCTCACTGTGTGGTACCCATGTGTGTGAATGCAAATAGCAAGCATGTAGTCCCAGTTCAGTGATCAATCCTGGCAGGTAGAGCTCCAACAGGAGCCTAATGTATTCAAGCTAATTAAAACGCGCCAGCGGGAAACTCCAGAACCCCGCTATTAAAACCGATACTTTTAAATGCAGTGCAATTAGATTTCCCATTGGCACACATGGCCCTGAGACCATCTGCAGCAGTACCAGCAGATCAGCTTCACCAAGTCGTTTCATGTTGTGTTCTGAAAACCAAGCTGAACTGTGTATAGACACAAAGCACTGCACTGCTCTAATTATGTCATGACACTCTGCTTCTGTTTAAGGAAATGTCTGTGTGAGGTCTCTTGATTGTTTTGGCAAAGGGCTCTCTGCTGAACACAAAATGTGGATATCATTAATCTAATAAAGAACTGCTACAGGATGCTCTTGTGTGGATGAATACATACGCTCCAGACTATAATATCACATTGAGGAGATAACTATTGTAAAGTATTTACTGTGTCAAATGTTAGAAAAATGTAACAGAAAAACACCTTGAATTTCTTTGCTTTGGTTTGTTTAGTTGTTGATCCCAGTGAAGGTTCCCTAAGCCACGCTGTGTAGAAGAGATAAGAATGGCTTGAAGCTTACGGCAGCTCTGATGTACATAAAAATGTGCTGCTCTGATTCAGACCCAGCTGCAAACAATGGATTTCCAGTCTAGGTTTACGGTTTCATTTTTGCTTTGAAGCTTCACTGCTGTTTAACTGGACAGTTGTACATTTTATTATCTTGACATTCAATTCAAAAAATAGTTAATCCTTTTGATAACTTAACATATCTTAGCTCACATACAATACCAAAAATCTATCAGCATGACAGATGAATTCTACTCTTGTTTATCTCCTCTTGAAAGATAATCAATAAAAGAAAATATCATTCTTTTGCGATAAAGACTGACAGAGAGTATTGAGAGTATAATTGTCAGTTCTACTGTTTTCTCTCTTGTCAGGTGTGTAATGAATTCAGAATTGAGTAATGAGCGAGTTCCTCAATTTAAACACAGCTGACTTTAGAAACAAATGCCCTATTTCAAGGTATTCCTGGCTTCCCAAGCTGTTCTATACGTACTAAAACCATGCTGTGGTTTCATTATTAAATGATTATTTCACATTTTTACTTCTAAAGTACTTCTAATCCTTGGCTTTCTGTTACAATTTCACAAATACATGTAACCACATTTGTAATAAAAGAGGATTACACATACAGTCTAAATTAAGTTGCCAGGCTTGATTATGACATACGTACATATGTATAGTACTTCCCATTTGGGTGGGAAGACACAGAATAATAGACTCTGCTGTTCTTACTGTTGTTAGATTTTGATAGTGCAGCTCTACCCCACTGCCTGTGATGTTCGCTTGCCCAGCAGTGGTCTCACAACACATTGCTTCTGACCCACAAGCCCCTGCCAGCTGATTTACATAAATCACACTGCAGATCTGACAGTTACTAGGCAGCGCGGGCAAATAGCGACTCATCTCCAAATGGAAATCAGGCTACCAACCCAGAGAACATCAGCTCTGCTACTGTGACAAATGTGGCAAGGAGGGAGTTTAACTGTTTCCTCTTCCTGCCAGTGTTTACCCTCTTCTCTTTCCTTTTTTTAAATTCATATCTTGTTGCACATTTATTGTTTCTTTCTTGTTGCATTTATTTGAATGCACAGCACATACTTTATGAAGATATATATATATATATATATATATATATACAGACACAGACACACAGTGGATATAGAAAAGAATCACCCCCCTTTAAAATAATCATATTTTGTTGCTTTTCAGCCTGAAATGAAGATGGGCACAGTTTTTGTTTTATCCAGCTGTATTTATTCAGTGCAACTTATAACATCCAAGTGAAAGATATAACACCAACATGTCACAAAAAATTCAGTAAATAAAAAACCAGAATCGCTGAGTTGGATCACCCCCTCCTAAAAATGACTTGTAAACTCAATCAGGTGTAGCTAATCACCTTCTCAATGGCACACAAAGCCATTTGACTTTCAACTGTGATCAGCTGTGGTCATTTTGATTAGCTCAACATGAAAAGAACTTTCCTTGAGCATTTTGTAGTGCAACTGAAGCGAACAATCAACTATGGGTGGCAAGGCACTGTCCAAAGATCTCCGGGATAAAGTTGTGGACAGGCACAAGTCACGAGATGGATACAAAAAAAATTCAAAGACTTTATCAATGCCTAGAAGCACAGTGAAGTCTATTATTAAGAAGTGGAAGGTATTTGGTACAACACAGACCCTCCCTGGATCAGGACGTCGCTCCAAACTGGATGAAAGAGCCAGGAGGAAACAGAGAGGCTACCAAGAGGCCTACAGCAACTCTGAAGCAGTTGCAGGAATTTATGACAAAGAGTGGTCATTGTGTGCATGTGACAACAATATCACAAATTCACTATAATATATATATATATATATATATATATATATATATATATATATATATATATATATATATATATATATATATATATAATTTTGGATTTTGTACTGTATTGCCATTCATAATTATGCATTCAGCTAAGTTAATTTATTGGTTCCAGTAACTGCTAACTGCATTTAATCACTTACTAATTTTTCCCTAGAAGTTGGCCAAAGTGACTTATGCATAGTTTATACCAGCACATTATTGATCATATCAAATGAATGTGGCTCTAAATTTCCATATAAATGTGAATACAGGATAAGGTGTCTAAAGAAATAAAACATGGTATGACATTATAATGCCTTAAGCAAGAGGAAATTAATAACGGAAGTAGTCATGTTGATATAAAAGCTCTGAACCATGGCTGAAAGGTAAGGTTGAGATTTTCAATACACTCCATTTTGGGAATGGAGATGTGACCCAGCGAAGTGAGGGTCATATTTCCCTCAGCTCCTTTAATTGGTATTTTAAGGATATCTCACCCCTACACCAGCTCTCCTGTCGGACTCTTTGAAGTGGAACATTGCAATTACACACAGGAGAAGATTTTACCCAGCTAATAGAGATCTGAGGCGTTTCTTCCGAGTCGTGCTTGCCTGGTGTAATATGATGACTAATATGGTGACAGTCATTGTCTGTGTTCCTGTGGGAACGCTTCAGGAGATTGGTTTCTGAAAAAGACAAAGCTGATTTTGTAAAGCAATATATTCCTGAAATAAACAACTTTAGTTTTACTGGAAGGTAGGCACTTTGCATTGCATTATACTGTATGTAATGTAATGATTGATGTAATGTAATGAATGTAATGTAATGATTTTGATCAGCAAATGAGTGAGTGTGTTGCAGCAAATATCTTAATTAGTATTAGGAGAATTCAGCTCTAGGAAATATAATTTTATTCAATGTGACATTTTGGAAACTCACTGCTTATGCATATTAGACTGCAGATAAACACAAAATAAAAATGTTAATTCTGCAAATTAGTTTCAACAGTCAGAATAACATTATTTTAGAATGTCTATAATTAATTGTTTTCGTTCCCCTGTCCACCAAACCATTACGAGTTTTTTTTAGCAGCATGGTATAAAGTATGTGGCAGACATTGCAATATAGTATATTATTTTTCTAAAAATATTGTGCTTATTTGAATTACTGGAGAAATGATTCATTTATTAAAGCAAGCGAACAATCGGTCAAAACAATTTTTTGTTACTTGAATGGACAGCTACTGCTAATGTACTAGACTGTCCTTTTGCATAAAGTTGAGCTGGAGACATGGTTTGTGGACATCTTAATCTCGTGTTCTCTCTGTTTCTGTTTGTTTTTGTCTGTAATAGTGTGGCTTCTCTTTGGTAAGGTTTCGAGCTTCACGTGCACACACCCCTGGCACTTCACCCCACGCTGACACCACAGCTGTTTGCATGCCTGTCCTTTGTGCTCTGCTCATCCAGCTTACATAATGCTGTCTGTATGTTTACATGTCTGAGACAGAAGAAAAACATGGACCAGGCCCTAAATGGTACTCTAAAAATGTTGACATAGAAGACTTGTACTAACCATTTAGTAATAAAACTAACATGTAAACACATTGCAGATTTTGTTAAATGGTTTAGTGGCATTTTGAGATATTCAGAATGTAAAGGAATAGCTTAAGCATTTGAAATCTACTTTTAGATAGGAACTTCACAACAGTGTGGTTTCAGGTGGAATCATTTAGTTGTGGTTTAAGAGTGGTTCAAAATACATCTGATGTTTTTTTTCCCCTTTCTTGACTCACACGCATCAGTAG
Organism: Cranoglanis bouderius; assembly: GCA_023630585.1. Classification (NCBI taxonomy): domain Eukaryota; kingdom Metazoa; phylum Chordata; class Actinopteri; order Siluriformes; family Cranoglanididae; genus Cranoglanis; species Cranoglanis bouderius. Next base: position 18,698,183 of record CM042536.1, on the reverse strand, counting down.
TTTCGTGAAAAACATGGTATCTGAGACAATATTAGAAGCTTTCCCCTTAGGCCCTTCTTTGAAACTCAATGCTAGAGCAGGCCCGCTGATAGCACGCAGCTTTCTCTTCTGGCACTGATGACAGCTAGGGCATCGTTAATCTGTGCAACATTTAGGCATACTGAACAGCCTTTTCCAAACAGCGACAAATGTTACTTGCATATTTGTTTTAATTAGAATTGTAGATAGATATGTGCAAAACAATCCAGTTAATATTGCAGTGCCTTTCTCGCTGGTGTTAATAGATGCACGCTGCAATATTGTAAAAATACATAAAAATGCCATGTGCAGTAATAAGGTATCATCCTGATCATTAATTTATATCATTTAGTCTGCCTGAACAAATGTCATCAAAGGTTTTCTGTATAAAGCAATTTCATGGTATAAACCAGAGCCCTCAGGGAAGAGTAATAGTGTGCAGGGAGAGGAAGGACAGCCTCAGTTAACTCTCAGAGACCTCCTAGTCAGCTGCCACTGTGCCTCTGGTGCCTGTGAGACCATGCCGCTCTGATAAATATGTCATTTCTTTGGCTGATAGGGCTACAGATGGAATCTGGTTTGTACTGGGAGAGTATGCAGTGCATTTTGTCATCCACTGCACTGGCTGGTAGAGGGAGCCTCAGAGGGAGCAACCTGCCAATTCATATTCACACTGCAGATTTTCCCTGTCTCCTGCAGGATGGGGGTTTTCAGGTGAAAAATAGCATGCCGTTGTCATTTAAAATAGACGTTTTATAACTCCCCCCTCTACAGAATGCTGAACCAGTCTCATTAATATAAAAGCAGTTTGGGAGTAAAGAGACACATGCTTGTTTTACACGCTAATGCTGTCATACAATCATAATGGTTCCCCAAGACTGTATTACATTATACAGTAATTGTGGTGTCCTTCTTTTTAGCTTGTGTCCTCTCTAATCACTCGATGTTGTTTGGGGCTGGAGGCTGTCTAACAACAGCACAGCTCAGCATCACACAGCCAGTGTGACACAACATGGCATCGTGTGAAACGTTGATGTAACTGACTTGAGTCTTGCTGTGTGGACACACGGCAGCTGAAACACAACAAGAACAAGGCCATGTAGAAGAAAAGAGGTCTATCTGCTCGACCGTCACATGGAGTTGAGCTTGCAGGGCCATTCATGGGTGAGACAGTGGGGAAAGAGCTTTCTTGCAGTTGTGCAATGGGGCCAAGTAGAGGGTGCAATGGGGCACAAGCTGCAAGGGTGACAAAGAGTGGAGTGTGTGCTGAGTTTAAGGGGAGCCAGGCTGCTGCTGCTACTAGAGTGTAGTGAACTCCTGTTAAACTCCCAGGACTTGTAAGTGGGTCTTAGGTACATTCCTCATACTTGTACCTATATCCCTTTCTTTTACCTTTCACTGAAGTTACTGAATAATCTGCTAGTAATATAATAATAATAATAATAATAATAATAATAAGAAGAAGAAGAAGAAGAAGAAGAAGAAGAAGAAGAAGAAGAAGGAGGAGGAGGAGGAGGAGCAGAAGAAGATGATGAAGAAGAAGAAGACGAGGAAGAAGAAGAATGGATGCCCAATTGACCCATGGCATACATATTTATTTTTTACAATTTCCATATTTATTTTAAATTCAGCACACAAAATTCCATTACATGTTCCTGCAGTGGAAGATGTATGGGCAAGTGTGAATGCATAGAAGAGATAGACAATTTTTCAGATCAAAAATCACTTCTGCAATGGGTAACAACTATTGTAATGGGTAGCATGGTGGCACAGCAGGTAGGATTGGCACCTCACAGCTCCAAGGGCCCTTGTTCGATCCTGAGCTCATGTTACTGTCTATATGGAGTTTTGCATGTTCTCCCATGTCCATGTGGGTTTCCTCTGAGTTCTTCTGTTTCCTCCCAATTCCCAAAAACATATCTATGAATATCTGTGAAATGTGTGAAATTCAGCCAATAGTGTCAATTTTTATTTTTAATTTTGTATTGTCCTATTTTTTATTTTTACCTGAACAGAACATAAGTATTAAGATGTAATAGTCAGTGAGACATTTCTTACCTGTATTCAGAATCCTGAGAGGAATTTCATCACTGTACAGTCTTCTTTATCGATTTTATCTTCAGAAAGCAAAAGAACTACCAGATACCTTTTTAACTCACATTTCAAAGCCCATTTCGTATCATCATTATTTTAATCAGAATCATTTCAGATAGCATTGGTTCTGCTCATTTAACATCTGTTTAGACATTCTGCCTACTAGGGTTTATATAGCACAACTGGGGCATCAGTAATCCCGCAGGCTGTGTGTTTATAATTACTAAATAACTGTGTGAGTTCAAACTGCAGTGCTCAAATCTGGTTAACAGAAGGTGGTGTGACATTATATGGTACAATGCAATGTCAAGGTCCATTTTAAGCATTGTGAAATGCACCGTTTTTAATTTAACATCATGACTATTCAATTATTGTATGTTTAGATGACTTTGAACCATCACATCAGTCTTGTAAACTAAGCATTGCACTAGCGTATTTTATACTATGTGCTGCATTTCCCTGAATAATAAAGCAGACAAACTATATAAAAATTGACTCCAGGTCCTCATGCACATATAAAAACACTTTGTCCATCTTTCCATCCCACCCCCATCCCCCTCCCTTCTATCTGCCTGTGCAGAGCATCTGCTGCCCAGAGAAGAGGGGGAACATGGGAGCACATTAGTCACCAGATGTCACCTTTCGCTGCCAACCCTATTGAACAGGCAAGCGGACAATGCCGCATGCATAGTGAACATCTGACTGAGCCTTTCCTCTGTGGCAGAACAGGACACATTTTCCTGGACTGAACAGCCCCAGTGGCAGAAGTGGCACCCAGAGTTTCCTTTACACACACACACAGACACACACACACACACACACACACACACTGCAATCCTGCCACAGCATCTCACACAGTGTATGTCTGGTGATCACACTAATTGCTACATTCATATTTCTGCACCACTCATGCGATTAGAGTTGTGTTATTACGTCTTTTTTTTTTCTTTTCAGATTGAATCTCACAGAGGACAAGCAGGCAGCTCTCCACAGGGAATCAAAGCATCAGTTGTTGTGCCTGGAATAGCAACGCCTGTAGACATGACCTCATGCATACATTTCCAATCTATTAAGAGTGCACAAGGTGTAATCAGTTTGGTGTTGTATCTTGGGCAAACTAAAAAGGTTCACCTTGAAATGCGTCATTAAATGTTTAGAATGATCATGTTAGAGATTTTAAGTCTTATTAACTATATTAATGAGTTTTTAAATAACTTAACTAGTTTATAAATTTATATACAGCTATTACGACACTGATTGAGGGTGTTAAACTCTTGCTGTGCGGTCTTTAGACTCACATTATGAAGACCTTGTGTTACACTGATGGTGCTGGAGCAACATGCTGACCTGAACAGTGACTAAGTCATAAATCAGAACCTCATAAATGATGAATATAGCTGTGCCTATGGCAAACAGGTATGATGCAAGGGTCTCAAGATCAATTCTCCAAAGCATCTGCTATATTGTGTCTGCAGCTGAACCTATATTGTGTCCATCGCTGCTTTGCTAGAAACAGACTCAAATGGAGGTTCAGGTATATATAGATGATGATGTAGCTTAAGTGAACTTGTTGTCATGAATAATTAATTGAGAAATGATATGATTGACCTCCCATCCATCTTTCCTCTCTCCATCTATATTTAAACAACTCTTTCAACCATTTAATTTATATATATATATATATATATATATATATATATATATATATATATATATATATATATATATATATATAAAATACTTTCAGGAATTCTCTTTTATTCAGTATTCATTGTGATCGTAGACATTCCCCCCCACACATAATGTTTTGCGGCCTTCTTACTTCAGGCAAAAATAGATCACGAGTGTTAACATAATAAAGCGGAAAACTTCTGCTTGAATATGAACTGTAGATATTTCTATACAACATGTGTTCTTTAGTGGTCAGTCACAATAGCAGGAAGGCAGCAGGAAGGTCAATGACCATTGATTTTCTTGCAGCATATTGTCAAATCTGATTCAGAGGATTTTAACCCAGGCTTATGACCTGCATCTGTGCTTGTGAGAAAGCTTTATTAGTACTACACTATAAAGAAACATTAGTGTTATTCAGATGTAAAAGCTATGGGATTTAATATTGTTTGAAATATGCAGCAGAAATCTACAGAGTAAACAGCATCTGAAAACTGTATATTTGAAAACTGAACCCATTTTTCTTCATACATTAAAATTCTGTGAAACAGAAAACATAATCAGGAACCTTATACACATTTTCATGCTTCTAAATGTATGACATATCCAGGACCAACACATCAAGGAAGGAGTGAGACTCTTGCAATCAATAGTAAAATTCGCTGCTCTTTGCTCCAGTAAGTAAATGGAATTGAAAGTGGGGCAGAGGGTATTAATGCAGAAGGAGGAATATCCATTTAATCACATCCTCCCTGCAGGCTGTGTTGATAAAAATGACAGCGGGAGCACATTACTAATTCCACCACTGTCACATCCCATAGTCACTTACCTTGCAAATGAAGTGCAGTAATGACACCTGCCTAACAGTCCAAATACATATACATTCCCTAGAATAAGGCACTGTGTGCAACACTTAAATGACTACTTTAGTCTGTAATTCAGTTCACATTTGGTAAAATGCATGTGGAATGAATGGTAGCACTTGATAAGCTGTGATATTTATGTTACAGGTTTCTAATTAAATTCATCTAAAATGCTTTTGAACAAAAGACTAAATGGATTGATTTGATTTCTTTATTCCATGCCAGAATCCAAATGTATTATTTGCATTTAAATTGATGTATTCATGTTTACACCTAACCTGCTTATATTACTAAAATATATCACTCTAATGCCATAAATAAGCACCATAATTGTTATGTATGCATTGATGTCTTTTGTCGTGTTATTTATCACAGTAAATAAAATGGACGCTGCAAAGATTTCCCCTTTAAAATGTCTTATTTGGCTCCCCCTGGTGTTGATTTACTTGATTAGCTCCTGGCTAAACTGGGAGTGGTTGTATTAGAGGTTGCCAATTTGCAGGATGCATCATGTTCTTTAGCAATAAATCATTCATGAGAAAATGATTTATGACACATTGGAAATAATGGCACCTTTTACAGTTGAATTGCAGCTGCTAATACAATATTAGAGGAGGAAAACCTCCATTACAGGACGTACAGGAGCACATACACATCACACACAAAATTAATGCTCCGCAGTCCCCTGCCATGTTAAATGAGTTTTCCTTCTGAAAAAGTTTAGCATGTAACAAACAAACAGCCCCCTCTTATAAATTAAACATGGCATAAAACACTGAACAGGTAATTGGATCTGAAAGCCAATTCATAATCTTTTCTATCTACACATTTAATGAATTGGGTATTGTTCATGCATTAATTAGATCATTCATATTTTATAAAAAATAAATTTATTTTTTTTTTAAAAACTTTAAAAAAAAAACAATATCTATTTTAATCCAGAAAGGCAGTATTTGCTTATTACAATACAGTACAGTATTACACAGTACTCTAGTGCAGTGAGATATTTTAAGTGTTCGGCATTAAGGTTTTCACAGCAGGTTTGTGTGAAAGAGCTTCTAGAAAGGCATTAGAAGCATCCTATATAGACTTTAGCACATTGTATGGATGATCTAGGGGGAGCAAGGTGGCTTAATCCACACAGCTGATTGAATCATTTTCAGTCAATCTTCAGCCTTTGATTAGCTGAGTGATAATCTGCAGAAGGAAGGTAACAGATCACTAAGCCCATAGTCTATGATAACGGCTTCAGTATGATAAGAGAGAAGAACGTGTCCAGAAAGGACTACTGCAGCAAGGACCTAGCTCGTTGATCTGCCTGCAAGTTAAGTCTGTATCAATAGTCTCTGCCAATTTATACATATGTACTTGTAAATTATTAAAAATTTACTCCAAGCTCTGATCACCTCAGATCACCTGACCGTGACAGTTTTGCTTGGACACCTGATCATCATAGCTGATTATCATTTTTTGTCAGTCCTCCTATTATATTTACACTGGCCTCCATTAGCCCTTGTGCTTGCCAACACAAACTATTATTGCCCAGTCAACCCTCTATTTTTTCCCCATGAAAATAATGAGGACACACATAGGAGGATCCTCTCTACCCCACTGCATGCTGCAATCTTATTCTTGCTGTTTGCCAACAGTCTGACAGAGAGATTTTACACCAAGACAGGACAGAGATGAGAGCAATTTTCTATTAAAAACAGAAATGAGGCATGCATAGAGAAATCATCTACTCATGACAACCCTCCAAGTAAACGGTAAATCATTACCAAATTAACTGGATTGAAGACTTTGAGGAGAGAAAATTATAAGGAAATAAATAATCTAATGAGCATATGCAGATGGCAGGAGGCTAAGCCTTTATGTAAATGTAGCATGGTAGCACTCAGCGTGAGTGATGTGGCATGAGCATTGTGGAGCGAGTGGAGGAGACTCAGCTTGTTTTCATTATGCACTCTGCAGTTTTTGTCTGGGCAAATCACAGCCTGAGCCAGGCTCAGGATACAGTGTGCATGATTAGAATTCTACCAGCCCTGCATGGCCTCTGCAAATCATTCGCCAGATCCTGGGGGCTTTTAAAAGCCTGCACATTTTACATATTAGCACCTAGCAACCAGCACAAAGCACATTGGCAGTACCAACACGACTGGATGGTGATTACTGCTGCAGAACTGATATTATTGGGCCCTTCAGCAAAATGTATTGAGCTGAACTGTGAATCTACATGTCTTTAAATGTATCCTAGAATTAACACACTTGTGTCACTGTCATGTAAGTGACAGTAAGTACATTTAGCAATTAGTGGCTGCAATTACCACTAAATTGCAATACCTGGTGTTTAGTAAGGTATGTATGATGCAATCATTTAAAAGAGAAAAGAACAATTGCTGTTGTGATAAACACAAACATCCCTAAGAGAGCAGCTCTTTTTTGCTGTTCACTCCAGCTGTGGTTGCAACCATCACAGGTAATTCATTTATAGGGTAGTGTTTGCTTTGGCATGAGGTAGTAGTGCCCGCTATGCTCCATGCTCCACTGTGAGGGACGTAAAGACAAGCTCAGCCTTGTGTTCATAATTTGGAGCTGCCCTGATTCTCTGAGTAAAGCGGCACTGCTGTATTTAAGATGTCATCTCAGTACTCTGTATGGACAAATACCAACACACAGTTTAAACTACTTCAACACACTGGGCCACACTGACATTGACATACTCTTTAGCTTAATGCTGTCTTCAGTCTACAAGGAGGATACAGAGGCAAACTCTCCTCTCTGTCTCTGTCTTTTATCTGCAGCTGCCCCTGGAGGAGAGCTGAAGCGGCCCTGCCATCTGCTTGCTGCGTCTGGAAGAGCCAGGATGGCCAACTCGGCCCAGATGACAGAACTGGCCGGCCGAACCTCTCCAGTCTTGCATAATAAACACCCGCCCTATCCTTCTTTCTGTTCCATCTTCCCTTGTTTTTCCTTTTCTCTCCCTGGGCAGCGATGCAGCAACTTAATGTGGCAGTGGTTCGGTGAGCTCACTCGCTGTTCTTCCATGCGTTTGTGAGTGAGGAGAGAGAGAGAAAGAGAGGGAGGGAGAGGCTGAGAGAGAGAGAGAGCGAGAGAGAGAGAGAGAGAGAGAGAGACAGAGAGCACCCCTGGGAGCCAGCGTCAATGCTGTTGAGAAGAGCCTCATTTTCCAATGCCATCTGTTACCAGTCCCTGAGTTGAAAGCCCCATTTATGTCATCTTTCCCATTGCCACACAGGCAAAGCAAAGCAAAGCACTGTGTTCTCTCACTCTATTGTTGCTCATTCTGCTAGTCTGCAACCACCCAGACTCAAATGTTCCCCTAGTCATTTAAGCTGTTCAGCAACATGCTTTAGCCTTGAAATATAGATTGTGTTATAAAATGTAATATATTAGTCTTCACGGTAAAACTAACTGAAATGTATGATGTATAAGGACAACTGAATGTGAAACATTAAACAAGAAAATGTTACTACAATTCATATCAGGGGAACTTTCTCTAATATTGAATACGCTTGTCTTATTGTTTCGTTCATTGTCAGGGCAAAAATAACAAGTCTACGGAGTCTACAGAATAAAAGTGAGTAAAAGTGCTCCTGTTCTCTTAGAAATGTACAGTTGTTGGTTTGCATGTCCACCTTGTAGTAAGAAAATATTAATGAATGGGTTCTCATGAGCTCTAGATTCGTTGCATGTTAATCTTCATGTTATCTTTCCAATAGATCAATTTGTCTCAGAATTGTACTTTCTTCTTACACACTAGATTTTTAGCAATAGATAACCTGTGTACCAAATATATACCAACAATGTAAATAGTTCATTTTGATGCATCTAATGCATCTAGTTATGTTAGATTTCCTGGATTTCACACTCATTCAGTCACGATAATGAGTGAGTGAGTAAATGTCTCACTCTAGAGCTTTTCTTTTAATTTAGTGACACTATGCTGGCCAAGGACCAACAGAGTCTAAATAATTATAGGCCCCTGAAACTGTACCTGTGTGGTCCACCCAATACCTAATACCTAATAGTATGTATTAAAGCTGACATTTTCTACTTTAACCTCATAGCCGTTATTTCATTTCAATGTCATTGTGCTGCAGTGATAAAATATGCATTGTGACACTATTCCAAATGTATACAGATTGCATGGTATACTGCACAGTCATTATATTGACAGATAATTGCCTGCAGACTTTATGCTGAATGTTGCTGAGCTTCATTCATTCATTCATTCAGTCAGTCATCTTCAGTAACCACTTTATCCTTGTCAGGGTTATGGTGGATCCGGATCCAATCCCAGAAACGTTGGGAATGTAGCTGGAATACACCCTGGAATCAGGAATCACTTTGTTTAGCATGTAGACCTGTTATAATGTTAATCTGATGTCAGTTGTGCCTCCTGGTTGTAAAAAAAAAAAAAAAAAAAACACAACAGGTAATTATAGTGATTTTGTTTTCTTAAATGTCGCGTTGTGCTGTTGGCTGTCAAGCAGTTCAGAGGGATAATTGGTCCAAGGAGTTCCGTCCTTGCAGTGCCCGTTTCATCCCAGCTAAGTAGCTAACTATCATATCAGTGAAGTTGGCTTGCTAACTAAGAATTTAAAAAGCTTAGCTTGCTAGTTAGCTAATATGGTTAATTTACATTGCTTTAACCAACCTATGTAGCTAGCCTAAAATCTGCATCAAGAAACTAATGCTAAATAGCTAGGTCACATTCTTACTGAGGAGTTGCTTATAATGGACATGTTTAACTCTGTTCAGTTAACAATTGAGTTTATGGCATGTGGTTGGGCAGCACTTCAGGTTTCGGCACTACAACTTCATCAGTGTTGTAATCATTAAACATTATATCTGGAACATGGACACAAACAACAAAGCTGTAAGCTTCAAGAGACTTGTATGCCTTCAATTCCTCTCTAATATAAATGCTCAGAGTTCCTATGAAAAATTTATATAGGTCCAGCCACTGCAGGCTAGACCACCACTTGGGAACATTTAGCCAATGATGGCACCAAGTCATAAGGATCTTGTAGAGTTACACCATTTCAAATTGTTAGTTTATCCAAATAGTACTTCTTGTCTTTAAATGGTAATCCATAAAATCAAACACAGTCAACATACACATATACATACACATATGCAAAGTAGGATGAAAAACTAGCAGCTGTAAGGTAACTGTGCTGTGTAATTGTGCAACCTTAACATTAGTACTTGTCTATCTTGATGAACAAATTGATTTTCAAATGTAAAGAGAATACGGATTCTGCAAAAACCAGAGGAGGGCCATAATAACATCAGTAGAAATCTGTAAAGACTGCAGTAGTTGTTCACGTTTATCTTAATTATACCCACAAGAAAGTGTTTAATGTAAAAAGGGCAAGTCTGTCCAAGGCATGTCAATCCATCACAGGGCACCTTGCACACACACTCACATACTCATTCACACACAGGGCAATGAAGCACAGCCAATACACCTACCAGCATGTTTTTTGGGAGGTAAAACCACATAGACACTGTGAGAACATATAATAACATCAACACATACAACAGTCCGTGGTCAGAATCAAACCAAGGATACTGGAGCTGTTACCACTAACCATTGCACCCCCGAGCCCACATTGATCATACATCGATCAGCCATAACATTAAAACCACCTGCCTAATATTGTGTAGGTCCGCCTTGTGCTGCCAAAACAGCTTGAGGCATGGACTCAAGATCTCTGATGGTGTGATGTGGTATCCGGCACCAAGACGTCAGCAGCAGATCCTTTAAGTTTTGTAAGTTACAAAGTGGGACCTCCATGGATCGAACTTGTTTGTCCAGCACATCCCACAGATACTTGATCAGATTGAGATCTGGGGAATTTGGAGGCCAAGTCAACACCTTGAACTCTTTTTCATGTTCCTCAAACCATTCCTGAACAATTCACAGTGTGGCAGGGCACATTATCCAGCTGAAAGATGCCAGTGCCATTAGGGAATACTGTTGCCATGAAGGGGTTTACTTGGTGTGAAACAATGTTTAAGTAGGTGGTACATGTCAAAGTAACATCCACATGAATGCCAGGACCCAATGTTTCCCAGTAGAACATTGCCCATAGCATCACACTGCCTCTGTCGGCTTGCCCTCTTCCAATAGTGCATCCTGGTGTCATTTCTAAGTGTAAGTGATGCACACGCACCCGGCCATCCACATGATGTAAAGAAAAAGTGATTAATCAGACCAGGCCACCTTCTATCATTGCTCTATGGTCCAGTTCTGATGTTCACATGCCCATTGTAAGCACTTTTGCCGGTGGACAGTGCATGGGCACTCTGACCAGTCTGCGGCTGGTAAACAGCAAGCTGTGGTGCACTGTGTTCTGACAGGTGTTCTGACCCCTTTTTATCATAGCCAATATAAAATTTTTCAACAATTTATTCTACAGCTGCTCTTCTGTGGGATTGGACCAGACGGATTAGCCTTCGCTCCCCACGCTCATCAGTGAGCCTTGGGCACCCATGACCCTGTTGCTGGTTCACCGGTTGTCCTTCCTTGGATCACTTTTGGTAGGTACTAACCACTGCATAACGGGAACACCCTACAAGACCTGCTGTTTTGGAGATGCTCTGACCCAGTCGTCTAGCCATCACAAGTTGGCCCTTGCCAAAGTCACTCAGTTCCTTATGCTTTCCCATTTTTATAACACTTAATGGCAATTAATAACAGACCAAATTTTGTGATCATGCATCATCTTACACACAGAAATATCAGCAATATAAATGTGTCTTGAATGTGGAAAACCATATGAATGAATGCCCTCTTGTCATAGACACACACAGAAATAAAACCAGGAGAAAACATGTCATACAGATTAAAATAGAGTGAAATGTCTTAATGTGATATGTAGGGAATACATCATTCAGACACAAGGCTTATTTGAAAATCACAGCTAGCAGAAAGCAGGTCGCAGACAGGGAGCAGTCCGTGTTTTGACATGTCAAATGACTGCAGCGAGAGGTGTGCTCTGCATTCAGCCGGTTTTTCCGGAAAATTCCACACGATCTCCTGCGGTTCGAAAGCGACCCCACCGGCAGCCCTTCTCACATCAAATTCAACATGCTTGTGCTACTGTTCAATATTTTATTGACACCAGCCTCAAAGACTGCTGCTACAGTGACACCAGAGATAATTATTTTTTACCACAGTCTTTTTGTTCTGAGACATTCCCCCCCTCCCCTTCTACAGCCTGGCTCCAGCCATTCCTGTGGAGAATTGTTCTGCATAAATCAGCCAGTGGAATACTGAATCAGCTCTGCCACAGGGAATGTAGTTTTGTGTGCAGTGTGTGTGTGTGACTGATTATTACTACAAGTCGGGCCACAAAACCCAGGCAGAAGGAGCCCCCACGTGGCAGATTTTGTTACTGGAGTGGAAAGACCATCTTTCACACACCCTGGCCCTGTTTCAGTACTGATTTAACAAGCACTCATTGACTTCATTTACTAGTTCCTTGTAGGGGAATCCCCACAACAGTCCTAGTGGACAGGGTGTATTAAGTTTTGTAACATACTTTATTTGCTCATGTTTAGTAGATGAGGGGCTCTTGGATTGTCAGTGGATCAAGTCAAAAGTGACTGTTAAGGAGCAGAAGTTGCCTCAAAGGCATTGCACTCTGAAAAATTGCCGTTGTTTATAAAAGCTAACATAAAATATTTTATACAAAAATTGAGTGCCTTGAATAAAAGTTTATCCACATTTTTACATTTTGTAAGCTGGTATTAAAATTGGGATTTTTACCATTTGATTTTCACAACAAAGGTGGAATGATGGTGTAGTAGTTAGCTTTGCTGACTCACAGCTCCAGGGTTCCTTGTTTGATCCTAAACTCAGGTTACTGTCTGTGTGGAGTTTTGCATGTGCTTCCTGTTTCCATGGCAGTTCTCTGGTTTCCTCCCATCTCCAAAAAACATGGCAGTAGGAGAATTGGCTATGCTAAATTGCCCCTAGGGGTGAATGAGTGTGTGAATGTGTGTGCATGGTGCTCTGCAATGCACTGGCATCGCATACTGGGTGTATTCCCACTTTGCACCCAGTGTTCCCAGGATAGGCTCAGGACCGCAACCCTGATGGGGATAAACTGGTTACTTAAAATGAATAAATGATTTACATAGTATGTTTAACATTTGAAGGTGCAAAATATTTTTACTATGGCACAAAAGTGGTTGTTCTTTCGGCTGCTCCCGTTCGGGGTCACCACAGCGGATCATTGGTCCACATATTTGATTCAGCACAGTTTTTACGCCAGATGTCCTTCCTGACACAATACTCCCATTTAATCCGGGCTTGTGACTGGCACTGAGTGTAACCCCCAGTGGCTGGGGTTTCCTGCCTGGAAATCAAACCCAGGCCATGGCAGTGAGAGCGCAGGATCCTTAGCCACTAGACCACCAAGGAACACTAAGGCACAGAGGTTAATTAAACAAAAAAGCAGACAAATGTTGGTTGCATAAGTTTTCACCCCACAGTGTCAGTACTTGGTAGAATCACCTTCTGGTTGAAACAGAAACAGTTTAGGGGATTTACAGAAATAAGGAGGGAAATGCTTATGCAATTGCAACCTTTATGGTTTTTATTAGTAAATAAATTCGTAAACTATATTGACCCCCTGCCCAAACATACACACTGATATTATGAGCTATTTTGTGTCTGCTCATTTGCATACGTGAAGCAAAGTACCACTGGTTTCTTATGTCCAAACTGGATTTTACATAGCCAATTACTGTATCTCTACATGACAGCAGATTCTTACTACTTTCTTACTTTAGCCTACTCTGCTAGTTAATTACCAAGCTTATGTCTTCATGTGTTGACATAAGGTTATGTTAACATTTGGTTTTTGTTTTTTTTTTGTAGCATAAGACTAAGAAACAAAGATGCTGATTAAGATGAAACTATCTAATGAGGACTTCACCAGAGGGCAAGCTAACAATGGTGGTAAAACATCTTTTTCTTGATGTAGGGACTCACATTTGTACTTCAGAGCACAAATGAAGATGAGCATTGCCACAGTAATCGTTCCACCTCATGCTAAGGTCTGTTTCCATGTGGCCTTGAAAACAGAGCTGTGATCAGTCCAAAAATATGATTACTGAACACTGCCCTGGGTAAGGACATCTGCCAAGCAAATAAATAATGTAATATAACATAATGCAAACCTAACCTCAGGGATCCCGGGGGAAGCGTGGCTGTTATCTACTCTGATTATGTGCATATTTAATCGCTGTTTACAGGCATGCTAATGAAATGCTCTTCAGAGAATGCCGACCAGATCCTTCACATACTTTCTATAATGTGAATCTGAGGTACATTAACACACTTCACCATTATCAGTCTTTCATCCAGTTTGAGAAACATGGCATTTCAATTCAGTGAGAGGGCCAAGGCAACCTGAGTGCTTTCAGTCTGAGCATCAATCAACATTCACTTAAAAGCTTTTATTATTTTAATTACTCACAAATTATTACTGTGTTGTTCACAGTTGATTTTTCAAATAAAAGGCAAGCTAGCATGATACATTAGAACAGGAATTGTTCATCGGATTTTTTTATAAAATGGACTATCCGTTAAACCTTGCTGCACATTGCATCTCTCAGTTCAGTTTTCAGTCTGCACCTGTGCTGACAATAGAATATTCCTCCGTGAAGCACAGTGCCCTGAGGCAGGAACACAGAAAGGCATGAAATCTTCAGATTTCCCTGCATGTTCCCAATGTTTTTGTGACTCATAAATCAGTGGGTTTGAACTGAGGTCTGTGCACACAGGGAGCTCTGAGTTTCTGTGGTTACAGCGGAACCCTAAAGACACAGTTTGCACAAGACTGCATGCCCCAGTGGCATTTCTCTAACAAGATCTCCTTAAACACACTGCCAGTTTGTAAGCTCTTCAAAACTATACAAAGAACAGCAGTAGGATTATCTCAGCCTTATTGTAAGCATGTGCACTACTGATGCAATAAAAGGACACATACTAGACCCCTTTGGCTTTCTGTCATAACTATTTATACTGTTTTCTAAAGGAGAAGCAAGTACAACAGTCCACTGAAGCAATATGGGCTGTCTGCAGATCACACACTGTGAGATGAATTGTACAGTGGATATTAAAAGACCATACACCTCGGTTGAAATTGCAGGTTTTTGTGATGTTTTAAAAAAAAAAAAGAAGAAGAAAGAAAAAAAGAATCCAAGATAAATCACGTCAGATTTTTTTCCACTTTTAATGTGACACAGCAACCAACAAAAATCAAGTGAAAAACAGTTACAAATATTTTAGTGGGGAAAAAAATAAAACATAAAAATGTACAGTAACCTAGTCACACGTGTGCTTACAAACATTTTGCTTGCAATACAGCACCCAGTTTTTTGGATAAGAGCACATCTTAGCACATCTTGTTTTGACAATTCCTTGCAAAAGATACAGTGCTCCAGATCTATCAGATTGTGAGGGGATCCCCTGTGCACAGCTCTCTTTAAGTCAATCCACTGGTTTTTGGTAGGATTTAGATCTGGGCTCTGACTGGATCATTCTAAAACTTTGATCATATTCTTCTGAAGCCAATAATTTGTTGACTTGGATTTGTGGTTTGGGTCAAAATCGGGCTGGAAGGTGAAATTTTTCTTCACCTTTAGCTGGTGTAGACGATCTGGTCAGATGGGAACTAAAAACAGAACTGTTCTCAGAATTTTGGGAACCGATAATTGTTAGCTGGGTTTAGGCATTATACAGTGAAAATCGATCACTTCTTTGATCAGCAACACAAAAACGCAAGCAAACATCAACCCAGAGAGCCCAGGAAAAAATTCAAACAGTTTACTCACCAACTATGCAGGACTCCTTGCAAATTATTACAAATTTGTAAGCATGATACTATGTTGGGTTGACAAACAGGCTCTTCTACAAAGGAGCAGTATTCTGAATCCACTGCAAGTTAATGATATGGCTCTTAAGTTTCTTCATTACATTAATTTGGTATAAGCACAGGTGCATCTAAAAAAAAATAAAAAAAAAATTGTGGAAAAGTTTTTTTCCGAAATTTAATTCGAAAAGTGGAACTTTCATATATTCTAGATTCATTACACATAAAGTGAAATATTTCAAGCCTTTTTCTGTTTTAATCGTGATGATTATGGATTATAGCTCATGGAAATGAGATACTGGAAAAATCCAGTATCTCAAAAATACTAGAATAACGAATTTATAATACAGCAATGTCGACCTGAGAAGAGGTCTAATCAGCTAATTAATTCAAAACACCTTTGCTCAGTGGTCCAAAGCCCTCTTTTCAGATGAAAGTAAATTTTGTATCTCATTTGGAAAATGAGAGACACCAGACCCAACAATACAGACGAGCTGAAGGCCGATATCAAAGCAACTGGGGCTTCCATAACACCTCAGAAGTGCCACAGGCTGATTGCCTCCATGCCACACCGCACTGATGCAGAAATTTGTGCAAAAGGAGGACCAAGTATTGAGCGCATAAACTAACATACTTTTCAGAAGGTCGAAATGTCTGTATTATAAATCGTTTATTCTAATATTTTGAGATACTGGATTTTTTTTTCTATGGGCTGTAAGCCATAATCATCAAGATTAAAACAAAAAGGCCAGAAATATTTCACTTTATGTGAAATGAATCTAGAATAAATGAAAGTTCCACTTTTTAAATTAAATTACAGGAAAAAAAAACTTTTCCATGATATTCTAATTTTTTGAGATGCACCTGTATAATCTTCTCACTATTAGCAGTCAAGAGTCTGTCCTGGACTTCAGAGATATTATGTACTTTGATGAGATGATTTTTAGGGCTGATGTCACCATAAAAAATATTTTTACATTTTTTATGCAAATTGCTAAAGAACTTCAATTCAATGCAACAGCCAAGTTAATGTTCTCTAAGCAGAGAGCAGCATGTACAAATTGTACATTTCACTTTTGAGGAAATAATTCTACACCATAGAGCATCCTCTCTTGCGTGCACCTTTCATAAAATTACAAGTTATCAAGTCGGTTTACAAGCACAGCTTCTCTCAAGCTCTTGCCTCTGACAAACAGCCTCAAATTTGGATGCATCTGAACCACTTTTAAACATTGTGGGAGTTTGTGGGCAAGTCTGATTTGGAATCAGCTGATTGAATTTGAAACCGTCA
Source organism: Cranoglanis bouderius (assembly GCA_023630585.1). NCBI lineage: Eukaryota > Metazoa > Chordata > Actinopteri > Siluriformes > Cranoglanididae > Cranoglanis > Cranoglanis bouderius. The sequence goes on along the minus strand of CM042536.1, from coordinate 18,681,330 downwards.
ATCAAAACTCGAGCCTCCAGTTACTGCCAAAGTGTATTGAACCCACACTTCCTCGTGAGCGTAGGTTTAAACCACACCTCTAAATAGTTTTCAAACCCCAGTGCTTCAAATGCTTTAAGAAGCCAGTATAGAGTGTTCCATCACTAGCTCATAACTCACAACCTCAGCTGATTTATTGGCTGTGACTTTCCTCATCCATGGTTATGGAGAGACAAGGTTGTTATTTGCGAGTAAAAATGTTAAAGCCTTGTTTTCTCCTACCAAAATCAATAACCGGGAGAATTCACGGTAGAACAAAATCTTACAACTAAAAAGTGTTACTTTTTAAAGAGTGTGAGTGACCAGTGAGATATCAGTTGCTACAGATGCCCAAAACTGTTAGCAGCTTTTCTGAATTCAATTCACTGTTTTGAAAGCTTACATTTTCTCTTGGGCTTGTTTTCCCTTCACTTAATAATGCTCACTCTACCTCAGGTTTTAAATACTGCAGTATTGTAGGACTAAAATATATAAAGTTAATTACTTAGCCCACTGCTCTCCTATAACCAACGACGGAAATAGGTGCAGCGAAGGTTAATGCGTGTTTTAATGTACGATTTAAACATCTGACTCCATTTAATTGATTATCTGACTCCAATAGAATAATCTTCTAGTTAGTGCTAGAAGTGTTAGCACTCAGTGTTCTACTAATATTTACTCCTAAGCAGCTTCGAGCGAAGCTTTCATTAAAATGACGTTCCTACATCAGAGACGTTCATGTAGCTTCTTTATTAAACCATTATGTTGTTAGCTCAGAGGTTTCTATCAACATGCAAGCCTAGGCCTTTCCTATCTTATTTGTCAGAGGTTCTGTTTAAACTTGCAAGTATTAGCCTTTACCTTTGGCTTGTCAGAGGTTGACCTTAAACGTGTCTAACGTATTCTACACTTTTAGTTTAAGAAGCTATTTATAATAAGAATACCAAACATAGGCACAGAGTATTTAGAAATAGGATAACAAATGGATTTAATATGAGATCACAATTGAAAGATACATAAAATAGAGACAAGAATAACTTACAAGATTACAGTCAGCGTCATGAACCTAGGATACAGGATGGAAAAGCATCTATGGCAAAAGGCCCTTCGGGTGTTATAAGCTTTTGATGTTATAAGCTTCCCTTTCTCTCTACCAAGCAGATCCTCCTATACCCTTGACCCTCTTTGAAATGTATAGTGACCAGGATACCAAATGGAGGTGAAACAATGTGTTTTATGGCAGGGTGGACCCCATGGTGTTTATGGCAGGGTTCTCTCACTTTAAACTGTATGTAATTAAGTTCCCGAGAATGAGTTCATGCAAGCCAGAGGGTGCCTGTGTGTGTGTGTGTGTGTGTGTGTGTGTGTGTGTGTGTGTGTGTGTGTGTGTGTGTGTGTGTGTGTGTGTGTGTGTGTGTGTGTGTGTGTAAAGAGCACATATTACAACATATATTGTAAATGTTATTTCCTAAACTATATGATATTTATGATATCACCACATCGTCCCCCATGAACTATGGATACAACTGATGCCAAACATGCCCTGAGGAATACTGTAACAACTTTAGCTACATTAGCCTAAATGCACTATAATGCATTAACAACTATTTAACATCAGCTAAAGCCACATTAGTCTAAATGCCATGTGTTCCTATAAAAACAGTAGTGTTTGTATTTGATGTAAGAAACTGTGATTTTAACAATATAAGCTTAATTCAGATGTCAAAGGGTTCAGCAGCTATAGTGGAAGCAAACTTAAATGATTTAATATGGTAGGACTATGAATAATAAAACTCAAAATAAAATCTCACAAATGTGAAGAATAAAAGGATGTGATATCAGTTCATAAATAAACCTGATTTTGTGCTTAACTAGTATGTAGTTATAACAGTTGTTAAACTATATAAATACATTTTCTGCGTGTTGAGTAGACTATACTGATACCCTCCTCAGGTACTGAGAAGTAGTCTAATATAATCTAGTTGAAAATTAAAACAAACAAAAAGATAGAGAAATAAAATAAAACAAAAATGAAGATGTTAATGTGAATTACACCTTTTTTTTTTTTAAACTGATATAAAAATCTCAGTGGAGCCAGAGTTTCTTCTGGAAACACTGGGCACAGTGCATGAATAAACTTTGAATGGGAAACTAGCCCATTACAAAGACTTCACACAAACTCTCACACATGCGCACACACACACACACACACACACACACACATTCACACCTAAGGTCAATGTAGGGTGCTTAGAACACCTACTGGTAGGCTAATTCCTATATGTATTAAGACACCTAGTTTGTGTTTCCTTATGTGTGTCTGTTACTATGTGTGTGACTATGTGTTTTACTTAAGCGTAAGCAATAGACCATGACAAGGCATGCTGTTATAGAAAATTAATCAATGGCTTTGAACAATTGAAGATTGGGAATTCCACAACGCTGTGAGATGAATATAAATAAAATGCTCCAGCAAGAGGCAATATGACATTTATTTTTTATCAATTAGTGTTGCAAAATTTGGAAAAATCCTGGTGCTAAACCAGGGAGCCATAGTAAAAATAATAATAATGCTCAAGTTGTGAACTGGCTCTATTTACTATCCTGTTGCTGTGTGAGAGCATTTTATATTAACTACAGAGGTGTAGCACCTCTAAATGCTGTTAGGAGAAGCATTACAAGTTAAAATTCAACAGTCAACTCTACTCCTTTGTAGACCTTTGTTGGTGTTATTTATTGCAGAAATAACCCACACAATGCCATTAGGAGAGATCAGAAAATGTTCATCATCGGTAACAGAGTCTTGAATAATCTAATGACTATTTCAAGATCAGATTGTAGTTTTAACCTCAAACATAAGATCACTGGCTGTGGTTAACATTTACAACTTTGGTAGGCCTAAATGCTACAATTTTACCCAAACCCAGTCTTACGCTACAATTTTAACTACTTTAGTCTAAATGTACTTCAGTACATTAACAACTGTAACAACTTTAGCTACATTAGCCTAAATGCACTATAATGCATTAACAACTATTCAACATCAGCTAAAGCCACATTAGTCTAAATGCCATGTGTTCCTATAAAAACAGTAGTGTTTGTATTTGATGTAAGAAACTGTGATTTTAACAATATAAGCTTAATTCAGATGTCAAAGAGTTTTTAAGCCAGTCTGTTACAACAGATCGTTATTTGGACATCTCAGAAATCTTTGTCAGGACGGAAGTACATAAAGCACTGAAGGTCATTAACCATGGCATCATCAAAAACAATGTTTAATATTAGAGGACAGCTAAGCCCTTTGCTAAAAGCCCTAAAATTCTTGGCACTTCATTAAATAGAGCTATAAGCTCACACAGTGTTTTTTGCACAGGCACATTTATGTGAGCTGTATGACCTGAATGTGCATTTTTGCGCCGAAGGAAATAAGGTGGTGGACGTCCGTTCCCTAAAGACCAGCACTTCTGGACTGCATGGCCAATTTTGTGGCAGAAGGAACAGAATTTTCCTTGCTTAGTATGTGACTGGGATTGCATATGTTGGTTTAAACATACTTCTGTGGCTTTAAATTCTGGCTTCTCATCTACTATCCACTGAACTGATGCAATCTGGTGTTTGTCCTGTCTATTGCGCCTTTCTATTTCGGATGCCCAGCTAACTATCGAATTGAATGTGTTTACAGGTGGATTTGCGCCCAAACAAAGTGCCTGTTGCACATGTGGACCTGCATTGTTTTTAAGGTACTCCAGCAGAATCTGATTTGTCTTTAGTTGGTTCAGCAAAGCCGGAGAAATCCCTAAAGGTTACCCAAAGGTGCTCAGCAAATTCTTCAAAAGATTCCTCTCCTTGTTTTAAGCCCATTATTCTGTCCCATTGTGCCGGAACGTCTCCTCTAAGGTCTATAAGAGCTTGTTTAAGTCTTGCTAGCACATCACTGTTTGTTTCTCCCAATAAAGGATTAATTATTGTGCCATTTTGTAACTCTCCTGGAATTTTCGACACTAATTCACGTGGGATAGTTGTGAGCACTATCTGCCAAACGTCTCTTAACTCGAGACTAAATGTACTGGCTTCTAACATTAAGCTACTCCAGTACGGTTCAAACGGACCTGTACAGGGAAGAGGGCCGAGTTTATTTGCATATGCTGCACATTTTTGAAAAGATAGCTGTCTGCTAATACTGCTAATAATCTCTCCCCGTTGGGGCCTGTCATTGTTTTTATCACGGCTATGTGTGATGAGTTAGATGTTTTGGCCCGTGTTGTGCTGAGATTAGGAGGTGGATGTGTGAACGTTACAGGTTGTGCGTATGCTTGGTCCGTCCCAGCTGCTCCAGCTGACTGTACATTTACAGCTGGTTGCTGGTGGGCGGGGCCGTTAGCATGCACAGGTGAAAGTACAGGAACAGGACTGACTGACTCCAGGGCTAACTTGTAGCGCTTTGACTCACTATGAAGCTTAGCTATGCGTTCATTGAACCCTGTACTCTGTTTTTCCCAATTTTCCCTTTCAGATATCAACCTGTCGATTTGCAGACACGTTTCCTCCATCTCCTCAGTGTGGTCGCGCTCGGTGCTACGCATTGTTTCTAGCACAATGTTTCTTTCTGTTAAGGCTTTCGAGCTGTTGTGATGCAATAAATAGCCAACGGCCGATATAATTTTATTATGCTTAGCCTTATTTGAGAAAATATTTCGGGCTTTTCTGCTACTCTCCCGTTTATGTTCCGAAAAGAACCAATTTAAAACAGTCTCACTGTTTGTTTTTACATCTATATCTTCAGTCAGAAGATAAACTAGAGCCTCTCACATCTACAGCCCACATTCGCATGAATTCTTGCTGGATTTCGCTAGCCTTTCCCTCAGCCATTGTGTACAAAGTTAAGGTTCTTCCTCAGACTGTGCGCTTCGGAGTGTCTGCTACACTGTTGGGTTTCCCAACCCGTTCTACAAATGTCTGTATATTGTGCACCTATAGCTTTCCCTGCTGCTGAAGAGTAAGATAAATTTGCCTTAGAGGGGGTCAAACCAAAGCGCAGGCACAAATACTTTCAGTGTAGTGTCAATGACTTCCTGCTAATTCAAAGCTTAAAAAGGTGTTACCAAATGCTCATACAGTCACAATCCGCAGGCAAATTAGTTTCTTAATGCGACTGTTTCTGATTTTTGCACGACGGATATATAATTTTTATCGCGTCGGGTACTAACTATGAACCTGCGGGTGAAATTGAATTCACGCCGGGTTACTGAATACAGGGCGTTTAGCGCCACTTTACTATGCCGTAGACAGACCACTTAGACACGTCTGGATATTTGTATCAGACGGGTTTTACTTAAACAGATTGTTACAATGATCACTTCAGAAAAGTGCTTTTACACTTAAAGCCACAACTGTAGGAAGGAATCCTGGCTACTGGATTATTAATATTAAATCACGTGAGTCCTTCAGTTGTGTGATTTCAAATCAAACGAGGTTATCATGAAAAAGGGTTTAGTCACGACGGTTAAGTAGTTTTATCACGTTGCAAATTATTTTCTATCACGTCGGGGTCACCAAAACTGTAGGGCTAAAATATATAAAGTTAATTACTTAGCCCACTGCTCTCCTATAACCAACAACGGAAATAGGTGCAGCGAAGGTTAATGCGTGTTTTAATGTACGATTTAAACATGACTCCAATAGAATAATCTTCTAGTTAGTGCTAGAAGTGTTAGCACTCAGTGTTCTACTAATATTTACTCCTGAGCAGCTTCGAGCGAAGCTTTCATTAAAATGACGTTCCTACGTCAGAGACTTTCATGTAGCTTCTTTATTAAACCATTATGTTGTTAGCTCAGAGGTTTCTATCAACATGCAAGCTTAGGCCTTTCCTATCTTACTTGTCAGAGGTTGCAAGTATTAGCCTTTACCTTTGGCTTGTCAGAGGTTGACCTTAAACGTGTCTAACGTATTATACACTTTTAGTTTAAGAAGCTATTCTTAATAAGAATACCAAACATAGACACAGAGTATTTAGAAATAGAATAACAAATGGATTTAATATGAGATCAAAATTGAAAGATACATAAAATAGAGACAAAAGTAACTTACAAGATTACAGTCAGCATCATGGACACGATGGAAAAGCATCTATGGCAAAAGGCCCTTCGGATGTTACAAGCCTCCCTGATGTTATAAGCTTCCCTTTCTCTCTACCAAGCAGATCCTCTTATACCCTTGACCCTCTTTGAAATGTATAGTGACCAGGATACCAAATGGAGATGAAACAATGTGTTTTATGGCAGGGTGGACCCCATGGTGTTTATGGCAGGGTTCTCTCACTTTAAACTGTATGTTAATTAAGTTCCAGAGAATGAGTTCATGCAAACCAGAGGGTGCCTGTGTGTGTGTGTGTGTAAAGAGCACATATTACAACATATATTGTAAATGTTATTTCCTAAACTATATGATATTTATGATATCACATCATCCCCCATAAACTATGGATACAAATTATACCAAACATGCCCTGAGGAATACTGTAATTAAACACGGTTTAGATAACCAGTTTTAGTTCACCTGGTATCTCTGAAACACATTCCTGATCATTTTAACCTTAATCACATTACTGCCACAATTTTAGAAATCTACTACAGTATATGGCACTTTTTCCTTTTTAATGTTGAAATGACTCCAAGTCAGAATATGGTGCCCATAGGGGTCAAAGAAACCACACAAGACCAGACTCCTTTTAGAAATTTATTTGCAGACAATATACAAGAACTTTCATGATGATCATCTTCACTGAAGGTCTCACTGTTGGGACAAAAAAAAAAAAAAAAGAAAAAAAGAAGTACACATTAGAAAACAGTCAATTTGGGGCAAAAACAAAAACAAAACTCATGACATTTTGCTTTTTTTGAGTCATCTACTGCTATTTCTCTATGCACTCTACAGGCAGTTTAGTACAAATATCAAATGATTAAAGTTGGGATGACAAACAGATCGAACCTGGTAGTCACACTTTATCAAACATGCACTCCATCAGCTATTACAGAAAAATGTAAAGAGTTAACTAAACATCATGCTGCTCTTAACTCATAGTGCAGGTCACAAATTACTAGTCACAACATCATCAATCTGGCTTTTACACAGTCAGAAATGAGAAATATACATACAAGACAAACACAAACAACTGTCTTGTACTGGGATTTTCTCTAGAGAAAAAGTATTATAGGTTTTACATGCAGAGCACTCCAACTAAATAAGGTAAAAGTGGATTGCAATCAGCACACCATGCCGATTTCCGCTCTACCTTTTCCTGACACCTCATTTCTGAAAATATCACAGAGGAGCAAAATAAAAAGGGCATAAAATGTGGGAAAGAATGAGATCCTTGCTCAAGAAATGTGTGCAAATAATTGTTCTGAATTTATCATAATTTTTTAACTTAAATGTTAAAAGGAGAATAAGAGGTTTAATAATAAACTTGCCAATAAGTTTAACTGTCCACTTCTACAAGTTGGTTATACAACTTGTGAAAGTCATCAGTGCCTTTTATTAGCACAGTCATGTGTCACAGATCTACTGATAACATTACAGTGGTGGACAAATCAGTAGCCTAGGTGCCCAGGACAAGCAGATTGTGTATCTGGGCTACTGTTTTTACTCATAGTTGCCTGGTGGTTAAGTAAGTTGCTGGAGGCACCAACATGTTTCAGAACACACTTCATGATTGTGAGACAGACCCTAATCAGTCCATACAGCATGTCGCAGTTTTTTTTGTGATTGTTGCAGCTAAAAATGCTTGATTTTGCTGCGGATTTTCTCCCCCAAAGTTCATGATGTAATTTGCAGTTTTTTTGTGCTTTTTTGAGGCAAACTACTTGAATTGGCAAAATTGCAATTGCATGAAATTGTTTTTGCATGGTCTTGCACAGTGATACTCATGCTCAACGCATGTGAATCAAAGGGGGCTTTGTCACGCGATGCGTCTTGGCCCAAATCTGTGGATTTTCCTTGATTTTGCGTTAATTTCTGTGATCGCAAAATCCTGGAGGGACTGCCTAATGCTACACTATTCATTTTATGTGCGGCTTATAGTCAAAATATTAGCCAACAAATTGACCTTTGTTCCCCCCAAAGAGTGCAAACACTATGTGCTGCACTTAATTAGTTCTATGTACAGCACCCATCACTAATAATATATTTATTTATAATATATTTATTTCACAGGGCGGCTGTGAAAATTTCTTTGTTTAACCTTTTGATCTTTTGTTCAAAAAATTCACAAAAATACTCTGCTCTCATGGATAAACAATTGCAAACAGGTTTACAATAAAAATAATAATAAAAAAAACTGTTAAATATGTGTGCAACAATTATTGGCACCCTTTTAGTCAATACTTTGTGCTACCTCCCTTTGCCAAGATAAGTCTTCTCCTATAATGCCTGATGAGGTTGGAGAATACATGGCAAGGGATCTGAGACCATTCCTCCATACAGAATCTCACCAGATGTTTCAAATTTCGAGATCCACGCTGGTGGACTCTCCTCTTCAGTTCACCCCACAGGTTTTCTATGGGTTTTAAGACAGGGGACTGGGATGGCCATGGCAGGACCTTGATTTTGTGGTCAGTAAACCATTTTTGTGTTGATTTTGATGTATGTTTTGGATCATTGTCCTGCTGGAAGATCCAACCACAGCCCATTTTAAGCTTTCTGGCAGAGGCAGTCAGGTTTTCATTTAATATCTGTTGATATTTTATAGTCCATGATGCCATGTATCCTAACAAAACGTCCAGATCCTCTGGCAGAAAAACAGCCGAAAAACATTAAAGAGCCACCACCATATTTAACCGTGGGCATGAGATACTTTTCCATATGACTACCTCTCTGTGTGCGCCAAAACCACCTCTGGTGTTTATTGCCAGAAGGCTGTGGTAGCTCAGTGGTTAAGACATTGACAACCCTCAAACTGCTCGGTTGTATAAATGAGAAATCAAAGTCGCTCTGGATAAGGGTGTCTGCCAAATGCCATAAATGAAGATGCTTGAATTTGTTTTTGGAAGAGAGTAGAAGCTTTTTTCTTGAAACACTTCCAAACAACTTGTGACATAGGTGACTTCAGATTGTAGTTTTGGAGACTTTCTGACCCCAAGACACAACTAACTTATGCAATTCTCCAGTTGTGATCGTTGGAGATTTTTTTGGTCACTCAAACCATCCTCTTCACAGTGCGCTGAGACAATATAGACACACATCCAATTCCAGGTTGATTCATAACATTTCCAGTTGACTGGAACTTCTTAATTATTGCCCTGATGGTGGAAATGGGCATTTTCAATGCTTGTGCTGTTTTCTTATAGCCACCTCCCATTTTGTGAAGCTCAACAACCTTTTGCTGCACATCACAGCTATATTCCTTGGTCTTACCCATTGTTATGAATGACTAAGGGAATTTGGCCTATGTGTTACCTCATATTTATACCCCTGTGAAACAGGAAGTCATGGTTGAACAAGTTCCTGTTCCTAATCACCCAGGTGTACTAAAAAAAAAGGTAGAATCTCAATGGAAATATACTTAATATATTTCTCAAATGAATTCATGGGGTGCCAATAATTGTTGCACACCTATATTTAACAAATAATTTTTTGGATAAACCTCTTGTGTTTGCAATTGTTTGACATCCATGCAGAGTATTTGTGAATTTTTTTAAACAAAAAGATCAAAAGGTTAAAAAAAAAAAAAAAAAAGAATTTTTCACAGCCTTCTTTACTTATTTACCAAGAATGCCAATATTAGTAGAGGGCAGTGTACATTATTACTTTACATCTATCAATTAGTCTCCCAAGCACCCAACACATGGGACTGGGCAGCACATCAGAGTTTTCACTTGCCCAGTGAGAGAGCTAATAAATGTATGATGTGTCCACCTCTGCATTACTACTTCAGCTCATTTCATTAGTGCAGAAGTCAAGTACAGTACCTTTAAAGGAACAGTACTTTCAAATAAAATGAAATATACAAATTTACCCCTTACTAAATGTAGCTGAACAAATAAGACATTTGATAGTTTGCATCTTTAGTGTTGCACTGGAGCTACAAGGCTAACGTAGTTAACGAGTAAGAGAAGCCCATAGCCTCCAGTTTAGAACTGCACTTCAGACCACACACAATTATATAGTTTCAAAGAGACTAAACAGATTGCAGTTTAAACTGGATTAAAGCAAACTGCATAATCAAAACAAGCCCAAACCACTTTCTTAGGGCATTCTCAGACCTGTAGATCTGTGATTTTTTCTGAAACGGGAACTTAAATTGTTACAACGCTGCATTTTCTCCTTGGCTTGGTTCCTTTTCACAAAGCAACATTTCAAAGCACACCAAAATGTATTTATGCAACGCACCCATTTATGTTCCGGGGCGTTCAAGATGGACAGACAGCAGCTCTGTGACCTTATTGTGGCTTTCGTTTTAGCTGCGGTTATTATAATTTATCAGTTTGAGCAGGAATCAATGTTTCATTTTGACAACATTGTTACAGTTCACCTGTTTCAGAGAAGAGCCATTATATGTCATTTTAAAATGAAGAGGCGTGCTGTGTTTTTGAATTGCCATGACATGCTCACCCACAGAATTCATCAAAGATTTGTCAGGTATGTTCGTGGTTATTTAGCATATCTATCGCTTGTCAGCGTATTTAATCACAACAGCTTTTCAGGATTTCACGAATGTTTGACCCTCTCTTGCATTGTGTTCCCCTCGGGTAACAAATGATTTTAAAACATTTGTAGTAATTTTAATTTGTTATGGGTATTTGTGTGGAAGTTACCATCATGCATTGCTATACAGATTGGTTTATTGGGTTGGATTGCTTTCTCACAACAAGCGAACCACTCTAGAGCTCGGTTGCAATCAGACCGATTGTTTTGGTGAGGAGCAAAGCACGATTGCCTTGTTCATATGTCTAAATGAACCAAACCAAGGGAGAAAACGCACCAGGTTCCGAAACAAACGCTCCAAATGAGCCAGGTGTGAAAACGGCCTTACTCTAACTGTTTTTGTTTTTTAATTTTGCACAGTCAAGGCACAGAGAGGTGTTGCTTTGAAGGTGGAATTGTGATAAGCTATTTGCATTAGAGTTTGATTCGTACATTATTTTTTAAATACAGACTTGTTCTGACGTTTTGTTGAGATATGCAACTGCATGATTTGGGACAAACCTACGACAATACTTTAGTAAAATATAAAACTTCAGACACAAACTACATCTTAGGTGAGAAGTTACATTCAGCATACAGGGGAAAATAGTGCACATTTCATTTTTTGACAAACTACTCCTTTAACTCAAGTGGGTAGATAGTGAGCCTTAAAGGATAATAATGCAATACTATGCACACTACAGGTCATTTACTTTTCTATGATATTAGGGAACACATTAAGGGATCTCACTCCAGTAAACCTTTAATTGTAATTAGTCTATTTACAAGATTTTACCTTCTACAGTCCAGATGTACAAGTGAGAAAATAGATGACATTAAAACATGGGAAAGATGAGATTAAAAAAAGTAAAGATGGACAAATATGGTATGGACAGAACTGAGAAAGTTGAATTGAAAATTTGTGAATAGATTAACATTACCTTCTTGCCAGCAGCACCGACAGCAGCCTTCTTGGTGCCTCGTACTTTCTTCATTCTGTTCTTTCTTTCCTTGCGCTGTTTTCTGGAGGTCTTTTTCTTCTCATAGAGACCGTGCTAAAATAAGAAAAAGCACATCTTTGAACCCTGTCTAACATTACTGAACGGACATCGTTGATTCAGTGGCTCGGGCACACAGCAGTCATTTTCATCTGTTCTACTTCTTTTACTAGAAAACTTCAAAACGCAGATTTTTCTTTTTTAAATTAGAAATGAAAAAGTATGAAGCAACGTCTCACTCTGGCCAGTCTGTATTTGGGCTCATTCTTCTTGGCGTAGTCCAGCGAATCGTAGACCATGGCGAAACCTGTGGTCTTGCCGCCACCGAATTGAGTCTTGAAACCGAAGACGAACACCACATCAGGGGTGGTCTTGTACATTTTGGCAAGCTTCTCCCTGATTTCAGTCTTGGGGACTGTTGCTTTTCCAGGGTGAAGGACATCCAGAACCTGAGGAGGAAAGCATGCATCGCTTATCAAGCATCAACATAACAGGTACAGTTTAACCACCAAACTGTTTAAACCCACACTTACCATTTGCTTCCTCTGAAGCAAACGGTTTGTCATGAACTTCCGAGTCCTGAGTGTGACACTGTCATTCTGAAACAGAAAAGGATAAACTGATTTTTTTATGCACACATTTACAAGTTATTCAGACTTATGATTATGCAAATAAACATGAACTCCCATGAGAACTGAGGTACAAATTTCAGACACGTTAGAATTCATTTAAAATAAATTTTAAAGGCCTGACCACAAGAATCACTTGCTAAGAAACACTTCTACAAAAATAATCAAACCTAAACCAAAGTTTACATCACATACAGAACCCAGCAATAATTACTAACAAAGCTAGTTAACTTTCGCTGCGAGATTTGAACAGAACCGACGAGGCAGCAGAAAGCACTTGGATGGCTACCTAGCTTAGCATTGGGCTAACTATACCCGACTGTTTAATAACCACACACACCAGCTACAATAATTAAAAACGCAAGAAAACTAAGTTTTCATATCTTAAAGCCAAATTCTACAAGCATTCTTTCCTCATACAAAGTGTAAATGGGGCACGAGCCCGGACTAAGCACTCAGTAACAGGGTAAAAGCTAAACACAGGCCTACATGCTAACACATCGAATTACACACAAGAAATAAACTTATACACCAACATGCATCTCAATTTAGCCTTAATACATTCAGAAACCATATATATAATTTTATTTTACTAATTTGGTACGTTTGGTGCTTATGATCGCAAAGATTTTATTAGATTACTTTCGGGATTTATTTCACGAAAACTCACCATCTTGGCGTCGGCTTGCTCAGGGACGACAAAAAGGAAGGAGGACCTCGAGGTGACCAGCAATATGCCTGACAGGACCGTTGTTTGGGTGGCCGCGTTATTGCCTGACTATAAAAAGCAGACGAACTGAAGAAAATTACTTTCCGGCAGGGGGAGCTAAATGTATTCCCTGCACGAAAAATATTTAAAATGCAACCAATTATGGGAAAGGGAATCGAAAGGGATTTTTTATTATTGAAAACAGCTAAATTGAACTAAATCATAGACCTGTCGATGACTAAAACCCACTCGCTGTTTGTGATACAAATTTTACTACTGCTAAAGGTCAGTAAACTTCAGAGACAATACCAGCAAAATATCATAATCCTGCATAGCACTGTAGCAGGTTTAATTTAATAACTTAATGATTTTCACTTTAATAAGCCCCTCCCAGACCGTACACTGTTACCCAGCCAGGGCTATCCCTTCTGTATTGACCTAAGATATTAACTCAGAGTATTACTGGAAAAAAACAACAACTTGATGTTAAAGACAGCCTGATATTGTCGCTATTTATAACTCTGTAGCTTATATAAAAAAATTATCTTATATGAACGTAGTAATATCCAAACTAACAATGCTCCCAGAACATTTTGAGAATGATTGTTTTTGGTTCCCAAGACCTTCTGATAACACATCCTTTTCTCTTTTTTTAAGTTCCCAGTTGGTTTTCTGGAAATATAAAATTTTTTTGTGCCTTATCTTTCAGAGAACATTTCCATAATGTTTCCCTAACATTCCCATAACTTATTTGAACGTTGCAGTAACCTTGGGCTAACCCATGATAGCTTGGAGAATATTCCCCTATGTTACATGTTCTAGAAAGGTTTAAATAATTTACTTTAATACTCTGTTCGGTCATCCACTTTTGGGTTACCAAGCAGAGGTTATCCCTTCTATATTGGCCTACAATATTTACTCAGTGCTTACATGATAATGTAGACCTGATGTCAAAGACACTGCACTGCAACCTCATTATACAAATAAAATTTTGTAGCTTACATTTTCACATATCTGTTATATAAGAAGCTAGTAATATAATATGTTGATATTAATAAGCTATATGTGTAGAGATGTCTCAGGGATTTCTGATACGTTAGAAGATCAACAGCAAACAAACTGAACTTCGATCCTTTCAGCACACTTTGTGGTAATGATTTATAATAGACCAATCTGGTGTTCCCCAGAAGAGAACAGGTTCCTTTTTGAGTCTGGTTCCTCACAAGGTTTCTTTATGTTGACTAAGGAGTTTTTTCCTTGCCACTATCGCCTCAGGCTTGCTTATTAAGATTGAAATCAAAGTTTGGATTTCTGTAAAGCTACCTTTGACAATTTCTAATGTTAAAAGTACTGTACAAATAAAATTGAACTGAATTGAATTGAAAAACTTCAAACTTAACGTAAAGCAGGGGTCTTCAGTATTATATGAAAAAGATTGGTGTGGCTGCAGGTTTTCATTCCAACCATACAGGAGTCTCAATTCCACTTGTTTAAATACTTGTTCTTGGTTTTCAAACGACTGTGTCTACTGTCTCCTATCCAAGACCACTGGTGTAGAGGTGTGATACATTCAAGTACAACACAGGCTTGAGGACCGACAAAATCAAATGACTCAATTACTATAACCTGTTTTAATGGTTTAGTGTAAAGTTTGTTTGTAAATGCAGAGAAGCAGCCTGTTACAGGAGAACAAGGAATGTTACAACAATGGTGGCATGTACAGTGCCCTCCACTAAAATTGGCACCCTTGGCAAATATGAGCAAAGAAGGCTGTGAAAAATTGTCTTTTTCACAGCATTCTTCGCTTATATTTACCAAGGTGAATGATGGTCATTATATCATGCTGAAAATCTTGCTTATTAACCTGGGTTAAAACACCAGAGATGAGAAAAGAACCAGTTTAAAATGAACAGCCATACTACAGAGAATTCAGATCGTTTTGGTATGAAAATACTTCGTCAATCAAATTCAGGAGCAGAGAAAATGTTCTGAATCTTTAAATGGTTTTTGCAAGGACACCAGACATCAAAATTGTTTCCTGATTATCACCCTAAAAGTAGATGATAATGCAAAAATCATTTTCTATAAAACCTCTGGAATTTGTCAAACATACTGCCTAAAAAGGCATGCCTAGATCCTACAACATTAGATTTATTTAAGTTTAAGCAAATCAGCTGTGGAGTTTTATCTGTATGCACGGGGTATTTCACTTCTAACACATTTCAGTAGTGTCATTGTGCCCTCTGCCAATATCTGCCTTATCTCAGGTTTACTTACAGATTTGCTATGATAAATGTGAAAAATCTAAATATTTGACCTCTCCTAAAGTAAAGTTAAACTTTATACTTCAGTTTATACTCCAGTTACTGTAGAGTTAAAATAAACCTTATACTTCTAGTAGTGTGACCAAAGGGAGAGGTCAGAGAGACCTTTTTCGAATGTTCTTTGTCAAATCTGGATCATGTTGTACCAGTTCTCACGTGCCTACATGATTAGAGCAGGGTTGTTGTTTTTTTTGTTTGTTTTATTTCACATAAAGCAACATCATGTAGGGTAAATTCTTGATCCCATTGATGTTGTTCTTGATCTTGATCCCGTTGATGTATGAAATCCAATTATTAAATCCACTAGTAAACATCACTGGACTATATCATGACTAATACACATAACATGACATATACTGTATACACTCATTCACACCTATGGGCAATTTAATATAAATAATCCACCAGCCTACCTGTTTTTTGGAGGTGGGAGGAAACTGGGGAATGAGGAGGAACCCCACATGAGCATGGGGAGAACATGAAAAACTCCACACAGACAATAACCTGTGCTCAGGATGGAGCTGAGGACCATTGAGCTGTGACGTGGCATTGCTATCCGGTTCACCTCTGTGCCACGTAATACAATGATCATCTTTAGTTATTGCTACGTAGAGAAGAAACTGATGTTAATGAATAAACACTAGTTTTTGATGAGGTACACGTTGACATGGATCAATTCATTACAGGTATTTAAGCCACAGTACAAAACATCTCTGTACTGGCAGATGTTCAGTTTCTATATTGCATCATCCCCATTTTCATTGGTAAAGCTTTTTTGTTGACACTGTTCTTTGTCAGACTGACCGAGTAAACCTGCCAGAGTACTCTTGCTGCTCCAGTCCAGAAAGATGAAGCCATCCGTTTGTTTGACATTTTGCTTCCTTCTTCTTATTGGAATTAGGGACAATGTGATTGGTAAAGGTAATTTTATTCATCTGACTGATTTTTCATGAGGGATTTAATGCTCCTTCAAGTTTTTTTTCCCACAGTATTTATTGTCTTCTGTTTGATTAATTACGTTTCTAATGTGGAATTTCAAACAGCTGATGCGTTACTGAAATACAGCTCTTTCTAATTTTGGTACTACCCTGTTATACTGATTTTTGTATTTTCACCCTGCTTATGCATTTGATAATTCCACAATGAGTTACTTACCACTTTTGTACTTCATTGAGTATAAACAGTGCTGATGTTTCAGCTGTGCTCAGTACAGGCCTCCACTTTGATCCGGGGGTTCTGTATGAGTATGATTACAGCACGTCTATGGAGGTGGCTCCCATGTCTGAGGATTTTGGAGAAGTTACTGCATTCACTATGCTAGCAACCGTACACATCCATTCACTATGGAGGAACAGCCAGCAAGAACAGCTTCTGCAATTACAAGTAAGTTTTATATTAGAAATAAAGGACTTTTAAGCTGAAGGATTTTATAATTTTTTTTTAGGTATATATTATTTAATGTTCCTAATATTGCATGTGTACATGCATTGCTTTTCACTTTCAAGGGTCTTGGAATTATTATTTTTTTTTTTGCAGATTCAAAATCTAAAACTTAATCCCAATTCAAGTGACTCCACCAGCAAACCTTTGGTCCTTGGTGACATGGCGAGTGGCTCAGAACATTTTATGGAACCATTTCTTGTGCATACCCACTCAGGAAAGGTATGTTTATTCTTCTGAAAAATGGAAAACTTGAGTAGAGCACAGATGCCCTGTCATAGTGTTGCTGAAGGTTTTGATTCAAACCAAGCAGAAGCAAAACCAACACAACTCATCAATTAGTTTCAACCTAGTTGAAAAAAACTTCAGTCAGTATAGCTATTTGTGGATGAGATTAATCACCCGTATAGAGTTAGTGCTGAAACTACACAGATGTCTTACAAAATAAACAATTTAAATATTACTCTTGATAATGATACGGAATAAAGAATGAGTAAAGCTTACTGAAGCAGGTACTATGCATTTAAAAGGACAGTAGATGGCCCTTATCATATTGAACTAGATTAGCTTTCATGTTTAACGTGGAAATGTACAGTGCCCCCTCAAGAATATTTGGCACTCATGAAAATAAGCAAAAATTAATATATAAAAATAATAACATATGCAATAGGTTATATTTTGATCTCAACCCACAGGGAAATTATATAGTTTTATTTATTTTATTTTTTTACATTACATTTTTTAAAAGTATTGCACTGGTTTCAAAATGATCAACATCTGAAATAAACTGTATTTGATTATCTCTTTAATTCATCTCTTCCTGTTTCTCTGGCATTGAATTTCTAAAACTAATTTCCAAAATCAGACAGAATTCACAGGGATTTACTAGAGCACCTAATGTAACACATAAGGATCTCCAATTTGTCATGTAATGCCTTTGCTGAACTTAAATAAAATGTCCAGTAACATCTCTGTGATATATTTAGATTAAAGGAGTTTTTGATGTTTCTTCGGACAACACAGTCAGCTTGAATTTCAAAAAAGGATTGGCGTTGCTGCTCCAAATTCAAGCTCAGTCTGGAATCATTAAGGAAGTAAGCTGAAAACTATATATATATGTATGTATGTATGTATGTATGTATGTATGTATGTATGTATGTATGTATGTATGTATGTATGTATGTATGTATGTATGTATGTATGTATATGTATGTGTGTGTGTGTGTGTATATATATATATATATATATATATCTCAATTCATTTCAGGATGACATAACAGGACAGTGCCAGGTCTCATACCATATGTCAGGGGATGACATTATCAAAGTCAAACATCATGAAAACTGTGAAAAGAGAATGTCTGATGAGAAGATGTTCGCTAACCAGGTATAAATATTACATATTCTGTATTCATAAGAGATTGGAACTGTCGTGTTAACCGATTGTGCATAATGTATGATGGAATCTTATTTTCATTTTGTGTAACAATGTTAGTAGTATGCTGCTCAGAGAACACAGCACACAGCTGTGCCGACCAAGGGTCATGTGAGCTTTTTATTTGGGCAAACAGTAACGTAAAATCTTGCACCTCAAAACAAATAACTCTGCAGCTTTCCTGCTCGCCTGACTTTGCTACACAATTGAAATGCTGTAAATTTAACTGTTAACAGCTGAGTTGAATACCACAGAACTAATATTGTTACTACACCATATTCACAATATTCTATTAAGAGCAGACATGTACCCTATAGCCCTAGGGTGGCACTAACACTTCTAAGAATTTTGATTTATTAAACTATAAGAAATGTCTTTTGTGTTTGTCCTATATATTTCTGTAACTTTAGTTCTTTAGAGTGAGTTCAGCTGGGAGTTCTGAAACAGTTTTCACTATGGATGGTAGCCACATAAAATCAGTCACTTCAGAGGAATTTGGCTCACTGGTTTTAGATGAACATCCTACAGTAGGAATCCACATTTCTTCAAGGTATACTGCATGATTGTTTGGTTGAACCAGATGGCATTTAATAGTATGTTTAATAGTATGTTGCATTATAAGCAGACCACATTTATACTATAAGGTTAAATCATGAGACCGCATGTGGTGCAATCTGTGCAATTGTCTTTAGGCAGTTTTTGCAGCTCTTATCGACACACTCTGGTCCTAAAGAGGCACGGGGAGCATTGCAGGACATGCTCAGGTCTCTCAAGGCAGGCTATGTGAATCATACTATTCATGCAATACCTGCTGTCAGACAGCCTGCCACCAAGAGCTATTCAGTAAGTTACAATGATTTCTCACATTGTAATGCCTAATTAATCTATAGCCTCAGAACACACATACAGTTTTAAGAATGCCATTGTAATGTCATGATCCTGAAAAGTGTGGTTTAAGCAGGGCTTATTATCTAAGTGTTTGTAATGGATCTCAAGTTACTCAAAGAAGAGAAAATTAATGTAAAAAATAAAAAAATAAATAAAGAAAAATTCTAAAAATGCCAAAACCAGTTCACTTTTTGTTGAAATTTAAAATTTTGTTTTAGGTTCCTAAACTCCTAGCTCATTTGAAAGCAAAAGGGTCAACAACAGTGAACATGTTCCACCAGCTGTCACAATCCCTGCGAAATCTGGAAATGGTTCAAATTACAAATATTTTGAAAAAGGCTCACGCCAAATTTATGTAAGTATAAAGTACAAAAGTTATGCCGGTTTCTGTGCCATCAGAGTTGTTGACATTATTATTATTATTATTATTATTATTATTATTATTATTATTATTACTATTACTATTATTATTATTATTATTTCTTTAGTCCTATTCTGATAGATGCGGCTGCAGCGGCCTCTACACCTGCTTCCCTGGAGGCCCTTGTCTCTTTTATCAACACAAATCCAAAGACATCACCGCTGCTGGGGAAAATCCTCTACGCCTGCGCATTCTCTTCTCAGCCATCCACTCATTTGATTAATATCACCACTGTGAGTAAAATGAGTTTTTTTTTCCTAAACTGTATTTAGTATTGAGTTATAATTATGAACATTTTCCTTAATTATACTTCTTAATGTTTGTCTTTTAGCACATCCTTACACACACATCTGCACAGTGGGAGAGACATGAAACGGCTCTCATTGTTCTTGGGACAGTAATCCGGAAAATGTGTTCTGCAGATATGTGCCACCTTCAGGTAAAATATAAGACAATTTTTTTTCCCCATTTGTTTTTATATTTATGTTTACATATTTGCCTACATTTTAAAGACACTTAGCACAGCATTCTATGGATGGAAGAAATTAAATGCTCCATGTTAAACTTTCTACGCTTTGTATTTTACATCAAAGGAAGTTGAACATGCTAAGGGACTTCTTATGAAAGGGCTGAGTGCATCCACTGAAGAAAGAGACATAAAGTCCTATCTGCTAGCCCTAAAAAGTGCTCGTCTTCCAGAGACGGTGCCTGTCCTTCTCCGGTATATTGATCACTCAAAATCTGTGTCAAGCATTGTACTCTCAGCATTGCAGGGCTTTCCATCTCAATATATCACAAAAGAGGTAAAATTTTCTTTTTTTAAAGTCTTGTAGATTTTGAAAGACTGAGAGGAAAACAAAAGAATACATTGACACCCTTTCAAAGCCACTGCATAGCCAATGCCACCTCTGTGTAAACAGAGCACAGACTGCAGGCATAATTACCTTTTGTTATGCACTCCTGTTAGGTTAAGGAGCATGCCAGAGACATATTCACCCAAAGAAAGAAGTCTTTTTCCACTCCTGTACGTCTGAATGCTGCCCAGCTCTTGCTTATGTATGATCCTCTGGACATAGATGTCCGAGAGATAATCCTGAAAATTGCAGAAGAAAAGCCTGAGGTCTCCAAGTTTCTTACAACCAAAATTATGAGCGTGCTACGGTCAGATTCTCCTGCCAGGTAGGATCTATTTCCTTGAAGATTAAAAATGGCTTCTTGTTTCTTTCTTCAAAGCATTGCCTTAAGGGATTTTTCAACACCTTGTACTCAGTTATATTTTTAAAAGATGTATGATATTCAAAACAAAAAAACAACAACAAAAATGGCAAAATATTAAGCTTTTAATGGTCTTAACAACAAATCATTGGTCAGAAAATTAGCAAGGATTAAACAAATGCACTCCTGTGCCACCATTTGCTCATTTACTTTTGCTGCAGTGAACTGTTTGGGGAAAAAGCTAAAAACAGGGAAATTCACTTATATAGTCTTCTTGTACACAAAGGTAAAATCATGATAATGATTAAAATGTTTGGTGTAAAATTCAAACTAACACAAAATAAAGGAAGTGTACAAAATTATCTGCAAGTTTATCTACAAGGCTTAAACATTTAAAGAAATCAAAGGGAAAAGCTATCCCATACTAAGTTACTTTATCTATTTGTTTAATTCTTGCTAATTTCCTGACCAATGATTTGTTGTTAAGACCATTAAAAGCTTCTTTTTTTTTAAACCCAGGAGTGTACTCTGATTGGATTTTGATATAAATAATTAAAAAAAAAAAAAAAAAAAGATCTTCCTCTGCTTATCAAAATCTGTTTATCTCTTTTTAGAAATGTCATTCGTAATGTGTTGAAAGATCCAAAACTGAATAATTATTTCCATCTTGCACGAATTGGTTGTTCCTCATCATATGCTGGACTGATGACGGGTATTAAACGTTTCCACTCACTTCACAGATTCTAAATCTTTACCTTATTAAAGTTATTGCTCTATTTTTGTCGTCCAACCAACTTTATATAAATGAATTTAAACTGAGTGAGAATGGTGCTGAATATGCTATGTGACATGAGGGTATTTTTCATCTTAATATGTTTAATGCTCCACAGAGAACAAAAACATGGTTGCATCATATGACTTTGAATTTCTCTTCTCTGAGGCTGGAGCTCCAAAGCAAAGC
Source organism: Cranoglanis bouderius (assembly GCA_023630585.1). Taxonomy (NCBI): domain Eukaryota; kingdom Metazoa; phylum Chordata; class Actinopteri; order Siluriformes; family Cranoglanididae; genus Cranoglanis; species Cranoglanis bouderius. The sequence goes on along the minus strand of CM042536.1, from coordinate 18,659,609 downwards.
AACAGCCATTTCTATACCCAAACCAGAGGGAGAAGTTTGCATTTACTGCAGGTACAAAAAGCAACTGTAATATTCACTAGCCTATGTAAATAAATTCTTGAAACATAGACCATAAAGCCAATTGTAGGCATGATTTAGAAATGTTCACCAGCATCTTGGAAAATAGTATGTTAAAGTAATCTGAAGGTCAGTATACATTATTTGGAGTGTTATTTTTGCACTTTCATAAACCCACCACTAATGAGCTCAACTGAACTGAACATCAATAAATCATTATTGCACAATACTGTTTAATTACTGTATAATTAAGAGTTACCAAGACAACTTGAATTTTCATAAATATACAATACATATTAATTGTTCATAGATGGCAGTCATCTACCACCTAGTGCACATTACAAAGAAAGGAAAAAACAATAGATTAGCTTGTGTTTTTGTATGCCCCAGGTTTCTCTAGAAACAAGTGGTCTTGATTCTTTGTTTGGAACTGAAGCAACGGGAGCAGAAGAAGAAGAGTTAATGGCAGGAATGTCAGCCATGTTTCTGGGTGTGCAGATCCAGCCCATTGTCTTCTTCCAGGGCTATGCGGACTTGATGAGCAAGTACTTCTCAGCAGGTGAAGGACCAATGAACATTATCTCTGGAAATATTCTCATTCTCGATCACAGACAGGTAAAAGTCTGCAGGTGCATTTTCTTTTCAGTTGTATTCATTGATCATTGATATTTTATTCCATAATTCATCCTGTACTCTCAGAATTGACTCTCTGAGGTACTTAATAATGACACATTCCACAATTATGAGATAAGAAATAATAAAAATTAAAATCAGATCAGCATATTAAAGCATTTGCAGAAACTCCCAAATCAGAAATCATTCACAGCAGAACTTAAAAACAGCCTATGTACTCTTACCTCTATCAGAGTCTAATTCTCCAGTCTGGACTACAAGCTCAGGGTGTTTTTCATGGAGGTCTTTCTGTTGACGTTTCAGCTGATTTGGCATTCAGCTTATTCACTCAGGAGTCAAAAACCGTTGTCAATAACAAGTATGTAAAATTCTATATATGATCCAAAATATGAAGTGAAGTTAACGAGTGTGTGTATTACTTTGTTAGTAACACCTATAATGTCAGTGTGATCCATAGATGAATCTTTCTTGGGGAATTTATTAAGTAGAATCTGGTGCTTTTCTTAGGTTCTCACTAGTTGTCAGTGCTAAGGCAGAAGTGGACGCTCCACTCATAAGCACTACGGCTGAGACTGTGGTGAAGATGGACCCTTCTGTCAGATTTGTCACCACTGTTAGCTTCTATGACAGCCCTGTACAATACTGTCTGCAGCTTATCAGAGAGCCTCTGCTTTACAGGTAGAAGACTTAGATTTAAAAACAGACTAATTTAAACTATATTTTTGGGACATTGTTTCAGAATGCATGTATGTATACAGTGTTAATCATACAAGCTTCACGGTGGTACATTACTGTCATGCATCACATTGACCAGCCAAAAGATATGACACATATGACAACTTGTATGACTATAATAGCATAAACATCTAAACATATTATTCAGAGACGAATTTAACCTGACACACAGTACGTGTATCTAATATTAAAGTATAGCTGTTAGCTGTACTGTTAGCTATTACTGTTAGAGAGATTCTGTTATAATCTGTATTTTAATTAGCATTTTCATTTTTCCTCCTCAGAGAGAGAGTGTCTACCCAAGTAAGCATTCAAAACAGAAGAAAACTTGTTCAGCGACGCAAACGAAAATGGAATCTTTCTGGAGAAGAGGCAGCTCTCAACAGGGAAAATTCAAAGATGTGTAGAAATCTACTTAACCCAAACTCCCAATAACAATAAAAATAGACTTGAGTCTTCATGATCATCCACTCATAAAGAGCATTGAGTTTATCATTCGTTGAGTAGGACAGGTGGAAAACACTGTGCCTGTATATGACTACACAAGTTCGTGCTTCAGAGAATAAAGGGACATCCTAAGCAGAGCGCCAAATGACACCCGGTACAATTCAGACAAGCGTGAAAAACAAATCAATAAACTACTTTTCAATGTTTGCTGAATTATGCTGTAACTCTCACAGGTGGAGCATACTTAAGTGTTTACTATGGTTAAGTATAATTTTAGGGGATTTGTACTTTACTTGATTATGGAAAATACTCATACTTGTACTCTTACTCAGTTACACTGTTTTTACCATTTACATTTTCATTTTGAACTTACAAATGATTACAAATTTCAGAGAGCATGCTTTAAAGTATTTTTCCTCTGCCTCGATACCTTGATTCAGTCAATCAAACTGAGAAGCTCAGTTAACATCCTGTTTCTAAACATCAGACACTATAGTAAAAAATCATCATAATTGGTGTTGACAGGTTCTAAAAATAGTATAACAAGTCACTCACAGAAAACTCTATATACAGTATATTATATAAATGTACATTCACCAGCCACTTAAGAGGAACACCTGTACATTTGCTTAATCGTGTAATTATACAAACATCCAATCATTTGGCTGCAGTGCAATTAATAATGTCATGCAGATACAGGTCAAGAGCTTCAGTTAATGTTCATATCAAACATCAGAATGGGAAAAAATGTGATCTCAGTGACTTTTACCATGGCATAGATGTTGGTGACAGACAGGATGGATTGAGTATTTCAGAAACTGCTGATCTCCTGGGATTTTCATGCACAAATGTGTCTAGAGTTTACACATAACGGTGTGAAAAATGGACAGTTGAAGATTGGAAAAACATCACCGTGTCCTTTTCCAATCTTCAACTCTCCAGTTTCGGTGAGCCTGTGCCCACTGTAGCTTCAGATTTCTGTTCTTGACAGGAGTGGAACCCTATGTGATCATCTTCTGTTGTAACCCATCCACCTCCAGGTTTGCCATGTTGTGCATCATAGCCTGTGTTGACTTAGTTTAGAAAAGGGGGTAAAACCTTTGGGGGAAATTTGACACCACAACTGAATTTACACAACCTCAGAAGTTTAATTCAGTTTCATACATTTAGGAATAATCAGAATTGTGAATCAACACTTCCACTTATTAATTTCACAGGCACTTTCATCCAAAGTGACTTACACTTGAGCTGAGCAGTTAGCGGCCTTGATCAAGCGGTAGCTTGCTGGTGTTGGCATTTGCACTCTTAACTTTCTAATCAGTAGCCCAAAATTGACTGAGCCACAGCTCATCATACCCAAAATAGTGTCCCGAATAGTAAAACAGCCCAATCTCAATCCTCTGTGAAAAGCTAGCATTCTGTTAGATGAGCTCTCCACGGATGGGCAGCGAATAGGCATTATATTGTCTCCAGCGGTAGCGTAGTCTGGCCAATGGACAACTCTTAGGTGCCTCAAACTCAGGGAAGCCCAGCTGGTTGAGGATGTCATAGATACCGGCTCGTGCTGCCACCTGCCAAATCACACAAAGAGATGAGATACGAGATTTCTTTTTCTTTATTAATTTAATTCATATTTTAAACAGCAACGCTCCATGCATCAACTGTGTAGCTGTTTTCTGAATTGATGCAACTAAAACTGTAATAATGTTCATGTCAGGGTATGCCCTAATTTTTATTGTATAATACAAATATAATGTAATGTAATGCAATGTAATATAATATAATTTATTGATGTTTTTCCATTTTACTCTTTACTCCTATTAAAAATTAAATGGTTGTTTACTTGCATAAGTTAGATCAATACTAAAACTAAAACAATACTTTGGAACAGTTAGATAAGAGAATGCAACAATCCCAAGACGTAAATATATTTGAGAGAAAATATGGCGGTGCATCACTGAGGCTTTGGGGCTGTTTCTTTAGATGCTCATGTGAACATAGTGATAGCATCACAAGTTCTAGTAATTACAAAATCTAATTATTACAAAATGTGGTTGCTTCTGTCAAGAGGTTAAAATTAGACCATGGATGGATCTTTCCACAAGATGATACATCCAAATCCATACGGACACAGGAATGGTTGCAGGACACAAAATGAATGTTTTGCAGTGGCAATCTGAGTCTCCGGATTTAAAACCTATCAAAATCCTGTGAACTGAAGTGGGCAGTTTATAACATGAGCAAACATAAGAATATAAAGGAGCTTGAAATGTTCTGTGTGGAGGAAGAGACTCAGTGCTGTTATTCACCAAAAACTAATTGTGAGGGTGCCAATAATTCTGAAACCAGTGTTTTGCAAAGAAAAACAATTTTATAAATCCTGAAACACCTACACTACAATTTTTTTTTTAAATTTTTTTTTTTACTGTTAACAAGAATGAGTTTATTATCCCAGAGCAATAGCATGTGCATGTCCACTCTGTGTTTTGGTCTACACCGTGTACTACATATGCTGTCACCTGGTGCATCCACAGGCTGAACGGTCGTCTCCAGGAGTCTTTCTTCTCCAGGTGGAGGTAGCTGTTGAATAGGATGAGGTAAATATAGCGCTCCAGGTACTGCAGGCTTCTCAGACGTAGCTGCTGCAAATCAGTGTCTGATTTTGCTGTTTTGATCTGAGAAGGAAGACGAAAGATCAAATTTTTCACTACTTGTCATTTCAAGATATATAGAGCTGATGGCAGAACAAGGAGGATGTTTCCTCTATTCTATGCATGTTTGTATGCTAGACACTAGGGGTACGAAAGTATTAATACAAAAATGTACTGGATAGAAAAGTCTGTGTTTCTGAAATTTTAAACAAGCATATTTCTTTTCTGTGTGTTGCTAGTTTTGATTAATTTGTTGAGCAAGAAACTGAAACGTCTTGTATAATTTGTGTAATAAAGATTGTTTATGGTGAAGATTGTTTTTATGTTTTCTTTATAGTCCATTAAACACTGAGGGGTGATTAAATTGTAAATAAAAAGGATATCTGATGCAAAAACATGTCCACATATGCTGAAATTGGGAAAGGAAAAGACTGAAATGAGGATGCTGAATGAAAATACTGGAGTAATATTGTACATTTCAGTTGAATGGTAGCAACAGGCTTGAAATCCATTTATTAACCTTAAGACAATAAAAAAAGTGATTTTTATTGTAAACCATGAGCTTTTTTTTCTTTTTTTTTAAAAAAAAGCTAGATGAGATTTGATTTGCATTGGTTACCAGCTGCATGTAATGGTTTTATAAATGTTTGTCAGTAGGGATAACAAATTTATTTTTTTTTTTGCTGAGCGCAAAATAAATAAAATTTGTAATAATAAACGCTGCAACAGTTTAAGTTGTTATTGCTTTGTATTTCGTTATTTTTATTTTTTATTTCTTTACTTATTTTATATCCTTGCCATGTCTCCTGCAACCACCAGGAGGTGTTCTGAGCTCAAGGGAGATAAAGATGGTCCTATCAGATTTAAAACCTTACATGGGTGGTCATTTTGCTAAGACTTATTTGTGTTTAACTGAGTTTGTCTGTTAGTGACCTGATATGGTTTGACTGCCCTCATGGACATTATTGTTACTACTATTACTACTACTATTGTTTCTACTCTTTTTTTTTCCTTGTGCCTTGCCTTGCCTTATCCTCGGATGCTCTGCCCACCGACCACACAGAGACTGATATCTTTTGAATGCATTTCTGTCCACAAACATCAGGATCTTGAAAGAGGAGATCTAATCTCCACACTTCAATCTATATGCCATGTGCTGGTTTTCAGCAGGAAACCTTTCACCACTGTGACCCAATGAGCCTTCTGGTGCATGATATAGTTGCCTATAGTTCATGGCATCAAGTCTTTAAATTTTATTAAAGAGTTTAATTCTAAGCAGGCAATGCTGAGTAAACAAGATAAAATCACGTTTACAGATACACTACCGCAAAAAGGTCTGTGGTTGGTCATCTGCCATGTTAGTCAAATGGCCTCTTTTTGTCGTCCGTGGCCATACATATTGCTGAAATGTACCTGACTTGCTAGTGAATGCTGGAACTCTGACTTGAGATGCACTGAAGAGTTCAGTATTTGGGTTTTTAAGAAATCACCTATCATTTTTTCAGTTATTATTTACTTATTAATGACAGAAAAACCTATAAATATGCACAAATCAACTATAAAGAATGAGTTCCCCTTGACTATATGAAGATAACTGTCACCTGTCAACAGATATGTGACAATGCTATCTTGTTCTTGTTGCTTAGATGCACATGCACAAAAAGTCACCTGTTTATACGAGCATATAATGATCTCCCGTAAGTGGTAATGCATGGGAGTCATTGTCTCGCTGACAACGTCTAGGGCCATGTCGACCTCTCTTTTCATACGGTGACCTTCAGGTAGCAGTCTGACCACCTGCATCACCACCTGCATGTGAACATGCAAACACACAGTTAAATTTAAACACTAGCACCAACAACAAAACTGTGACGCTACATTAATAGTGTCCAACATATTTGCTTGTCTCCTGGGGAGGTTTATACAGAAAACAATCTACTGTAGTTACGATTTTATTTTTTTATTATTATTCTTTTTTTAATGTTGCCCCAACCCCCAAACTTGCTGGAACATGTTTGAAAGTGGTTCAAAGACAATAACAAGGATCACACTGTACCTCAAACTCTCCTTTTGTGTACTTTGCGTCTGGGACACTTACAATTTCGTCATCCACACAGTCAGGAAAGCCCTGAAAAAATCATTGTTATGACGTTATATCTTTGATCAATCTGAGACTGGTCATTGAGAGTGATCATTCATGATGCCAGGATGCATTTCAGTAAAAATGTTCACTCTAGACAGCGTGACCTACATTGAAGTGCCAGAGAGTAAGTGTGGCTATGACCATGGCAGTGGTGGTTCGGTCTTTCCCATCACTGCAGTTGAAGATAAAAGCTGAGCTGGGGTCCTCACCAAGGCTGCACTTCATGGCCTCTAACAGCTGGTCAAAAAACTAAAAGGCAGCAGTAACATATAATATTATTTACACTATATGTCATTTAAGTGTAATCTTTTACAGTTCTTGACAGTTTATAGGCACTCAGAGGAATCCTGCAATGTGTTGTATTACCTCCTCCTTTGGAGCACAACAGTCAGTAAGCGGGATACGCCGATATGTGAGGCCTGGATAAATGCTCTTTTGCTTGGCAAAGACTTCCTGGACAGTTTGACAGCTTTTCAGCATTCTCATCTGCTTCTCCTGTTCAAGAACTACCTCAAGCCACTTCTCACACCTGAGAATGTTCTCCTTTAGTGCCAGCTCCAGCATCTGTAAAACAATATTATTTCTGCTAAACGTGGTTCAATTTTGATTTTACTCCTTATAATCAATGAGAGAGCAGATTTGACAATAGCTTATCCTAAAGATTTTTGCATGACATCAACATGCGAAACACAGCTTACTGGTATACAGTGAATTATTTGCACCTTCCAAGATCTTCCTAAAATAATTACATACAATTAATAACATGCAATTGGGGATATTTTTAAGCTTAAATATATGGAGATGCTGTACAATTTCATTGTTTGATTTTTTTTCCCCAAACAAACAAGTTATTTTCTAAATAGTTCACTTTTCTACATATCACTGGTTTCCAAATGATCATCACTTCCACAATTAAAATTTGTTGAAATCTACCCTGGAGAAAATAACAGTACAGAAATTAACAGTGTCTCTAACAAGGTTGATCTTGGACCACTCCTCCACAGAAAGCATTGTAAGCTCTTTTATATTCCCACAGATAGACCACAGATTCAGCATACAATTTTGGTCTCATCTGACCACAACACATTTTAATTGCAGCTTCAGTGATGCCCGGTAGAGTCCAGGGGCTGCATTTTGTGGGTTGCTTCCTTCATGCAATGTTTCCAAACACCTTGTTGTTATGGAGGAGATGTCTAATAGTTTATCTTTGCCTCATTCACCATCCTTTTCACCATGGCACATTTATCTTCTCCCAGGCAAATTTTTAACTGTTCCAGACTTTTGAAACTTAATTGCTTATGTATTTGTAAATTCATTATCTGATTTGTCCATGTCAACAACTATCTGTATATTTTGTGCAGAAAACTCTATCTAATTTCAGCATATATGTTGTTGAGAGAAAATACCACTATTTATATTTTAAAAAGACATTTTGATGAGAATATTCTTCGTTATTTTCTCTACTTGTGTGCAGTTTGAGTCATTCTATTTAATTTTTAAATTTTATTTTATAAAAAATGTTTTCTTGAAGGGTACCAATAATTCTGAAGTTACATCCATCTTCATGTATTCTAAGGCAAAACTCCTAGATCAGTTCAGATATATGAATCTGAAAGCGTTCAAAGAGCTGCAGTGTTGAAGAGCTGACACTATACGTTAAATATGTAGACACCAAGTACTGGAAGTACCTCATGGTGTTGTGGGTTCTGCACATACACTTGGATTGGTTGCTCCAGACAGCCTGGTTCTCGAGAGGTGAACATCTGCCCATTACCTTCCAGAATCAGTTCCTCTTGCAGATTCACCCATACAATGCTGGAATGCCTCCGTCGCTCATCCGTGAGGTAAGATAACACAACAGAAACAGCCTGAAATTGGATTTAGGTTATTCTTAGCTTTTCACTCAAAATAGAATTGCAACAGGACTATAAATGCAACAAACCAGACTTTACCTCAGAGCTTGGCTGGGCCATGCCATACACAGATGTCTTAAGAACTCGTCTGAAGTTGGCCACCCTCATTTCCTTGGCTGTACCAAGTACGTCTGGTACCAAAAACTCACTGGCCACCTTACAAACAAATCGATTTTCTTTGTTTTTTTGTGTGCAGTGTGTTTCTGGGGTAAATGTGTGGATGTTTTGTGTTGAGCTTCCATTCCAAGTCACATAAAAGATTGACAGAACTCTCTTCTAATAAATTGTATAAGAATGGGCACAAAAAAAAACAGGTTTCTTTAATAACATCCCCTTCGTATGAAACTTACCAGTATCCTGGTTCCATCAGTGACAAGGCTGGCTGGTGCTAAGAGCTCAGAACGGTTCATACTGCCAAGTAGCCTGTAGATCCATGCATTCACACACAGCCACTGACTGAAACTCTGGGCAAACATCTGAGGATACTAGATACCAATGATAGAGAAAGGCAGATCACACTATAATGAAAAAAAATGTGAAAATGTACAGTACAGTCTTAAACTGAGTTAAAGACAGAAAAGCAAAGAAAGATAAAGAAACACTGTGTAGATTATGCATTCCTTAATAATAATGTATGTTACAGTACCTGATCATGAAGATAAGCATTGAACACTATTAAGTAGAAATAAGACTCAAGACTCTGAAGGGTTCTTTGCAAGAAATAGGCCTTTGTACTGCTTCCCTATAATAATAATAATAATAATAAAAAAGAAACACACAATGCATTTATCACATGCCTCTTTCATAAACCTTGCTCACATACAGTACTGTGCAAAAGTTTTAGGCACCCTTGTTTTTGTAGTACAAACTTTGTTAGAGATTTTTTATTAATGACTTCTACATTATCAAGACAGAACAAAAAACATTTTAGATTCCCAAACATTAGTTTTCTAGCACAAAATTACATGTTACAGAAAAAGAAAGCAGCATATTACATAAGAGACACTTTTCAGACAAAAAACACAATGAAGGCTGCTGGGTTTTGCTGCAAAAATAAGAAGCAAGTGCGAAAGTCAAAGTCTCCAGAAGAACTGTGGCTGGTTCTGCAAGATGCTCAATAAAACTTACCAGCTCATTTCCCTATAAAACTGCACAAATTGTACCGGAGACTACTATTTTTATTTTTATTTTTTTGTCACACCAAATATTGACTTTGTTTCATTTACTACTGTTTACTGCTCTTTACTGTATTTTTTTTTTTTTTTAATGTAGAAACATTTAATTTCATTATTTTGAAGGCATCTTTGCTCTACAGCATTTCTTTGCATGTGCCTAAGACTTTTGCACAGTACTGTACATACAAATATGCTAAGAACAGTAAAAGTTTAAAAAAAATATATATATGTATATGCTCACTTGTATCTGATAATCGTCACAAATTGCTTCCATTTTCCTTTTATTTTCATATATTGCATCTTTGATGTTGTGCATTTCTGAACACATTTCAATAGCTCTATTGACCTGCAGTGAAAGAACAGAAAAACATTTTTAACACTGCTGCAAATGCACTAGATGCAAAAGGACTACAGTGTCATTAGGTACAGTGCTATCTGCTACTGTGAGAACTAACCTCATCACTAACCTCATCAAGCACTTGTAGTCCTTTGGGGAGACGACTGATCAGATTCTGAATGACTTGAAACTCTGGCTGCTGCTTGACCAGTGTGTCCTCTTCCCTTGACAATGACACAAAGATTTAACAGTTTAACTCCACAAATTAGTTATTTTCACTGACTCACTTTTTGGAATAATGTGTGTATATATGACTATCATATCAAACCTAGTGAATTGAAAGAGCTTTTGCATGAAGAAAAAAGAATTTATGTTTGATTGATTAATATTTTTCCACATCAATGTTTCAGCTAAAGGCAGAGCAGATGGTAGAGGTAACACTGCCTACCATTGCTGTATTGCTAGAAGTACCCTCACCTGGTGTTATACTGTGCTCCATGTAGATGGTGAAAGACTAGTGCACCAAGGATAAGGCCGAGGTTGGTTCGTCCCACCCCCACCTGGCAGCTGAACAGCAGTGCAGGCAGAGGCCTGGAGCTGTCACGCAATACTGACAAGCTAGGGTTTTTCTGTATAGGAAAGGATGTCACCATATATATGGAGTTTTATGAGTTTGTGTGACATTCACTGTATGTATGTAAGTCAGCATTAATAAACAATATTGAAAATTACTTCTGTAGCTGGCTCTATATACAGTGGGGGAAAAAAGTATTTGATCCCCTGCTGATTTTGTACGTTTGCCCACTGACAAAGAAATGATCGGTCTATAATTTTAATGGTAGGTGTATTTTAACAGTGAGAGACAGAATAACAACAAAAAAATCCAGAAAAACGCATTTCAAAAAAGTTATAAATTGATTTGCATTTTAATGAGGAAAATAAGTATTTGATCCCCTATCAGTCAGCAAGATTTCTGGCTCCCAGGTGTCTTTTACACAGGTAATGAGCTGAGATTAGGAGCACTCTCTTAAAAGGAGTGCTCCTAATCTCAGTTTGTTACCTGTAAAAAGACACCTGTCCACAGAAGCAATCAATCAATCAGATTCCAAACTCTCCACCATGGACAAGACCAAAGAGCTGTCCAAGGATGTCAGGGACAAGATTGTAGACCTACACAAGGCTGGAATGGGCTACAAGACCATCGCCAAGCAGCTTGGTGAGAAGGTGACAACAGTTGGTGCGATTATTCACAAATGGAAGAAACACAAAATAACTGTCAGTCTCCCTCGGTCTGGGGCTCCATGCAAGATCTCACCTCGTGGAGTTTCAATGATCATGAGAACGGTGAGGAATCAGCCCAGAACTATACGGGAGGATCTTGTTAATGATCTCAAGGCAGCTGGGACCATAGTCACCAGGAAAACAATTGGGAACACACTACACCGTGAAGGACTGAAATCCTGCAACCCCCGCAAGGTCCCCCTGCTCAAGAAAGCACATGTACAGACCTGTCTGAAGTTTGCCTGAATGATTCAGAGGAGAACTGGGTGAAAGTGTTGTGGTCAGGTGTGGTCAGATCTCTTTGGCATCAACTCAACTCGCTGTGTTTGGAAGAGGAGGAATGCTGCCTATGACCCCAAGTCATAACACCATCCCCACCGTCAAACATGGAGGTGGGAACATTATGCTTTGGGGGTGTTTTTCTGCTAAGAGGACAGGACAACTGCACCGCATCAAAGGGACGATGGACGGGGCCATGTACCGTCAAATCTTGGGTGAGAACCTCCTTCCCTCAGCCAGGGCATTGAAAATTACCTTAATAACTTGGAGAGGATCTGCAAAGAGGAGTGGGACAAAATCCCTCCTGAGATGTGTGCAAACCTGGTGGCCAACTACAAGAAACGTCTGACCTCTGTGATTGCCAACAAGGGTTTTGCCACCAAGTACTAAGTCGAACGATCAAATACTTATTTCCCTCATTAAAATGCAAATCAATTTATAACTTTTTTGAAATGCGTTTTTCTGGATTTTTTTGTTGTTATTCTGTCTCTCACTGTTAAAATACACCCACCATTAAAATTATAGACTGATCATTTCTTTGTCAGTGGGCAAACATACAAAATCAGCAGGGGATCAAATAATTTTTTTCCCCCACTGTAAATGCATTTTATAGTATAATCTCTGTTAATAATAAAATAAATAAATAAATAAATAAAAACTACTCCATTCCTTAGCTATGTACCTAAAGCTTTTAAATTAGTAATTACCAAATCCTCGGTTAATGATTGTTGAGGGCAAAAATGCTTGATTTTGCAGCGGCTTTTTTCAAAGTTTGCGATGCAATTTGCGGATTTTTTGTGCTTTTTTGCAGAAAACTACTTGAATTGGTGAAATTGCAATTGCACATTATTGTTTTGCACAGTCTTTCACAGTGATGTTTTTGGTAAATGAGACCTGTTTACCAAAAACATGTACTCATGTTTGACGCATATTAATTGAAGGGGGCTTTGGCTGAATGCACATTGTGGTGTGTCAAATCTGGTGCGTCAAATCTGTGGAAAATCTGTGATAATTTTGAAAAATTGCAAGCTCCTGCGAATATTGTGGTGTTTCCTTGATTTTGCTTTTATTTCTGTGATTGCAAAATCGCAAACTCCTGGAGGAACTGCTAAACTGAATGGATTTAGTAAAAAGCTACTCTTGCTATGCTGATGGAACCCAGCTGTATGTACCAGATAAATCAGATGTTAGCCACCAATTTAATATTTTTAAGGAGTGTGTAAGGACATCAAACACTTTAACTGAAGTTCTTTCATTGGGTTCAAAGCCTGCTTGAAGCAAGTTGTCTCAGTATTAAATCTCAACTTCTTTTCAGTTGTGTAACTGTGAAAAACCTTGGCCTTGGCAAGCCACCATAGCACCATAAAAGGGAAGTTAACAACATTGTTTTAAAAAGTGATAGTAGCACAGTAGTCATGAAATATGATCTTACCCTAAGCACATTTACAAATGCATCAAAATCCTCCTCCACTGGTGCCCCCTCCATAGGAAGTGGGAGTCTGTAATATCTTCAAGAGAAATTCACTGTGCACTTAGAATTGTGATATACAGCAAAACAAATATAGCCTTGACTGCAAACTGAACTACACATTACCTGTAAGAAGACAAATTGAACTGTGGTCTTTTGTAAACCTCCTCGGTTACATGTATGTCCTCCTCAGACACAATCCTAACATGTTGCGGCTCATCTTTAAAGTTTTCAATGTCATTATAAACATAGAAGATGTTCTCATAGAGTTTAGCAAAGTCACACAGCTGGGGAAAAGTCAATAAAAAAACAAGATGCACATAATCAGTACCACATGTGACATAAATATGGTGAATCTAGTCTAATATAAGGAGTTTGAGCTACATTTACACATAAAACAGGTTAGTGTATAACCTGCCTCTTTTCTGATGGAGAGCTCCAGCTGCTCTGCTCTGGCCACCCTTCTCAGGTCATGTAGGTTCTCATGGAGGTTCTCTTTCCTCCTCGGAGTGTATGGAATAAAGTCTTTATCCAGATGCAGGAAAACAATAGGCTCTTCCCGCACACAGAAGAATATCACTTCCTGTACATATAAAAAACATATTTATATATATATATATATATATATATATATATATATATATATATATATATATATATATATATATATATATATATATATATATTAAGCTGCATAAATTCTTCACAATACAGTTGAGTAGCTAAAGTGCTAATGATAGTGTACTATATTATCAATATAGGGGAATCACAGGTGTGTTATTAAAGTATACTGTATATCTGTGTACATTATCTGTTTCATCTGCTGGTCTGTACTTCTGTGTAATTCTCAGTCTCATCTCATAAGTGAGAGCATCCAAAAACAAAATCATGTTGACAAGATTAGTATTGTTTGCCAGCTAAGCTGCTAGCTCAATTTCACTGAAGAAGGTAGTTACAGCTCGAACCTAACTTTCTATTTAAAATTTATTTACATTATTTACCAATACAATTTATAACAATAAAATAACAATCTATATTAGCTGTGTAAAACATTATGGAATAAGTTACTGGATGACTGCTGCAGTTCCAAGCACACTGTTTGCCTGACTAGCGCTGAAATGTTAAAGTTTGAGATGTCAGTCATGTTCATCAACATTTCAATGATTGGGAGTTGGTTACTAGGTTCGGCCCCTTTGAGGGATCTCCCAAACTTCATATGGAGAAGTCGTGCATCCGGGCCAGACAAGCAACGTGTGCACTGTCCAACAAATGTTGAGTTTTTTTTTTTTTTGATGCAAAACCCACCTACCCATACATTCATTCTCTCCTAGAGAAGCCATGCATCTGGGTGGGACCAAGAATGATGTATTAAAAGCCTGTTGTCCAATGAGCATTAATTTTTTTTCTGTTTGAATGTACAAACAGCAAGATATTGTGATAAGTGAGACATTTACTAATTAGATTTGCTAAAATAGTCTATTTCACCATGAGTGATTAATAATATAGATACATTTCTACATTTAATATAGAAATACTTCACTGCTGCATTTTAAGGAATGTTTAGGTGAGGCCAGGCTTCCTTAAAGCAATCGCCTCTGATTAGTATACAACCCCTTTGTCTGAACTTCAACACTAATTTATATTTATATACATACATACATACGTACGTACGTACGTACGTATGTATATCCTGAACACCACATGTGTAATGACTGACCTCATAAGCTTCATTCTCTAGCCTCTGGAGGACCTGTTTGAAGCCGTTCAGGCTGGCCTGGCCCATTCCAAACAGAGGGTAGTTTTCCTTGGCTTTCCGGAAGTTAGGGGCCCCATAGCTTCCTGTAGTGTTTAAGACATCTGCTCTACTATTCACATCCTGCACCATAAAAAACTCCCCCTGGGCAATAAAAAGCATATAAATAATGTGAGCATGATAGTCACTCGTGTTTTCATTTAAAGCATGACCCATCATATCCCCTAGAACAAAGAGGAATCTTTCAGTCTTTCAATCTTTTAATCTTTCAATCTGGTCATGGAATTCTGGATGTAACTCTTTGAAAATATTAAAGGTCAAGATAAATATAACAGCAATGATATTAAAAATCTCATTTCAAATAAAATGTCATGTTCCATAGAAAAAAGACTAAATATTTGAGACATGTAGGTTGTATTGACTTTCCTTTCATAGTGTCTGTCTCTCAATGCTGGGATAAAACAAAGGGTTTTTTTTTTTTTTTTTTTTTTTTAAATTGCACAATTTGATGGTGCATGTTTATTTAAAGGGTTTCTGCCTAAAGGCTCTGACAATAAAGGCTTCCTCTTCAGGAACAAGCTGGTTTTTCAACAGTTGAACAATTTCACCATTATATCACTATGAGATCAACATATCTACCCAATTTTTCATAATACTGGTAAATTAGTTTAAAAAAGAAAATACTTACCAGCACCAAGTAATGCTCAGGCAGTGTATCAGATATTTTTCCCACAGTGTAGTTAGCTGACAGGATACTATCATGAATTTGAAACTCTTCCCGGCAGTTATACCTGCTCAAAGAGACAGCACTCAGTTTCTTCTCAAAAAGTTTGGGCACAGTCTAAACCTCTGGTTGATTTCACAGCTGACTGAAGTGATATTTGTGTCCCACTGATATTACATTTACAAATCTTTATGTAAATTAAAGGTAAAAGACACTATAAACAAAGGAGAAGTAGATTTCACAAATGTGCATGCTTCACATAAATATTAATAATAATTTATTTTGCATTCGTTTGTGAATCCATTTAACATAGCACAAGTGAAACAACCTTTACCATGAGCCATCATAATCAATTATAGGTTATTAAATATTTCACAAGTAACATGTTCACCAAGAAGTTGCATTATGCAAATTTACTAAAGATCATGGGAAGAAGAAAAATAAGACATTGTGATATTGACTGATGAGATTGACTCACTTTGAACCCTGATCACACAAATTGCAGACTGAAGTAAATAATTAATTTATGAAAATACATTTGAAGAAAATCGTTAGAATGTTCTTAATGT
The DNA here is from genome assembly GCA_023630585.1 of Cranoglanis bouderius. Classification (NCBI taxonomy): domain Eukaryota; kingdom Metazoa; phylum Chordata; class Actinopteri; order Siluriformes; family Cranoglanididae; genus Cranoglanis; species Cranoglanis bouderius. The sequence continues at coordinate 18,643,444 of CM042536.1, read as the reverse complement.
TATCATGATAAAAACAAGGAATGCCACTTAACTGCATTTTGTGTATTTTCCTTTTCTAAAACTCAACACTGACTATGTTTACATGCACTTCAATATTCCAATATTAATCAGAATTTGGCAATATTCTAATTAGTACCGAGTCATGTGAACACTGCGCATGCTCAGTCCGCAAGGAATTATGGGTGCTAACAGATGCTTAGCTGTAGGCTAGGTATTTAGGAATGGCAACACAGGCATACTTACAACAACCATGTATACAGGAATATTCTGATGCCTGAACGCATATAAACATCGTATTCGGAATATGGCTGCAACCCGAATACAGACTTTAAACGGAATTTGATGTGCATGTAAACTGTTACTCATTTAATAGTAAAACACAGTCACTGTCAGTAAAGAAACCTTGTAAATGCATGTTTTCTGACGTTCAATGTTGAAAAATGGTTAAAAAATTAAATTTCATTTTTAAGAGTTACAAGGGCTAAATGTTACCCTAATCATGGAATCACCCTTCTATTGTTAATTACATACATACATTACATTACACTGTGACAGCATGTTGATTTAAGGCAAACTGAATAGGACAAAATGTTCACCTACTCTGGCTGGATATGTCAGTCAAAACACATTATGTATGATATCAAGCACAGGATTAAGATATCTCATGGACAATAAATTTGGTATTAGTGCTTACGTGATGACAACCGGAGCCACCTTGTTTGTGATAATGGACTTGGCCTTGCTGTTGGGAATGTTCAGCGCCTGCGAAGAGCTGCTGCTCATGGAGCGCTTGTCTTCAGCTATGTCACCAACTTGGTGATCGATGTGGTGTGTAGGAGTCACTGATGCAGGCTGGGACCCTGCACTAGCAGTAGTGCCCATAATCCTCACAGAGCTGTAATCAGACCACACACACTGAAAGATTTTCACAGGAGAGACGGCAATATACAATTGCAAGGAGAAATCCAGTGAACTTTGAGCTACTGTGATTTTTCTTTTTTAAAAGACATGATATTACAATACAACCTAATTAATGCACAAGGACACATTTAAACATGGCATACATGATCTAGACAATTAGGTACATTTTTTTGAAAATATATTACATTTTCTGTGCCATTCGAACTAGCATTTAATATTAAAAGAACGTCTCACGATCTGACAGATGTGCCGATATCCTTTGCTTTTTGCTTCTTCATTTCAGACCATTTCAAGCTTTTTGATGAAACAAACCAACAAACAAAGTAACAAAGGTTCTGTGCTGCTAGCGATATCTTCTCAACATAATAAGCCCTGTTTTCCAAAGCACGAAGATAAAAGCCAACTAGACGTTTGCTACTCTTTAGTCATGCAACTTTCTGGTTTCTTTTCTTGCAGTGAAAGAGTTGAAGTAGGAGCTCCCAAGGGGGCAGCGGGGAAGTACTGTACATCTGGCAGCCAGACAGCTCTGTGGGCGGCTCCAGACATTCACAGGACAACCCCCTTTCATGGAGCAGACCCAAAACACAAACTCTCACACAGCAACACTCACAACAACTAAGTGCCAAAACCAAGCAGAAGGAGAATGAGATACAAACTAGAGCCTTATTATTATTATTATTATTATTATTATTATTATTTCTACAGAAGTCTAGCTCATGCATCAACTGAGATTTCAGGAATACAGTACATCTGTAGAGTGATTTTCTACACACATTTAATTTAATAAATACACAAAATAATGTGTCCTAGTGCATGTTTTTATTCTTTTTTTGTTAGTATAACTGACTGGTCTACTCGAGGTTTGGACACTGTGTCCCAGACATCAGGAATAGTTATGCCTTTACCAAAGACTTGATTGAAATTCCATTTGTGCTACAATAGATCAGACAAAAAGCAAGGAGGAAAATCTCTAAATATGGCCAGAAAGAACCTCAGGATGCATTTGTGTGATGTCACACAGATAGGAGGAAGGATATGAGCACCAAAGAGCCTTAGTGGAGAGGAGGAAGTGCTAAAGTACTAGGGATAATAATGATTGATATATCCTTATTTTAAAGTGCATGAAGAAGAACATGCGGATTATTATCAAGTCCCAGTTCGCATCCAAAACCACTTAAATCCTCTTGTTATGCACAAATTATACAGCTATGATGTTGGATGTTATTCAGCAAGATGTAGATGTGTCATCTGAAGCCTTACAGCTTCTGAGCATGTGAAGCACTTTAAAAGAAACAGTTCTGACACACCTCAAAGTTACAAACATACACTTCTGAGTACACATCCAGTTGTGTATATACAGTATGTGTCTTTCTCATAAGCCAGCACAGCCAATAACAGAGCATTACACCACCCATACACAGCCACATGTTAGTGTGCTTATTTCCTTACATAGATAACAAGGCTCAGAACACTGATGTTACAAACAACTGGACTATTTTTAACTCCACAGAAGTATTACTTGAAACACTATATAAGCGAGGATTTCACTTTTATGCAGCCATGAAAGCCAAGCAAAAAAGGTTGAAACAAAATTTGTAACTTTTTTTGTTCTTGAACACAATCAGAATCGTCTAATCACTGCGGAAGGAAAAGTAAATATTATAAAAACAGATTTCTTACCTAATTACTTCTTCACTTATATGACCATGAGAGTTTCAGTGTTCACGTGTAGAGGAGAACGACACATAGAAAAAAAAATCCTGTCTAAGTTGTCTTGCATCTTGAGTCACCGCAGAACTAAGCCCTCTGCATGGATCCTTTCTCAGTTGATCTTGGTCATGTGGTCAGGCCTGAATGCAGGACTACAGGAGCAAGGCAGAGGCTAGTTTACACAGAGAGAACAAGGGAGGTGGGCAAGTACTTATCCTCACCACCTCTTCAACTCACACAGGGTGAGGATATGAGATGAGGATGTGGGGGAGGACTCTTGTCTCATACACTCACCAATCAGCAATTCCATCTCCTGGCAACGTAGCACCTACACTTTAACGTGGGAACAACGAGGACGGAGAGGATTTACAGTAAAAGCAAAGCATTAGTGAGTCAACAAGACCTTGCACTAAGAGTCTTCTATACTAAAGAAAAGGAGGTCATCAGCACTCTTCTACACTTCTCACTAATCAGCAACAACAGAGCCACAGGAAAATGCAGGACGGTGGCGAACCTAGGCGCAATAGAGCAGCAGAGCTGGTGACGTAACCACTAAATTTGATCATTTAAGAACACTGCTGGATCCCTGGATTTTATTACCATACAGAAGAAGGATACGACTTTTAGCATTTCACAACATCCTGCAATACTCACATAACCAACTATAAAACTGATGTTTTGACCGCATTCTCAAGTATGAATAGTGACTAAAATAATCTGTGCAAAATAACCACAGTGTGTCCTTTAATTAGTGAATGCAAATGTGGATTAGTGAATGGGAATGGAAAATTCCACAAGTGTCACTTTTGTATTCGGGGACAAACAGCCTTAGTTTCAGTGCCAGTTTCTTTCAGTGCTTTTAGTCTCAGTTAAATAAAGTCTTTTTAAGAGGTGGCGCCTTTCACGGCGCTGATAAAGAACACCCTCGGCTTGAAGGCCTGCTGGTGCGCCATGGACAGTGTTGCCATGGGTTTCCAAGCAACTGAGCACGTCTCAAGAATCATTTATACACTGTAGTTTCAACAAGATTAATTGCCTGAAAAGCAGGAAAGAAGAGGTTTAAACACTCTAAAAGTCTTTCTTTTTTTGGTCTTGTTGTGATAATGAACATTTTTGGTTATCTTCCCAAACATTCTGAGATTACATGTCATTTAAAATGACATTTAAAGCATTCTTGTGGAGGACCAGATCAACCAAAAGGAAAAACAATGATTATGAAAAAAATGACACAATACTGATATTAATAAATGAAATCATGTGGTCTATGTACAAGTTCTTTTGGCTATATGTATGGCCTTAATATTCTTTTTAATAGTATTTCATAACACAGTACATAGTATATCAAAGTATTTCATGTAATTATTTGTCTATGCATTTATTCATTTGTTATATACATTTTTCTTCCATTCACTCCTGCATATTTCCTGTCCTTGTGATAGAGAGCTGTCAATCAAATGTCAGAGTATTCCCGTTGGTTGATTGATAATACCCCACAGAATGACAGCACATACTTTTGCACCATCACTATATACTTAAAGTGTGCTACACAGAAATAACTGCATAAAGGCAACATACAGCCCAAGATTTAAGACTATGAGCCAGATTGAGCTGGAAAACTATATGCTGGATTATTTATACCTCGAAAGATCACACTGACAGTTTCAGAAATTTTGTTGCACACACTATGTGACTCTGGCTCACTAATTGATTAATCTATTTTTAAGAAACATTTAGCAAAAACAATATTTAAACTGTGATTCAACTACTAATATATTTGTATTTTAGTACAAGTCTGCAGTTACATAAAATATTGACCACCATCAGCCACCTAGGGGGCACGCCATACATACACTATATGGCCAAAAGTATGTGGACACCGGATCATCACACCCACATATGGTTCTTCCCCAAATTGTTGCCACAAAGTTGGAAACACACAATTGTATTGATGTCTCTGTATGCTGTAGCATTAAGATTTCCCTTCACTGGAACCAAGAGGCCCAAACTTGTTCCAGCATGACAATGCACCTGTGCACAAAGCAAGCTCCGTGAAAACATAGTTAAATCAGGAATAGGATGTTCAAAAAGCACATATACAGTGCCCTCTACTAATATTGGCACTCTTGGTAAATATGAGCAAAGAATGCTGTGAAAAATTGTCTTTAATGTTTAACCTTTTTATCTTTTGTTAATAAAAAAAATAAGACAAATACTCTGCTCTCATGGATATCAAACAATTGCAAACAAGTTTATTGGGATTTTTTTTTTGCTGTTGTTAAATTTAGGTGTGCATCAATTATTGGCACCCATAAGAATTCATATGTGAAGGAATATTTGAAGTATATTCCCACTGATATTTTACTTTTTTTTTTTTTAGTACACATGGATGACTAGGAACAGGAAATTGTTCAACCATGACTTCCTGTTTCACAGGGGTATAAATACGAGGTAACACATAGGCCAAATTCCCTTAGACATTCAGAACAGGTAAGACCAAGGAATATAGCTGTGATATGCTGTAAAAGGTTGTTGAGCTTCACAAATGGGAAGCGGTTATAAGGAAATCGCACAAGCATTGAAAATGCCCATTTCCACCATCAGGGCAATAATTAAGAAGTTCTAGTCAACTGGAAATGTTATGAATCAACCTGGAATTGGACGCGTGTCTATATTGTCTCAACGCACTGTGAAGAGGATGGTTCGAGTGCCCAAAAAATCTCCAAGGATCACAGCTGGAGAACTGCAGAAGTTAGTTGTGTCTTGGGGTCAGAAAGTCTCCGGAAATACAATCCGAAGTCACCTACATCACCACAAGTTGTTTGGAAGGGTTTCAAGAAAAAAGCCTCTACTCTCATCCAAAAACAAACTCAAGCATCTTCAGTTTGCCAGACACTACTGGAACTTCAAATGGGATCGGGATCTATGGTCAGATGAAACCAAAAGAGCTTTTTGGTAGTAAACACCAGAGGTGGTTTTGGCGCACACAGAGAGGTAGCCATATGGAAAAGAACCTCATGCCCACGGTTAAATATGGTGGTGGCTGTTTAATGTTTTGGGGCTGTTTTTCTGCCAGAGGACCTGGACATTTTGTTAGGATACATGGCATCATGGACTCCATCAAATATCAACAGATATTAAATGAAAACCTGACTGCCTCTGCCAGAAAGCTTAAAATGTGCCGTGGTTGGATCTTCCAGCAGGACAATGATCCAAAACATACATCAAAATCAACACAAAAATGGTTTACTGACCACAAAATCAACGTCCTGCCATGGCCATCTCAGTCCTCTGACCCCCATAGAAAACCTGTGGGGTGAACTGAAGAGGAGAGTCCACCAGCGTGGACCTCGAAATTTGAAGGATCTGGTGAGATTCTGTATGGAGGAATGGTCTCAGATCCCTTGCCATGTATTCTCCAACCTCATCAGGCATTATAGGAGAAGACTCAGAGCTGTTGTCTTGGCACAAAGTTTTGACTAAAGCGGTGCCAATAATTGTTGCACACCTATATTTAACATTTAACAGTTTTTTTTATATATAAACCTATGTCATGTTTGCAATTACTTGATATCAATGAGAGCAGAGTATTTCTGTGAATTTTTTTTAACAAGAGATTAAAAGGTTAAACAATAAACACAATTTTTCACAGCCTTCTTTGCTCACTTTTACCAAGGGTGCCAATATTAGCGGAGGGCACTGTAGGTGTGATGGTCAGGTGTACACATACTTTTGGCAATATAGTATACCATGTTTCATATAAAACATTCAGCCATCAGTTAGAACTGCGTCATAGAACCATAGAATACCATCATACCATCCCCACACCCGTTATGCCATCTAGTGGTTATATAAGATAATTTGCAATATTCACTTTAGTACATAAATATAAAGAGAGCAACAAGAAAGATTTTTTTTTTTCCAAGGAACTTTTATTGATTTTGCTGTAATAGTGTCCACTGGCATTGGAATTTAATTTAAATTAATGTCAGTTTTACAGGGTCTCAATTACAGAACAAAAAACACCGTTTGTGCCACTTTTTGTATGCCATTTGGTAAATTAATCTGGGAAGGCTCTTACAAAAAGGTATAAATGTCTCGAATGGGTAATTTATGAATTTCAATGTGTACAGTATGTAAAAATGCACAACATTTCAGTTAAGGGGTTGAAAGACACTGTGGATTTGACAGCTGACAATACATTACGAGTGTACATTCAGCAAATATGCCACCATCTGCGTCAGCATACATTTCGTCTTGCCAATTGGTATTTAAATCTGAAATGAGAGTTAAAACTTAAATTCAAATGGTAGAAAAATAAAATGCTTGGGAATTAATCAGGGTTTGCAATGTTTAGCAAAAATCATGAGCCGTTAAATCCAATCAGTTACAATTTAAGTTGACCTAATCACTTATTTCAACCAATATATTGCTGCAAGCCCAAACCTTTTACCTCTAAAGCAGAGAAAAAGAATAACCAACATGTCTCCAAAAATATAAATGTATTCTGATAAACATCTTAATCCTAAACTCAGAAAAGGGGAAAAAGCATTAGAAATCTGGAAAAAAGGAACTAAACTTGTTTAAGTCACAGCTGTGACACTTAGTAAAGTAAGGCATGGATAAAGAGACTTATGTTAAAAGACAAATGAATGATTTAAGCACAAAAGGTGTAAAGCAGAGAATGAATTGTATTCTCTTTTAAGTCACTTTTTAAAGACAATCACTTTGCTCTCCTGTGGAAAATCTCAAACCTTTTCCATTTCCCATGAGGAAGCAGGAAACAAAAATAAGAAACGTCACAGAAATACAACATTTCTATAATGCTGACATCTGAGCTTAGGATAAGATATACAAGAGCTTAAGTAATATGCATAGAGGAGTATTGGAAATGTTTCATTCAAGCTTTTGAGCCAACAAAAACAAAAACAAAATAAAAATCAAATGTCAGGTCACTGCAACTATCAATCATCTCAAATGCTGCTACAATTTACCTAACTGCATTGTGAGTGACACATAATAGCAGAGCAAACTTCCTGACAACACTTCAGTGCTTTCCTACCTTTGATCTGATGTTGCGGGTTTGTAAATATAGTAGCAAACGGAAAGCGAAAGTAGATATCACAACTGGCATTATGATGTATATATACTTCCCTGTTATTTCACCTGTAAGAGCTAAAAGTGATATATTGTACATGACATAAGTGCATACTGAGACCAGCTCTGGAATGGGGCTTCATTCTATTCATTACCTATTTATAAATCGTATTTAACCATTCACTGGTCCAAAGCTGTGCATGTTGTCATTATCCTTGACCAACAACTAATTTTGGGTCACTTGTACTACAGTACTTGTTGTTTATTAGACTCAGTGACCACAAAGCTGATGGTAATGCTTCAAGTATCATCAGGATTTACTCATAACTCAAAGGCAGGGGCAAATTATATTGCTAGCAGGATCGATCTGGAAATTGAACACAGCTGACGACAACCTGGTCATCATTTTTTTTTTTTTTTGCATTAAATAAAGAGGGGGGAAATGGGGTAGAAATTTGGCAGGATTCCAACTGCATTCTTACTTAAGGTCCATGGTTTAGGCATTTTATAAAACCCATGCTGAATCTGAAGTTTGTAATAGAACATTTAAAAAACAACAACAATGGATCCAGCTATGTATCAATGCCCAATTCGAAGGCTTGGAATGAAAATGGTACTCTTTAAATCTGAACCAAAATGCATAACGCCAGTCAATGCTACTAGGCTTTCTATGGAAATAAAAATAAAATGTACTGAAAAGGTTGACACTATTGAAAATGATGAAACAACAAGGAGGTAACAGAAGGTAAAATGATGAGTAGATGTCTGGATGACAGACACCAAGCGAGCATTTTGGACCATTTAACTTCCTGTGAAAGCGGCACTAAATTACCATGAAGAAATCTCTTGGTGGCTGTTTTGCAAGTGAATCTGTTTACATTAATTCTTACATTTGGGCACTTAAATACAGACATTTCCCTTGCTGGGTGGCCAAAGGTGTACAGCTGTTGGTAGCCCTGAAACCTAATCAAACAATCAGAATCATTTGTTAACTTTCAGGGCTCCAGCAGCCCACTGGGCCAACAGGAGTCGACTATCGCCATGATTATTTAGCAACCAACAGCTAGAGAGAGCTAAAGGAGAGGGCTCACAACATTGGTTTCTACAAGCCAAGCCACTGGCACGTGGACGCCAGATTATTATTCGCTCATCACGTTGGTTCCTCTTCTTTAGATGTCCATTTCAAACTGAGCATCTTCACCTGAACCACAAAGTAAAGTCACAACACAACATTTACAACAAGTAAAACAACAGTGCATCTAATTTATTAACAGCAGACTACTCATCTCATCAGTTTGAGGTTTAAGTGAATAAAAACACAAACCTGTTCCTGGCTTGCCATCATGGTTATTGATGTTATTAGCTTCATTCTTCTTGTTCTCATTCAGGATGTTTTGGCTCGTCACTCCGGGGATGACGGGCAGGTGTGCTGGTGGAGTCTGGGCTATAGGGGAATTACGCCGGTCTAACAGGAATTTACGGTCATAGATTATCCGGGTGCCTAAAGTAAAGAATAAACAAGTTAGCAATAAAAACAAAAACACCCTTTTATTTTTTCCCTCCTTCTGAATACACTCATAATGGTTGTGCGTCAAGGTATACATAGATTTCCCTGCTGACAAAACAACAACAACAACAAAAAAAACAATAGAAACCCTTATAGAATTTGTAATGGTTTTAAGGGGAATTGTAATGGTTGTAGTGGAAACTGTAATGGTCCCTGTGGGTCTCTACTGGTAATCTGTTGCCTTCTATTGGTGGCATGTTTAGTGGAAACCATTAAGGACCAATAATGGTAACGGTTTTAATGGTTAGCGTTCTATGACGGTTTCAACTGGGTTTTTTCCCCCCCAGCAGGGTAATTTCAAAGCAAATAAACCTTACGAAAATGTACAAAATCACATAACTAGATCATGGAAATTATTTATTTATTAGCAAACAAATACATTTTAAAACTAGTCATGTGTGCCTTGCTCAAATATTTCTACCCAATATGCAGCAAATAAAATAAAATTGTATAGACTACCGTGGCTCTCTAAACGTGTTCATTTCTGGTAAACATAAATTGTGTTGCACGGAAGCATAAAGCCCCACTATAGTCGACATTTAACAGATGCCTGTTAACAGAAGATCAACTGAATCTTTCTCTTGATTGGACAAATCTCAATCACTGCGCTGCAAAGTAACCAATCACGCCATGTTAAACAAATACGGGGCGGCGCGAGTCACCTGCCAGCATCCCAAATACCACACTGTTGGACACAGAAGGCGCTGTACAGAGTGCAGAAGTCATTCTTTTACACCCTAAATAGTGAGCCTACATAGGAAGTAGGGCGCCATTTGAAATCCAGCCCTTGTTTTTGTTTTGAACATGCTAGGTTTTCTAGCGAGGTAAGTAGGCCACAGGCTAATGGCACAGCGAATGGAAGAACAAGTGACAACCATTTGCTTGTGAATTTTGGTCTAAGTAGCAAAAGCACGCTTTAAATGACATTACCGCCCGGGGTAGTTGAAAATAAAGTGCCTCCAGGAGTGGTGCAATAATCGTGAGGTAGCTGCGTTGAGTCGTCGATCAGCACCGTCCTGGTCGGAATGGCCCTGCTCTCGCTATGCTGACGACTGGACGACATTGCATTAGATTGGGTCGCTGAGCTGTGTCGAGTTAAAGTTGTAATGCCGACGGAAAGTAGAACCCCGGGCCCTTTTCCTTCTTTTCTATCTTTTTACTAAGGCTTTCTTGTCGTTTGACTCGACCTCCCAGCCGTCAGCACCGTCCCTCCCTCCGCCAGGCAGGAAGCAGAGCGCCTCCGGAGGCTATGAGCGCAAAACAAGAGCTGAACACGTGTCCACACGTGTTGCGTCTCACTTCAGAACCATGTAGGCAGCCTACACTGTCAGTCAGTGCATTTGTTGAGGTTTTCATTCCTGAATCCTGAAGCCATTTCTACCTATGTGGAGATCAGTTGATTAAATATTAACACTACAAATCGCTCTTGGATTTGAACCAAACGTACTGAAACATACCTTGACACGATTCTTTTGTGGTGAAACAACATGGGTCTGATCCACTGGAAATACTTTTCACTCATTCATTACCCTGACATACCCTGCATGGGAAGCCAGTCCATCACAGGGCACCACACACACACACACACACACACACATTCCTTCACACTTGGGGGTGGTTTAGAGTAGCCTATCCAATGGGAGGAAACCAGAGAACCCAGGGTAACCCACACAGACACAGGGAGAACATGCACAGAAACTCCAAACAGAGAGTAACTTGAGCTCAGAATTGTACTAGAGAATTGTGATACCTTGCCATTCTACTGGAAATAGCAATCTGGATAAAATGTGTTTGTATTAGCCTAAGGTTATGGTAACAAAACTTACCATAGTTTACTAATAAAAATTTGTTTAGGGGTTCACAAGTGAGGAGGTGAAATTCTCAACCATACACCAGCCAGGTGACTAAGTAAGGGATACTCCACGGCTAGGTGTGTGGTACACGATTTTAATGCCCGACATGGTTGCCTCTGCAGAGCGCATTAAAATTGTGGATTATCCCGATTACACCGCGGTCACTTGCCAGCACTGACGAGTTAAAGCTGTCACTGATGTTTGCAGTGCAATATTTGACTGAAAGGATAAAAAACACAGTTAATTTTCATTAGTTATTTTATATACGGGTCGTTATCTAGAATTCTGCCCGCTCTCAATCATACACAGAGATAAAGTAGTGTGATACGATTACATTTATTTGAATGAATTATAATAAATAGTTATTAGAGAGAGAGAGACTGTGCGTGTGTGAATGTCCCGCGTCTCTACTAATAATGAAGCTGTGACTGTAACTGTATGTTTCTATGACTACAATTATTTATAGGCAGCGCATTAATTTAGAACGGTGATTAAACCCGACTGGAACTACCTGTGGTTTTAACGCACAACATCCAGCCAATCAGAATCGAGTATTCAGACAGCCCATGGTATAATTAAAGGAAAACATGATTTGTTATCCTGTGGGAGCAGTTTGCCGGTGTGGTTTGGATCCACTCGTTCCTTTAGAGGGAAGAGTCACTGCAAATCGTCACAAAGTTTACCTTTAACCCATGACGAAACATTTCTATGTTGATAGTCTCTTCAAGGATGATACAGGGTACAACGGCTCAGTGAATGGATTGATGAGTATGAAAATTATGTAAATCATATGCTGTGTTCTTCTAAGTCAGCAGATCTGAACACAATTGAACACCTTTGGGAAAATTTGTTTCCCAGTAGTGAGGTGGTAACTTCTTTTTTTAATTAAATGAAGTAACAAGTAGGCCTAGTTAAACTGTTTTTTTGTTTTTTTTTCAAACATAATTTTGTTCTTCCAACCATATTTGGAGTTGGTTGGAAGAACAGTTGAGTTGAGATTACTGTCAACATGTTCCATCTCAAATCTCTTTACTGATCAATATTTATACTTGGTTGGTTCTATTTTTTTTTTCTATTTTTTTATGTTTGCACATAAACTTATAATTTCAGCCTTTTGATGAGCTTCCTTCCTTTCTCTAGTTGTTTACATGCAAACACAGATATAGATTACATACTGAATCTGGGGTTCTCAAACCTTTTTTAGTCAGAGACCCCTTTAACCATAAACTTAATTTCACAGACCTCCTCTGAACATAATCCAACAATTCAAATATCTGGCACTTTTTGTTTAAATTTATAATATTATTTATTATTTAAATGTGTTTGGCTTTTTATTGCAGCCATAGTTGTTCAATTCAAGTGACAAGTCAAATGAACTAATCATTATAATCATAAATAACATAACTTGGATAATGCTGGTTTGTGATTTACTCCACTGTAACTAAATAAGATAAAAAATCATGGACCACTTTAAGAACCACTGCACTGAATAACCTGATATTAAAATCTAGCTGTCTTTTTGCTTGTTTGTTTGTTTGTTTGTTTGTTTGTTTTCTTGAGCAAAATAAGATTTAGGATGCTGCAGTATCCCAGACATCCCATTCTTGATTAAAAGAATAATTTTATCAACATTTTAAAAGTAATCTCAATTTTTAAAGCGTTATAGCATTTTACATCCAAGGATTTGTAATGTTTGTTAAAAATGCATTATACTGTATGGCCAAATGTTTTTGGAGACCTGACAATCACACCCATATGTGGGTTTTCCCCAAACTGTTGCCAAAACTTTGGAATCACACAGTTGTCTAGAATGTAATGTTTACAGTTTCCCTTCACTGGAACTAAGGGGCCCAAACCCGTTCCAGCATGGCAGTTGTGCACAAAGTGAGGTCCATGAAGACATGGTTTTCCACGGTTGGTGTGGAAGACCTCAAGTGGCCTGCACAGAGCTCTGACCCCAACCCCACTGAACAGCTTTGGGATGAACTGGAACACTGACTGCACACCAGGCCTCATACTACATCAGTGCCTGACTCCACTAATGCTCTTGTGGCTGAATGAGCACAAAAATCCCTACAGCCACGCTCTAGCCTTCCCAGAAGAGTGGAGGGTATTATAAACAGCGAAGAGCAGACTAAATCTGGAATGGGATGTTCAACAAGCACATATGGGTGTGATGGTCAGGTGTCCACAAACAAATACCATTACAAACCATCAGCCTTTAACCATTAAAACCATTACCATTACCAGTCCTTAATGGTATCCACTAGACATAACATGCCACCATTAGAAGGCAACAAATTACCAGTAGAGACCCACAGGGACAATTGCAGTTTCCATTAAAAACCAATACAATTCCCATTATAACCAGTACAAATTCAATGTTGGTTTCTATTGGGGTTTTTTCCCCAGCAGAGTCTGTTTCTGTTTGAGAATAATTGTTTTAGAATAACATATATGTACATTATATTAAAGAAACAATGAGATTCATTCTGACAATAGGATTCATTTTGATTCTGGTCTGAAATGAGTTTCCCCGCCAACTTGTATCAGCGTTTCTGCTCGTGCACTTGCTAGGGCAAGTGAAGGAGGGCTTCATTTTCTCTAAGTTACGACTCGTCCTTCCTACAAGCAGGCTTTTATTGAACTTCAGAGTCCCACGTCATTGAGTCGCATTATCACCGCACGCTTACCAGTGGCAGCCATGAGCTTCTCAATCGAAGAAAGAGGAAATCCCAACACTCTGAGCTATAGGGTGTTTTACAGTGAGTTCCATGTTTTGTTTTTCATCTATAGGAAACCTTGCATGGATGCTGCTGTCTTTTGAATCTAGAGAGGCTGGGCCACGTGTTGCCAAGACTACAGTTGCATCATTCATCCATTAAGGGTTGGAGCATACCCTACAGATATGCGCGAGCGCATTCATGTCGACCTACGCAGAGTAGAGTTCGCGCGTGGCAAGATTTACAACGCAAAGCAAGCTGCATTGTGAGTGCTGTAAGGGCAGAGGCTAGTTTCTACCCGTCAACTGTCATGGCAGACCAATAGCTCCGTTAGAGGTGGTTCTTTCATATAAACGTATACGTGGTACATCAGCGTTAATTAATTAAAAAAAAAAAAAAATCCCTGTCAAGAAATTACGTATTCTGTTAGTTCCGATAAAGATACCGTCAAAACATTTTCGAGATAGATTTGGTCGAGCCGAGAGAAAGTGGAAGGATGTCAGTAGCGCTGCAGTATCAGTGGCTATGGCTCTCCGGCTACTCTGGAAATGCTTGAATAGCTCTCTTGAGTTTATAAAGCAACGTACAAGCGAGTCCAACTTTCATGATTCGATAATGTTACTGGGAACGTTTCAAACATATTTGTAAAGACTCTCTATCGCCCTCTGAGCTTTCCAACCGTCACAGTAATGTACAAAGGCAGGTGGAGCACTGTATGTACAGCAGGATTGTGATGAGTAGTGTATGTTCTGGCCATAGGGCGTTACCCATGCTAGCTAGTTTACTGTATTACAGAACACATTTTAAAATGTTACAAATACTGTAGATTTGTGTTTATATATTTGGTGTTTAACGACTGTCGTATTAGTGTGTGTGTGTGTGTGTGTGTGTGTGTGTGAGAGAGAGAGAGAGAGAGAGAGAGAGAGAAACTAAAACGCAGCTGAGGAAGGAGTTACAACAAATTGTGAAAGTGAAAGTCAGTTTATCTATTTTTATCTCTCTATCTGTTTTCCAAGAAACTGGATCAAAGTTCTTTGTCAACTTAATGTATAATGTTAATATTCAGCATATATCTATAATCCAGTAAGTATCTCCAGTGTACTTCAGTAATATAATATGTCCCTGCTGGAAAAAAAACCCCAATAGAACAATAGAAGCCATCACAGAAATCCTAATGGTCTCCCACTACAAATACCATTACAAACCATCAGCTAATCATTAAAACCATTACCATTATTGTTCTTAATGGTATCCACTAGACATAGCATGCCACCAATAGAAGGCAACAAATTACCAGTAGAGACTCACTTACAGTTTCCATTAAAGTTTAGTTTAGTTTAGTTTAGTTTTATTTAAAGTTTGACATGACAGGATATTGCAGCACAAAACCCTGAAATGTGTCAAACATACAAATACTCCAAGACATCATTACTTAGTGTAAAACAAATAAAAGATAGCTGATGTACATGCACTAAAAAAAAATAATAATAAAAATAAAATAAATAAATAAAATAAAAAAGAAATGAAAATACTAATATATATACATATATATACATATATATATACATGCATACATACATATACACACACATATATATATATATATATATATATATATATATATATATATATATATATACACAGATACACACATATCTATATTTATGACTAACACAGATTCACAGAGAAGGCATCCTAATCAAAGACCTGTAAGTTATCCATACAACAGTTTTAAAGCACGGGGAATAAAGGAGAGTTCATGACGTTTAGTTTTGCTCCTGGGTACAACGAATGTCTTGTGCCGCCGAAGAGAAGAAGTCGGTGTTGGAGCCATAGGCAGGAAACAATGCAACGGTGATGAATTGTCCTTGAGTATTTTAGTAAGAGTACGTATGGTGGCTTCCTCACGTCTCTCACTCAGTTTTGGGAGAGATGAAGTCGGAATGCCTATTATCCGACAGCATCGCTTTTGAATCCTCTCTAACTCCTCAGAGAGACCTTTAGGTAGACCACCCCACACTGGACTAGCATATTCGAGAATTGGTCGTATAAAAGACAAATATACTTGCATTAAAACATCACAAGGAAGACCCGCTTTTTTTGCAGTGCAAAGATAATATATTCTGGGGCGCACCTTCGAAATCATGTACTTAATGTGGGCATCCCATGACAAGTCAGAGGATATTTGAACTCCAAGCAGTTTAAAGGTGGAAACTCTGCTAATTGCATGTCCTGAGATAACAGGAGAGGGAGGGGAGGGAATGTTGTCCTCTCTCCTGGCACTAATTACCATGTCCACAGTCTTAGCTCCATTCATTGCCAATGTAAATTCCTGCCCCCATTCCACCACAGAGTCCAAGGCCTTCTGAGTGAGTCCAGGTAAAGATCCCATTAGAAACTCTGAGATTGTTAGATCATCAGCATATTTCATAGGTATTACCGAAGGAGGCAAATATGAATCCAGGCTATTTATACATATGACAAAAAGTAGAGGGGATAGAAGTCCCCCTTGAGGAACACCAGCTGGAACTGGAAAGGAGTTAGACACACAGGAGCCCCACTTCACCCTCTGCTCTCTGTTACTCAGATAGCTCCTTACCATAAGCCAAAGGGGTCGTCTGACATGCAAATCAGCTAAGGAATGTAGCAGTCGACAATGTTCAATTGTGTCAAATGCTCGAGTGAAGTCAACAAAAACAGCGTGTATATCCATTTTAGGGGAGCTGTTAAGTGCTTCATGCCAGTGCTGCAGAATTTGAATCAAGGCAGTGTCAGTTGATCTGTTCCTCATAAAGCCGTGTTGTGATGGTTCGATCCTAGTAGCTGTATCCTCCAGAATGGCATCTCTGAGGATTCCTTCAAACACTTTTCCAACACAGCTGAGTAGTGAGATCTGGCGATAATCTGCTGGAAAACTAGGCTTTGCTTTTTTAGGAACAGCTTTGACTATAGCCTCCTTCCATTGTTTTGGAAAAATGTTATGTTGGATGCATGTATTGACGATGTCACATAACACCGGTGCCAACTCTTCATGAAAAGTCTGAAGCACCCAAGGAGGAACACAGTCGGGACCAGCAGCCTTAGCTGCATTCACTTTACGGAGTCTTGTCTTAACTTGTCCAATACTCAGAGAAGGTACACTACAATTTGACAACTTGCAGGTAACTTCATCCGCAGACAAAGAAATATGGCTCGCATAATTCCACACAGAAGCAAAGTGCCTAGCCAGAGTGTCACACTCACGTTGCATGATGTTTTGATCCTGAGACACCATGCCACTCTTATCTCCTTCCATCCCCATTAAATTCTTCACTGACTTAAATCATTGTTTTGGCTTGGAGCGTCGCAGTTCCTCCACCTCATGCTGGTAATATTGTTTCTTTGCGTTCTTGATTTTTTTGGCAATGATTGATTTTATCTTCCTATAAGAGGTCTTGTCGCCAGAACAAAAAGCACACTGCCTATCCTTTATCAGATCTTTAATTTGAACAGTCATCCAAGGCTTATCTGTGTTTGTTATAGAGACTTTTTTTAATGGAACTGTTTTATCCAAGATAGATATAATAGTGGAAGTAAAAGCACCAACCTTAGCCTCAGGATCCATAGCTTCATGAATGTGAGAAAAATCAGTAGTATTCATCAGGAGGCCCTGTTCCCTGATTGTCTCAGGGGTATGTTTTCTGCGAAAAACATGTTTTATAGGCTTGGTGGGCCAGTTTCCTGCATTTATCAAGATAGTCTGATGGTCAGAAGAACCAACAGGAGGCAAATGCTCAGATGTCTGATACATGGAGGAAATATTGGTAAATATAGAGTCTAATTGACTAGCCTTCCTTGTTGCTCCAGCCACGATTTGTTTCAGACCATGTCTGCTGCAGATGGTTTCAGATTTGAACTTATTTGTATCGCCAAGTATAACAATTGCAGCCTGCTGATAGTTACATTCAATATATCTGAGACAACTATCCAAATACTGTGAGATTAGTAAATCAGGTTGGGCTGATGCAGAAGAGCGTGGTGGTAAATATAGCACAGCAGCAATAATACAACTTAACCCTCGAGGAAGACGACTGGGACGTAACCATACCCACAAAGCTTCATGCTCTTCCTCTTCTAAATGAGTCAGTCGAATTTGTTTGATGGCGTTACAAACATACAAGGCAACTCCTCCTCCCCCACCTCCCTTGCGATCCCGCCGATGTATTGTATATCCAGGAAAAGTTACAATTGAATCTGGGATACCATCATTTAGCCAAGTCTCTGAAACAGCGACAACTGCTGAGTTATTATTCTGTGCTACACTGTACAGCTCGTCACATTTGTGACGTAAAGAACGCACATTAGAAAGAAGAAAACCAGGCATAGATGGTATTGACTTGTTGACATGATGGTTTATCTTGATATGTATTAAGTTCTTAGATTGATAACAACAGTCAGATAAAAATGTTCTTTGCCCAGTTGGCTGTCTTTTAATATCCACAGCAGTTCCACAAGAAGTAGGGCGATTTCCAACAATTGTACATATTGAACGAATATAGTTTCTCCCAGCTTTCTTACCCCTTGGGCGAGATCTGAGTCGAAGAATCCCGTTTAACTGCAGTATGTTCTTAACTTCAGAAGCCAAAGGAGATGCAAATCTTCTCAGACTTTTTAAAAGATGAAAATCACTTAAATGTCCAGGTTGTGCCATTGTAAGGAGACCAATACAATTCCCATTATAACCATTAAAAATTCTATGAGGGGTTTCTATTGTTTTTTTGTTTTGTTTTGTTTTTTTCAACAGGGATCTTACAGTATATGTAAACCCCCATTGGTTAATCTCTAATGTGACATTTAACAAATATCCTGCAATATGTTAATTACAATTATTCAGTTTATTGGAGCATTAATACTATGATTCATTGGAGAAGAATGTACTGTAGAACTCTCTTTCTACATCAGTGTGTGAGATATGTGTTACCTCTTTTCTAAACAGAGGACCAAGATGGAAAATACATTTCACCATTCCATGACATCCCTATCTATGCAGATGAAGCCCAGGTATTGTATTCTTGTAACTTGGTTGTTTCTCTTCAGTCAAAGTTACTGAAAATTGTGTAGCTTAACTTCTTGGGTATAATTATAGAAGAATGAATAGTTTTTCTCCTTATGAGACCTCTTGGGTAATCCCATGTTATTTCTCAACTTTGAAATATTTTTAGCTATTGCTGCAAGAAGTGCAGAAATTTTAACCTTTTAGCACAGTTTGAAATAGTTACATTGGACTTCTTGTCATTTCATCGTTTTACACTTCTTCAATTCCACAAGCTGTACTAGTCATAAACATGTCAGGATTAAAATACAGCTATCACTATATGAGCAGAAATCACATTCAAAAATTATTTATTCCACAGAGCATTTTCCACATGGTTGTGGAGGTACCCCGATGGACAAATGCAAAAATGGAGGTATGACTAATAGAATAAATAAATAAAATTGTGTTGCCTTTCCATAACCAATGCAATTTTACGTGAAGTCCTGTGACATTGCCTCGTTCCAAGTATATAATTATGTAAACAGTGTCTTAACTATGAATGATTCAGTGCTAACAAGTGCTTTTATTCTCAGATTGCCACAAAGGACCCACTTAATCCAATAAAGCAGGATGTGAAAAAGGGGAATTTGCGTTATGTGGCCAATGTTTTCCCACATAAAGGATACATCTGGAACTATGGTGCAATTCCTCAGGTAAGGCAGATATAACTGATGTACTTTTCTGACCACTTTGCTAAAAGTGTATCATATCATGTGCGTTGGGGTGGGCGATACAGTATGACTATCTTAGACAGTGAATGATTAAAATGATCAGTTTTTACAGGGAAATCATGTGTAAACAAATTTTGTCAGGTGCAGAAAATGTCCAGACATGGCACCCCAAGTTATTTTATGAACTTTATTTGTTAGTCCAGCTTGCGTTCTCCCTGACAGACACACAAACAAAACAATAATAACCAAGAGGCAGCTTATGTGTTGCAAAGTTTCATGGCAACATAGCAGCATGGCTCAAAACATGCATTTGTTTAACCACTAAGAAAGCTCCCCAAAGAGTGCTGAAAGCCATATAACACAGGGAGCACATGTGAACAGCACTGCATCCAGAAACAGCATTAAAGTAAGCAAATTCTGAAGAATCCCTACTTATGAGAAAACAATTAAGCGCTTGAAAGACATCACTGATGCTGTGACATAGTATCAGGCCGAGGCTGTAATACTTGTCAAAAAGACTTAAAAATAGTTTATCCTCGTTATGACTTACTGAGTCTCAAATGTTTTTCTGATGCTGCCATTCCTCAGCTGTACACAGAATGCTGAGAGAAGTGCAATAAAAACCAAAACAATGAAGCATCGATTAGCTTATTTTAAAAATGTTAAGTAAAAATGTAAAACAAACTCTTCTAATGTATTTAGTATTTATAAATGCACTTTGAATTTTGCAATACTGAAGACATTGGTGTGGGTGATGTACATTTTAAATATGCTGTCCATGCATGATCAATTTATTAAAACCTTTTTGAAAAGGTACTCTGGCCTAAGTGGACTCTGTTATTCATTTTCTTTGAGATTATACACTGCCTGGCCAAAAAAAGGTCGCTGTTTGGATTTAAATAAGCAAATACTTAAGAGCCTGTGATTGGATCATTATTGCAGTGATTAATATGTTTCAGCTGGCAAGAATTCTTTTAACTCTAACTGATGCAGTATGTAGCTTCTCATTTTTAAAAACCATGTCAGATGACATATCCTGAGGCTTGTTTAAAAGATTTTACTGTGTTCCAAAAGGGCAAATTATTGGCCTGCATCAAGCAAAGAAAACAACTAGGGAAATTGCTGAAGTCCATGGAATTGGGTTAACAACTGTCACAATGCATTATTATAACCTGGAAGGAGAGTGGTGAACTGTCAAATGGTGAAATGTGGTTGGAAAAATGAATGTTCAAAATCCTGAATGATCGTCATTGGAGATCTTTAAAACGCTTGGTGAAGTCACATATTTAAAAAAATCTACAGTAGAACTCATGGCTATGTTTAATAGTGAAAGTAAGAGCATTTCCACACGCACAATGCGACGAGAACTTACAGGATTGGGACTAAACAGCTGTGTGGCCTAATTAGTGCAAGGCTAACCAGATAAAAACGACTTCAATTTGCTAGGGAGCATAAAGATTGGACTGTGGAGCAATGGAAAAGGGTCATGTGGTCTGATGAGTCCAGATTTACCCTATTCCAAAGCGATGGGTGCATCAAGGTAAGAAGGGAAGCACCTGAAGCGATGCACCCATCATGCATAGTGCCTACTGTACAAGCCTCTGGAGGAAGTGTTATGATCTGGGGTTGCTTCAGTTAGACATGTCCAGGCTCAGTAACATTATGTGGCAATAAAATGAAGTCAGCTGAGTACCTGAATGTACTGAATGACCAGGTTATCCCATCAATGGATTTTTTTCTTCCCTGATGACACAGGCATATTCCAGGATGACAATGCCAAGATTCATCAGGTTCAAATTGTGAAAAAGTGGTTCAGGGAGCATGAGGAATCATTTTCACACCACAGAGTCCTGACCTTATCCGCATTGAAAGTCTTTGGCATGTGCTGGAGAAGACTTTATGGAGTGGTTCAACTCTCCCGTCTTCAATACAAGATCTCGGCCAAAAATTACTGCAACTCTGGATGGAAATAAATGTTGTCACATTGCACAAGGTTGTCAAAACAATGCTGAATGCGCGCTGTAATCAAAGCTAAGGGTGATGCAACAAAATTTTAGAGTGTGTGACTTTTTTTTTTGGCCAGGCATTGTATTTCTATGTAAAGCTATACTGTATATTTCCTCAATAGGGAATTAGTTTGGTTACTCTCTTCAGTAACATCCAAAATAGTCTTAAAACCCAACATGAAAAATAATTGTGACAAGATCTTGGATTTCGATACGCCATGAAAAAAAAAAAAAAGGTGATATGATATTTTTGCTAGATCGCCCATTCCTGTTTGTGCATATATGAAATGGGCACTTGATCTTTTGCGGAAGAATCTTGGTTGATATTTTTGCCTTGGCTTTCATTCAAATTTAGCATTGAAGCACTGACAATGCTTTACATGGTTCTCTGAACCTAATTGGTGTCTCTGTCAATCGTTCCCCCCCCTCCCCCCTTCTGACAGACATGGGAAGACCCTGGCCACAAAGACTGTGATACTGGATGCTGTGGTGACAATGACCCAATTGATGTCTGTGAAATTGGCACCGGAGTATGTATTAGTTTGTCTGTTAATTGTAATACTATGTAGTTAAGTTTATACTTTGTGTCTTGATGTTCCTTTTGTAGGTCTCTGCTTTTGTATAAATGACTGCATGTTTTTTATTTATTTAGGTATGCTCACGGGGAGAAGTTATCAAAGTGAAAGTCCTGGGTGTACTGGCTATGATTGATGAAGGTGAAACTGACTGGAAAGTTATTGCAATCAATGTTGATGACCCAGAAGCAAAAGACTTGAATGGTGACTGATTTTTAATGTCCCACTTTAATTTTTTTCTATATAGGCATAAATTCTCATATATTAATCACGTTTATTCTGGTGTCTTTCATTGGCATGGCAATGTTTATTAGGATGGTATTGTTTTCATTTGCTCGGTGATGTTAATTTCAGATATTACTGATGTTCAGCGACTCAAGCCAGGCTACCTTGAAGCTACTGTGGATTGGTTTAGACGCTACAAAGTACCAGACGGGAAGCCTGAAAACCAGTTTGCTTTCAACGGAGAATTTAAAGACAAGGTGCTTTTATGTTTTGTTCTCCACTGTTCAGGTCAATACAAAAAGGAAAAAAAATATACACCCCAGCAATACTAAAAAGAATCCTAGAATGAGGCACAAACCAGTAAAACAGTACCTCACCAGGACTAAATGTCCTAAATGTTCATATGAACTATACTACAGTATATGGCCAAAAAGTATGTGGACACCTGACCATGTCACCCATATGTGCTTTATGAACATAAGCATGCAAAGACATTCTAGACAATTGTGTGCTTCCAACTTGGTGGCACAGTTTGGGGAAGACCCACATATGGGGGTCATGGTCAGATGTCCACATGCTTTTGGCCATGTAGTGTATTTTGGATTTATTTGGCATTATAATTAGCCAGTACTATAGGCAATTGATGACCATGTCCCATGTATTTGCAACTAAATAAAAAATAAACTGAGGATTTCAACAAATCAGATGAATACTTGTTTGAATACATGGTGGACAAATCACAGATTTCATGTCCAGGTTATTCGTTGTTTTTTTTAAAAAAAAATATTATTATTATTATTATTATTATTATTATTTGATAAAGAAGAAAAACCGTACCATCTTACTCTTTACAGACTTTTTCAAAACTTTTTTTAACATGGTATACATGTTTAAACTAAATACACTTTCCAGTGGTGCAGCACAGTAGCATGTGCTACTTGTTCCAAATCCCACCACCTGCTGCTTTACAGATGTTGGCTGAGATCTAACTTTTTGTCAAGGCTGCAAATACAGTGTGCTTCATTAGATACTTTTTATGATCATAGCTGGTTTGTTTCCTTTAGTCTGTATTAACGCACTTAACTAGCTAACTATTCTGTCATGTCATTATACTAGATTATATTACATTGGGTTTCTGGGCAACAAAAACTGGGACTTGGAAGCACGTTAGAACTCTTTTACTGTAGCTAATAAATTTATGATTTATCCACCCCAAACTAATATCATGTGAACAAGTGTGTTTTGAAAAGAAGTCCAGAACAAGCTGTTAATGTTTTTGTTTGTTTGTTTGTTTGTTTTTTTTAAATACAGGATTTTGCCATTAAGACAATCAAAAGCACCCATGACTTCTGGAAGGCACTTATTTCAGAACAGACCAGTTCAGGAGGTCTGAGCTGGTAAGAGATTTTTCACTTTGTCATGAATTTCTGTGTAACGCTCAAAAAATGAGAGGAAATTGTTCTTTTGTTTTCTGAAGCAAATCACTAACTCCCCATATCAGTATTATATTGTATTATACAACAGTTGGTTGTAGTCCACTAATTTGATCTGTCGAGCGGCATTCCAAGAGTGTCTACATTTCCTATAACACCACTGGGACGTTTCACTGCGTGTATCACTTCGCTCATCTGTGTAAAATTCCCCAATTACAAAATGTTACTATGTGGCTTCTTTGGGATCTATTTCCTTCAGCTAGTGGTGCAAAAATAAAGAGAACAGTTGGCATATTGTGTCCAAAAAGTCACTTACTTGATATTAATTTCTTGTATATAGAACTGTTGTATAAAAGCAATATCGCACAAGCAGGAGTGCAGTTATACTGAATATCGGCATGGCTGTGATTTGCAGAGCCCCATAGGTAAATTTATATTTTTATATATATATATATATATATATATATATATATATATATATATATATATATATATATATATATATATATATATATATATATATATATATACACTGTATATCAGAGTAAAAATGTAAATTTACTCAGCAGCCCAACAGTTGATTGGTTTCTATGTGGACTTGTGAACACATCATGCATCATGAAAGTACAGACCACGAAGCCCAGATCTGGACCATTTTAGACACAAGAAGTTTCTGAACAAGTCTTTCCATAAAGCAATATCAAGATCTGTAACAGATAAAGATGTAGCCCAGAAATCAGAAAAGGAACAGACCGATCAATATTGTCATGCATTATTGTCCCATCCTTGTCTTATGCTAAACTTGTCCTAATGTGATCTTTTTGCTCTGCTGTACAGTAAAAACACTTGTGTGTCGGAGGCAGGCAGTCCATTCTGCTTCTCACTGGAGGACGCCAAGGCAGTTGTTGATTGCGTAAGAACTTTTTCCCCTCTTAATTTTTTTTTTCCATATGAAATTTATGCTTATGTGATTGTTGTGCAGTAGATAAATGCATGATTGTTTTCACATTTTTATTGTTATTTATTTATTTATTTAATAATTGCAACTTTTTTTGTTTCCTGCTGACATACATTGCGTGTCAACACCATATCAAACAGAAAAAATAAATACAAATAATATAGAATTTAAAATGAAATTTAAAAAAAGATTGTCAGTTGCTATCCATCAACTTCATGAGAATAATCCAAGTAACATCAAAATTACTTTCTACTATATTTAAAGCCATTAAGGCTTTACATTGTGGATGTTTGGTGTTTTCTTTTGACCACTTCCCTGACTTTTCCCTTTACTTCCTGATGAGAGTGACAGAAACAGTACTGACACGATCTACCGGTGATTGATTAATGTTGACTAGTTTGTTATTCTTCTGTCTTAGTTAATCTACACAGTGAGCTACATCTAAAGACAGTGTAGAAATTACACAGATAAACAGCACTCGCAAACATTTCAAAATGCTAAAGCATTGTTTGGCATGAAATCCCTAAGATGGAGACCTGCCTATTATTTTTGTAGCTTTATTTACTATAGGCTGTATGGTTACTTGCATAAAGCTACAGGGTATAAACTTTTTAAGGAATTGAAGAAGTAGCATTGAGAAATGTCTGTTGCACTAGTTCACATTGAAAGCTTAATTTTGTCATTTATTGTTTGCCTAATAAGCTAAAATGCATTTATACCTCTACTTCTCTAGTGAGCCATTGTTTCATGTTTATTCATGATTGTGAATCTGATCCATTTCACTTTCACTTTGAATAGTGGCAATAAGGAATGTACTATAGTAATGTAGATATTTATTATGTGCTGCAGGTTTGAACTAAAACATTTCAAAACAGGATTTATTGTATAAGCCTTTTTTAAAATTATTATTATTTTTTTTAAAATGTTTTTCTTTTTTTTTTTCTTTTTAAAAAAAAAAAATGTTTATACATACTGTTTCTTCTCATTTCAGACTTGTCCCTGTGGCGATGCAGAACCCGTTCCAAACTCAGGTATGCAGGTCTTTTTCTTTTTAATCATTTATTAAACACAAACTTTTTCTGTATCCAGCTACAAAAAAAAAAAAAAAAAAAAATTAAGTGACTTATGACCTGGTTAGTTCAGATTTAAAAAAAAAAAAAAAAAAAAAAAAAAAAGTAGCTTTGTATTTCCTCCCAATATATTTTAACTCCCAAACAATTGTGATGAGTATCTAGAATTTGCATTGTTTATTTGTAAGCTAGTGAAGCAAAGTAGGGCAAAGACGGTTTCTGTCCTGGGGCAAAATTCTAATATTCAGGAGGTGTTTTATTTTTATAACTGAAGAGCAAATGTCGTCATGTTTTAAATGCAACACTTAATGGTCTGATTAAAAAATAACATTGTGATTCCCTTCTTTTTCAGTTGACAAATGGTTTTATTATCAGAAGTGATGAAAGAAAAGCCCAATCTTGATGGTCCAGTCTGATTTCATCCAGTTAGAGTATGTACGCATAGACAAAAGAATAATTTAACATGTATGGAAGCTTACAATCTGAGTAGCAGGGGAAAGTTAACACATCTTGCTAAATATATATATTTTTCATTTCATTCTATCAATATGCTTTTGGATTGCATACAGTTTATGATTGTTATGGAAAGTAGTAGTCTGGTGAAACTCAGGTACTGGAAGGTTGTTGCATCAATAAAAAAATTTTCTGCTTGTTCCTGTCACTGTGTCATCTGTGTTTCTGTTTCACAAATGTATTACATGGAGGTTGTGATACTGCATGCTGCATAGTGCTGCTTCTCAGGATTAATGGTGGTGGCATGTTGGCTCACACACCAGGGGCGTAGCGAGAATTTTTACAATGGGCTCGCCAGCAGGTTAGAACCACTGACTTTATGGTGGTGAGGTAAAATACTAACCCACAACATTTGGTCAGTGGTTCCAAGGAATAGTTTGCTTCTGTGTTAGCTAGGTAAACCTGCTTATTTCTGTATACAACGTTGCGTTGATGTTATACTCGTCCACGCTAGGGTGGCACTGCCCAGTCCTTAGCTACACCCGTATTTCACACACAGCTGCTGTTTTACATTACTCTGTATCTCTTTAACACGCACACACACACACACACACACACACACACACACACACACACACACACACACACACACACACACACACACACGGTGTCCTGCCAGTTTCCACCACACGAGGGCGCTGCTCACACTCTCCGTTAGCGCATATCCCAACACAGTCGGTTTGTTTACTTGACGCATTTAGTTAGAAATTAGCCAATGTAGCTTATAGTCAGTATTGACACCTAACAGCAGTAAAGTCGTGGAGTGGATACAGCAGAGATATTGAGAAAGCTGAGGTGGTTTCGGTGACTCGGAGCTGACGGGGTGACACTCCTCGAGGTGGGTTTATCCTGAAACATGAGTCTGCTATACCATCGCAGTCCATGATAGACTGGGTACCTTTATACTGGATTTATGTAGTTAAAACTTTGTCCATGCTGCGGTTTTGTAAAAAAAAAAAAAAATATATATATATATATATATATATATTTGCTAGAGGGACAAATACGATTTGTTTTTACGATTTGTTGCATGATCTGTGTCTTTATATATGTATATTTATATATAGGCTACTCAAGGCATGGTATGGGTCAGTCGGCCACAGTATTTTCATCCCGTTTGAAAAACTGGCCTAATGACGTTTTAAATAATACTCTTTCTTTAACTAGTAATGTGAGCGCAAAGCAGCTTGGTGAAGTGGTTTATTCATTACACGTCATGTTGCGTTCATCACATAAAGTATAAACGGTGTACAAAAACGCAAATTAGCAGCTGGGGTTTGCCTTCACGGTGTCTGCCATTTGAGTGACATTTGTGTACGCGTGTATGTATATATATATATATATATATATATATATATATAAATAAAATGTGTGTGTGTGTGTGTGTGCGCGCGCGCATGTTGTTTTTTGTTGTTGTTTGGGTTTAAAAAAAAAAAAAAAAATTTTAATAATCTTAGTGGGGACCCAATGTCTCCACAGGGATAGGAATATCTGACAGTTTTGATCTTGTGGGGACATTAAAGGGACGTTAAAAAGGAAAACTGTTTTGAAAACTTCAGCTTTCAATTTAAAAAATAAATAAATAAATGCATACATACATATAAAGGCTATGGTTTGGGGTTAGATTTAGGTGACATAGCATTAATTAGTTCATAATAATAATTATGAATAATAATTGTCGATGACATTTATTAATTGTCAATGACTAGCTCACAAAGTTAGTAAAACGAACGTGTGTGTGTGTGTGTGTGTGTGTGTGTGTGTACCATTGGCCCATGGTGTCAGGTAACTATCACTAACCCGTTCGTAAAAATAGTTGGCTGCTAAATAGTGTTGCGTCTGTAGGACACAGTGTAAAGTATACAGTGGAACTGTGCAAATCAGCCACAATGCATTAATAAACGCATAGCTGGTTGGTGTGTGTGTGTGTGTGTGTGTGTGTGTGTAGGGGGGGTTGGGGGGCACAGTCCATTAAACTGTGCCACAATGGAAACCTCAAAACATCGCTCTGGAATTGCCATGATAGTATTTATTAATGAGTTGGTATTGTTATACATGTTCGATTTCGTTTTTTTTCTTTGCCTTCAGGGAACAGCAACAGAATGTCTTTCATATTTGATTGGATCTACAGAGGATTCAGTAGTGTATTGCAAATATTAGGTAATGTATCGCAAATAAGACTGTTCTGCCATTAGAACTGGTCATGCCGTTTAGCTATTAACATTAATACTAACAACTGTAAGAAACACTTGATTGCTTTCACCCGTTCTCTCTTTAGGACTGTATAAAAAGACCGGAAAGCTGGTTTTCCTTGGATTAGACAATGCAGGAAAAACAACATTATTGCACATGCTTAAGGATGATCGACTTGGGCAGCATGTGCCAACACTTCATCCAAGTGAGTACTCGTTGTTTGTCGGTGCTCCACGGATACACTGCAATATGTGAAATATGTTTCTATAGGCATAACGTTAAACCTGTTCGTGTAGGCTGGTGTCATATATTTGCGTTTGTTTTATCATTTCTATCAGCTTCAGAAGAGTTGACCATTGCTGGGATGACTTTCACTACGTTTGACCTGGGTGGGCATGCACAAGGTAACCATGGTGATGCATCAAACCAAATGAAGAATTACAGTATGATTTATAGTGTTAGTGTACACTTTACAGTTACAGGGACATCCGAAGATAACTGTTTTACAGCTTTGCAAATGTATTTTTGTTCTTAAACTACAGCAAGAAGGGTTTGGAAGAATTACTTACCAGCCATAAACGGAATAGTCTACCTTGTGGATTGTGCTGACCATGAGCGTCTAAATGAAGCTAAAGTCGAACTAGATGTAAACTTTTATTATTATTATTATTATTATTATTATTATTATTATTATTATTCACTTTAATAATTAATAATTGTATTTTATTCATTATCTTTTTATTTTCCTTTACCAAGACACAGTTTGTATAGAAACTCCAACACGTCTATTTGTTTCAAACTTTAGGCCCTGCTAACTGATGAGACCATATCCGATGTGCCAATCCTTATTTTGGGAAATAAAATAGATCGACCTGAGGCAATAAGTGAAGATGTACTGAGAGGAACATTTGGCCTACATGGACACACTACTGGGAAGGTAGAAAATTAACAAACAAACACATCATAAAGGCCTTAGTGATATTTGTAGTGTTTTGTATTTCTTAATATGTCTTCAACATTTTGCTAAAAAGAAAAATGTGTCAGGCTTAAATTCTTTGAACTTGACTTTTTCAGCAAGTGTACATCTTTTGCATTAGAGCTGTTACAATTCTGGAATGCTCTGATTACAACATCTCTCTCATCACAGTGACAGAATTGGCTTTCTGTTTGCATAATTTAAAAAAAAAAAAAAAAGAATTTCTTTTGCCAATTATTGCTTGTTTATCTTTAGGGGAATGTGTCACTGAAAGAGCTGAACATGAGGCCAATGGAAGTTTTCATGTGCAGCGTGTTAAAAAGACAAGGATACGGGGATGGTTTCCGTTGGCTTTCTCAATACATTGACTAATTGGTTAAGACCCAATAGCCTCTCCAAACCCATTTGGCCCTATTTATTGAAGGTTTGACTCAGGAGTAAAGAACTATTTAAAATGGAATGAAAACTGACAATTATTCTGGTAGTAGTATTTTTTTTTTTTTTTTAATTGTGCCAAAAATAAAACATGCTCCTAAAATACATTTGTGTAGTCTCAAATGTCAAAGACTAATAATCTATTGTATCATTTCTCATTTTAAAATTGAAGCAAACTATATAGTACATGTTGAGCCAGGAGTATTTTAGGATAAATAGTATTACAGTCAGGGTTTGTTGAGTTTATCCACATTACATACCCTTTCTGTTATATACACTTTCAGATATATGTATTGCACGTTTTTTTTTTTTTTTCAAATGGGAAAAGTGAATTTTTGCCATGATATGGAAATAAACCAACAGCTATATGAAATATGGTGCAATAACTAGACTTGTGTAGCTTGCATATACTTTATTTTTATTTTCAAACACTATTAACACCTGTGTGCCTTAATGAGTGTGGCGTGGTATCAACAACTGATTGGTACTTTATTGTTTTTTTGTTTTTTTTTTAGAATGTAATTTTTATTTTAAGGCCACACTGTTGTAGATGCAATATATGATTCTTAAAATTCATGATCTATTTCTGCAATAAGTACCTTTGGACCTTCAGCTACAATTGACATGCGGAGATGAACAAGAGTGCATGAACAGCACAACAACAAACTTTCAGAGAAAGAGCACTTGTGCAATACAAACTGTCATGTTAAGTCACTTTTCACATTTGTAAATAGAACTGCTTTCAAACATCATTTTAAAATGATGTGTCTCAAAAAACCTTAATAGCACAATTTTCAAGGCTTATTTTGGAGCAGACAAAAATAAAAGGGAATATTTTCAATTCTAGTTGTATGTTGTCTGTATTTTGTTCTGTCAGGATTTGGGATAAAAAAAAAAAGTAAAGTGTATTGAAATTATGTTAACACACAGCATGACCACAAATTTGTAGACAAAAGACCCATACTGTATGTGGGCTTTCCCCCAAACTGTTGCCACAATGTTGGAAGCACATAATTGTATAGAAAGTCCACGCTGTAGCATTACAAGTTCCCTTCACAGGAACTAAGAGGCCCAAACCTGTTCCAGCATGACATTGCTCCTGTACGCAAAGCGAGCTCCATGAAGACATAGTTTGCCAAGGTCACTGTGGAAGAACTGGAGTGGCCTGCACAGAGCCCTGACCTCAACCCCACTGAACCCCAGGCCTCCTCACCTGACATCACTGCCTGACCTCACTAATGCTCTTATCCCCAAAATTCCCCACAGCTATGCTCCCAAATCTAGTGGAAACCCTTCCTAGAACAGTGAAGATTATTGTAACACAAAGGGGGACTAAATCTGGAATAGGATGTTCAAAAAACACATATGGGTGTGATGGGCATGTCTCCTCGAACCTTTGGCCATATAGTGTACATTGGTGTGAGAAATACACATTTATTTTGTGTTAACGTATTAACGATTTGCATATTTTCATAATTACGACCCAGGCAAAATTCAAAACGAGATTTGAACGATTTACAAAACGAGAGAATTATATCAGTTATATGTTATTTAACCCTAAATGGCCAATAAGTTTACTGCCGTGTTTTGGTCCTGCTCCAATCAGGAAACGGGATACTAGTAGGTTACATGTACGGACCAATGGAAAACGACGCAGGTCTGTACAGCGACCAATAAGATCAAAACCGGAAGCGTTTCTTTTCTGTTTTCAGAACTGCTAACTTACTGTATAGGAACAGAAAATATAAAGACAGTATTCAGATTTTCACAGATGGATCAAAAGACCTGCAAACAGAGGCAACAGGGGCTGGTTTTGGTGTGTCTAGTTACCGAGTAGGGTACAACAAAAGAACCTGATCTGATTGTTTAAATATGTATACTGTTGAACTGTTTGCCATACAGATGGCGTTAGAGTGAACAAACTAGGTGGACCAACATTTTAATATGTAGTGATTCTGTATATGTCCTTACAAGCATAAAGGCAGGCACAGCTAGGAGCCACCAGGATCTGCTTTGTGAAGTGTTGTTTACTTATTCAAGATTAATCAGACAAGGGAAAAATACCTCACTCATGTGGGTCCCAGCACACTCGGGTATTCAGGGAAATGAGAAGGCAGATAAGTTGGCAAAAGGAGCAGTCAAAAGGAAAAAAAAAAAAAAAAAGACGAAATTTTAAAGTTAACAAAATCAGAAGGGAAAAGCATAGTGTGGAGGAAAGTAAATCAACAATAGCAACAACAGTGGGATAATGATATTAAAGGGAGACATTTACACTCAATACAAAGCAGAGTAGGTATTTTAAGAGATAAGGGAACTAAGCGAAAAGAACAAGTAATAATAAGTAGGTTGAGAATAAGGCAACCTTAACAGCACACTTCACATAATAGGAAAACATCAATGCCATGAGGATGAGACAGTTGAATGTCGTTTTTATGTCGTGTGGAAAATTCATTCGTGAAAGACAGTAATTGATGACTCGGTTACGGGAAATAGGAAGGGCAGAGGGCAATTAAAGCTATATTAGAATGTCTGGATAGCACGCAAGGGAGGAAATGTTTGTTTATTATTATTATTATTATTATTATTATTATTATTATTATTATTATTATTAAGAAAGACTACTGGAAAGACGACTTTAAAATAAAAGGGCTATAATACAGGACAGAAGGTGGCAGTAATGCAACCATTTGGATGCCAGCTTCCGTAAAACCCCAAAGAGGAAGAAGAAGAAGAAGAAGAACGCCGCTCTACCGTGTTTGTGCTGCGGTACCTGTGCGATTTGTAGTAATAGCTACGCGTTACATAACATGTAAAATAGGATGGAAAGGATAGGAAGTTAAAGCCATTCGTTGTACATTACTTCGTGTTTATATTGGTTCTGTTTTGTTTTTAAACCGAGACCAAGCATATAAGTTATTTAAAAGTAGGCTACATGTTATTGGGATGAAAGTTCATCTTCCCACGTCAGTTGAGTTGAGGAATCTTGTTGATCTTTAAACACAGGAGCTGAATATCTCTAAATTATCTGTATAGTAGGGGATCTTATTCGATAGTTTTTTTCCCCCCTTTTGGAAATGTCTGTCGAGCAGATGTGTTGTGTTGTCACTGTTTCTGAGAAATGTTGCAATGAGAAGCAACAGTCGACTGTAAATCTACTGAGCTGCAGTGGAGTGGTGTTAAACTACCAGTCTGGACTTGTGCTCTGCAGTGGGCTCTTGCTTTCTCGTTTCCTACTAGATAAAGAGTGTATAAGCCAAAACCCGAACGTGTTAAGTGCTCACCAATTTAGTGACAAAATGCAAGTTTACATAGATCATGTAGATGGAAAGGTGAACCAGTGCACAAGCAAGAGATCCAGTGGGATGAATGGGTGTCGAACGTGCCATAAACCTGCTGAGCTGCTCATGATGATTAACTGCGTGGAGTTCCAGATGGCTTTTCGAAAACTGTTTACTGACTCTGAACAGTGGAAGTTTACCGATTGTGATGAGGACAATGAAATTCTCTACGACTCAAATTTCTTGAGTTGGTTTGCAGTGCTGAAAATGACCACAAATACCCAAGTTGACTCTGTGCCTTGGATAAAGAGTACGGTGCTTACAAAGGGATGTTCTGTCCTGGCGTGTGGATCTCCATTTGGTTCTTTCTGTCCAGATCTGTTCATGAGCACACTGAGCAAAGGCATCGTGAGCAACCTAGCTGGAGAGGAGAATGCATTGATTTTGACAGATGCCCGCTGTCTGCCCGGCACTCAGGGAGGAGGCCTCTTTGTTATTGATGGAGACACGTCATATCTTGTGGGCCTAATCACTTCACCGTTGTGTTGGAAGTCAAATGAATGGATTGGTCTGACTTTAGTGTGTTCTCTGCATTTAATTTTGAAAAACATATTACAGGCTGTAACCTCTCATCACTCACTGAGAGAGATATCAACACACTCATTCACTGATATCCCTTATGTCCAAGCTGATACACACCAAATGTCAGAAAATGGAAAATATCCTATGGTTGTGCTGGTTGAATGTGGACAAGTTTGGGGTTCTGGAATTGTGTTAAATCCCCATTTAGTGTTAACTTGCAGACATGTTGTGAATGGGAGACAATTTCTTAAAGTCACACTCAACACAAATCAAAGGTAGTGTCTTGCGTTCTTTAAAAAAAAAAAAAAAAAATTATTTTTTTTTAATTTAATTGTGAAATAAAATGTATTAACCACCATTATGGTTCATAATTCAACAAATGTAAAAATGGTCTTTCTCCCATCAGACCTCAAACTGTGAGTAGCAGAGTGCTGTATTCTACAAAGGAATCTTCTCCTTATGATATCGCTGTTGTGCAGCTCCAGGAGCCTTTGTCACACATCATGGTGCCACAGCTAACCACCCGTTTTTTGCCTGGTAAGATAAGAGTTGGTGTGAATAACTGCATGTTAACTGAGAGCCAAGTTGTACTATTATTTTTGTAGTTGTGACTTCTCTCTTGCCCCTTCGCTTCCAGTGGAACCAGAAATCTTCATATTTCATTAATGGGCTCATTTTAAATTAATTGCCTCAAAATAAATTGCTTTGTTTAGTGGCTGCATTAAGGATCAGCTTATTTCTCTCTGTTTCTAGGTGAGGATGTGCTTGTGCTGGGTTATGGACCTTTAGGGAAAACCTGTGGCCCGTCACTGACCTCAGGGATACTCTCCAGAGTTGTCCAGCTGCAAAACAAGCCAGTGATGCTGCAGACAACTTGTGCAGTGAACTGCGGAGCCAGTGGTGGTGCTGTTGTCCAAGCCAGAACGGGCGAGTTGTTAGGTAACACAGTGTTAAATAATTACCTAATTTCATGTGCATTTAATTACACAATTTATTCAGTATATTATAGCAACTCATTTTCACTCCTAGTAACATTCTTACTGTCAACATAGCAGTGACATGCACATGGCTATGGATACACTGAGTTTTCTGATTTTAATCACTAGGGGGCATCATTTAACCAATGTGAAGTTTCTAGCAAACGTATGCTGGAATATTATGTTATGTATTATACCTGATTTTTCCAAAAATTGAATAAAGGTTAAAGTTGCAATATCTCAGTCATATCAGTCTAACAATTAATAAATGTATTTGCTTTTATCCAGGTATTGTGTCCAGTAATACAAGAGACTTTGTGGCCAAGGTTACATATCCCCATTTAAACTTCAGCATCCCAGTTTCTGTGTTGGAGCCTCTTCTGAGTCGCTTTGCACAGACTCAAGACCCTGCTGTGTTTCAGGAATTGGACAGTGCAGAGGATGCTGTTAGGAGAGTGTGGAGACTTCAGATTCCTCAAAGTAAGCTGTGAATATACACAGATCAGCCATGACATTAAAACCACTGACGGGTGAAGTGAATAACATTGATTATCTCATTACGATGGCATCTGCCAAAGGGAGGGATATATTACGCAGCAAGTGAACAGTCAGTTCTTGAAGTTGATGTGTCGGAAGCATGAAAAATGGGCAAGCGTAAGGATCTAAGTGACTTTGACAAGGGCCGAATTGTGATGGCTAGACGACTGGGTCAGAGCATCTCCAAAACAGCAGGTCTTTTGGGGTGTTCCCGGTATGCAGTGATTAGTACTTACCAAAAGCTGGCAAATGCTGTAAATGCAAAAGTGGTCCAAGGAAGGACAACTGGTGAACCGGCAACAGGGTCATGTGCACCCAAGGTTCACTGATGTACGTGGGGAGCAAAGGCTAGTCCATCTGGTCCGATCCCATCGAAGAGCTACTGTAGCACAAATAGCTGAAAACGTTAATGCTGGCTATGATAGAAAGGTGTCAGAACACACAGTGGATTGCAGCTTGCTGTGTATGGGGCTGTGTAACCGCAGACCAGTCAGAGTGCCCATGCTGACCCCTCTCCACTGCCAGAAGCACCTACAATGTGCCCATGAGCATCAGAACTGGACCATGGAGCAATGGAAGAAGGTGGCCTGGTCTGATGAATCATGATTTCTTTCACATCGTGTGGATGGCCAGGTGCATCTGCCTCGCTTATTTGAGGAAGAGATGGCACCAGGATGCACTATGGGAAGAAGGCAAACAGGCAGAGGCAGTGTGATACTCTGGGCAATGTTCTGCTGCTAAACATTGGGTCCTGGCATTCATGTGGATGTTACCACATGTACCACCTACTTAAACATTGTTGCAGACCAAGTACACCCCTTCATGGCGATGGTATTCCCTTATGGTACTGGCCTCTTTCAGCAGGATAATGTGTGCTGCCACAATGCACAAATTGTCAGGAATGGTTTCAGGAATATGAAAAGGAGTTCAAGGTGTTGACTTGGAATCCAAATTCCCAAGACCTCAATCTGATGGAACATATGTGGGATGTCCTGGACAAACAAGTCTGTTCCATGGAGGCCCCAACTCACAACTTACAGGACTTAAAGGATCTGCTGCTGACATCTTGATGCCAAATAACACAGCACACCTTCAGAGGTCTTGTGGAGTCCATGTTTCTATGGGTCAGAACTGGTTTGCCAGCACAAGGGGACCTGCACAATATTAGGCAGGTGGTTTTAATTTTATGGCTGATCAGTGTGTGTGAGATAGAAAACGTGAGTGTCGTTGCCATGTGCATACTATTGCATACTACTTTCTCACAGTGGCATTAACAGAGACTTCCACTTTTAATTTCTGAACATTCAGTCTACTGGAAGAATAGAAAGAAAAGGAAAATGGATTTTGAGGGTATTGGTTGCTG
The DNA here is from genome assembly GCA_023630585.1 of Cranoglanis bouderius. Taxonomy (NCBI): domain Eukaryota; kingdom Metazoa; phylum Chordata; class Actinopteri; order Siluriformes; family Cranoglanididae; genus Cranoglanis; species Cranoglanis bouderius. The sequence continues at coordinate 18,606,710 of CM042536.1, read as the reverse complement.
GTTATGTTGACTTTGAGTGAACAGATCTAAAAGATTTCATTCTCTGTGGACATCAAATGTAATTATGATTGATTAGTACAAAAACTAATATAAGCAATTGTGTATATTCCTATGAAAATAAAAGAAAATCAATATTGGTTTTATTAATTCATAAAATGAATGAATTTTACTATACTGCAGTGTTTTGATGATACTTTTAAAGGATTTTGAACTGAAGACACTGAAACTACTTTTTATTCTGCTGTTTTGCCATGTCATGTGGCCAAGCATATGACTTGTGCTTTATTACTTTTATAATAAATTACTAATATTAACTATGGCAAACTTTTAATTCTTTCCAAAAATATAACTACTTGTTCTGTTGTACAGTGGGCCAATATTAAGCCAGCCATGAAATAGATGTCAAATTTGAATAATTGAATGTGGGAATGCCCTTAAGTGGTGTGTCTCTTCATGCATGATGTCAGTATGCTTAGGAGACTATCAAACACTGACTGAAACTAAGTAAATCTGGGGAAAGAAGAGTTTGATTAGAAAACAAATAAAGCCTGAAGCAGATGTTTTCAGACTGGAGACAGAAATCATGGACTATTACTGCTGCTTTCACAATTGTTCCTGCCACAGCTTATCGTATATGAAGCCTAACTGGCTGAACTGCTCATTCATTTGATTGGAACAAAGTCTTTCAATTCTGACATGTTGCATTTCACCTACACGTCGTCATTGTGCCTCATTAAAAGTTAATTATTTGTCATTGTTCTTTTTCTTTAAATTATTTTGAACATTTTGGAATTAGTGTGAACCAAAGCCTAGAGATGTTCGTTGAATATTTCCACAATTTTAGTCAATGCTAATTCCCACCATATTAATTGAATCTCCTCTATATCATTGTAGATACCCGTTACCAGTTTGTATTTTTAGTTTTTATAAAATAATACGGTTTAGGTGCGAGTCTGTGTAATCTTGGCATTAGGTAGGGTAGGAAAGCCGAGTAAAATGCAGTGCTACATGCAATGTGTGATGCAAAGCTGCATTTTAAGCAAACCTTAGGTTCTTAAAAACAAATAGAAGTCGGCCAACTGCGTCGTTTCAAACACACAAGGTTGTAAATCGTCTGAACCTGCTGGGATCACTTGCATCTTATCACTGCTCTTGATCAACAATAGAGAAGAACTCTGATTTGCTTTTGCCACCTGATGAGAGCGAGACATTGCAGAATAACCGAGTACAAGAGAACACAATATTTGGGCCCAATGCCTTTAATCATAATTATACTGAGCCAAACATGATATATTGGGATAAAGAAACATGCAACTAAATGCAAATATAATGCAATTGCCAGGGCAAATACACTGTGTCTGTATACTCCAACTATTTACAGTGATAAATTTATGTGGCAATACATTCATATGCAAGTTCATCCATTCTCAGAGGTGATGCCCTCTTACACGTGAGGAAAACAAAAAGTTATCTCCTCACAAGAAGACTGTGTGACAGGCATTCTAATGACACGGATTAAACTTTAATCCAACTGAAAAAAAAAAAAATCCTATTATTCATTCTTACAGAGAACTAGTTGTTATCTGCTGTTGATTTAAAGAGAAGACAAGCATATTACATCCTATTACATCACACTCCCAATCCTGCAGCCTGGATCTGTCTGAATGTATTACCATACCAGATAATATCTGTGATTCACACGCATTTAAGAGCTGCATGGATTATGTGCAATGCCTGTGTGTCTTGTGCTGAGCATAGAAAAGCATTTTCAAACAGTGTTGTGCTCTCAAGAGGGAGTGAGTACTTTGTGATTGTTTCAGTGTATGATACGAATTGCACAGCGTTTACACCAAAAGACCTGTTTTTATGTGTATGAAATCACTGGGGCCAGATGTCTCGCTGTTAGATGACCTGATACCATAGACAGCCTGAAACCTTGTAAGACAAGTCTTATCTGGTGACAGAAACGTTTATACCAAAAATGTCTGAATGCATTTGGTACACAAATGTAGTTTTCTCACTGTAAACCAAAACTATAAACCCTTGCAGCAAAAATATGTACACCTAGGATCATTACAATAGAATCCTATTTCACCGTGGTTGATGAGAGGATCTGATTAGTCAACAGACAAATAGAAAGACAGACAGGTCCCCCTGGCTGTCAATGGGTTGCATATCTTATTCTCCATACTGCTATTCATACACATATTTACTGTGACATATTGTTATCTCAGAGATAAAGCATTTTTCCCTAAGCTACTTTTCTGAGCAGGTTCTATGATAAAAAAGCTGAAAGTGGAGACCAAGTGTTGCTGGGTCTCAGAAGATGTTCAGTGTCAGGACATCGTACACAAAGAACACAGAGAGCTTAACTATATCCACTTTCAGGGGATTCAGTAGTTGGTCAAATACAAGAAAATACCTTCTTTTGAGTAACTGTGTAAAATGGGTGATATGCAGAATATGTTAAGGAATATGCAAAGCATGGCCTTACAATTGATATTTTGTCCAACAAGAAATGCATTATGATGTTGCACAAATTTATAGACAAGGACAGGACATGCTGTATCTTTAAATGATACAGAAACTCTTGACAGCCAGATAATGTATCAGTAACTGAGTTGGGGCTAGTTATCGGAGCAGTTTTTTTCTTGCTGTGTTTTAACCACAGTAAATGGTGTACCCACCAAAGGTCAAGAAATTCAGTCTGAGACTACAAGGTAACATTTCCAAATATATGTGTATATATGTGCATTTAGTTTATGCTTCTTGCATAAGAATAATGTGTCACATGAGATGAAGCACAGCTGAAGCAAAGCTCCAATTCATCTAAAGAGAAAATGCCCAGTTATCAATTACTTAGATTCCAGCTTAAGATTGCTGATGCTATTGACGTCAGATCACAATCTTGAACATACAACAAAAAAAAATGTTTCACAAGTATATATAAGATCATTTTTTAAACTCTTTCCCATGCCCATAATTTTCAGTTATCACCACTCAAACCCTTCCCCCACCCTCCCTGGCCAATGCTGTTTGGAGTGCAGTATAGAGATGTCCAACCCTCCAGTTTCCACCATTTTGTGTCAGCAAGAGATGGAGCTGCCTCTGATTCAGTGGTCAAAGTAAAGCTATCTTGACCAGGCAACCATTTCGTTTTGGTCTACCAGATATAGCCACCATCATCCATTTCCCCAATCTCCTCCTCCTCTTCTTCAGGCTCTTCTCCGGTGTCCTCTGCTTCTTTCTCCTCCTCGTCCTCCCATCCCACGCCACTGCCAAAATCCCCTGAGTAGCCGGTCACTTCATCTAGGGAACACAAAGCAAAAGTAGGAAAAGACCAAACATTCTTGTAATATTTAATAAATCTGCTGTTTACTTTCCGTCAGGTAAACATGATTTCAGCATATCAAAACAACCGCAGCAAATCTACCACAAACTGTGCAATTTCCTTCTAATAAAGGCCGAATTAAGAATCTAATTGCTTACACTGTGACAAATGGCAAGCATGTGCGTTTAACTATTAATGAAAACCATAAAGAGTGTCTGGAAGGATGCAGCATGCATTGGTACCATCCATCAAAGCAAAATGAGCAGTTTACTAAAGGAAGAAATGAGAACGCTTCAGCTACCTGATTGTATACAACAAACAATGGCTTTGACATTGGGCTATTTAATGGCTATTTTAAGCCCAGTTAGGGTATTTGTTCTTATCACCTGCAGGTCCATCACAGCCAGTAGTAATTAATCTTACAGACCTTTATTTCAAGTGAGACAACTGCTCTTTTGGAATGGTAATGAACCTGGTCTAATGAATGTAACACTTGGTCTTCTGTCAGAGGGGTGACTGATGGTTTTGTGTATCTAAGCCCTTGCAACAAAGGAGGCCTTGTGCTCTCTGTATGTGTGTTTGTGTGCCTGAACGTTGTGTGTGCTTACCACAGTCAGTGTTGCCATGGATTCTGGAGCCCATTAACTCTTCTCCATGCTGGTCTACACACCAGCACTCCTCCTTGCTTTGGTCACATTGCAGTTTCCTGTAATAACCATCCTCATCACAGCTGGGGATATATGCACCTATCATGCCAAAAACATGCATGTTCAGTTCTGACGTGTCATGATTTATGCTCGATTTCACATAATTCATCAATCAAATTGAGTATTACACCACAGAAGAGATCGCAAAGCAGTCTTAGTTCTGCAAATAATCGGTCATGCGCCCGAGCCAGATGACAGCAGTGTGTTGGGAACAACCTTGAGAAGGACTTTCCAACTGATTACTGGATGTAATTTTTTTCTGAACAGAAAAAAAAATCCTGAATATATAAATAGTTATGAGAAAACATGTTTTGCCAGTTCAGTGCAGCTTTGAAAGTTGTGCCTAAAAAAACCCACTGATGTGTATTTTAGGAGACAAATGGTACAGGAGCCAAAAGGAACAGATTTGCACTGTGGTGATGATGCCAGCTTGTGGCAAAGCGTCAAGGAGTATGTGTGTGTTTGGCCACCTCTGGCTGATTGCTGCATCTGCAGCCTGTCCTTGGAGATTCCTGCTGGCAGCACTGCCCACTGCCAGCTCTGATCCATACTAATCCCCATGCCTGATTAGCAGCTAATCCCAGCCTCGTGCTTGTCATCTACTTAATGAAACTCCTACAGCATCTCCTCTGTGATGTTTGGTCAATTTGTCCTTTACCTAACTTATCCCATTCTCTCTGTAGCCCTAAGCTTCTGTTTCTGCATGTTAATCACTTATTCTTCCCATTCCTGGGCCATTAAATATCGTTATTCAGGTTGTCACTTTCCTTTTCCTTCCTTCTGTCTGGTTACTGGCCTGAATGTTTTTTCCCATGAATGTTCATACATACCTGGCTTCATTTTGGCTCCTTCCTGCATTTGGATCCTCTCTAACTCAGCCAGGCAGGGAGGTTCTGAGGAGCAAAACAATTAGAGCATTAGAGGGAGGCAGTGTGCTAATCTCCTCCAGCCAAACCCTGAGCTCCTGCACCAGTCCCTTATGAAACTGCCATTCATTTCCAACTGCAGCTGCGCTATTAAATCACGCTCCAATATATTTCTTTTCACAAAGATATTGATTGATAGACTTTCATAATCCTGTGTTGCTACAAATTCAGAAAATGCTATTAACGAAATACAGCATTGATAATACTGTCAGCATAATCATTTACTATATTTTACTTTTTAGATTTTCTAAATAAAAACTTTCCTCTAACTCCAGAGTGCTATAGGGAACATAGGGAAATCGTGCAGATACAGGTCAACAGCTTCAGTTAATGTTCACATCAAATATCAGAATGAGGCAAAAACATGACCTCAGTGACTTTGACCGAGGCATGGTTGTTGGTGCCAGACACGGGCTGGTTTGAGCATTTCAGAAACTGCTGTTCTCCTGGGATTTTCAGACACAACAATCTATAGAGTTTACATAGAATGGTCAAAAAAGAATTCAGTGAACGGTGGTTGTGTGGGCAGAAATTCCAATTGATGAGACAGGCTGGAGGAGAATGGCCACACTGGTTCAAGCTAATTAGTCCACAATAGCTCAAATAACCACTCCTTGCAACTACGGTGAGCACAACACATCGAACCTTGAGGCAGATGGGCTACAACAGAAGACCACATTGGGTTCCATTCCCGTCAGCCAAGAACAGGAATCTGAGGCTACAGTGGACACAGGCTCACCAAACTGGACACAGGGTCACGGGGAGCCTGGATCCTATCCCAGGAGACTCGGAGCACGAGGCGGGGGACACCAGGGATGAGGTGCCAACCCACTGCGGGGCACAATCGCATACACACACTCATTCACACACTATGGACAATTTGGAAATGCCAATCAGCCTACAACACGTCTTTGGACTGGGGGAGGAAACCTCCGAAGCACAGGGAGAACGTGCAAGCTCCCAGAGTCGGGAATCAAACCCCCAACCCTGCCCCCCAGTTTAGTTTCATGATACACATAATTTAAAAATTAACTTTATTTTATAAAAATTTAATTTTAAAATTAACCAAGAAAAAAAAACACTGGCTGAGAGGTGTGTAGGGATAAACAAGGTGTGATGGCTTCGTGAACAAGCTTATGAGGTGTAATGGAAAAGCATTTGTCCTATTATATCAGAGATCGTGTGTTTGAATCCTGACAATGCCACATTCCAAGAGAGCTGTCAATTACAGCGACACTAACCAAATGTCCCTGAGCTCATGTATGTGAAAGAGGGAGGTTAGTGCTTTCCTCTGAGTGTGTTATGCTGCCCTGTGATGTAGCATGAACAGCAGTTCGAAAAGATGCAGTTGACTGACTTCATGTGTCTTGAAGGAAACATGTTAGCCCTCCCCCTCCCCGGCTGGTGAGGGTCTTTATTGTGCTTAATGCACTGAAAAAAAATACTGGAGTGAGATTTACTCAAGAAAAGTGTGGTAACATTTTCCATACGTAAAGTCTTAGTAGATCTAGCTAAGCACATATTTAGGTAAGGTTTACATGGCACCAAGCATTACTCTCATAAAAAAATTAAGTAAATTTAACTAGCAGTTTTCTTTTACTAGTAATATTAAAATATTAGGCTTAACATAAGGGCTTAATATTAATTTTACTCAAACTTCAGTTAAATGGTGAACTATTTCACAAACAAAAAAAATTAATCAAACTTGTGTTCCTTTAAGTAAATTGTACTTATGTATTTCATGCAAGAGAGCATAAATGAATTACGTAAATCTCAACGTCTCGTTTCACCAATCATTTATCATCCTTACAACTTAATGGCCACTAACTCCTTAATGGTTCATAACTCCAATGGTTCATGCACTTACATCAGCTTTCATAAAGACTGAACTCACACGTGCACAGACAAACCATGAATGAGAAACACAAAGAAGGTGAACTAAGGACGCCTTACTGAAACACTAGATCTTTCAAAACATTTCATAATACAATAGCCAGCAAACACAAAACAAGAAATACTGAAAACAATATTTTTTGCATCCATGATTCTTAAAATGTAATCAGTTTGAAGTTCTGCAAATGCAAATTGAGTTCAAGAACCACACCCCCACAATAGGATGCAATCCATCCGTTTTCCATACTGCTCATCCTACACAGGGTTGTGGGGGAGCCTGGAGCCTATCCCAGGGAACTTGGGCCACAAGGTGGGGGACACCCTGGACAGGAGTCCAGCCCAACACAGGGTGCAATCACACACCCATTCATACACTATGGGGAGAACATGCAAACTCCTTGCACACATAGGACAGAGGCGGCATTCAAACCTCCAACTCCGGAGGTGCAAGGCAACAGTGCTAACCACTGAGCCACCATGCCCCCCAGGATGCAACCTATTTCACTATTTCACCCCCCCAGGAAAATATATATTTTTAGCAACCTATTTACATTAATCAATTTAGAAGAGAACTTTTTCTCCAAGCATTTAAGTAATTCTAATAATTTACTTTTCTGTGTAAAAATCACACGTTTATTTTTGTCACATTCACTGAACCACTGAATCATTTTTTCAGTGTGAAGTTTTTATATGTTTATGTTGATTTATATCCATTATTTTATTTGTGCAGGTCAACAATCATTCCTCTTCTGCGTTGATTTTGTTTTTCCCATGGTAATGGATAACAAAGGAATTTTATGTGTGTGTAACCTCGTGTTTATACCCCAGGGAAAAAGGACATGGTTTGTTTGCAATCTGTTTGCATTTATTTAAAACATTCTTTATGGATTCAAAAATTTGGGTGCATACGTTTTCTAGAGAAAATACTTTCATACAATCATTTTAGCTCATTTTTTTATGAAGGTTGCTAATATACATAAATGAATCATTTTAATTAATTTATAAATCATTCCAAATGCCAGATCACTCACACAGAAGTAAAAGTCAAGGATCAGAGCTCGGTGTGACCCTTCAAGTCTGAAACACATGCTGAATGTCTGCGTGGCTGGTTGGGTCCCAGAGTGATTCAGGCTGAGCAGACAATTAACAAACAACAGTGATGTTTTTGTTCCATAATGCTCTATGATGGCTATTTCCCCTCCATCGGGGAAAATCTGAGGGGGGAAGAGTGTGACATGCCAAAGGCGAATACACCCGCCTCAGGAGAGGTGAGAATGCTTAACCAGAATCAAATAAAAGGAAAACTGCTCTAGTGTGTGTGTGTGTGTGTGTGTGTGTGTGCGTTTGTGTGTGTGTGTGTGGGGGGGGGGGCATGCCTATGCCATAGGGCAGGATGAGACAGGATGTTTTACAAAAACAAGCATATGTTCCACCCTCCAGTACAGGAACGGCACAGAGAAGAATCTCTGTACCACACACACACACACACACACACACACACACACACACACACACACACACAGGAATGAAGAAGCCAGCTAGTGTTAACAATATGCATTATACCCCACTGACAACCACACACTAATGCAAAAAGGGATTTCCCCTCAGCAAACACAACGCTGCCACCCACACACAAAACACATGCTAATCCTCAATCACATGAATCTCTGTAGTTTTCATTCAGTACAGATTTCTTGAGAAGCACCATGCATAGGAAGTGGAAAAAGATAGATAGTTCTTTTTCTTTTCCTTAAACAAACAAAATCTCTGGACAACATAATAAAGGCCAATGCTGAGCATGTCTCACTCCCCTCATTCATGCTCTCTACTCGCGAAACTGTGCGTGACAGAGTCAAAAGCTTTGGATTACTGTAATCCAAGCATCCCACATATGGTTGAATTCCACTCTCAAATTTTTGATTATATTTAGAAAACCAATTAAGCCTAATCCAGTGCAGTTTGAATGAGTTCTGTCAGCATGAGGGATAAGGCCAGTGACATGGCACCAGAGAGACTCTTAGTACATCTTAGTACATCACGTTTGCTCATAAACACTATTAAAAAAAAAGATATCATACCACTGGTGTATATATTCATATGCATATGCTTTCAAGACATATTTTGACTGCCATCAAAATATCTTCCTCAAATTTAATTGATTTGAACAAAATGATATGAGTCCAGTGTTCAATTAAAAAAATACTTACAAAGGTGACCACAATATAAAACTGCTGCAGACGCAGTCTTTGTAAAATTTTGAATGAAAGATTTTAGTACCTGTATTTTGCATTCATTCCTTTTTGGTTTCGAAATGAAAATGGGAAAACAGCGAAACAGCTTTTTATTTTATGTTTATTTTAAATTTTTAAAAGAATTTTTGAAAAATAAATTATTGCCTCATTTTTAATCGTTTCTAAAAGATAGGATCAACATACACTGATGAGCCAAAATATTATGACCACTATGCTGTTGGTCCTCCTCATGCCGCCAAAACAGCTCCGACCCACCGAGGCATGGACTCTGCAAGACCTCTGAAGGTATCTGGCACCAAGACATTAACAGTAGATCCTTTAAGTCCTGTAAACTGTGAGGTGGAGCTGCCATGGATCAGACTTGTTGTTCCAGCACATCCCAAAGATGCCCGATCGGCTTGAGATCTGGGGAATTTGAAGGCCAGGGCAACACCCTGAACTCATCGTGATGTTCCTCAAACAATTCCCGAACAATGTGTGCAGTGTAACAGGGTGCATTATCCTGTTGAAACAGGCCACTGCCATTGGGGAATACCGTTGCCATGAAGGGGTGTACCTGTTCCACAACGATGTTTAGGTAGGTGGCACGTGTCAAACTGACACCCACATTAATTCCCCGGACCCAGGATTTCCTAGCAGAATGTTGCCCAGAGCATCTCAGTCCATCCACTGACTTGTCTTCTCTCCACAAGTGCCATCACTTCCCCAGGTAAATGGCACACATGTACCCGGCTGTCCATGTGATGTAAAAGAAAATAGGGCTCAGACCAGGCGACCTTCGTCCACTGTGCAATCCTGATGCACGTGTGCTCATTGTAGGAGCTTTCAATGGTGGACAGAGGTTAGCATGGGCACTCTGACCGGTCTGCAGCTACACTGCCCCATATGCAGCAGGGTACAATACACTGTGTCTTGTGACACAGTGCCACAGTAATCCTTCTCTCAGTTAGGACCAGAAGGGATAGGGTTAATTGCCCTTGTGCATCGATGAGCCCAACACCCTTTCACCAATTTGTGGTTTGTCCCTCTTCAGACCATTGTTGGCAGACACTGCTGACCGAAGCACCACACAAGCCCTGCTGTTTCGGAGATGCACTGACCCAGTTGTCTGGTCATATCAGTTTGGCCCTTGCCAAAGTTGCTCAGGGCTTCACATCTGCCCATCCAACACGTCAGCTATGAGAACCGACTGTTTGCTTACCGTCTAATATATCCCAGACCTTGACATCTGCCGTTGTTGCAAGATAATCAATGACATTTGCTTAATCTGTGAGTTGTCATAATGTTTTAGCTCATCAGCATATGCAGAAATAAATTTAGGGTGATTAAAACTTTTTTCTTTTTCTTTTTTAATTGCAGCACCTGCAAAATCCTGCTGATTTTTTCAGCCACTGTGTAATCCTCTTTTAATGTTTCCCTCTTTCTATTTTTAAAAAGCACATAGTGATCCAATTTAGCTGTACATCAGGCATTAATAGCAATCTTTAATCTTCCCAGTAATTGCTGATACACATCTGGGTCATTCAAGATCATTCATTAATGAGGAAAAACTAGCAAAGGAGAATTACAGGAGATGTTTGTAATATTTTTGTTTTAAAGCCAATAACTGTTTTTAACAACTCCTTTGGGGTTTTTTCAGTTTGAAATGAACAATGAATGAACACAACATACATGGACCAATGACACCCTGATTTAAATGTCTACTTTTTCTTTTAATCAAGATGTGACAATTTCTGACATGCAGTTAAGATATATATACATATATATATGTATATAGTTCTTTGATAAAGCCCATGGCAACTGTATTTAGTTTGTATCAGTTGACTGGATAAAAGGGTACTTCTTACTATGATATTAATTTTATAAACATTATATATTTATCGTTACTCAAGAAGATTTATTAATATTATCACATCATATTAATTTATATTAGATGCATGATGTATCTCATTATAAAGCAATAAAGCAGCACAGAGAAAGCATATTTTTGTTATTCTGAACACAATATAGGTCAGGTTCAGGCCAAGAGCTGAGAAGGCAAACTCAGCAATGCTCAAATAAAATCAGCTTTAAAAAGTTTAACTCCTTCTGTAATAGTAAATCATGGAAGACCCTAGTGAATTTTAGGTCAACTTAAAGTATGTATGAATGCAGCTTACTCTCTCTCCAGAAGCAGAGGCACCACTCAGCTGTGGAGACTTTGCCATCACGGTAGGAATCACAGGAATTGAAGAAGGGCCTGATACACACTTCATACTTGTCCAGATTAATAGCAGCCAGCTCAGCCTGGTCCAGATACAGGTCATTATTAGTGTCCAACTTCGAAAACATCCATCCAATGGAGTCCTTACAGGTTGCCACTAGAGTGCGGTCCAAAACTGTACAGAAAAGCGCATTATTCAACATTAAATATTATTTCAGCTTACAGCCTTATTTCTGACTTCAAAGCAACATAATTGAACTAAGCTAATCCTGATTAAGCGTGATTTTTATGGCAGGTGGGAAAGCCGGTTTAGAAACATCTGTGTTCATTTATATTCACTTGCACTCACAAGCACATTCCTAATATAACATGCTAACTGTGTTCTATTTCTCAGCAGTGAGCTGTGGATTTAGGCGGCCTCAGCAAAAGCTCATTGGTGTAATCTTGTTCAGAATCAAATCAATGGCTGAGCAGACAGCTGAGAGCTTTGGGCCTTACTTGATGCTGAGGTGGCTGCAGTAGGCTTGCGTGTGTTGTTCTGCTTGGCATTGCCCTGAAGCAGCTGGAACCAGTCCCGCAGACGATCACCCAGATCTGCCAGGTCCTGGCCTGTACAACTGTCTATAGGACCGAAAGGGAGAAAGAAGGAGAGCAGAATGTAAGGGGAGGAAAAAACAAGGTAGGAAATTAGGTAAGGAAAGCCAAAAAAATTGTGGAAAGGCAACTGTAAAAGAACTGATTTGCTCTTTGAAATACCAGTCCCTCCAAGATTTCACGATTTTGTAATCACAGAAATGAACGCAAATTCAAGCAAACGCCGCAATATTCTGAGGAGCTTTCAATTCTTCAAAATTACTGCAGATTTTCCGCGGATTTGGGCCAAGATGTCATGTGACATCATCACAACACGGACTCAGCCAAAGCCCTCTTCAATTCACATGCGTTGAGCATGAGTACAGCTAAAACGTCTCATTTACCAACAAACATCACTGTGAAACACTGTGAAACACTGTGCAAACCAGAGCCACATCACCCTGCAGTTCTCACCTGGTTTCCCACTGAAGCTAAGTAGGGTTGTGCCTGGCCAGTACCTGGCTGGGAGACCACCTGGGGAAAACTAAGGTTGCTGCTAGAAGTGGTATTAGGGAGGCCAGCAGGTGGTCCTCTCCCTGTGGTCTGTGTGGGTCCTAATGCCCCAGTATAGTGACAGGGATGCTATACTGTAAACAAAAAAAAAAAAAAAAAAAACAGCACTGTCTTTCAGATGAGATGTTAAACCAAGGTCCTGACTCTCTGTGGATGTTAAAAATCCCAGGATGATTATATGTCATGGCCCCCTAATAATCTCCATCCCTGAATTGGCTACATCACTCTCCTCTCCTCTCCACCAATAGCTGGTGTGTGGTGGGCACTCTGGTGCACTATGGCTGCCATTGCATCATCCAGGTGGATGCTACACACTGGTGGTGTTTGAGGAGATTTCCCCCATACTATGAAAAGCGATATATAAATGTAACAAATTATTATTAATTTCATGCAATTGCAATTTCCGTAGTAAAAATTCCATAGTATTACACAAAAAAAGGCGCAAAATCAAGCATTTTTGGCTGCAACAATCACAAAAAAAAAAAACCTCTGTGAAATCCTGTATGGAATAAAATACTGAAACCAGTGGAGCCTAGTTTGGAGTGCTACACAACCTCCCAAAGATATCAACAAACAGAGAGAAAGACTGAATAAATTGTGGACTGCTGATAAATCAGTACTCTGTGTAACAGGGAGAACTGTAGGGGATGTCAGAAGAGAAAACATGTCTTGAGGCCATTTCTAAGTAGTCTTATCAATGAATATGTCAGGTTATGCCTCTAAATCTTTTATATTGCACAGCTGTATAGAATTTCACATCAAGCAGTTATTTTAGTGGTCTGGTCTTATGTCCTTGAAAAATCTTTCAGTACATTTGGCACTAGAAATCCACTTGTTTTCTTGCAAACTAGGTCGACTGTGTTTGTAAATCACATGCGTTTGGACGAGATGAGAGTCCCTGTTGGCTATGACTTATGGAAATGAGTTTAGTGAAAGACGGTTGAGTAAATCTGCTCTGTGAGTTCAGTGAATGGCTGAAAGCAGCACAGTATTTCAGTCGTCCACTACTCCAAACACCTGACCCGGAGCAAAAACCTATGCAGGTGCAGCAATAAATAAATCATAGAGCTGTTTAAGCTTTGCAGTAATGCAGTGATGGAGGTAGTTATAGCAGCAGAACAGCTGCAGTCATTTGGTGGTCGCTGAAAGTGCTACGTACCGTGTTTACTGTCTGTCACTGTACTCGGCACAGCTGTTGTGGAACATGGGCAGGGCCCAGTGCACTTCACACTCAGCTCTTTCCCTGTGAGACAGGCCTGATGCTGCAGCTTACACTGAGGCAACCACACACACACACACACACACACACACACACACAAAAAAAAAGATGGTCCAGATAATATAAGACGTGCTGTAGCAACATTTAATTATTGTTGTGAGGCAGGTCATAAAAGCAGTTTGTCTAAGCAGTGAGATTTGAGTTAAAGTCCAGATCCTGTACAAATATTTTATAAAGGTGACCACAAGAAAGATGAGGCATCATCTTTCTGGGAAAGCTAATTTCCTGCAGTACCTCTCAATAAGGTCAGTAAGAGATAAAACAAGACTATACGTAAATCTCTTTTCATTTCTTCATTTCATTTCATTTCTTCTCTTCATGTCTCTCTTTCTCTTTCACTCATCCTCTCGTCCCCTGACATTTGCAATCCCGATGGGCTATTCATCTTATTTTTTGTGGACCTCTTGGGTTACCATAAATGGGATATCCATGATGACAGAGAAACTAATAAAGCAGCCCACTGCTGCTGCACATGCTGATTCATAGGACAGTCATAAAGGATAAACAACCACAAGCAATGATTCCATCATTTCCTTCAAAAAGAGAAAAGCAAAAAAAAAAAAAAAAAAAGTAAATGCCGGTACTTTGTTAGTACTGACAATAAGACAGTGTCTTAAACTGCACACAGTATTGACATTTGAAATAAGATGAAAATAAATAAATAACAAAATCAGATATGCATATCAGTAGCAGATGTGTTCTACCTGAGAAGCGTAGTTATGTCCATCAGAACCACACACAGGCCCAGATGTGGACACAGGGCACGGTTTGCAGTTGTTCTCCTGCTGACCCACCACTGGATGCTTCAGCCTGTAAAATTACACTCATTACTGTAACACTCATGAAAGTCATCTGACTGGTCCTAGAGTCATGCAATCACCTCTCTGTGCTCTTTGATGCACAAGTGACCCCCATTTTCTAGCAGGTGTGTGTGTAGAATGCTCTGCTCACTACCATTTTCCTCTTTTTCAGAACTATTAAACCAGTTCATACTCAGCAATGAAATGACTCTAATTGCCATAAGTGGTGAATTTGTTTTTGCTGTGGATGGTGCTTGTAGGGAACAGGGACTTTCCTGATGATTTAAAAAGGGAGAATATCTCACTCATGGGGTGGCACTGTGACAGAGTGCAGTGGGTAGCGTACTTTGTGTTACTGTGCATGTAGTTTCTCTGCATGTTTGTCTCTAGGTGGACTGCCTACGCTAAATTGGCCCTAGGTGTGAATGAGTGTGTGAACATGTGTGTACATGGTGCCCTGGGATGCACTGGCATCCCATTCAGGATGTATCCCTGCCCCCACCCAGTGTTCCTGGGACAGGCTCCAGATTCCGGACCCGGATCAGGATAAAGCACTTAGTGAAGAATGAAGTGAAGTAAAGAATTTTGTTGTTGTTTGTTTTAATACAACATTTTATGAGTGTTGTAATAGCTCTGAGCTTTGAATGATGTTCTCTTCAGCAAATAGAAACTGATGGATGTTTGCTTACTGCATTGTTTTCATCTGCCTACACGGTAACTTCTATTTACACATCAGGGTTTTCTTAAAAGATGTTTTGATCCACACTAAGGCCACAAAGCAGTCATTGCTTACTTCCAGGGACAGTATGCTGAGGGAAACAGGAGTACTATGCTGCAACAGGCCCAGGGTGCTACACCAACAGCTACCATCAGAGAAAGGATTCATAAATCTAAAGTCCATTAGTACAGAGCGATCATCCCTGATGCCCAGGCACCAAACCAGGAAGCTTGCAGTTCCACCATGCTGAATTCCCAATGTGAAGCCACTGAACCTCAAAAGGACAATTTAGCAACCTATCATTTTGTTCTTAATCTGTCATCAGAATGCGACCATCATATCTGTCAGAGAAGTGTAGTTTTGTGGTTATTTAATTTAACATGGTTATGAAAACTAAAGATTCGTTTCACAAACAGCTTTTAGACTTTTCTGAGCAGACAATGTTGTGAAATGTGCATAAGTAGTTTAGAAACAACTATCAGTAAGTGGTTTAATAGAAAAAAGGTCGGTATAGGATACATTCTGTAATAATTTGTTTAACAATGTCTATTCATTTCTTTTAGTAATTGTATACATATTTCTAAAGAGGTCAGGTGACTTAAGATAGGGGTACCCAAGTTTTTTGGGGTTTTTTTGGAAAGTGACCCCATTTTAAGGGCCCAAAATGACACCCCCGGCTCCACCCCAAAAATATTCCTATAGTCACAAATAGCAGAAATAATAGGCCTACTATTTTAAAACATTCATAGGGCATTGCTGTAAATAAGTGCTAGGCAAATTTCTCATTTAATGATTAAAATCGATCTTAACAAATCAATACATAAAAACACAAAATCACATACTGTATATTGCACATCACATTTAATTGTTATACACCAAAGCGGGAAAGATAGCACTTGGGTTCTATATATTTACACATTTAACGATGCTTTTATGAATCACTGTGTGAGATCTCACAACTGCAGGCGCTCTATACTCGCTGAGTCTAACGAGTGGCCTGGGCTTGTGAATCTCACTGCAGCTTCTGGAGATGTAGTCGAAAGTGCGCATCTAATTTCAACTGGTACATTCGAACCAGATTGCTACTTTGATTTGATGTAGTTTAGTCAGGTTCATGTGTTGCATTTCATGTAACATTTTCATGAGTGTTAAGCCTATTTTACAGCAAAAGCATTGCAGAATGCATGTGCTGGGCCAGGGTGCATTCATTTCTGTACTGGTTTTGTAAATATTATAAACATGCATTACCTGATATGAACTTTCATGACATTTTAACCATAGCACACTCGGTGCAGATAGGCTACAGACTCAAATATCATCCATGTGCATTTTAGACTATGGGCATATTGTTACGACACATGGTGTGTAGTAGGACGAGGGAGTCAGGATGAATGCGCAGGGGAAACGTCAGTTTATTAGGAACATCAAACATAAATCATCCACAAAAAGGGTAACAATAATCGAAAAAGACACAAAATAATAATCCGAAAAAGAGAGTTTACTTAGCCGAAGAGGCAGTAATCCAAAAAGGTAGTAATCCAAAAAACACAGGGGAAAAATATGCGAGGCATGGAGGTGGTCTGGGAACCACGGACTATGAGCTAGGAAACAAACACGCGAGGCTAGGAGATGGTCTGGGAACCATGAACAAAGAGCTAAGGGATAAAGCTCAGGCAAGGAGGTGGTTTGGAAACCACAAACAATAGGCTACGGAACATATCTCAATCAGGTTTGAACTAAACTAAACTAAAACTCCGCCCCGAAGCGGAAACGGAGCGGCGTATTTAAACTCACAGAAATCAAATGCACAATAAATGACACCTGAAACCAATGATTACACAGAATGAATCAGACGAGCATGAACCAATACGAAATAAGGAGGTGGAGACATGACACAAACCAAAACATAAGCACATGGCAGAGGTAAACAAAACGGGAGTTCATGAATGACAGTCCAGAGGGTTTTTATGAATAGCGCTGGAAAGCGCTCAGTGGAATGCGGAAGTATGCCACTCACTAGCTTCGCAGCGAGAGAGCGGGAGAGGGAACCTAACAGAGCCCCCCCCCCCCCCAAGGCGCGGCTCCCGAAGCGCTGCAAGTTCCATCCATTCTGGCAGACCTGGGCCCCTGGGCAGGATCCTAACCTCTACCCTCCAGGACCTGAGGCTGGTTATGTCCAGTGTCCCGAAACCAGAGTAGAGCGTGTTGGGTTTTCCTTTGAACCTTGGACGAGAACTTGGACGAGAACTTGGATGAGAACTTGGAGTGGTGCTTGACCTGGTGCTTGACCTGGTGCTTGATCTGGTGCTTGATCTGGTGCTTGACTTGGTGCTAGGCTTGGAGCTTGCCTTAAAGCTTGGCCTGGAACCAGGTTCGGAGTCAGCTTTAGCTCCTGGCTCGGAGTCAGCTTTGGCACCTGGATTGGAGTCAGCTTTGGTACCTGGATCAGGGACAGCTTTGGCACCTGGATCAGAGACAGACTTGGAAACAGACTTCGAGACAGACTTGGAAACAGACTTTGAGACAGACTTGGAAACAGACTTCGAGAAAGACTTTGAGAAAGACTTTGAGAAAGACTTTGAGAAAGACTTGGAGACAGACTTCGAGAAAGACTTTGAGAAAGACTTCGAGAAAGACTTGGAGACAGACCTTGAGACAGACTTGGAAACAGACTTCAAGAAAGACTTGGAGACAGACCTCGAGAAAGACTTGGAAACAGGACAGAGAACTAGGTTAGACCCAGAACCATAAACAAAATCAAAAACTTGGTTGGAAATAGAGTTGACAACTAAATTAGAGACAGGGCTGGAAGCTGAGCTGGAAATTAAATTAGAGACAGGGCTGGAGACAGGGCTGGAAACAGAGCTGGAAAAAAAATTAGAGACAGGGCTGGAAATTAAATTGGAGACATGGCCGGAGACAGGGCTAGAAACAGAGCTGGAAAATAAATTAGAGACAGGGTTGGAGACAAGGCTGGAAATTAAATTGGAGACATGGCCGGAGACAGGGCTAGAAACAGAGCTGGAAAATAAATTAGAGACAGGGTTGGAGACAAGGCTGGAAATTAAATTGGAGACAGCTTCTGAAACTGGACTGGCTGTGGAGCTAGGAAGGTAACTAGAGACAGAGGAGGAGACAGAGGAGGAGACAGAGTAGTCAGCTGGGTTGGAAACGGAGCTGGGAACGGAGATGGAAACGGAGCTGGGAATCAAATCAGCATCCGAGCTGAGAAGGAGAGCAAAAACATAACCAGCAATTAAACCAATATAGCTAGCAACTAAATCAGGAACTGGACTAGGAACTGGACTAGGAACTGGACTAGGAATAGGGTCGGAACCTGGACTTGGATTTGGACATGGAACTGAATTAGGAACTGGACTAGGAACTGGACTGGAAACTGGACTGGAACCGGGAACGGGAGCAGGACTAGGAACAGGACTGGGAACCTGACTGGGAACTGGATCAGAAATTGGTCTTGGAATAGGGCAGAACTGTGGACATGGACTTGGACATGGACTAGAATTAGGGCAGGAACCTGGACATGGACTCGGACATGGACTAGGACTAGGGCAGGAACCTGGACATGGACTTGGACATGGACTAGGACTAGGGCAGGAACCTGGACATGGACTCAATTTTGCGCTAAAACATGGGCTAGGACTTGGAATGGCGGTCATCCCTTGGACCTCGGATACGGACTGAGCTTGAGAAGAGGTCATCCCATGGACCTCAGACATGGACTGGGCTTGAGAAGAGGCCATCCCGTGTGCCTCTGACATGGACTCGACTTGGGAAGAGGTCATCCCGTGGACCTCTGACAGGAACTTGGCTTCGGAGGAGGTCATCCCGTGGACCTCTGACATGGACTTAGCTTTGGAGGAGGTCATCCCGTGGACCTCTGACAGGAACTTGGCTTCGGAGGTTTCTTCTTGAACTTCTGACGAGAACATGGCTTGGGCGGAGGTCTCCTCGTGGACCTCCAGTATAAGCAGGACAGGAGAGGAGGTTTCTTCTAGAACCTCTGGCAGGAACGTGGCTTGGGCGGAGGTTTCCTCGTAGACCTCCAATATGAGCAGGCCAGGAGAGGAGGTTTCCTCTTGAATCTCTGGCATGAACAGGACTGGAGTGGAGGTTTTCTCTTGTACCTCCAAGGGACCTCCTGCTGGGTCTCTGGCTGCAGCTCGGGGCTGAAGGTTGCCATGTTAACCTCCAGGTGCAGCTCCCTTGAGGAGACCTCCTGCTGGGCCTCCTGCTGGAGCTCAGGGCTGGAGGTTGCCACGTTTACCTCCAGGTGTAGTTCCCTTGAGGAGACCTCCTGCTGGGCCTCCGGCTGGAGTTCGGGGCTGGAGGTTGCCATGTTAACCTCCAGTTGTAGCTCCATGGAGGAGACTTCCTGCTGGGTCTCCGGCTGGACCTCAGGGCTGGAGGTTGCCATGTTAACCTCCAGGGGCAGCTCCGCTGTGGAGACCTCCTGCTGGGCCTCCGGCTGGAGCTTGGGGCT
This sequence comes from Cranoglanis bouderius, assembly GCA_023630585.1. Classification (NCBI taxonomy): domain Eukaryota; kingdom Metazoa; phylum Chordata; class Actinopteri; order Siluriformes; family Cranoglanididae; genus Cranoglanis; species Cranoglanis bouderius. Next base: position 18,586,954 of record CM042536.1, on the reverse strand, counting down.
AGGGGTCGCCATGTTAACCTCCAGGGGCAGCTCCGCTGTGGAGACCTCCTGCTGGGCCTCCGGCTGGAGTTCGGGGCTGGACGTCGCCACGTTAACCTCCAGGTGTAGCTCCTTGGAGGAGACTTCTGGCTGAGTCTCCGGCTGGAGCTTGGGGCTGGAGGTTGCCATGTTTACCTCCATGTGCAGCTCCTTTGAGGAGACCTCCTGCTGGGCCTCCTGCTGGAGCTCGGGGCTGGAGGTCGCCACGTTAACCTCCATGTGTAGCTCCATGGAGGAGACTTCCTGCTGGGTCTCCGGCTGGAGCTCTGAGGGTGCCCGCCTGTGGAGCCGCTTATGCACCCGCCAGCTGCCCTTAAAACAGCCTTGGGAGCAGAAGTAACTGCTCCTTACTCCCTGGTTCCTGCAGGTGGGACACTGCAGGAGGGCTGGTCGGGTGCATCCCTCGGTGGCACACTCCTGGGTTAGGGGATGAGAGGTGTAGGCCGCCACGTTAGCCCGCTTACTCTCATAATATTCCAGGAACGTTTGACTAGGTCGGTCGCCCAGATGGTCCTTCCTCAAAAAGGTCCTGAGGTCGGGTTGGAAGTCTGGGCTTCCGAACAACCGGACCAGTAGATCCACAAAGCCCGAAACTGTTTTGAGCTGCGTGGATCTACTGACAAGGTGAAACTCCGCCCATTGGCGAGCGGAGCCGACCAGACGAGAGAGAAGGAACCCCAACCACTCTTCTTCGTTGGGTTTGGGGTCCTCCAAACTCAAAAAATAAAATTGTGCCTGCAAAACGAAGCATTGTGGCCAAGTGGAAAAGCCGTCATACTCGTCCGGGGATGAACAAAAGTCCACTGAGGAAAAAACATAGAACTATAAGCAGACATATTAAATGTGGCGTGGCATGGCGTGGCGTGGCGTGCCCTCGCTTTCCCTGCTGCATCCATTTTTTGGCGGAATATTCTGTTATGACATGTGGTGTGTAGTAGGACGAGGGAGTCAGGATGCATGCGCAGGGGAAACGTCAGTTTATTAGGAACAGGAAGTTCACAAATAAAGGGACACACAAAACACCATCAAACATAAATCATCCACAAAAAGGGTAACAATAATCCAAAAAGACACAAAATAATAATCCCAAAAAGAGAGTTTACTTAGCCGAAGAGGCAGTAATCCAAAAAGGTAGTAATCCAAAAAACACGGGAAAAATACGCAAGGCATGGAGGTGGTCTGGGAACCACGGACTATGAGCTAGGAAACAAACACGCGAGGCTAGGAGATGGTCTGGGAACCATGAACAAAAGGCTACGGAACATATCTCAGTCAGGTTTGAACTAAACTAAACTAAACTAATACTCCGCCCCGAAGCGGAAACGGAGCGGCGTATTTAAACACGCAGAAATCAAATGCACAATAAATGACACCTGAAACCAATGATTACACAGAATGAATCAGACTAGCATGAACCAATACGAAATAAGGAGGCGGAGACATGACACAAACCAAAACATAAGCACAGAGGTAAACAAAACGGGAGTTCATGAATGACGGTCCAGAGGGTTTTTATGAATAGCGCTGGAAAGCGCTCAGTGGAAGTATGCCACTCGCTAGCTTCGCAGCGAGAGAACGGGAGAGGGAACCTAACACATATGAGCAACTACATTTACATTTACATTTATAGCATATGAGCAACTATAGCATAAGCATACACTGTAAACTAGCATGAGTATTTTATATTATTTCTAGCTTAAAACCATGACCGCGCCACCCAAAAATGCTTATTTCTATTTTAAATAGCCACTCTTTGTGCTGTCAGTGTAAAGGCCAAATTGATTAACATGACAGAATGATGGATGGGGCACCACTGCAGTCTGGTGTAAAATGGGCTTAAGAGGAGCTCCAAATTGAATGAAGTATTCCATAAATCAAGTTCATGTACATAGAACTACATTATCAATAACGCCTGGTAAAGATTTCCTGCGACCCCCACCCACATCTCAGACGACCTCATCCCAAGGTTGAGAGCCTATGCCCTAAGTTTGTTTAGAATAGAATATATTATTGTAAGACAAAGACATTTGATTGTTAAGATCTCGCTTGACAAGAGTTTATTCTTGAAATGCCTTGCTGGGTATAATTCCCTGCTTAATAAATGTTTATCGGTGTTTTAAACTACGATTTCTATATACAGCATAAGGCAAATCTGTGACTGCTTTCTTATGATAGAACTAGGCCTTAGAGAGGGAGAGAGAGAGAGAGAGAGAGAGAGAGAGAGAGAGAGAGAGAGAGAGAGAGAATGAGAGAGAATTGTTAAAGGATGAGTTAATCTTACCTGTACTCCAGCTTCTTACGGTTGACACACACAGCACGCTGATAGCCCTGGGCAACACACACCTTGTGTGGGCTACACTTCACCTTCTGGCAGGGGTCTTTAGTGGTGTCTACATCTGTAAGAGAAGAGGGGACCTTGTAATACATAATAACAATCACTGTTTGGGACAGACGGGCTGTAGAGAGACTACAATTATCTCCAAAATAATTCTGGGTTACAGAGAAACAAACAGTGGTTAAATGCAGAAGGACAAATAAAAATAGCTTCTAAAAAACAGTGGTCAGCTACTGTATGTCAGCTGACACAAGGCTAAATGAAGTACATTTATAAACCAAATCTTGTGACCAAGCAAACCCAATCAAATATCTGTAAAGAAAAGTTTTCCATGAGCTTCCAGGCTGTGACATTATTTCTGTCAAACTAATGTCCAAATCTGCACATTATGTGGAAGCACACATTCAAATGTTTCCATACAACTTTGTTCAAAACATTACATAGAGAATTATATTGTTGCTAGTGGTTTGAATATTTAGGTTGGAGGTTGCCCTTTATGCCCTTTAATCACATCTATGCATAAGTCACATTTGGCTCTTCATGTGCTTAGTTTTTTGCGGTGCCCATTGTCACAGCAACCTTCTCAGAATTAATATTTTGTTTTCCTTTACATTAATGAAGGTATTCAGTGGTACCATGGCTCTGGGCGGATCTATAAACCATGCTGCATCACTACAGCCTCACTAAGATGAAAGAAAACACAAGAATGATGATGTTGCTATAGCAACAGTCCCACTATAGAGACAGGACAATTGCTGGTCTGTGATAAGCTACAACAACTCCACTACCTTTTCCCATACATACACTTGTTTACCACTGATCTCTGATTCTCCACTCTTATTCTCTGGATATATCTCATCAGGTTTGCCCAGTAACCCTATAAAAATTGTAATTAGGTTTCCTGGATTGAGGCAGAAGTAAGTTCAGCTTAGGAAATTGGAGAAGAGAAAATCGTAGCTGCTTTAGAGTGAATTCTGCCTCTGATTCTTGGCATCATCGTCACGCTCATGCTTTGTTTACGCATGCAGAAGCATTTAATACGATCATCACTGTCTTGGAGCTGAACGCCAGAAACAAACTCCTGATCTAGCAACAAGCTCTAAACTTGAGCTTGCACAGTCAGTAAACAGCAGACAGACTGCTGCAGACTGGATCTAGCATGCTCACATGTTAGAATAATTGAACATAAGAGGATAGGATTTATAGCTGTAAAGGCAGAAATATATCCACAGATGTTTGAGAAAAAATATGACTAATGTGCCTGGGACTATATAGTACAATTGCTTTGTAACTGATAGATCATTTTATATTTATGATTGTTTCCACATGATCAAGGATGATGATCAGTATATCAATTAGGGAGAAAATGTCCAAAACAAGGCATTTAACACATTTAACAGTATGTAATTCTGAGCATACCTTCAATGAGCAGCATTACAATCCCTATATTTTAATAATACGCGTGCAGAGGAGCCTGCCGAATGCTAGTATTTCTTCTGTTAAAGTCTGTTGGTCAAAAGCATGGGTATGATTTTCTTTCACCCACTGAGACATGACAAACCCAACTGTTTGAGAAAGGTTCTGTTATAAAAGGTTTTGTTATAAATTGCTTCACTGCTCCTTCTAAGATCAGTGACTTGCGACTTGTCGACTGTCCCTACAGTGCACACTACAGGTGTTTGTCTTTTAAGTGGAGACATAAGACTAGTTTGGTTATGAGGAGTTAAGAAAATCTCTCAGGTACACATCCTTCTTCTCCTTCATTATTTAACCAAGAAATGATGATTTAGCTAATGAAAGAGGATACAAACAAAGCAAAAGACACAAATTCTTCACTGCATAACTGTTAGAATGCAAGGTTTTCTTAGTGTGTATGTTTTTCTTGATTGAACTTTATGTATCTAATAGAATAATAAACCCCTGTTTCAGATTCTGTAGTATAATAAAAAGCTACATGATGTTAAAAAAAAACACACAAATACCAAATACAGGCTCTCCAATACATCAGAGTTTTCATGAATGACACATATATGGCTTCATATATGGCTTTACATTAATTTTCTTGCAGAGCTTAACAGTTAATAATACTTGTCACTGAACTTTAAAATACTTCATTTCTGTCAAATGACTAATAGTTACAGAGTTGATTTCGCTGCAGACGTTGAGTACTAACCTAAAATAAGTCATGAAATGCAGGAACTTATTTAATGTCTGCAGTTTAAGTGGGCCGGAACAAAGCCAATGTCACTCAGTGCTAAATCCAGCCTCCAGGACTCTTATTAGGCCTTCAGTGGAACTGACAACAATTCATTAATTACATTCTGAGATATGGGATAATGGACTCCACTATTATGTGGTCATCATTTAAAACTGTGAATCAAGATACAGTGTTGAAATGTGTCTGGCCATTTCTCCACTTTAGCACTCTGTAGAGGTCACTTCATTTCAGTTATAAGGTATTACATATACGGTCATGTGAAAAAATACGTACACCCCATGGAAATTGTTGGCTTTTTTGACATATTTGGACAAGCAAACATTTGATCATATTTGAAACAGTGCATATTAATAAAGTTGATATACCCTTGGCCCAGAGGCTAGTATTGCCCCCTTTAGCAGAAATAACTTCTTGTAGGCGTTTTGCATAACTGTCCACCAGTCTGTGACATCGGCTTGCTGGAATTTTTGACTACTCTTCCATGCAATATTCTTTCAGTTGCAAGATGTTTGAGGGTTTTCTTGCATGTACTGCCCATTTCAAATCCTCCCACAACATTTCAATGGGATTCAAATCCGGGCTTTGACTAGGCCATTCCATATCCCTCCATTTCTTCTTTTTGAGCCATTCCTAGGTGGATTTGCTAGTGTACTTAGGATAATTATCCTGTTGAAAGGTCCACTTTCGGTTCAATTTCATCTTTTGGACAGATGGCCTCACATTATCTTCAAGCATTCTTTGATATGATGCAGAATTCATAGTTGAATCAATGATTGCAAGCTGTCCAGTCCCTGAGGCAGTGAAGCAACTCCAAAGCATAACATTTCCACCACCATGCTTCACAATTGGTATGAGGTGCTTCTCCTGAAAAGCTGTCTTCAGTCTGCGCCAAACACATCTGCTGTTACTGTGGCCAAACAACTCTATCTTTGATTTGTCTGTTCAGAGCACATCATTCCAAAAGGCCTGGTCTTTGCCTATATGCTCATTGGCAAACTGTAGTCTTTTTCTAATCTTTTTAGACAGCAAAAGCTTTCTCCTGGCACACCTCCCATGCAGGTCAAATTTGTGCAATCGCTTTCTGATTGTAGAAGCAGGCACTTTGATACCAACAGTTGCAAGACTTACTAGCAGATCCTGTGATGAAATTTTGGGGTTCTTGGAGACTTCGTTTTGCATCAGATGGTCTGCCCTTGGGCTGAGTTTGCTGGGACGGCCAGTCCTGGACAAATTGGGAGTTGTTTGAAATCTGCGCCATTTGTAGATGATTTTCCTTAGAGTGGAATGATGTATTTCAAATAATTTTTTATATCAAACAATCTTTTTAAATCCCTTGCCACAACCTTTTTTCTGAAGGCCTTATAGAACTCTTTAGATCTTGGCATGATGATTTTATGTGTCATTTGATAGAGTGTATCAACTTTATTAATAGGCACGGTTTCAAAGAGGATCAAATGTTTGCTTGTCCAAGTATGTCCAAAAAAAAACCCCAACAATTTCCATGGGGTGTACTTATTTTTTCACGTGACTGTAGATCGTGCCAGGCTGCAGGTTTAATGAGGATGTCTGTCTTCATGAACTGCAGGTTTGATTGTTTTCTTATCTGATGCTTCCACTGATCATTTAACAGAAGTCAAATAATTGGACAGAAATGTGACTGTTGTGAATGTATGAAACTTACTTTCATTTGAGCCTTGGTTTTCATCCCATGATCTGATGTAATCATCCTAATGGAGAGAATGTTTTTTTTATTAATCATAAATTGGTGAGTTAAACCTGTATGCAATCTGGATTTCATATAATTAAATCATTATGGGGTTCTACTGAAGAAAGTAATGGACGTTAAGAAGTAAAAGCAAGCAGAAGGTTCAGAAACACAGGACAAAAGAAGGGGGTTGAAAGACACAAGTACACTGGAGTTAAATAGATAATGATTATAAATTCCTCATCTCAAAAAGAAACATCAAAGAAAACCAAGGACGTAAGACAGATTTAGACCATATTACTGACCTCTACTTCCTGGTGAAACGTGAGGCAGATGAGTAAAAGAGAAAAGAAAAAAGCAGACAGTTAGAGGAGGATAAGTCTCGTAGGAGATAATACAGAAGAAAAAGAAGACAATGTACAACTGCTTAATATATCTCACTGGTCTCTAGGCAGGATAATTCATCTGAATATTTCCCAATCTGTACACTAAAATAGTTAATTGTTTCATCATGCACTTGCTATTCAGGGTCTTCACAGTCACATATGTAAGCATTATCACCAATTATACGCCTTGCACGCATTGCTTATTGCTGTTCTGCATGTAAATAAGAAGTGTTAGCAAACTTCACAAACTTCCAATAATTTGTCTTTAATGCAGTTTCACAAAGATTACATAAACAAGAGAAAGTACTATACAAGAGTACAGGTGTGTCAAAAAATGTGAGCAAGATAGTGAGCATCATATTGTTAAAATGAGAGATGTGTTGTTATAAATCAATGTCAGTAACCACTGCAGATGTGGTCGAATATAAAACAATGTCAGTGACCATAAAGATATAGAGCTTATGTGCTGTTAGTCCTACAGTAAATACACGCCGTTCTGTGAATTTATGTGCCTTTTTCCAGGGCTGTCGTGTCTTGAGAAATACAGTCCTCTAAAAATTTACAGTACATAAAAACCCCTGCTTCAGATCAAAGAGGAATAAGCGTTCCTCATAAAAGAGCATGGCACTTTGGTTTTTTATTTCAAGACCTATTTCATTGAAGTAAATTGCTCTATTATTGGCACACCATCAACTTTTCCATTTGCATAACATTAATCAAACAGGCTCAGCCACCTAAACACCTTTCTGCTCCATCAAAATGAAAAACAGCTTTACCCCTAGCTTGTACAATAAAGTCATGAATGATGTCACTCTCTAAAAGCCTAGAACTTCAAACCTTGGGTAATCTATAGCACTAGGCAGACATGATGTTGGTACCCTGGCATCTGCATTATTTAGTGCCCTGTCAAGGCCCTGGGCAAAAAGCATGGTACAAGCAGGGCTTGTAGAGGAAATCAGGGCTTTTATGTGATCAGTGTGGTGAGGCTATTGCTGTTATTGTTGTTTGGTTAATTTTTTTAATTGTTTCTGCATGCCCATTGAATATATCTCCAAACAATGTCAGTACAAGTGTTTACATTGCATGTACTCCTACTTTCTGTACTCTTTACACTCCGACAGCAGAGTGAGTAGAAAATGATCTGCTAATATTTTCTTCATCTTTGCGATGATGAGCAAACACAAGCATGAGTCAGAGCATGAAACAGTGCCACACCACACAGAAACAGGCTCCTAATGTCAAAACATGCACCTAGCTACAAGGGGTGGGCAACAGGGCTTTCAAATATTATCCAGGTGTTTGGGATATTTTGCTAGAACCATATTCTGCAACAAATACAATATGAGAAAGCTGAAGATACCAGTACGTGTTCACTGATGTACAGTGGGCATAATCAAACACGAACATTACAGCAAAGAAGTCATATTGCTACAAAATCTTATGATACCCTTGGGAATCCATCCATTTTCTATACCACTTATCCTACACAGGATCACGGAGAGCCTGGAGCCTATCCCAGGATGCTCGGGGTGCCAATATATCGCAGGGCACAATTGCACACACACTCACACTATGGACAATTTGGAAATGCCAATCAACATCCAGTGCATGTCTTTGGACTGGAGGAGGAAACCGGCGTACCCAGAGGTGGGAATCAAACCCCCCAACCCTGGAGGTGCGAGGCAAACGTGCTACCACTAAGCCACCATGCCCCTCCTTGGGAATCCTTTAAAGGAAATTAGCTAGCTATGATGTTAACTGACCCTGTAGGTTCTATATTGAGTGAGTACGCATCCTTCATTGGTAAGACAACTGTGCTGCACTGTGTGAAAAGAGACAGTATGTCAAATGTTCAACACTCTGTACATCCTTCCCTGACAGAGTCAAAGTAACACTGCTAGCCTTCACTTGAACTCTGAGAACCTCTCATCTTGAAGCCTGTGTGATATTTTAGATAACATGAGCCGCTATGAGGAGTTTTCTTTTCTTAGAACCTGCCATCATGTGTGCAAACATAATCCAGTTATAACATAATCTCTTATGAACAGTTATCATATCTTTATCTAGATCTACCTGAGCACATAAACATCTGGTGACATCTGGTTCTGTCTGATAACCAGTGAGTGCTTTGGGTTATCAGATATTCTAGAGAACTCCTTTGAGTGTGCTCTGTCATGGATATCAGTCACAGGACCATGTCTCTTCATTCAGTGCAGCACAATATTTCGCTCACCTCCTTTGCATGAGAACACTGATTGACAGCCTTCTAATCTCTTAACACACTCTTCCAAAAAATTTAACTGTGTACTAGAGGCATGAATGTGGTTGTATGTGCACATACAGTTTGAAAAGCAAACTCAGCAAGATTGGGTGAACAGGATCTGCTGCTTCCTTACATTTGAGAAACAGTTTAGTGTAAGAGTGATTTATCCTTGTAGTCAGGATATAAGTAATGAAATATATATGACAGATAAATTTCTTTCAATTTCAGCATTGCATTCCAAGTTATAGTGATTTACACGGTAGTTCAGCATCCATTCAGGGTCACAATGGGTCTAGAGCCCATAATGGCAGGAATATGCCCTGAACAGCTCACCAGTCAATTGAAGGTGATTAGACACCTATACACACATATACACACAAACACTTATTCGCACCTAGGAAATTTTCAGGAGTGGGGGCCAAAGCACCCAGAGAAATTCTACATGGACACAAGGATAACAAGCTAAAGAAACCTGAGCTCAGGATCAAACCCCAGACCCTAGAACTGTGAATAATATAATTTACAGTTTATTTCCTCTAACCGGTATGGGGGTTTTCATCTCCTTTTAAGTCATATAGAGACATTAAAATTCCTGACAGTTCTGTCGTTTGACTGTTACAATGATTGCATGTAGGAAGGATTTATCAAAATCAGATGTATCATTGTGGTGAAGGCCTCGAAATGGTCTCGCATCCCACTCAAAGATAACTATGCTGGGCTGCTAACAGGCATGTGGGCTTCTCACAGCTCACAAATACACGTGTTCACATTCAGTTGCTTTTCAATTGAGAATCCAATCAGTCATGTACCACGAAAAGACAAGGAATAAGCAGTGCGCCCACCAGAACTCTGTTTTCGCTGTCACAGCACAGTTGGACCAGACAGGCAAACATAAGCCTCCTACTTGATTTATGCACAAGGCTTATTTGACCAGGCTTTTCAGATTAGCAGCATGGCACATCAAAAGCACTGCTACCAGCCCACTCAGCTGATTCAGAGCATCCCAGCCTTCCTTCATGTTCATGAAGAAGCTTGAAGGTCTACCATTCTGAAGAGGTTTTCAGGAGCCAAGGAAAACAGGCAGGCACCTCCTCAGAGACACATCTCTCACCCAGACTGACAGATCATTTTAAGAAGCCCAAAGGCTTTGCATGGAATAAAGCAAACATCTCTGAGAGAATGCCCTGCAGTTGACTAACACCAAGCTTCACTTTTGTCTATTAGGGAAACATAAAGTTGTGGGTGGCAGGTTCAGCATAGTAGTCTGAGAGTAGTCTGTCTCCTTAGCTTTCAGATTCCAAGAAAACAATGTGTAAGACTGCTCCACTGTAGCATGCACAATGGCACATGACAGCCAACAGTAAAAAGAGGTTCTCAGACAATGAGCTATTACTTAGCAGTGACTGCCACTGCTGGGCCCTTGAGCAAGGCCCTTAACCCTCAACTGCTCAGCTGTATAAATGTAAGTCGCTCTGGATAAGGGCGTCTGCCAAATGCCATAAAATGTAAACGGAAAAAAAAAAAAAAAAAAAATTCACCATAACTGTAGAACCCAATACCATAAATGAAATGTAAATGACTGAAGGTCAATGAATGTCATATCCATAGTATAGATAAAATGTGGTGTGGCGAGACACATGGATCAAATCTTGTTATTGCTATTGAATAAAAATATATGTAAAAATATTTACCGAATTTTGTCCAATACTATAAAACTGTCACAACCATACCACACTGCTACCCAGTCATCTGTATCAAGTACAATGAATGAATCACTGTGTCAGTGTTAAAGCACTATACTGCTGTTTTGTGCCTTGTCTACATCCATGCTCCCTGAGTGTGTATTCGAATACGTAGCCATGTACCCATGACGATCATTCAGAAAAGTATCTGAATATCATCTGACTGACAAATGCCATCAATGTATCAGAACCATCATACAAGAATAAACAGGATAATCTGAACAGGATGCCATTTGAACATGGCCAGTTTTATACATATATGTGATATACATAAAAGACAATGATGCATTAAACAATACACATCACATGTATTTTTGGAAAGTCACATTCACAGATAAGATTACAAGACTAATTTTAAAAAAATAAAAATCACACAGCTATTCATTATAGTAATAACTACATACAAGCAGGATGGTACATCTTGGTACCATTTGGATGGTACATTTCCTGCTTAATTAATATAAGCGCTACATTTAATTTTTAAAGGCACACTAATACAGTATCTGAGTCTTAATTAATCCCAATCCATACACATTATTTTAGTTCAGGCTCAGAATTTATGCTGCAGAGACAAATTAACAAGCTCTTTCTAACTCAGTAAAAATGTCCTAGCTGTTAGTCTTCAGTACACACTTCAGTCTCAAAACACTGCCACCAACCCAATGAGACTGAATGACAGCTATAAAGGTGACAGCCAGAGGGAGCAATACAGGAAAGACAGAAAATCAAGTGATGTCTTTAAATGAGCAAATCTGACATGAAAAGCATTCAATAACCCATTCTGCCCAAACACAGCAGAAAAAAGTGAGGGACTTGACTGCTGTGGAGCAGATCTTGACAGCTTTGACAGGGCATGTCAACCTTACACGTTTCCTAAACACATTCCCAGTATACTCTGGCTCATTATGACTAGAGGCAGACTGCACTTTTCTGGCATTTGGACCAAGTCTCTGCCAAATAACCTATCCCTATTTATTACTACTTTCAAAGAAAGGTTCACAGTCTGAGGTATGCTTGGCCCTTGACTTTATTAAGGACGAGCAAAATAAAACAGAAAGTTCACCCACCGTTCCTATTCAACTATATACACTTTTATAGGTTTAGTTCAGATGGATTTAACTGCTTTCCTTATTAGCATGTGCAATATGTTGTGCTTAGACTGAAGAAAGTGAAACAGCCGGTAGAAACATGTAAATGTTCAAATGGTCAATAATAGTGTTAGCCGTATTAGAAATGGAATTAAAAAAAAAGAAAAGTCTTGCTCAGAAATGTATGAGACTAAACAGCACTGAAACTGGTACTGGGCCTGCCACACTTTGCACCTGCACTCCTCAATGTCCAATTCAGCAGGAAAGGGCACAGAACACAGGAGTCGCATGATGAAAGACCAGTTTCTCTTGACTCAATTAAAGCCCCCACCCCCCACCCCCCAGCACTGGTGTGTGGCCAGAAGCTTCTACACCCCACTCACTTGCTTTCATTGGCTGCCATTTCTATGTACTCCAACTGTGCTGCCTATTAAACTTGTGCCCAGTCCCTCGGGCCAAACTTGCAAGTTTATCAGTACTGGATTTAGAGCAAGAAACCTGCCCACTGCAAACAGGATTCTCTGGCTGTTGTGTGCCAGTATAGCTTGCTGAATTGTGATTTGTCTAAACCCAGACTATATTAGGGGTATTTGCTGGCATTCCGTTATACTGGATTATAGATAATTATGGCCCATATGCCATGATGACAACACAACGACAGGGGTATACCCACCTACACAGCCACGTGGTTACAATCCTGATGGATTAGTGCCAATCATGACAGCACTGTGGGACTTTCATATAGCTGGCATACATTCCCAGCGGAACTGACACAAGCACTCACTCTTCACACTACCCAGCCAGGTATCTCACCTATCACTGAGGGTGAAGATGGATGCTTCATCATTTCAGCTGCTATGGTAGTCACACTTCATTGATTTATTAGGCTCATAAACGCAAACCAGCATGCATTTTTACCAGTGATTAATGCACTTGATTAGAAGCAACAAATTCATCTCTTGATCAAGCTTCAACTCTGCCAAAAAAGACATTAACTGTCATCATCATCATCATGCTCGTCTCATCTTGAAAACATCTTCCTATCTGCAATTAGGAAGTCTGCAAAATGACAGGCTTCCCTAAGAGTAATATTATTACACCCACCTCAGCCTGGTCCAGTGTGCATCTTAATACCATGGTAATGACTAGGGAACTGGGGAGAAGATGCATGAAACATTTTGCTTCATTAAAAATGTAGTGGCAGTGTAACAGGTGCAAGCCTGACACAGTCTTCCGCTGCTGAGGGGAAGCACTGCTTTTAATGAGCTCCTTCTACACTGAGAGAGGGAGAGAGATAGAGGCTGGCAGCCACTAGAGGATTGGCCGGCTCGGTTCGTTGTTTATTTTCAGTGGAACAGATGACAGCTTCACTCCTGCTTTCTGAGAAACTCTCTCTTAGCTGCTGATGGAGGAGGGGGCAATCATGAGGCATGCAAACACAGAAACTGCTACATATATGCTGATAATGAGCATAATCCTATTACAACACTGAAATGGTCATTAGAAGACAATGTTATTGTGTCCAAGGAAAATACTGTACGTTCATCTTCTGTCACATGTATTTGCATCACACTGTTAAATGCAGACACTGAAGAATATAGGGCTTGGTTAAAATATTGTTTATAATTACTTATATTCAGTCAGCATGGTCTTAAACGGTCTAATCTTTTACATTGTCATTCACTTGGGTATAAGTATCAACCATGGAATAGGATTTTACGTTCTAGTAATATATAAATATACAGCCAACATGACTCAAGTAGATCCATAGTGTTACAACTGAAAGCAGGAAGCTCCTTAGCATTGCCTGTTTCACACTAGTAATGGTTACTTCATTGAAAATCTCATCATAAATATTGCTCTTTGCCAATTTGGGGAAGGAAAACATCTTGCTCTTTCTCAAAATATAATAAGATATAAATAAACAGGCCAGCAAGCAAATCCTCAACATATACACTATGTACTCAAACAAACCTATTTTAATATCTAAACACCATTTCTTAATAATGTACAACACACAATTGCCTGAATATGATTTATGCATCCTACACAAGGATGTCTCAGCATCATGTGGCAATTCAAATTAATTTCTCAAGATACAATCTAGTTGAAAACTCAGAAAGGTGTTTTATGATCCACAGATTAGTTATCTTATTTATCTATATTAATTACCTTAGGCTCCAGGGTCTAACAGACACTACAAAGGGCAGTGCAAAGATCTATATGCCAGAAGTCAGAATAGGAAGCAGCAAGAGTGTATTTATATGTCTGTTTGTTTGCTCAATCTATGTTAATCAAACCTATAGGCAGAGAATAAGCTAATGTCTGGTTTTTAAGCCAATCAGCAGAAGAAATATCTATCCCAGTAGAGTAAATTCATATCTACAAAAAAATCTCCTCCCCTGATGCAGACAATAAAGCACAAATAAATAAAGCAAAGAATGTTCATTAAATATTTATCTGTGCGTGTGTGAGGACATATGCTTTTTTTTGTTCTACTGTTTGGATTACTGTTACCATTCATTACAATGCCACTCAATACTCTGTGGCTCGAAGGGCATTAAAAGTCTGAATCAATTTCAGTAATCTGACATTGCCTTGATACCCAGTGAAGTTAAAATAAATATTTTCACAAACAGAACCCATTTGTACTCAATACAGTTTAACTACTTCCTATACCTGTATGGAAAAGGTACTAAACATCAGTACCATAGTTAATTTTTTTCCAATGTACTCACTGTACTGACTACACTGTACACACTGTACTGTACACACTGTACACACTGTACTGTACTCACTGTACTGACTCCAATGTACTGACTACATTGCCTTTTAACATATTCAAGTTCAATGTCTATGTGTTGAATGCACTGATTTTATGTAATTGCAGTCCCTACTAATAATCATATAATATGCACAGGAGTTGTGTGCTTTAATACACTATTATTCTGGTGAGTGTGAAGGACACAAGTCTGCTAAAAAAAAAAAAAAAAAAAAGGGTATGAAGGATGCCACTGCCTCTTCAAATGATGTTCCTCTCAGCTTAATGGTGCATCTTAACCACCTCAGAGGACACACAAACTACTAATAAATCTTTTTTTTCCTTTCAACAAGAAAAGAGTGTTCTTAAAAAAGAATGAACTATTATGAGAAACAATTGCAAGTTTCTTGCTGCTAAATTCACACTTCTATCAAAGCGATCGTTGTAGGTTTTCTCAGGAGAAGGTGTGATGGATCAGATTTACAGGAGTTCTCCAGTGTCTGTTCACCAGAGACACAAGGTAACAAATCCCAAACTGCAGTTTTCAGTAACCATTAGGAACAATGTGACTTCCCCGAAGCTGTAGCATCACATGGAAACAAAACAAAAACACTTGTGCAATGCACATATTTAGGAAGCAATGCAATTTCCACAATTTGATCTATGCATAAAGAAGCAATAAGAAAGTCAGGCACTGCATCTGAAATCACATACGTACTTCTGCTATAAACAGTATGTCAAATCAATACTACAAAAATGAGTGTATCTGAAACCAAAATATTAATTATCTCCAGATACTTTAGATAAAAAAAACTAAACAGAGGCCATGTTATATCCAAAAATTTTTTTTTTTTAAATCCAAAGTGGAAGAGCGCTAGATATTACTCAATCCCACAGTTCAGTGGTATGGCTTCTGAGGTAGTCAGTTTGGTGGTGGGTGGCAGTAAAGTAGCTTTCAGTAGAACTGTATTATGAAACGTTCCCTTACAGAAAGCAAAGTTTTGAGGTCATACATGTGAAGATTACTGGTTGTGTCATACATGTGAAGATTACTCCAGTCACTTGAATGCTATACCAGGATTAGGAACATGTTCCACCCCTGAGGAGAGGTCTGTAGCCTGTAGTATTCAATTTCGGACACATAAAAAAGGAACTCAACTGGATGGCTAATACTGGGACCATGGATGTGATTTTGTTTAAAGTATAAGAGAGTAGTTATTTCAGCAGGACATTCCTGTGTATTATTTCCTATGCAGGAGGTGGCTGATGATCAGAATAAAGAGGCTCCTAAGTAGCAGAGGGAAACTCATTAACGGCTTTGTTCCAATTCATCCCTATCTCAATATATCTATGCCCACAATTTAGAGAATAATACACAGTCCAGCATCAGGAGGTTAGCAAATACTATTGGAAAATCATTAACAGTGCTAAATCAAATTTTCTCTTTGGGGGTTTAATGTTTCATTCGCTAGTGCTAATTCATACAGTAGTTACTGTAAGAAAGATTTCGACTAGAGTTATTCAATACACAGTTTAAACAAAAGCTGGACCTTTGGGTTTTTTACCCTTGAGGCATGACAAGCTTGCAAATTTAGCTATTTAATGTTGTTGTTGTTGTTTTATTTATTTACTTATTTTTAATCACACATCCTCTGGTAAATTGTGCATGCTGTGCTAACTGTTCAGCAAAGGCATATGGCTCAGTGTTTGCAGTTATAAGTGAATTATCACTGAAGCAGGGCCAATTAACCCTCCACATTTGCACATCACTACAAAATCTGTGATGAAAATATAGACAATAACTGATATATACTAGCATTTGAAGATGAAACCCATTAATGAACTGAACAAGAGCATAAGTGAAGCTTCACCTCTTAGCCAACAGTGTGTGACCGACATATTCTGTCAACAGTAAACATGAATCCTGAATGTAGTCAGAAACTGAACCTCTTCATTACTTCGCTTTTGTAAACTAGGCTAGCCAATATTACTTCAGCCAATTTAAAATACAAGATAATGATAACTTAATTAGACACATTTTGTCAACGTTTAAACCCAAACATTTCACGAAAAGCACATTCACACATCTAAAGCACCTCTTAAGTGTGGGAACTGCGTCGGAAACTGAATATTGTGATAACAGTGCGCTATTTTAACACACCATTTAGTGCGACAGTAAGCTATGCGGTTTCGGACACAGCCTTAAGGACGAACTCGACGCCAGACCTCACACAACAATCCCATTCAATGTAAATGAAGGCTTTTGTAGACTTTATGTGTCTGTACGTTAAATGCACACAAAAAGCAATTAAACAAAACGAAGCTCGTCTTGGTCGTTCAAACGGACTTACATCTCGGAATCGGTTCCAGTGTTTGATCTTGCGACTGTACTGGGAAATGGTGGCCAGCCACTGCTCGTCTTCCATGAAATTGCCGCTTTTCTCAACCGCATCTTTGCCACCTCGCTTTCCGTCCGCCTGAACCGGAGACCCCGAGAGCACCAGGATCGGGAGGAGAAGAGAGACAAGACACAAGAGCACCATGATGTCCGTTAACCAGGGTTCCGCAAGAGAACGCAAGAGGACAGAGGATCTGTTTCTCCTAACAGCAAGAGATTGATGCTGAGGCTTCACTGAAATGTGACCCGATTACAGGATGCTGGTTACACACACTATGGAGAGAGAGAGAGAGAGAGAGAGAGAGAGAGAGAGAGAGAGAGAGAGAGATGCAGTGTATCAGGTAAATTTGCAGCAAAATACAGATGAGTGCAAAGGTTTGCATCAGACATAGTTTCTGGATAAATACAAAAATAGACCTGCATCGAGTCAGCATTAAAAAAAAAAAAACGATTTTTTTTTTTTTTTTAACAGAAAAATATTTCTTGAAAATGAGTTTTCCCATGAACCTCTGAAAAAAGCTGAAATATCTGGGAGAGTTATATCAGGAAGAAGGGGCAAATATTACAACTGAAAGGATTCAAAAGCTGCTCAGAGGATACACATAAAGTGTAAACAGCATGAGGCCATACAAGTTATTAAAAGAAGGTTAATCCAGAAATGGAAATGCAAACTTTGCAAATTATACTGATATTACATTGGGTTTCTTTTCTATTAATATTTATTTTTTATTTTCATTTTGTTCTTGTGCAGTATTAAAACTTTTGTCCAAAGTATGAAGTGGTTTAATCACAATTAGCAGACACTTAAATGCACATAAATATGCAACAAGGTGTCGTTCCATGCGTTACCTCCATGAAATACCTCTTTTGTACTCTTTTAAGAACAAAAACTAAAAATAACACTGTATGCACAGTCAGGGAATGGACTACACAAGGAACACAGATGGAAGTGACCTTCAAGAGCCCTGGACTAAACACTTTCCTGAAGAGACTGTATCTGCACAGGGCCCAGAAAATCGTTGAAAGCCTCAGTATCCAATGTGCAATATGTAAATTTACTCAAATTGGTGAGTGAATTTACATACAGCTGAAGCCTGAATGGGTGGTTGTTTTTCTCTGCAAAAATATTACACTCAAATAAAAACGTGAATTGTAATCAGTGACGTTGGTTACTGAACTAAAAATTAAAGTTATTAAAACAGTGCAAACAATTAAGTTAACTACAAGTACTTCAAATATAATAATGGAGTAGCATTTCATTTTACTATTCCTTTCTATCCTTGATTTTAACTAACTTGATGTAACTCATAAAATATCGGACAACACATCAAGTGACAGAGCATAAATAATCCTGTGTCACTCACACATGTTAGTGTGTGGTGTAATCGAAACCACAGACACCCAGGGGAACTTTCTGGTGTTCTACTTGTTACTGAAGGAGCATCCTGTACATGACCATGGCTAGTTATTATGTGGTTACGTGATTGAGGTTCATACATGTTTGTCAGTGACTAGTGTTTCAGTAATCCAAAGAGCTGTAAACCTGAAACACTAAGCCTAGTACAAAGACAAAATGGACTAAATCCTTATGGAGAATTTTATATGACTTTTGCAATATGCATACATAGTAATATGTATCCATAAAGACTATACTCTTTCAGTATGCCTAACCCTGCATGATATTTTAAACTATATACTGTAAGTAAGAATGTTTCCTTTCATTTAAAATCATCTCAATAAATAAAAGACCAAGTACAATATTTTTGCCCCGTTTGTTTAATTGGTTTCTCTATATCTTTATCTAAGTCATATTTGTGCAGAAATATAGAAAATTCAAAAGGGTTCACAAACTTTCAAGCACCACAGTAAGAAGGTTACTAAATGTTCCTGGAACCTCCTGAACTTTTTAAAATCATGCCACCATCACTGATTTCACTGACCTTCTCCCATTTCTGTTCTTGTGCCTTTTTTTTCCTAAACAGAATGGATTGACTATTGACTACAGGCTGCAAGCTCAATCTTTCTTCTCTCATTCTCTGAGGGAGAAACATCAATGTTTGGAGATGAGATTGTATTATATAGCATTGGAGGAGGCAGTTTCCCCTGCTCTCAGCAGTTTCCACCATTACTTTGCAGTGCCACTTCTGTCACTGATATGCTGCAGTGAAGACCAATACTATACTTAGTCACCCTGATTTCACCCTCTTTCAATTGCAGTGAGATGCTGACACATCTCTGATATCAATACCTTCTCGTAGTCAGTTAGTTCTGCAGCCTAATACTGTTCACAGTATTACACACACTTTGGTCACACACGGTTTCAATAGGTCTTTCTTCTCATAGCTTTTACAGCTTACATCTGTGTATGCTATTGCTTTCCAATGGCATCAGTTGTAAGTAGATGAATAAAATCTGAGCACAAAGCTATATCAATAAGTTTATGTCTATCAGTAAGTTTATATCTATCATGAGATATAATATCTATTGATATTATATATCAATAATAAGCTGAATAGCTTAATATACACAGTATACTTAATATACAGCCTTCCTTGTGGAAAGCAATGCAAAAGTTAAGAATAGAGAGAGTGTATTCAATGGGATTCTTGCGTTACCATTTAACAGTTATTTTTGCACTCCAGTTCTTCTTCTTTGTTCTGTACTGCTCTAAAAGAAACCAGGCTGTGATCAGATGCCTGTGGAGAAAAAAGAATCCAGGCTCAGCTATAAGATGAATGAATTTCAGCAAAAACTGCAGTTCATCAGGGCTCCAGATCTTTAAATCATATTATTCATTTTAGATAAAGTGAATGTGAAACCGTTAATGCCTTTATATATATATATAAAATATATATATATATAAAACTTTGCCCTCAGCATGGGATCTGGACAGAAGTAAGACCACACAAATTAAGAATGCAGGCTTTCGCTCAGTTTTAATAATTGATCCCACTGTTATCTTGCACCTTTCTTTTGAATACAGCAAACTGTATTCAGAAGGACAGTATGCTTTTAATTAATGAGCAGCAATGGCTGCTCAGAGAATGAATGACATCAAATCAATAAATCAGACCACAGGGGAAATGGGTAATGCTACATTATATACAGTATGCCTCGCTGTACTGCAATCCATTGTCTCCTCCCCAGAAAAAATACACATTTTTAAAAATAAAAGTGGGCTTACTTTACTATAGCCATCTCCTGTCCTGACATTAGCTTGGATTTGGCTTGGTGCCTGAATTCGACTAATGGCTGGACTTTCATTTTAAAGAACACAGTACAGTCTTGATATATCATTGCTGGAATTAAAACAGTATGAACTATATTACTGTTTCTGCCTGTAGCAATACAGTCCCTGTGTTTATGCCATACTGTAGCGGAAATGTTGCAGTGTGGCATGGTGGTATGATATTATTACTAATTTACTGATATATCATAATACATTAAAACTGTCAGCTGCATACCCATTTCCCACCACATTAACCTTAAGACTGTACAAAGAGGTGCTGTGCAAAGTATGGGAACTGAAAAAGAGAACATTGCCTCTCAGCAAGATTTATCCAGCATCACTGTTTCTTCTGCACCTTTGGGAATTGGAATCCTCTTCTAGCTCCTCCAGCCATAAATCAAACTGTAAATGGAACAATGTTTTAGCCAGTGACTAAGAGCACAGAGAGAGAGAGAGAGAGAGAGAGAGAGAGTATGGCATGGCACCTCTATTTGGGGCCACAGGTAAAAACCACACACTCAGTCTTCATCTAAACACAATATTAACAGTTTGTTGTAGAGTGAGTTTGGTTTAATATTGCTCATATTTCATAAAATGTAAAAAAAATAAAATAAATAATAATAATAATAATAAATAAATAAATACTTTAGTGTCGCTACAAACAAACATTGTATTTCCAAATGCCACCAAATATTTAACTTTAAATACATGCTATTTTTATTTTAGATTTTTTTTTATACTGCTGTGTTTCATATTTGCTATGTAAGTTTGCAGTTACAGAATGGAGAAAAGAAGAGGCAACAAATAAAGGTTTCAAGACATTCAGCGGATGCGGCCCATACCAAGCAGAAGCCTTCATGTTCTAAAAGCATGGTGTTTCTATGGATACAGACTACTCCGAGCAGCCCTGGGACTCTCCTGCAGCACTCCCTCTACATTTGATTCAGTATTGCTGACTATTTATCAGAACTCTTGCGATCAGCATTGAGGCCACATACACGATCACACAGAGAATTCAGCTATTCTTCTTGGTGCAAGCACAACCACCCATGTACAGCAAGGAAAATGTCCCACATATTGAAAAAGGGTAAATCTATTCAGTAATGCCATCTGGAGCTGCTCTAAATGCAAGCTGAGGTGTAGAGGTGTGCCACAGATCAGTAAGAGCTTGTAGTGGCAATGCATTTAACATGGTGGCCCTTTGTTGTTACAAATGTAGACCCTGTTACATCAGTTTTGTTAATAATGTTAATAATATACATAAGTATGTGCAATTAGAAGAACAGTTACAACAAAAGAGTATTTGTCAAACAAATTGGTGTACATGAATTATAATAGCTCAGGAATGCCTCCTAGTGTACACTTTGTTATTACAAATATTTTTCCTAATCCCTAACCTCAGATTTCTAACTTCACTCAATAATCACCACCAAACATTTTTACATCATTAACATATATAACATTGTACAATAATGCTTGTATATTGTATGCAGTACAGCACCGGAATAACTGTACAGTAATCATTTTTGTTGTTTTTGTTTTTCATTTTGAAATGTGCATGTTTACATCTGTATAGAATAAAAAATAGCTTCCTACATGGTTCACCTAATACAGACGTAAATAGGCTTACAAATGATTTGGCATTTAGGCATTGTCTTTGTATTGAGGAAACCAAGCTAAAACAACAGAAAGCATCACTGCTTGACTGCACAAATATAAACAACAACAACAGCAACAATACTATTGATTTTAATCTCACCACAAACACACTACACTTCTCTGTGTAAAACAGTAAAAATCTAACATCTGATATTTCACTGTGTGGCATGACATATTGTCAATCTGCTTTATATAAAAATATAGAGTAGACTTACTGAGCAATTGCACATCAATCTCCACAGTAATTGGCAAAACCTTTGAATACAGTTTAAACATTACACATAATAAGCATCATTTTCCAAGGTGGATACAAACAAATTTCTTTTTAAATAGTGTGCATTGTGTGATATTCATGAAAATCCAGTTTTAATGTTCGTACCCTACAAGTCAAATCACTAATATGAATCTCGACTGATTGACTTCGAATCATATAACTGGCATGTGTTACTGCAATTTTATATACCATTTACTTTAAATAGCTTTAAATGACTTCAAATACTTAAAGTTTAAATAGCTTGTTTATTTAATTTGCACAAAAGAATTTAATGAAAATTTTGTGAAGCTCAATCATTTCATATGAATGACAAATCAATCCAAAAGAAACCCATAAATTAAGAAAACTAGGCTAGGAAGGACAAAAGGACAAAAGAAATGACACCTTTTAAAAGAAAGAAGAGATAGTCTGTACCTATGGTAGCAGAAGCGCTGCAGTGGCTGAGCTGGTTTGCTGGAAGATTTAGAGCACGCCACATTTAGGAGGCACTCTTTCATGCTTTAATCTCATTTTTCAGCTCTGTGAACTTTCCTTTTATGGAGTTTTTTGGGCATCACTACATGGCATTTCATTGGCATTTATTAACACATGTATGTGAGTCCAAAGAATATCAGCATTACTGAAACTTTTGTAAACACTTGTTCCTTTGAAACACTGATTCTGTATAGTCTTTAAAACACTAATTCTGTATAAACAGAACCACTTGAGAAACACCAACTCCAAACAACCAACGAGTAGAGATTTACATGACATTGTTTTATTTTCTATGTTCTTTCATCAGTTCAAAAACATGTGAAAAATGGTTAAGAAAATGAATGGATGTAGTGTTTGTGTCCACTATTCTTTCAATATATATATATATATATATATATATTTATTATTTTAAAAAAAAGGTGCTTCCACCTTGATATGAGAAATGTAGTGAAATTAGTAAATTAGTAAATTTGCAACAACCCAACAAGCCCAATGTGATAAGTGCATGTGTGTGAACTCATACTAACATACTTAATAAGTAATTAACTAGTAGTTAATTGGAGTAACATAAGTATTAATCAAGAACTTCTCATTTGTTCCTGCTTAGTTCCTGTATAGTTAACTATGAGTTATGGAGCAGCATTATAAAGTGTTAGCGCATAATTTTGCAGAAATATGCAATGAAAATCAATTAGATTTAATTTATTCAGCATATCCACATGTGAACAGAATTTAGACCTCTTTGATACCACAAACAGTTTTGCGACATGCATAGTGTTTCTCTTGCTCATTCCACATCTTATGCCTTAATGCTTTCAAAGAAAAAAATATATCACCATATGCAGTAAGTACAACTGTCCCAACTTTTTTGGAGTGTGTTACAGTCACCAGATTTGAAATTAGTGTATATTTTCACAAATAAATTAAATTCACAAAGTAAACCATCAAATAATGTGTTATGTGTTTGCAATATAGTACAGGGTGAATTGAATTGAATTTTCAAATGATTCTTTTTGTGTTGTTTTTTTTTTTTTCCTTTTTCTTTTTTCCATACTGTCCCAACTTTTTTCGGAATTGGGGTTGTATTTAAGTAACTTATTTTTAAAAGTATGTAATAAGACCATTGTTGCGCTGCTTCCTATTCACAGTAGGAGTGTAGCTAAAGCTAGAGACGAATAAACCGTTTTTACATGATGGGACATGACAGCAAAGTTTAGCATGAGGTGTCAAAACAATAAATCAGAAATCAGTGTATAATAGAAATAACTGATGTTTTAGATTTCGCACTGCAATCCCTGTTGTGGAACAACTTGTTTATTCACACACACACACACACACACACACACACACACACACACACACACACACACACACAGAGCAAGTTTTAGGGAGGAAGGAGGAAACGCAAAATGACCACGCAGCCCTAATCCCAGGTTCAGGACCAAACCCCAGAATGGATTTGTGAGGCTGCAGTGCTACCTGCCCGTGTCACCCTGCCCGTGTCACCCTGCACCACAGAATATTTACAGTTTATTTCCTCTAACTGCTGTGGGACCTTCATCTCCTTTGAAATCACACCGAAACTCTTGGACAACAGAAATGGCTAGGTCAGCAAGATTACTAACGCTAGCTGGAATACTAGTATACAAGCTAGTGAATTTGCTTAGATTAAGAACCACGTATAAGCATTCATGGCTCTTTGTGTTGGAGTTTGGTTTCCTAATATATCGGATGTATTCTTTTACTATTATGACTTTTCATTTTCAAAGTCTTGGACACAGGCCTACAGGCTATTATTGAAGCATCGTGTGATTATCGGGTTGTCGCGAACATGCTTTGAAATGTTACTGTTACAGCCGCGATGTCTACGTGACTTTTTTTTTTTTTAGCGTTTACCCAAAGTTGGTGAGTGTATGTATGTGTGTGTGTGTGTGTGTCACTCAGACCACCGGTTTCAAAAGCGCGTCAGATTCCAGCAGAGTGGAACGTTGTGTTGTGCACGTGCTCTGAAAGCTGATTGGTTCAGACGTGGGACTGGAAAAGAACCGCAAACAAGCAGAAAAATGTTCTTGAATGAATTATTCAGAAACATGCTGCTAAATCAGCAAATAAAATAAAATAGCCTCCCACACAAGTCTCCATGTACGTTGTAGTTTATATATAAAAATCAGTGGTTTTGTAGGCATTATTATTTTGTATCAAACAGGGGGACGTAGAAACGTACAAGTGCATATGAAGGTTTTACGCTCCTACTGTTTGATGCAGAATGAGAATTCTTACAAGAAAGCCTGATTGAATGAATTTGACTTGTGAGACTGTAGTTTAGTGGGTTTTTAAAAAAAAAAATCGTAATAAAAAACAACAACAGTTTTTAGCAGTGTATTTGATGTATATTTCAGCCTGTTTATACCGTGACGCTCAGCAGTAAACCAAATGCGCTAGACCTAGTACATTATGTTTCAACTTTTGTCTTAACCATTTCACATTTGGGGGTTAAAGGGTGTCATTTTCTTCACTCCCAAACCATCAGCCATCCCCATTGCATCCCCTCCGGAAGTGGGGATAGTAAATTGATCGCTTTCCAAAACCCCAAAGCGTTTATGGAGGAGATGAAACGCTGAAAACGTGACCTAAAATCTGATTGGCTAAGAAGTCTGAGGGGGCGGTACCACCCAACACTACGTATAAATATTCCTTGGACGGGTATTGGAGTTCGCGAGCTTTCAGGCAGGTCTTACCACAGGTTTTTTATTCTTTTACCATGATTTATTCAGTGTCAGAATCCGGTGTTTCAAAACGCCTTTCATGGGAGAGAGTGGTCCAAAAACTGCTCAATCATAACGATGACACAAAAGCAACGGGGAAAAGAGATTCAGGTAAGCAGGTAATTCAGGGTTTAATGTTTCTTTAATTCACTCTGTCTCCAAGGTGATATAGTACACCGTTACATGTCTTTTTAAACGTACAGTCCACTCATTAATGAAATATTGAGTTTAATTAAGTTTTGAAAACTTTCTCTCAGGGTGTTTATCGGTACTTTCGATGGAAGACGACCCATTTGAAGAGGCTCTGTGTGCAGAGACGGTGGCCAACGTGTCTGATGTTCTGAGTGAGAGCAGTGCTGAGCTACTCGGCTCCTCCAGACTGGTTGTTCCTCATGTTTTAACGGAGAGGATCGGCCAGGAGCTGCTGCAACTGGCGGCCACTGAACCCTACGGTCTCAGAGGAGCCATCATTGACGTGTGTGTGGACAACAGCAAGAGTCATCGGAGTGTGGGACAAATATCCGTGGACCCCGATATTGTTCCAACTTTTCATCTCACGTTTTTACTGCGGCTGGATCTTGGGGGACTGTGGCCGAAGTTCACGAGTAGACTCAGCAATTCCGTTAAACTGAGCACAGGCTTTACAGTGCTGAAAAGGAGGCTGTACAGCTCAGAGGAAGTGTATGTGGAAGAATTATGACCTGAAGATGGCACTTCTTTTAAAAATTACTCTTACTAATCATTATAGGCAAACCTTACTTGAAAGGTTTACGTGACTATTTCCTTCTTATTTAAGAAACTGACTATGCAAATATTGATGTATGGGTTTTACTATGCACTTTATTAAGCTGATATAGGGTAAGGTGTGTTAGCATAAATTTATAATCTAGCCCTATAAAATACCAATCACTTAAGTAATGGCACCTAAAAGCATTCAACTACCTCAGGAAAGAAACTAATGTAGACATTTTATAATCGTGAGTGTGTAATTTTACAAAATACCTGACTTTGCACAAGTTAAATTTGCACTACCTCATCATGTGACGTTTACAAATGTTAGTTTACATGGGAAATCAAGTGTACTTTTACAATAAGTAGAGTTGTTCCCAAATGAGGAACACTTTGAAGTACTGAATCTTGTCTTACTGTTAAAGATTTGCATTGTACTGGTTATTTATACATCCACATCTTTTGGACTTTTTTGTACAAATAAATCTGCATAATGGTGCCAAACCCGAAGTCACGCTGCTTATCCAGTGCTTGCTTGATAGACTCAACTATAAATTAGTTCTGTTTCTCAGACCCTTGATGAATCTATAATAACTAAATTACACATACACACAGAAATAGGTGATTAAATTTTTAATAAATACAGGGGAAAATCTCTTCATCAATCTCAACTGCTTCTTAAAAAAATCCAACACGCAATCTACAATGAAGAATTAAATAACAAATGGCAACATTTCAGATAACCAAAGTTCTTGGTTCAATCTGAATTGGCTCAGATAACCCAAATAAGGGATTTTAAGAACTGTTTAACAAAAAACTGGGTGCATGGACACACTGAAAGAGGCATTAAGCTTGGATCATAACTTACTATTCAGAATATACCCATTTGTTCACGTTTCACATTCATAAAGCATCACCAATTACTTTCATATAAACACAATTAAGTGTTGGTGCTCTTTTTCAGACCTTAGCACTACATACTCAATGATGTCCCACTTCACCATCATTATGGGAAAGAGGAAAGACAAAGTTGCCTACGGCTGCAAGGAGATAGATCTTTTTTGTTTTTTTCTTGAACTGGTGCAAATTCCCAATCTACTTTTAGTGAAAGTTTGGTGAGTTTGCTGTTGGTCACCTTCAAATATGGACCTTCCTAAAAAAAAAAGAAGTAAAAAAAAAATGCAATATAAAAAAACCATACAAATGCCAAAACACACAGACACTGAATTAAAAGTTTGACTACATTGCTGAAAATTTGTTATACTTGGCTTCCATTTTCAAAAATTAATGCAAAAATACAGTAAAATATACAAGATATCAGGAGTTCCATAGCATGGATGGAACTTTGTTACTTGTCTAAGTAACAACTAAATTGAATTTTATAATATTTCGTTTAAATTTAAGATGCAATATTTTAAAATCAAACAACTGTTAAAGGAAAAAAAAAACAACGATTGGGTGGTGTTAAACACTCACTGAGCACTTTATTAAGAACACTGTATTAATACTGGATAGAGCCTCCCTTTGCTTTCAAAACAGCCTCATTTCATCATGGCATGGATTCCACAAGATGTTGCTAACATTCCTTTGAGATTCTGATCCATGTTGAGCACGCAATTCCTGCAGATTTTTCAGGTGCACTTTAATGCTGCATATCTCCCATTCTATCACATCCCAAAGGGTGTTATATTGGATTCAGATCCGGTGACTGGGAAGGCCACTGAAGAAGAATGAGCTCATAATCATGTTCATGAAACCAGTTTGAATGGTGCATTAGCATGCTGGAATACTCAAATCAGCCTGTCTGGCACCAATGATTATGCCACGGTCAAAAATCACTGATCACATTTTCCCCCCATTCTGATGGTTGATGTGAACATTACTTGAAGCTGCTGACCTGTATCTGCATGATTTTATGCATTGCACTGCTGCCACACAATTGGCTGATTAGATAATTGCATGAATGTGTAGGTGTACAGGTGTTCCTGATAAAGTGCTCAGTGAGTGTACAGCCAGACGTGAAGCAATTTGCAAACAATTACAATTTTTAATTTATTAATGAATGGTGCATTTTTCTGTTTATAGTTATACACTATATGGCCAAAAGCATGTGGGCACCTGACCATTACAACCAGATGTGCTTGCTGAACATCGCTTTCCAAAATCATGGTCATTAATAGGGCATAATTGGGCATTAATAGATTTTGGTGCGTGGCTGTGGGGATTTGTGCCCATTCAGCCACAAGAGCATTAGTGAGGTCAGGCACTGATGTTGGGCAAGCAGGTCGGGAGCTCAGTCAGTTTTCCAGTTCATCGCAAAGGTGTTCAGTGGGGTTGTGTCCAGGGCTCTGTGCAGGCCACTCAAGTTCTTCCACTCCAACCTTGGAAAACCATGTCTTCACAGACCTCACAGGGGAACATGCTGGTCATGCTGGAGCAGGTTTGGGATGGGCCGTTATTTCCACTAAAGAAAAATCACAATGCTATAGCATATAAAAACATTCTAGACAATTGTGTGCATTAAACTTTGTGGCAAAAGTTTGGGGAAAGGCCCACATATGGGTGTGATAGTCAGGTGTCCACATACTGTTGGCCATGTAGAGTATTTACTGATGTGGATCGTGTGTGAGACAAGTTAGTTCCTGCCATAATTTATGTTATAGCAGCTAGGTAAATTGCTCACTCACCAGCCCCTCTTTTTTTTTCTCTCTCTCTCTCTCTCTCTCTCTCTCGAAGTTAATAAGGCAAAAAATGCAGTTTGTAATTATACAGAGAAACTGGAAAGCACAAACTCTCCCATGGCTGTAAAATTACTGATTGTTACAAAGCACTGACACCAATGACTCCTTCAATAAATGTTAAATAAACATCTCTTTACATAAACCTTATCAACAATTAGATTTTCTTTTTTGTTAAATAACAGATTTTATCTGTTTATTATTAGTTTATTATTAGATTATGTAAAGCATCCACCATACAAGTCTCTGTAAATAAGCTGTTTCTATGTGCATTAGAACAACTGCCTTAATATAAACCGTACATATAAATCGTTTAATTACATCCGTCATTATTGTCAGAGCCGTGCTGTTATAGAAAATTAATGAATACCTTCTCGCTAACCAAACCATAGAATTCAACAACCCTGTGATGTAAATGCTTATATTGTAGAGGTGCACCGATCAGCCATAACATTAAAACCACGTGCCTAATATTGTGTAGGTCCCCCTTTTGCCATCAAAACAGCTCTGACCCTTCAAAGTGTGCTATCTGGAACCAAGACATTAGCAGCAAGTCCTTTAAGTCCTGTAAGTTGTGAGTTGGGGCCTCCATGGATCGGACATGTTTGTCCAGCACATCCCACAGATGCTCGATCAGACTGAGATCTGGGGAATTTGGAGGCCAAGTCAACACCTTGAACTCTGTCGTGTTCCTCAAACCATTCCTGAACAATTTTTGCAGTGTGGCAGGGCACATTATCCTGCTGAAAGAGGCCTATATAAGGCTATGAAAACTATGAGCATAAATATAAATTATAAAGATTTAGGAAAATAAAAACAAAGACATTAACTGTACATTAGTGCAGGATGTGCAAAAGTGGGCCAGTTGGAGGTAAGAAGGTGCAGTATAGCAGTCTAGTGTGTGTTAATGTAACGCATATGAAACAACAATGCAGGGTTGCTCGTTAATGTAATGTGTAATGTCCATGGAGGTGGGTAAGAGTCCATGGTGGGTCCTAAATATTGTTAATGAGGCCAGTTGCGAATGGGAAGAAACTGTTTTTGTGGCGTGAAGTTTTGGCCTTGATGGACCGCAGCCTCCTGCTGGAGAGGAGTGCCTCGAAAAGTTTGTGTCTAGGGTGAGAGGGGTTAGCCACAAACTTAACTGCCCGCCTCAGGGTCCTGAAGGGGTACAGGTCATGAAGGGGTGGCAGATTGCAGCCAATCATCTTCTCAGCAGAGCGAATGACACGCTGCAGTCTCACAGCCTTGGGGGGAACCAGTACTGATGGTCCGGGAGTCAAGAGACATGTTTTCTCAGTCTCAGGTGCTGCCTCCTGTCAGACAGGAAGTCTATGATCCACCTGCAGGTTGAATCAGGCACACTCAGCTGGGAGAGCTTGTCCTGTAGCAGAGCCAGGATGATTGTGTTGAAAGCAGAGCTGAAGTCCACGAACAGGATCCTGGCGTAGGTTCCTGAGGAGTCCAGGTGCTAGAGGATGAAGTGGAGAGCCATGTTAACTGCGTCATCTACAAACCTGTTGACTCTGTAGCAAAGTGCAGAGGGTCCAGGAGAGGGTCTGTGATGGATTTGAGGTGGGACAGCACGAAGCGCTCAAAGGACTTCATTACCACAAATGTCAGAGCGACAGGTCTGTAGTCATTAAGTCCTGTGATCCTGGGTTTTTTGGGGATGGGGATCATAGTGGAGGTCTTGAAGCTGGGTGGCACAGGGCATATCTCCAGTGAGGTGTTAAAGATGTCTGTAAACACTGGAGACAGTATAGCACAGTACTTCAGGGTGGATGGAGAGAGAGTCTGGTCCAGCTGCTTTGTGGGGCTTCTGTCTCTTGAAGACTCTGTTAACATCCCTCTTCAGGATGGTGAGAGTCGTACTTGTGGTGGGGGACGAGGGGGAGGGAGCCGTTGAGGTGTCCAGCTGTGGAGCTGAAGCTGATGACTGATATCACGGGGGATGGTGTCAGGAGTGTACCATTGTCTTTCAAAGCGACAGTAAAACTTGTTCAGGCTGTTGGCCAGACGCAAGTCATTAGCAGAATGGGGGGGCTTTAGGTTTGCAGTTTGTGATCTGTCTGAGCCCTTTCCAGACAGAAGCAGAGTCATTGGCTGAGAACTGCTGTTGTAGTTTCTCAGAGTTCAGCTGTTTAGCTTCACTCACTGCCTTGCTAAACTTGTACTTTGACTCTTTAAACCTGATTCTGTCCCCACTCTTAAACGCAATGTTTAGGTAGGTGGTACGTGCCAAACTGACATCCACATGAATGTCAGGACACAAGGTTCCCCTGCAGAATACTGCCCAGAGAATCACACTGCCTCCACTTCCCATAGTGCATCCTGGTGCAATCTCTTCACCAGGTAAATGACGCACACGCACCCGGCCATCTACAAGATGTAAAAGAAGACATGATTCATCAGACCATTCATCATGGACCAGTTCTGATGCTCACATGCCCACTGTAGGTGCTTTCAGTGGTGGACAGCGGTCAGCATCGGCACTCTGACCAGTCTGCAGCTACGAAGCCCCATACACAGCAAGCTGCAATACACAGTATGTTCCGACACCTTTCTATCATAGCCAGTATTAACTTTTCAGCAATTTGTGCTGCAGTAGCTCTTCTGTGGGATCGGACCAGACGGGCTAGCCTTCACTCCCCACGTTCATCAAGGAGCCTTGGGTGCCCACGACCCTGTCGCCGGTTCACTGGTTGTCCTTCCTTGGACCACTTTTGGTAGGTACTAATCACTGCATACCGTGAACACCCCACAAGACCTGCTGTTTTGGAGACCCAGTGTCTAGCCATCACAATCTGGCCCTTGTCAACGTTGCTCAGATCCTTACACTTGCCCATTTTTCCTGCTTCCAGTATATCAACTTCGAGTACTGACTGTTCACTTGCTTCCTAATATATCCCACTCTTTGACAGGTGCCATTGTAACGAGATAATCAATGTTATTCACATCACCTGTCAGTGGTTTTAATGTTATGGCTAATTGGTTTTTTATTGTACAATTAAATTTGACATAATAGCAAACTTGAACAGATTAAAGAACGCATATTCAGAGAGAAAAATAGTTTTATCCATGGGTACTGAAACTTAACCAGGACTGTACACATTACTGTCATTTTAAAAAAAAATTATATATATATAAAAAATAACTCAAATGGTTTTATAAAAACTTACTTGTTTTTCAGTGTCCATGTAAAAGGACTTGAATGTCTGACAGCTTTGAACAACTGGGTGTACCCATCTTCTGGGCCCTTTGGTATAAGTCTGAATCTCCAAAATACCGTGCCCGATACAACAGTCCTTCCTCTGCAATACAAAATAAGTTCAAAAACTCAGTACTGAAGATAATACATGTTGACTATGAAAGCTGTGCAGCACTTCTGAGCACTGCAACACACTTTTGTGATGTCTGTTGAACCGCTGTCCACCTCCCCATATAAATGTGGTTGACTGTGTTTTTGTACGATCATATAACACTTAAAATAGGCTCTAAATGCTATGGTACAGTGCAACTAATGGCTTCACTCACTCTGTTGCTTTTCCTTCCAGCAGTTATTTCGAAGGTTTGAAATGTAGTCATCCTCCACACTTTGCTCAACATTCTTAAGATGCTTTCCAGTATATTCTTCTGAAAAGTGGTCACCCACATAGTAAGGCACCTTCAGATTAGCTGTTTGCCGCCTGTTTGTGTGCCCTGAGGATCTGGAACATATCAAAATGTTACATTTTTTTCTTGAAGGAGATACAGTGGGGTCCAAAAGTCTGAAACCACATTGAAAATCTGAGATTTTCAGAAGGTTTCAAAATTTTGAAATATTTAAAACAAAGAAAGTAAATGTAATTCTGCACTATTTCTAGGTCCCTATTTAAATGTAAGCAAATGTGTGATACTGACCATGTTAACTGCTTTCTACAAAAGGTTAGATTTTCTTCATGCCTAATCACTTCTACTGAAGCATGTGTTCAGACGACACTCTTATGGATTTGATCTAAAATGGATCATAAGGTTTTGCACAAACTTGTGAAGTCCATGCCAGCTCGAGTGCACACTGTCATTTAAGCAAAAAGGGGGCGTACCAAATGCAAAGAAACTCTGAAATTCATGTAAATATTTAAAAGATAGACTCAAGTTGTTGTCAATAATGTAATTTGTCATTTTAAAATGTTTTTAATAAATTAGAAAAGAATGCAAAATAGAAGTTTTCTCACTAGTGGTCTCAGACTTTTGAACTCCACAGGCTATATAAAAGCTGATAATTTCCCAACAAGGCAAACTGTCTTTTTTTTTGCTGTAGTTTGCAAACTTTTTAAATAAGTAACAGTTTGAAAGTGTATTGTTTGGTATATAAAAATAAAATGAGTCAGACAAGTTAATAATAGTATATGCTGTTGAAATGCAAGACTCACGGCCTGTGGCTTAGACTGTAGGGAGGGCTGGACACCATCAACTGGCTAAGGGCTGAAACTACAATGAGGACGAGGATGGGCATCAGCTGAACAAACAGAGCAAGACTTCCCTAATTTGTGGGAAAATAGTAAAACAGAAAGTGTTAAACATTGCTTTGTTCTTATTGTTAAACAATCAGCTTGTGTCTAGACACTTTGGCATAGTTAAACAGCATTATACAATTCTGTGAGCAAAAAACACTATTGTAGCCTTGAAAGAAATTGTGCCAAAATGCTCTAAATACACAACATATTTTCTCAGAGGCTATAAAACTTTTCTAGTGCATGGTTACTTACATCTCTCCTTTGTTCTCTTCGTTCATGCCTCTGGTTATGTCCAAATCTCATCCTGCCATTACTATAAACATGGACATTACCTGGAAGAAGTGAAAAGATTCATGATGCAAACACCTGAAATCATTTTTCGATATGGGAGTGCTTTACATTTGCAGACCTGCCAGCCCAGAAGAGGAAATAAAAAATTCCAAAACAGTATGTTTTAGATATTAGATATAGTCCTTTTACCAATTGCTTTTCCAATGTCCCTCATACAAACCGGGAAATATTGCTCGAATACGTATCTAACAATAGTTAAGTTGAGCATACGTTGATGGCTTTTATTTCACATTGATGAACTTAAAACAATCTCCAGTTGCCTTGACAGAAAGTGAAGGTGCCATGTGAGCACATTTTCAAAGCAGGAAAATCAAGTCATGAGCACCAGCCAAAAGATCATTAACGTGTGTTGGGTGAAGGGCAGTGCTTCCAGGGGTCTTCTAGAGTTCAGAACAACTAAGGATCTGTCGCTAATTCCAGATACATGTTGACTGGTTAATCTGCTGTTTTTATTGGGGTGGGGAGAGTGGGTGAAGAAGACCACTGTTTTGGCAAGTTTTTGAGTGATAACTCATACTAGTGTACTCTGGTGTTAAAACGGGGAGCTCCTATGCAAAATGCATGAAGGTTGGCAGGTCTGCATGTGCAAAGGAAACACATAAAAAGTCTACAAAAAATAACCATGGATCTGTACAACTGTTTTGCTTCCATTTTCATACTTTTGAACATTATCTATCCATCCATCCATTTTCTGTACAGCTTATCCTACACAGGGTCGCATTTGGTTAAAATGTAAGGTGTCCCAAAAGTCACCATACACAGGGGAGATTAACACTTTTTAGCACAATGTCTTCCAAAAATTTTTCATACTTAGTTTATATTATATACATTTTTTCAGATAGCCTTTAAGAATGCCTTTCTTGAAGAATGTATTTAAATCATTCTCAAGGCTGCATCGGGAAGCTGTCACAAGGTTGTGATGGATTTTAACAGGAAACATGGCGAGCACATCACACTCGATACTACCACCAAACTTATTAACAAATTTAAAAAGACTGGAAGTGTTGTGGACCGACCGAGAAGTGGACGCCCACAGACAGCCACTGACTCAAACACAATCAACATGGTGCTGGCAAACATAGTCCTCTATGTAAGGAGACTTTTGAGACACCCTGTACAACAGCTTAATATTAAGCTGTCCAGTTAAGCTAATTCTATGTGAAGTGCCCGCAAGATGGTCAGAATGCAGCAGCTTTTATTACCCATTATGATTACAGTAGGAGCGTCATGTTGTTATGGTTACAGTGTACTCCCCCCATAAACACAAAACATGCTCTAGGAAGTGTTTTTTCCAAGCAACAATGCTACTCTTTGCGTCTATTAATGTCTATTAATTCTTTGTGCAGTCAGCATCATCAGCATCAGGTCACATGTCAATTATCTCTGATCACATCACCCCATCACCCAGGCTTAGATGCCACTGCTGTTTTTCCATTCTTAAATTCTTAACAGTGGCTTTAGCATATAGAGAATATCCCATCACCAAACTGTTCACTTACTAGATGGGAATCCACCTCCAAAGAACATATTGAAGAGATCCTCAGGCGAAATATCTGCCTCAAAGCCATGATGAGAATGGCCAGGACGTGACTGGTGAACTTTCTCCTCACCATAAAGGTCGTACTGCTTCCGCTTTTCTGTGTTACTAAGAACGCCGTATGCATTTCCGATAGCTGTAAACAAAAACGGAATGAAAGTTATGAGAACTTGCTCAAGACCAGTAAAGACCATTAAAGACATGGTGATTAGATTTTTATACGAATAAGAAGCTGAGATGTAAAAAGCATCAACATGACATACCTTTAAATGCCTCTGTAGCACCTGGAGCATGGTTTTTATCCGGATGGAATTTCAAAGCCAGTTTTCTATAAGCTTTTTTCAGATCGTCATCCGACACATCTTTACTGACTCCCAGAATCTCATAATAGTCTTTGCACTTCTTTATCCTATGCCACAGGAAAGGCATATTACAAAACCAAGACAAAACATTACCAGCTACCAGCAAAGTGTCACAATTAATCACATGATGTTTAAAACAGCTTTTTTTTAGCCATAGTAGTGTATATGTGTAGCATTGCGGTCAAAAGTAAACGCACTGTTTGACTGCATCCAGTTGTTCTGCTGTATATGATTTGGCTCCGTCTGTGGCACTGTCTTCTGATATCTCCTCTCCGGCACTAGTGGCTCGGTGTCGAACTCCACTGCCCTCATTTTCTCCACAGTTATTATTACTGCCATGTGCATTTCCATTTGTCGCTATAGATTCTAATAAACCTAAAACAGCAAGTTGAGGTAAAAAGATATGTCAATCTTTCATATTGACAAGTCAACCTGATTTATTTATTGCTCGTTCTTTTACTGCCACGTCAGTATCAATGGCTAGATCATTTAGGTAAAACAGTATATTCCATGAATTCTTACAGTATTACAACGATAAAATTTCAACAACAGCAGCTATACAAGATCCTTCACGTTACTGAGGTTAGAGCTGCCAGGCAGGAGGCCGAGAGGAAGACCAAAGAGGAGGTTTATGGATGTAGTGAAGGAGGACATGAAGGTAGTCGGTCTGAGAGAAGAGGATGCAGGGGATAGGGCTAGATGGAGGCAGATGATTCGCTGTGGCGACCCCTGAAGGGAACAGCCGAAAGGAAAAGAAGAAGAAGCAGCTATACAAGATCCTTCACGTTAATATTTGATAAAATTCTAGATTCTTCCTGGTGAGACATTTTGGAAGACTTCAAGATACGTCTTTTCGTAAAATCGTTGCCCAGTATTCTTAAGATTAGGACAGTCCAGTAATACGGGGTGTCCCAAAAGTCTCCATACATCGGGGAAATTAACACTTTTTAGCAAAATGTTTTCCTAAACTTTTTTTTCCCCCAGATAGCCTTTAAGAACGCCTTTGCCAAAAGAAGACCGTATTGAAATCGTTCTCATGGCTGGATCGGGAAGCTGTCGCAAGGTCGCGATGGGCATGCAATTACATGCAGAACACCAGATGTGTTAACACAAGTTCATCATGAGTGGGAGAGACAATTCCGTGTGTGTTTACAAAGAAATGACAATCATGTACAGGAACCTTTGTAAATAAAGTTACATTTTGCTAAAAAAGTGTTTATTTTCCCTTTGGATGGAGACTTTTGGGACACACTGTATATGCTTAACAATCAGTCTTGTTTTACAGGAATCACGTGTTGGTGGTTCTTCTTTGTTCAGTAGGAACGCGTGTACGAGTCTTGAATGTCCAATACGGCATCTTGTGTATACGGTCTGGTCGTGTGTGGATTCAAAGGGGAAATGAGTGAAGTGACTTTCATTTATAGCAGAGTTGATTTTGTGTAGTTTGTTATGAATGCACTGGTACCTTTCCATTTGCCAGTTTCTGGAGATATTATGGCAGTCCGGAGTTTTTTGTGATTGTTGCGGCCAAAAATGCTTGCTTTTGCTGTTTTTTTTTTTTTTTCCACAATTTGAAAAAAAAAAATCAAGAGAGTTTTCTGTGCTTTTTTTTGCGGAAAACTACTTGAATTGGGGAAATTGCACTTGCACTAAATTGTTTTGCACGGTCTTTCACAGTGATGTTTGTTGGTAAATGAGACCTTTCAGCTGTACTCATGTTTGATGCATGTGAATCGAAGAGGGCTTTGGCTGAATGCGTGTTGCGATGACATCACATGATGTGTCATGGCCCAAATCTTCGGCAAATCTGTGTTCATTTTGAAAAATTGCGAGCTCCTCCGAATATTATGGAGTTTGCTTGATTTTTTTTACGAAAATCCTGGAGGGACTGATTATGGGCTTGAGATCTGATGGTGGGATTTGACAATCTGTAATTCTCAGTTTGTCAGACATCCCAATATGGCCTGGTATCCGACAAGTCAACCTGCAAGCAGATCTAATCTAAACACACTGAGTAGCCAGGTTATAATGTACAACTAAACGGTAGCATCCTGCACTTTAGAATAGTATACATGCAGCTAGGCAGATATCATTTGTTGCGCATAATGTTCTACCATACAGAATGGACCAACATTGTAAAATTTCAGCAAATTAAATGACTGCAGAGCCCTTTCAACCTCATCTCTGAGATGCTTGACAGGACTGAGATTAGGGGACAGTGAAGGCAACAGGAAGTACCAGGAAAATGTTCCTCAACCCATAACACGGCTATGTCCAGCTTGTACTGTTTACATCAAACACCATGGCTCAGACCACAAACGGTGTTTACACCAAATTCAGATGCTACCATCAGCATAATGCAAAACGAAGCTTAAGCACACTGAGGATGAGCAGTTTTGTTCTAAACTGACAAGCGCTCTCAAATAAACACCGCAGTCACGTGACTGTGTTGGACCGTACAATGTGTGCAAGAAAAAAGGGGTGCAGATAATTCACTCACTGTCAATTCCGGTTACACGAAGCTATAGTAAGCCATACAACACTAACACAGCAGCTTAGCTAGAATATTTTTTGGCTGTTGTTGACATGCCGAATAATAGTGGAGATCGGGTCATAACAGTGCAGAAAGAAGAACACCTGCAGTCGAAAATGTAAAGGTCAAGACATATACGGTTATGCACAAAACAGGTTAGACTAGACACTGGGATGCTGGTTAACGTTAGCCAACGGGCTAGCTCATAAACGTTAGCGACATATTTAGCTCGCATGTCGCGTAAAAGAGACAAATTCACTTACGCTGTGCCTTCTGTGTGGGGAACAATTTCTGTGCCTTCTCCAGGAATCTTCGAGCTTTGTCGGGTTGATTATTTTGAAGCGCCGCGATAGATATTTCTATGCAGCGTTCCGCTTCGTCCTTGTTTGATTCCATTGCGACAGCGGAACTGAAATGGCTTTTAGGCGCCGCATAATGACGTGATCAAGACTAGACGCAGAAATTCTGCGTCACGGCTTTGCCTGACAAGCGTGAATACAGCAGGGTAACCCAGAATAGACGAAAGATTACAGTAGTGGAAAGATTTCGTAGACGTCGAGACCTGTAAGACTTCAGAAAAATGATCAATAAAATGCACCTGGATAAGATATTGCCAGCAGTGTTAAAATGTCCTGGGGTTCTGCTAAAAGTTCCTGTAAGCTATGCAATACTAAATCGTAGATTAGTGTGTGCAAGCAGTACTGAAAAGAGAAGAATAAAAAAGAAACCCTGGCTTTCAGATGGAGAAGATCTGTCACTGGAGGAAAGACTAGCTGATACTGTGACCCCTTTGTGGCGACTGAGTTATGAGGAGCAGCTTCAGTGGAAACAGGAACAACAGCACAAGATCTTACTTCAGATGACAAATCACCTGGCACAGGACTCGTCTCTTACATCCAATAAGGCAGAGCTCCCTTTTCCTTTACTGCCAATAGTGCCCTCACCAGTGAGGGATGGCTACCGCAATAAATCCACCTTCTCTGTCAACAAAGGAGTAGATGGAGATCCAAAAACTGTAGGATTCTACATTGGCACCGGGAAAGGTAGAAACATTGTCTGTATTCGCGGTGACCATCTTCTTAACATGCCATCAAAGCACAGTCTGGTGGGAAGGTGTTATGAGGATTTTATACGTGCTTCGCCACTAAAACCATGCATTTTGTTTCATGATGGAGGACACTGGAGAGAAATTACAGTGAGAACAAACTCTGCCGGTAACACAATGGCCATAGTATATTTCCATCCACAAAACCTAAGTCGTGTGGAGATTGATGTCCATAAAGCAGCTCTAGTAGAATACTTCACAAAAGGTCCAGGAACAGTTTGCAAGCTGGACTCACTTTATTTTCAGGAAAGCACAATGACCCGGTGCAATCATGAAGATTCTCCCTACCAGCTGCTGTATGGGGAGCCCCATATCTACGAGGAGATTCTCGGCTTCAGGTTCCGCATCTCTGCTGATTCCTTCTTTCAGGTGAACAGGGGTGCAGCAGAGGCCCTGTACATGACAGTAGCAGAGCTGAATAAGGCCAGTGAAAAGGGAACTCTACTGGATGTGTGCTGTGGTACAGGAGCTATAGGCATTTCATTATCCCCAAGACTGAAGAAGGTCATTGGTATTGAACTGATTGAGCAGGCTGTAGAGGATGCGAAATATAACGCAGCACTAAATGATATTCAGAACTGTGAGTTTCTATCAGGAAAAGCAGAGGTTGTTCTTCCTAAACTGATACCCACAATGCGCTCTGAGGGAGCACTCACAGCTGTCGTGAATCCATCCAGGGCAGGCCTGCATTATAGAGTGATCCAAGCCCTGCGCAATCATCCTAACATACAAAGACTTATCTATATATCCTGCAAGCCAGAAGGAGAAGCGATGCGGAATTTCAGGGAGCTTTGTGGAAAGACTGATTTAAAGAGAAAGCTCATTGGAGAGGCCTTTACACCAAAGCTTGCTGTTCCTGTGGACATGTTTCCACACACACCTCACTGTGAACTGGTGCTTGTTTTGGAACGATAAGCAATTAAGTGTAATAAACTTATAAGAACTGCTATAACATAACATATATCGTTTGTTTCTTCTGGTGTGGTCTACTGAAGTGTAGTGTCCTAAAATGTGCTTTGTGATTTCTACATAAACTGTAGGTTTAAAAAAAAAAAAAAAAAAACAAACAAAAAAAAACTTTCAGCATAGTGCTCCTCAAATGTAGAAGAAAATCCCCCGTCTGTTTAGTGCCCAAGGCTCTGTAAACAGAAGAACCCACATCTAACTAATCATGACATGGAGGTCTCTCTACATGTCGCTACATGTTTTTCAATCATGTTGAATGAAGCATGCAACAAAGAAAGCTCCTGTTCTTAGACTAAGTTGGAATAAAAGGAAATACACCCAGTTTATTTGCATATTATGCAGACAACTCATTCAGGATAGATATGGACAAGGCAAATAAATTGTACATACACTGGACAGTTAAATTGTAAACAAATAAAGCTGGAAAATGCTGAATTATTTTGTGTAACTTTACAATTGAAAGGTGCATGGTTCTCAAACCATTTCCCCTAGTTTAGTGTTTACATCTGAGTGTCAAACATACAGCCTTATACAAGTTGAGATTGCCCTGTGAGTTGAGACTAGTTTAATAAAATATTCATCCATATTAATCAACCAGTGGCAGTGGTAGCTCAGTGGTTAAGACGTTGGGCTACTGATTGGAAGGTTGTAAGATCAAATCCCAGCACTGCCAAGGTGCCACTGTTGGACCCTTGAATAAGGCCCTGAATCCTCAATTGCTTGGATGTATAAATAATATTAATGTAAGTTGCTCTAGATAAGGGTGTCTGCCAAATGCCCTAAATGTAGACCAAATGAACTTGTATAGAACCCTATTTATAAATAATTTAACAAACTATATTGATTTATTTAGGACATATTATTTATATATATTTTTGTTTTATTATACTTTATCCATCCATCTATCCACCCATTTTCTGTACTGCTTTTCCTACACAGGGTTGCAGGGGACTGGAGGAGGAAGCCAAAATGCCTGGAGGAAATCCCCGAAGCACAAGTACAACATGCAGACTCCACGTGTACAGGTGGGAATTGAACCCCCAACCCTGGAGGTGTGAGGCAAACATGCTAACCACTAAGCATGTTTATTCCAGGTATTGCAGTAGTTTGTGTTAGATATCCTTGCAGTGTTTTGTCGATATGTTGCAGCATGCCGTTTGTTTATCTACAAGGTCAGAGGCTATTTATTACATTATTGGTTTGCATCAGAGTGTACAGATTAAGCAAACCTATGCATGAGGCAAGAGAATGTCAGAAAGATGAAAAAAGTTTAACTTGTGTAATCAGAAGGCACTGTAATAGTTCAGTACATTTCTGGGCAAGGACAGAGTAACTTAGTGGACATGGAACATTCATCAGGATTGCTTCTTTGTTATTGACACTGCATTATGAAACAGAATCTAGAAGGGGTTATTCATGTGTCTGGGTTTAATGATGAAGATGTTTGAATCAAATTTAATACTGCATAGGTACATTCATTCATTCATCTTCAGTAACTGCTTTATCCTGCTCAGGGTTATGGTGGCTCAGTGGTCATGAGGTGGGAATATAACCTGGATGGGAAGCCAGTTCATCACAGGGCAATACATTTAACTTAGCAAAGGATGTTTTTGATCTATCAACTTCTGTGTTATCGGTTAAGGATGCACTAATTGCACCAGTCTACTTAGGAAGTGACCCAGATGGAGCCCAATGCCTTATCTATTAGGCCACTCTGCATAGGTACAATATCTTGATTAATGAGTTTCAGAATTTGTACTTTATTATTTTTACAGGAAAATACTGAAATTAGAGCACTCTGATCCACTCATGAGATTATGTTATGATAATATAGTATAGTGGAATGATTATTGGCCAGTGTAAGCCAGGGAAACATCATAAGTGGCTCCCTTTTTGTACAACTGTCTACTTATGGTAAATGTGCTGGTATTTTAAAGGTATTTCTTAAAGGTATTGCACCAATTAGTTCACATTGAATAAGAAGTTCTGCTGATGATGTGTTAAGCATATTCAGGCGTGTAGTGCCTTTGCTGCAAAATATTTTGCAAGAGAACTGGACCTGTCTTGGCAAACAATTTTTCAGCTTTCTATAGATACGTACACTATTCCTAACAATCCCTCGTTACCCTACTTGATGAAAACCTTCCCTAAAGAAAATAATACTTTTCATCCAGTAGCAATTATTGCTAAGGGCAAGTATATCATCATCTAGTCAGACTCCATACATACAGTGAGTATTTTTCCATTAGCATTCAATACCATTCAGTCTGAAATTTTACTGTCAAACAATGACTGAGTTATGAATTAATCACTATCTGATTCACTGGTACAATAAGACGAAACCATGCAGCTTGTCATGTTACAAAAAACGCAAAGCCTTTTGTCCTGAAGAATTTCCTGTGTCAGAAAACTTAAAGGACCAGCTAAACATTTGGACGCCTCCCAAATCCAGAGTAATTTACAAAAAAGAAAGGACATTATATTTTATCTCAATTATACAATTGAGGCCTTGCTTAAGGGCCAAGCAAGGGTAGATTATCACTGTAGGGATTTGAACTTACAACCTTCCAAGCAGAAGTCCAGTGCTTTAGCCACTGATCTATACTGCTGGAGGTTACAAAGTACTGACACTGGAGACTCCTTCCAAAATGATAAACATCTCACAGAAAGTGTCACCTTATCAACAATTACACAAGTGTTTTTTTTTTTAATGTATATGTGGAGAATCCAATTTATACAAAATCCTGCGCAAGTTGATATTATATATTATAGTTGATATTATATTATAACCACAACCAATTAAAATTCACTAGTCAGAGCTATTGTCTGTGCTGTGCTGTTATAGAAAATTAATCAATACATTCTTACCAATCAGAATTGAGATTTAAACAGTGCTGGTGCAATATTTTATTAAACAATTTCAGCCAAAGTTCAGCAAAGAACAATCACTGGTCATAATATACAAACTTTCTCTGGTTAAGAAAAAAAACCCAATGAGCTATTGGTAAGCCAAGCGATCAGACTCACTGAAAAGCACCAGAATTACCATCATTACTACATCTACATTTCTGTAAAGCTACTTTATGACAGTGTCTATAGTATAAAATCCGGTACAAATAAACCCAAAAAATGACAGTAGACTCATCCAGCCTTTGGGTAGAAAAAATAAACCACCTTATTTAGAGTGTGACAGAGCATTGAGCATTCATTCATTTATCTCCAGTAACCACTTTATTCTGATCAGGATTGCAGTGGATCCGTAGCCAATCCTGGAAGGGAGAATTCACCCTGAATGGGACACAAGTCCATCAAATGGCACCATTCACACCTTGGGGGAATTTTGCATTGCCAATCTACCTACCTATAAGTTTTTTGACAGTTGGAAGCCAAATGTGAACATGGGGAGAACAAATAAGTACACCCCATGGAAATTGTTGTTTTATTTTGACATATTTTGACAAGTGGTGTCATCATGCCAAGATCGAGAGTTCTGTAAGGCCTTCAGAAAAAAGGTTGTGGATGCCTATGTGTCTGGCAGGGGATTTAAAAAGATCTCCAAATTATTTGAAATACATCATTCCACTGTAAGGAAAATCATCTACAAGTGGTGCAGATTTCAACCGACTGCCAATTTGTCCAGGACTGGCCGTCCCAGCAAATTCAGTCCAAGAGCAGACCATCTAATGCAAAAAGAAGTCTCCAAGAGCCCCAAAAATTAATCACAGGATCTGCTAGTAAGATTTGCAGCTGTTCGTGTCAAAGTGCATGTGTCTACAGTTGGAAAGAGATTTGACTTGCAAATTTGACTTGCATGGGAAGCGTGCCAGGAAAAAGTCTTTGCAAGACTATAGTTTGCCAATTAGCATATAGGCAAAGACCACTCCTTTTGGAATAATGTGCTCTGGAAAGACGAATCAAAGACAGAGTTGATTGGCCACAGTAACAGCAGACATCTTTGGCGCAGACCAAGACAGATTTTCAGGAGCACGGTGGTGGGAATGTTTTGGAATGTTTTGGGGTTGCTTCGCTGCCTCAGGGATTGGACAACTTGCATTCACTGATTCAACTATAAATTCTGCATCATATAAATGAGTGCTCGAAGATAATGTGAGGCCACCTCTCCAAAAGATGAAGTTGAACTGAAAGTGGACCTT
Organism: Cranoglanis bouderius; assembly: GCA_023630585.1. NCBI lineage: Eukaryota > Metazoa > Chordata > Actinopteri > Siluriformes > Cranoglanididae > Cranoglanis > Cranoglanis bouderius. Next base: position 18,542,644 of record CM042536.1, on the reverse strand, counting down.
TCAACAGGATAATGATCCTAAACCAAATCTCGAAAAGAAGAAATGGAGGGTTATGGAATGGCCTAGTCAAAGCCCCGATTTGAATCCCATTGAAATCTTGTGGGGGGATTTGAAACGGGCAGTACATGCAAGGAAAAAAAAGGAAAAAAAAGTCCATGAGGTGTACTTATTTTGTCACATGACTGTATAGTGTCCAGGATCAAACCCAGGACCCCTCGTAGCTGTGAGGCAGCAATGCTACCTGCTGCAACACTCATCATTCAGGGTGCTACATTCAATATTGTGTTATCTAAACTCCACAATTCTTTTTCGCAGTCTAAAAAACGTAAAAACAGACATATTCCATGCTGTCTGCTGTGGTTTATGATGATGATAATGATGATGTTTCCTCTTCTTCTTCTTCTTCTTCTTCTTATTATTATTATTAGTATTAGTATTAGTATTTTGCAGATTTAACCCCTGGTCATGATACCTCGAATGTATTATCCATCTCGAATGTAAGACACTTTGCTGCCACTATTGTGGAAAATGTCCTGGTTATTCTATAAAAAAGTATTCGAGAGTCTGGGGTTTAAGATGTCAAAAATCAGACTTTATTGAAAACACAACGAAGCCGAGACGTCTGCAGATCGTCTGATGAGTACAATCAGTGTCCATGCTTTTATACAATACTAACACACACACACACACACACACACCCTTTGAACATTGGTGTATCTCCTCTAACACAGGTGGTCATATAAGAACTTGCACATTCTGAGTTTTTTCTAACTTCTGGAGTTTGAACAATGGCCCACTCATGAAGCTTTGGAGATAATAGTGGATAAACACTAAGAAACAACAGATAACAAGTTAGGGAGCTAGGAATAAAAAGATACAAACAGCGAGTGAGAAATGTGTGCTCAGTGATTTCCCACAAGCTGGAGTTAATTTGTGTATCATCAATTTGTCCTAGTTTCACCCCCATGAATATTCTCTTATTATTTTCTGATTAAAAAAATATTCTATATACTATTACAACATAATCATGTTTAAATGTTGATTTAATATTAAGTCTCTCTCTCTTCATGATTCAAATACATTTCACAATCATTATTAAGCCTTTGAGGATTAAAACATTTCTTATCACTGATTATTTTAACTTTTGACTGGACCTGATGGGTTACATATTAATCATTAATATTAATAATCATATTTAAATCATAGTTTGATCAAAGAAATTCTTCTATACATTTGTAAAAGATACAGACTTAAAAGTAAAAAATAAAAGATGCAGACTCAAACATGCGGCGTACAAGCACAGTGTTCCCATGCACACACAGAGGATACATCAGAGCGGCAAAAAGAATACATTTGTAACTAGAGAGAGGACAGAGTGTACAGGCAGTGAGTTTCACACAGACTGAAGTCATATGCCAAAAGTTTCAAGGCCTGCTTTTTACCTTATACTAAAGGTTTCATCTCCTGATTAATTTTATTCAATGATTTATTTCCCTTACAATTGATTTATTGGTTAATACATGGAAATGGTTGGTTAAATACTGTCAGCTAATATATAAAAAATACATTAGGGTAATATATGAAAATACACTATACCACTAATATTTTAATCTTAAACTGCCACAGAAATACTGTCTGGTTTGTTTTTAATTTTTTATTATTATTATTTTTTTTTTTTTTTTTTTTCAACAGCTGAATGTGTTCCTTTAAGCAGAAAAGAGTTTGCTCTTCAGTGATTGGGTATTAAAATAAGAAAGAGACTCGTTATTAATGGTTATGAAAGTGCAATGACCTCCATTTTCACTGGGTTACTCTTGGACATGGAGTGACTAAAAACAACGACTCAGTGTCACTGCCACTTGTGCAATTCTAGCTGGGCTGCCGTGAATAGTGTGACTGGGAGGAGAGGGGGTGAAAAAAAAAAAAAAAAAAAAAAAAAAAACCGGATTGTTTAGGCTGTAGCATCCAGCCTGAACATCAGACCAGCGGACAGCCAATGAGACTGGCATAACAAGGTGGCATCCGTCGCCTCCCAACCAACTGCAACATTTATATCGGTTTCTAAACAGGATGAGGGGCTTAGGTAAGCAAGTGGACTGAAGCAAGCTCTGAACCGCCCTCCTGACGTGCAGCTCTTCAAGTAGCCTACGGTAAACTCGCATATAAAGGTAGCTGGACGATAGCGAGGAGGTTTTGAGAACCGGCATTTGAGAGCAGCGCGAGTAAGGCGGAGGATAAACAAATACAGTTCTTCACGTTCTGTTGTTGCGTGTATAATAACGATGCTTTGTCTCTTTCAGACGCCCCAGACGGCTAAACTGAAAATATGACTGATACAGAAAAGAGGGATGGTTATTCAGCCAGGCAAAAGGAAAATGGCGAAGCAGCGTGGGTAGATGATGCTTTTGACGAATCCTACAAAGACGAAGGCACGGCGCCTCCATTGAAGATCGTATGGAGAAATGTTGTGCTGATGACTTTACTGCACATCGGAGCCGTTTACGGACTGACCCTGATCCCTTCTGCTAAAGCTCTTACACTGTTATGGGGTGGGTTTGCTCTTATTCTTATTCTGTGCGCCAATATCTTAACATTTAATACATAATATTATGCACTTGTTAAAATCACGCTGGTCTACAGTGCGGTTTATTGTGGATGCGAGGGGGCGTTTCCTGTGCTGCCTGTCAGAAACACACTGTCTTTTGTTAGAGAACAGAGACTAACACTTGTCAACAAGTCATGCTTTTATTCAAATTTGAACAGATGATATTTTCTCTAATCAAGTTTAATATATTATATTAATTTAAATGATCTTGTTGTTGAGAGATTGGGAGCCATAGAGAGTCATCCCTGCTGAAAACAAAACAAAACAATAGGAACCATCGCAGAAATTCTAATGGTTTCCACTACAAGTACTATTACAAACGATCAGCTAACCATTAAAGCCATTACCATTGCCATTATTGGTCCTTAATGGTATCCACTAGACATAACATGCCACCAACAGAAGGCAACAAATTACCAGTAGAGGGTAATCTATAAGGGTTTAATTGTTTTTTTTTCAGCAGGGTTGTGTTCTCCTATCAGAAGGGGATTGGAGTAGGCTCCTTTTCTGAAGGCTAAGAACCCTGAATTATCCAACGAATCCCCTTTCTAAGAGTGGAGTCATGAGAGATAGAGACTTGTCTCTAAACATTGTGTTCCACAGTTTCGGATGACCACACTGCATGTTTTTGCCCATCCGAACAATGCACAATCAGCGTGTCAATAGGCTGTCTGTTGTGAGCTAGACAATATTTGTATCTAGCAGAATTTTCCTCTGGGATTCCATAGTCCAAGCAGACCTTGTCTGAACACACAACACAGTGAGACATTCAGCACCCATGTAAAACATCTTTGAGCAGGAAAGGCACACCTCTCAGCAGGGCTGTTTCTGAGCCTCTGGGGTCCCTAAGAGACTACATCCTACAAATATTCTTTTAAAAATCCTGCATTCTTTTGAGGCCCCCTAATACTTGGGGGCCCTAAGCAGCCTAAGGGCCCTGAATCTCATACATAAATACAATAGAATCAGCAGTTCAGTAAAGAAGAGAGAGTCTGAACATTCTTACTAATTTTTCTATTTCATTTTACAGCATGGGTGTGTTTCATAATTAGTGCCTTGGGAGTGACAGCTGGGGTACATCGGCTCTGGAGCCACAGGTCCTATAAAGCTAAACTGCCATTAAGGATCTGCTTGGCCATTGCAAACTCTATGGCCTTTCAGGTAAATGAATTGTCTTAAGTGATTCAATCATGACCCATCTTAAATCTGAGTACTGCAAAACAGGGATCCCAATTTTTTCTTTTTTTGTTATCATACCGATTTCATATAAACTGAGTAAGGGCTGATAGCAGATACTAATCTAGTGCTAAACTCCTCAAAGTTAGTGATTCTCAATGTGGGGTCCAGAGACCCAGAGGTGTCTGTGAAGCATAGCCAGAGGGCCAGTGATTCTTTTAACGTAGTTACTCTAGTGAAAATCTCCCATTAACCTTAGTGAGAACCTCCCATTATCAAAGTTATTATATTTATTTTTGAGTTCTTATAGTTATTCGCTTATTTGTCTGGTCACTTGAATTTAATAGGTTGAAATCGAACCTGAATGAAAAAACAACAACAAGTAGGTCTATAATTAATATTGACTTATTGATAGACCTAATGTGTTCTGATGATGTAGTGTTCAGGAAAAGAACATACTATGGTTCTAAAAAAAAATAGCATTGTAAACATTTAAATAATGTTAAAAATAAAACCAGGGTCTGTGGAATTTATTTTACAGTTAAAAGGGTCCCTGGTTGCAAAAAGTTTGAGAACCCCTGTTCTAAGTAACCAAACTGATTCTGTGCAGGCTTTGTTGCCAAGTTATGAGAGTAGTGATAGTGACAGGCTTTTAGACAAATTGTGTCCTACTTTGAATTCAATCTGATAAAATCTAGCATTTCAAGGTAGTATTGTCCCAGATAGCAATACTTTAATATCGAATTGGTAAATCCGTACTGATAAGTATTGTACATGATCTCACCTTATGATTTCTCATTATATAACATTAGTTATAATTATGCTTATTGGGTAGCACTTTATTGATTATTGTCATTTCTGCTATTTCTGTCCAATCAGAATGATATCTATGAGTGGTCTAGAGACCACCGTGTCCACCACAAGTACTCGGAGACCAATGCAGACCCACATAATGCAAGGAGAGGCTTCTTCTTTTCTCATGTTGGCTGGCTGCTGGTACGTAAACACCCAGATGTCATTGAGAAAGGGAGCAAGCTGGACATCAGTGACCTCAAGGCAGATGGTGTCGTTATGTTCCAGAGAAGGTATAAACATGCAATAAATTTTATTGACTTTAATTGCTGAACTTGTAACTTCATAGGTTACAATATAGAAATCACTTAATTGTGTAAAGTAACTGTAAATTGTATTTGTCTTTATACCAAATTCTTGGGTTCACCATTATTATGTCACCATTATTAATATTAATTTTTACATATTTGCTGACCTAACATTTATGTGGCTTTATGCCATATCCTACCAATAATGTTCTTTATGCACTATGAAGCTTGAAACCAATATGAATATATGCCTAAATACACTCTACAAATTGATGCAAGCAGGGTTATTTCACTCCCTGCCCCTCTTTTGAGCCAAAGTATTACTCACATTGTGTGGGGTGCCAAATCACACATCAGGCCACACTGAATGAGCAGGGTTCACTGACCCATTGCACTCTTGTGCATGCAGTTCTACAGTGGTCCTGGAATCTCTTTGAAAAGGGATTAGCATATCTAAACTCAGCTGAACATATAGTACCCTCAAAACATCTCTCACAGAGCTGTCAACTCAGTAACTGGACAGTAACTGGCTTGTAAATATGGTAGAAATTAATTTCAACATAAAGCTGCAAAATCAGCTTTTGCAGCTTTTCCCCACATAGTTTAGGCAATTCATGTTAATATCTCTTCAAGCTGACTAAGAAATCATTTAGGGGAATGGTGACTGCCTCATTAGCATTTTTAAAAATATAAAATTTATTTTAGCATAATATAGAGTTTTAAATGAGAAATATGCTATATAATACAAGCTATGTTTGCTTTTTATGCTTGTTTTTAAAATGATTATATCTGAAATATGTTCCTTTATAGTTTAAAGAGAGATTAAAAATGTGTGCATTAACGACATTTTAGGTATTATAAGTCATCTGTAGTGGTGATCTGCTTCCTCATTCCCACACTGGTGCCTTGGTACTTCTGGGGGGAAAGCCTGTGGGTGGCTTACTTCATCCCAGGCCTTATGAGATACGCTATGGTCCTTAATGCCACCTGGTTGGTTAATAGTGCTGCCCACATGTGGGGCATGAGGCCCTTTGACCGCAACATCAACCCTAGAGAGAACAGATTTGTTTCCTTCAGTGCTGTAGGTAGGAGGATTTTAAATACTTGTTTGTTTGTATGCTTTGCATCTGACCATTTGTTTACATGATGCACGTGTTTATGGGTTAAAGACTATAAGAATTTATAATTTAAGATATATAATACATATATAATAGAATTTTGTACTGTAGAACCTTATTCCTCCCCTAATATGTATTAGTTGCATGTATATACCCTTAGGAGAAAACAGTAAGAGTATGAGTGGTATGATGTCACATAATAATTGTGCACATTAGCTTCTCTTTGACCCTTATACAGTGAATGTCTAAAAATTGTAGATATGATAGTAGATTTTTTTTAATGATATAGCCCTGAAAATCTGTACTAACACCATCACATTTCAAAAAGATTTACAAAACAGACATATGTAGCAATCAACAATGTATTAATATTGTCCATCCCTTCATATTTAACGTTCAGAGATGTTATTTGTTGGATTAAGGGTTGGGTTGCGTGCTTTATTTCTCTAGAATTTCTCTTGAGTACCATCAAACATATTTCATTATTCATGTGTTTTTGCAGTTGGTTAATATTAATTTTCATTCCAGGGGAAGGCTTCCATAACTACCATCACACATTTCCATATGACTATGCTACCAGTGAGCATGGCGGTTTCCTGAACTTCACCAAGGTGTTTATTGATTTTATGTGCTACATTGGACTTGCCCAAGACTGTAAGAAACCATCTCATGACACAATCATGGCTCGGGTTAAGCGCACTGGTGATGGCAGTCACAAAAGTGGCTAAGTCATTTCTAACATTTCAGAAGCCGAAACGTGTAATGGGAAGCTAAACAAATATCTAAATATATTTGTGCAGCGAAGGTCCTAGTACTGTCTCCAATCTTACAGTGCATTAAGTATTCCTGTCTTGATTACACAGACTAAGGACCACTGTTTCACTTTTTGACATATTTTATTATGAAACTATGTGTACTTTGGTACTGGAAAGTTTACTCTGGAAACATGATTCACTCTAACTCTAAGGCACCGTAACAGTATTGCTTAACTAGAGCATTCAGCTAAAGGTAATCAATATCACTGTTATTTAAAATGTAAAATTTACAGTGACTTAAGAAAATCATTACGATAAACTATGCAAGCTATACATTTACAGCTTATATTACCAGATATGTGCTGTTAATCCCTTTAGCAATTTTAGTTTACATTCAAGTCGTCATAAAGTGACAAAAGTGAAAGAAGTGACAGAACGGATAATAGAAACAAAATTTTAAAGCAACAGATAAAGATTTCTCTGTGCACTGACACTGTTGCGTTGCACACTGATACATTTTATTATAAATTCACTAAATTCTACATTTTATGTTCAGAATGGACAACTATGCTGGCCTTTCAGATTTCAGTTTATGTAAACAAAAATGCTGTATAAATTTCAATTTATTGTTAATAGTTTAACATTGTGTGAACACTGAACAAATTCTTATTTTGATACCACTGCTTAAATTATATATATATATATATATATATATATATATATATATATATATATATATATATATATATATATATATATATATATATATATATACTGCATAAAATCTTTCTTTTCTCACAGTGAAATGAAATTGCACAGATTTTGGCACCCCTGAATGTAGTTCACATTCCTTTTGGCAAGATCACAATAATCTGTCTTCATTTTAATTAGGTGGAAGACCATTAAATTATTTTTATTATAAGCTTTCATCCATCAACTCCTCTGCATTTCTGCCTAAAACCGATATTCAGGTCAGAAGACAAAAATTTCAACCTTGGCATGCAGTGCATTATGCATCTTTGCACTTGCCATTCTTAAAAGCACAACAATGCTTTTTAAAAGCTAGCTGTTTTATCACAGAGGGTTCATCTAGGCAGTGTGCAAATGCAAACTGTCTACCTACACAGCTGAATTAAACTAAGCGAAACGCAGGATTAGTGATCATATTTTAAAGTGTTTACAGTAATAAGAAAGTGGGTACTGCTTATTCATTGTGGTATACTGTATAGCTTAGCTCATATCTTTTCTTTTCTATATGACCATCCTTCTTTAATGCCAAGACTATAGAACTCCACATAGTTTTATGAAAGCGAAAGATTTTCTCTGGGGTTTTTTTCTGATATATCGGCTTTCAAAATAAAAAAAAACTGTTGTTTTTTTTCCTCAACCAATTTCTGAATTGTTTGTGGGGATAAACATATATGTACTGTTTTATGCTGAGTTGTTTCTAATCATAAATTTATTTAAGAATGTGTAATGTACTATAAGAATTTTGTGGGTTGTCCATAATTTCAACAGACATGTATTTTTTTAATGAAAATTGTTTATTAGATTCCTTTCATACATGAATGTAAGATCAAGATAAAAAATATCTCCCATTCCCATCCTTATACTGTCTAACAGTACTCACAGCAGGCTCTTTCTGTGTATTTCTGTAGTTCTATATTACAGAAACTCTATCAAATACAGTAGGTCTATATAGGCTACTTACTGTATGTTTTCTCACATTAACCACTGATATTTTAAAAATAAAAACGAGTATTTATTATTATTTCTCTCAGTATTTTACAGCAGGTTTTACCTGTATGGAAGCCTTAAAGTAAGGTTAAGGAAAGTTGTCACTTTATGTACAATTGAATAAATAAAAAATTCTAAAAGAATTCTATGAGTTGTGCATTAATTTGTATGGATGTTAATGTGTTTTTCCTAATCAAGTAAAATTGGAATAATAAATTAAACTGTCACTTAACTTTCATCAGTCATGCATTAACACAGGTGGCACAAATGCATTGAAGTAAAAAATACTGTAGATTTCAGCATGTTTGTAGCCCTTTATGACGACCAGCTATTACATATAGGAATACATGAAGATTTAGTGAAATACATGAAATGTAAGCACAAATGAAGAATGCGAGCAGAAATGAAGAATTTTAAAATAAAATACAGCTTTTACCTAGAAAACTTGGCTGCTTCCCACAAGTTATTTCTTTATTATTATTATTTTTTTAACAAAAACAAAAACTGCAGCTTTTATTTAAAAACTAAGAAAGATGATTTTTTTTTCTCTTGGTTACTGAGGTTAAGGTTAGGGTTAGATTCAGGCGTAGGCATAGCATTAATTACCTGCATTAACACCCTAACTGTGAAAGGAAGGTCCTCACAAGGATAGTAACACCAACGTTTGTTTGTGTGTGTGTGTGCTGGACACTGGCTCCCTCTGCTGACTGCAAATTGAAGTGCGCCTGTGCGCTTCTTAAAATCGTGTCAGGCAGGTGGAAGTGCAACTGAATCTCATCTCTTATTGCGCATTCTTACTGAATACGCCCTGCATACATCCTAGTACTGTATTATTGTTAAGAAATGGCCAATATTGTAGTTGTTAGTTAGTGTGGATGTTGCTGTTGTTGTTGTTGTTGTTGTTGGTGGTGGTGGTGGTGGTGATGGTGATGATGGTGGTGATGGTGATGGTGATGGTGGTACTGGTGGTGATGGTGACGGTGGTGGTTAATCAGCATGGTATTATTTGTGACACGCATTTTCAATAACTGATTTAGTAAACTACAAGACATTTCAGTTTGGTTAAACTTAGAAACGACAGCTCACCTGCTGTCTTAAAAACGTGAACAAACCCAGCTTGAAGATAACCTTTTTCAATTCAAAAAGCTAAGTTTTACTTGTCAAGAAAATGGATTACTTTAATTTTAGTACTTTTAATTTTTAATCTTATTACTTTTAATTTCTGAAAGTGTACAAATTTGAGCTCATTATCCAAAACTTGTCACGACAGTTGGAGATAAAGAGAACAATAAGTTCACATAACTTTATTGCAATTACACAAATTATACTATAGTACAATATTTTTCAGAGTGCTGCGTTATTTATTTATTTATTTATTTATTTATTTATTTATTTATTTTTGGCGTCTAGCTTGCTGTAAGCGTCATCAAAATTAAATAAAAGTAATAGTAATAGAGTAATAGAAGTATAGAAGTAATAGAAGTATCATAATTATGAAGTACATAAAATGGTTAGTTTAACAGAATTGAACTTTTTTTTTTTTTTTTTGTCGGATAATATTTTAATTTACAAGATATAATTGCGAATCAAAGCATTTTGATTCGGGCAAATCCGTGACTTAACCATCAACTTCAAAATGATCTTTTTTCCCACCTTTCAGGTCATAATCCAGAAGCGTCTCTTTACAATAACGTTCCTTAATCTTAAATTAGAGAGAACATGAGCTGTGAAAAACCTGAAGATTATTGAAGATTACAACAAAAGAGCTTTGAGTTTGTCAGGATTAGGAGAGCAAACACAGTGTTGTCATGACCCGTTCATTTCACTACATCGATCTGCACAGTTTCTATTCATTCAGTCCTCTTAATTCGGTCTCTTCTCTCCAGTGAACAGGTTTGCTCAGTCTTGCATTTGATAATTTAGCTGGTCTATTTAAAACATTTAAAAATATATATATATATATATTTTTAAAGCATCTGCAGCCGACTTTAGAGTGTTATACGCTCACCTTTACATTCAGCACACAAATCCCATCTCCGAGGTTTTGAGACTTGAAAAAGAAGAATAATAAGAAGAATATTAATAAGAAGAAGCTTTATTGTCAACTTTGCTCACACAAACACAAGGAATTTTACTTGGTGTGAAGTGAAGCATCCAGTACATACACAAATATGACAGCAGGAGACATAATAATAAGAATTAAGAAGAATAAAAATGTATAGAAGACACAATAAAGCTTAAGACAGAATAGACATGGTAAAGATGCTGTGTACAGCTATTCAATGTGCCCTAATGCGTTTGTGGAATTTATAGGCTCGTACAGAGAAAAGGAAAAGAAAACACCCCAATAACCATTTGCAGTCTAAATAAAGGTGTTGGTTTGGATTAAGGATGATTTAATCTAAGTCTCTTCTGTAAAAGTGCGCTAATTTCCTCAACAGAGAAGGATCCAAATAACATTTGACGTTTGATCGGCACGATAATCCCCGACCATCCTCGGTTCCCAGGTTACTGTATCACACTGGGTAAAGTGAGTTTTTGAGGAGATCAGTGATCTCCAGTCCGAATTCATATGGATTCGCCCCAACTGTTAAGGCACACTGAGCTCTTCCCCGCTATTTGGCCCCGGGGAGCCACTGTGCCCTTTTGATCATTTCAGTCTCTGCTAGGCACAATAGTGCTGATTGGCTGAAAGGCTAAGAAGGGGGGAAAAGGCTTTAATTAAGCAGATAATCTCGGTTTAGGATGAGAGCAGATCCATTTCAGAGGCTGCCTGTAGCTTATATAGACTCTGCTGCGCCTGATTCCGTTTTCCAGGCTAACATCTGGCTTTAACATCACTCTCCCAGGATGTTCATCCATTTGGACGTTTATTATTACATTTTCATCTTGATAGTTCACATGAAATCCTGCTGCAGTTGGTAAGTTATGTTTTACACTTTAAAATATCATAAAAAAAAAAAAATCATAATTGCACTACTGTTTGTCTTGTGAAAATGTTCACATACTACAACTGCTGTCATTTTCATGGGATTCAGGCCAAATTGTAGAGTACAACGATTTTATTCATTTAATAACAAAATTAAGCCCGATTTACCCCCCCTCCCCCCTCCCAATATCTAATTTTTCTAATAAAAATATCTAATTTTTTCTAATAAAAATATCTAATATTTCTAATAAAAATTAGATATTGCATTCATCAATCATTTAACTTATTTTAACTCATTGTTTATCGATTTGTGTGTTTGTGTGCGAATTGTATTACTGTTACTTGATTTTGTAGTTACTCTGTTGGTAACTGGTTTTGTAATCAAATCTTTTGATGTTAGCATTATTTTGTTTAATTAATTGTCAGGATTACCTAAAGACCCCTTTTTGGGATTTTTGACATTTTGAGATTTTGGAACGAAAATGTGAAGTCCTGCCTAAATTTCTGGTTTCGTGATGACCATGATGAGTAGAATAATAGTAGAACAATTAATCCCTGAATTTGGATCTGAAATGGACAGGTAGTGTGTGTAAATACAGTAATAGTAAAAAAAAAAAAAATAAAAAAATAAAAAATTAATCAAAAAAGATTTCAAAAGTTTGCATCACACATTTTGAATGTGATATATTTTCTAATAACTTGCCCATTCATTGACTTATTTGACTTATTTAACTGTATTTAACCGCTTTGCATATCCTCTAAACAATTCCCTCATTCTTCTTTCTAAATCTAGTCTATTATTTTTAACATATTCAACTTAACTACATGTCATAGCTACATAGCTTTTATCTTCAGATCACAGATTTTCCCCCCAGGTTTATTTTTAAAATAAGAAAATGTGTACTGCAATTAACTGTTTATATCTAATTTCAGGAAACTAGGTAGTAACTGTAATCAGTAACACTGTTTTGCATATACTGTATATATGTATGAAAGAGAAAAGTATTACTATTTATTTGTTTGTTTGTTTGCTTGTTGTATATATTATGCATGTGATGCATAATATATACAACAATTATATTAAGTATATAATAATTATATTAAGTATTTTGTGTAGAAAATTGTTGGTCATGGGGAAAGCTAACATTCTTTGCGCTGTCTTCCAGGTCAGTGAATAATTTCCTGATGACTGGCCCAAAAGTAAGCCAACTTTCTTTTGATCTACTAAGATCTTAATCTAAAATCAGAGAGTCAAAATATCCTAGCACTGATTTAAGTAGATCATCAAATGATTACAATGCAAATAGTGCATGCCAGTGACATTTTTTAATCTCACAGCACATCAACTATTAGGAATTATTTCTTAAAGCATTTATCATCTGATGCTAGGGTAGACTATAACTCACACATTTGATCTTCATAGTTTTTTTTTTTTTAAACCCCCTTGAACCCATTCACATTGTAAGGGATTCAGCTGTACTGATGTATATGGATCAGTTATAGTCAAAGTCTTAACAAGAGACCAGACCACATCTGATCTTAATTGATGAATAAGTATATACAGATCATGTGAGCCTGCCTGCAAAAGCTTAAACTAAAGTGTGTGGGTGGGTGGGTGTGTGAAAAGGATCAAGTTGTTTAAGTATTTCTACTTTTGCAGGCTTACCTGATCTATTCCAGTAGCGTAGCTGCAGGCGCTCAGAGTGGGATTGAGGAATGCAAGTATCAGTTTGCGTGGGAGCGCTGGAACTGTCCAGAACGTGCCCTTCAGCTTTCCACCCACAGCGGACTCAGGAGTGGTAAGTGTGTGATTTGAAAAATTACTCAAAATATACTCTTTGTGTGTCCTAACACAGTAAAAAAAAGAATGGTATTTGTCAGTCCAATGAGCTAGCATACAATTTTATTGATCTATTACGGTAACATCATCCAATCATAGTAATCTGATTCGAAACCAGTTGAACACTGTTTACTGTAGCCTGTTTTCTCAAATCAGTTAAACCTTGCATATAGGTGAGTAAATGGAAAGCCACCTAGATGTTATTGTGAGGCAGCGTGAGTGAGTGAAATGGATGTCCTCTTAATCTGAAGGGTGTAGGTCAAAGGTTTGCCTTAGCCTCCTTTCACTGGGAATTCTTCAAGTGCTAAAAGGAAACCTGACCCAGTCTAGTGCCGACCCCTGCCTAATTGAGAGACTGCTGAGCTTATGCCAACTGTGCGCTTCACTGTTTGATTCAACAAACAAACCCATGAGCAGTCATAAACAGTATTTAATATCTTATTAAGTACTCTACAGGGAAATGCAGGTGAAATTAAGAGATATTAAATACATTTGGTCAGAATGTGCAGTACGCCATGCTGGGCACAAAAATATGTGAACGAAAATCAGAAATAGTTTCAAGCTCATTTCTATTCGCAGCAACCCGGGAGACAGCTTTTGTTCATGCCATCAGTTCTGCAGGGGTTATGTACACTCTTACAAGGAACTGCAGCCTGGGCGACTTTGATAATTGTGGCTGTGATGACACCAGGAATGGTCAACGAGGTAAGTACACATACTGTAAAAAGAACACTATGATATACACAATCACAGACAACAGTAAAAACAACACTGCAAGTGTTGTGTAAGTGTAAGTGGTCTGGAGCTCATCTCAGGAACATTGTGGGCAAACATTATTAGTTTACGTATTTACTTAGTAATAACAAGAGGGTTAGGTGCTGCTGGTTTATGTAGTACGTAATTGAAATTGAAATCGCGGCTATGTTTCAGGTGGTCAAGGCTGGCTGTGGGGAGGCTGCAGTGATAATGTGGGCTTTGGAGAGGCCATCTCCAAACAGTTTGTGGATGCATTAGAAACTGGGCAAGATGCACGTGCTGCCATGAACCTGCACAACAATGAAGCTGGACGCAAGGTATCCTGAATGTCAAAGAAGGCTTCTCCAGTTTCTCCCACGGACTTTAGCCTATGAGAGGGTGCTAGAGATAGTTTGCTAGAGTGGGGGATTTACTCCTGCACTACAAGATGGGGCTTGAAACATAGGCAGCTCTCCTGGCCACCAACAGAATGTAAAGTGCCTTTTGAATCATTTTTAGTGCTACCAGTGATCGCTTACCACCCAAGAGTTTCATTCATGGCCTTATAAGTAAGGTGCCACTCATTCCCCCAACAGTGTTTGCGCTGTACCAGATGGGCCTATTTACAGCCTGTGAATGTCCTTTATGACAAGACCTCAACTCAAGATTCTTGGGATCAGTGGTGCGAGCTTAATTAGGGGACCTAGGGGGCCACACGTTGCAAAGGTTCTGTATTCTGTTGCTTCTCAAATAAGCATTTAGTTTTATTCTAGCAATAAGGATCTTACATTTATGTTGGTCTTTGTTGCACTTGAGAGAGCCACAGGCATCACATCCATGCAGCTGAAGTGCTTTGTTTTTCCTGCCAGTACCCCGTCTGCAGGTTTTGTCAGCTCACTATGGCACCTGGAGCATCATTGTAACCAAAAAAAAAATGCAAAAGAATTCTTTTTCATTTCATCCTGAATGGATTAACCATTGGGTCTGCCCATGGCAGAAAACATGTTGACAATGGCCTTGCTAAATAAATACTCCCCTTTCCTGTGCTGAACAATTCGGCTCGCTGTGAAACCTTGATTCTGCCTCCTATCAAGAGCAAATACCTCCCTGAGAAAAGAGACGCTTCCTTTCAAATGACAGATGTTTGTTTCATCTGAAGTCAAGATATATTGTGCAGGCACAAAAGGTGAAAAAAAGAGAAACACCCAAGCTTGAACCTTGAACCTGCTTTTCTTTATCCAAACGAATTCCTTTTTTTGTCAAGTGGATGTTTTGGACATATAGTCTGTCCAATAATGGGTTCATTGTATGTTATCTTGAGAAATGATGAATTCAACTTCAAGTGTCTTTAAAACATGGAAAAGGAGGACAAATACTAGAATTAGTGAATGAATGATAGTCAAAAATTGTTCTTATGGAATTACTGGTTAAGAGTGATGCATTCTTTTCTGAAGCACATTAGTCATTTCTTTAATTTGCGATCTTTTCTTACACCAGGCTGTGAAAGGGACCATGCAAAGGACGTGTAAATGCCATGGTGTATCTGGCAGCTGCACCACTCAGACCTGCTGGCTTCAGTTGCCCGAATTTCGAGAAGTGGGCAACTACCTAAAAGAGAAATACCACCGTGCCATTAAGGTGGACCTCCTGCGTGGTGCAGGTAACAGCGCGGCCAGTCGCGGAGCCGTCGCTGAGACCTTCAGCTCCATCTCTCGTAAGGAGCTGGTGCACCTGGAGGATTCTCCTGATTACTGCGTTGAGAACCGTACGCTAGGCCTTCCAGGCACCGAAGGCCGTGAGTGCTTAAAAAAGGGCAAGAATCTGAGTAAGTGGGAGAAGCGTAGCTGCAAGCGGCTATGCAGTGACTGCGGCCTGGCTGTGGAGGAACGCAGGGCAGAGACTGTATCCAGCTGCAACTGCAAGTTCCACTGGTGTTGTGCGGTAAAATGTGAGCAGTGCCGCAAGACCGTCACCAAGTACTACTGTGTGAGAGCCAAGCAAGTTAAGAATGATAGTGCAAGTCGAAGAAAAAGTCTTCGCTTAAGGAAGAAGCACTAATGTGGTCTTTAAGGATTGAAAATTACACAGTGTAATCTTTAATATATTCAACCAGAATTTTGACTGTGCATTAGCAATTAAAAACACTGACACTGAAAAAGAACGCATACAATACACAAACAAATATTAAATATGACTGAAAGCTAGAAAAGAAGAGGAAAGTATTACATATTAGTCATTGTATCAATATTAAAACGTTTTATATATATATATATATATATAGGCATGCCCCAGGCTGACATGTTTCTTAAGGATATACTCAAAATGTACTCAGTCACTTTTCAGCTTGCATTTCTAAGATAGCACTGAAAATTGTATTTAACTATAAAATAGGGCTCAGTAGACTATGAATAAGGCATTCTTTGGAATAGTATCTCCAGCAAAAGATATCTGTGTCTCTGTTTCTTTCTATTATAATACATCTAAATCTGAAACAAAAAAAAAAAAAACACAAACAACTAAATATTATTGTGTTCTGAAATGGGGATAATCTCTGTAAATGAACTGTAAATAAGATGAAGCACTTTGTATATTGTTAATTTATTTCATATATGTAGTGGTGTTTTGTCGGATAGATTATTATTTTTTTTTATTTTGCATTTCGTCCCACATACTTTTATGATTAAAGATATGTAATGTGTCCTTTTATAACATTTTTTTTCTATTTAACGATATTTGGTAAGTATGTGTTTTATAAAAAGGAACTGCATGCTCATGGATTATGGCACTGTACGTGGTTAAAAGTGGTTAAGCGTCATCTGAATATTTTATGGTAAATGTTGAATCTGCATAAAAGTATGAAATTAAATACTACATACAGATCTGGAGTATATACATATATACAGTCCTGCTTATTTTAAACAGTACCTATATACTAACTGTAGATTGTTTGCCAGGATTTCAAGGATTTTTAAGCATGCCATATAATTCTTTTTTGTATTTAGTGTTAGATAACCCTGGGGCAGGGAAACAATAAGAAAAGAGTTTTAATTATAGTCTTCCTTCCTTCACACCTCTCTCAATTTCTTCTTTTCAAATGCCCTTTTTTCTATCTAAGTAATCCTCAAAGAACTCCCAACGCCTTGGCACTTGGATGTTTCTTTACTGTTTAATACTGGTTTAATTAACTTTGTCGAGACAGAGGGAAAACATGGACCAAGTCGCCCCTCAAATTATCTTGCCTCTAATTTTGTATGCTAATCTCCTTTTCATGCCATCATCTTGGGGGAAAAAATGTTGGGAAACTTCATGTGGCCTGTATTGGGCTTCCTGTGGATGTTTTATTCCAAGCCCACCTATTTGGCTCCTTTCAATCCTCTAGGGCCTTCCTTTGCTCGATTTAACAATGAATGGCGAGCTAATCAGCTCCCTCGGTAATGCACCACTGCTGAAGAAGCTAATCCCCCTCTCCTCCTCCTTCAATGGCCTGTCGCCTTCAAAGGGACTTTGGGAAAAGGCTTTGCATGGATTCACACTATTTGATGAATAGAAGTTAGTTCAAGTATTGTACCTAGACAAGGAGGGTTCATAAACAAATACTTGCCAGCTTCCATCCCAACCTGCAGAAGTGCCAGCCCTACTGTAGCACCCAGTGACAAAACTAAGGCCTTGCAAAAGTGATATCCTATTAAAAAGGCAGATTAAACCTCCAGTGAGTGATGCATTAATGCTTGCAAGCATAATCTGCTTTACTTAAAGATGTGTCAGTGAAGCACCTCACTGATCTTAGTTGCTTCCTCTTGTCTACGGCTGATTTGGGATTCCTTCTGTCCAAGTTACATTCAGTCATCTGAATCTAATGGAAAAAAGAGTTTATAGTTCACTTTCAGCACACTGTAACTTATAATAATAATAATAATAATAATAATAATAATAATAATAATAATAATAATAGTTCTATTATAATAAGTTATTATGGTTGTTGCTTTTTATGGTCATTACAGACATCAAATCAAATTCCAGTTACAAACATCGCTAGGAAGCTTTTTAACATTGAAAAACTATAGTAT
Source organism: Cranoglanis bouderius (assembly GCA_023630585.1). Lineage (NCBI taxonomy): Eukaryota > Metazoa > Chordata > Actinopteri > Siluriformes > Cranoglanididae > Cranoglanis > Cranoglanis bouderius. The sequence continues at coordinate 18,524,582 of CM042536.1, read as the reverse complement.
TTTTTATCACGAAACCATTGCACTTAAACACATCACAGTTACAACTACATCAGATCTGTGTCTTTACAACTGTCTATTAAATCTGATCAGTTCCAATTTTAATAGTTAAAAATATGAGAGTTCAGAAATTCTTCAGTGTTACTGCTAAACTTCTTTTTCACCTTGTGCATGTTTAGTTAAGAATAAGGCTGTGTCTTGCCACTAGTGATTTGCAGTGAGCCGTGAGTCTGAAATGTTGGAGACATTTTATAAGAGGAACTGAAGATTAGGAGCTCTACACACATAGGTCTAAGTCTGCTCACATGGTTCGGATGATCAGTGTGCATTTCCGATGTCAGTGAACCAGAAATTATACTTCATGACTCGTTTTTCTGGGAAATGTGTTCTACTAAAAAAAAAAAGAAAAAAGAAAAAGAAAAAAGAAACACTAATGTATTTTAAAGAGACTTTTACATTGATGTTGTCAAGTCACATTTTCGCCCATTTATACTGGAAAATATAAATACAATTAAGAGAGGGAATTTTCTTCCATCAAGGGAAGGGATGATATAACCTAAAAAAGAATGGGAAAATTACATTTAATAGTTCTGTAAAACCTTGACTAATGGGATTTGTGGCTTAGGAGCTTTGGACACACAACACCGAGAGAGTTAGGGTTAGTAGGATGTGCTGAGCGAAAACAGTGACACGAGTGCTGAAGATTCTTGCTCAGAAATAATTAATATGACTTGCTTAAGGAAGTAAGCTAGTTCCTTTCTTTCTTCCCTTTTTGAATGTCATTCACATTTGCTCAAGTGACTGATAGATGAGACGGAATATAATCCAAACACAATATGTAGAATATAATATATAGCTGAGCAGTTGTGATCTAAGGGTCTTACTATGTTTAATATTTAGATTTTAGGATGAAAATATTTAGCATACTATTGTATGAACTGTGAGATTTGACTGTTATCTGCTGAAACTGCACATAACTTTAGACTTGAATAGAGGCCCATACATGCAGTGGATATAAAAAGTCACACACCCGTTAAAATGGTAGGTTTTTGTGATGTAAACTTAAATCTAAAATTAAAACTAAAGTTAAATCATGTAAGAACCTTTTTCACCTTTATTGTGAAATTGCAACATATAAAATCAAGTGACAAACACCCAGAAATATTTTTGGGGGTAAAAAAAAAAGAAAAACAAAAAACTTCCAATATCCAGCTTGCATAAGTGTGCACAACCTTTTATAATTGGGGATGTGGCAGTGTTCAGAATCAACCAATCACATTCAAACTCATGTTAAATACTAATTAGTATACACCTGCCACATTAAAATGACTGATTACTCCCAAATAAAGTACAGCTGTTCCTATAGGATTTTACTGACTTCTTCTTGGTAACATCCAACTGGAAAAGCTATGAGCCACAAAGAGCTGACAAAGCAGGTACAGGATCTCACTGTTGAAAAATATCAATCAGGAGAAAGTAAAAAAAAAAAATTCCAAGGCATTGGATATACCATGGAACCCTGTAAACATAATAATGAAAAAGTGGAGAAAATATGGCATGACAGTGATGCTACTAAGAACAGGACGTTCCTCTAAAGCTGATGAGAAGATCGGGAGAAAACCGTTCAGGGAGGCTGCCCAGAGGCCTACAACAACATTAAAAGTATTGCAGCAATTTCTAGCAAGTACTGGTTGCTCTCTACATGTGACAACAATCTCCATTATGATCCGCCACGCCTACTTCGATCAAAAGGTGCAGGCTATTTGTCGGTACCTCGAATAGTGAAGGCTACAGCAGGGGGAAGAGCTTTCTCTTACAAAGCCCCACAGTTATGGAACAGCATTCCAATTAGTGTTCGGGACTCAGACACAGTCTCAGTGTTTAAGTCCAGGCTGAAAACATATTTGTTTAATCAAGCCTTTCAGGAATAGTTTTTTCCTTAGGTAAAGGAGCAGTTCTAGAGGTCTCACAGGCATAGTGTGTTGTGGTGAACTGGGATGTTTGGATGCTGTCACCCCCCCACCTTCAGGCGTCCACCCAGGTTTGTTGGTGGTGGGGTGGCTGGCCGCCTTGTCCCAGGGAGCCCTCATGTCTGTGTTACCTTCTGGCTCTCCCTTTTAGTTATGCTATCATAGCTAGTCTTGCCGGAGTCCCTGCTTTCACTTACGCAAAGTACACTGTCCTTAACCAGTACGGGACAATAAGCATACCTAATTATCTCTCTCTCCCTCTCTCTCTCTCTCTCTCTCCCTCTCCCCTTCTGTCGAGCTTCACATAATACTCCTGAGATGCCAGTGATCCCGACCCCTTCTGCACTCTGGACCTGCCCGATCCATCCTGATGCCCTACTTCTGGTTGGAGATCTCATCAATTGGATGAGGATGGTCCCACACAGTGCAGCCTAAAGATCATTGAGATTACAGTGGTGAAGTTCAACAAAACAGACTTCATATAAAAACTGTAATGAATTTTTCATGGTCTCACAACTACTATTTGACCGTGTGGTACTGGTGCATTTATAGAAGAGATTTATTTACTTATAATTGCACTATCCGGTGTTACCCAGATGAGGATGGGTTCCCCTTTGAGTCTGGTTCCTCTCAAGGTTTCTTCCTCATATCATCTCAGGGAGTTTTTCCTTGCCACCGTCGCCGCTGGCTTGCTCATTGGGGATAAATTCATAAATTTAAAATCTATGTCCTGAATTTATATACTTCTGTAAAGCTGCTTTGGGACAATGTCCATTGTTAAACGCGCTATACAAATAAACTGAACTTGAACTTGAACATTTCTTGAGAATTCTTCATATCTCTCGGTTATGGAGTAGGATCACAAGACAGAAGCGAAAAACCAAATAAATAAGCAAATAATACATCCAATCTCCCCAAACTATGTGGAATAATGTGTCTTTTTGCCATAATACCGAAAGATATGTTTGAGACACACACAAACACACACACACAAAAACCCAAAACAAAACACAGCACATCACCAAAAGAACACTATCCTCATGGGGAAGCATGGTGCTGGCAGCATCATACTTTGGGGGCTGTTTTATCTTCAGCTGGAACTGGGGCATTAATCAGGGTGGAGGGAATAATGAATAGCTCTGAATACCAGTCCATTTTGGCACAAAACCTTAAGGCTTATGCTAAAACACTTAAGATGAAGATGAATTTCACCTTTCAGCATGACAACGACCCAAATCCTCCAGATCAACAAAGCAATGGCTTCACCAAAACAAGTTCAAGGTTTAGGAATGGCCCAGCCAGAGTCCAGTCCTAAATCTAATCAAAAATCTGTGGGGTGACCTGAAGAGGGCTGTGCACAGGAGATGCCCAGACAATTATAGTTAGAATGCTTTTGCAAGGAAGAATGGCAAAATATTGCTAAGTCAAGATGTGCCAAACTTACTGACTCTTACCCCAAAAGATTGAATGCTGTGATAAAATCTAAAGGTGCTTCAACTAAGTATGCTTGGGAGTGTGCACACTTATGCAACCAGGTTACTGTTTAATTTTCCCCCTCTAAAATGATACTTATTGTTTTTCACTTTAATTAATAAAGGTAAAGGTTCTGACATGATTTATCTTGGTTTAATTCTTTTTTTACATCACAAAAACCTGCCATTTTAACAGGGGTGTGTAGACTTTTTTATATCAACTGTATTATATGAGGACGTGAGAGTGGCGCTACAGTTCCATCTGCTGGTAAACTGAATGAGGCTGCTGATAATGTGGCTATAACAGACTCCTATTTAAATGCTCTTATTTCAAATCTTAATGGCCTTCACCACTTAATACAAGTGTTGTTAAGTTGTGTCTTACGTTTGCATATCATACAAGCGTTCATTTTTAATATAAAATTGGAAATAAACAGACAATTCTAAAACAAAAAAGGAAACATGATGCATCTTGACTATTCACTATTCAAGATGTTGTACAATTTCTAGGCCACTATTTAAATGTAAGCAAATTTGCGATGTTGACCATGTTGACTCCTTTGTACAAAAGGTCAGATTTTATGTGAGTCTTATTCCTTCCATTGAAGCATGTGTTCAGATGACATGCCAATCAGGTATCATCAGGTTTTACTTGTGAAACTTGTGTGGAGTCTGTGTCAGCTCGAGTACACACTGTCATTAAAGCAAAAAGGGGACAAAAACAAAGAAATTCTTAAATTCAGGCAAAATAAAGATTCTACTTTTCACACACTGTTTCTGATAGTATCATTTGCAATGATAAACCTTTGAGTTAAATTGAAGAAGAATGCCAAGCAGAAGCATTTTCAGTAATGCTCTCAGACTTTTGTACCCCACTGTGTGTGTATGTGTGTGTGTGTGTGTGTGTGTGTGTATCTGTATATAGGTTATTATACAGACATATAATAACAATAATAGTATAAAACCTTGAATGCAGGTTTCTGCAGGAGCAGAAAGCTTAGACTGTGGCCTGAACAACGTTTGTGGACATTGTTCTGAATGGTGAATCAAATGAATCAAAACTCAGATAGCTTGATTCACACTCATGGAGTATAAAAATAATCAGTACGTTGCGCTGAACCACTTATTACTGTGTGTGTTTTTGACTAAAGAACTCTATTGAACTCTATTTGAAAATGAACTGAATGATCTGAGCTTTGATCCCATTACCACTAAAAGCTGCATCTAAGTCAGGGCCAGTCCAGCACTATAATTCAGGCCAGGAATCTAGGTCCAGGCCACATGCACTATACTGTATATATATATATATATATATATATATATATATATATATATATATATATATATATATATATATATATATATATATATATATAGTTTCACAAAAACAGGGCATTTTGAACAAATGTCCTCCGTCAGCTGTGTTAGTGCTTACTGTGCTGACCTGTCCCTTTTAACACACCTGCATCTTATGATGAACTTACCAAAACTAATGACTAATTCAGTATTAAGGGCCAAATTGATTACTCCAAACATTATCCATATAGCGTCTAAAATAACAATATAACAAATCATAAGAATATATTATTCAACCAGTTTTGAACTGGTAGACCTTTTGTACCTGAACAGGATGGTTCCTGCTCTCTTTCTAAAGCTACTGCTACAAGAAGGAAGAATGAAAGAAATCAAATAAAATTCGTTTTTGCTGTTTTACTTCAGTTGAGAAGCATGGACCACTGACATCATTATTAAAGCTATGCCTCATTAAAGCTATGCCTAGATATTAAAGCTATGGCGAGATATACAAACATGTTCACACACACAAAGCCCATTATGTGAAGTGTTAGCACTTCATTTAGCTAGTTAAATCAAGAAAGTTTGAATCTGTGCCTTGCAAATGGCACACACATTTTTTGTAGGTTACCCACCATTTCCAGTGGATTTGGAAAGTATTCAGACGTATGGGATTTATTTAGGTTTTTTGGCCATTAATGTACACACAATAACCCATAATAACAAAGTGAAAAGATTTAGAAAATGTCTGTAAACGTATTACAAATCAAAACTGTAATCTCATTTAGATAAGTATTAAGACCATGTTGTGTCCATTTTAAAATAAAACAGTTTAAACTGGTTATATAAATGATTATTTAGTTTATTAGCGCGCTCTCTGGGCCTCTTAATTATTCTAATATATTGAATTTAATCCAATTTACCCAAATATATTAATTGTGCTAGGGATTCGTTTTTTTTTTTTTTTTTTTTTTTTCCGGCTGCACTTAATAACGCATTCTTACGTTTTCAAAAGAAAAGACCTTACACACGATTGCTTGCGCATACTTGCATTTGTCAAAGAGTTCATACTTACAAGTAATCTTACAAAAAAATTGAAAGGAGATAGAGATTCTGAATAATTAATCGGTCTGTACAAGTGAGTGTGTGAGAGTGAGAGTTGTGTGTAGTTTTTGGTTGTAGGACATGAGTCACTGTGTGTGGCTTCACACAGCCGGAACAGAAAACACACAGCGCCGTCGCCGGTGCCAAACAAACCCGAGCCGCTCACACACGCTGAGGCGCAGTGCACAGCTGCCCAGTTAGCAGCGGACACTTCAAGCAGCGCCAACTCGCTCAGCTGCTTTAAACATCGTATAAACCTTTTACCACATACCGGGAAAACAACGCGGTCTCGTCTGCAGGGACAATCACCCGCACGGAGAGACAGACGGAGGAAATGGCCACAGTAACAGTGGCTGAAGCTGAGCCCACATCTCCCGATGCAGCTAACGCTTTCTTAAGTGTTCATGATTCGGGTTGGACTGACGCTCAGCTTCGCAAATACCCTTTCCAAACTAGACAGATCCCACGTCTTTCTCATACGGACCCCCGAGCAGAGATCCTAATCAATAACGAGGTAATGCTGTCTTTATATACCGAAAGTAGTTTACACTAACTGGGCATGTGGAAATCTAACTAGTTAGTATTAGCTTGCTAAGTGATACCTAGCGTCGATTTTGATTTTGAAGTAAATATGCACGCTAGCTAACACTGTGGCCATGTTGATATGTTAGCTGGGAATTAGCCATCACTAACCGTTAACATGTGTAACGCTAATTTTAGCTAAAATGTGTTCACAGCTGCAATCATCATGACTATGCGTCTTGCGTCCACAAAGGATCCCATACACCTTTCTCAGACGGCTCGGCAGTAATATCATTTCATTTAATATTTTCTTTTCCGTTATTGTTTTCCGTAACTAACGTCGGATAGGAAATATACTGTTTTTACACTGATTAATAGTCGCCGTAACAGAGCTGTAGGTCTCTATCATGCATGTATGTTTATGGTAGTTAGGTGAATGTCATGATTGTGAGTGTGTAGCACGGTGCACTACAGTTTCACTTGTAGTCTGGAACATAAATTCAGGTGTAATTCTGCATAATGAGCTTTATTGTGTATTAGAAGCTGTATGTGCTCAGCGCCTTTAGTCATGCTAACGTTGTAAGCTGTAAACACTTACTGGAGTCCGAACTTGGTGCCACGCCTCCGCGGTTTATTGGTTCAAGTACAAAATGCAGCTCTATTCCAACAACACGCTCCTGAGTCACACAACCTCACTGATATAAACAAAGCTTTTAGATTGTATTTATCAAACACACACCCTTAGTTAATACCAACCGGTTTATAGAAAACCGTACTGTGTGTTTTACCGAGGTCTGATCGGCTTTCAGGTACGCTTGTGTTTATCAACAACAACAGCCGGAAATGCTGGCTGTCAACACAACAGATTGCCCTGTTAACGAGCTTGTTGATGTGTCGTTCGAAAACGAGTCGGATCTTTGAACCGACTCTTTTTTTTTGGTGAACGCTGACAGCCGAATCACATGAGTCATTTTTTAAAACTTTGGCACTGAGCCAATTGGGAGCCGAAAGAATCGGTTTTCTTTGGTGAGCTGAATGATGTGACTCACCAAAAAGAGCCGGAATTCCCATCAAAATAATGTGCCGCTTGAGGCCTCGGTTTGGCCGCTGTGTGGTGGTGTTTAGGGCTCAGACTGGCTGAGCTGAAAAGCGGTACGTTCCTGCAGTCACGTAGCACACGCACGCACACACACACACACACGCGCGCGCGCGCGCGCGCACACACACACGTATACACACACACACACCAAATAACCAGCGCCTTCATACGTACTTTCAGTATCTAACATGCAGACAGCTTAAGGCAATGTTACAGCCAATATATATATATATATATATATATATATATATATATATATATATATATATATATATGATGAGAAACGTTATAACAGAGTATATTTTCACAAAATCAAGCCCAAAAGATGTCATAAACATCACTATTATTATTATTATTATTATTATTATTATTATTATTATTATTATTTTATTGTACTTTTTTAATGTTATGTGTCATGACCCTTAAGGAGTTTTCATTAAGGGTCATGTGGCCTACAGTCATTTTCATTTTCATTTCACATAGGTTCACAATGTTGCTATGGCACACTTGTGTATGAGATCCTTACACTTGCATTAAAAATAAATAATAAATGTGTCCAGTTTTGTAGTAGCCTTGTTAGATTGCTTCTAGGAGCATAAGTGTATACACTTTTATAATAAAATATGTATGTAATAAAAATGTTAATAGCCTTGAAATGCGAGTTTATTGATTTTCCCAAATGGCTTTCCTTTAACAGGAAGCCTCCTTTTGCCTGTAATTTTGTGTTTAACACCGTGTTTATTTTGAGCATTAGTGTCTATCAAGCTTTTTTTTTTAATTTAATTTTATTTTTTTTTTATAAATTTTTTTAAAAAGTAGGCTACAGACAGTTTGCGAACACTTTTACTAAATAGCCCATTTATGATTGCAACCCTTGATGTGATTGTGACAGTGTCTATGGTTAAAATAGCTATACAAACAAAATAGAATTGAACATGATGTTAGTCTAGGACATATTGAAAGTTACAACACTGAAATGTTTGCCACTTTAAAGTATTGAAAAAAGAAACTTTCGATACAACACTACATGCAGCAGTGCTAGAATAAATACAGACATGGAGATTTTAATTTTTTATATACGGAGAGTAGCAGCAGAAAATCAAGAGCCAGTATCTGGCACCAAAATTACTGATTTATCTACTCAGACAGGACTAAAATTATCAGATGACCGCGGAGCTGGACAAACAGTAGGTCATTTGGTCTCTGATTTCCTCAGGGGAGGAGAAAAAAAAACCCACTGACATGGCTGATGGCCATGGATGGAAATATAATCACAGTGAAGTACCTGCAAACGATGGAATTACTCCAGGTCTCCATGTAAATTGAATCCTGTCTGAATAGAACTGAGGTGTGTTTCAGTAGCTTATGTAACTGATGGTTCATGATGAAAATAGGAGGCTGATGTAAGGGTTATGGCCTACATGTAGTTAGCACATATACAAAAGAGTTTGATTTAGGTCATTGTAATGCGTAAATATTGTGTTAATGTTAATGGATATGGTAGAGCCAGGGGGTATTCCTTGAAGCAAGCTAATAAGCTATTTCAGACAAAACTCCTTAAGCACCTAATGCAGTGTGTTCCACTATGTATGACCTGTTTTTGCTGATTAAAGTCTGGCTGTAGTGATCGAGGCTCATAATCATGCATATAAGCAGCCCCAACAATCGACTGCAGAAACAATAAAATGTCAGTTAAAGACTGTATAGAGTACCTTGTTCTCCCATGGAGAGTAGCTATTGCTCAATAAACTCTATAAAGATTATAAAGAACTAGGCTAATTACACAAAAAGCTCCTAGTTAAGTACAACCCCAATTCCAAAAAAGTTGTGACGCTGTGCAAAATGTAAATAAAAACAATGCAATGATTTGCAAATCTCATAAACCCATATGTTATTCACAATAGAACATAGAAAACATATTATATGTTTAAACTGAGGAAATGTACAATTTTAAGAAAAAAATAAGGTAATTTTGAATTCCATGGCCGCAACACATCTCAAAAAATTTGGGATGGGGCAACAAAAGGCTGGAAAAGTAAGTGTTACTAAAAAGAAACAGCTGGAGGTTAATTGGCAATAGGTCAATAACATGATTGGGTATAAAAATAGTATCGTATTCTTCTCTAGGCCAGAGTTAATTTAAAATGGACTGAGGCAAAGTGGAAAACTGTTCTGTGGTCAGTCGAATCAAAATTTGAAATTCTTTTTGGAAACCATGGACGCCACGTCCTCTAAACTAAAGAGGACTAAAGAGGAGAGGGACCATCCCGCTTTTTCAGCACTCAGTGCAAAAGCCTATACAACAACTTGAAATGTCCTGCAAAAGAAAGGAACCCCTGATGTACTGAGTAACAGACACAGAATGGGTCGACCAAGGAAAACAACTGATGACAGAAACATTGTGAGAGCTGTGAAGAAAAACCCAAAAACAACAGTCAGTGACATCACCAACAGGGCAGGGGTGAAGTTATCACAATCTACCGTTCATGCAAACCACTCATCAGCAGTAAGAATTGCAAAGCCAGATTGGAATTAGCAAAGAAATACAGAGATGAGCCACAAAAGTTCTGGAACCAAGATTAACCTCTACCAAAGTGATGACAAGGCCACAGTGTGGAGAAAGAATGGATCTGCTCATGATCCAAAACATATAAGCTCATCTGTGAAACATGGTGGAGGTAGTGTCATGGCTTGGGCTTGTATGGCTGCTCTGGAACAGGCTCACTAATCTTTATTGATGGTGTAACTTATAATGGTAGCAGCAGAATGAATTCAGAAGTCTACAGGAACATTTTGTCTGACAATTTACAGAGAAATGCATCCAAATTAATCGGGAGGAACTTTATCATGCAGCAAGACAATGATCTAAAACACTGCCAACTCAACAAAGTACTTTACCAGGGGAAAAAAGTGGAAGGTTTTAGACTGGCCAAGTCCATCACCAGACCTTAACCCAGTTGAGCATGCATTTCACCCCCTGAAGAGTAGACTGAAGTGAGAAACCCCCTGAAACAAACAACAACTGAAAGAGGCTGTGGTAAAAGCCTGGAAAAGTATCACAAAAGATGAAACCAACAATTTGGTGATGTCAGTGAGTTGCAAGCTTGAAGCAACCAAATATTAAGTGTTATTTACTTCAAGACTTATCTGTTCATATACTTTTGCTCACCTAAAATTTGGGTGGTCTGATACAAAAGGTTCTATGTTTTATGTTCTTTAACAGATCTAGATGTAAATGCCAGGAAATAAAAGCTGAAATCCTAAACTCTCACCCCATATCCTTCTTTTGATCTCAAACCCAAATGTTTTTGGTATACAACACAAAAAATTGAATTGGCCTTGCTGTTCCAATATTTTCAGAGGAGATTGTAAGTCTGGCTTACCTAATGAACTTTCATCTTGGAATACTCCTCCAGGATTTTACTGATGCTGAGATGGTTGTGTAAATGAAGGCTAATCTAGCTTGGAGTACCACTGTTCATATTGTGATTGTATTTGGATTGACCCATGTTTCTTATTGTTAAAAATGAGGGATTTAGAAGTCATTTAGTGATGCTAACTATGTATGATTACAACTGACTGTAAAAGCTAAGGCATCTTGAGTACAAAATAACCAAAAATCCAAACTATCTGTACATGTTTACATTATTGCATAGTAATTCTGCCATTTTTTTTTTTAAATAGGAACCTGTCGTGTTAACGGATACCAACTTGGTTTATCCAGCGCTCAAATGGGACATCAGTTACTTGCAAGAGAACATTGGCAATGGGGACTTTTCGGTGTACATTTCTGAAAACCACAGATTCTTATATTATGATGAGAAGAAAATGTCAAACTTTGAGAACTTTGTGCCAAAGTCACGCAGAATAGAGATGAAGTTTTCCGAGTTTGTAGAAAAGATGCACCAATCAGAGGCGCTGGATGGAAGACAGAGGTAAGTTGTATTAATGAATCACTTATCCTGTGTCTACAAAATTGGCGGCCAAAAACACTTTCGACGTGTTTGGGTTCAAGATAGCTCTAACAGCAGGTGCGCAAAGTTGTGGAATGTGTTGAGGTGCATGAAATCTTATCGAGGAAATAAAATCACTGCCGGGCATCGGCCAGCTAACAGGCAGAAAGAACACCGACCACTGATTTAACTTCTGTGTCAGTGCCTTAGTTAGACATGTTGTTTTGATGTGTGGAAAAATCAACACAATTTTATAGACACAATATTAGAGAGAAGTTTAACAATATATTCATACCTTTAACTCAAGTTCTTGGATGTTATACAGTACTGTGCAAAAGTTTTAGGCACTCTATTTTTTTCCAGTACAAACTTTGTAATAGATTTTTTATTTTATGACTTCTACATCATCAAGTCAGTACAAAAAAAACATTTTAGATTCCCAAACATTAGTTTTCTAGCACAAAATTAAATGTTACAGAAAACTGTTTGTATGTCATTAAAGAAAGCAGCATATTACATAAGAGACACTTTTCAGACAAAAAACACAATGAAGGCTGCTGGGTTTTGCTGCAAAAATAAGAAACAAGTGCGAAAGTCAAAGTCTCCAGAAGAACTGTGGCTGGTTCTGCAAGATGCTCAATAAAACTTACCAGCTCATTTCCTTATAAAACTGCACAAATTGTACCAGAGACTACTACTTTTATTTTAATTTTTATTATTTTGTCACACCAAATATTGACTTTACTATAAATATAGTTTCATTTACTACTGTTTACTGCTCTTTACAGTATTATTTTTTTTAATGTAGAAACAATTAATTTCATTATTTTGAAGGCATCTTTGCTCTATAGAATTTCTTTGCATGTGCCTAAAACCTTTGCACAGTACTGTTTATACTCCAATACAACAGTTAAATGGTGGTTTGTGATCATTGCCAAAAGCTTGCCATTTTATGTAGTACAGCATGTGCCTGTGTGGGTTGAATTTTAGCTCAGTGGTCTAATGTTAGCAATATGTGTCCTCTCCTCGTAGTCTGGCTCAAGCAACACTTGGCATCATTTTGGCTGAGCTCAGGGAATACGATGATACGAACTATTCCACTCAGCTCGATGCTGCATTCTGCCATAAAATATTTAGCGACCTGCAATCAGAATATTATGTCGTAATAATCCTTGTATATTTTACTACATTGTGTTTGTTCAAATTCAAGTGGTATGTTCTTATATTTTATTCAGAATGTCTTTCCTTTAGTTGGTGTTTAGTCCTTGACAATTAATCTCTGTCGAGTCATTTTATACTCATTTTACATACAGGGCAACACCTAACGCTTCTTTTGGTAAAGTGGAATTCGACATGGAGTGCTCTTTCTTTGTTATACCACCTGCCTAAGCAATAAATTTATGTATACCATTGTCCTGATTAGTGTTTACCTTGCTGTAACTTACTGTAAAACCTTCCAAGTGCACACACTTTTTTTTTTTTTTTTTTTTTTTTGGCTTTTATCGCTGTTCTCACTTGTTGCCTCACATTGTTCTGCATTAATTTTTATGTTCTCCAGAACTGCTCAAACACTTTCTGACCCGAATTGTCTGGTATAAGAACAGTAGTGCTAATCATTGATTAATTATGACTCCTTGTTTAGCTGGTCTGAGTTATATGATATTTTTGATGGTTTGCCAAATTTACATTTGATGTGGAACATAATCTGGTCACTTTGTGTACTTTTCCATTGATATGGCAAATATTTAATGGAAAAGAATTGTAGTTTAAAGATTAAATTCCTTTTCAAGCACAAGGTGTTACACTGAGATGCCAGTTTGTTAGATACATGTACCTTGTATGTGCACTCTATTTTATAGGTGCATCGTGTAGATGATGTAGGTAGGCCCATAGTTACTGACTGTAGCATCTGTTTCCTCAGCCAGCCTCTATATACGCTGTCTATATAAGGAATCAAACCACCATAGGAACTCCTCTGATCAGATATTATATGGGTTCTGGACCCATTGGTGTTGGGGTTTTTAAACAAGGTTTAATTGTGAGAACAATTTACCAGGCAAAAATATCCAGCAGTCCTGTGGTCAGACACTAACGCCTAATGAGGGGCTACATGATGGTTTACACAAATTGTGTATAGAAAAAGCTATAGGTTATAACTGTACACATAGAAGGTTGGTAAATGGTAAATGGTCTGCACTTATATACCGCCTTTTAACCTTTTTTGCGGTTCACAAAGCGCTTTACACTGTGACCCATTCACGTACACACTCGCACACCAATGGCAGCAGAGCTACCATGCAAGGCACCTGCCTGCCATCAGGAGCAACATGGGCTTCAGTGTCTTGCCCAAGGACACTTCGGCACATGGAGTCATGTGGGCCGGGAATCGAATCGCCAACCCTACGATTAGTGGACAACCCGCTCTACCACCTGAGCCACAGCCGCCCGCAGGTGTGTGTTGTTGGTGTATGTAATAAACTGGCTAGTAAGTGTACATTATACAGATGTAGCAGCACTGCTGTGTCTGATAAAGCATACACACACAAGCATGCTACTAGCATGTCTGTGTCACTGCTGTCCTGAGAATAGTCCTCCACAAGACACGTATTCCCTTTTAATAATCGCTGGGATCAAGTCACTTACATTCGATGCCGGATAGGACATGCAAGGCTCACACACACCAATTTTTACTATCTGGAGAAAATTCACCAACGTGCCCATCCTGTCAGAACCCACTATCCATTAAACATGTCTTACTGGACTGTAACGCTTCTACACACTTGAGAAACCTGTATTATTCTGTTGAAGGTTTTTAACCAAGTAAATCCAAACTTAGTTTTAAGGTTTTTAGGAAAATTGATCTTAAACACCTTTTGTAGTTTTACTCTTTAACTAAACTGGCTCTCACCATGAATATAGCCATAGAAGCTGGCATAGCGTTAAAATGGAAAGAAAGAAAAGAATAGTTATCCACCCATATAATATGTGGTTAGCGTTCCTGGTTAGAGGTCCTATGGTGGTTCCATTTCATTGATGAAAAGATGGGATAGAATCTGTTAAAAAAAAAATAATAATAACTATTTATTTATTAAAAAAAAACAAAAAAAAACTGTGACTTTTGTATTCAATGATGTTGTTTGATTTTTAGAGTGTACTTGCAGCAAACCCTGAATGACACAGTTGGGCGAAAAATTGTCGTGGATTTTCTGGGATTCAACTGGAACTGGATCAACAAACAGCAAACCCAACAAAACTGGGGGCAGCTAACATCAAACCTGCTCCTCATAGGCATGGAAGGTACAGCATCATAACATAGAGTCTTGAGTCATAGAGACTTTGATATTTAAGTTTTTAAATTGCCTGAATGATTTTAACGTCTATCTCTGCTGTGTTCTCTTGCATGCCTCTAATTCTTTCACTGAAAAGGCAACATGACACCTGCACATTATGACGAGCAGCAGAATTTCTTTGCACAGATCAAAGGTTACAAGAGATGCATCCTTTTCCCACCTGACCAGTTTGAGTGTCTCTACCCTTACCCTGTTCATCACCCATGTGACCGGCAGAGCCAGGTATTGCTATTACTTCAGTAGTAAAGATGATGTCATTTTTTTTGTTTTGCTGTATATTGTGTAAGGATTAAAACACAATGGCGTGTGCTGTTATAGGAAATAATTAACAGTTCGGTGATGTCATGCATTACCACCCAGAAGCTGATTATTTTCCAGTAACAATGTTTTATTCCTCTTATACCACAGGGACTTGTCAATGCTAACACTTTTAAATTTATTAATACAAATAATTTAAAACGCTAATATCTCTTTATAGTTCTGTGTAATGTTGTAGAACTTCCACTAAATGTTACTTCATGTTATCACCTACATTATAGCAGCTATAAACTATAGTTATATACCATGGTTGTCTCGCCAGCCTCTCTTTCTTCTGCCTTTTTTAGTAAATAAAACAAACAACCAAAAAAATCAGCCTGTAATGTTTCTGAGAAACCAAAAAAAAAAGCGTGAAGTCCTCTGTACTGAAGACTGTACAGTATTAACAATTACACATTAAAAAAAAAAAAATCTGCTTATGTGGCATGTCCACCATACAAGTTATTACTATAGAAATGCTAATGCATTAGAACGAGCGCATTATAAACCTGTGAGTTGCTTTGCATCTGGAACTAATATCAGAGATGCTGTTATAGAAAATTAATCAACACCTTCTGGCCAAGAAGCATTATAAGACAATTTATTATCCATGCAGAAATGTTTTACTATCACTAATGCTGTTATGAGCAAACACCAATGGTTATAATCTTTGTTGCTGTTGCTTGCATTGCATGTGTTTTTATTTAGTCACTGCTTTTAGTGTTCTACAATCCTTGTATGTTATAAGTATGTTATAGTATAGGCACATTCACAGAATTATTGCTAATTGCATATTGTTTTCATTGTAGGTTGATTTTGAAAACCCCGATTATGAAAAGTTTCCCAAATTTAAAAATGCCATTGGATATGAGGCTGTTGTTGGACCAGGCGATGTGCTGTACATTCCTATGTACTGGTAAGAAGTGCTAATGAGCTGTGTATATATAGAGGGCACTTGGCTTGATTTACACTTGATTTAGTCATAAATAATTTAATCAAGTACTATTGAATTCCAAGTGGTATGGTCTATCGTTTAAATTTGTAATAGGCTAAATGCAGATTTTTAACCATTGATCTATTTAAAAAAAATAAAAAAATAAAAAAATAAATAAATCATATCGTATCAATGGACAATCCATGAAGTGAATTTCTGGAGATATTCAATCCTAAACATGGCTTTTTACAAACTACAAACTTTTCTACAAACTTTTTTTTTAATGATTTTTTTATGGTTTTATGTTGAATAGGACTTGAGTTAATCTTTCTGTTTAATAATGCAGGTGGCATCACATTGAGTCCCTGTTAAATGGAGGAGTAACCATCACCATCAACTTCTGGTACAAGGTATTTATGTGCATGCTGGTTTTGCACCCAAGTCCCCAAAGTTTGAAGTTAAGGCTCTGTGCAGGCCACTCGAGTTCTCACACACCAACCTTGGCAAACCATGTCTTCATGTACCTCACTTTATGTGAAAGAGCATTGTCATGCTGGAACAGATTTGGTCCACTTAGTTCCGGTGAAGGGAAATTATAATACTACAGCCATCCTGTGCAATTGTGTGCTTCCAACTTTGTGGCAACCATTTGGGGAAGAACCACATTTGGGTGTGATGGTCAGGTGTCCATAAAGTTTTGGACATATATTTTTAAAAAATCCCCAAAATACCAAAAAAAAAAAAAAAAAAACCTTTCATAGCCTAGCTTAGATAATGCATAATGATAATAAGAATAGGTAATACTTTGTTCGAAAATGGATGGCCCTTCAAGGGCTTGCAAACATGGCAGAATGTGACTTTGACACCCCTGATTTAGTGCTTATAAAGCCAAGTGAATCCTTACAAAAATTGTCATCAAACTGCTAAATAAATGTTAGAGCTGCTGCAAATGCAACTGAATCAACATATCATATTAAACACCCAAGAATACTTTTAAATGCACTTTCCCAAATGATCTCCCAACGACCGTTTAAGCAGCTCAAAGGATTCATAGTTCTCTGTTTACCCACCATGACTCGAGTTCTACGTGGATGCACGTTTTAGAACCTGTTACTCCCAAAGCTCACAACTCATTTCAAAGTTGCATATAATGTCAATCCAGCCATAGAGAGCCTTTTGTATTATGTGATCTCATATCACAAGTGAAGCATACTTGCATTGTTCTTCTCAGGGTGCACCCACTCCAAAGAGGATCGAGTACCCACTGAAGGCCCATCAGAGGGTGGCCATTATGAGAAACATTGAGAAGATGTTAGGAGAGGCCTTGGGGGACCCACATGAGGTACTGAAAAGTAGAGCATTCAATCATAGTGTTTTTTCTTCTTCTATTTTTAAACACTGCAGTAGTGCATGGAGATGGTCCTTCTGTCTTTTGACCTTAACCTAGATACAAAAATATTTGTAGCTAACCTGCTTTTAAGCAAAAGTAAATTGAGCATGTTCAGGAATTTATTAAACCTTTTTCACATGAGAGTTTCTTTATACACATCCTCAAGGTATAAAATAATGTTAGTCATCATGTTTGGTGTGAGCAGTGCACATGTTCACAAATGTTGCTTGCACTCACAGCCGTCTTTCCACTAAAAGAACCTAAGCAGGCGTTCCCAAACAATTTGAGCAAACGACCCCAAACGGACATTAAGACTTTTCTGCGACCTCAAGCCTTGACCACCCTACATTCTTTTAAATTCAAGATTTATAATATAGGAATACTATAATGTTTGAAAATGTTACGATGTCATTAAAATACATCTGTGTAAAGTAAATGACTAAAAACCAATGGAATATTCCTTGCACTGACTTACCAGTCTAGCAGGAAGTGTTGTGGTGTTAAAATAATCCACACCAGGTCGTATCACACCACCAGTGTGGATTATTTTTCACTAGCATTCTTGTTTATACTTTTTCTGCGTGCACAGAAGCAACGTTAACGCAAGCTGCATTATTCTTCACACACTTGCTCGGTATTTTATGCACATCCGGAAGATTTAAAAGCACTAGACAGCGTACCAGAGCCGAAACAACCAAGTCCATCAGGTTTCCAAGTCAAACTGTAAAATGTTCAGCAATTTTATGCACAGTGACATTAAACACCCTGACAAGCTCTGTCTCTCTTTAAACTTTCTACTATCATCATGATTGTTGTCATGGGCTGCATCTCAAATCGGCAACTCTGACCGTACATTCAAAAGTATTTACTAATCTAGAAAATTAGATTAGAAATCTCAAAAACAGTCTAGAATAGCACATAAGAATGCGATTTGAGGCAAAGCGCTAGAACTACACAACTACACTTGTGCAGTGTCAGTATAGTGAAAAAAGAATATAATAGCATATATTAAATTAAACATGGCATGTCTGAATGTGACTCCCAGTAATATTTCAAAATATTAGCACACAATATCCATCTTCAACATTTGTAAAATAATTGAATGAAACAAAAGAGGAGATTGTGTTTTCCTCTCACGACCCCATTTGTAAATCAAGTGACCCCATATGGGGTCGCGACCCCTAGTTTGGGAACGTCTGACCTAGACTAGACCTAGCCCAGGAACAATGGTTCTGGTTTCAAAAGGCTGCAGCTGCTTTGCATTTCCTAGTAATTCTTGCACTATTTTCATTTATCAAGCAGTTATTCTGGGAATCAGAATTTTGTGGAGTTCATAAGCTGTTAGCTGTGCTGTAGACTTTTTAAGAAATGTAAATTTGTTGTTACATCTTTCGACAGGTTGGTCCGTTGCTGAACATGATGATCAAGGGGAGATACGAGCAGGGTCCGAGTTAATCAAGTTTACCTCCAGTGTGCGTTGTATAGCAGAGCTAGTCTTGTCTGTACATTCATATCGTTCAGTTAACTGCATGGCAGTCTTTTGGCTGCATACATTTCAGTCTGCTTTGAATATCTCAGGCCGTTACATCTGCTAATGGAAGGTACCACTAGAGAGAATTGATTTGCTCCATCTTTCGAGTCCTCATAATGTTATATGTACTGATTAGTTATATGATGCAGCATGGGAGAAAATAAACGTTCAGAGCACACACGCCCCTGCAATAGCCGGTCAAAAGATGACTCTCAGTTTTAAAGAGTGCTTCCAGCAAGCCAAGTTGTGTTAGTTTAACAGTGACATTTTACTGTATACTGTAGTTTATGCAGGTTAAAAAGTTACACTTTTGAAATCGGTGCCGATTTCCCCCTTCCTTATCCTTTCTTTAACACCCCCACCCCCAGCGTAGAGTCTCAGTAGTGATGCACAGGAAATGTTTGAAACTCCTGAAGGAATGGGACTGTTAATAGGATTTTGTAAAATGAATTTTGATAATTGCTAATTTTTTTTTAAGGCATGTGTTTGACCTGTACATTTGTTTGAATGTAACCTTGTTTTACCCATGGTACAAATTTCAGGACTTAATTGCAAGCTAGGGCAAATGTTTCATTTACTGTATTTAAAGACTGTTATGTCTTTTGTGTGTGAATTCAATAAAAAAAAAAGTATTTTATGTTAAGAAAGTAATCTGTCCCACATAGGAATGATGCTTCTTTGTATAATGACAATGAATCTGAAAGTCAACAATATGCTCCCCTTTTCTGAGGCTACTTGACTATCATTAAAGATGCTACTCAAATCTACATGCAAAAGGAAACAAAGAAAAGTCTAAGTTGCTTATTTTCACCGTTTATTTGCCTAATTGAGATCTGATTAAGTACTTTCCAAATGAATCTGTTTTGCATTTAGGCTGTCTTTTGTAATATAGATTTATTAACCTGTGTCTTCTGTTTATCTTCCGTAGCACAATGTTTATGATGATTTAATTACAGATTTCTGGACCTAAGACAAGTTCATAGTGATAATTATTCTTCTACAGTGATTATTGCAGAAAGGTGAATTTTTTGTTTTGTGTATATTTGAAATTGTTAGACTTTGCATACTTGCTTTTGTAAAAGCTTATTGTGTATGTGCCAAGTTGATTTTCCTAACATGGAGTTGTGATTGAAATCAAAGATAAATGTTTTTTTTTTTTTTTTTTTTTTTTAGTAGTATAGTGTTTTTTGTTGTTGTTGACATGACTATGGTTTGACTGTAGTTCGTATGGAAAGAGATGGTAACTTAAAAATAGTAATACTAAGTGCTTTATACTTAATTTGAATTGTATAGCGCTTTCAACAATTTTTTAACAACATTGGCACTTAAAATGTCTGGGTAATAGTCACTGTTAGTACAGAAAGCACTGCATATGGTTAGTGATTACTTATTTAAGAGGTACTTAAAGCTGCAGGATTTTGAAATGTCGCCCTCTCAGGTAGAAAAATGCTATTCCAGGCTCATTCCGGCTGATCATTTAGTAAATTGGGTCGTACTGCTTCCTCTTCCTCTACATGCAAATTAATTTCACGGATGCAAGTGCACACATTTAGGTAGCACTCAAGGCTCTGTCCCAGACGTCTCAATGCACGTCAAATAGTAATGACTCTGATAGTGTAGAGACATGCTCTTTATTATTGTAGTATGCAGTTTAGGAAGCAACCCAAAATATTCACCACTTGTGATTACTCAGTATTTCAGAAGTGTAATGAGAAGAAAGTAACTTTTTTGTGCACATCAGTGTTACTGTCAGTTTCTGAGTCCCAGATGAAAAGAGCAAAAGCTCTCAGCCATAGCTTGCATTTTAGCAGCTGTCAGCTGTTTAATACAGACTGCCTGATAAAGCAGCCGTGGCTGTTCATCGCTGGGTGTATCAGTGCCCATTCTGTGGTGTAATAAACAGTACATGTCCCACAGATTGAACTAGTCACCTATTATTTTATTATCTAATCTGTGTATTTGTTGTTCGGCCTGTCAAGAACATTTGGCATGAACCAGATTGTGTTGAATACAACCCTCACCAGAAAAAGACTCTCACTTAGCTGATATAAGTAATTTTGAAATACAAATATACAGAGAAACTCGCCTGTTTCTCCTGTTCGGGACTACCACCTACCATCTGGGTAGTTTGAATACAAACTTCATAAGAAAGTTAAATTAGCTAGCCATCATCTATCATTCACCCTCTTCCCATAAGGAGGAAAACATATGCCTTATCTATTCAGCAAGAAAACAAAACAAAAAACTATCAGTCCTGAAGCCTTGTACTCTTTCACTCCTGTTTGTTTACAGCTGTTTGCTGTTTGTCTCGCTCTGATTGGCTGTGGCTCCTGCCAGTCAGTGTGTAGATAGACTGCTTTTGTGTCTGAAGTTGGGGCAAGATGACATTTGACGTAACTGAGCTGGGGTATAACATACGGACAAATTTCATGCCAATCCCAACCCTACGCCCCTGACATAGCTCTGACTGAAAGAAACTATTACAGGGTTGCCAGGGTGACTCATGCCAGGTCATCAAAAAAAGCATAAAAAAAGCCAAACAAACCATATGCACTGTAGCTTTCATTTATATCTGTAATTCAAATAATAAATGCCATTTGGAATTGGAAAAACAGAAGTAGTACACATGCCACATGGTGACTTCAAGGGATGGGGTTGTACTGAAAGGCAGAATGTAAGCCAGAATCATTATTTTGTAAATAAGAAAATCTTCACTCTTGTGTTTTGTTCGTTTGTGTCCATTTGCTAGCCAGCTTTCACTTCCTTACATCTTCAAACCCACTGTTAATTCACTGGTAGCTTGTTTTTGACAACCCTTAGGGAATGTTTCCGAGTTAGAAATTGCATTAAAACAGTTTTTAGGAGGGTACTGATAGGAGTACTCATCAGATTTGCATAATGACTCCTGTTTAGCCTTAGATTTGTAGGGAATATTAGTAGTGTGTAGAGTACTGTCTTTTTGGTCAGTCATTTAAACCAACCCCATGGGTTTTAAAGAAATGAAGGTCTTGCACAAAAAATACTTATATATCAGTTTAAAAAAAGGTTAGTATTATTCAGTTGTGGAGTTTTTCTTGTTAACTACAAATTTCTTGTTTTATTGAAAATGTGGCTCTACTGTATTAGTCACTGTATAAGATGCTCAACCCTGTTGTGCATGTAGTTCATAAATGAAAGGCTCTTTAGAAGCTACAGGTACAGTGTCTCGTTTACCTAACCTTCCCAAATGTTTCAGGATGCTTTAATTCATTGTAAAGAAATGTTCTTCTTCTGGAAATAAAGCCTTACCCATTACTTACCTTTAAGTTATGTGAGTCGTATAATATTGTTCAATGGTAACCATACTACGGAAGCCCTAAGAGGCCATACATTATTATTATTATTTTTCTTTCTTGTTGTCTCGTGATCATGACTTAATTTTCTCGTAATCTTTTTCGGTGTACTCGACATAATGTTTTTATTGTTCTGGAGGCAGCAAAAGCTTAGAGCAATCCTGCAGCATCATGGTTGAACAAACTCTAACAAACTTTTTAATTTGATCAGGGACTCACTCAAGCTGAAATAGCTTTTATGTCCGTCAGTGATTGACAACTTCCACATGTATATACAGAGAAACTCACCCAATCTTTGTCCCAGTCTCTAGTGTCCGACGCTTGAGATTGGTACAAAGTGGGCAATTATTAAATTTGTGATGGTGATGGCGAAGACGCCAACGTCCATGCAACACCAGTCCCATTCACAAGGCATGAGAAAGTGAGAAAACAGCT